>WQNJ02000012.1:27645000-28895000 GCA_016584745.2 Phylloscopus trochilus trochilus
CACATTTCCATTTTGAGATAAGATTGTACTAGGGGCCGCAGAAGTTAGATGTTTTCTTAGTTCTCCTCTAAGTTCTCATTTGCTTGCTCTAGAAACACTCTCATATGAAGCACACTGAAAATGTCTTGTTGCAAGCCAACATCAAAAAAGGACCAATTTTACTACCACCTCACCCTGCTTTACAGATGTATAATTTCACTTTGAGTGGAACCATTCCAGATTGTCTGTGAGAATACCTGTTTGAGTGCACGTGTGAGAGAATAGATATGCAGGATCAGCCCTCAGACCTTTCCAACTGCAGTTAATGCTGTACAAAATGTTCTACTCAGGTCTCATGTTTGGTGTCTTCTAGAGGTAAGCAAACCTTTCCTGCAGTGCTGCCTTCCTCACCCTTCCGTGAAGCACAACTCCCTTAACTGTCAGGTCCTCTTACTTTAGGCACAATCCTCTCTTGATGAAAACAGATAAGCCCTAGGGCTGCTGGATAGCTGAAAGGTTACTAATTACATTGGCCTCTCCTTTAGCATCTCCTCCTTTGTAACTGAGAGGGAGGTATCGCTTCAACAAAACACAGAATTGCATGATCACCATGGAAATGAGGGATGAGCACCTCTTGTGATGAAGACAAATGACTGGTGAGAGGGTTCTGTCCCCTCCCTGCTTTATTGTCTTGCATTAAGTACCTAAAACTTTGGGATCTGAAACAAGTGAGCAATATTAAACAGATGTAATAGCAACAACTCAGAGCAGTTACATAAAGAAGAGCTCATTCACAAAAGGCATTCACAGGTACCTTCAAAATATCATCCTGGCTCAAAAAAGTATGGGAATTCTGGTTCCCAGGACAGTCCAATGCTGGGAGAGCAGAGGGAGCTGCAGGACAGCAGTGCTTTTGATACGTTTGAGCTGCTTCTGCTCTGAATGGAATTTTGTTCTCAGTACGGAGCAGCATAAGGTGCAAGCAGGTGCTCACAACCCACACGTTGGTAGGAGATCTCATGTGGGAGTAGGCTGCACTGTCATGATATTTCACTGGAAATTTTTATCTAACAAATACTATTGGGAAACTGGAATGTCACTACGGCTTGTCTGGGTTTTGTGGCCTGAAACTCCACACATTTCCTCCCCTTCTCTCACCTGATAATGGGAATTTTTCACTTCTTCCTCACCAGAAGCCATAGAAATGTTCAGTGTGCAGACAGATCATCTTAATTTCTGACAACCTAAACTGTTCTACAGATAATGTCTAGCCCTGAATCCTGTCTGCAGGAAAGAATCCCACAGCTCAGCTTGCCTGAGACTCCTGTATCAACTGACTTCTATTTAACTTGCCTGGGCACCTGACCTCAGAGAATTTACTTGGTACTTTCTCATCAAGACCTGCAGATCCCCCTCTCCACTGAAAACTCTTCTATCTCCCCTGTGTTGGTTCCCCCCTTCCAGTGTGGCTCTCAACTACATTAAGCTGGGATACCTGAGCAGAACCAAGAACTTTAACTGTTCAGGTTGCTTGAGGTGATGAGTACAGGCTATTGAAAATTAAGGAATAAATACCTCCAAGGTGATGTTGGGAGATATAAAATGCTATGCAAGCAATTTAAAATCCATCACAGAACTGGTGTTATGATATAACAGTCAGTAGCAGGTGTATACAGAACACAAAGCTCACAGTGCCAGGTACTGACCTGCTCTACATAGATATATTTATTACCTGAAGACACAAACAACTCCTAACATGAAATGAAGCCTTGGGTGGATATGTGTGAGTTACTTCATTTTGATGCTTCAGTGCTTACAGAAGAATGAGGATATCTTGTTTTCATCACACAACATGATTGCTAATTTACTGATACTTATTTTTGCCTCTCAAAAGTCTGACACATCTGCAGCAATGGAAGGCAGGTTTTATTTCTTTGGAAACATATGCCTCTGCACTTGTACTGAACTATAAGCTCTGGTAACTCGTAATGCTACACAGCTTGGATGCTCAGCTCAGCAGCTTCTGTACACACACAAAGCCATGTAATTACAATATATTCCATAGATGCTTCAGACATACAGAACTGACAGAACTTGCAAGGAAACTAATACATTTAAGTCATTACAGCAAAAATATTATTCCACAAATGTGTGCGTTTTGTATAGGATGAATTGTCTTTTCACTTCCAGCACTCATCAGCTAGTGAATTTCCTGCCCATAGTCTCTGTATATATTTACATATACACACATATATATGTGAAGCTTATAGTTCATTATGAACCACACAATATCTTCTGCAAAGAACAGGATCACATGCCAACCTAGGACTGCAAACACAGCTAGCAGGTGTAATCAGACACTTAGTGAACTGATGGAAAACACTCTATTAGTTAAATATTATTCAAAACCCAGAAATGACTTTATGGATGCTAGCCAGCAAGTAACTCTGAATGACAACCAATTCTGAGGAAATCTTAAACTTGTCAAATCAATTCTCTTCTCCCAGTGGTTCACAAAATGGAACAGGCAACAATGACTGACACAGAGAGGTCATCATACAACCAACCATCTCTTTCTAAAAGGCAGATACCCACAAGCCTTCCCAGCCTTCTGAAATGAAGTAATAACAACCAAATCATATTTAGGAGCATATAGAAGGTTCACTGAAAGCTATCAGGATTTGTCTCAGCTTGAATAGGCTTGAAACACAGCTACTGATTAACTTTCAAACTGTCAGGGATCTACAACAGAGAGGTATTTTCTTTGGCATGTGTCTGAATCATCTATGGGAACAGCTTTTGCTAAACCACTGCTTAAACTGATTTAAATGTAATAGCATGGTATAGTGGTAGAAGGAGGAGCATAATAATCCAAGGAATAACTTCTGAAAGAGTAGCAGGGGCTTTGCCATACTTCATACTGCCTATTTTCTGAGTGGAAAGGAGAAAATAATCAACAAGAGAAGGACAACTTCATCCCAATCCTGTGAACTGTTTGCTGCTGATAACTTTATAATACCCTTCATCCACCTTCTGGGACCTGCCTGTGCTGCTCTTAAGACACATGGACAGAGCTGTGCCAGGGTCCCAGAGGGTTTCTGCAAGAAAGCAAACACATTGTACCTTTGCATAGGAAGACTGCCCAAGCTCACATACTCAAGGCAATTAGTCTAGGCAAACTCTTATCAGCATGCAGAAAACAACACAATTACTGAAGCATTCATGCCATCAGCTGCTTCTCATTTCACTGATGCTCCAGTGTCAGTTGTGCTCGTGTTCCGACATGAGTGATGGAGGATCTAGTGTGATCCAGACAGCAAAGTCTGAGTAAAACTTTTTCCTATATTTTCTGCTTAGGACACCCTTATGGCCTCTCCATTTTGAGAGACCTTGAGGTTCTCTACAGTTACCTATCCAGCAACACCAGAAGCATGGAATCACCAAGGTGGAAAGATCCAGGTACTCCAGAAATTACTAATCCAAGAAATTTGGTTTTTCCTGCTCTAACTGGCTGCATCTATTTCTGCCACACAAGAACAACTGGGTTTACTACAAATGCCTACATGTTGCTATATCTTCCTTTCACCTTGGGGTAAAATATCCATTTTCTGTGGAAAGAGTCAATAGTTATATTGCAATATGCACTTGCACTGGCAGTCATCACAGGTTTCAAACACAAATTTGTAGTAAGCTGAGGACTGAGTCACAAAGCACTACAGCTTCACCAATATCCTCAGCTATCCATCTGAGAGCTTAGGCAGAGTGTGAAAAGCAGCTTGACAAATGGAGAAACTGATGCACAACCCAGGTGCCTTAGTGTTGTTACAAGTCCCTTGGTTCTTCAACCACCATACAACGCTGAAGTATGGAACAATGCCACCAAGGCCCCAAAAGAACCCACAAATAAGAAAGACAAGGGAAGGCAGCAAGTCCAAACCCATCTGCCACTTAGCCCCACTCAGCATTCCTGAAGCCTGGATGCTTTTTGGCCTGATTGCTTTCCTTCAGACACACAAAACTTCCTTCCCTAAGGCACACCCCCTTAATTCCACATGTAGCAGTGAAAGTTCAGGTGGATGGGAACTGGGCCCTTTTCTCTGCCTGTGTTTGCCTGTGAATTGTTATAATATGCACTGAGCAGCCACTCTCTTTGCAATTCATTTTCCTGCTTGCTCCCAGCAATGCCCCATTGTTTGGACACTTTGATGTGCTGGTGTCTATGAACAGCTTGCCAGCAGCAGCCACACAAGAAGAAACATTTCAAGATCTCAAAAGATTGACCTAGAGACGTTTTTTTTTTCTTAAAATTGACATTTTAACAGAGCATCACAAGCAGAAGTCCTGCTTGGAGTACCTTATTTCCATCTTCTCACAGCTCCTGGATTTAAAGGGACCAGGGAACATTTAAAGCATCCCCTTACAGGCAAATCTCATCACTTACGTTTTCTGATTGTTATTTGCTGAGATGCTTCCATTTTCTCAGTCCTTCTCACTGGACTTCATTAAGTTGTGGAAGTTATAAATAACTAGGCTGCAGGATCAGTCTCATTAAAAATTAAAGTCCATTAGAAAAAAATCTGGACGATTCATATTATTGCATGAAAATCCACTAAATGTTTTTCTTTTTTAATGAGAAAATATGCAGATTAAGCCAATCGAGAGTCTTCTTTTTCTGCAGTTTTGATTTTAATTTTCAAAACTAAAAAAAAAAAAGAGTTTTGAAGATAGGAAACTTCACTACTGCCACCAAAATGCTTTTTATTCCCTTGTAAAAAGAAATGACCTCAGAATTATTTCCCCCCTAATCTCTTCATCACAGAAATAATGATCTTTTCTTGGATTTAAACATTACTTTGTAGCATTTTCAACCCACACAGTTCTCAGTTGTGCTACTGCATGAAGTCTCATAACAAGAGAAAAAATAGCTTGCTACAGTGAAACAAATTAATCTACTTCTCCAACCCTATTTGAGTACCTTAACAAAAACTGTACTGACAGAACAGGTTTAGAAAAAACATAAGATTTCATTTCCCATAATGATCTTAGGGGACTAAGTACCATAATCTGGGATTTATGTTTTGAAGCAACTCTATTGAATCTCCATTCATGTGACAAATTATTGTCAGTACAAAAAAAACCAAACCAAAACCAAAAAACCAACCAACCAAAAAACCAACACAAACACCATGAAATCAAAGAAAAATCTCATCCCCTAAAAATAATCTGCATTAATATTGTTAACATTTTTCCTAATTTTCCCTCTGAATTTCTAAATCTGTGCATAACACTTCCAGAATTTTTTTCTGCAACTGGGACAGCAGAAAACTGTTTCTTATTTTGCATATTAAAAAAAAAAAAAAAAAGAAAAAGAAAAAAAAGAACGAAAAATCAGAAGTTCTCACAAATACATTTCATCTGTTGGGGTCTTTCAGGGCAGAAGGATGCTCACAAGGCTCATCATAAATTCATGTGTTGACAACACGATGCCAAGAGACAGCACGCTGCTTGACAGACACCACTTCCCAGGAAAATGGGGAACTGTATCTGACACCATTGGAGAGGCTTCCGAGACATCCCTTAGGGCAGAAAACTGCCTCTAAGGGGGTGGTGAAAATATGGGAATCTGGACACTACATTTTTCTTGTTAAGCTATTTTTCACCCCCTAGGTCAGAGCCAATGCAGAAGGAGCAGCGGTTACACTGCCAGAGAACAGCAGGACCACATTTTGCCAGAAGCAAAAAACAATTCAGCAAAGAAGAAAATGATCCCCTCTCTTCCATCTTCCTCCAGGCTTCCTCACAACTTCTCCACTTAGTGAAACCAGGCTCCCAGAGACAGAAATACCAATATAATCCTCAGTCCCTAAAATGTAAAGACCGTCTTCCCAAGTGTAAGGGGGAGAAAGCATATTCCAGTCCAGCCATTTCCAGAGTTGGTGACAATTCTTGTTCCCAGGCCATTTGTAATGATACCTCATTTTCTTCCAATGCCACACAACTTCTCTATTACCTACTGGCATTACAGCTGTTGATTTCTTGTTCTCTCTGATGGGGCTGTGCAGGGACTTTTTAAATCCAGCGCCCGACAAGAGTTTCAGGGGGGACTGCCATAAAAAAGGGCCATAGATTATTCTTAAATTGCTTCTTCTAAGTCCTACCCAGTGGTTTTAAAATCGCCATCAGTAAAGCATTAATGGCAATAGTAATAGAAGTGATATCTACAATTGGCCCTCTTGGACAGGCTATATGTAACATATTCCCCATAATAAGGAGCTCTGCTTTGAGCCAAGGCATCAACCTTAATAAGCTATGCTACTCCTACTGGTGCTGCTAAGAGGTTGTTCGGACAGTTCATTAAACACCATTTTTTTCTGCAGTTGAAAACCTAGCAGCACTAAGTATATTTGCTGTGAAAATGGCAGGCTCAGCAGCACATCTGGGGAAAGATGGTTGGAGAAAGGATTCCATTTCATTAGAATTGGCGGGGTTTTTTTTTGTTTTATCAGATTATCATTTTTAATAGTGCATCTAGCTGGATAAGGCAGACCCCTCCTGTCAGAGCAGCCCACAAAACTACTTACAACACAGTGCCACTGAAATACAGTTGCTTCCACAGCAGCAACCAGTTAGTAGGGAAAGCACAGAGCAGTTTGGCTGAGAAGAGAAAAAGGAAGCTACAGGCAATGTAACAGAATCTACCACTATTGCCACATGGATTCCAATAGTGTGATTATTTCTCTGCCCATGCTGTGTAGATGGCTTTCAGGTCTTTTCAGAACGAACAGCCTCAACTTGTACTGCAGGAGCCTGACAGCAGGCAGCTGGGACAGGGTGATGATACCTGTGCTAGATGGGACTGAGGCAGATACCCTGCAGAGAACATTTTAGTCTGCCTGAAAATGGCCCATGAACGATTTGTGAACTGCTTATGGCCAGGTTGAAATTCCAGAAGAGTGAGTATGCCCCTGGGCAGACACACTGGGCAGAAAACAGGTAAAAAGAGGGTAGATGGCAAGTACAGAAAGAAAGGAGGAGACCAGGGAGCTCTGATTGAGGCTTACACAAGTCACCCCCCAACTGTGATTCTAAGGAGAAAACACAGACCACTATGTCATCCTCCCCAAATAATATTAACCCTTCAGAAAGAAAGAAAGAGGGAGCTAGATGATCCAGGAATTCTCAAAATGTGTTACAGGCTCTAAAGAGAAGCAGATGCTATTTCTTCTCTCTCCTTGCTCATCTCCTTCCCTTTGAAAAACAAGGAGCCCTGCAAAATAATTCTCTCCACACAGAACAAATAGTTCATTAGTGTTTGCCTTTATGAGAGTGGGCGAATAGATTTTGTACCTTGTCGGATCAACGTTCGTGCCAATTTTTCAAGGCTGCTTTGTTGAAGCAGATGCAATAACATTTTATTACATAACACAGAATCCAAAGGGATACTCAGCGTACACTGAATTAGCATAGGCACGAATCCCCTGGCTGGTTGCACTGAAAGCTGCACTATCTCAGTCACAGCCCTTGCAATTTCTGTAGTCAAGAAATGAATAAGGGCTGAGAGAAGAGGGAGCGTGTAGCCAAAAGTGTAAATATGTTATATCCAGCTCAGATCCTGACAACTTCAGTTTCCTTTGATTTAGCTTCCCCACCCACAAAGAGAGGATGGAAACATCAGCAACAGCTCCTGGACTATCCTGTTAGTTTGCAAGCGTGTACAGCTCCTCAGAGGGAAATGCTAGGGAAACGGATGGGACTGCCTTGGTACAAGCTTTAAATAATCAACATATTGTAACTGTACAGACAGACTCTAAAATGGCTCCAGTGGGAGATGGATGGCAAGAGTAAAGAAGAGAAAAGAATGAGAGGTGTGAAAAGGAGCAGATGAGAGGGAGGTGAAGTAATGGGAAAACGAAAGCAAAAGTTTTGCAACATTGGCTGCACCAGCTCTTTGGCAGGGGTTCTGTGAACCCCGATGCGCTGCTCAGCCTGGCCATTTCCAAAGATGGATTAGCAAATTAATGTAAGCAGAGCATAAAGTTGCTGACTGTGGTGGTGTTGAGTCACCTTGGGCCTCATCAGCATTGCTAAACATTGCCCGTAACCTTTCCATTATCACTGAGGGTCTGCACAGCACCAGGACCCAACTGCTCCAATAATTTCAATTACTTTCCCTGACAAATTTTATGTTTCATGTATTTTACTGGCCTGATAATTATGATTTCTCTCATTTCTCGCTATCGAGCTTAATGGGTTCCAGCACGAGTGTACGGTTTCAGAAATGAAGTTCCACTTGAATTCACAAGTTATTATCTACTTTCGCTAATGGAATTGGAAAAAAGAGAAAGAGTGGGAAAGAGATAAAGGATGGGTAGAGAAGGGAAAGCACAGAGGAAGACAGATGCATGCACACACACACACACACAAAAAAAAAAAAAGACTAAAGAAAAACATACTGACAAAGGGAAAAACAAGAGATTACAAAGAATAGAGACTAGGTTAAGACAAAGATGAAGCACAAGGAGGACACAACCCAAAAAGAATGCATGGGAGAATGAGATAAAGACTGAGACAGAGAGATACAGACACAGAAAAATGTGTGCACAAACAAATGAGAGAGAGCAGTGTAAGGATCAGCACAAATGAGAGTGGAAAAACCAGCAACATTAAGAGCATTAAAAATGCTTTCTTGGATCATGACTAAAGACCTGATAGGTTATCTCAAACCTTGGACAGGCAGCAGAGATCTCAGCTCTGCACCTTCTCCTACTGACCACAGAGAAAATCATTAATATCCCCACAATAATCTTGCCAGCAGAGGTAGATGTCCCAGTTAGAGTTAGCTGGAAATTAATATTTGAAAAAGTGTTAAAGATCCTGGAAAAAAAAATAAAATTAAAAAAAATGCAAAATGTGTTCCTTTTTGTGTCGTGGACCTATCCTTCAAGAAAATTTAATCAAATTTGTTGTCTTTGCTGACCGAAGTTTTCACTGCTTTTCCTTTTGATCATCCCAGGAGTGCCAAAAGAGGTATACAGGGTGTACTGGAACTCTCATTATTTGCACATAATCATCATCAGAGATGTTTAAAAAAAGGAATGAAAAAGCTAAAGTAGCAATTAAATACCAATCCCAGGCATGGCCTTTCAGCAGTAACTGGTGTATTTTTTTCCATTTATGCCTCTATAAACATCTACCTATATTCAAATTCCCACATTCTCTCCTTCTCTTGCAGTACACAGACATTCAGTACGAAAACATTGCCCTAATGCCAGTGAAGAGAGAATTTACAGCAGCAATGTTAGAGAGGGGAGAGCAGAATTTTTCTTTCCAACTTTTTCTGTTGTCTAAAGTGGCAAGCATATCTATCAGGAACACATTAAAAGCTGAAAACCAAAGAAAGATTTTCTGTAAGCTGGAGGAAGTTGCTAAAAGAAAACATACATCCCTAAGTATCCGTATATGGACAGCAAAACATTTTAAAAAATTAATGACCCGCTTTAGCAGAGATGTTTATGGAGACAGTGTTCAACTCTCCTGCCCAAGCCCAAAGGCACAGGGACACAAATCAGCTGGTTTGGGATGCAGTGCCCACTCGGGATGCAGACCATCTGCAATGGGGTTAATGTCATTGGAGCACTGAGAGGACATCCAGGATGCCATCATCCACTGTCATTGTCATGGTTCACCAGTGGAAAGGTGCTGCTCTGAAAATCACTTCTGAGCAAGCCTTGAATGTCATGAGTTTATACATGGCCTTGAGTAGGACAGAAAAGTGAATATAACAAGCAGAGCTAGAACAGGTAATAGACATCTTAGTCTAAATATTTATTTTTTTCCAGATCTTCAGGCAGGTATGTGAGTTAATAATCTAAACCAAAAAATCAATGCTCAAAATTTGTTACTAAGCAAACATTCTAAAAATCCGCTTTAGGTCAGACCTCCTTTGTTCCCCAAGATTAACTCATTCAATAAATATCCCAAGATAAAAAGCATTCTAAACAAGAGCAATCATTAAAACTGTATTCAAAGATACCTAAAGGGAAATCTAAATCAATTTTGCAGAAAAAAAATTCTAATAGAAGAAATTTTAAAGGAAGTTTTTTTGACCATTTTGAATGTTGCTATCAATTAATTATTTATGTTTTGTTGACAATACTTGAACTGTTTTCAGTAAACCTGTAGATTTTCCTCCATGTGTGATGGCACTTGGTCAGACAATAGAAAAACATCCTTCCCTCCTAATAGCCTTGAAAATGAGCAAACCCCAAAATTTAAATCCAAGGCTAGCACTGTTAATGTTTTAAGGAAATTAAAATAAAATAATAAAGGATAAGGCCTCAGCTGTTTGCAGCATTTTTTTCATTATTTCTGATATTAATCCCTTGAAGGCCTCAAACAAGGTTTGAATCAGAGTTGAATATCTAAAAAGCAAAAAAATACGCCTGCATCTGAAGTGAAGCTGTGGCTATTTCACATATATGGATTACTGAAATTCCAAGGAAGGGTATTTCCCTGGAATCCCCTTGCCTAGGACCAGTGACAAGCCAAGTGATGTGCCAGAGAGGGGTACCTCAGGGGGGATGTCTCTTGATGTACCCCCAAAAGGAGATCACTCAGGTGATGTCTCCACTTTCACACTTCTCCCTGAGTGTAGTATCATCCTTCCTGCTAAAACAGCAACACTACTAGGCTTCCCTAGAAATTTAGGGAGAAATTCCTTCCTAGAAAGCACCTAAATTCTGTTTCTTAACTTTTCAATGGACCATCTTCTTACACAGAGCATTCTAGGTCAATCTACAATCCCACATTTTCCAGCAGCAAAAAATACTCAGTGATGCAACTTTTTTGTCATTTTTGTTCATTTGCACTTTGAAGCCCTGCAGAAAGGAATGGTCCCACCAAAACTGATAATCTTGCAGGATTTTTCTCTCACATTCTACACACTGATGTTGAATGAAGGGTGGAACAGTCAAGAGAGATCTCTTCACCCTTTGTCTTCTTTTTCCTTGTCTGTGTCCTGTCCTTCCCTGGCAGTTTAGGAATGAGGGTAGAGAGGGATTCTGGGCGGGTAAGATTTCAAGCGTGGAAGAAGATGTAGCGATTACACAAGAGTTTATGACACTGGAGATATGGTGAGGTCACCACATGTATGAGGAGTAAATCACACAGAATTTCTCATTCCACCATGCAGAGACTGAAGATATGCAACTCTAAAGTTACATAGCAACAGCTCAGCCAGAAGGACTTTGTAAATGCTCAAGAACCTCAAGTTTAGACAGTAGTGTCTTGAAAGCTAAATCCTTCTGGACTAACACCCCTACCCACTGATAGCTTCTCAGGAGAGGTGATGATTTAGTTAAGGTCAAACCAAATACCTTGGCACAGCCTACATGGTATCCCAGTAACCCAGATCACCCCCAGTGAACAGAATCATTAGCTCCAAAATCATAGGGGAAACTAAAGGCTCCCAATAGAGCCCCTGTCCCAGGAAGGGGAAGAGATCCCCACAGGATCAGGCTTGCAACATCTGTGTGTGAAATGAGGAAGGCAGGGGCAACCCTGGCTCCACTCGCCAAGGCAATCACCTGTGGTGTGGGGCAATTCCTTCCAGCTCATGCCTTTGACCAGTGTCAATAAACACATTCTGTCTGGGTAAGTACAGACAGGACTGGAACCACTCCCTGGGACTCTCAGAGCCACACGATTTGGATTTTCCTGAGCTTAATTAATCACTGTTGTTTATCTTCCTCCACCAGTAGCCAATATAGTTGTTAATTTAGGTTTCTAGCCCAACAGATTTACATAAGCAGGTGATTTTCCAAGATTGTCAATGTAGGAGGAGAAAACTTTAAAATATTTACTGGGCTTGTAAGCAGCACCTGGAAAACCAGTTTAAGGGAAGTACACTCTTTATTCCTCCCTTCTCACCCTATACCAAAACCTGTCTGCGCACTCCTGTGGAAGATACTTTTCTAGCACTGTACTAAAAGTTAGTAAATTTGGATTCTGCTTCTTATTCTGTCAGAAGTTTTACAAGTGACTTCAGCACTGCCTGTTTCCCTGTCTGCAGAAGAAAGTGATATTTTTAGTAAAGAAGAAAAAAAAATGTTATTGAGCCTTAAACTTTTGCTTCTGTATCTTGGAGAAAAGAATTCCTACCCTTTTCGTACATCTCCTTGTCATGACTTGCCTAAATAATAAAATCATACCTTCCAGCTTCTCTGTTTTCCCACACTTGAACCTTGCTGCAACTGCTTAAGGTTCAAGTGTTCAAAAGAACTTAGCTACCTATTTTCCATCAGCTTCAATGAGGATACATTATCTGTTGATTTACTTTAAGGGCTGCATATCTAACCTCGGGCTCCGGAGCCTAAGCAGCTTGTCCTTTGGATACATTTCTGAAGGACTTCGTTCTTAATACTTTAGTTCGGAAAAAATCTGAGTGCCTATACATTTGCAGAAACTATCTTCATTCCTCCAGCCACTTCTAATGAAGTGGTACTTAAGAAATATAAAGCAAAAACGTAGTTTTAGAGGACAGGAAGCAGCGTCACCCCGGAAACCCTGTGCTTGCACTTAACCTGAAAGACGAAGGCAGCAGTTGGCGTTGAGCTCCTGGGATAAAGGCCTTCTCAGAGGACAGGTGGACCTTTTACAATCTTTGGCTTTACAAACACTATCACAACATTGGTGCCTTTATTACTGTAGTCTCTAGAGACCAGAGTCCAGTGTCTAGAAGCAAAAAATCACAGTCTCCTGTGTTTTTTATAGTAATAGCTAGCCCAAAAAATTAGGAATTAGGAAATAGGATCTTTGCCTATATTTGTGTGTTAATAAGTAAAAAAGAGAACCTACATACAAGCAATGACAAATTCATGTACCTGAAGACAAGCAAACATTTGTATCAGCTAGCCAGGAAAATTTGAGCTGCTTCATAGTGAATGTTTTTATTTTAAAAATCTGACATTCAACACCCAAAAAGAACTATTACCTGCAATCAGAGAGATGTTATGTAAAGCATAAGGGTTAATTTTATACCCTCCAGTATAAATAATGTAAAGACTTGTATGTATTTCACTTCATCTTCTATTTTGAGAAGTCTTGTGGATTTTTGATGAAGTTACTTCATTTGCACCAGAAAACTGTTGCTTGGAGGGCCATAAAGAGAAACCTTGCTTGTTGCAGTAATTTTCAGAGTCCTTCAATACACATAGCTACCTGGGGGAAGGCATTTAATTAGGGAGTTTGACTCTTCTCGGGATTCTTGCCTGACCTTGTCAAAAAGTAATTGATGATATGTGACCTGCAGATTTAAAAAGGGTATGTGACTTCTTCTGGTCCTGACAGAGGGAGGCATATATAAAAGAGTAAGAACACCAGCACAGGAACAACACACAGCTGTTCCTCCCAACTCTGAAAATATGTAAAAACAAGCCCTGCTGGAGAAGCTCTCATACACTCCTTCTTCTGGCCTCTAAACATTACTCCAGAATTCTGTTTTCTAGGTGAAGTTAGAAGGACACAGTTTTAGTCAAACAGATACTGAAAGGAAAAAAAAAAAAAGCAAATCATACCCCAGCAAGTTTCAGAAGCAGCAATGTCAGGAGCAGATTAATAATGCCACCATGAGTATATGTCATGTGAACACATGCATGAGACAGGATAAAATATTCTGACAGGCAGAGCAAGAGGATGAGTATCATCCTTTTCCTCACTCTGTTTAGGTGAGGAGCACGAGATCATCTTCCAACTAGCTGTACCCAGCCTCAAATACCAGTGAAGCCTTTTGCTCATATGTCAGGACTGGCACAGCAACCTGCTGTACCTAACAGCCCCAAAGCAGAGGTGGGAGCCATGGGTACACAGTGCACAGGGGTGGGGGAAGGCAACAATTCAGCAATCGCTCACCACTGACCAGCCAGAGACACAGCAAGGTGGAAAACAAGGTAGAAAAAACAAAGTTCTTGGCAAGCATTTCTGAAGACAGTTGCACCTTTCCACCAAAAACAAGGCCTTTCCAAGATACCTGGCTGACAGTATTTTGTCTCATCAGCTCAGATTTGTCCTCTAGAGCTCTCATATTAAGAGGCTTGGTGTTTTCATACAGAGTCTGTGATCATGAGCTGAAGAACTGGCTTGAAGCCACTTGGGAGTAGAAGACAGTATGATCATGCATACATCTTGCATACTCTTGTGAAAAATAAGAAAAAAAATAAATATGTAAAAACAAAAGACTACTAGCCCCTAGGGAATTGTGGGTGTTGGATCCTGAAACTTACTTTTTCTAGTCTTCATCGTTTCCTGCCTCTGCCTGCATACAAAATAAGAACAGGAATAGAATCTTTTACCATCAAATCTTGATCTGGTGACAGTTTTCTCCACTTGATGGTTGAAAGTGCTTTTGAGTTTTAGGCTTCCTTTTATCTTGTTTGCAAACAGAATGACGTTTCTGTCATTTCAGCCATTTGCCCTCATCATCAAAATGGTGATGACAGCCATTTCCTGAAACCATGGGGCTAAGAGAGAGGAGGGGAATGACAAATTTTGGAAGATGGCTGTGTATGTAGAAGTTTAATCAATACAGAAACAAAGTGCTGCTAGGTTCAGGAATGCTGCTCATCTCCCTAAAACATCCAAGACAGGCAGCAGGGAGCTTTTAGCCACTGCAAGGCCTTTTCTGGGTAGAACCAGCAGCTGTAAGGCAGTTTTGACCTGTACTTTGCTACATAGATGTAATACACAACAATTATGTTTCTCTATACTGCATGGACCCATAGAGACATATTAATATGTCTTTAATTAGTTATCATTACTACAGATAGCTAATAAAACGTCCTATAATTCAATTTAAGAAGTCTCTTTTAGGTAGCTGAAGGACAAAAGTATAATTTCAGTTCTCATTTTTTGTCTGTATGAATGGGATTAATCAGATATGCTCAGAGTCAGAAACCAGTTCTGAGCAGTTTTTCCGGCAGGGGGACCTGAGCCCTCACCGTGCAGAAAAAGGACAATGATGCATTAGAGCATGACCTTAGGTGAAGCACTTAACCTCTTTGTGCCTCATTTCCCCCCCATCTGTGGAAACAGAAATGGCATTTACCTAACTAGCAGGGGCACTGTGCAACTTAATTCATTATTGCTACACTGTGACTTTGAGAGCCTTGGATAAAAAGGTGCTAAGAATCAGCAGGGGAAGGGATGATACATAGGCTGGTGCAATAAACTAACTGTCAATTCAAATATGCACTACTTACATAGATATTTATTATGAAGGGTATTTTCTTTGGTGGTTTTGATTTGGGGTCTTTATTGGCTTTAATGTATTGTATTACCACCCCCAGGGAATTCTCTATTAATCCACAGGACAAGGAACAACACTTGCTTTCCATACCTTATTGCACAGACACATCTAAATGTTGATAGAGAGGGACTGTCTCCAAGCCTGAGATTAGACCTCAGGCTTGGCCCTTCTGTCAGGACTCTCTGTGAGAGAGAGTTTACAATTTGGGGATATGCAGTTTGCACAGATGCCCATGAGGATAGCCAAAGCCACAAAGTCAATAAAATCAGTGGAAGGATTTGTGTTTGTCTCAACATTCCTTGATTCAAGAACAAGGAACTGATGCAAAGCCTACATATTCTCCTGAGACACTGCGATGAAGCAGCTAACAACATTTCCTAGGCTTCATTCACATCTGTGACACAGGAGTATTACTGGCAATACTCGTATTACCAATCCCTAAAGCGACCTACCTTCCCAGCTTCTATTTTAGTTCCTAATGCCCTGCCTAACACAAGCAGTGGGAAAGCTGGCTAGTTCCTGCGGTATCAGTTGCCACTTGCATGTTTTAGAAATACAAATCATAATGGCTTCATTTCTATATGATGATAATTAGGAGCAAGAACTCTTGGAACTTGCATCACCGAGAGAAATCTAGCTACCAAACCTGGACACATATCAGCATTACAAAATGTGAGCACATCATGGGGCTGATTTCCATCCTTTGCTGCTAAAGCACCGCTCTAACTGCACAGGCTCCAAAAGGACATGCTCGTGTCCTGCACTTAACATCAGTAAGAAGAGAAAGTGAGCCCCCTGACTTTTTAAATCTCCTCCCACTCTCTCTTCTTGCTTGTGAAAAAGACCTTCCATGTTTGGGCGAAAGAATGCCGTGTGTGTGGCTAGTGAACAAACAGCTCACTGCATTGCCAAAATTCCAGCAGCAGTGCTTTATAAATCTAGAGATAGGCATGGCAGCATCTAAAAACATGTTCTCACATTCCTTTATTTATCTGACAGGAATGGGAGGTCACAATAAGGCATGTTACTAAAAGGTTCTGCAGAACAGAGTACTGTTTAATGTGTCAGAAACAACTGAGTGTTATGACCTCACTTTGGATAAACACATTTTATACTACAGACATTTAGGCAAATAATGTTTGGCTATATTAAGTAATGAATAATTATATTAAAAGTAAATTAAATGTAGAAGAGAGGCAAGAAGGAATTGCAATTTGAATATTTCATCCCCCTTGCTATTTGTTCTATAAATAAGTGTCCTAAAGACAGTCATTATACCAAGTCTACTAACAAGCAATGCCTTTTCTACTTCTAACTCACTGATTTCTAAAGCTGAGAACCACACCCCCAGCTTGGTTTTTTTTGATGGTTTTTGGTTGGTTGATTTTTTTTTTTTTTTTTTTGTGGGTGGGTGGTGTGGTTTTTTGTTTGTTTGTTTTTGTTTTTTGTCTCCAGCTTTGTTTTTTAAAGAAAAATGAAGTAATCTTTCAAATTTTTCAAAAGCTAAGACAACATGGACCAGTTCATCCTAATGTCTTATGAATCAGATAGATAAGGCTTAGGTTTACTGTGTTTTAAAACAGCATGGTTTCAAAGCTCATTACGCCCTGGTTCCTTGGATGCCCAGCTTTTCAACTTCTCATGCAAGTGCTTCTTTTCTGGATCTTCTCTGCTATGGTCAGGATCTTACAGAAGGACCAGATGGAAATCTGGTTATTTACCTATTTAGTTAATTTAGTTTTGTCAACATAACTATTCCTAATAACTATTTATTTAGTTACTTACTTTCCTTGCCTTTTTATTTGATAGGAAGACAAGGGAGATGCACTTGTGGAAAGTTAAGGATGTTTGCTTACCAGATCCAGATTCTGAAAATGTTTGCACTTCTGTGTGCCTTGAAGGGCCTGTGTAGTGAAAGCAGCCTCCCTCATTTGCATGTGAAGAGCACATGAAGCTAAGCAGCATCTCTGGCTGTGCATTGCCAAGTGCTCTCCTCTCTCTTTACGGGATTATGAAGTGCTCTCATAAACTGTCAGACCGACACCTGCAGCGAGCAGCACTCGGGAGTGTCCAAGCAGCGCGTGAGAGCACTTACCGTGCCAGAGAGAGGGGAAGGAAAGCAGGGGAGCCCTTAAAGAGGAACGAAATCCATACTGAGATAGAGAGGTGCAATTAAGAGTGACTGGCACTAAAGGAGAACCTTTTTCTCCATTTTAATTTCTGAGTTGCTAAGGAAGCATAAAAAGCCCCTGCATCTACATACCTGAAGCGCAAGGTAGCGTTTCCTTTTAGAGCAAAGGGGTGCCAGCGACTCTGGTGTGCCCTCTTGCTGCTCATGCCATAGTGTGCTTGTCTAGCATTATGTTTTCAAACAGGTTTCAACATTCGACAAGGAGAGCTCCCATTATAACCTTTGCCAATCCTAATGATAAGGCAGAACTCCTTGCTCTCTCTCTTTTTTCAAATGTTTGCCCGAAGAAGTACTGCTATGTCCTAGCTGCTTTCCAGACACTTGAAAAGATGATCCCTGCCTTAGGGAACTTCAAAAAACTAAACGCGACCAGGGGTTATCAGCAGAAGAATTCACACGGCAATTTTTTAGACAAAGCTGCAAATCTCTCTGAGATTGATACAAGAGATTTATACTTAAAACATACAGTGACAAAGGGCATAAAGTTCAGATTTTTATATAATGTTATGCAAGTAAAAATAAGGATGCAGAGAGGCACATGGAGGGATCCACATTTCCAATACGGTATGTAGTGGATTTCTTGCCCTGGAGAAAACTAATCCAGATGTGCTACGCCTAAAGGAATGTGGGATGGAGAATGTGAGTGATGCTACAGCTCCCAATACTATATGACAGCACAAATTCCTCAGCGGGGAAGAAGCATTTAGTTCCCTCCCACAGATCATTTATTCACTTTGAATAGTGACAGACTAAACTTCAGCCACTTGAGAAAAGTAAAGGAACAGTGGAAGACAATAGAAGAAGTGGTAAAAGTAACTGGCAAGTCCAAACGCAGAAGACTTATGTTCAGTTGTCAAGAAAGATAACAAAGAAAGTTAGCCCCACAGTGTAAAAAATATTAGAAATGAGTCAATCTCTGGGGAAAAGAGCAAGTCAAAGTAGGAGGAGTGTCAATACTAAAGTAGTCTTTTGGGGATCTTTTCAAGTGCATCTGAGTGACTGTTCCACAGAAAGTTAGGTGCAAACATGACTGTTTCAGGAAAAAAATAACAAAGGAAAATGAAAGGCAGAAAAAGTGGAAACTATGAAAAGCTGAGAAAAACCTGTGTATATGACTCTCCCAATTTATCAGATCAACTCATAAACACATATCTTCCCTCTTCCTCTTAAAATCCTGTTTGCATGACCTGGATTCAGGTTTACCATGGGAAGACATGAATCAGTGGACTCCAGAGCATAAAAGAGGTCACACGTGAGAACGGAGAACTCTGTCTGTGGCCAAGTTCATGTGTGTGAGAGCTGGGACAGGTCCCCATGGGTAAGTGGTAGCAAGTGACACACACGTGATATTTCAAGTGCTTCACTTAGGAAACTAACTCCATAATATTCCCCCTGAAACAGGTTGCTCCCGGGTGTTTAACGAATGGTTGGTCATTTAATGGCCCGAGGCAAAGCCAAGGAAGGTTAATGCACTGACAAAGCAGACATTAACTACGATAACAACAGTTTTCATGGAGGATCATTGCTATTATAAACCTTATTCAACACCATAATGCCAACAGTCATTCCCTACTTTTCCCTCATCTTTCAAATAAAGTTAGTGTCTTCATGACGCAGCAGAGCAAACAGTGCAGCCAAAATCTGAGACCTTCAACTTTTAATAATCTTCTTTCTGTTTGTTCAGGTACAAACAGTATTGGACTTTGGCTGGAAGATAAATCAGCACAAAGAAAGCTTCATTTAAACAGAACTCCACAACACCTTTTATCCTGAAGTAAGCACAGGGAACAAATTGTCTTCACCAGGCAATTTGGAGGGCACAAAGGGTGCTGCCATCCACGGAAATACTTGGGGGCAGGTTGGACAGGCCTCCAAGCAACCTGATCCTGTGGAAGGTGGCCCTGCTCATTGCAGGGTTGGACTAGATGCCTTTAAAGGTCCCTTCCAACCTAAGCCATGCTACAATTTTACGGCTGGGGGTTACATTTTGTTTGCTTTGTAGGAATCACCGAGGGGTCCATGCAGAAGGGCTGTATTTCTGGGCTACCAGGCACTGTTCACGTAAGTACTACTTTGCTAAGGAAACACGTAAAATACATTGCCTCAAGTAAAAGATACATAGACTTATTTCCCCACACCCCATATGTATAAGATATGCTTGACACTTGAAGCAAAGTTCTGTTAGGAAAAAGACCCACTGTGTGGCATTTGCTTTGGAAGGCACAGGGAAGGCTCCCAGCCACAGAGGCCATGAAAGATGGAAATGAGCAGGCAACACCTACAGAGGGTAATGAGGTGCCATTATGGAATACCTTCATGGTGTTCAGAAATTAAACAAAAGGGATGACACCTTTTTGGTTTTGTGGGATTTGTTTGTTTTTTTTTTCTTTTTTAGGACCAAATATAAGATATCATAAGCGTTACCCTGCAAAGATTGCAGCTTGGTCTCTCACAAAGATTCAAGAGTCCCAGCAACAATTAAGCCATTGAGGGCTCAGAAGATGAGCCTAATTAAAATCTTCAATGCAGAGATCAGTGCAACATGATCTTGTCAGCTCTGCCACGTCACCTTCCATCTATTGGTGATGGGCCAGGAGACAAGAACCATGGATAGAGGCTGTGGCCACAGGTGTGTTCTGCAGGGTTGTGGGAAGGGAAAAGAGAATGTACAGTATCATCCACATCCTGGAAATGAAGCAATCAGTGAAACTTAGAGAAACTAAATCTCAATTAGGCTTTGAAGTTTAAAAATGAAAACGACTGAGATCAGAT
Organism: Phylloscopus trochilus trochilus; assembly: GCA_016584745.2. NCBI lineage: Eukaryota > Metazoa > Chordata > Aves > Passeriformes > Phylloscopidae > Phylloscopus > Phylloscopus trochilus. The sequence goes on from WQNJ02000012.1 coordinate 27,665,244, forward strand.
GGCTGAAACATTTGTATCCAATCCATATGATAAATGTGTTTAATATTAGTTGTACTTTGAACTTTGCTATCTCCTTCCACTTTAAGATCTCAAAAGGTTTTGCAAGCTTTAGAAATAAAGCCTCATAATACCTCTGCAAGGTCAGCACTATTATTCTTATTTGTAAAAGTAAAATAACTTGGCCAAGGTCGCATACAGAGAGTCAGTGGCAGAGCCAGGAATAAAACCTATCTTTTTTGGCTCTTGGTTACATATATTTAAGGTGATCTGCAAGGGAAAAATACTTGAATACGTGCCTATTTTTTTCTCCTTTTTTTTATGATGATGAATAAAGAAAGTATTAAGATTTTTTTAAGAGTTCATATAAACTGGCCTGAAGGACAACAGTGGTACTTCTAACAGGAACGAGGATACAGATTTAATTTTCAAGCACTTTGAAATCCGTGGGGAGAAAAAAGTACTAAATTAAATGCTGGTTAATAAATAACAACAATAATGATAATAGTAATAATTTGCTGTAGCACTAGCAGAATAACTCCCTATGTGAGCACTGTATTTGAGAATAAAAGTAAGATGCCTCTGATACAATTACTCCATCTCATTTATGGCTAGGCCACAGTGGTATCATTATAATTATTCCACTATAGTTCTACCAGTTCATTTCCCTGTGTAAAATAAGCCCTAAGGGATTCTTCTCCTGCTTCTATTCAACTTTTTAAATTTATATTCTTTTTACTCTAGACAGCCTATGATGGAAAATTCGGAAAACTACTGCATACCAGGAGACCTGGGGGCACATCTACAGATGGCATTAGGTTGTCATAACTGTGACTCTTGTAGATCACCTGAAGATCTGCTTTTAAAAAAGTGAGAAGGAGGGATCTACAAGAACACTGAGCTGGTTTTGTTTTGAACCACATGGAACTGAGATGAATGGGAAGCCATCAACAGCTTCCCAGGAAACAAACAGAAAATCCACAAATCCAAGACTCCTTTCCTGTCCCCTCCAATTGAGTGGACTGTATGAAAGACAGATGCTCACATGATCAATCTCTCTAAAAAAAACAGGGATAAGTATTCTTTGACATTCTGAAAGTATTGGTTCAGACTGTAACTAAAACAACAAAGCACCACTAACTCAGTAGTCCCTAGCACATTTATCTTTTCCACATTAGATGAAAAGCTAAAGTACACCCATTTAAACAGGTGTCATATTTCATGTCAGACACCCAAATTGGAGCACCAGATTTAGCACTTAAGAGGAAAATCCTGCCTTGCAAATCTGTGATGTCATTCACACAACAGCCACCTTTCCACCCAGAAATTTTTACTTACTGGAGTGTTCTGGCCGTAGTCAGTACAGGAAATCTAACAAAGTTGTATGATATACTTCTCTCCCTACCTTGGGCTCCTATTTCATTGCTTACTTTCCTCTGGTACATCTGGCCTTAGGTCAATGTTTGGAGATACAGCCACTGGATTGCACGGGCCGTGGCTGCTCAGGTGATTAACTGCACTCCCACAGTGACAGAACCCACCTCCACCGTGGCTTTGTTTTCACACAAGTGAAAATGGAAGATTGGTAGGAAGGCAGCTAAATAGTATCTCTGGAAAAACAGTACAGCTTAGATCTTTGTAGTTACATGTTCAGACTTCAGCAGTCACATTTCTGCTGTACACTTCTGCATCTGTAATTGCACACTGTGTCCTTTCGATGTGATTTGCAGAGCTTTGCATTGCTAAGCTTACCTAATAATAGAAAAGGGCTACAAAATCCCCCAAGAAGCCTTATTATAGGAGCTTGCTAAGACTGCTAGCAAAACACTTCCACTGAATTTTTGAGGCTAGACATACACATGTATATGTTTTATGAAATGAAGGCAAAAAAAGACTTGCTCCTCTAGAATATCCATGTCATGCTAGTGATTTCCCCTAGGTTACTGCATTTTAAGCAAGTAGTAGAGGCAGCAGAAATCAGAGATAGCAAAAAAGGTTGCCATACTTGTAACACAAGCAAGAAAGGGCAAGGCCCATCCAGTTTAGAGGAGCTGCCTTGGAAAGGTCTCTGGCACCATTAGAAGTTGTGTCCTGGAAGGTCAGGCACCACCAGCACAAGAGCAGAACACACACAAAGACCTTCCATGGCAATGTGTGAGGCAACTTGCAAAAGATGGAAAACGTGGTTGCAAAAGTCTGCTGACTGCTCAGAGTACCTCTACTACATCTCCTTGAGGAGCTAGTAGCTATTGACTATTCTTCTATCATTATCTGAATCTCCAGCACTAGAGAAGAAATGCCAGACTTTTGAAGGTTATTACATAGACATCTGTCTGATAATCGCAGGAATGCCATGTTTGTCTTACTGAGATCAGTAGTACAGCATTACACACTCAGTGTGCATTTTCCCAACCCACTGCACACAGCAGATCTAGGACTAAGGAATCAGCTTACCAAAAGGCTCAGGCCTTTTTCAGAAAGCTCGTGCTGCTGCTGCTGGGACCCACCACACATGCTCCAAAGCACTAGCATTAATTTACCAGAAGGAGAAGGAAGATCATCCATTCTACATGCACGAAGCACCAAACTGTCATCAAAGAGAGGAAAAAAAAAATAAAAAAAGAGAGAGAGAGAAAGAAAAGAGACCCTGTATCCTTCTTAGGTGTGCATTTGATCTGGAAAGTTTCTGGATGATAAAGATGATTGTGCTACTAAACTAAAAGCAACAACAGACTGATTCCGACCTGCTGAGGAGGTCAGGTGATGAATGGGCAGGGACACAGACAGAAACATCCTTGTGGAGGGAGTTCCCTAGAAGAAGTTTGATCTGGTTGTCAAAGAAGGGGAGAGCGAGGATAAAAGAAGTCCAGGCAAAAACAGAGCCAGTGAATTAACAAAGCTGCTTTTCAGCACATCCCTAAGAGAAGTCTTTCTTAAAAGAAGGCGACACAAAAGGTAACATTCAATGAACCAAATTATAGCATCTACTTTAACAAAGCCATATGAGCACACATAGTTTGCAACACGATCCACTTTAAAAAAGCAAGGAAGGTGGAAACAGATACAAGCCAGTTAATTTCAGGAACAACCTGAGGTAAGAACCCAGATGCACCTTTCCTTGACTGAGTGCTCTGCTGGCTGGACAGGGTGCTTCCAAAAACTGAGTTAACCAGTGACTCAAAGGTTTGACATGGTATCTTACTTCTAAACATCTCCTCTAAGGTGGAGCTTTTCTCAAAGTGGAAACAGCCTTCAACCTCTACATCAGCACTAACAACTGGAATACTGGAGAACAGTTTCCAAGCAACTTGAATCCCAAAGCAAATAACTGCCCCACTGATGCTGTTCAAGATTACAGCGACATGGACTCTGAGGTCAGAAGGCTGAAATGACTCCAATCTTTATTATCTGGGAATTTCTTCCCTTTATACTATTTTACAAAGAACCACTCAAGGGGTGGAAGAAAGACAAACTTCTTCAACTACATTGGTCAAGTCAGAGGGACATCAAGAAGTCCTTCCTAGGGAAAGGAATGTAAACATAGGTTACAGCTAGGAAAACATGTCTCTTGTTGACAGAACAGTGTCTGGGAAAAAGTTTCAGAGAACCCAAACATTACAGCACGAACCATGGCTACACCCCATTACATGTATGCTGTTCCTTTTAATCCTCTAAGGTCATCACTACTCCTCTTTTATGATAGAAAGCACAAGCTTTGTCAGTATTCATCTAGGCTTTTATATGCTGGGCACCATCCAGTGAAAACAATGGAGATGCACTGTTTGCTGCACCAAAATCAACACTCTCTGGTCTCAGGGGTCTTTTTTTCCAGTCTGGCAGCACAGGAATGTGGAGCTATTACCTATAGCCAGTGCTTCCTGAGACAGAACCAGTCATGCTAGGATCATCCCTTCAGCTAGAAATGCTGATTTCAGATGGCAGGGAAGTGGAAGTGTTTCATTCATTAGAAGCAGTTTCTACCAAAAGCTGCTGCAATATGCATGGTCTCACTAACCCCACAGTACCTTTTTTTCAACTTTTCTCCAGGGAAAAAGAGATGAGGTATTTAGAAAGTAGAAGAGACAATCAGAGTTGCATAGAAAAAGCAGGATAACTAGCACAAAGATATTTGTAACCAGCAGGAAAGGAAAGAGGTAGTTAAAATTTGTCAGAAAAGAGTCAACTATTGCAATCCTGCAGCATCTGTAAACATGAATTTAATTTGCCCACTCAATTATATTCAGTCTTTCCTGGAGAAAAGTAAACATATGAGAGAGGAAGAAAAGAAATTTTTGCTTATAAAACTGTGAAGGCTTTCTAAATTTCAAAAAGTGATTGCAGTGTAGGCAGAATTTTGACTCCATTGACTTGAAAATTGAATTCCTCTTTAAAGACAGTGCATAGTCATGGTAGAAACCTGCTCCCAGACATTGACCCTAAACCCTGCTTCATCTCTCATTCGAAGGAATTGCTTCTGGTTCAATCACTGCAGCAATGTGTCTTACTCTGTTCAATCCATGTCTGCTGGTCTTCGCAACAAGCAATCATATTAAATCAACAGCAGAAGCCAAATTTTTTTGAGATATATGAAAATTATTATAGTAATGGGAACAAAAGCTTAGCAAGACTCCTTTCACTTGCCTAACTAAACTCCAAAATTGGTGAAGAGCATAATTTGATGGGGGGGGGAGTGTAGGGTTTGGTGTACTTAGAAGACCCACTGCTCATGAAAAATCAGAGATGTCACGAAGGCATTGATGTTTTAACCAACATAATACCCAGCAGGACATAAACAAGGATTGTCACAGCAACATTGGCTTGAACTTTTTTCCTTTCACATGTCATTTCCCATTGTGTGACTTATCCCATCACACTTCAGAGCTTCAGGTTTCCACACATTCCCCTTGATTTCTTATTAGAGGATGGTGAAGCAGGGAGGCCTGATTTTAAGGAGCACAAGGCAGACCTGCCACATTTACTCCTATCTCCTCTTCTACTCCTCTAGAAGTAGGTTTGTGTGGATGTTCTTATGCTACTTGAAGAATCCCCTAGGGCAGACAGCTTCTCAGCCAGGTGGTGAAGCTGGTTTCCTGACAACACACACAGGAAGGAGCAAGGCAAAGGACCCAGCCCAGTAAAGACAGCATGAGGATACCATATGAAATCTGTTTTATGCTTATCATCTGGGCAGGCATCCCACAGGATCATCAGTAGATATACTGGCCTATTTTGCCCTTAGAAGCAAGCAAGAGTGGAAACATAGTTATTGAACGAGCAGTTTGGGTTTATCCAGAGGCTGTGGAACAGGAAACTTGAGTAATTTTTTTTTTTTCTTTCTCATAATAGCCTGTGATTTGACCAACATGGTATAACCGCAATATCTAAATTAAATTCTTATTGAGACGATCTTACTTCAAGCTAGACTTCTCTCCCTTTGAATTTCCAGACCAGATAGAATGAACACTGATGATCAATGAAGTTCAACCAAAGTTCAGCACAGAGGCAGTTCCATGCAGGAGACTAACTGAGCAAATCTAAAAGACCATGGTGTAACACACTTAGTCAGGAGATTGCCAAAAAGGCAGCTCTGGAGTTCAGCATACAGGCTGTTCTCTCAGTTAATGTAAACTCTGCTATGTTGTAGATTTTTGCCCTTTCCAGATTAAAGTGTGGACAGTGTTACCCTTTTTCTTGTCCTTCTCTCCATTTTCTATTTTATAAAATGTACAAAACAAGGACTATCACAAAATTAATGGTGAAGAAAGAAAACAAACAAGCAGAGAAGAACATGGCAGATTATACAGTTAGACAGGAGAAGGTATAACATAACCAGAAAAGGACAGAATCCACTTTTACCCACCAACTGCTCCTCATTTGTACAGGGAACCACTGTATATCATCATCATCATTCACCTCTATTCCACACAAATCACTGTGCTGCAACCATTTTATACCTTCATCTGAGCCTCTATCAATTCTCCTTTTGGGGACAGCTCCTGAAAGTCCTCCTGCTTTTCTGTTTCCCATTAGAGACATGCACAAACCCCTCAAAGCTACAGTTTCATCATGCTGCTTCCAGCACCAGATCTTACCAGAGTAAACTAAGGGGCAGAAAAGCACAATTGATTAGACAGAAGCCTTATTGGGTCTCTGAAATACTTCACATATGTACTGATGATGATGGCTTTTTGCTACAGGACCAGGACATATTCAAGAAAGAGAGAAAAAACCAAGGTAATTGCAGCCATAGAAGAGTGGGATGAGAACATGTGCAGACACCAGGGTCAGTGCAGAAGGAGGAGGAGGAGGTGCTCCAGATGCCAAAGCTGAGATTCCCCTGCAACCCATGGTGTAGACCATGGTGAGGGAGCAGTGCCCCTGCAGCCCATGGAGGATGCAGAGATCCACATGCAGCCCATGGAGGAGTCCCATGCTGGAACAGGTGGATGCTTGAGAGGAGACTGTGAGCCCATGGGATACCAGTGGAGAAAGAAGCCCACGCTGGAGCAGCCTGTCCTTGAGGGACTGCACACTGTGGAAGTGACCACGTTGCAGCAGTCTGAGGCGTGCTGTTGCCTGTGGGAGATGGAGCCACACTGGAGAAGTTCATGGAGCACTGTCTCCTGTGGGGGGGACCTCACAGTGCAGCAGGGGAAGGACTCTTGTCCCTGAGCAGCAGGAGAAGCCATGGTGATAAACTGACCACAACCCCTGTTCCCTGTCTCTTTGTGCCACTGGGGGAGGAGGCAGAGCAGGGAAGGGAGGGTGGGGTGGGCAGAAGGTGTTTTGAAGCTTCTATTTTACTTCTCATTATCCTGTTTTGATTTTGTTATTAATAAATTCACTTCGTATCTCTCAGCTGAACCTGTTTTGCTTGTGACAGTATTTGGTGAATGATCTCTCTTGACCCTTATCTCAACTCATGAACCCTTCATTATATTTTCTCTCCCCTGTCCAGCTGCAGAAGGGAGTGAGAGAAAGACTTTGGTGGGTGCCTGGTGTTCAGCCAGGGTCAACCCACTACACTGGGATAACAGTGAACAAACAGCTGCACTGAGAGCAAATATGAATCAAAGATTTATTTTTTTTTTCCCCAGAAGCTAAAAAGGCTTCCATATCAGTCCTACACTGCTCTGCAAAAGAGAAACAACAGTCATGATGCTTCCTTCAGGAAATCAAAGACCAAATTTAGAGGAAAGTAAGGAAATTATTTTTATAACAGTTCAGAATTTGAAGCACTTGTAAAAAAGATGGAGGCATCCTCAAAGTTCATTAATTTCTGAAGCAGTGTCCCATGGCCAGCTTTGCTAGTGAATTGCCCAGATAACGGGGAATACTTTAGGTTTGTGCATCCTACACTGTCTCCTTAGAACTGCAAGGAGTCCACCAGATGGAATCCCTGTTCCCCTCTTTCAGAAAGGCTATGTTATATAAGGAAATACACCCTGGTCAGTCATGGTCAACAGACCTTTTCTCTTTAGATCTCTTTTTTTCCCTTTCCTTCCATTTGAGGTTTTTTCCCTTCTTTCTTTCTTTCTTTTAATATATGAAGGCAATATTTACAGCCAAAGCAGTGCTGAGTAAGATGCAGTGATTATGGCTGATTTTATCACAGCCGTATTACTTAGCTGCAAGGTGAAGCGCTGTGCTAAAATGGATCATGAATCCCTGAAATTGACTATCCGTCACCTTTATAATCCTGATGGAAAGGCAGGTCAGATCAGGCCTGACAACTCCCCATGCAAACGAGACTACACCAGTGACGTCTGCTTGCCTCAAGGCATTTATTTGTCTGGAGAGGAAGGTGATGCCTTAGGGAACTGGACTAGAGAAAGAGGGAGAGGAGAAACTACTGCAGGAATCAAGTGCAAATACAGGAGCCAATTTTGTGCACAGAAAGACTGCTAGAAGTATTAAATGAAAGAATACTACAAGCAGCTAAGAATCAGGACTGTGGCATGAATGCCCTCCCCCCTTCCAACCCCCAGGTAGAAAAACAGATTTCAGTTTCAAAGTTAGAAAACTAAAATAACACTACCTCACCACTGGGAATTTGTAGGACCAGAAGAAATCCATAATGAGGAAAAAACCTCTAAAATGTCTGAAGAATCTAGTAATAATTCTTTCCAATTCAGTGCCACTTTCTTTCTCACAAAGTCAGATTTAAGAAGTGTCTGTAAGTTTGGAGGCCAAATCTATCAGGGTGTAAGCAGTGGCCTTTATGTGTGACACCTATGCAAGAAAGCTCACAGAGTGATGGAAGTGTTGAACCTCACAGGAGGTATTTATTTGGAGACAATCAGTTCACTTGATGAGAAAATCACTGAACTACTCTATTGAATCTTTTTAACTGGCATATGGCCATATTAAAGAAACTTCCCAATCTGACCATTTACAAGATTCTCTAGCAGTCACACTCCCAAGGCCAGGGATTTTATCTGCTGGGACTGAAGACCCTTTGCAGCAGGTGGCTCCAGTGAGCCAACAATTGCCTTGCTTGACTCTCTACATATCCCAGCCACACAGTCAGACCAGATTGCCTTAGCAGAGTCTCAGATGTTTCATTCCATAAAATAATTTACTCATGGTGCAGTAACGCAGAGACATCCCAGGCTGGTGCCTCTGAGGGGGAACCAGTAATGAAGTACCCCCTTGGCTTTTATCCCCTCCCAGTCCAAGCTCAAAATACTCTTGTTCTTCCCTTCTAAGTCTTCAGGCCTCTGCAGTGTCTCCCAGTGCCCATCCACCTGTCTTTGTGCCCTTTGTTATGAAAAGGGTTGGGAGCTCACAGCCTTTTGTCTCTGGGTCCTGCCTCCCAGAACTCAACCTGCAGCTGAACCCAGAGCTGCCTGCACCAGAAGTATTCCTCAGCAGCCACGTGCAAGAGGGACAATTTAGGAGAAAAGACCAACGACCATGCTATTTACTGTTTCTAATGAGACTGATGTGCTGCTTTAGGTAAACACCAGCTTCATAAGGCAGGACCTGTTCTGATGTATAAACACAGGTTGTCTCCTTCATACATCTCCCCAGTTTGAGCATATCTCAGTGACACCGAGCAGAGCGCTTGCTCTTGGCATCCACGTTCTATTCCCAGCATAGTTTCTTACAGATCAGGCAGCCTAGTCATAGTCATTAACACTACTGTCACTTATTCCTGCCCATGCTAAAAGAGGTTAATACTTTGTGTGTCACAGAGCTACTACACCCTTGTTGTTAAAAGTGGGGTAGACTCTTTGAGATTCACAGATAGATGATATTAAAGAAGGGCAAAGACTACTTACATCTTGCTCTTCTCACCTGTCCTTTCTTCCCCTTTCCTCTAGTGCCTCTCCTGGGTAAGTCACATCCCAGCTAAACCTCTTAGTGAGTGATTACATTAAAGATAGTGCTAATTACCAAGTGTTGTCTTCATGGTACAATCTTATCAACACCCCACACTTTCTCCCCTGAGGTGAGGGGGCTTGATCCATTTCATAAAAGTATCCTAGTTATCTGCTCCAGCAAGCTTCATTCCCTCAGGCCTGAAGGTGGATGGTTCTCTCTCTCTTTTTCTTTTTTTTTTTCTTTTTTTCTTCACTTTAAGTACAGATTCAAAGCTTTTCTGGTAGAACCTCTTGCAGGGAGGTGGGGTTACCCCAACAACAGACCCGTGGGTATTGTCCCGTGTGTACAAAAGGAGCCAGCCATTCCCAAGGTGCTGTGTTCCATGTAACACACTCAGAGGCTCATCCCCAGCAAGCACTGCAGCTCTACTGCCCTCCACCAGGCACAGGAAGCCAATACCTGCCCCGCAGCTGGAAACACTGGGTTTGGAACATGGGGCAACGGAGGTAGAGCAGAAGTAGCTGCAAGAAATGCCCAGCTGTGCTTTGGAAAGGCTACTGAATCACAATTTAGTATTACCTGATTTTTTTTTTTTCTCCTAGAATCTCCATTTGACCAAGCTTTGCCAGGGCTATGCTCTTCTGCCTTGCAGCACCCCCAACCCTGAGTTTGGGACTCCCCCCACATTTCTGACAACTTAACAAGGGGTAGGCTCAGTAACCTGTGGGTTTGGCTACACTACTGTTAGTTACCAAGGCTTTAACAGGGTAATTTCATCTTGCATTATAATCCAGAACACCATTTGCTTTCTTATTAGTGGAAGATTCAGCTGTATTCTTTCTGGGGGTTTGGTTATTTTTATGTTTGAAGGTTGTTAGTGCTTTGTTGGTTTGTTTGGTTTGGTTTTTTTTTTTTTTTTGGTGGGTTTTTTTTTCCATATAATTTGTGTGCATATTACTTGCTGTCCCTGGAATTCATTTTGTTCCCTGCTAATGAAACCTCTGCGTCGCTAACAAAGCAGAAAATAAAAAAGGTAAATAGCACTCTCCAGAAACAATTTGTTTCTTGTTCTGTAAATTTTTGCTGAACAGCATCTCAGGGAATTTTCACCCCAATAAGAGAAGAGAGAAGCAGGAGATGATTGAGAAGGGGCTAGAAATGCAGTTAGTTGATCTGGAAAGGAAATAATAATTATATGTACACTGTAGACAAATAGGTACCCAGACAGCTGCACCTGTGAAACTCCACAAGGCACTTGAGCACCCAAGTAATTTGATTGAGTAGAAACCACTGGTTGTAGAGACATTTGAAGGGGGGGATTAGTTTTCTCATGTTTAACCCTTTGGATCTACACCAAGAGTCAGTTGCCCTTACCAGACTCAGAAAACAGAAGAAAACACAGAAAATTAACGAGCAATCCTGTTCTGCTAAAACATCTAAGGTAAGTATAGACTGTGCCCAGCAGTATTGGTGTCAATAAATACAAAAGGAGGAGATGAAAAAACTTAGGAAAAAGTGATGTTGGTTTTTCCTAGTGTGTCTGATGCTACCAGCTGCTAGAGAAAGGCACAAGACATTCCACTAAAGGTAGCTTCTTTCTCACACAAGTGAGTCATCATATTCACTTTCAAACAGCTGAATAATACAAGTCAGAAGGCTGAAATTTTCCAAAAAAATTAGACCACTGCAGGGATTTTGAAGTTTATATTGAAGATCCTAGATTAAAGGCTTGCAATTGAAAAAGATGTGAGTTTATAGCTGCTACCACTGATTTTATTGTCTGACATTTGGATCCTAAACCCTCTAATCCAAGCGGGGAGGTAAAAACAATGTCATAGGGCAGGAATGGAGATACTCTTACATCCTTTCCACCAATAATCAAGTAATTTGTCATCTCTGTGCCTTGCTGCTTGGGAACTAAGAAATTACTACTACTAGAAAAATAAACCAACCAACATCAGATTCAGCCAGAGTGAAATGCACTGAAAGCCAGGTTTTATTTCTGAGATTACTCTATTGGGTAAAGCAGCCAAGGGAATTAGATGGCCAAAAGCCATGTGGCCCTAAGTCCCTTAGCCACCTTTAAAATTGCATGCACAGTGCTCCACGCATGAACACACCTTTGCCCTATCACTCACTGGATTACTGGACCAGCCCTCGTATGGAAGATTAAATACAAACTGCTCTACTGCTAAAGCATATTTATTGAGCTTTAAACACCATGTAATTTATACATCTCTCCTCACAGAGTTGGAAAAACTCCATCAACAATAATAACGGCAACATTCAATTTCAATTGGTATGTTTTTAACCTACAATAAGCAACCTGTTATAACTATAAAGAGGTCTTTAGAAGTTATGCAAGGTATTAATTGAGCTGCTAGGAGACCATGCAGGTTGGTTTTGTAGTAACTCTACAGTGAAAAAGAATGCAGGAACCAGAAAAATCCTGGCAAGACAGCAGCACCATCTCAGGAGATGATTGCTTCAGCTGTACTAGTTATTTACATGAAGTCAATTCCAAGTGATTATTAAGAACATGAGGTTTATCGTTCAATGTAAAAGGCCAGTTCATTATGTCCCCACAAGCTACAGCTTAAATGGCAAACCTCGATAATTTAGTTTTTCTAACAGCAGTTTGGAATTTAATCGCTGCACAATAACTGCATTAATTCTGAATTAATTTCTTAATGGAGATGTAATTGTCTTAAGTTTCATCTGAGGGGCCAAAATATGCTCTAACCAGCATAAATCTAGTGGAACTTCATGTGAGAGAGTGGGATGATTTCAGCATAAGGAAACTTGAAGTCAACAGGCAGCTGAATTTTCTACTGGCATCAGAGGAATGAGTATGGCCCAACCATCATTTGCACCATTTCGCTTTCAGTCCCATATGACCCTTGTTTGCCTGGGCACCATCCTTACAAGTACTGAACACAGATGAGATCACATCTGTTTACTACCATGATTCCAATAATAAGAATACTTCATCCCAAAAGGCTGCAAAGCATTTTGCTGCAGGGAAAACATTTCTATCAGTAACAAAATGCTTTTTGGTCTGGGGTGAAGACACGGGCTCATATAGACAGAGAAGCTGAAAAGGCAGACAGCCACACTTCTATTTGGCTTAGACATTCAAGTACACTCACACCTCCAAGTACTATAACAAGCCCTGTATGAACAATGTAAAGACAATGCCTTCAGAAGGTATTCACAAGAACTCAGATGCTGTTGTGGCAGTCACGCTGGAAATCCTTAAAGCAGAATTGAAATCAATGGGAACAAAAAAATGATCACTGCTACAGTCACAATATGGATAACAGTGATGGTAAGAAACTGATGCTATAGGAAGGATGCCTAGATAGCATGAACAGGGACTGATGAAACGTATTTTAGCTCATACAGTTGCCCATTAGAATGGGTGAACTCTTAGCAGCAAGAATAAAGTTGAGAACACAAAAAGCAACAAAGAAATAAACCATCTGAAAAAATTAGTGCGACAGATGAAAGTTACAGTGACAAATTTGCAAGTCATACAGGAGATTTGAGTCTACTGAGTGCCCTAAAGCTGCAAGGAGTTCCTTGAGGCTCATCCCATTCAAGGACGTACCAAGGAACATACCAAGTGCGGCAGTAACATCTCTTAGAATCTGAGCCAGACAGGTAAGTCGCAAACTGAAACCATGATACTAAGTAAACCTGACTGAGAAAACACAAAGTAACACAGCTCACAGTTCCCCTACTTCAGCTTAAGGTCTACCACCTACCTATACCACTGTATACAAATACAACATTTTCTTGTTTCAAGCAGGCAGAGAGAAGAGAAAATTTTCAGATGTTTGTGTTGAGCATTTTCCTACCAGCACCACAGCAACCTCATGTGACTTTTCCATCCATTTTACATCTATTCACACCACTGGTGACACAGAAACACCGACAGCCCCTCTAGTGTTTGATTTAATATTTATCAAATGAGAAGAACAGTCACAAAGAGTATCCTGCTAAAACATCATGCACCTGCTCGCCTGCTCCTTGAGGACCTCCTCTACAAACACTGCCCTGACACAATCTTTGAGAGAAGAAAGTGAGCAGCTTGTTTTGAGGTCTACTATTTATATATGAATACATCAGCAAGAGATTCTTTTACATACAAGACATATGTAAGCAAATAGATACTCACTACCAGTTTTTTGTGAAGGCAGAAAATCATAAAGACTATTCCTCCTCTAGAGCCATAAAGGCCTGAATAGAAAATGTTTATGATGTGAGCAAGGCAGTCAGCATCAGAAGCTGTGTTAAGAGATTAAGAGACCCTGGCTCTTTGTATGCCTGAAAAGGATGCTGGCTTTCAGGTCAGTGAGCTGACCTTCCTTATCGATAGAGGTCATGATGAAATTTAGCAGATCAATCATCTAAACTGTTGGAGAGAAAGGAAAAAGACCTGCCAGAACAGTTTTGATTTAAGTTTTTATCAAAATCCAATCTCTCCATGGAAATTGTCAACTTCAATGAAATGTTTGATGACTAAACATTCAAGAGTTTCCTTGCGTTAAACTCAGAACATTTTGTTTAGATCCATTTTTTTTATTATTTTTCTAATGTCATGTTAATATTTCATTTAATCTATTGCTCTCTATCATGTGTGTGTGAATTATTATTTACTTATTAGTCTAATACAATTAAAAAAGAAACAGTAAATAAATCAGAGGAAATAGTGATAGTTTAAATAAAAAAAAATAAATTCTTCATTGGGAGAAAACTGAACTCTAAATTCAGAATTCATCTCAATTTATTGAGAGAGGCTAAAATTCTAGCATGCACAGTATAACTGCCCCCACAGTCTAGTCATTATAGGCTCTTCTGGCCATTGCATAATATGTGCCAGGCCAACTAGGGAAGGAAATAAAGCTTAGAGAAAGAAAGGAAGATATAACTTAGCTATACCTTAGAAAAAAACAGCATTTGCTATAGCCTCTGGCATTCCGTGGTATCACAGACATTTGCCTGTGGTGTCCCAATTCCCTGACATGCAAGACACAGTGTAATTCACATTAGGGCAGATTTTGCAAAAGCAAGTGACAGACCAAAGACTTACCTGTGGTACAGTATGTCACTGGATTAAGTAATTTTTATGTTGTCTTTAGGTCCTTATACCACATCCATCACTACAGTATTGTAGCAGCTGGTGATGTTCATCAGAAACAAAATCAATAAGCGCAGTCAAGATTGCATAAAATGGTGGCCAAAATTGGGTTCTTAATTCCACACTTTGGCAAAGAATAAATAACATGATCCTTCACACTGAAAGACCGAATATGATCAGGAAAGCCCCAGTGAGTCGCATGCTGAATCTCCACAATAACTTACAAAATGCACCTACACATAACTACAAATCCAGGCCAAAGCACTGGGTTCAGACCCAGCAAAATTCTCTGGTCTCTGCAACTCTTGGTGGTGGGTCTGAAAGGTACAACAGCCTTTTCTGGACTTCAGACCTATGAATCTGTGACTTTACAAAAATGTGGTGCATACCTCAACCAAAATGGCCCTGCATGTTTCAAACTGCAGCAGTCTACAGACACATCCTGTAACAGCCACATTTGGGCAGCAGAACATTCCAAGCACTTCTGCACATTGAAGCAAAGGATGACATAGATGAGCTTTCAGGATCCCTGTAAACTATTTTCTCTGTGATTCTAGGAAATTTACACAAACTGGGTATCAGGGAGCCTTCATACAGCTCACCTGGCAGGATTAACCTGGACCAATCCAATGGAAAGTGTTACCATCCACAGAAAAAACATTCTATAAAAAATGTTCTTTTTGCAAACATATTACTAAAGGGAAGCTGGTACAGGACACCTTTCTCTCTCCTAGCTTTGCACACAAGGAGTGCTGGGGTTATTACTTGCTCATCATATATTCCATTAAGACTGACAGTCTGAAAGGAGAAGTGCCATTTGCACAAGTTCTCACCAAGCTCCAGCAGCCCTGTCAGTGTCACAGCTGGACTGAGATTCTGTAGTGAGCAAAAATGAAGCCAGAACCTCTTTAATATATAATTAGCAATAAGAGGAGTGTGAG
Source organism: Phylloscopus trochilus trochilus (assembly GCA_016584745.2). Taxonomy (NCBI): domain Eukaryota; kingdom Metazoa; phylum Chordata; class Aves; order Passeriformes; family Phylloscopidae; genus Phylloscopus; species Phylloscopus trochilus. The sequence continues at coordinate 27,680,652 of WQNJ02000012.1, forward strand.
GGCATTTGAATAATACATCTCATGGTCAGATTAAGCTGCAGGAGCCAAAAGAGAAAGGGCATAACAAGTCAACAGGGCAAAAATCAGAGAAAAATGAGACTAATGTACCTATGGGAAGTGAGAGGTCCAGTTTTAAGCTGATAGTAAAAGTAGTGCTTTGCATTTCAAAATGCCTTGCTTTCAAACCTTTTATTTCAAAAATTTCCAAAACAGAGTCAAAGACATGTGACCACAACTGCTCCCTTATGCAGAGGAAACAGAAATCCTTAGGGAGGTAATGAAATTTCCAAAGCCACTTTCAGGTTGTCAGTGGCAGAGTGGAGGATACAGACCATTCTCTAATGGCTGGAGGAACTGGCCTTTCCCATCCTATCCCTGACAGAGAGTGCCCAGAGAAGGGAGATAATGCAAAACACAGCTGAGTTTTCCCATACACTGGATTAAAGAGTAGTGTTTGGTATTAGCATCAAGTTCACTGCAGCCAGGCTTGCCTAAGGCTACACTGGTAAATGTTACACTCTCAATGCCTGATAAATGCAGAGAAAAATGAGAGGATGAAAATTATTTAGTGCCAAACCCCCCGTTTTCAGCACCTCAAATACAGATGTGTTTTCCTCCTGTATTTTCATTCATGTTCCTCATTTTAATCACTGCCTTGCCTTTTTTTTGCTTTTTTTAAAATTTTCAGAAGTACCTAGAATTTCAGATCAGGCTTCATTTAGAGCCATCACCTTAATAACTACAGCACCTGCAAAAAAATAGAATAGATACAAGTTTTCATCTTTCATCAGAGCAGCTTTTCTGACCTTGACACGTTTGTGGTCAATTTAAACTGAGTGTACCACGCCTATCCACCAACTCATCTGTCATATCTGTTTCCCCCAGGCTTTCCCGTCCTGATGCAGCAATCCCTTTTGGTTCCTGCAAAAGGAATTGTACCTGGAAAGGACCATGGTGCCTCACAGGAAATTTCCAGCTGAGAACCACCTCAGAGCGAAAAACATCTTGGGCCAAGGAGGAGTTAGAGCTGGAATTGAAGAGGGTGCTCTAGTGCTTCCCCTAATATAAAGCTTTAATGCTAAATAAAGTAAAAAGGACATACACAAAAATCCCTTCAGCTCCTCATTTAAAGGTAGAGCAGCAACCAAACAGCACGGCCTGCTGCTGGGGCAACAGACTAAGCTATGCACCTGTATGAGCAGAAAATCCTTAGAGATTGGATTGCCTTCAACATTAAGAGCACAAACTTGAGGGAATGATTTCTTCTGACAGATACTGAAAATATTTTTTTTTTTAATATATAATACTTGCATGGGGTACAGCACCCAGCTGGGCTCTCAGCCAAGCTGGCAGCACCTTGGGGAAAGCCTGTGTAAGAAAGGGTAGGAAAAAGCTGGGGCGAGGAGGGGGGAAAAGTGAGAAATTGCAGAGGTTATACAGTAAATACAGTAGTCTGAAAAGGGAGCAACAAACAAACTGCCATGCACTGACCAGTTCCCCAAAACTGTAGGTAGACATACCTGAACCCCACCCATAGAAAACAAACAAAAACCAAAAAAAAAAAAAAAAAAAAAAAACCAAAACAAAAAAAACCAACAAAACCACAAGCCCACAAAACCCAGAGGAAAGGGAACAAGTTAGATGGCCAGTTTCTTAAGGCAATCTCCAAATTTCTGACTACCTCCATGAACTTCAGTACCTCACAGCCTTCAAAAGCAAAGGGCCACTACAGGGATGAGCTATGAATGAGAGACTAAAGAGCAAACTCCCACTCCTGGAGAAAACTTGGACTCAGAGCAGCACTGCATCAGGCTAAAATGCGGCAGAAATCTGTTAAAGTGATGCTTTTAGTCACGGAATCTTCTTCCATTTAAAAATGAATGTTACTCCAGGAATTTTCCAGCTGAAAGATGCAGAGAGGCTACAGTGCCAGAAGAATCTGAATCAGCTCCAGCTGATGACTAAAGGAACCTACAAGGACCTTGCTTAGAAAGAGCAGGAGTGCTCTGCAAGCACATAGATCAATAACAGATGAGAGATTCTTGGTCACAACAAACACTTGCAACAGAGAACAGCTGGTCACCTAAGAGAGACCTTAAAAAATTTATACTGATTATGCACTTAGTTCTCTACAATATGTTTCTTGGAAATATCTCACAGGCACCCTATTAGCTCGCGTAGTTAGAATTATAGGGACTCTGTAGAGAGGAAATATTCAAATAGAGACAAAGGGTATAAATGTTATTGGGAATGCAGGGATTTCAGGTAAACACTCTGTGTGCAGAGAGGATGGGCTCAGGATGGGTTCCATCTTAACTACCGCAGACCCCAACTGTGCTACTGAAAATTAATAAAGTTTGGAATAGATTTTCTTAAATTCAGAACTAAGGAAAGCTGGCAGGTGCTGAGGAGTGCTCAAGTCAGGCAAAGACATCTGCTAGGGATGTCAGCAATAGAGAGATAAGTGTTATCTGGGAGCAGAGGAGAGGACAGAAACTTCAGCTAGAGAAAAGCTAAGACACATCAAAATGCAGAAACAAATTCTGAAATATAACAGGGCTTCTGACACAGAATTTCAATAAAATTAGGCTCTGGGCCAAGACTAAAATATATACACATCATTGCATAGGCTTCTGAGCAATAATGAGTAAACGAGTACACTGGATAATGGAAGCAAGCCTTGCTATAATAAAGACTAATGAAATGACAAAGATCAATGGAAGAACATGATCTTTGGTTTCAAACTGTACACAAAGCATAGGAGGCTTTAGAGGCGAGTGTGCTCACAGAATCCAGAGAGGGAGCATTTTGAGAAGTTTATATGCGAGCTCCAATACATAAGCCCAAAAGCCCTTAATATAAAAATATTCTTTATACTAGCAAGGTTACATTATCATCCTCTTGATCAAGAGAACAAAAAAAAATACAAAATGCATAAACTTGATGAACAACAAAGCAGTAATCAGTCTAATAAAGCAGAAAAAAGTGGATGACTTTGGTTATCTGCTTACAGAAATGAGTCAGGTGTCATGTTGGGTGACAGTTTAGAAAAATAATTTCTTGATGTCTTAAATAAATTATCACTTAGAACAGCTGACTCCAGAGCTCACAGAGACAGGAGACTATTTGCAGTGCAATTTGACATGAAAGACAAAAGTCTGTTTGCAAAGCAACCGTTGTTGATGCACTGGAAAACAATGACCACAAACAGGCTCAGTGTCCTTCAGGGATCACATGTACAAACCAAAATAAAATAATAAAAAACCCCAAGCAACACATATGAGGTACTAAATTTTTTGAAAGGGATTTGTAAGACTACTGAGGAAGGTGTTGAGAAAAGAAGTATCTTAAAAAATGGTAAGGATTATGTCCCTATCCTAAGGACAACAGGAAAAAAATAATCCACCCAAGAGTCAGAAAGGCATTGCAAAATAAGAAAGATGAAGATGAATCTAGGAAATGAAGTAAGGAAACCCTTAAAACAGAACAGTACATTTAAATGGACAGGCTGAAGAAACAATCTATTATTTATACCACACTTCTGCTGGGGCAAGGTTTCCATTCCACTGCAGTGAATACGCTAGAGCCTCTAAAAACACATCGGGTTAGCAAAGGATGAATGTTAAGCCCAGTAATCAAAGAATCTGTGATATCACTAAGATTCAGATTATGCAAAGAGAGATTTGAAAGCTGGCAGTATGAATTAAAAAAAAAAAAATAAAAATTAGAGACATGAAGTACTAGATTAAATGGCCTAGACTGAAGGGCATTTGGATGTGGATTTAGGGAATCCAGGTCTGGGACAGCAGACCATGATAGGTAAGACTTCAGGCCAAACACACCGCATTTCCTTATATTTCATGAGGAAACAAAACATAAAAAAATCCTATGGAGTCCATGGATAAGGCAGAGCCATATCAAACCCTTCAAAAGAAGGTAAGATTTTGTTGCAATTTACTCCCCAAGTATCATCATGAAATCTCACCGAGAATCCTAATAACATCTTCTTTATAAAATAAGAAATAAAAGAGACGGGAATAATAATAATAAAAAAATCCAAACCCTCAGGACTGAAACAGCACGAGCAATGTTCAGAACTAAACTCAGAGTATTTGATTCTTTACAGCTGCCCAACGTATTCCACACAGATAGCATCGGAGGGAATTGAGGGATACAGATGCCTTTAGCCATGATGCACTGAATGAAGGGAAGAGGTGAGAGGAAAGCTCACTTTCTAAATTCGAGCAGAACCGATAAATCACAGCCTGGCTGGCGTGGCAAACACCAGTCCCTCTGGCAGCTTTGTAATTACTCCCTAAATGTGGTCTCAACCCTCTTGATGTGGAGATAAATAACTTTATGTGCAAAGCAATTAAAGCCTCGGGCAACACTACTGGCAAAGCGTGGCCACTATGTGTCACTATCCATTTGCCAGGGAGGTATACAAGTGGTACTGAGTTTATTAAACAGAGCCAGAGCACTGGCTTGCACACATCAGCCTGCCAGAGGCCTTCTTTGGATGGCCCCCAAACAATTGTTTCTGCTTTCCAAAGCAATGAAACATCCTGGTCCAAAGGCTGAACCTGAAGTGAGGTGAGACCCTCCGAGCAGTGTGCTGGGCATTTTGCTGCTATCCACTCTCCCAGAAGAGAGTGGTTTTCTGCTCTGTAAGTCTGATACCTACTGGGGAACCTCTGAAGGTACTATCAATCATCGTGATTAGATTCCTCCTCTTCTCAGGAGAGATCATGCTCAGTTGAAACAAGAGCTATTGCTGGGATGGTAACAAATCACTCTGCAGCAGAGTCCTGCTTGCTGCATTCCTCTTTCCCTTATTTGTGTGCACTTCTCTGCCCTTTTCCTGGATGGTCATGTTTTCACTAAATCTCCCGTCTATCCAAAGCAGAACATGCCTTGATGCTTTTCTCACACCTGCCACCTACTCGTAGTGACAGCTCTGGAAAGCAAACTTAGGAAAGTCCTCCTGCAATCTCATACAGCTGGGTGAAATAGCACTACAATGTGACACCTGAATCCTGTCCTTCCCTAGGGAGCTGCTGGCCTACTCAGCTCTGGACTGCATACTGCAGCATCCACATAAGAAAAAAAAAAAAAAAAAAAAAAAAAAAAAAGCCCAGGAAAGCACTGTGCAGAATACAAGCTGGAACATTAGCTACACCATGAAGAGAAGTGGCTTGCACGACCTCAAAGCAGGCATCATATGCCAGGCGAATGACCTGGTGGGAATTCCAGTAGCCTGCAAGGAAGGCATGGACTAGCTGTATCTGTCACAGCAAATTAAGCCATCTTTCTGCCTGACTCCTATCATAAGGTACCTGACTGGAGTGTTGCAGCTACAGGCTGGGTCAGTCTCCAGCCTTCTGAGGCTGCACACCTCCAAGTGATGTGAAAAAGTGGGAGAGCATTTCTTCTTAAGAAAAGTGAACAAAGCCAAAATATTTCAGTTTTGGAAAAGCCTTTTTCTTTTTCCTCTTCTGGTTTCAAAACACCACCAAAAGAAAATAAATCAGCACAACAGCCATTCCATTCAACGTTCTTCTTGTAAAAGATATCATTAACTTTTTAACCTGGTTTGCAAAGACAGAACTTGCAACAGTATCGGTGTTTTGGAAAGAAGCAGTGCTCCTTTTAAGTCAGCTCTGATCAATAATCAAAGCTGCTACTAGGGGGCACTGTGACATTCACAGGAGGCACGGCTCTGCTTCCCACTGCCTATTCCTGCGTCCATGAAATCTTTCACAATTCCTTGGGTACAAATACAGCTAAAGTCCAGTTTGGGTCATTTCACTCTTCCTAGTAATGTACCTCTTAAACTTTAAAATGTGTACAATGCATCACTCCCCTCTCTGTCGCCCCTGCTTCTTTAGCACAAAAATACTCAACAAATGCTGGCTGCTTCTTCAGATGTTACTGTGTTTTAGTGATCGAAGGAAATGAAACTTGTTTGTAAAACAATTTGGGATTGTTCAGGACAATCATGACAATGTAATGTAAGAGTTAAGAATTATAATAGTAATCATAATAATAATGATAATGAGTATTTCTCTTCCCACTGCAATGAACCCATCTGGAAGGCCTCAGTGTGAGGCTTCAGAAGTATCCAAAACTGTGATTAGAAAGAAATTCATTTCGGCAGGAAGGTGGAAGCTCAGAATGCCAAAGAAAGAAAAAAGGAAGAGAAAAATCCTTTCTAGTTTTGGCCAACAGACCTAATCGGAAATTCTTTTGAAATGTTATTCTCTGGAAGAGAGCTCAGTTAGCAATATTCTGCAAATGCTCAGCCCACTTCATCCATCTGCCAAGCTGAGAATGAATATTCATAGCAAGTTATTTTAATCATTGTGTTTTTCTTGATGTGACATAATTCTATATAATTTTTCCCCCCGGAGGGAAAAAAAAAAAAAAAAGGCAGAAAAAAAGCCCTCTTTTTATGTTGTCAAGTCAGAAAGTTTTTTCTCCATCTGCAAGGGAGAAAAAAGGGACATTGGGTGGCTCATGCATGGGTTGTAGTAACATACTCATCAATGCTTCCCCCATCCCAGCATTAACAACCTAGCTAATTGCACTGGTGCAAACAGTATGTGCTGGCTTTTACCTGTCCCTGTTGAACCCAAGGGATTAACACCTTTCACAAGGGATGATCAGGATGGCAATACCAGACTTAGGTAGGCTGGGAATGGGATCCACTGGCAACACCTACATGGAAGAGCTGGGTTTGAGGAGCTCAGGGCTGGTAGAGCCCAAGTGCTGTAGTTGGAGAATGAGGGAAATAGGCAGAGAGTTACTGCAGACATGTTCAGGGGATGGATGCTGCACAATGTAGTCACACACCTTCGTAAGAACATACTACACAAAAATGCTTTTACAGTTTTTGATCGCTTCTTAAAATAGTTCTCATTCAACACTTTGCAAAAGTGCACACTTTTGGCAAAATTGTCCAAGCACAGACAGGTTATAAATATTTTAGAGTACACAGACACACCTCAGGAATGAATTGAGTCCTCCCCTGATTTTAAATTGTGCTCCTGGTTCCCAGTACATCGGGAGGATCTTATATTATAGTTGAAAATCTTGAGGAAAATCTTGTTCCTGCAATAATCAAGAGTCTAAAATATTCAATACCTGACTGATGCAAACAATTCCCAGGTGCCATGCATTAGCTGCTGGGACAGGCAAGCTGGGTGACAGAGCTGAGCTCAGCTCAGTGGAAAAAAAGAACACAACAATCAGGATTTTTCTAAAAGCCAGGCATGTCTTTTACATATCACTCCTGCTTTTCTCTTGTTCTTTGCATTGTTGCCCCTTGGTGGCCGAGCCTGCTCCTTGTTCTCAGGTTCCTAAAGTGCTGAGCCCAGTGGATTCTTGGGTGGGATCAACATGAGGAGCTGCTCATTAGAAGGACAACTGTGGTTTGTTTCCAGTTGCTACTCAAGTGCAGTCCATTTCCTTGGATTCAGCTCTTTGAGTAGCAGTGAATGCCATACAAAGGTGGGTTACAAGAACCTAAACAAGTTGAGACCTCTTTCTTACTGCTCCTACTTCATGTGCCCTAGACAGATGTGCATCTAGCTAAGAACACATGCAGTCATTTCAAATCACTTCTTCTAGTCAGTGCAGCAATCCAAGTCTTTAAGTTCAGGGGAAAAAAAAAGAGGAAGGAAAAACAGCAGGCAAGAAAGTAGAGATGGTGGTCTGCATGTAGCTTTAATTAACTACTGGATGCTTTGAAAGACAGTAATATACACCACCAACAGGCCTATGCAAGCATCCAGAAATCCCTAATTGCAGCATGTTGCCTGACTGCTGCTTCTCTTACTTTCCTGACAAGAAAGACTGGCTCCTCTCTTTGGCCACATTCTGGCAAGCACTTTGCAGAAAGCCAGTGCTCTCCTTTTCCAGTACTGGAGGTTCCTGCTGCAAAGTGCAGGACAGCTATAATGCTTATGGCTGACAGGAGTAGAAAGAGGTTCAAATCCCATTATCACTATTTGCATTTGTCTGTTTCCATGCAGAGACTGGTAAAGAGGAGTTAGCTTCCATACTGGTGGATGGCATGGGAGAAAGAGCACAGGAACAAACTCACTGGGGAGGGTTCATCACCCCTATAAACTGGCATAGCCTCACTGATACCTCTTAGAGATCACGGGGGCTTTGATAACCAGCACCAGGTTTGAATCTGACATACCAGCAACACAAAATGACTCGTCTGGCTTAAGGGAAGAAGAAAACTCTGTCTCAGAAGACAGGTTACAGCCTAGCTCTTTCAGGAAAACCCTTTAGACTACGACGGAGAAAACCTCAACAGGGCTTCACAAAAATTTAACAGGCTATCCACACAATGGCTTTCTAAAAATACAGGACTGGAAAAGGAAGAGATTCTCCTAGGATGGCTCAAATTCTCTATTAAATACTAAGCAAGATTCCATAAAAGCTCTCTAAATGTTAGCAATTTCCATTAGGGAAATCTTTAATGATGGAAGGCCATTATCAGCCGTAGGCCTAGCAATGAGTTCCTGGCTCCCAATTCAAATCCTGGTGGACAATGTCTGTATGTACAGCTGAGCAACTAACTCATGCCAGATAAGACAGCCAACAAATTCAGCTTCTTTCCATGACCAGAGGGCCATTGCTTTGAATTTGGTTGTGTTTATTTTTGTTTCCCAATTATGTTTGTTAAATTGTTTGCACTTTCTTTCACAAATGGCTTCAACACACACTCTATATTCCAAATTCAAACGGTACTGCTTAATTGCAATTGGTTAGATAAGTAATATTCTTACTGCCTGTGCACTGAACTGCTTCTGGAGTGCTATGATATGCTTGCAGTGTGTAAATTAGTTAAGGGGAGAACAGGCAATATATCTGAATGTCCCCAAAATCTTCAAATGAGACCAAGAGAGAAAATGTGTGTATATGTGGGTTTTCCAGCAGGAAAAATGAGATAAAGGCAAAATCAGGGCTACCTTCTCATCCTGACATCACATTTTCAAATGTGCTTCTCTGCCATCTTCCTAGTACTTTGGTGGGTTTTTTTGTTCTTCCTTTTTTTTTTTTTTTTTTTTTTTAGTCTAAATGCCAACTGTTTGAAATTCATGACAAATACCTCCCAGCCAATTCCCTATTCTGTTTCCAAAGACCATAATGTCTGATATTCTCAACAGTCTGGCAGGGGAGAACTTTTGGAAGGGGTAAATGCTTTTCAGATGAAATATTTTTTTACTAACTTTTTCCATTCCACACACATTGTGAAACTTTTTTTTTGTCAGAAGTTCCCCAAATAAATTGTTTTGGTTTAAAAAAACAAACAAACAAAACAAGAAAAACAAAAAAAACCACTGCCATGTAACAGTAAAAATTATTTGAAAAAAAATAGAATCATTTTCATTGTCACTTTTACTACAAATCACTTACATGTTTAATTTTAGTCAGGTAAGAATGTGTACCAGTTTGTGTTCCATTTTAAAAGCTGAAATATTTTGAGTCATTTAGAAGTTGAGATGATAAAGAAATGCAGTGTTTCAGAATCTCAGAAATGAAACATCTCTATGATGTCAAAAGAAAACCTTCCCATATGCCTAAATATTTCTCTCATAAAAAAATATAGGGATTTCATCTTATTTTCCATCTGCTTTTCGGGGAGAAAAAAAAAAAGTTTTCAGTCTTAACACTTCCAAGTGGGATGAAACTCTGTTTTGACAAACTCCTGAAAACAGGCCTATAAATGTAGTTCAGACATTCCCTCCTGTTGTGGCAATTACTGACAAGACTACTTCAAAGAATCTGTCTCACAGAAACATGTGTATAATCTGCTCCATCAAAGCATGCTCCTCCTTAAGGTGCCACTGCACTGCTTTGTCTGAGCATCTAGAGGAACGAGGGAGTCACACCTTAGCAGTGTGATAAATCCAAATCATTGTCCCAAAGTTATTTGGAGACACAACAGCTTCATGTCGGGAAGAAGGACAGCATAGCCAAAATCATTTTGCCTTAAAGACCTTACGGAAAAGTGGGCTGGAGCTATACACAGGGAGAGGAGAAAAGTGGAGAAAAGAGGACAGCGAGCACAGCACAGAAAACAGTGAATATGTGCAAGTATGGTAAGCTGAAAAATTGTTTTCAGCTTCCTTTTCCCCAGAAATCCTACACTGAACTCAAAGATGGTGAGACCCCCACCTTTCCTGTTTATTACTATGCTTAGTTTGATTTCATAAACTTTTAAAATTTCTTTGACCAAACTCCCTCCCAACGACTAAGTAATGGAATGGTCTTTTCTAGGTTCTCCAGAAAATACACCACGCAGCAGGAGGTCTTTTGAGGCATCTGACATCCAGCCCTTGCTTCTCCTCCTGTGGGAGTGAGGAAGTTGCTTCTATCCTTCTCCTTCCCATGCTCTCACTCGTGCTCTCTGTGGCTCAAGCTTCTGCATGACATGGCAGGGATGGCAAATGAAAACAGCTGCCAGCCTTCTCTGCTGCCTTGCCAAGCTCTGCTTTGAGCAGAGTAACACACACAGCCAGCTGCCACACACCCACAGCGGGGCACTGCTGGCAGGTCCAACCTTGCACTGAATCCACGTGTTTTGGTCTAAGGGAAGTCTAGCCCCAGCACAGAGCTCAGCAAGGCCCACAGAGCACAATGGAAGAACCAAGTGATTTAATTCCCGGTGTATTCCTGCTGCTGCAGCCACCAAAATGCAAACAAGGCAATTTAAACAGAGGCTGGGTGTCTCTGCATTGTGGCCATCACTGCTAGAAACATCAGTACAAGTAATCTCAAAGCTCTTGAGGGGGTCACATTTGTCTCAGCACTCTGTGCTCCATGGTCACAGAGGTAACTACACTGGCAGGAAGTTTAAAAATGAGAGCATGACTGTCAGGAGAACCTAAAAACTAAATGGAGAGTGGAGACCTAGCTGTCCTCCATCACCAACTGGAGACAGGTCAACAGCAATAGATCAGTACCAACAGGCCTTATTATTTTTCTTCTCCATGAGAGAAGAGAGAATGTCATCTCCTAAACTGTCAAGACAATATTTTTGACCAGTGTGACCCAAGGAAAACCCCAGAAAAGCCATGGGCTGGTCTGTGGGAGAGACGACATAAAATCATCGAAACCCACCAGGATGGGAGTCACACTTTAAAAATGATGCCAGAGTCTTTTCCTCCAGCCTCAGAGACTAACAGTAACCTTGCAGGTGACCCAAGCCTATGTGACAGAGCCCACTGACCCCAAGACTACGCTGTGGTGGGCAGTGCTGGTCACCTCACTTTACACCCTTTGGTAGGTGGTGCACTCTGATAAGAGCCTCAGCTGCCAGAAAACAAACTGCAAGTGACAGACTGAACACAGTACCATGCAAAAGTCTGTCTCAGGAGGGACAATTAAAAACACACACAGAAAAATAAATGGCTTTTCCTTTTCAACCCCTTTTCCTCTTCAACAAGACAGGAGTGGGTGCCTATATGCTAGAATGCCCAGAAAATCAGCAATTAACAAGCGTTCCGCTCTAGCCTGTCTGTGATTTCCTCCCTGCAACTGTGGCTAAATGTTTAAATACATCACTCCCCCTTTTCATGTGCTTGCTGTGGTTCTGGCTCACCTCAGCCCTTCGGGCTTTCCGTATCAGTCTTGCCTTTCTCAAGTGTTTATCTGAAGCCTCCTCTAAGATAAACACAGGGAGAGGGGCGTGGTGACCACCCAGCTGCCTTCGGGAGCACGCACATCAGATGAACTAACTGCCCCAAATGCAGACAAGCCAAAATACACTTAGCCCTGTGTGCCACAGAGGTGTTTTATAAGCCATCTAGTCGGCAGCATGCTGAAGAAAGACGCATTACCATATCTAGCCAACAATAACATAATCCAGAGAATTCAAATGGGATTCTTCCCTAGGAAACTAAGTGCTAACCACATTACCGTGCAGATGCTCATTAACAACCCTGTATCAGACAAAAGCTGCTAAGGTATTTTTTCTGAGGCATAGGCTTAAATAAAGGCTTTTGACTCAGGTTGGCACTCAGAGTTAAATAGATTGAAAAACACAGTCTCTCATTAAATTCATACAACAATTCAAACACAAAAGCTTAAAGTAAGATCTATGCAAACAAGCATGGCGAGTAAAACACTCCAGCAGAGTCAGTGGAACACTCAGTATCATGGGTATCTGTAACCTACTGGACTTCTTGGACACTTCAAACCTCAAGTTTCAGAAAATCAACTCAGAACAAGGTGCTGCCACTGCATGCTGATGTTCTACCATGATTGGATGGTTATCACTGTTCACTGCACAGAAACTGATGATCAAACTTGGAAAAAATAAACCCAAACCATCAAAACAGAGTAAAATCTTATTAAAGAGAAGAGACACTGAACATGCTTTAAATTATATATAGGGAGACCTCATAATTAATGAATGACTGAGCTTCAATCTAAAAATGAAAGCATGACATAAAGAATCTACTAGGTAAACACAACCCTGCAAAAAGAAAATCCTCCCCAAATACTTGGATAGGCTAGGATAATCCTTCTTGGCCAGCTATAGGAAAGCAAAGGCTAGGGCCCAACTTTGACAGCTGAATGGACTAATTATATTACAACTCCTACGTGGAAACCCTCTCATCTCAAGTTTTGCAAACAAATGGCAGACATGGAATGAGCTTCAGCAACAACAGCTGCAGAACAGAACTGGCCTAATCTCCCCTGCCAATAGATCTACAGAAAACAGCAGTCAGTCCTGATGCCAGTTCAACCAACCGAGAGACTACAAGCACCACCACATAGCGCCAGAGGACCCAAAATTTAATCCATTTGAAAACATGACCTATGTCTATACCTTCCCATCTATTCATTTTATGAATAAAATGAGATACCCTTTTCATGCAAGATCAACAGCAATAACAAAGTTCTGAGCTGGCCCTGCCAGAAAATTAAACAGCACCTGGAAACATTCCCCAGTGATGGAGCCACCAGCACTGCTGAACTGCTAGAGGGGCCCCGACACAGTTTTGGCCTGTGTCAATCAACACTATGCCAAACAGTTCCCTGTTTGGACTTAGGCTAGGACTCCCAACAGACCCATTCTCAACAGGCAAATCAGACATAGTCAATCTGCTTAGGACAATAAGAGATTTTAACAGACTCAGCATGGGCCATTCCATCATAGTTGGCCTCATTACCAGGTTACAGGCCAAAGCACATTTAGTTGTTATTACATATGTAGGTACAAAAGTACTGGCATTCGTCCTTTCCCAAGTTCAGAATTCCCCCTGGGGTTGGTTGCCTTCCTTGGAAACTAGATGTTTCTTTAAACTAAGATTTCCTTGAAAACTCTGTGTGGTACTCGAGGATATTGCTACAATGGTGTAGGAACAATGGGTATGAACAAATGAATGTCTTAGATTTGCTGATGGGTTACTTCGTGCTCAATAGCAAGAAATTCAGGCTGGAATTTTCTTTACTGCTGTTCTCATTGTAATATGCAACTTTTGGGGTTTATCCTCTCCGGGGATCCTTCTTCAGGGAAGTTATCATCAACCCCAGGAGAGATCTGGACCAGCACACAAGTGTTTCCTCCCACTGGAATCTGAGTCTAGCATGGTGGTGTGTGCTTAGCAGCAGCTCAGAATATTTTTCTGATTGTCCCTAATTATAAAGCACTAACAAAATAGAGCACTGAAAATAAAAGACAGTAGCATAAGTAAACAAATCTTCTCATTTCACCAAGAGTTGCCTCATGTTCTGTCAGGGCAGATAAGAGAGAGCAGAAAGCTAAAAGTACCACAGCTAATTAATTCTTTTTGGAAGACACTTCTACATTTATTTTTACACTTATTAAGAGGAGGGAATCACCTGAAGATAGAGGAGGACAGGTATTGAAAAAATCTTGTGACCTGGCTACCCATCTGTGAAGCTCTTCACAACTGGAGGTGACTAAAATGGCTTCAAAAACCTACATTTAGGCAACTGAATCCCTGCCCTGATTCAGCAGTCTGGAGAGCAATTTTGCCAACCAAATGCAGATGTCTAATCTATCTTGGCAGCTGACTCAACTGAACACATAGGCAGAAAAGTAGGTTATGAGAGCACAGATACTTGGATAACATATAGATATCTGCATCTGAAAACTTGAAAACACTTAAAAACGTAGGTATGAGATCTAGTACATTCCCCACTCCCGCCAAAAAAAAAGCTGCCTTCTTTGAAGGAAGTTCTGCAAATTAATCATTTTCATTTCAAAGCAAGCTGAAAGATGAAATTTTTAAAGTTCCTCTCCCCCACAGACTGCTCATATGTGGCCTCACTGCTTTGAATGGTAAGAAGATTCAGCCCTGTGGAAGTAAGTGGTGCTGTGCCAGCTGGCTGCAGGGCATGCAAACGTTCTCTGCACTGTTCAATTCAGGAGCACCATTGAAGCCAGACAGACCACTTTTGAAGAACTGCAGTTATCACTGTGACATGAGAACACTAAGTAAACTATGGCCAAACCCACGATCAATGAGGATAAACTCATATCCAAAACTTGGAGTTGGAAAATGTAACATTTTCCAAGGGGGAAATAAATCCTACTCTTCTGTTTAAAACAGAAGCAGGATGAGAAATACTTTTGGTCATTTATATAGAAAAGTTAAAAGATATAAAAGAAAAAAAAAAAAAAAGGGTGGAGGGAGGGGGAGTAAGATACTACTTAACAGTTGGGAAAATAGAGATTATAATGCCAGAAGGAAAAGTGAACTTCTTTGCCAACCTCTTGAATAACGCAGCTTATAGGACTACCCTAAATTAATTCATGCTTGGATAGAACATATGTTCTGAAGAAACAGCTAGTATTGATTTTAAAGTTGCCAGTGATAGGGAATCCACCACATTCCCATGGCAAATTGTTCCAATGTTTAATTACTTTCACTGTTGAAAAAACTTGTGCCTCATTTCTAGTGTGAAATTGCCTGGCTTCAGGTTCCAGCCACTAGGTCTTTTTATATGTTGTTTGCTAGCTTGAAGTGCCCTCTTATTAAAGTTTGGTTCTCTAAGTAGGTATTTACAAACTGCAACCCCTCAGGCTTTCCACTGATAAACTAAAGAGGCTCTTCTCCAGGAACCTCAGCCTATGGAGCATGGCCCCTTGCATTCCATCACTTGCATGTCTGGTTTCTGAGACTCTTCAGTTTAGCAGTAACTTTCTTTAACTGGGGACACCAATCACAGGAGCTGAGTACCTCTCAAGTTCAGACATCAAATATTACTTCTTAGGTCACACCTGAAATGCCCCAGTTAACTCTTTAAAGCTTCCAAATTATGTCTTCCAGCATCATTTTGAACAAGGATTTACTTTCAGCTAATTACTAGCATACTTTTTTCAAAATTGCTGTTTCTCAGAAAATGATCCTTTAGGTTAAAAAAAATGGCTAACTACTAACATCTATTTGCATGCCTTTGTATAGTGCTTCATAATTGACCATATTAAACCACACACCAAGGTTTCCCTAAGCCAAGTTCAACAAGGAATCTGCAGTTGCCTTACATCAGTGACCTTGTCCCCTTTTCACAGTTCATCTGTGGAATATTATCATTTGTGTCACCAATAAACTTTCCTTCAGGTGGCTTTACCTCTTATTCTCCTGTATTGATAAAAATAATAAATATGACAAGGAGCAAGAAGCAATGGGCACAGCATTCCAATATTACATGTTTGTGGTGATAATTCCATTTTTGTGCCCATATTTTCAGAGTGCCATTTAATCAGTTCTTAATCTAATATGTAATATTTTATATTATTCTTGATCAAGATCCTACAAGGTATAACGACAAATTCTCTAAAAAGTCTAACCACATCTGCACTACTACCTTTAGCAACAAATTTTATAATCTCATCAAAAAAGATATCAGATTTGTTTGACAGGATTTATTTCCCATAAATCCATTTTGATTGGCATTAATTATATTTCCCTTCTTTAATTTTTTATTAATCTAATCCCATATCAGTTTTTCTATTATTTCACCTCAAAACAGTACCAGAATGACAGGACTATAATTATCTTAGGTTGTCCCATACATACCTTTAAATTTTAAATCGTATTTAAACACAAGCATTTTTTCCAGACTTCTGGCACTTCGAAACAAATGTCAGGCTGTGGAGAATGCAGCCACGTCATGTCTGAAACTTTTGTAGACATACTACCTGCATTTTCTAACTGGCTTTAAGAATGTCTGTATTGATTCAGAAGCCATCTGTTTTTGGCATCCTGCCTCCAGGATGCCATGGATGACATGGAGGAAAGAGTTGGAAGCCTGTACCCAGGGGTCCTTGCCCAACCTGCTCTCCCAGCCCGTGGTAATTTGTGACTCTGGGAGCTCCTCTGGCAGGCACTGCACCTGCATCCTTCTGTGTACAGCCTCAGGGTTTGTCCTTCTCTGAGTCAGTCAAATTACTTGCCGCAAGTGTTGTTTTTATTTCTAATCACCTCACTGTTCTGTGGCAGTAAATTCCCTGCAATAACTACACATCGCGTGTCTCCTTATTTTAAACCTACTGCCTGAAAATATCCTTTGATTACCTGCTCTCACACTGTAAGCAGCAGGTAACAGCTGCTCTGTGATCACTTTCTCCATTTCTCCTGGTCATCTTGCAGACCTAGGCCTTCTCTCAAGAGCCAGAGGCAACTCACTGTCTTTTCCCAGGGAAGTCTCTCCATGCCTGTGGGTGCCAGTGCCTCTTGCCTTGGACACCTCTCCTAATCTCTTTTAGATAGGTTTGTAAGAGTTTGGTTTGTAAGATGTAGACTGGTCACAGATTTTGGTTTGTAAGATGCAGAATGGTCACAGATTTGCAGTGACAGACACACACGTTCCTTTGTGCCTGGTTGTCCCGCTTGCCAATTAATCATTAGGTCTTCATCTTTTGTACTGCCTCTGAATGCTCATCTGGCATCTCAACAGAGGTAGACATGTTTTCTCTCAATTTACCATTTTGGAAGCAGCTCTTTATCTTCCTGCGCAATTCCTGCACTGCATTGTTTAGCCAATTGTCACTACCTCTGCAATTGGCACTGCTGCCAACTCAAATTACAGTCATCGTGCTCACAAAGTGACTCAAGACTTCAAACCCCCTACCAGTCCCTTCCCTGGGCAAACCCTACCTGTCGCTAATACAGCCTCAAGATGAGCTGTGTTTATTCATTTCAGTCAACACTGGTTAAACTTGCCATCACAACAAAAGCAGGAGTTGAATTGGAGCTGTGCACAACTCTCCCACCATTTGGAATAGGTGTGTCTATGTGTGTTCCCTCTGTTTTAGTTGCAGCAGCATGTCCTAGAAGATGTGCACAGCCAGGACAATGGAGGCAACAGCCATTCCTGTTGTAAGAAAATTTAAACCAGACTGAACACTCATACTGGAACAGATGTTTTCAGCTTCACTCACAGACACTTCTGCCTATACAGCAGCCTTCTGGGGCTCACATATACTATCTGGGGCCCTAATGCCTGGATGAGTGCAGAGCTACCCATGTGCACAAATGATCCGTGTGTGGTTTTCTCCCTATGGAGCCGTGGCACTGTTGTTCTGTTTGCTTGTGCCTGTAACACAACAGACAGAGTGACAGCCGCACTGACTGAACCGAGCTGATTTTGATGCCAAACATTAAGCCAGGGGCCAGCAGCTGAGGAAGGTGAATGCAGGATGAGAGGTAGATCTTAGCTGATCACTTGGCTGCTCCCATCCATCACATTTGCTCCTACTAGAAAGGATATGAGCAGATCTTTGTTCATGAACAGCTCTTTTTTAAATCTCTGGGAATTAAAGTGCATCAGGCAGTGGATGTGCCGTAATGGGGAGAGAAGAACCTTCTGTTTTTCTCTCTGTCTTAATTGCCTGTGTTTTTATAGGCTTTGGTAATGTTGGTGAAAAACTTCCTGGCACTGTATGAATGCTTTTGCCTTCCTTCTCTCAATGACTGGTTTGTTCTTTCTATTCTGTTTCCTTCCTCTGTGAAGGCACTTTGCTGTCTGTGACCAGACAACTGCCCTCCCTTGCTGTACAACCTCTCCCTGCCACCTGGAATGCCATTCTGCAGATGGTCAAAGGGAACAAGTCCTATTAGCTTTACATTTCCTTGCAGAAAACTATCTCTGAGGGAAGGGAAAGCATCTAGTTTTACTCCCTGAGGGAGCATCTTTGCCTTGGGGGCAAACGGTACATCCCAAGGCAAAGGCAGTCCCACTAAACAACAAGGCAACACTCAGAGTCATCCCCACTTACAGCTGTTGCTGCCTCCAGCAGATTTCCCCAAGGGTCTTCATTTAGCTGCAGTTCATTGAGAGGGTCAGGCAGAGATGGCTGCCCAACTGGTGCAATGCCTCCTTGTTGGCCAGTCCTGTAGTGTAATTACTCAGCCCCAACAGAGGCTGAAGAAAAGAAAACCTGGGTATGGTGCAAGACAATACCAAGCTACATAAACTCTGGGCAGGGTCTGGGGAAGCCACTGGCAAAAATCCCACTAACTAAATACCACCAGGACTTTCCTCTTGGCCTTGGCCCCTTATACATCAGGCACCTAAGCACATTTGCAGTAAAGTCAGAGGAACCCTTTTGCCCTGCTCAATAGGAAGTTTTGGCATTCGGAAAAATAGCCAAAAGACTTGTACCAACTGATCCCTTAAATCCTTCCTGATAAACAGAAGTAACAGCAGCATCTCAATACTGCAGCAGTGACAAAATCACCAAAGTAAGAGGCACTTTCCTGGACAGAATTCAATTACAGTCTTAATGCTGGTTTTAATTACCTTGACCTAACTCCTCCATGGCATAAGAGGCAAGCACACTCAGCCAGCAACTTGCTGCTCAAGGCACTCAGGATAGATGAAACTTGCTCTCTTTTTTAGGGAATTCTGTAGCAATTGAAACTATATGAAATATACATTTTGCATCCCATGACACATCACTAATCCCTAACGGCATCTATGCTTCCTATCATGCAAACAGTTTCAAAGGCATCAGGAAGAAATTTTTAGAATGTTTTCCTGAAACTAATCAGGAAATTATCAATAAAGCATTACTTTAATCTCTCTTATTTTGAAGATATGAAAGAGCAGTGTGTGAATGAATTAAATACAGAGTACAGGAAAATAATGGAGCAATCATAAACAAAAACTCTTTTTTTCTGCCTTTTTTTTTGTTAAGGCAAAATGTATTTTCTTTGGCACATAAAATCTTCAAAAGTCTTGATTTTAAAGTGGAAGGGTTTTCCGTCAACATCTTTTGCCAACTAAGAGCATATATCATTGAAAAGCTATTAAAACTTACGTTTTTAAGCAAAAATCTCAATCAGCTTAAGGTATAGAGCTCTTCTAATGTAAGTATTTCACTCAATGCAGCAAAGAAGTATATCTAGGAACCAAAAGGTTCCAAAAAGAGAAACCTCAGCTTAGTACTTCTCAGGCCTGTGGCCATAAAACACGGATTTGTTTGCAAAAGGCAGCTTAGGAAAGATAACTTTATTCCCTTGCACTGAAGGTTTGAGTGAGATGCAGCACCTTAGCTGTAAACAGCATCTACTACAATTTGATTATTCACAGCCCTCCCATCATTTGTCACCACTGCATCTCAGGAACCAGTTCAGTCACATACATCCTGCATACCACAGCTATTTGTAGCCTCCCAAGTCCAAAATATGTGAAATAAAATGCACCTTCTTTCCAAAAAGCCATGAGAGACTTACCATCACCCCTTTTCCCTCATTACCATGCTGTCCTACTCCCTGAAATGAGCAGTTCTAGATGGCTCAGCCATATTTCTATTCCTTGTGGGAAATAGAATGTTGGGAGAGCTGTCTATCCCAGAAGGAGCTAAAAGCACTATCTAGGATGCATGGAAGATTTCTAGGGATTACAAACAATAGTGAATAGAGTGTTATGACTGCTCTAACTTTTAATTTCCTTGCTTTAAAAGTTATATGTATTCCATTATAGGCATGTTACAGTCAGCTGACTGGTAGTGGAGAAGTTCCCTGTATGAAATTCCTAGGAGAAGGCCACAGGCATAACAATCGTGGGGTTTCTAATCTAATAATGAGGAAATTGTTCAGTTTTCCTGAGGTTTCTAAGGTTCTCTAAGACCCTGCACTCCCTAAAAGAAGTCCTTGCTTTGTCTCTGGTTCCCTGAAATGAAAAAAGACGTATGCTGACAAGAAAAACAAAGATTTTCTATTCCCTCCCCTCCCAACTCCTAGCTATCAAACTTCAACAAAAGAACATAACTATTCAGAACTCATTTCTCTCCAACAGCTCTCCATAATCTTAATGATCATTGTATAACTGAATATTAACTGTGTTTTCTTAATATCCCATAGCTGGGAACAAAAAGTGAAAAAGATAGGTTTGATGATGTGTAGTCAAATTTTGTACTAATTAAAAAAGCTCTTTACCTCAATCCATCACCATTTCTTAAAGGAACCTGAATTCACTTTCATATGGCCAAAGTGTGTGAAGGCTTTTTGCAACCCTGACAGCCACCACTTCTGAGTCTTATGGAAATCAACTGAGGTATCAGTCTCAGTGGTGTTGTGGCTGCACCAGCAACACAGGAGTCTGCACACGTAATTGTTCATTTAAGAACAAGTGTCTCATCAAGAGAGAGTTCTGAATCACAGTGAGACCAGATTAATTTAGCAACATTACACTGAAAACAACAACAACACAGGGCTGCGCCAGACTTTCTCCACAGGCTACCCAAAGAGGTAATGAGAGAGCAGGCTTTGGCTGGAATACCAGCCCGGGGGCATGAACATCACAACTCTTTTATGAAGGATGTGCTCCCAGCAATGAATGAACTGCCATCACAATTTTTAAGTTAAAGACCAAAATGGCTCCAGCCTCCCTAACACTGATTTGCCTCAAATGCCTCCAGAATGATGAATGGTGAACACTGGACCCCCTACAAGAAATCAGAGTTGGTTTTCTTTTTTTAATCAAAACAACCAGAACTGGCTTTTTAAACCGATGTAAAACTCTCTCCCTCCAAAATAGCCATGTTTGATATCATCCCTTTAACAGTGGCTGAGGAACACAATGTCCAAGATGACCCTGGAGACTCACACAGAGGACAAAGATACTTTGTAAAGTTTTTAAATGAATTCCTGTGTTGATGTCAGGAGGATGGGTCATTTTCCAGATTTAGAGTTTGACTTCCCACTTTTGCCCCCTGCATAACAAAGACTCAGTAACACCCTCACCCAAGCCTCCTACTCAAGCCCTAGTGGGGCTACACCCTCTCAGCTTCCACCCCATGTAGGAACCCAAATACACCCAGTATCTCCCAAACCCCTTCAAAGTATGAAAGAAGTCCAATTTCATAACCATAACTGACTTTCTTTGTAACACATGCCTTGAAGTCTCAAGGTACTTTTCATTCTTTGGGAGAGGAGAAACAGGCATAGAGGTATGGAAGCTAAGATTAGAGGTGACCTCTGACAGCTGTGACTCACCCAACATCCCTGAAAAAAACTACTGGAAAGCTAATGATGTAAACAAGTTTCCAAGTGTTGGACTGCCCTGTTTCACTCATGAGGTCATGTTTTTTGAAGCTGAGCTGGAGAAAAGCAACTTGCTTTTTTCTTTCTCATGAATTATACGAGCAAGGTAGTAAACAACTACTTCTGCCAGACCAGCTCACCTACACTCTTCCTAAAGCAGATTTGCAGAAGCAGCTCTCTATGAGAAGCCCCCACATATCAGTGCAACCTCTCTAAAAGAGCAAATTCAATGCATGTAAATCACTGCAGGCTCCATGGCACGGGTAATACAGCAAATTCTTCACTATTTTGGGAGAGGTTCCCAAGAGGAAGCAAAATTTGGGTTGAACCAAAAATAAACTACAGCTTTAAATAAAACCCTTACCTGTCAAGTCAAACATTAACCCCAGTACTAGTGACACAGCAGTGAGGGCTTATCATGGGCCCTAAACCCGGTCCACAGGCAGGTATTCTAAGCTGCATTAGGCTCTTGTTAGCACAGGAGGCCAGGAATGAGCCTTTTGAAGCAGGGAGGTGGGAAGGAGGCAGGTGGTGCTGGCTGAGCAGTGAGCAGGACGACCAAAAGGGCAATGTAACCACGTGTGGAAGAGGTGAACCTTGCTGTTGGCTCTGCCTCAAACTGCCCCCTCAGCCTCTAGGAGTGAGAGGCAGGGGTGGTGTGTCTTAGGGAATGGCGAGGCCAAGTCTTGGGTAATAACAGGCATTACACAAGGCACAAAAAGGGCAATGCCAATTCAGTGTAAGAGGTATGCCTAGAGTTGCTCATCCCTCATCTCAATGCCCGGTAAATTTCCTCAGAAATCAGGAAGGCTTTGTGATCTAATGCTGTCTGGCTAACAAACCGATGAGCTAACTCTGCCACGTCCCGCTCTCCAGCTCCCCAAATTAAGCCTAACAATTTTCTATATTTCCGATTTGTGACCATCTGTTTCCAACCTTGTGCTAGACCTCACAGAGGCCATCCTAGAGATATGATTTTCAAAACCCACTTGTCTTTCCTCTGTGTTCATTAAACAAGCAATTAAAAGTTTTTAAAGTATTTGTGCCCCCTGAAAAAAATGGCAAGAGGCTTATCTGGGTTACTTCCCACTCACATCTATCTTAAGTTACATCTTACACACTCTAATACATCAATTTAAAAATCTGTCTACGTACCACAGAGCAAATGACACGGCTTTTCCAGAGTCTGTCTCACTGACTAGAAAATTTCACACCCTGCCCATTGACCAGCCTTACTTCAGCCCTGCCACATAGGCATGAATATTAAAGAGAAGTAAACTGTAAAGAACACATTACTCAAAACACCTTATATTGCAAATAAATACGCTCTATTCATAACTTCCTAGCCTTGAATTAACAGGTCGGCTCATGCCTGTGTCTTTACCCTCCATCAACACCACCAACAGCACACATTTCGCCTTAAAAAGGCAATACCTGTTATGAAATGAGAAGTAAATGCTGAGTGGGGAATGAGATGTGCTTTTTGAGAGAATGAACTTCCCTGCTTGCCTGTGCAGCTTTGAGGACCACAGAACTACTTCATTTTCAAAAGGAACAAAAAATTCTCTTTTCTCCATAAACCATGAAGTAAAGTAAAACACCAAATGTTATGAGAATTACAAATAATTCAGCAGTTGGCGAAACTGGATGGAGCACGACTGACACAGATGGAAGATTTAGTGGCCAAACTCTAACAAGTCTCTGCTGAGTATGTATGCACTGAGATTTTTCAGCAGCTCACAATTTGGCCACATCTAGGTAGATATGAACTGAGGTGGCAAAAGGTAAATCCCTGACACCGAGGTTACTTTACCGGCCAAATTACAATCTCTTCTCCAAACTGCATAAATGCTGAATTTTCATTCAAAACAGAAACATGAACTTTTTTGCTTTAATGAGCAAGACAACATATGTTTTTCTAATCTCTGGACTTTTTAGCTGAAATTTTCGCAAATATTCAGCCCTTGGCTAATACTCAGCACAAACTACTTCAAACCAAACAGATGCAGTTTGGCAAACTGATAAGCAATGTAAAATTACTTTGGGTAATGAAAAATGTTAGGCAGTTTAGTGATAAGCAACTGTATCAGCTTTGCATAGGACGCGCTTCTCTCCAGCTGTCTCTCTTCAGACCAAATTCAAACATACACAGACAGGTACAGCTCATCTGTAATCTTCTTTTTTTTACCAGTCATTTGCAGCAGATGGGAACGCAACTTGCTCTGTGTGTTGACTGCGTGTGTGCAGCATGCACTGGTATTTTTTGCAGTAAAGTCAGACAGCAATCCAAAGCATTTCCTCTTGCTGCTGCTGTCCCTGCTTTGTAAGCTGTATTTTTGCAGAGGAGTGAAGGGTAGAACAGAGGAATGCAAGGACTGGGAAGTCTCCTGGCCAATTTTGGCTGCTTCTATTTTAGGTTCTTGGCCATGGGAATTTCTCTTTCTCCACTGACAGGCCGGCAGCAGAATCCCAG
Organism: Phylloscopus trochilus trochilus; assembly: GCA_016584745.2. Lineage (NCBI taxonomy): Eukaryota > Metazoa > Chordata > Aves > Passeriformes > Phylloscopidae > Phylloscopus > Phylloscopus trochilus. The sequence continues at coordinate 27,704,670 of WQNJ02000012.1, forward strand.
GCTCCCTCACCTCATTCTGACAGTGACTGCTGATGCTGTGACCCGCCTCCCAGGATGCTGTCTGTGAGGGGGTGATGCAGCAGAGAAAAGAAGAATTTAGGTAGAAAAAGGTTACAATTTAGAAATGAGGGAGACTGAGGCCAGTCTTCCTGAGGAGGACTGTGATAAGGTCCTCATAGAAAGCAGCTTTGCCCAAGACCCACCAGGGAAAATTAGAAGCCGGAGATCTGGCTCCCCTTTTCTACTCAGCCAGTGATGTGCTGTGTAGCAAGTCATAACTTCACTGCTCTCAGATAAAACTGGGACTGGGAGGAACCACCAAAATGAGTATGCATGCATGTGCAAGAGGGGGACAAATCTAGTCAATACCTGTAAATGTGCTCATTGCTTCCAAAGGGGATCTTCCAAAAAAGAGAATTGCTAACAGTATATTCTGCCTGCTCTACCCACTGCCCTGTAGAAAGTATATGATCAAACATTTTTCACATTTCACACCCTTCAATTCACTGAGCATGTCCATTCACTGCAATCCCTCTGCTGGTCCCCACGTGCCAGACTCAGTCCCTGATTACCCCCTGCAATCCTCAGACTCAGTGATTTACTCTCCCTGCCTCCTACACTCATCCAGGACCCTGCCTTCTATGCATGCCCAGCATCACACTCCTGCTTGCCACCTCTCCCCAGCACTCTCCATGTGATGCCTTGCACACTGTGCTGCCCTTCCCCCCGGCCCCAGTCACACAAAGCCCCTTCTGCCTATTAAGCACTTCCATTCTGCAAAACCTCGCAGTTAAAACTAATCCTTATCCTGCAAATAAGCTGAAAACGAAAGCAGTGCCTTAGAAAGCCCTCAATTTAATGAGCATCTTTGCTGTGGCTCTCGCCATTCCCCATCTTCTCTGAGCTTTTCTCCAAATGAAATAAAGATCAGCCCCCCTGCAGCTCCCTACTGTAAACATTAATTCAGGAGGTCACTTACATATTAATGCTGACCCTGTTTCTATCACCTTTGCTGATACAGAGCAGTCCCATTAGTGGCAAGTGTTTTAAAAGAAGCTGATTCTTAATGTGGGTATGGGTGGTGGAAGCTGACCTCCATCATTTCTCCTCCCTTCCTCACCTACTCTCTGAATGTGACCAGTGCTCGTGAGTACCAAATTACTGCATGACATGTGTGTGTGCCCAGGACACATTTCTGTTTGTTTTCTTCCCCATGCAAATGCATGCCTGTGGCCAAGGGAAGCACTGTGCCCACACAAATAAGAGCAGCCTCACAATGCAGCAAATGCCTGACACCTGCTTTTTTTCACAAAGCACTAAGGTAACAGAATCATGGAAAACAAAGCAAAACACCAGGCAGACAGACCTCTTGCAAGAACACTTGCCTGGTGCTTACAACACCCATGTACAGACAGACATTCCCAATCCCAGAGGGGCTCAGGTCCCCCATTCTCCTTGCCCCATGCCTTGCCCTATGCATTTTTTCAGCACTAGACTGCCTTTGCCTGTTTGAATGCTGCTGAGATTGACAAGTGGCCAGCAGCAGCCCTGTCCTCTTCCCTGCAGTGCCCTGTGAGAAACCTGAGCCCTGACCACAACACTGCAGCAGACATTTCCTGAAGATGACTCTGAAATGTCAACAGCCTTCGGTACCTAACACATCCCAGGGAAATTAATGGGAGTTCAGGACAGAGGGGAAAACTGCAAGCAGCAAGCTTGAAAAAACAACACCTGCAAAAATCCATAGGGGATGCACTTTACCTGCCAGGACTGAACCTAACCTCCTGTACCATCATCTTTAAAAATCTGGCAGCTGGAAAAGCAAAGCCTTTTCCCTCTGAGGAATAGCACAGGGAAAGCTCACTTGAACATTAGTTACTCCACAACTCTGAACTCAATTTTATGAATTTAAGAAACACTTGCTCTTGTAACTAAGAGAACAAGCCCTCTTACTACAGCCCACCTAATTGCATTTCCACTTAGGCTTGCACACTTCAGCTCCTGATAAAATATTCATGGGTTGCCCTTGGCCTTAGTGGGGCAAAGCACCTGCAGAACTGCAATTGATAAGTGTTCCATCTGGGGCAGGTGGGCCCCACATCACTGGCTATGGCAAGGCTCAGCTAAATCACTTCGTGGAGCAAGGTCAGAAGGCATGACTGCAGAGATTTTTGCCAAAGCCCACATCTCTGGGCAGTTTACACTTGCCTTTTACTCTGAAAAGTTCATATTTGTTCTTTTTCCATTTCAGGCAGAAACTACCAAGAGAGGAGCTGGGCAGTTTCCTGTTTATCCCACAGAAAACATAAGATTATGCAACTGAGGGTCATGGCAAAACATGTAACACAGGGAGTGGCACTTCCTGGGCCCACGAAGGACATCTTTGATGTTTCCTCTAGAAAACTTCTGGGTCAAGGAGAGTTTTTGACTGCTGTCATCCAGGCTATACAACTGCCAGGGCTTTCACTTTGGATTGAAGCGTTTAGATTTGTTCGTTAAATATACATACACATACGTTATATGGCAATGAGATTCTTTCTCAGATTTTAGTTGGGTTTATAGTATAAAAAGAGAACTAAATATAGAGAGTCAAGATCCTTGCCCATTTCTCATCCAAGCAAATCAGCTTACCCTCCAATTCCCCTGACACCACCCCAAAGGAGCTAATTCTTCACACAGTATTACAAATGCCTGGTTAGTCATTGGCTCTCGCCCTGCAGCCCCCACACATCTTGGGGCTTCCATACCAGTTTTGCCCCTGCCCCTCAATTTTATCCCATAATTTGTCCTGAGGACCTCACAGAGCTCTGTCAACCTGTTACTGTAGTCCCTTCAGCTTTTCCTCAATTAAGACAACCAGTCATGCCTAATTGTTCCTAGTTCTGTGATGGTTTAGTGATGTGAATAAATGTCCCCTCAGGACAACATTGCAGACACTCAAATCATTCACTTGTGATCTAAATATTAAGGGCATCTAGGTCCTCTGATATGAAAGGCTGCTACATATGAGAGATAATTATATTTATCTGGAAAAAAAGGCAGATTATTCATTTTAGTAACACATTTGTAATGACAGTGTGCCAAAAGCTCAGTGTTTTTTAACAGGGCCATGCATGTCCCTGTGTATCCCACACTCCCCACCAACCAGATGGATGCAGTTCAAACTGTGAATCCACTCAGAAAATTTAATAGCAGCAACTTGGTCCCTGTCCCTTAGTATTAGTCATTCAGAAATATTTTCACAGATTTATCTGGGATTTGGTTCTGGTCCTCACACCCTCCTCCTCAGCATACCAGGAGACCTGCCTGGGCAGAGTGTCTCCATCAGCAGAGGGGCAGCCCCATTGCTCCTTTTAATCTGCCCCAAAACACCACATTTCTCACACACTGATAGAAACCTGACTCCATGGGGAGCAATCCAAGCTACAGCCACCACAGCAGCAAGGGTTGCCTTCCCAAAACAGGCTGGTGGCAGCATGCCAGAGTGGAAGAACCCAAGCCACGTTTGAGGCAGCAGCACCAAGCTGGTTTTTCCAGGCCATGTGTCCTGCTTGGCTGCTGAGCTCTGTGGGCATCCATGGCTCCACACTCACCACCCACAACACCCCCTTCTCCTTTTTTCTTTTCCCTTCACTTTCCAGTCATGGCAAAGACATTTGGGGGGCTTTACCTCTGTTCTCTGCCAAACCAGTGTCTCTAAATGACAAAGCAGCCTGTTTCTCCAGACTTTATCCCCATGGACTTAGACCCTCTGTTGGTTTTTGGCAACACAGGTACTAACTCTGTTCTTCCACCCTTGATCCTCCTACACCTCCTACACCACTGTACAATGTTTATAAAAAATAAATAAATCAGTTTTTGGCCTTGCAAACTTGCGTGTGTAAGCCTGCAGAGAAGTAGGGTGTAATGTTTTTTTCCCTCTTCTCCTGTCTTCCCTACCATCCAGTAGCTGGCAGGCATGAGCGGCTTTCTGAGGTTAACAGTAGTAATGAGGCAACTTTGGCTTTCATACACTGTGATCAATATTTACTGGAGCAATAAGAGAGTTCAGAAACTGCAGTGCTGGCATGGTAGAGAAGCTGGAGAGTGGAAAACAGCATTTAAAGTCTTCAGAGGGACATGACAACCAGCTAATGATTACTTAGGGACTATCAGATTTCCTTCTTCATTTATTTTGCCAAGTGGTATAGTAGTTAGAACACAGAATAATAAACTGGGCCTATCCCTAGTCTGGGGAAGCAAGTGTTTGTAGCAAACTTTTTTCTTTTCTTTTCTTTTTTTTTTTTCCTCCTAGCCAGCTTTGGAAAGAGAGAATTGTTTGTTAAGCTGACTAAGAGCATGTCTCCCTATCCCCCAAGGTCCTCTCCTGATGTGGCATCCTGGGCAGTGCACTTTGCCCTGCAGGGCTTCTGCAAGTGAACACTTTGTCACATATTCTCCTGATAAAAAGGTTTTGCTGCCAGTAATTTGTCTGCTTTCTCAATGTTTTTTCAACTCAGTTCATCAGCTAGCAAGCTTCTGGTGTTGTCCTACAAATAGGGTAAACCTTGGGCTCTTTCGGACTCAGCCTTAGTCTGCAAGTCACAGCATCTCTGCTGTACTCCATGGCCTCTCCAAAGTGCTGCAAGGGGCCTCCAGGCAAAGATGTTTCCTCTAGTGTAATTCAGACTTCAGCAGATAAAAATTCCAAACAGCAACAACAACACGCTAAGGCAGGACAACTTCTCAACAACCAACTAATGAATTCTCATGCTATTCCTGAAAACAGAGGGACAGATTTTGGGGTGTAAATAAGAAAATGGACAAAAGAGCTGAAGTCAATAGATGAGGAGAAAGCAGAGGGGCAGAAGAGGCACAGGATTTGCATGGACCTGCTCATAAAATGCTCATAGCTCCTTACGGTGCATCACGATTCCTTGCGTCAGAGTACAGGATTAAGACTTGACGTCTCCATATTTGTGGAATAACCTCAAAGTTCCCATGGAAGTTTAGCTCTTAGAAAACAAACCAAATGCGTTAAGGATCTTTGCAAGGTTCTTTGACTCACAGATCATCTGCTCCTCCCACATAAATTACACTGCTATTAGTATTGCTCAATGAAGAGCATGAAACAAATTGAGCCTCTAGCCACTTCTAATAGACAAGGGTAGTTAACCCGTATCTAAGCCGCATCGATGTCTTTTGTGACGAAAATTAAATTCTTGGAACTCATCTGGAAGCCTAGGCCTTGCACTGATCACATTTTCACTCTCCCATCTGTCGACCTCCAGCTGAGGCCAGCCATTCCTGCAGGCAGTGGGAGAATCCTGGGAAAGAAACTGGGTGTACAAAAATGTTGTGAGGTGTATTTGGAAGGGAGAAAGTCAGGAATCTTTAGAGGCTAATCTACTTAGTACAAAAAGCAATAAAACTCTCTGTCTTCTTTCCATAACCACAGTGGTCTGAGGAATAGAAAAAGATCAAAAATGTCTACAGTATACATTCCTGCCAACTGAGTTCACAGTGGAGCAAAGCTAACAACAAGCATACTGGCTTCAGAGGGGAAATAGGGAGCAAAAATCAGGTATTTGTCATCCAAGGTATACCTTTTTTTGGAAGGGTGCTCTAAAAAGAAAAGTACTTCGACTAAGATGATCCAAGAAAGATGCTGCCAAGCAAGAAGGAACTGAGAGCTGCTGGTGGGAAGGATTCAGATTTGGTAGTGAGAATGAAAAACAATTGGAGCGGAAGAAAAGACAGAGGCACGAAAAGCTCTTGCAGTAATCCCCCTCTTCTCCCCTGTGTTCTCTGTCTGATCAAATCCCAGCACAGTGGCGCAAAAAAAAAAAAAAAAAAAAAAAAAAGCAGCAGCATAGATCTGCAGATATAGAAAAGAGCACACAGGCACTGGCTTCTCCAGTATCTTAAGAAACTCAGGCTGCACACAATGCCCCTGCAGTTACAACGCCCCTCAACACACACACACAGCACGTCCTCCCCTCTTGCTGCACAAATGCCACCAAAGTATGTGACTGCAGTGCCCTTTCACCACCCTGAGCTGCAGTGCCCCAGGCTGGCAACCCCCTTCCCACCCCACACCTCCTCCTGCCTGCCACCGCCCTGCTTTTTCTGTTTCGTTACACTGTTGTCTTTGATCCTTTCCATGTATCCATCTCCTCTCACCGAATTCCCTGTTCTCTCCACGCAAGACCTCTCTGCTCCTCACAGGATCTGGTGCGTGTGTGTCAGGTACCACCGTGACTTCAAAAGACTGGATGAAATGGAGAAGTAACAAAGGTAAGATCACTGCCTCAGTTTCCCCATTTGCAAAACGAAGAGATTAATAGTAGCTACACTAATGATAGAAAAGAAAATGGAAAAAAAATGGACTGCAGACATCCACAGAAATAGACAAAAAGAGGGATAGTGAGAATTGGAAAAAAGTCAGAAATTGACTGAAGAAAAACAGGTAGAGAAGAAGAGGAAGGCAAGATGCCTGGACTAACTGAAGTCACAACGAAGACATGATGGAAATCTGCCACAACAATTCTTGCTAGTTTTGTGCTGTGGCTCTGGCTGGTTCAGTCTCAACTAACGAGCTCATTCCTTCTCCCTTTTAAACCCTAATTAACACCCATCCACACAAAATAAAACCCCCAGTAGTGCCAATTTGCAATCCTAGAAACTCTGAGAGCACATATCTAACCTAAACACTAACACAGCAACTTCTCATAGTTTGTGTCCTGAGCTCTCCAGCAAGGTCACTGGCTGTGTCCTTGCAGCTCCACTCCATGCATCCCACTGGCAAACTGTGCTCTCCTGTGCAAAAGCTGCCAGCAAGAGTCAATGAGCAGAGGTGGCTGTAGGTTCCCAAGGGGCAAATGGTAATGCCATGCTGAAGATAGTAGAAGGGGGAACTTATATCCAAGTCAATTAGGATTAATGCAATGTGGGAAAGTATTAGTTCTGGAGCTGTAAGTTTCTCCATTAAAGATTGAAGGCAGATTGGAAAAGGGGGGAGGAAAGCGAAGACAAGCTAGTAAAGACTTTTCTTGGCTCTGCAGCCCTTTTCTTCCTTTCTCTGTTTTTTTTTGGGAAGTGATGAGGTGTGGATCTAAGACATTACACTCTGGAGATTGTCAGTGGCTCCCAACCCCATTAAGGCAGCAGTTTTTTTGCTCTCCTTTCCATCTCCTTTGCTGAATGCTGTTACGCACTGATGGTGGCTTGGCCTCCTATCAATGGAAAACCAAAGACATTCTCCAAAATAAAACATCATGGCATCAAAACTTTAACATTCAACCTCTTTGGGCTGAGGAGAGCTCACTTTTAGTGGTGTGGATGACAAGAACGACAGTGAGGTTAAGTGCCAGGTAACCCCCTGAGAGAGGCAAGCAAACAGGTAGGAAGGGCAGGTAAACTGAATACATTAAGCATGCAATGGGGATCTGCTCTCAGCTATGTCCCCACCACACTATAACCAGCTTCCAGGCTCTCTAAAACTAGCATAGGTAGAAGAACTGGAGGCCACAACCACACCATCAGCCAAAAAGTAATGCCATTCAAATGGTAGAGCTGAGCAAAGCATTCCTTAATCTGAGAAGCTGCAGGTCTCTGCTGCTCCTTTTAGTGCTGACCCCTAAGGGTGCAGAAGCAGATCAATCTTCCCTCTTTGGCTCATACACCTGTACTAAGAGGTTCCCAAATCCATTGTGGCTCCCTGAGGCAATGTCCCAGCTAGGTCAGTAGATAATGGTGCTGCAGCACTGCAGGCCAGTATGAAATAGGCACAATGGAGTGCTCAGCCTGAAGTAAAGAAGGACCTGTCAATATTATTTGCCTGTAAAGTGCCACACATGCCGGAGGTGCTTTATAAATAAGTCAATAAACAAACAGCATCAAATTACAAACAAGAATGAGTGATGAAGCCTCTTTCTTCTTTCTAAAGAAATAAATAAGGGTCAGAAAAAGAAATTATACATAGTTCAAAATTCACCAGGAAGCTGGATTTTGACAGTCTGGTGATACAGAGGTTTCAAAGCAACCCTCTCTCCCTCTGAATATCCCTCTGGATAGCAGAGCACATTTAGGATGCTGGCAAATTCATGATTTCAAGTACCCAACTACATTTACAGCAGCTATGCTAATTACTAAATCATCCAGTTATGAACACATGCATCTAATGTGGTGGCAGACCCCTTCTCATTCCAGCTTTGAGCTGCTGCAGCTGGCAAGTCCCTCAGACGCTTTCCATGCACTGTTTAAATTTAAGCATGATAGTAGTCCTACAGAAAGGATTATCTAAAACTAGATAGACACATGTACCACTGGACTGGTGCTTCAAAGAGAAACAACAACAACAACAACAACAAAAGTTCCAGAGCTCTGCATGGCTTTGTCAATGCCAGGAAGCACAGCATGCTACTGTGCAGTCCTGTCTTCTGAAATAAGGGCCCAAGTTCCCAAGCAAAACCAGGGATGCCACAGGCTTTAAATCTTTAACATTGTTACTGCAATTCCACATTGAAGAAGACAAGGCAGAGAATAGAAAGATGTATCAGGGTTAGAAAATTCCCTGGATTTTTTTTTTATTATTATTGCAATGGAAAAGGAATTGTTGTGGTTTGAAATCCATTATTTCCCTGCAGTGTTTGCAACTCTAATAAAGGAGTTGCAGCTGTTCCCTTACTGCTTACATAGAAACTACAGGTGTGCCTGAACATAAACAAAACAGGAGAAGGATGGAAAGCTAAATAGCAGCAGGGGAAAAAATCGGGATAAGGAGCCTGCACACACAACAGTAAGGGACTCTTGACATTTTGTAGCACTCAGCCCCGGCAGTGAGCTGCCACAGCACCGCCCTAGTGTAGAATCTGCAAAACCTGGGGCTGCAATGAGGTTCAGTCACCTGGTTAATCCAGGGAAGGCTCCTTTCCCAGCCCAGGCCACCTCCTTGGTGAAGGCACCACCAGCATCTACCCTCCTTTTGGCACTTGCTCCTGGGAGGCAGGCATTTTCAGCACTCTTCTCTGTGCTTGGTTTAGGAACTGCTGATCTATTTCTTCTAAATCTGCACTGGGGATCTAGAATATGCCATTTTTTTCCCCTAAAAAGCTTTGAAAGACCCCAGCTCAAGCAGACTAGGAGAGCAGGATTTACTACTGTTAAAACTGTCAGGAAACTCAGCCTGCTTATGGAAAGGACCAGTCTTGGAATTAAGACAAGACCATCAGAGGTGCCAACGAGGCAAAGACAGGAAGCATACCACAGCACAGCCAGCTATAAAGCTTGAATGTGACTATCCTGAATTCTGCTTCAAGGGAGTGAAAAGTGGAAGCACTGTATCTTGCTTTATGGTGCACACCCTGCAAAATGCACATTGTAAACCTTCCCACCAAGAGCATTAACCAGAGAAAATACTGGAGATTTACACAGTACTTTTACTTTGTAAAATCTAGGAAGCTAGCAGTAGACAAAGGAATCTTAAAATGTAAGTGTATAACATGGTGGTATACAAAAAATCACAGTGGCCATGGAAGTGTGAATGAATTCAGATTGCTAACAGCAGACCAGATAGTGTACATTAACCAAAAGAAAATAACACTGTCTCTTCTCATACTATTATTCATGTACATGTCCATGTAGTTAAATTGCAAAAGCCTTCCTTTAAGGAAAATGACACACAGAGGATGTTGACTCTGGTTTTGTTATTACTTTAAATGCATTTCTGTTTGATTTCATTATTCAATATATATTTTCTTTTCCCAGTTACACTTGGGGGACAGGTACAACGTACACACATTCGTACTTTAGTGTTGTGACAACCAGCACCAGAGCTGTTGAAATATCCATTTCAAAACCTACCATAGTGCAATCAATCAAATCCTTTGCTACAATATAGGGAAAATAAACAAGGCTATCTGGGACTGCAACTCCTAGCTGGGCAAATGGAGTGCAAAGCATGGAGAACTAACGGGGCGGGAACAGAGAAAGAGGAACGCCAGAAAGAAAGATTATTTCAATGGCTCAAAGAGCTTAAAGAGTCTTAGAGGGAATTAAAGAATAAAACAATACATTAAAATTTCAAGGAAGCAAAATCAGAGACTCAGTCATCTCGGTAGCCATAAGAACGCGTGGGCCATGTAGCATGAAAGCCTCAAGCGACGTACTTAGGAGGAAAGACAGAGACAGCAGGAAAACTATGCTGTATTACTGCATATTCCTTCTGACCCTGAGAAGATGGCATGCTCATCCCCTTTACCTCTACCCCTCTCTTTTAGTTATAAGACTGCCACCAATAAATACGTTCAGGCTCAGAGACTTGCTCTCCCACCTCTCCTTTTAGGATGCATTTATTTCCACAAAGGTTTCGAAATTGCTCAGAGGTCACTGTGCAGAGTCATTGATTCCTACTCACGCAGTGGAGGTGCTCCGAATGCTCGCTTTCAAGCCCTTGATTTCTCTAGTTACACATCTCCAGGCAGCCACACCCTGTCCTGGCTTCCAAAGGCCCCCAGCCCAGGGGACGCGTGTTTGTGTGAGTGTGTGCGCGCAACAGACGCATGAGCCGGGGGAACCCCGCTCTGCATATGCTGGCACCAACTGTATTCTTTAAAAGTGTCTGCATGCCTGGTTAGCCAGAAACAGACCCCAAATCCCTCCAAGCAAGACTCAGTGAGAGCATATGTTCAGAAGCACACTGACAATTAAATGAGAATTTCATGTCATCTCAGTACAACAGAAGCAACTGAAAACTATTTTCCTGGTTCAAGCAAGGAAAAACTAGCACCAGCAAAACTACATGAAACTCTCTCACTGAAATTCTGACAAAACTTCCCATTTACAGCAGCACTGTTCATGTGTATTTTATATACATGCTTCTTTACTTCAAGCATGGAAAATGTCAGCCCAGAGGGAACTGTCTGAGAAAGTTACAAGCAGGCATTGAACTTGGTATTCACTTGCTTACTGTGTTCAGATTGTTTTTTTGGGATTTTTTTAATATATTTTTGATGGAAGTGTTGCAGCTTTTTGCTTTCATTTAGAAAGAAAATGTGTAGCAGACATATTTGACATAATAGTATTTGAGTTTTCAAGGGAGACTGAAGCAATATCTAGAGACAAATCATTCTGTTCTACTGCTTCTTGCTTGCCACCCCAACTCTTTCACCAACTCCTTTCCTGTTTTCATGTCTAATCCTATTGCCTGTGCTGCTTATGAGAGCTGCTGGGAATTCTTTTCTCGCTCTTCCATTCCAGATCTCCTTGGCTCAAGCTTACAGCTCTTGAAGTCACTGTAAACAGCTCCAGATCATGAGTATCCTTATAAAATTGCTGCAGAAAAAAAAGAGGCTATGATGACTCTGGAGAAACCTGGAGAAAAGGTGTTCAGTAGGCAGGTGAATTTTGGAACCCCTTCTGAGATAAGGGGATCATGAGGGGCTTTCACAACAGAAAGACTAACAAAGCTCTGTGGGACCAACACTGACCAAGCTACAGACCCTGGTAACATAAATGCAGCCTGCAAGCAAAGTACTTTAGCATAGATGTTCAAACCCTGTTTAAAAAGCAACATGTCTTACTATATATCTATCTCACACAAAAAATCTGCAATTCTGTAGCCTTTTTACATGCATTTGCTATATTGCAAAAATTAGATCAAGCACAGGAGATAAATGCATGAAAAAATATCTGATTCTGTGTTGCCCTTTCCCTCATCTCTTCTTTTCCTCTTTTTTTTTTTTTTTTTCCAACTGAGCTGGCCACTAGAATTCTTGCCCTGGCATTCTCACCCAGAAGGTATCCAGACAGCTGGATGAGCTCATCGTTCCAAATGCTTGCTCATGGGGGTATAGTAACGACACTTCAATCTCTTCCTTGCTGTGCCCTACAGCCCCCATACATTAGTATAGAAAACAAGTTTACAAAGCAGAAGACGAGTCTGTCAATAACATTAAACAAGCTGTTATTTTTCCAGTTAGTGCCAGAAGAGGGTAGAGAGAAGGGTGGGCGAGAAGGAAGGGACAAATTGTTTTATGACTCAAACACAAACCCTCTGTCTAATGCCTGCATGTGTGTATTTGCTTCCTTTTTTCATTTTCTTCCCTTGCTCCCTCCCATTTTTTTTCTCTTTGTGGGTGTCAAATGTAGATCTGGGGTTTGTTCTGCTTTGCTGCAGCATGAGGCACATCCATAATCCTATTTTGTAGAGGACAGTATGTCCTCTGTAAGTCACACCAGAGGTGGTCCTCCAAGACTCCTTGGTTGCTTATTTGCTTGCCCTGGCTTTAAGCTCCACTTTGGAATTATCTCCTGTCTCCTTAAATTCCCTCTGCAGAGCATTTAGCAAAGTTGTAGACATAACCACCCTGGGAGGGGGATGCTGGCTGAGGTTGAATTCAGTCTGAGATTGAATCTCCCACGGGTAAATGCTGCATGGTCTAACTTCCCACCACAGTTAATGAAGACTTGGTCCTTACAGGCAGTGAAGTCAAAAGGTTAATTCAGCTGATCAGGAGGTGTCTGCTCTAGGATGAGCTGAATTAAGTTCCTAGCCTCAACTGACTGCACTGAATCTCTATCAGCTGTAATGGGTGTTTAGACACCAACTCACATCTAGATGCTTACAGGAAGACTCCTAAATTTAGACATTTTAATCTGGAGCTCAATCTCATTCTACAAGTCAAGAAAATCTTTTGCTCATTTTCAGCTTCCTTGTGAATATAAAGAAGAGATTTATGCCTCAGATTCTCTCATTTTGTGAAACAGAACTGAGTTTTCATGTATTGTGTGCACCCAGAAATGCGTAACACCGCAGAAGAATGCCACAAAAGTTGTGTCCAGATAATGGCATGCTAACACAGAAAAAGGGATACATCACACCTAGAAGGAGCAGCTGCCAAACCATGATACCTGGCAGAACAATTGTCCTCCTTGCCGAGCACCAAGGACACACTCACAGGGACTGGTACAAATGGCATTCCCAGCTCCACCTGAGCTGTGATGAGCAAGTAGAATCACAGAGTTAGCACAAGCCTGTGCTCAAGCAAGCCTTGCTGTGAGGCAGAGTTATCAGCTTATGGACAGTACCTTGCTATCACAGCATCCCCTGGTTTCCTAGACTGAGCAAGCCCTTCCCTGCACAATGGCATCTTTGTGTGTCATGTTGGACTACTGTGCAACAGAGTCATGTCTGTAAAATGCTGGAGAAAAGGTGTTCAGTAGGCAGAGAAGGCTCACTAGATTGGAGCTCTTCCTTCAGTGTTTGCATGAGGCTTTGAAGGTCTTGTGTTCCTGCTTTTTTGTTGCTTTGGAGTTTTTTTAAACAAAATTGAGCTGTTAAAGGAAGCTGTAGGCCACCCTTAGATAATAGCCTGGAAATATTTGTTGTGCTGAAAATAAACTACTCCTTCAGATCTGGAAATGCAGAGGACAAAGTTTCTAAGCTCTTCTATCCCAGAGCCCAGGTAGAACACTGAAGCTCAAAGGCACATTAAAATGAAATAACAACATACAACACTTACCTCTTTTCCTCTCCAAAGTACTTCACAAGCTTTTATTAAATTAAGTCTCATCACACCCTTGGGACATAGGTGCAGTAAATACCTTCATGATAGGGTGAGCGAGTAAGACACAGAAAACTCCACAAATACTCCTCTGACTGACTGTATGAATTGATTCATTTCAGTGGCACCCTTGTGCTGTCATTTCCCACAGACTTTCAAGCAATCAAATTTTACTGCCCCAAAGGGCTTGCAGGAAATGAACTGCAAAGTTGTACACAAGAGAATTTGCTTATGAAAAGCACATGAGCAGGTCCCAGCAAAGAGCCAGAGCAGCAGCTCTATACGACTGCAACTCTCTGTGTTTGGGGTAATAATCCAAATATTAGGCTCTGTGTTATCATCATGAGCCTGACTGACACATTTTTAATCTATTTGTGTATTTTAATTAAGTAGCTAAATGAAACAGGGAAACCTCTAGCAAGTAGGTCCACTCTCAGGGTGTAAGACAGCTTGCTTTCCACCATGTAGGTAACCCCTTTCTGTGGGCATGCTGACCAGTGTCACAGAGGACACAGAGTAAGGGATGGACTTGAAAGTCATGGATTGGACAAAAGGATGCTGAGAACTCACAAATCAGTATTTGCTGTTTGGTGTCCAGGACAATTCATTTCCTGGCAGGAACAGTTCTGGAGACAGGAATAAATATCTTAGCACCTAATTTTGATTCAGAATGTCTTAATGCAAAAATGCACAAAGCAGACATGTGACCATGTAAAAAGCCAGATGGAAGAAAAATGTTGCTCCATGAAACTGAAAACTACAGGTCTTGGGGGGGAAAAAAAAAACAAAAACACAAAAAAAAAACCACAAAAAAAACCACCACCACCAAAAAAAAACCAAACAACAAAAAACCAACCACAAAAACAATCAAACAAACAAACAAACAAATCAACCCACAAAAAAACCAACAAAACCAACTACACAACGGGGGCGGGGGGAGGGGGCAGGGAGAAGCAAACCTCAATCAAAATCCCAAAAGTCAAAACTGCACAGCAAACAGGAGCAGCATGAGGTTGTAGCAGGGTTATATAGAGATCTACCTGAATTTTCCTCTTCCATAAGTCCAAAACTATAGAAGAACATCTCAGAAGCAAAGAAACAAACTTACAGCCCAAGAATTGTTTGCAGAAATGGGCCCAGTTTGACTCATTTGCAAGTAGCAAACACATTCGAAAAATACAAAATTCTCCTGGAGGTGTTTTACAAACAAAAGAAGCTACAATTTTTAAAATTAATTCTACAACCCAAATCATTCTACTGGTTTCAGTTAACAACTGTATTTTACAGACAGGAAAACTGAAGCAGAAAGGAGCTAAAAGCAGTAGTCTCTTCAGCACATGAATATTTTTTCCATATTTTGGTTTAGATCTGAAGCGTTTTTGTCTTCTTTCCACCTTCCATGTCCTGCAGCTCCCCAGGTCTGTTACTGAGTATGACATCTAAGTCCCTATTAACTTAGAAGACATCATGCTTTGAGCTGGGTCAAAAGAAGCAAAGTTCTCAAACTCATCTTGTAATTTTCAAGATAAAAAAAAAATCATTCCCATTTAAAATTTATATTTATGGCTGCAAAATTCATCCTTTGTCTGCTGGTTGTATAAAAACAATTAAAATTTTAAAGGATTGAAGATAAAAAAGTAAATGCAGTTGGGTTTTGTTCATTTTGTTGTTGGTTTTTTTTCCTTTAAAACATTTTTTGGTCAAAACTACATTTCAATTAAATTTTGAAATTGACTCCTCAGATGTGTTCCACTGAAAATATTGGTATTTAAATTGAAAAATCAAACACCTGGAAGTATGCAATCACACTCCGACTTACATTATCTACTGCACCATCTGTAAAAGGTAACTTCAATTCTTCCAAACAAAGTATTTTGGAAAGAGGGAGGTCCCTATTTTTACTGAAAAGGAAAATCTGAGCAAAAGATTTTAATCATGGGGAAAGAAAAAAGGGTTGGGTTTTTTGTTTGTTTGGGGTCTTTCAGGGTTTTGGTTTTGTATGCGTTTTGTGTTTGTTTGGATTTTTTTGACTAACTCTTTGGAAAACAAAACAAATTAAAAAACCACAGAAGTTCATGAAGAATGACAGGAACAAAACATCTTTGGTCAACTTCAGACAATATATCTTTTGTATAGATGCAGCCATCAGCAAACACAGAGGGTGGTGCCTCTTGGAATTTGGATCAGGTAGGTTCTTTTTTTTTTCTTTTTTTTTCAACCTGAGGTTTATTATTTTAACAAATCTAAGTCCATCACCAGGTCTCCTTATTTCTAGAAAAGATTAAAGATCTCCAAAGTGCAGAGGAAAAAGGTGCAATTCTTAAGAACACTGCAAGGTTACAAGGTAGTGTGTGCTAATAAAGCGTGTTGGTTTGGTAACAAGCTGAAGCAGGGAGCAGCAGGGGCACTGCTTTATGACTGCAGCTTTTTCAAAAGGGTCTGTTGAAAGTATTTCAGGAGGAGAGACATGTGAGTGAAATCTTTAAATGTGTCAACAGGGAGGCCTGACACTGAACTTCTGCCCACTCCAGAGTCAACACCATCCTTCAAAACAGAGGAGATTGACCTCTGCAGTTGAGAATCACTGAGTGGCAGCAGGGGGGTCCCTGCATTTGTTTCCAAGCCACTTGCAACACAGAAACAGCCAACAGTCATTTGAAATCATGGTTGAGTGGGGAAAAAGTAAAATTCTTTTTCCCTGGAAACTGGCTTGGAGAAGGACGGTAGTAGGATATTGATTAACAAAGTTCTCTACTCTGTCCTTAATGACATCGAAGAGGGCTTAAAAGAGGACAAGCACAGTTCCTTCTCCTCTCCTCCTTTATCAGGAGTGCAAGATCTGCTATCCTGCTCGAGGGAAAAACAACAGGTTCTGGCAAATCTTGCAAGCAGGTATTGGAAATCCACAACATCACATACCTCCTCTTCCTCCCTCAAGCCACATTAACCATGAGCACCATGACTCACTCCATTACCTGAATCACTCTCTGCCATCTACGCGTAGAAATCATTACAGTACAGCCTCTTCCCCTCTGACCATCTTTATCAGGGGAAAACATAACCCAGCTGGTGAAGAGAAAAAAAGAACAGTTCTGTCACTGCAGAAATGAGAGCTTCTAGCAAAGAAATGAGAGAAGTCAGGGTGTTTCAAACAGTAGGACTAAGTTTGAGATCACCCTGTGTGGTTCACCAATGAGCCCAAACAATCAATACACTGCCTTTTTTGGGAAGCAAGCACCAGCCTCTCTCTTAGTAATGTCACCTAAAGCAGACCCCTCCCTTTGTGCCTGATGCACAAGAGAAACCTCTCACTCGCACCGCTGCTGAACCAGCACCATACAGTCACACACTCATCTCCAAGTGCAGGTCTCCCAGATGGAGCTAGGTGTTCCTCAAAGATAAAGTGTAACCTCAGTTGCTTTGCTGGATCCAAGCCTCAAAGGTGGGAAGGTTGACCCCACAAAACTCATGTGCTCTGTGCTTTCCAAAACAGAAGGAAAAGTTTGCGCAAATGAAGGAAAATACAAAATAAAAGCAATTCCTGTCTGCCACCGCATGACCTTGGACAGATTGCACACCTCTTGGTATTTTGTTCTTCCTTCTTTCCCCTCAGCACATTCCCACATCCACTGCTGTGAAACTCAGATTGCAATACTTATGTCAACGACTGCACGAGGACTAATTTAATTGATATTTGCTAAGTGTGTAGAAATCCTCAGGCAGAAAAACACTTCTTAAAATAATGCAGCTGACCAGTTTTATATAAGTAAGCATCATGCTATGATTATGGGGAAAAAGACCAAAAGACCACTGACAAAGAAGGGAGAAGAGAAATCCATGCCAAGTTTTCAGCAAGTATGTGTTAAAGAGAAGCCTGTGCCAGCATTTGAAAACCAAGCAGACAGCAGAGCAGAAGGCTAATAAAGAGATTCAGCTGATAACAGCTTAGCTAAAACACCTATAGATGAACCAGTTGGCACAGGAATCTCAGTGTACTCAAGCAGGGAAAGGCTTTGTTTTGTTTTTTCTTGTGCTGTATTTAAAATTTCAACATTTTCCCTAAGGTACTATGACAAAACAAAAGGGAAAAAAAGCCAAAACAAAACAAAACTTATTTGGGCTAGTTTAAGTGTTCCATCTTCACTGATGAAAGTGAAGATGGAACACTTAAACTAGCCCAACAAAGACTCTCCCCCTCCAATGAGAAAATATCATGATTTTCCATTCTGTTTCAATATGAATTTTATCAACATCAACTTGACTTCAAAAGCCATTGATTTTGCTGATACAATTTCTCCTGACAGGAAAATATTCTATTGATATTTTCTAATCATCACCTCCAGTTTAGAG
Organism: Phylloscopus trochilus trochilus; assembly: GCA_016584745.2. NCBI lineage: Eukaryota > Metazoa > Chordata > Aves > Passeriformes > Phylloscopidae > Phylloscopus > Phylloscopus trochilus. The sequence continues at coordinate 27,722,564 of WQNJ02000012.1, forward strand.
CTGAAGGTGAATGGAGAACTTGTGGGGTTGAATTTTTACTACTGAAATGCTTTTCTCCCTCTCTCTGAAACTGAGAGATTTCCTTCTACATATTCAGAGTTTGCTGAGAGACCCTTAACATGAGGTTTAAATTCACAACATGCTCTGCACTGCTAACCTTAGAAAAGGACAGAGCTTGTGACCATCTTTGGTGGAAACAGGTACGTACTGCATGATGCCCTCTAAATGATTTGGTCAGTGTCTTGCAAATCCTGCTTCAAATATTTTCCATTCTCACTGCACTATACAGCTTCCATCTATCACAGAGAAGGCAGTTTACCATCAGTGTTGTTTCAAGATATGACTGGTTTTTTTTATTGTCCTGGTGATTTATGTAGAAAGAAAAGCTACAGAAATGAGAACCCCATGAATATTCCAACATTTTGTATTACTACGTATTAATCACTCTCCTCTCCAGAGATGCCATTGCTGATTTAAAAGACTTTTTTTTTTTTTTTCCTTTAAAGGTATCTCCAGACCGTCTTAAAGAGCTGAGCAGACTTGGAGAGATAAGAAGGAAAATACGCCTCTAAAGATGCTTAATGCTCAATTCTGAGCGTGTAGAGATGCTCACAAACTCTAAGCTCCACAAAGGACTGAGAGCTTCCATTCCATTCAGTGTGTATATATTTACCCTTATTCACAGCATTACAGAGTTTCCACTGCAGTCCTCCCAAAAGAGATATAATAAGTAGGAAAGCTTTCTGTGACAGAGTGCTCTGGCACATTCATCCAACAGTTTAGCAGAACAATGCAGAGATGGAGTCTGCAGCTAAAGAAAACAGAGCTGTCACTTAAAAGCTCTAATGTTAATAGCTGTTCTGCAAACCCTATCACAATGAAAAAGGGGAAAAAAAAGGAGAATACGAAGGAGAAAGGGAATAGGACAGTGTGAGGGCCACAGTACTGGCTGAGTTATTCAAACAATAGATGAAGTACTAGAAGATAATCAAGGGAGCATTAATTTAGGGTATTCCCCAGCAGCAAAAGGGGACATTGCAACCAGGATCTCAAGGAATGGCTGTGCAAATCTCCCCAACAGTGCCTGAGCTGCTGACCTATTCAGTGCCCACCTTTGCTCTGACGTCACTGCAGCAAAATCTGTGGGGCATTCAGATCCACTGCAGCCTCAGCTCTGCGTGCAGGGCCACCATAATCTCATTACCCATGGAAATGCAGCCTCAAGAGGGGCAGCCTGTGAATGAAGCACCAGAGCCACTCTCCTGGTCCCAAAGGAAAGAGGAAAGCTGCAGGGGTAGATCAACAGCTGATAATAAATGCAGGTGCATGTAAGGAGGCTTACCAGCCCTGGATTTAATCTAGCAGAGATGCCACATTTACTCCAGAGCCCGCGCTGCTCGGCTCTACGGGTTGCTCGTTACCCATACTAACACCATACTAATTAACCCTGGTGCTGCTGCAGGCACAGCCATCCCTCTCCTCCCAGGGAGAGCAGAGGAAACAGAATGAAGGATTCATAATGCTGAAGAGAAGAGCAGCTTGCAGTAGCCAAGCTGAAACGAAAGGAAATGGTGAGTGTGTTTCAGGCAAATGAAGAGACAAAGCTGCTTGCACCAAGTATGACTTAGATACATCATGTATAATGTGGTGGAAAGATTTCTCCGTTACCCAAACAGATGTGAAAAGAAAGGCAGTAAAATGTTGGGACTGAGCCATTTAGGACATCAGGTTAGATTCTGCCACCTGGTAGATAATGCCTAACATATCCAGAACAATTTTTAAACTTTTATTGTTTGACACTTTTATTATTAAAGGCTGCCTCCCCCCCCAGACACCTAGGGTAAGGTCGTCATCTTCCCACTTGGTTACATTTTCATGTATTTATCAAATATGACTAGCTACTCCCCTCAGCCTAATTAATTCTCCTCTTTTTTTCTTTTTTGACACTCCAAGCACTGCACATGCCCAGCCACTGCTGGAATCACTCCAACACAATCCATTTCTGTAGGCAGAGGGGCCAATACACCTCTGTGGAAGGCCTTAAGTGTATCACCCTTAAATCAATGCATCCCCTCAGCTGACAGCTTATGCAGAAAACAAGCAGGTAGTAATAGCAAATGTTTCCTCCAACTTCCCAGACTGATAGTGAGCACTTGAAGGTGGTACCCCATGGAGAAGCCCACCTTTTTTTCCCCATCCCCACCTCCCTTCAGCACTATGATCAGCATGCAGACCCAAATGCAATAGCAGGAGTCCCCCCGTGGGGCTGCTGCCTTGCACCCAGGTAAATCGACTGCTGAGAGCGCTTCCAGGATTACAGGGCAGCAGACAACTTGAAAAGGACTATCACAAACTAATGTTTACATTATCAACCCCATGCTCCCACCTTCCTAAGGCTCCCTACCATCTCCCTCTTTGTAAGCAACCAGAATTTGCGTTTCTTTGAACTGGGCTAACAGAGCTCATACATAGCCATTCCAGCAGCCGAATATATAACAAATACCATCAGCAAAAAAACAGGAGAACAAGCGAAGGAAACAATTGAATTAATGGCTGATATTTTTTGTGTCCCTGTAATCTTCGTCACTCCTTCCCCACAGAGGCCTCTGAAGGGAGCTGACAGAGCCCTGACTGCAAGGGAGATGGTACACGGATGAGGAGCCACTTCAGAATGACACAAACCTGTTTTATCTGCCAGTCAGCATGGGGGATGAACAGTCGTTTAGCAACAGTGCCACTGAAATTATATTGCTTTTCTTTTGAAATACATAAATATTTGATTCTCCCTTCCTCAACTTTCTGCCTCTCCCCTTGTTTTAAAACAAAATCTCATAGTTTTTAAAATAGAACCATAGTTTGTTCCTTTTCTCAGTCATACTCAGCTGGTTTGAAAAATATCTGAGTGTCTCTGCGTGCAAAAGAATTGGCATATATCCTGCCTATAGCTGATAAGAGGAAAAAGGAAAAGAAACAAGGAGCTGCAGAGTATATTGCCACTGGAATACAGCCGGTTTCTGTCCCCTTTCAGCTGTGGAGTTTTTCTTTTAAAATCTGATGAGATCAATTTCAGGGGAAGGTCTGCAAGCCCCAGGCTCTCACCACTCACCATATACCAAAAACCCTGTGGGACAGTGGATTATAGGAGATGAGCCTGCTCTACCTGACCCATGGGTAGGTGCCCTGAACTTGAGTTTCATCCATCTTTGAAGTACAAAGGCTGTCCCCAGTGAGAGCTCTACCCATTCAGAAGTCCTGTGGGGTCAGTAAACCAGCCTGGGGAGGAAAATCACAATTATCTAAGTCATATTAACTGAGCCAGATGGACCTTTGCCACAGGAGGATGGACAAGTCCCTAAAAATCTAGTTTAGGGAGACAAGTCCCAACTGGAGCACAAAACCCCCATTATGTTTGAAAGTCTTCCCTGGTTACATACAGGAAACACCCCTAGGTATATTTATGTGACAGAGACAAAGAGTATTGATTGGTTTTTTTTCACGGCACTCAGCTTTCCACATTTTGGGGGCTGGCTAAATACAAAATCACTCTCTTTTCTGTTGAATCTACATGGCAGAGAGTAGGCTATTGCCCCTGGTGCTGCCTTAACTCAGGTACTGGAGACAAATCCTTTTGCTGCCGAGACTCGTGCATGACTCCTGTTGGGGAGGGTGAAGAGCGTTTTTTCTAAAAACTCCTGTCCCCAAACTGGTGAGCAGGAATGCATCATTCTGCAGGTTATTTTTGTAGGAGAGCAAATCCTGTCAGTGCCGTGTCCTTAGGGATAACATAACATTCTTGAGCTCCATTAGCAAAATCTCACATCTATGTAAAGGATTTGTAAATGTTAAGCCAGGATTGTGAGGGACTTTGGAATAAATCAAATGCTAGATGGTATCCATGGTCACACTAACAATGAAAGCAGGGTTTGTCACTTAAGAGTTTGCCCTCAAGAGCACACAGCTATTAAATGCTTTAGAGACAAAAAACTAAACATGAGCAGAGTCTTAACCAAAAAAAAAGGATTTCTGTCTTGTGGGAATATCTGCTTCAGGAAATTTTGCAGAAATTGCCTGCTGAGGAATGTGGGGAATTTCTTACCACGTAAGAAGGATTTGAAACATGGACACACAAGAGCAAGGCCTCTTTGGGCTGTAGTTCCACTGTAGGTTTACCATTGCTGCAGCATTGCCTTTGTTCCAGCTCAAGACAGACAGACTTATCTGCTCCTCTCTCCAACTCTTTCCTGAGCAGGAATGGGAATTGATTAGCTCTGGCTTACATCAGTTAAAACTATTGTGGAGCAGCATCTTCAGGGACCATGGTGATCCAAAAAAATGTACTTCTGAACAGCTCACCCCATGAGCTGGCTTCTGACAGCTCTTGTGTGGTAGAGGATCATAAGCCTGCTGAAACCAGTAAGTTTCTGCAAAGTGTTCTGATTTCAACAAAATGGTATTTGCTAATGAGAACCTGAATCAGTAGAAGAGTCCCAGCTGCTCCTCTCTCTGGCAAAAGAAATGGGAAAAAAGAAAAGAAAAACAACTAATGCTTTTGTGTGTAAAAGGATGTTTCCAGATAGAGGAAAAAAAATTGTTTGTTCTTTTAACAGTAGAGATTTGGAGCATTGAGGAACAAGGTAATTTCACATGTTCCTGTGAACAAGCTGCTGCAGATAGCTTCCCTAGATAATAAGTAGAAATGAGTGAGAAGAAATGGATAGGGGAAGATCTATAATAGTGCAAAGAAATGTGTGATCAGCTAGGGAATTCCTTTTAGGAGCCTTGTAGAGAATATTGTATTTGCCAGACCAGATCAGTCCACTGGGCCAATCAAGTGCAATTTAAGCATTAAGTGTAACAGCTTGATAAATCTAGGTCAATGCACCTACATGCAGGTACAAGTTTAATACCACTTCATTAGCAGGACTGCAGCACCTAACACTGAGCATATCTACAGGTCCTGGAAGAGAGAAACTATTGGCATTTATGAGATTGCACAATTAAATCAATGAGCTTCTCTTAACGAGTGACCAGAGATTGGTCCCGCTTTACAATTTCTAGTCTGCAGCAGCAGACGGTGCTGATGGTTCAAATATAAGTGGAAAACAGTACTGCAATGCTTCTCTGGCCAGAGTGTAACACCCTGCAGGAGGCTGGAGAGGGGAGATCTCTGCCTTTTTGAGCCCATGCATTCAATCAGCCTTCACTGGAAATGCATTATCTTAGCATGCAGCAGACCCGCAATTACTATTAAACGTTTGCAAAATCCAACTCTGACCTGTTTAAATCCATCCTGGCACCTTGGCTAAGCACAACCTGATACAAGGGGGATTTTATCTTTGCACTTGCCTCAGGTTACTACTGAGGGACTTCTGGGCTTGCTCAGTAGCAGAGAAATCTCTGAATTTTTAGGTGTACTTCTAGGATCGCATCTCTGTGGGGGTGCTGAGGAAGATAGCAAAATTCTTGACTGCATTGGCCAGCCAGTGGGAGAGGGAGTGAGATGATGGGAGAGGGCTTGCTCTCCTGAGACTTGGAAAGATAAAAAGACTCTTGATTATTAAAAGATAAAACTGGCAGTAATAGATCAACAGCATTAGATCCCATGTTCCTTCTCCCATGAATGGGAATTGTGCAGTTTTCTTATCCTCCTTCCCTGGCCACCCCCCATGACTCTGAGACTGCTCCAGGCTTCTCACTTGCATTAGCCCCAGGGCCACTCAGCTGTTTCAGTAAAGAACCTTTTCTCTATCACAACTTTCAGTGTCTGAGTAAAGCCGATAGTTACTCGTATCAGCTGCATGCCAGCTTGTTCAGGGGTGACTGTCCTAGTCGTTCTCCCAGGACTGCAGTACAGTCATACAGCAGACCAGGACTAACGGCAGCCTGTTGGACACTTCCAGCACAAAAAAGTTGTGCACCTCCCTTCCAGATGAGCCATCACACTCAGAGAATTGCAGTACACGTCTATTTTGGCAACCACCCAAGGCATACAGGTACACAGAAAGCACACAATGTTGTCAGACCCTGGCAAGGTCAGGGCAAAACCTACTTGCAGTGAGGGGTGGATGGGGCACTGAACAAACTGATCTAGTGGGAGTGGTATCCCTGCCCATGACAGGTGGTTTGGAATGAGATGATCTTTAAGGTTCCTTCTAACCCAAGTCATGTTATGATCCAAGCCCAAATCTGCCTCTGCAGTTGCCCTGTGATAGATCTACCTGTTCTTTTCTTAGAAACAACTTTCAAGGACTGCTAACACAAACCCAGACTTAATGTAAGTGCAAAAAGCTCCACAGGCATGTAATATGTCTTTTGGAAATGAAAAGTGGTCCAAGAGATCTAATCAGGTGAAAGGCAATTCTTTACTGAGGCTGTCAGATGCAGACGAACTCTGCAGGGCTTACTGGCTCCTGAAATGCCCATCTAATCTACCCTGCACTGCCAAAGTACCATCAGACCAGGCCTCCTAAAATCCTGGCTAGCAGCCCTTCCGCTGATTCTTTAAGTGCTCTGCTCTGGGGTTTTTTGACCTGAGCATTATTATCCAAAACACGTCATTCACCTGAGTTAGCCCTTACAGCTCTTTGGAGACACTTTGTCTACACAACTGCCCTTTTTTCAGACAACATCTATCTATAGAATATGAGGTTCAAAAGCCTCCATGTGCTCTGCTCTAACATACATGACGATGTTCTGGAAATACATCTGTGCTGGAAAAGTATCTGACTCTCACATAGAAACAGCTGATAAAAGGAGAGAATGCTTCCTACTCCTCCTGCAATAATAATGACAGCACTTAACCCCAGGGAACACTACACTAGAGAAAGATGGTCTTGGCAATAATCAGAACAACAATTTGCAGGCTAAAAGTGCCATCTTTCACACACTTCTTCCAGGAAGCAGAATTAGAGGATTTTGCAGAGTGAATATGACACACAAGTGAGGGTGAAAGAGCACGGAAGGAGCCTCAGCAGGAGTCATGGTAGGTGTGGAAATACAAGCAAGAATGGAGTCCAAGTACAAGACTCCTGTCCTCAGCTCTGTCCCCCTAACCAGAATATCTCCACAGCACTTCCATCAGCCAGGTTCCTTTTCCTTACATAAGTCAGTTATCCTGGAGTCAGTGCCATAAGGCTTTCACATGTACACACGTGTGTGTTCATGCATGGGTTAGCAGTGGGACATGCTAAAAAGTGGCCAGAGGCAGCACCAGGCTTTGAGTCCAAGGAGTGGCAGTGAGAGCAGGACAGGATGGTGAGCATGAGTACAGCACGAGCTCACACAGCACAGGGAAACTGCAAGCAGGATAGGGTGACACAAAATGGACCAAAAGTAGAATTGGGTGTAGGGAGACATTTGCAGCTTGTTTCATTTTGCTTCACCCCCATCCTTGTTCTTTTCCCCTTTTTCTTACTGTTTTTTCTGCCTTGACTTTCCATCTCTCCTCAAATTGCATGGTACGCAGGGCTGCATCCCCACACCTGTGCCTCACTCCCTTAATTCAAAGCCACCTTCATCATCATGCCACGCTGATCCCAGACAAGCCCCGAAAGGCACAGATCGTTCAACTCTCACGTGGATGTCACCTAATGAAGACATCTATAAATATGGGCACATTAGAGCTCACCATCTGGCTGTGCCTCTTGGATGGCTCCGCTCCCCACAGATCAGTGGGCATGGAGATGGCTGCAGCCAACCAATTATTCCTCCAGCTCCCGCTCCAGCCCTGGCGGGCACGGATGGCCCTGGGCGCTGCCGGGAGCAGAGCAGAGCAGAGCAGGGCCATTCCAAGCGGAGCGGTGAGCCGAGCCCCGGCGGGCTGCCCCTCCCTGCACAGCGTTCCCAGGCTGGCAGCGCTCCCCAGCCCCTTCTCCCCTGCAGGGACAGCTCTCATCCAGCACCCCAGCAGCTCTGCGAGGGCGACCAGCCTCCCCTCCTTCTCTCTGTGTCTGCATAGCACCAGCTTCAGCCTTTCTATCAATCTCAACCGCATTTTTCTTCTTTCTCATCTGCCTCTGACACACCTTTTTCTTCAGCGCTAGGCACAATTTTTCCGTCCGCTGGTCAAAATGATAAATTGAAAATATTTCTTTCCGGGAAGACTCAAGACCTATCATTTAATTTTTGCTTGCTTGTTTGTTTTATTTTAGAAAACACTCTTTTCAGACTGGCTGAAACATTTTACTTGACCTATATGGAAAAGGGAAAAAAAGCCTTTTCCTTACAAATTTCATTTTTTTTTTTAATTGCAGAAATTTTCCAAAACAAAACTCACAGAAAAATAAGAAATTAAAATGGTTCAGCTTCTCCAAAAAAATTTTCCCTTTTTCCCTCCCCAAAACTGAGCATGACACACAGAGTGCACGCCCTCTCCAAACTGTGCCTAGGAAGATAACATAGCACTCTTGCTGACATTTTTCTGCCTTCCTGCTCTTTTTCCCTATTTTTCCCTGCAATCATCTGCCTGTTCCTAAATGCCATCACAGTTGCCAGACCAAGCTCTCAGAGAGGAACGTGTGCACAGAAAAGTTCACTGAACTGCCATGGCACGTTTTGCTCCCTGAATATGCTGCAGCCACAGGACACGGAAAATGATTGTATTTTCTTTGAGGTACATGAATATTTTACATTCTCCCTCCCTTTCTTTCCCCTCATCTTAATTATTCTCTTATTTTGAAACACCAGCTTGCATGCAGTATTTAAATAAAGCTGTTTTCAGAGTCACAAGCAGCTTGAAACACTCAAGCCTCTCAAAATATATATTGCAAGTGATGTACATCCTCCTGTTCTGTTCATAAGTGTTAGAGAGCAAGGCACAGCCTGGAGAATCCATACAGGACAGGGCATCAGATGAGCAACTTTTCCCTTCTGAAAGCTTGGGTTCCCCCTCAGTAAAGAAATCTTTGCATGTGAGTTGAGACAGAGGGTCAAGGCTGCTCCTATGCAAATCACTGAAAGGTCTGGTGCAGCAAATTTAACTCAGGAGGTGTCTGAAAATGCAAGAAATGCAGTGGGTAAAAACTGAAGCAGGGAATGGGAGGGAAATATTGAAAGGTGCCATTTGGAAAAATGGCTGCTGTTGGGCAAGGGAGAAAATGAAAACACAGAGAATCTGCCATACGTACAGCTATATTAGATAATTACATATGTACAGAAGGGCTCAGAGGGTTTGGGTGACTCAGCAGCTCTACACCTTCAAGGTCATATCACACAAATCTTGGCCAAGGCCCACAGGCTGCAAGAACCCAGCTTTTCTGGATTTTGAGAAGCCTGTTATACGGGACATCTTTGAGAGGATGCCCAGAAGCCCATTTGCTTTGAATCATGGCATTTTTACACCAAAATATCAGTTGATCCAAAGAACCTCTGAACACCCAGACGTGCAGAGACCCAGGTGGCTCTAACTGCTGGTCAGGAGGTGGGATGCTCCATATCTCAAGCAAGTGGAAGTGCTGCTTCAGGTTCACAGCTGACACGACACTCAGGGCTGGGGCTGGGCTGCTTTTCATGAAATTGTTAAGGTTGGAAAAGACCTTCAGGATGGAGCCCAACCATTTTGGGCTGCTGTATCCCCACAGAGTTGTCTATTACATGAAGGAAGAGACATTAATGGAGATAGCCACTTGGACCAGGTGAGGGCGCTACAGACCTGGCAGCTGTTCCAGCTGCTTGAGTGATGTGTCCTGGCTTACATGGAGGTGTTTCCTGAACAGCTGAGAGAAGAGGAAACGAAGCGTGCCTCGGCACAGGTCAGAGGAGGCCACGCACCATAAATGTTTGTGCAGGTGGATGAAGAGCTGTGCCCACAGATGCTCACAAGCAGGGCAAGGAGTGAACATGCATATTTGAAAACTCATCCATCTCCATTACAAAAATGAGTCATCTCATCCCAATACCAGTTTTTAACTTTGCAGAAGCTTTTATCAGACACAGCAGGTAGCTGGGAGGTTGTAAAAGGACTGCCTGCTAATCTCAGGGCCGAGTGCCCTGAGGTTTGACTGAGGCCTCCCAACTGAGGCAGCACTCTGCCGGGAGTGTGCAGTAACAGGGGCATATGGAAACTTCCCAAATTTGGCTGTGGGAGAAAGTCATGCTTCTCTGCTCTTAGCTGATGTTGCATCTCTGAAGCAGCCCCTCATTATCAATCATCTGCAGTAGATTTTGTGCTCTTATCTTGAAAAAAATCTCCCTGCACTGTCCACATCCCTTGTTTATAAACCCCAGCAAAGGTGAGAGCTGCTGTAAAGAAGAAACTTTATCCTAATTGAGATACTTTTAAAGAACTGAAAAAGTTACAAATCTCTCCCTGCTCTTGAACATATTTACTGTTTTGCAATGAAGATTTCTAACACCATGTTCCTGAGCCAGTGCTGTTCAGTCATGCTGGGTGGGAAGAGGTGGAATTTTTACTGGGTTCTACACATCGGACAGGGGAACACATTTTTAAATGAACTCAAGGAGATGGCCAAGTGCAAACCTTTCAAAGGCAAGAAGAAAGAGACCCTTAAACAAGTTCCACGTGCAGAAAAACCCACCCTACAAACATTGCAAGGACACATCACACTCCCGTTGTCCCACGAGACATTGAAAAGGGATTGCAAGTTCCACGCTTTACCATTGTACAACCAGGGTGGCCCTCTCCTCCCTCCTGTGCAGGAGCCAAGAGACAGGACTAACATGATACACTTGCCAGCAGCTACAGAAAGCAGAGCAAAGACTACAGCACAAGGAGCACTTTGACAGAAACACAAAGCAGGATATTTATTTACTGCCTGTCAATGTCTAGCTTGGATGTGCTGCTGCATCTCCATAGCCATTATAACTGCTCATTAGACATTAACAGGACGGGATTTTGTTGCAGTCAGGTCATCTGAGTTGATAGGAAAGGGGGCAGCAAACAGCAGCGGAGAAATCCAAAGTGAAAGGGAAGGAACAACAATCATCTGCTGCAATGGTTACAGTCAGTAATGAGTTGGCTGGCTACTGTGCATCACTACTGCTTTCTAGTAAGTGGAATTAGGAGCAGAGCCATGTGTCAGGGGCTCAATACTGTCAGCTGTTAGCAGGGAGATTGATTTAACACAAGTGACAATGGCACAAGCCTTGTCAAAGGAGAAATTCCCCTCCTAGCTGCCAGGCAACCACAGCATAAAACAGTGGTACCAGTGACCGAACAGCCAGCATGGCTACTGACCCCTTGCAAGACCCACACTGAAATGCAGCTTTATTAATCATAACAGACTTGGGACTGTGGAAGATTCTGAAACCGTCACGTTTGTTATACACATGCAAAAACATTCAGAAATAATCCACTACCAATGAGAAGATGAAGAGAAGCATCCCAGACATAATGTAAACCCTGCCCAGAAGCACGGGCAAGAACACAACTCCAAATAACCTGTGCACCCCTGTTTTACCTGGGGGGGCTTGCTAGGGGAAGGGAGTGGAGGAAAACTGGGAGTGGGCAGGTCCCTCTCCTAACACAGTCTGTGGGAGAGAAAAGAGATCATCTGTCTGACAGACCAGAATGAGGATAGCAAAGAGAAAACCTTCAGGGAAAATTGCAGTGTTTCCTCCCAGAATGAGCTTGGACTCTGAAATCAGCACACAATACATGAGATTGAACACTTGCAGGCCTGGGCCTGTTATTGAAGTAATCTTGGGTAGAAAACAAAAACCATAGCGTGAACTTCTTGTTTACTTTAAGAAATAGATTACGGTTATTCTCCAACTTAGTTGACTGAAATTACATAGAGAAGTTTAGCCACAAAAATCTTCTCTGAAAAGTGTAAAAGCGGTAGAATATCTTCTCTCAGTTTGTTCCTCTCTGCATCCATCCTGTCCACTCAGCAGATTAACATGACCATTCACTACATTTTAGCAAAGCTAAAAGACACACTGTTTTTATCAACTACCACCATTTTGCTGTATCTTCCCTTTTGTGTACATGATTTACAAAGAAGGAAGCTTGGTTTCCAGGTCCCAAGATACACTATTGATCTGGAAGTGAAAGGAGAATAAAAAGCCCCAAAACTCCTCTATCTTCTAGGAAAGCAAAGCTACTTTCCTGGAGCAAGTAAGGTCCAAGTAACCAGTCCCAGGGGCTCTGCATACTTAGATTCAGCAAAAGTGAATTATATTTTAAAACATCTGCAACTATATTTTGTTTCTAGGAAGCCTCATGACCATCTTCGGGAACTGAAGCTGAACAGGTAAAGACTGGAATTATATATAGGGAGCATGACCAAAAACAGCACTGGAGACAGAAAAAAAAATTCCCAAAACATGTCGCTATTTCTTATCTTCAGGAGAATGTTCCCTCAGATATCCTCAGCTCAGAACACCAGCCTAACTCACACAGAGAAAGAGCAGAGCAGGAGGAATTCCAAGAAGCTGCTGCATGGTTGCGGAGGTAGGTGTTAAAACACATACAGCCACGCAGCAAACTCACATTCTGATCTTGCCAGACTTGTGTGGCACAAAACTCCCACAGAGGAGGGGAAAAAAAAATAAATCAAGACAGACACACCAGGCTCCTTTCAGTGTGTGCTTCATCGGGGTGATATTTCAGGCTCCTTTGCCTCTCTCAATGAAGAGGGTCTGGATTTTTTCACATGGGATGAGTTGGGAGGGAGTGCTGAGGCACATGCAGACATGCCTGTGCCTTTGTACAAGGTCTGGGAGAAAGGGGGCAGCAGCCAGCTTATCCCTCTGCCTGTTGTCAAATAGTTAATTGTTCTAAAACAGCTGGGCCAGACAATAGCATCTTTAATGGCCCAGCTTAAGCACGGTCGTGACAGAAATCATAATATTTTTTAATCTCCCTTCCCCAGCCTTCCTGGAAATTCATTTTTAATGACTGCAGTTGGCTTTCATTTCTGTTCTTGTTTTTAATTCAGATAACTTCCTGAGTCGTGCAACTTCTCTCTTCCACCCCAACACTCCCTGTAAATGAAAGGCTGCAATATTTTAAATGAAAAACTGATACCAGATGCAAACAGAACCGATAGGATAGCCTGGTTCACCAGTTCTTGCCACCTTGTTCTGGACCTGATCAAATATCCCACATGCCCAACAAGTAAGGACTATGCTGTCTCCAAGGCACTTCATTTTATAAATCCTCCCTTACAACCAAGACCCGAGCATGCAGGTCTCCCCATCACCCTGCCCACGTGGCCCATCTTCATATGCTTTGATCCAAAGTAGCAAAATGAGATAATGGCAATCCTTGAGACTCACTGCTCCCACACAGTATCACACCTGCACGGTTATTGTCTGTTGCTGCATGTTTAAACAATGGTAGGAAAAATCATTGTCTTTTCTCCAGAGTTTCAAAACCGCAAAATTTATTTTTTGTTCATTTTTTGGCAGTTTCTAAGTAAGAGTTAGAAAGTGTTTCTCACTGAAATTTCTGTGCTTTAAAATATCTGCAACATTTTATAGAAGACCTAAATATACAATAGAGCTCCCCCAACACTTCTCTCCACCCCACAGCATCCCATGATCTCCCAGACTAGGGTTCCCCTTATGCATGCCATTCTAGATTCTTATCCCAGGCGCAGGATATGGTCATTATCACAGTCCTCTGATCTAAGTTTGTCCATTTTTCACACTCAGTTTTGTTTGCATCTATAACTTCCCAGCTCAAAACTCTGCTTCATTTTAGACAACAGAATAAAAATGCTATAAAGATTAATTTATTTTCATTGTTCCATAGAAGGCTAAAATTGGCTCTTGGGTCCAATGGCTTTTTTTTTTTTTTTTTTTTTTTGTGGGTTGTTTTTTGTTTTGTTTTTTTTTTTTGGGGGGGGGGTGTTTTTTGTTTGTTTGGTTTTGGTTTTTTTGGTTTGTTTGGTTGGTTGGTTGGTTTTTTGGGTTTGTTTTTTTTTTGTTATGAAATTCATTTTGAAGAAAGAAAAATTCATACCTTCTCAATGAAATTTTCATGAACTATGCATTGCCCAGTGCTATATATTCAGCAATATTAACCACTGAAGCTGTTTACATTCAGAAGGCTTCCCTCAGCCTCAGAAAGGGCAACATTTATTTTTATGTACTAAAAGAATTTCAATTTCCAGAAAATGCCACGGTCACCTCAAAACATGACTCAGTAACCCAGATGGAGGTCACGATCCTAGAGCAGCAGGAACATATCCATCATGCATGAATCAAGTGTGTCACTTGGCTCTTATGCAAGACAATATTGAAATGAGCCCCGCAGAAACTGAACTCCCTGTTGTTAAACACCTAAATGATCAGTCTGATAGATTCAACCAAATGCTTGACTGAGAGTTGCTGCATGTGATGAAGGATCCCACCTTCACCATCCATTCAGTGCTCAGCATCCCACTGCATGAGCGGGACTTTGCAACTCCATCTCCAGCATGAATTTCCTCAGAGGAAGAATGGGAAGGGGGGGTTGGGGTGCAGATGGAAGCAGCAAGGGTGAACTTAAACCACAACTGTGCTTTAAAATATGATGGGCTGGAGCCTGTGGTGCTGAGCACCATCCTATTCTTCCAGGGACAATTCAGGATCCAAGATGGGGACAAATTAAAGGGATAATTCAGCAATAAAGGGTGGGGAATAAAAGCAGAGAATTGAGTTTCTGAAAAGTAACTTGTGTTTATATTATTGGGTTCACCTATGTAGCACCGCAAAATAGCCATCCATTACAGAGCCTCCAATTTCAGTGGTTTAGGTCAGGTTTAGCAAGAGTTCAGGGCAGTTCAGGGCCATATCTATATATGCTTGATTTGGCTTAAATTGAAGCAGTACCACCTGAATATGGGTAGCCTTAGCAAGATACTTCCTGTTAAAAATCTTTTTCTAAAGCTCACATTATCCAAATTGTAACTTTGTCAGGAAATTAAGAAAGTTAAAGAAAGAGAGAAAGTTAAAAATAATCCCCAAGCAACCCACCTGTTTATGGGCACAATGCTATCAACTAGTTGTGGTAACAATGCAAATTATGGTTTAATAAAGAGCTCTCTTTCATCAAGTCACAAAAAACCAGACAGAGACCATATTCAGTGAGCCTTTGGAGAGGAGCATGGCTGGTAGTTGATGCTTTTTGGCACTGAAGTGGGCAATCCACTTAAAAAGACAACATGTCTTCAGATGATCCACATCCTGGATACCAGCTTGGATGCTGATTTTTTTTTTTTTTTAACTTCAAGATGGAACTTTTATTCATCCTGTAGCATGGGGAACACATATAACTTATTTTTCCTCTTCTGTTAGTACCCAAGAGGCTCCTAGTGAGAGCTTCCTGTTCCACTTCCCTACATGTGGTCAGGTACAGACTGGAACAAGAGTGGCGCAGATTGGCAAAGCTGCCAAGGAGTAGAAAAAGAATAAAACACATTTCCCTACTTTATAAACAGGAAAACGGGGCATGAAAAGATCACACTGGAAATTTGGGGCAGAACTCAAAAAAACTAACAGGAAATTCAGTACCTGTGCTAGAATAGACATCTATGGCAATGAATGCACAGGGTGCTGAGTGGGGAAAGAACACAAGGAAGGCAAGCGCTTTGTGAAGGCAGCTCTTCTGAAAAGCCATAACTGTACTGATTCACAAAAATGCATGACATAGGGCAAGCTATGGCCACCAACAGAAGTGCAGGCATCAAACTTGAGGAGACTAAGAATTAGTAAGCAAAAGATTTGGGGAAAAAAAGGTAACTCTCCCTCCCATTGTGATGGAGAACTCATGGGACCCATATTTGCAGGAAGCTGTCAGCTCAGATACTCTGACTGGGCAATTTTAGGAAAAATAACAACACTGGAAGTTATGCTGTATAGATGTGAAGGGGAATTCAGGGCATCAGGGTCTGGAAAGGGAAGCAAAGAATTATTTTTCCTGTTCTTCTGTGGTGTTGTTACAATTGGGGATATGCACCCGTTCTCCTTTGAAACACGCAGGGTGGGCTGTACCATGTACTGCTGTGAGGGATAGATGGGCCAAAGGGATCTGATCTGAAAAGGGAAATCCTACTCTTCCCTCATCAAGAGAGAATAAATGAGAAGGGAGGAAAACATCAGGTCATGCAGCAAATGCCTGTGCCTGTCGGGGGGGCACTGCCGGCCCCTTTGCCCACCCCAAACACGAGATGTCAGCTCTCCACCACCGCCTGCCCCAGCGGGCAAGGCAGGGACAAGTGCCTGCTGCCACCACGGTGGCCTCCCGCCTGCCAGCACTGCCACCTCCTGCACCTCGGGGCTCCAGCCCACCCATTACTCGGCTCCCCGACTTGCCTCGACTGGCTGAAAGGGACCGTGGCATGAGGGGAAGGCAGCAGGGAAAACAAAATAAATTACCAGGAGGCTGGCTTCTCATACAGGATTTGTGGAGTGGATTCAAATCATTGCACACAGGCAGCAAGCAAAGGTAAGGCAAGGGAAAGAGCAAGAGATTAAAGCAACCCAGACACACGCAAGTGAGCTGCTTGCATGGGTGAATGAAACAAAGCAGAATTAAGACCAGCTCACCCAGTCCTAGAAGGCTGCACAGCCTACACACAGGGAGAGAGCAGGGCCTGAATCCACCACAGTTCTGTCCTATGCTCCTCACAGCAAACAAAGCTTCATTTGCCGCTTCACAAAAAGCCTGTTTTTAAAATATGGAAATGGGACCCACTTGACTTACTCTCAAAGTGATGCAGGAACTCCCCTAACAGCACAGGAGAAGGGCTGGAAGGGAAGACTGTCCTCCAGCAGAAAGCAGAGGCTGTATTCAGCTCTGCACCATGAAAATTGAATTACCTCATTTAGACCTTGGAAAGCCTGGTGAATTTGAGTCACCTGTATTTACTGAAAGCATCACAGGGACTGAAATTTAAGGTTTTAAATGGGCCTGTGAGGGAAAATGCTCCCAACACCTATGAAATCCTTTTGCTACACAGGAATATCATTACAGGACTAGCTAAAAAGGAGAAGTGCGACCTGCTGTATCACCACCTCTTTGTGATTCTGTCCCTTCTTGCAGTTTTGCCTTTGCTAAGGCCCAACAGTGCTTGCACAGTGAAAAAAAAATGGGATCACACAACAGAGTGAGATGCTTCTAAGCATCTCCCACAGCCAACTCTTTCCTTAAAGTAACTTCTGTTTAGAGATAGCAGATCTCTTTACAGTTCTGCAGCTCTCTTCCCTAGCAGGCCTTTCATGCACATGAAAAGAAATATCTGATCAAATATATTCCTCTATCATGGCTTTGGAAATATTAACAAGATTTAATTTATATATAATCATATCAGCAGAAGAGTTAATTGAAATATTGAATAACTACAACTTTAACAGGATTGGAACATAATGTTTCAGATGTACGAAGCAGATGATTTATCCACTATGCTATACAAATTTTAGTTAACAGTTGGGCAAAGACTTTAAGGCTATTATTTTTAGCAATAGAAGGGTATTCCCTAGGTTGTGCCAAGGCCTGTGTGCTGAAAAGCATTGTGAAAGTTCAGCTTATTGTGCGTTTTCTTCTCCTATTAGAAGAAAAGGAGACAAATGTGTCTGACATTGTTAATTGGGATCTTGTGATAATGCAGCAGTATGTGCACAGACAAATGAAATTTCAGTGCAAATTCACTGACCTTATCCAAGATATATCCAGGGAAGAAAATGGCTAAATGAATTGAATTCAGTGACATGAAGCATGTATTACATTCCCAGGTGTCATATTAATTGTGCATGTTACCAGCAGGACAGTTGTAAGATAGGTACAATATGCCTAAAATCACTGTTGAGGTTAACTACATAGCAAAGAGATTAGCAATGAAACAGCCCTGAACTACAAGACACTACCTCCACCCTCAGACTTTGCAGAAACTTGTCTACAGACCTATGTTCTGAATACAGGTTTTTCTTCCTGCAGCCACAGGCCAAAGTCTCAAATGTCAAGAAAAATCAAGAAAATTTGGGGGGGAAAAAGTTGACTCTGACTACAATTACCCAGATGTGGACAATCTCCAGTCAATCAAATCAGCGACTTTGCAGAGATGCACTTATGTTAAATCACTAGGCTGGCAGAGGCTGGTGTTTATCACCAGATTGCAAGTGGAAAGACGAATCTCAGATGAGATCCCAGGGAGCTGGATTCATGTTATAAAATCAGCCACTCAGTAAGGCAGCATGCACTACCAAACTCATGCTTCCTGCAGTTTTCTCAAGACACTGCTGTCAACTAATTCCCTGGGGACCTTGCATTAGTCACATAGTTGCGTGGCATCTCTCTCCCCTTCTGTGAAATGGGAAGAGTAGCATTGCCTTTCCACCAGGGACATATGCAGATAATCATCTCAACAGTTGTGATTAGACACGGTGATGAGGGGGGCAAAAGTACTGGGGAGACTGAGGAAGACTGAACTACTCACTGCAAAAGGAGAAAATAATTCTACCTAAAGTAAATGTGTCCAGGAGCAGATGCCAAGCACCTGAAAAAGCGAGTGTGATGCACTCTGCTGCAGAAAAACATACATGCAGAATTCATGTCCAGAGCTTACCATGTCTTCCATTTAAATTTAGATATGGACATTTACTTTAAAGTTACCACTAGTGTGTGCAGACACACAGAAATACAGAGTGAAATCGTCTGGCTACACTCGTATCTTTTTTTTCTATCTGCTTCCATAGTCAATTCTCCAGAATCATGGTGTCTTCAGTAGAACAATGAGTGAAAATACTGTTAAAATAAAGATTGACCAAAAATTCTGAATAAATTTGAACCCAGCACCTTCCCTCCAATATCCTTGGTGTTAAGCAAAAAAAAAATAAAAATTGCAAAGGTCTGTTAGTGATTTGGTATTTGCTAATAGAAACATTCTACCTCAGATGTGGAAAGATACACAATTATCCCACTACAGTTTTTACATATATTTTTGGGGGTTTATTTGTTTAGCTTTTTCCTGGCTCAAAATATTTGGTTGCAAAATCTAGAGCAGCTTCTGTATTTTTCATGCTGATTTAAACCAGCCCTACATGTTCTTGAAGGATTTTCAGGAAGTGGTAGAAGATATAAAATCACCCAAGTCTGTACAAAGTCCTGAAATGATAAGGCAGAGCTGTAGAATACCAGAATTGTTCCAAGTTATTGAACCTTTATCTTTTCTTTTGCCCTTAACTGACAGGCCAAAGCAAACAAAAGCCTGGACACATCTTCGAAGCTTTTCCTGGTATGTTTCCAGAAAGGGCAGCATGCCAATGCTCTTGTCAGGGAAATCTCTGCAATGTCCAAATGCCAGCTCCTGAAACGATGCTTTGCTTTCCCAGTACAGGGAATTTCCCCAGTACACAGCACCTGTGCCAGGGGAAATTCCATCCCCACACCCCCATGCCACACACACAGGCAAGGCTTCAAGATGGTGACCTCAAAACAACAGTGTCCTCAAAAGTGTGTCCCAGTGCTTAGGACTACCTGCATATGAGGAAGTGAGGCAGCATCTCAGATGGAAGACAATTTGATTTTAAATGTAAGATAGTCAAGAAAAAACAGTCGAAAGATTCTTGTGTAGCTTAAGATAACAAAGAGATGCAGAAAACCAGTGGTGGTGGTAGAGGTGCAGGTATGAGACAGGGAGGAAATTCAGAGCTAGTCTAGATCCCACCTCTCCTAGCTACAAACACTAGGAAAAGCAGCATGAGAGTACAGAGGGTACAAAGAGCTGGAGCTTTCTCCAGCTGGAAACACTGTAATAGTATAAGAAGAGTTGTATCAATAAATTCTATAAAACAATTTAATAATAACTACCTAAATATTTTCTCAGCTCCACAATGTATTGCCTTACTATTTACTAAAAGATACCTAAATTTTAACATAAGTGAATGGTCAGTGCTTCCCTTGGGCTATTGTTAAAGGCTGCTTTCATTTTTCACTGTAAAGATTATTTATAAATATACCATCAAAGCCCCTACTAGAAAGATGAAAAGTTGTTATGGATCCAAATTTCCCCAACAGATCCTGTGTGCTGTCACTAGCAATAGGAATGGAGAGAGGATGAGTCCCAGAGCAAGAATCTCTCCAGATACTAGGTTGTTGGGGGTTTTTTTGGGTGTGGTTTTTTTTTGTTTGTTTGTTTTTGTTTTTTGGGTTTGTTTTGTTTTGTTTTGTGTTTTGTTTGTTTGTGGTTTTTTTTTTTTTTGTTTTTGTTTTGTGGTTTTTTGTTTGTTTGTTTGTTTGTTTTCTTTTTTTGCTAAATAGATTCAGAGTAGGCCCCAGCCTTGGAGATGACAGCAGGAACACTTCACCAGCCTGCTCTGCTTGTGCAGACACGATCAGAAAAAAAGCTATTGGCTTGGGGATGGCTGGTCTCAGTGGCTTTCACAGCTTTAGTAACAAAGCTGAGAATTTAAACTATTAATTACACAACTGCAAGCAACATTGGAGTTTCTGCCAATGCTGCCAGCTTAGCCAGGTCTCCCTACTTCTCCTGTGCTGGCATTGATCTATTCATCACTCCCAGTTACTCTTCATGCCACTGATAACAATTTCTAGGGAGCAAACTGAAAGTCCTTTTCCAAAGTCATGCAAAATACATCACATTTAATAGAAAAGGAGCAACAAATCCTGAAATGAGCACTACAGGACATCTCTATTCAGGACAGATGTGCATACTCAAATCATTGAAGCCATACCTTACTCTGTTGCCCTTAAAACCTGGAGGTTCATTACACCTAAGCATGGCAGTATTTACATTTGTCTAGATCCCATCTCTCCTCCACTGCAACACTGCAAAGTCTTCAAGGGTCAGAGGGGTAGGGATTTGGGGAGGCAAGATGGACAGCCAGCATTCCTGCTTCATCAAATGAGATCCCAGGAAGCAGTTGTTCCCTTAGTTTTCTTTTGTCCCCCTCCTCCCACACAGCTGATCCCTCCTGCCAGGAAGGTCCTACAAATTAGGTCTTGCAACATCTGAAATCAGCAGCTGCCTTTTGTCATTAAAATGCCTTTAAAGCACTTCCGCTTCCCTCAGGTTACAATACGGAACTTCTCCCTATTTCTTCACCCATAAATCACACATGCAGGAATTGTTGGGGAAGCTGCCTTTGAGTGCTGAGCACAGATGCAGGCTGGGAACAGGAGTTCTCCACAGGACATAATCCAGTCTAATCAATATGCCATCTCACACTTCACCACAGTGCAGTCCCACTGGTCATATCAGAGACCCACAGCACTGCAGCAGGGTCTGTGAATGAGTCCTGCATTTAGGGTACCAAGCAGCAGCTTCCTCTAAATTCTCAAGATTCTCACTACTAAAGGTACCAGCCCATCAAATGACTCCCCACAACCTCTGCCCTGTCCTCATCTTCCATCCCACGGAGAGCAACCTCCCTGCTCCTGCTCTTCTGGCAAAGGAGAAAGCCCCTGGGAGTGAAATGTCACAGATTCTGAGGACATGATTAATTATTTAAATCGACAAAATTACATTCCACTGGTGACATTCAGCTCTACGTGTGCTCTGCCTCTCCCCTTCCCTCCCTGCCAGCCCCCCAGCAGTTCTTCCCCCTGTGGACATGTGCCAGCAAGGGATCTGTTCCTTTCACTCTGCTCTCTGCTAAATGTTTTTTATTCTCAACCACCTGCCCCAGGCCCTCTCATCAATTATTAATCAAGTGATCCATGAATATGCAAATCAACCCACGCACTCATTTTATTAAATTAAATATAAAAAAAAAGGAGACATGGCATGTACAGCAGCAGAATAGATGATGGTGTGGACTGCTCTGGGGAAATGGGGATAGGTGCTGTCTAACAGAGAAGGAAGGATGAGAGGGAATATGCACTATACACAACTAGCAGGAGGATTACTTCTAGAGCCATTCACATGTTTAAAGTGATGTTCTGCAGGAAGGTGGAGGCTGACAGATGAGTACATGCACATATAGGAGGGCTTTATCCTGCGGCAAATGAGCAGGGGAAGAATTCACTTTCTTTCTAATAATCCAGGTCAACAGGGGCACTGTGGAGCAGGGCAGGTATGTATGAAACTGGGGTGGTCCAGCTGGCCAGCACGAGGCATTTCCACCTGGCCCACAGCATCCACTTCAGCAAAAATGCATCTGGGCTGCATCCATGTGAACAGATAAGGGTAAGCCAAGGACACTGCCTCTAGGTAGATCCTCTGAGTGGGAACCACTGCTGCCACCTCTGCATCACATAGGAGAGGAATGAGGGAGGGATTCCTTGAAAATGATACCCAACTGAAAACATGCTGATCCGTTCTGTGTTAGGTGCTGAAAATAACTCTCTCTCTTCCATCAAGTTTTCTATTTGTGTAACGTCCTGTCTCACCTTCACTCTTCCCAACATTCTCTCCACACCTTTATACACCAACTGGTCTTTTTGGATCTCCTAAAATCTTTCTCTGTTGGAAAGGGTATGAGCCATGACACTGGCCTGTCATTTCTATCAAATACAAGGTTGCCTGGGTGCTGATGCCAGATCTGCACAAGCAAAAAACCACAAAGTCAAATCCCTTTCCGGGACAGGGAAAGAGTGCTGCCACCCCCATGCCTACAAGCCCTTTAGGCCTGTAAGAAAAGAGAGAGAAACATTTGGTCTGCTTTCCTGGTCCCTGGTGTTGTGGTGAGCACAGCTGAACAGCTTTATGATGACTCTGGCTCCTGGTTCCTTACACATTTGCACAAGCATCCTCTTGGGTGGAGGTGAGGCTGTCCCTGCCCCATGAAGAGACCATATCCCATTCCATCTAAACAGCCTGGCTTTTTCCCTTTCTGCTAGTTTCACCAAGCTCCACGTCACTGGCTGGCTCACATCAGGTATTGACCTTCATGAGGGTTTGAGGGAGTTCAGAGCTGGCAGGCAGAAGGGGATACCCTTCTTACCCAGGGAGAAGGTGGTGCATGCACAGTCACAGGGCATATGCTTTCTCCACCAACAGAGACCAGCAGGTTATCCTGACTTGTTCTAAGCATTCCTACCATTCATGTCTGGTAGGACATGATACGTTGAGAAGACTTTTTTTTTCTTGTTCAGTAAATCAAGAAAGCGCTGGTGACAAAGGCCATACCATTCTTTCAAGGCAGCAAGCTTGTGGCTCCTGAGACCACCACACCAAACTTCTCTGCAGAGGCTGGGACACATGTGGTGTCAGATCATGGCCACATAAGCCAAACGGATGCTGGAGCTGGCAGCAGGCCCAATCCTGTTCCAAGTAGAGTTTCAAAGAGGTGCTTTTGTCATTGTATTGGGAGACTCCCATGTAGCTTCAGCTCCCCATAAGGTTGTGAGATTTAGGAGGTGAGTTTTCTACCTCCTGACAGTGTCATCATTTTGAAAAGCAATCAAGAGAATCTGTTACCTCCAGTACAGCTTGCAGCCACACATGCTTTATGGAATTGCTGAAGAGAGGCCAGAGGAAAGGTGAATGCATCAGCAGCTGGAAATTATGTGCCCACATGATTCCTTGGCCACTGCTATACTCATGGGGGTGCCAGAGGTGGATGGGAGTGGAGGAACAGCTTTCTCACCCACTGATCCAAGACTGCTGCTTCATATTGAGGAGTAATTCTGATTACGATCCTCCTTCTCCCTAAAACAGCTAACAAACCTGCTGGCAAAAAAATCCATGGCTTAAAAAGTCTAAGGCCTAGCCTTAGTGGTGTTAATTTCTTAGTAATATCTATACTACAAGGATGTGAAAAGATACTGCAATGCCAGTCACAATACCAGCACTGGTGCAAAAACTCCAGTATGGGGGGTTTTCAATATCTCAGAGTAATGCCTGTGCCTGAATGGAAATGCACAAGGATCAAGATGCCAGAAGTGAGTTCAAACACACCCCGCACTTTTCCCACGCGCAGCTGCGTCTCCCCACAGAAGCACCCCTACTGGGACACCTGAGGTGCCAACACACCCAGAGGGACAGATTCTCTGTGCCAAACACGCACCCATGGGACTTTGCACCCACAAATGCCTTGCAGGGGTCAGCTTCTTCATTCCTTCAGGGCACCTCATACCCCTCCTCTGTATGCAGCATGCTCCTCTGGTCCATTCAGGAAGCAAAAAGGATCCTGCTTTTTAACTTCTGAATGGGAGGGAAAAGGAGAAAAAAAGAATTCCCTTAATGTCACCAGCTAAATGTTAATTTGGAATGTGATTTTTTTTTTGTTGTTTTCTAAATTGCTCTTAACTGTGTGCCAGCACACAGGTAAATTGTTCTTGGCTGAGAAAATGGCCTGTCTCTCTTCTCAGAGATTAACAGAGAAGACAATGAATGGAGCAGCAAACAAGAAAACCATGCTCCTTTTACAAATCATTCAATGGTTTCCTGACTTCTTTTCTATATATTTTTCAGCTGTAAATGAGTTTCTACTGCTCACTCTAGCTGAAGGCCGTGCTTGCCATTGTTAGTCCCCATTTTCTTTTTAAACAAGGTGGAGGAAGGAAGGAGAAGTAATTTGCTGCCATGGTGACTCCAAGTGAAATGAAATTGCTGTACTTCCCTCCTAGCCCTCCAAAAGCTTCCCCCAGCCACCTTCCACAAGGACCCTACTCATCTGGCATAGGAATGCCCATGCTTCTCTTGGCTCAAAGGGAGCCTGGCTCCTCAAATGGCAGGCCGCCCTTTTTCTATTGTTGAGAAGAACTAAGGATATCTCACTTAGCTCTCTGTCTAGAAAAAAAGCTGGAAGCAGCCTACAAGAAGGTCTAATGGACCCATCCAAAACTTTGGAGAACTACTGCCAGAACTGTAACCAGGGAGAATTAACCTATATGTCACTACACTTTTGTCCATCAGTTGTTAATAACACTGGCAGCAGAGGTCAAGAGGATGGATAGGTGGTCCAGATACTTACACATTCTTTTCTTGCAAAGCCATGCCAAGGACAAAAAACAGTAGCCAGTTGCTAAGATTACAAACCCTGCTTTTTTACCCAGACAAAAATATCACAAGCTACCAGTGTCTATTTCTCATATAGAGCAACTGCTTCCCTAAACCCATTACCTATACCCCTCTCACTGAACAAGTAATCCTCACAAGTCTGCATTGTAGGTCTTAGTTTCAGCTTTGAGTCATGGCAACAGTTCACAACAGTTGGGTTGTTCAGTTATATAACAAGCTGATTGCATTTTTCCTAAGTTTTGCTCTATTGCTCCTCTGCCCTATAAAAGCATTTCCCCATTTTCTACTTAAAAAATCTGACTAACTCTTCTTTCTTATAAGAATTTCCATACTATGCTGCCAAAAGGAGAAAGGAAGTCTTAAATGTAATGCTGCAGAGAGAGTCCTCATATACCAGTCAGATTCAAAAGGGCTTCCCTTTATCTCAAAAATCACCATTAGGATCTTGTGCTTTTTGAAGCAGAAAACTCGTTTGCATTTTGAAGGTTATTCCTCATGCTGAAGGAGTAGGAACATGGGTTTTGCCTGGAATTAACACAACCTGTCATGTTCTCTTAAATATACAAAGACTTCACCTGCAGTGGAGGATAGTCTACCGATATAATTAATAATCATGTGACAGATGAAAATATCTATTTGCTTGATTCATGGATCTTGGGTGAATATGAGGAATGAGAGACTTATGCCTGCCTTCTTTGCATTGGAAATTTAATTTACTGCCTGTGTAGAGAAGGCATTTCTCCCTCTACTCCTTTCTCCCTCTCCAAGATTCTTGCAGCTTATCTCAGAGGAGATGCAAACAGTCCCTTATGGAAACTGATTCAAGTCTTGAAAACTTAAAAGCATGCGTGCTTTTCCAATGCCCAACTTGAAAACACACTGAAAGCTCTTTCCATAGAAAGCACAGCAAGGACTGTCAAGAGGAAACACTGCTTTCTTAACTTTCAAGTGTGGGGCTCTAAAAATGGGGCATCAATAACAACTAGCACTAGAAATCCCAGCCTTTAGTTCTTTGATGCTTTCCCCTACCCCCCATAGGAATTACACCTTATCCATATTCTTATAGCACAAGAGGATTGAATTTCAGAAGAGTTAACTGTAGTGTCACTTGCATACAGAAACATCCAACATCCCAAAACAATACATTTGTGATGGGTGTGTGCTCTAACTGTAGCAAAAATCACAGCAAAATGCATGGCTGTGGGAAGCCCTTATATGTAGACATATCACTCTGGCACTGTAACAACTCACATCTCTCTCATGAAAAAGCCTAAAAAGGTGAAAAGAATTAATTCAGGAAACCCAGTCCCAAATAATCAGTTTTAAAATTCAGCTAGCTGGATAGGAAAAGAGAAGTCATTAAGACCACCATCATTTAAGGCACTCAGGACAGATGAGGGAAGTCCCTGAAGGAAGGGTCTCTGAACCATGTGGGAATGGTCTGCTGGAATGGGATCTGAGGAGATGCTCTTGAACAGTGAGCAGAGCTTCTGGCTTTCTGCAGTACCTATCCTTCACATACCAGCACATCAGGAACCTCACCTGGAAAAGAACATCCATATACCTTTGGAATATAGTCTTCAGAGGCAGAGCTTTCAAAGTAAGCCAAGAACACACCCAAGATAACAGATTTACTCACATATCCCTTTTCCATCTCTAATTTCCAGGTCTAAAGAACTTGAATTGGACCTCTGTGTCCGTGGAATGGGTGTTACACAGAAACCTTTCCAGTAAAAGATTAGTTCCTTTTTTTTTTTTTTTTAATTTTAATTTTCACTTCTTTCAGTCCTGAAAGTAATTAAGTTTCAATGGCAGCTAATTATAAGCAAAGAGAAATCAGAGGCTGCATGGCTGTCTGTTCAGTGCAAGCTTGGCAAAGTGTTTTTTAATTGGTAACCCTTTGCTGTGTATATTTCAATCCATTTTGCACTGTGTTTATCATTCCAGATTCATATTATATCCATGACCTTTCATCTAATGACAGAAGCTCACGCAGAGAAAAAATGATTATTTTAACAAACAGATATTAGAGTCATGAAAGAGAAAGCAAAAAAACAGGCAAGAGGAGAAAGCAAGAATGACATGAGATGAGAACAAAGCACATCACAAAATGCTAGATGCTGATCGCTCTCCCTCCTTTTCCTCTGATATGTGGCCTGTGCAGGAGCCCTGCAACCCACAGCTACAGCATTACTTGGCTGATACCAGGTACTAAGGAATAGCAGCCACTGAAAGCCTTAGAATTACTTGCTGTGCCCATGGTCACTTACTGGGAGGAGACACTCAGAGGTGCATCCTGAACACAGCTTTTTGTGCAACCAGTGCCACATTTGGAGTTGTGGGCCAAACTTTCTATGATTGTGTAGTTTGCCTTGATTGCAAGTCAGGGTTTAGTACATCCTCCAAGACACACTCAGGTGAGAGTTTAGAAATGTGAAGCTGAGAATCATTGAAGACAATACACAACTTGAACTGTGGGGTGTAAGCTGGAGATAAATGGGAAAATGGATCCTAATTCCATGCATGTAATGGTGTCATCCCAAATACATGCAAGTTCACCTTCCTTCATAAGTACTTCAACTGAGTGGAAGATGTAGAAATATCAACAAAATCCCATTCCTTACTTTTTGGGCAACGCAGTAGCCCCAGGATGAACCCTCAGCCACCACACTAACACTTGCCTTTGTTTTCTTACTCACTACGGTATATAGCTGCCAAAACAGCAGAGTCTGTCCTCAAGTGGCAATGAGATGTCTCAGAGTCCTCAGGCCCCTGTGGTGGTGGAACAACATCTCCATACAAACAGCAGCATCAGCTCCGTCGGGTTGGGGTGGTTGGTGGGTTGCACGTGATCCAATCTGAACTGGCACTTCCCGCTGTTAAAGCACAGCTCTTGCCAAGTGCCCACCTGGCTTCTGCAGGAAACAGCTTAGCAGGCACTAGATGCTTGGCAAGAGACTCTGCAGATTAATCTCAGTAAATTTATATGATACACTGAGCACCAACTGCCTGATCCACGCTTACCAGCAGCAGGGATGATCGAGCAGTGAAGGGCCAGGGATATTCAGCAACTCACCCCAGAGATACTGGAACACCTAATACACATCTTTACTTCCACCCTTAAGGAAATTATCCAGCATGCATCCCATGGTATCCCATAAAGAAAACTCGGAGGTGTAATTCATCCAGCAGAGCAGATTTTTGATTACTACCTCACACCATGACACTTTTGTTTAGGACTGTATCACTCCACAAACTTTCAGAAAGAACATAGGTATATTTTCCTGAGTCCCTGTGCTGAAATTAATTTTTCTGCTTGTACAATTGCTTTTCTAAAGGTTCACACAGCTTTCACAGAAAATAGTATACGAATGGATGGATACTAGTGCTAGGTTTGAATACCATTATAGTACGTAAACATAAGAAGGAAATAAAAGTGGTATTTAAAAAAAAAAATTAAAAAGAAGTCAAGTTGTCTGCAAATAAAGCCATAAACAAATATATTACAGGAGCTATTTGTTGATGTTGA
Organism: Phylloscopus trochilus trochilus; assembly: GCA_016584745.2. Taxonomy (NCBI): domain Eukaryota; kingdom Metazoa; phylum Chordata; class Aves; order Passeriformes; family Phylloscopidae; genus Phylloscopus; species Phylloscopus trochilus. The sequence goes on from WQNJ02000012.1 coordinate 27,750,962, forward strand.
TGGTCAGGAAATAGTTGCCTTGAGCCTTAGAAATAAAAGCAACTATGCAAAAACTCAGTGATATTTCCAGAAGTGTGACAGTGCCTAAGACACATGAAATTCTGTGAAACTCATACCCTACCTCAGGCCTTGCATAACACCTGTTTAGAAAACTTCATTCAAAGATACAAAATAAACCAAAGCACGGGTGCTCAAGATTCATGAGTTCTTTAAAGGCACAAGCAGGTACCACGCTTTGCATATTTTTTGGAATCCATCTTCACATCAGATGCCAACATATGGTCATAAAGTGACTGACGGGCTCTGGACAGACATCTACAGAACCCCCCAAACAAAACTCACCCCTGAAAGGTTTACAGAGAACTTCTTTATGGGGTAGATTTCCAGAAGCTCAAATGGCCCTTAGGCACAACCCTTCCATCAACTTGCAAACCCTAAAATACTAAGCAGGTAATTTAGAAGCCAAAGAGGAAAAAATACATTTGCAGAGCAATCACATATAACTATACATCCAGTCCCAGCGCCTCTTTGTGATTCATTAATAAAGAAAACTCACAGACTAGCAGCTGTGTTCAAGAAAGATTGCAGCAAAGTCCATCTGAGCACCAGCACTAAATATGCCATGAGATGTCACTGCACAGATTTGGGAGCCCTCATATTGCTAGGCTGACATCCATCTGGCCACTTTAGCACTGTTGTAGCAGCACAGAGTTGCAGTTTTTATAGCCCAGTTCCCCCATATAAACTTGATACAGCGGGCTGTTTGAGGTGAAGATTTGTTCAGCTGCGTCACGGCTGCCTCAGACCTTGTCAAGACAGTGTTGCTCAGCTGATCTCTTGGAATCCCTTCCCTGTTCCCTCTGTGAACACACAGAAAGTCGGGGGGGAAAAAAGGTAGCAAGAGAGTGGAGGGATATGCAATTAGAAACTATAAATTCATCAGATGTTTAAACACCAGGGAGGAAAAAGAGCTCTTTAAACTAAGAGATCATGTTGACATAAGAATATTGGATGTTAACTGGCCATGAACACACTGAGACTGGAAATTAAAGAGGGCCTTTTAAAACTTCAGAGAAGTGAAATTAGACAGGGATCACCAACTTCACTATTAGGGGAAAACCACCCCAATCACACTGCAAATTTATGAAGGAATGTTTAACAAAAGCTGAATCAGATAACTCGGAGGTTTCCATGTATTCTGTTGTATTAGAACTATCCCACACACTCACTTATGTGTAAAAGTTACTCCATGCCAGTGTCTCAGAGTCTTTCCCTTGATTTATGGTTATGTACAAATACTAACAAACCACAGTACCCTGAACCCCAGAACAACCACAACTCTTCTTATAAGTCTGTTCAATATGTCCAGAATGACCTATTTTAAATGTGTAGGGTATGGTTTCAGAAGCAGCTTTCAAAAAACAACATTTTCAAAAAAAATAACTCAAATCCTTGAATCCTTTGATTTTCAGGAAGACAAGCTCACGAGCAGCTGAGGTACTTTTAAGGAGGTTTGTCCTTAGTCTTCAGTGCCATTTTAGGAACTTTGACTTACTCTCCCTTCACTGTCACACAACAGGGTTTTGTCCTATGCCATAATGGAAACTGTGTGTCCAACCTTCTGATTCTAATGAAGTTTGAAATTCTAGGACAGTTGACAAACTTTGCTCAGTTTTATCTACTCCTTTCTCTAGACATAAGGACCATGGACCATGTAACAATGTAGAAACATACCAACAAATAAAAGAGAAAGATCTGCTCTTGACTTCAGCACCACACCTAACATATGAATTACACACTTTATGAAAAACCCAAACCACAACATATTTTTGTACAGGATCTGAATAACTCACATTCCCACCATTCTCTTCAAACACTAAATGAGGTATCTACCTGAGTAAAAGGGTTTTTTATTGCAATAACCCTTTTTCAAAAATTATTTTTAGGCCATACTCATGTTGTCAGATCATGCCTGGATTACAAACATTTTGTCATTTCCAGCATGCCAGGTAACCAATCTTTAGAGGTAAGTTAGTAATTTGAATATCTAATCAGAAACCAGACACTTCAGCTGATGCAAGTGAAATCACTGATGAGGGATATAATCTCCAGCAGAGCAGCTGAGGTGAACAGTAAACTGCTAATTCTGCAAACTTAACTTTTTTTGTTTAAGCTAAGTATATCACTGACATTTTAGACATATTCCATTTGAACATTTTATCACATAGGGCAGACATTGAGAGGCAGTCTATCAGGTTTACTTGAAAACCAAATAATTTTATCCCAAAACCAGCAAGAATTTCTGAAAATGCCCCTCACACAGATTATCTAAGTCTGCACAAGGCTCAAGACATGGATTGAAAGTTTTTTACTAAAGAAAAAGCCTGCCTTACCCATCTCGTACCACAAATCTCAACACCAGCTGAAATACCAGTGCTCTGCTTTCCATCACCCATTTGGGGTCAATAGCTGACCTGAGCATGGTGCACACTGGCCATCCAGTCCAGACTGAATGTTGGTCTTGTCATTTTACTCTGATTTACCAGACCTTCAGCAGAAATCAGTTGTCACAGTAAAGGACAGCTGCCACATGGAGCATATTAAGCTTCTGACAAACAAAAAAATCCCAGCAACTTCACTAATATCCTATCCTATATGAACATATCATTTTCCTTGCCACCCAACAACAATCTCTGAGTGTTTTGCAACATATACATTCTACCAAAACCGTAGCACTGCCATGCCAGGATCTCATCAATGCAACCCTCCCAGACAAATAACCACTCTTCCAGCTCCAGCACACATATTTGCAGACTGCCTTCTCTGGTAGTCATAGAAGCAGTAGCCAATACCATTTGGGTGACAGGATGTTCTGATACTTGAGTATAACTTGACGGATGCTAATTACAGTGAGATACTGCTATTTATCACAGCTATGCTCAACTGCATCAAGATTTTTAACAGTTACTAGGATTCAGAGCAAGCTGTGCATGTCTACTTATCTCTCTTTTCCCCTCCCAAATTTAGCACATGCAAGCACACGACGCGGCAGTTTTGTTGCCAATCCAAATTACACAGTGATGTTATTGCAAAAAGCACTCAAATTAAATAACTTACCATTGCTTTAAAGACAATCAGGGGATGATTAGAAAGCCCAAAGACTTACCTATGAAGGGAAAAAAAAAAGAAAAAAAAGAAGCAAAATTATTGGCTGAGCAAAAGCAAGAACAGAAGGTCTTCCAACAACATGAGCTCAGATATATCACAAAAGTCTTGAAGAATACCAAGAAAAGCAGATCTAGTTCCTTGCAGGGATGACCCTATGAATTAGAGAGGACCAACTTACCAGGTAACACTAAAAACAATGGCTATTTTAATCACGCTTACAGTCAGGCTCAAAACAGAGGCATAATTTCCTACCCCAAGGAGCTTAAATTCTCATTCAAGAGCACAGCAGAAAATGATCACCTGGGGGGCAGGAAAAAAGTACTACTCTCCTATTTGGCTGAGAGAGCATCAGACAAGTCTTAACTATTATGTGGAGTATTTGTGGTAGATGTCACAGGGGAGCAATTAAAAAATAAATATAATAAATTAGTTCTGAATTGGCTCTAAAATGTGAAGGTGGCTTATTTCCCAGGGTTATTTTGCATGCAAAAAAAAAAAAATAGCTGAAGTTTTGCAAGATTTTTCACTTCACAGAATCACAGAATGGGCAAGATTGGATGAGACTACAATAGGTTATTTGGTCCAACCTCGCAAATCAAGCACGGTCATCCTAGAACATCTTGCACAGAATGGTTCTGGAATATCTCCAGTGAGGGAGACTCCACAGCCTCTCTGGGCAACCTGTTCCAGTACTCAGTCACCTGCACAGTAAAGTTCTTCCTCAGGTTCAGGTGGAACTCCCTGTGTTCCAGTTTCTGTCCATTGCCTCTTGTCCCATTCAGTTCTTCTCTCACCATTACCCTTACTGGCAATATTGAGGAGAAAACCACCCGTGCACCCAGATCCTTGACAAACATCCACAGAGCTCTGAAATCAAGCTTGATGATTCCAATTTACCCTTGGTATCACTATTGCCCATGTGAAAGACCAACAGGGAGTAACAATCACACGTGTTGACAAGCCTTGACAGCCTTTCCATGAAATCTCTGATTTGAGCCCAAGACAGGCATCAGACTTCTCTGGATAATTAGTCAGGGGGGCAAATGGGTGTCTCTATCCCCTGGGGTAGGGAATCACCCACTTTAACTGCTTCCCACTTCGGGACTCAGTTGCTTCACTGAGCAACTTACCCATCTCCTCCTCAGCTTGGAGGGCACTAAACCTGTTTTTAATGTCAGGTCATCAGGAGGAACAGGAGTTCTATAGAGAGCAATTGTTTTCCAGTTTTCCTTTCTAAGTGACTTCTGGCTTGTTGTGAGATGCAGTGCAGAGCCCACCTGCATCTCCTGTGTCTGTAAAGTCCCTGAGATTATCCTCTCTATTTCTTTCTTGCCAAAATGCTACTCAACCTACTTATTTCCTTGACCTGGTCACACAGCTCGTTGACAAGTACACACCTTCTGCAGAGGTGAGGACTCTCAAACCCAGCCCTCTGGACAGGCACTGGGCACTGCACAACCAGGGCCTGCAGAGCTACACCTGCTGTTGTAAGTGGAACAGTGGAATCCTCTGACATCACTAGTGGAGCACCTTCCACAGACACTGAGGAACAAGTTCTACAGCACCTAGCAACCATTGTGTTGGGAGCTCAGCCATCATCTGAGGCTTTTGGTTTCAGTGTGTTTAAATCTTCTGTGGTTGCTGCTGGCAACACCTATTACCACTTCAACCTTATTAACCATGCAGCTCTTTGTGGTACACAGGAAGTGCTGTTATGAGCCATGGATCCATGGTGCTAGGTACATACAGAAAACCAAAGACTCCTTTGTTGGAAGGAGCTAGGATGCATTAATTTTTTCTTGATTTTTCACCAGAAAATGGGGAAACTTGATGGTGAAGCTACAAGCATCAAGCACAGCTGAAAATTTCCTATTAACTAGGCTCCCCATCCAGGCTCTCTCCCATCATGATGCTGCAACCCACTTTTTAATTTTCATGTAGTGACTAACTCCTTCCCCAAGCCTATCCTCCCATTCAATGAAATGCCCCTGCTGTCCTTCAGACAATCATGCTTTTGTGCCAGAAAGAGCTGTGCCAAACAGGAGTTTCAGCTGCTGCACAGAAAGTTTACAAATGGTAACACAGCTCTGTAAGGATGAATATTTCATAGTATCATTGCCTCACTGAGATTTCCAAACAGAATGTAGACAATAAAAACTCACAATGCGAGGAAGCACTCATAATAAATATATTTTGCTTAAAAAGCCTTATTTACAAGAGTTTGGATCTAAAGACTGTTGATGTTAATAGCCCAGAGTAGAAAGGAGCAACATTACAATGAAGAGGCTACTCGGGAAGGAAAAAATCACTTTTGGGGGACACATGAACCTACATCATCAAGCTTTGACCCTTGATTGCAAATTACTGACTCAGCTTACAAACATCTGAGCAAGCTTGTCAACATGGGTGCCCCTGCCTACACAAGTCCCTGCTCACTTGCACAGGAACTGCACCACAATGCACCAGCTCAGCTGTCTTGCCTACTGTTCCAACTATGTGGATGTGACTGCCACTAGTGGGGCCAACAAGGTGGTTGTTCACAAATAATATCCACCCAGGACTCTTGCACGCCTTCTGTTTTCTCCATTGGCCAGCAACACAACTTCATTTCACAGCATGCCTTCTACACAGCACCACACGCCTCAATGGGATGAAATTCATTTAATAGAGAGAAAAAAGGGGGCTCAATAGTAAGAAGCAAGATCAGGTGATTCCTTTCAAAAAGACAGGCTTAGGATCTTTTTTTTTTTTTTTTTTTTTTTTTTTTGGGGTGAATTGTATGCAAGATTGAAGAAAATTGTATGCAAAGACAGAAAGGATAGAAATGGTTATTTAGAGATGAAAAAGCAGATAACACTAAAAAGCTTGTGAAAACCCTAAACCCAGTCACATCTCAATGCACACATTCTCTTCAGAAATGGCCTTGCAGATACCTGGAACAGTGCTCACTGTGCAATGCGTGCCAGAGTCATTGAATACTTACAGATAAATATTCATAGACAATTTGTGAACAGGCAAAAGGATGAAACCTCTTGTAGTGTGTTTAGACTCACTGACACAGGAATAGGAATAATGTCATACAGCATCATTGATCCATCAAATGGCACGGGGAATTAGGAGTAGATACTCAGTTAAAAAACATTCTCAAATAAACCAGAGGCTAAAATTCAATCACACAAACCATCTAACAACCGAGAATAATGAAAAAATCTGTATAAAATCAGTCTTCTCCCAGATAACTTCGAGAGGTTACATTTTATACATTTTAATAACACAGTAGAGAAGAAAAAAATGAATAGGGATGGAAAAACACCAGTTCCTCCTTGCAGGAAAAGGAAATGAGGGGAACAAAACCTTCCCCTGCTTACACTGCTCAAGCGCCTACCTGCTTCAGTCAGATTACAGCAGATTTGGCCTTCATTGCATAAAATCTAAGAGCACAACCACCTATGAAGAGCAACACTAGGTATAATGAACAAAAACCCCACAGCACAACTTTTAACACTTTCTCCCCCCTGTCGTAGAACACCAAACCCTCCTTCCTCCCACGACCTCTTGCTCCTGATAAACTTTCCTGCCTTCCAGATAGCTCTACTTGTCAGTCAATCAAGACACTTGGTCCAGCTTCTGTCTTAAGGACACTCAACAATAGGAAAATAGAAGAGCAGCTTAGCCAGCTCTGCACAGGAGATTATTCAAAAGGTTAATTACTGAATGAAACAGAAATAGGAAATGGAGGGGGCAATGGGAAAGGGGATGGAGGAGGAAGGGAGGGAGCAAATTACTTTCAGCTGCTAAATCCGGCTTCCCAAATCCTTAAAGTCCTTTACAATATAGGCTGAAGAAGGAGGGAACAGGATGGGGTTGGGCTGTGTTGTTCACTTACACGTTCGATAAAACCTCAATAATGTTCCTCTCCTAATCCTGTGTCATTAGGAACAAAATGGTACATCAGGAGACTATTTAGATATGAACACCCGCAACTTCACCATCTGACCTGCTGACTTCTCCTTTCTTCTTTTTGCTCTCTCTTTCTGTTGCTGGAGCCAATTATTTTTAGAAATGTGATTTTTTTTTTTTTTTTTTTTGGCTGGGCACTTGGCCTCCAGCACCAGAGGCTCCAGAATGACCTAGCTGGAGACCCTTATGGCCATTATTATTATTTTTTTTGGTATAAAGGGCACTAGTACTATAATAGCTGGGAATTAATCTGTCTATTCAGAAATTTTTTAGAAGGAAAACAAAAACTCCAAAACAGAACAAAGGGGAATTTTCTGTCATGCCTTCCATCCCTGTTCTCACTAGAGCAGGAGGAGTCTGGCTGCTGGCTTCAATGGGAGAGGACAACTGCACTCAATAGGAGAAATTTACAATGTTAAAACAAAAGCCTCAGAGAGCAACCAAAATAATTAAAAATAAAACTGTACGTCTTTGCTGCTAGCTGCTGGAAGGAAACAGAACCAAAAGGAGCAACTGTCTGTATAGTCCTCCCTTCATCCTTAGCCTTATATCAAATACAGTCCTGGCCCTGAGCACATTCAGATGCAACGGAAAATCTTGTGTTAGGAACAAGCAATGCCACATGGAAAAGCCTAGCACAGAGGCCAGTGGCAGTGTCATTGTGCTACCTCTTTGTTACCCCAAATCCATGCCTGTGACAGAAGTTCACCAGAGATTGCTACATATCAATGACATGAAACAACCCATGCATCATTTTTATGGCTTAAGAGGTCAATACAGGTATCTCTTCTCATTACACTATAAAGCACAATGAGTGCAGTCACTACCCTTAAGTCACTTGCCAGTACACGACATAATGAGCCCTGCTTTTTGTCCTCTGGTCGCTATTGTGCAAAGGCTCTATGAGATTTCACAGGCAATCAACTTAGTATTTCTATTAGAAAAGAAGCACTAAAGTGAAGGAGGCAAATAAATGTTTTCTCAGCTCTTGCCTAGCATTAGCTCTGCAGGCTGGTTTTGATACCATTGGGGAAAAAAAATAATAATAATCAGAGCATGTTTGGAGCCTTCACAACTTTCTAGAGAGTCATAATGTTATAGAGCCTTCTGAAACTGAAGAACCTACCTAATTACTTATTAAAATTTAGGTAAATCATGAGGTGAAGGGGGTAATAAATAATCTTGGGGGAGAAGCACTTGACAAACGTAAGTTCCAAAATGTCATGGGCAAAAGAGTCTTGACTTTGGGAATTTCACTTAATTTGATTTATTGCCAATTAACATAAACTTTTATTTACTCTTTGAGGCATTGGGAAACAGAGATGACAAACAATTAAACAGACACTTAGGTAAACCTTTTTCTTTGCAGTTCCCTGGGGTCCATGGCAATACAACACATCTTCCCATACACAAGCCAGCCAGTGTCCCCTTCCCTTATCATGGGCACACATTACACTTACTCACAGCAAGCCCCTTGGGTGAGGTAATGGACAACTCAGGACACTAGGTTGGTAGATGATACTTTCTTGCTGCAGTTTCTTATTTCTTGCTGTTTTCTTTCTCCTTGTTTCCTCTTCTCCTACCCAGGCACTCCACAAGCTGCAGTTCCTTTTGGGTATCCTTGTTCCAGTGTGGGCCATCCATTTGTCAGGATGGGTGCATGGACACCCATGAGATGCAATACCTTCTCTGACAATGTTCTCTTCCACGTGCCTCCTCCTTCTCCTGTATCTGCTTACACATCCCTTTCTCACCATCCTCACATCTCTTCCTGTCTTAGTTTGTTTTCCCTTCTCATCTCCCCACATGATCCCTGAAGAGCCTAGGATAGCCCTGACTGGCCACTTTCCAATTGAGGAAAAGCTTCCATCAAGGATTACACTGGAATGGGCAGAAGGTTTGCCCTCCAGCTGCCCAAGCAGTTAGTCTATCTACACAGAGCTATCCAGCACTCCATGACCTTGCATCAGTACAAAATGCCATATTAGAAAGAGCAAAACCAGGGACATGTGCTTCATTGGGAGTGACCATCAGGCCCAGCTTACCAGACCCTTGCCACACCACCTTCTAACCAAGGTTCTTCAGCCACTGGAGCTATTTCATCCTGAGACAGTGAAAAAAATATTTTCACAGACTGGCTGATGCTCAGTCTTTCTTCCTTATTTATCTCCCTCCCTTCCATTCCCTCCAAAAATTCAGGCTGCAGTTGAAGTAGTAGATGACCGTATCCCTCAGCACAGCTTCCTTGAGTTAGAGTCTGCCTCCACAAACTGAAGCTCTTTTAATAGCACTGTCAATGAGAGATTGCATATCTTGTTAAGTGCTATTCAGATGCACCCACAGACGCTCACTGCTTCAGAAACACATCTCTTCCTAATAATATAGTTGGCTACATTATCTTATTTGACACTAAAAACTTGAGATGATTGATGGTAGCTTAAATTCTGAATAGACAAAAATTATAGAGCAGCTTTATAATCTTTTGCATTAGTGCCCTGGGGAAATGGCTGAAGTCTTTATCACATCCAAAGGACAGCATGACTGATGCTAAACCTCCACCCTTCCAGCCAGACTAGCCTTCCATGAAGGTCTCAGGCAGCTTGGTTGGGAGCCTGCCTGTAAGAATGGCTCTGAGGGCCCAGCATTTGATCATTAGGTGCAACACTTTTCATCATCCCTAACTACTGCTTTGCAGTCCTCCTAACATACGTGCAACTAAGTCAGGATCCAGGAACAAAGAGAGAGGAAGAATGATGAAGGGAAAAGAACAGAGCAAGAAGTTCCCTTTACCCTGGGTATAAACGGCGATCCTGCTGAGAAGAAACGTAGTGTTTGCTTCCTGGAGACACGAATACCACAAAAGATCTGAGGGATTATATTCTAACAGCTATGGAAGAGTGGTTCAAGAATCTGCCCCAAGAGAAAGAGCAAATATACTGGCAGCCATGAAGGGTAGGTTTGGGAGGGACTGGGCTTTTACAACATCCCTGGAAAGAATGAAGTTCATCACTTAGAGAATCATAGCTATTTACATGGAGTAGAAATTTACTCAATCCTAAATCTCTTTTCCCAATTTGAAAAAGCAGTCCACACTAAAGTTCTCTTTCTAAAAGGAAGAAAAAAAAAAAAAAAGTGTGAAGTGTGAAGTAAAAGGAGCCTCTCATCAAGAGAAAGGTCAGTGAAGGCTGAAACCCCTGAAGCAACTCATGTAATTTTTATAATAGCATAGAAAACCATATGGAACCAATGTGAGCATAGGAGACACATTAGAACAAAGAGATGGTCACCAAACTGCAAACCATAAGCTTCCTTAGGTTCTTTGGGGTTTTTTTGCCAGAGGAGAGTGTCCCCACTGTTCCTTTCACTCAACCTGGTGGTCTTTTATCCAAAATAACCATTTGTCTCAGTGCCCAAACCTCAAGATTTTATGGCCATAAACAACTCAACAGAAAACTCTCCTTTTCTTCCCTGAAGAATTTTAACACAGAACAGCTAGTGAGGAAGGAAGATATCTCTGAAGCAATGCTCCCCTCGGTCAGTGAATATCACTGCTGCATCAACTCTGTTTCTTGTCTTCCCTTGCTTTGTATCAAGCCTACTTCTGTTAATGCACACACCAATGTTTTTAGACTGGGTTTCTATAGACAAAGAGAGAGGAGGAAACTGCTCCAGTCTTTTTTGAGTATTGCAAGCCTCCTGGCAAAGTCCAAGCCCATCCCAGGACAGATATATCAAGAAAACTCCATAGTAAATGCTAGCTTCATGCTAGATCACTAAATGACCTAGGAATTCACACTAAAATTTCACAACAGTTCACTTGGGTACATCCAGCTAAACCTCAGTGCCCCACAATTCCCCAGAAAAGGAGCTGCCCCATGGCTTCACAGTACTGCTGTAGCTCTGGGGCCAGAGCATGCTAAATCAAGTAAATAAGCTCTGATTTGCATGAAATATAAAAATTAGTTATTTAGTTGAGGTCACTACACATGATGTCCCTATCTCACAGCCTGGACCATGCTGCCAACAAGAGAAGCTACAGATCTCTAATTTAGTCAGTTCTCTGAGAAATTGCACAGCTTGAGGAGTAAATATTAAAAACAAAACAACACAACAGAAAACTTCCTTATAACCTGCTAACCAGAGAGCAGTGGGGAAAGAATAAATCATGGCCTCACCTAGTGCAGGTCATATGAAATAATGTTGTTCAGTGACATCACCAACAGCAAAGACAATACAAAATGCACTACCACCCTGCCTATATAGTTTTCAGCAGGCTTGACAGGGCACAGAACATTTTTCCTCCCACATCCAGAGGAAAATATCATCTCCTTGTCTGTCTTTATTCATCTGGTGTCTTGCCTTTTAATTAGCCTATAAATGTTTTGGAACGGAGAACCATCATTCTGATTCTGCACTGGTGCAGAGCACAGGGCCTTGGTTAATAGCAAGGCCACTTTAATGTTCATGAGACGAGAGCTGTCATCAGCCAGTCCCAGTTTAGCAGCTTTGCCATTATGTGGTTCTGCTGGATTGCAGCCCCCTTGCCTTTGCAGTCAGCTTGTGTGGCTTCCACGTGCCTTCTCCACACGTGCTGCAGCTTGAAGAGTGCACCCACTGCAGCATCCTTCCCCACCCAACTGGCTGCTCTCCTGCACCAGTGCACATCTCTTCCCCCTGCTATCTCACTAGTTGCTTACTTGTGATTAAGCCCCTCTTAATAAATGACTCCCATTAAACTGCATTTCTCTGTCACTGTGAGAGACATAAAATTAAAAACTGACTGTCTTTAATCACATCAGGCTGCATCTCCATCTCTCAGGCTCCACTTATCAATAATTAATATAAGACTGAAATCCATTTCAATTTCAAAGACTCAAATGTTACAATTTTTACTTAAAAAAAAAAAAAAGAGAGAAAGAAAGAAAAGAAAGAAGCCACCATCACTCTGAAAAACAGAAAGAGTCAGATTCACACAGAGGAAAAGAGAATCTGGCAGCACTGCAACAGCCTCCAAGAGGAGAGAAGGGGCTTGAATGTGACAATCAGCTCTCCTTGTTGCTTTATAACTGGAGATCTTTCCTCTCAAATACTCCCACATAAAGGAAGAACCCCAGTGGTCTCAGGGACTACACAGTTCTGCACTGTAGCTCATGGCCTTATTTCTTTTGGTTTTACCAAGTCCTCAGAGCAATGACAAACACCATACTGCACTACCCAGCCTGGTATCTTCTTTAAAAGAACTTCCAGATCTCAGATGCTTCAAGGGAAAGTCACAAGCAGCACTTTGCAATAAACACAGTGGCAGTACAAGGCAGAACTTACTGGCATGACCAAGGATGTGGGGCAAGACACCAGCCTGACTCTCACTACATTGCTTTCGACAGGACTAAAACTTATATAAACTCCCTTTATTCAAATGGTGCTGCTGCTTACTCAGGCTTTTTCCCACTACACCATACCCAACATTTCGGACAATTCTACTTTTGTTGCATAGAAAGTACAGGAAAGTCCAACATAAAAATATTGAAAAATGCCACTTTTTTTTTTTAACTTTTTTTTTTTGTTTTTTTTTTTTTTTTCAAACGGGTTTCAGTCCAGAGCAGCTCAGGACTCACTGCCCAGTGTGAGGGTCTGGCTGCAGCTAGCTTTAGACCAGACCTGGGTATATCTCTGAGTACAACTACAAAGTAAGGTTCCCTGCCAGCAGCACACCCTAAGGAAAGCCCCCTGTGACCATGGTGATGCTGTGCCTCAAGTTACATGCCCTGCAAGGGTTGTCTAAGCTCAACTCAGACTGGACTGGAGACACGGCTTTCAGTCAGTTCAGAGTGTGAATACACAAACTGACACCTTCAAGAAAAACGAGATGCAGAACTGTCATGCAGTACCTGACAAGGGCTCAAATCTCATTGTATGGACACACCACCTCAGCAGACTGGACAGCTTTGCCAGCCACAGTCCTGTCAGCCACTACACAGGTAAATATGCAAGTGAAACAGAACACAAAACACAGGAGCTATCCTTTCAGGGAAATTTTGCACATGAACAAAACAATCCTTTCCTAACCCAGGTTACTGGTCAACACCCGAACAACACTGAACAGAAAAATGCTCAGCATGGCACTAGAAACATACATGAACCTCCAAGCTAGGTGTTATCCTATATAATTCCCAAATCAGGCAATGTCCAGCATGCTCATCAGCTGAATACCTAGCCCAACACCTCCCAAGCCTCAGGAGCTACCCAGAGTACCCAGTCCATGCGGATCTCGGCACAGCCACTTCCCTGCTGTCCAACCTTAACTGCCATGGAACAGGGGAGTTGCACACAACTGAACCCTGCTGCTGGAGGTAGCAACAATTAGGACATTACCCTCTGATTAACAGCCCAATGTGGGGGAACACCATAAGCAGCCTGGCATAACACCATCACACCGTAAGTCATTGCTCAGTAATTACTGTGTACCTACGCAGGGACACAAAGGCACAACTCCCCCCTCAGAGTTACAGTGAAGAAATATCATTCAGTAGCCTTTAATTACTGCAGAACCACACAGCAACAAATGATGACCTACCCACCAGTATAAAGTGGACCTATCACTCAGGATTCATTCCCTGGTAGTTACTAGGGGAACCTTTTGGTAATCCCACAGCGACTGTGGCACATTGTTGCTGTGGGGATTTTTATCCCAGCATATGGCCCATTTTCAAGATTTTGGAAGGGGAGCCAATATGGAGGAATCACAAAGAAACATTTGCTGAACTGCTGTTACCTCCCCAATAAGCTCCCTGTTCCACACCACTGAATTGTGGCAACATTGTGGTAGTGCTTTCACTGACTTAGACATGAGGGGTATAATTGCACCTTTGTCCTGCAGATCTTGTGGTACTTGTAATTATATCCCATTACCAAGGAACACAACAATTTCAAACCTATTACCCACAGGTATCATTTATTTCAGAGTTGAATTTATTACTTCAGTGCCAGCCTCGTTCATAGCTCTCCTTTATGCATTCAAGCTTCCCTAGTGAACAAACATTGAAAACAGAGTGAACGGAAAAAAATGGGATATAGGGATAATAGATGGGAGCAGAAGACAAAAGGGCCTTGCTCTATTCCGTGTGTTGCTTTTCACTAGGTCCATGGGGGTTTCCTTAAGAAAAAGGAGGCATTAGTGCAAAAGGGGAGCAACCCTCCTGCAAAAGCCCAGAGAGGCTGCAAAATGCAGCTGCTCCCAGCGCCACCGTCATTTGTGATGGGGCTGCAGTACTGGCAGTTGTCACAGTCATCCACAATTTCCAGGCTGCTGTGTTTTGTAAAGCTTCCCTCCAAGAGCCTCTGTGTCTTGTAACAACTTTCTGTCTGAAAAATTTAGAAAATCAGAGGTATGCTCTACCACACAGCCAAACTTTGATGCAAAGGACTACCAACTGGTCTGCAGCTATATATAACACACTAGAGAGAAAAATAAAGCCTGTTTACTTCTGACTATTCAATTCCCAACAAGAGTGGAGTCACAGGAGGAAGGAAGAAATTGATATTTTCCCCAAGCTATATCAAAATTTTAAAAGGCAGCAAGCAGCCAAGAATATGGATCTTTGCTGAATGCAGTGTGCCACTTCACCAGAAGCAGAAAAGAAAATATGTGCAGCCTTCCTGCAGGTTCCCTTTTCCCAGCTAGCAGAGATGCTTATGAGCTCCTCCCAGGTTGTGTTCATTTCTGCACACTAACCAGTGTGGCCTCTGGAACACTTTTAATACATTTTTTAAAGAAATTCTGGCAATCAGGTAGCACTCCCTTGCAACTTCTGACACTCACCTGCTCTGAAGGGCTGAAAGAAGAGCAAGCATAGTACTCCTTACCTTCCTTGGGAAGGTCTAGCCTGCCAAGAGGGGAATGATTTACTAGATTATATATTGGAACATAATATCCAACACAGACAGACTGGATAACTGGGGATACAAGCATCAACAAGTCACCCTAAGACAATTATAGTGAAATGCATTGATTCAGTCCTGAATCTCCTGTGTTGAAGGGACTGAAAAAAGGGAGGACAGGGCAGCAGGAGATAGGCCATGAGGGTCAGTTCCCCCCTCCAGGAAACTGCAGTGAAAACATGGGAACTGTGAACACCCCTGATGACACACATTTTAGCTAATGACAGCAGGTTTCCATTTTGGGGAGATCAAATAATATCAAATACTGAAAAGCCTAAAAAGAGTAGATAGAGACATTATAGATGAGTGTCTCACTTCCTGCTTTATCTTTGTGATGAATAAGTCATCTTCTCAGGTACACAATAGGTGCTCCAGCTCCTGGAGAAGAGCTTGCTGCTGTTCAAATGCATTGCACTCCTATGGTAAGTCAAGCTCCAGGAGCAACACAAAAAGATAATGCTGGAACACAAGAGAAGACCTGAAATAAGTTGTTATGGAAACCAGATTCTCACAAGCTCACACCACCAGATGAGGTCTCTCCCCTTACGTCTGTTTGTCAAAATGCCCAAGATGCACAGGAGGCCCTAATGGCAGCTCCATTGCCCCACCTTGCATTCCCTCCTAGACATTGCTGTCATTCTCTCTCAGTTAATTTAACATGGTCTAAGCACCTCCAGTGATGGAAGAGGACTCAGGACTCAAGCAATGCCCTTCGGCACTCTTTGCTTGTTCTGGTAGTATCAGGTTTTAATCAAAAGAAACAAGGCTTACCTCAATATGAACCACTTTTCTTAAAAAACCACTTTTAAAAAAATCAAAACAGCACCAAAAGGGATAGTGGCACAACCGTACACTAATAGGTTCAAGCCCATGTAAAGCAGTGTAGATGTACAGGATGGGGGATAGTTACTTTACTTGAGCTATGTAGGACTGTTTCATACCCCTGGGTTCTCTTATCAGACTCCTGCTGGCCTTTCCAGAAGCACATAGCTCTTCTATAGTTAACATTTGCTGCTACTGCCACATGTTAATTAGACAGAAAAGGCAAATTCTTGCGTATGCTTACACTGAAACAAAAATTCTGCATGGCAGTATAGTGATAACAGCACTGGGTAAAGATCATTCTTTCACAGAAACAAAACAGGGAGCTGGCTATGGCAGACTGCTAGGCAGCAGTAGAAACACTGCCTTTCCCATCACTGCTAAACTTTAGTTACTTCAGCAGAGGCTGGGATAGATATGGCACTTATTTCCTGCTTAGACCCTCTGCTTCCTCTTGCCCAGTGCTAGCAGTCAAATTGTTTTTCCAGGGCTTCCCAAGCAAGTTCTTATCCCTTAAACTCTGTCACAAGATTGAAAGAACTTCACCTAGGCTGTTGAAATGCTTTAAGCTGAGATACTGCATGAAACTTTTACTGAGTATCAGTTCAGCCCTTGACCCTATTTTGTGCCGAGACCTCCTTCCAGACTCCAATCCGTGTTGAAGGACTCACGAAAGCTCAGGATCTGACACCTCCAGACCTGAGTCTTGGGACTTGGTTTGGCACAGGGCCATCCTGACCCCCTGCTACTTTCCCCAAGCAACTTGTGTCCTTTCTACCCTACAGCTCCCAACACCAGGCCGGAGCAGGTGTGGGGAGGTACATATCCACATGGGATGACGTAAGAGTGTACAGAAACGTGCTTGGTGCCATAAACCAACACCAGTAGACAGAATTTAGAAAATGTTCCTAACCTGTGCCTGAGGGCAGGAAGAAGGAGCAATAGGCATTAACAGGTCTCATTACAGCACAGTGGCCCCCACTTCTACAGCCTGCTGTCCAGCTTGCTGGGCAACAGCAGCAACATCTGCTACAGTTAAGAATGCAAATTAGCTTCTCTGCTGATTTCAGTCAGTCATAAGTTGCCAAAATGTTCATCTTCAGAGCTGAAATTTTCAGGGCTTGGCCAGGGTCCAGCAGTGATTATTTTTTGAAAGAACATGGCAGAAGTTATTTAACCACTACAGAGTGCTTAGAATGGCATTCATCGCTATTATTCAAAAGTCATGACAGACAGAATTAAGCAGCTTTAAAGTCCACAGTGTTTAGGTCTGAGAGTTAAAAAGCCAGAAGCATCTGCCAGGGGATTTCAAACATGTCCCTTTAAGCAAGCATTTGTACAACATTTAGTGTGCAAGGGTTCTGAATTAGCACTAAACCTCAAGGATCCAGTAAGATGTAGTTCAGGGAGGGAGGAAGGCTAATGATTCTGTAACCAACTACTACCTGGTAAAAATAGTATGCAGGGCATTTTGCCAACTCTCTGCTAAATTAAATTACACAAGCAGGTAGCATAAGAACTTGAGAAAACTTTAACAAATGCGAGTACAAGTTTCAGTAATGGCTCTGTAAGACCTTTCCTCTGAAGACATTATTTCCTGAGCAGCCAAGCAGATCCAACAGGTCACTGAGCCCAAAGAGGGAATACTTGCTCTCCCAATTGTTTCATCACCCATGTTCTTAGCCGTGCAACTCTTCCCCTTCCTTGAACCAGCTCAGTGCCCACTGAATCCATGTTTCACCCAAGGAATTTGGCTCACTAACCAACCTGAAAAACTAGGTGCTTTTATGTGCCAGGTTTAAAAAGACTTGAAGAGGGACCTATTGAGCACCAAAATAGAAAGCAAGTGGCAGGAACATGCCCCTGGAACAGGTACACTGTCTACTGGTAGCAGCAGGCTATTAGAGTGCTTCCCTCACCTGGAGCACCTTGACTCCAAATCTCCTCAAGCTGGAAATTCATAAAGCACTTAAGCCCCACTGCAAGAAAAATCCCGCCTTAAAACAGAAGAGTACAAACCCCTTTCTAGTAACCAACATTAGAAGGATAGGTCTTTTCTTTGATGGATCTTACAGGATGTAAACACCTCTGCAACAAAATGATGATGTAATAGCACAAGAGAAAAAGTTGCACAGGTAGATATACTGCTGTGGCATTTGGAGTGTGAGGTGAAGCCTCCAGCCCCCAAGATGTGAATATCAAACATCTTTGCATTCAATCAATGCTTACTGTCATAAGTTTGGCTACTTTGACAGTGGCATTCTTTTGGTATCTGGAAGAGGAGGGACAAAAAGAATTGGTTTTAATTAAGTCACAGGAAGAAATCAGTTTTTCATCCTGGAAGACAGAAGAGGTGGGAAAGGGATGTGTAATGAATGAAGTTCATACAAATTTTCCATACATAAGGTCACAAGCTCTACACTCTGAAGCAAGCAATTTATTAATTGCAGACAACACATTCATGAGGTTGCGGAAAGCACAGGATGAGTGAGCAATGGCTACTGTTAACCTTTTTCTTTTAAAGAGTTCTGACAATTCTACTCAGCTAAAACTGCAACAGAAAACTCAACACATCTAATGAAAAAGGTATAACATAAATGTATTTCTTTATTTAATCAAAACTTCTTTTTCCTTTGGTACTTAATCCCATTCTACAGTGGTCAAGACATATTTGCAAAGGTAATGATCCCCACACATCAGCACCAAGCCAGCCACCTTTCCCAGGTAACTTTGACAAATAGAGAGGGGGAAAAGGTCAAGAAACATGCTCCGTGTTACTGAGTATAACTCAACAGATAAGAGACTAGACGGAGGAAGGCAGGCTAGCCACACTCTCAAGGACATTTCTCTTACACTGTTGCAGTGACTCTCAGATGTGCATCTCCACCATCTTACAGCCTGCCAGAAACATCATCCTAAAGTTTCAGGCTGAGATTCCAGTGTGTCCCAGCTCTATGTAGAGCAGCAACCCAAGATCAAGCAGCAAACACATCTTGCATTTTACTGAAACTGTGTCAAATTCTATACTCCTTTTTCTTCTGCAACCACATTATTGGGAAACAGTGGCATTGTGCAGCACAGAAGCCACCTGAGGTTTGTCATCTCGCTTTATATGACTGTTCTACAACACTCTTCAAAGGAATCCAGAAACCTAGCTCAGCTCTTGCAAAACCACTAAGCTTGGCAAATGGTTTTGAAGGCAGCTTATGATGCATGAAGTTTATTCCATACTATTTGTTCTCTGTAGGCCAGTACCAGTGATTCCACAGAGCCTTTCCTGACTTCCAGGGCTTTTCCACGCAGGACAATTGGCCATGCTTTGCACAATGGCTTGATTCAGATAATCCTGAGAGCTCACAGTCATTTATGTCAGTGGTAATGTAAGGAACTTCAGACTGATTTAAATTTTTAAAAAGTTAGATTTGCAGCATAATGCACAGTCAGAAAATGTCAAAATATCTCTGATGTCAAAACATAACACCTTCTTTCATACTCTTAACCACAGCTGCCCATTTACAGCTATTTTGATTTTGCTTTATTACACCTTCTTGATATCCCCTGCCAAGATCCTACTACATTTAGTCCATAGGATGGCTGGGACTTGCTAAATGTGTGGCTCTTCAATCTTTCCTTTTCCTTTCATTATTCACTGTATGGCCTTACATCTTGTTTATCATACACTAAGCCACTCATTGAACAAGGCAGAAATCCTGCAAGAAGAACAACCTGTGAGCATTTAAAGACTGTATTGTAATTCTGGTATTTCCTGACTTCTGTGCATTTCATTTCACTGCTACTTTAATCCATGTCTTTTGTGTTGAATTTCATTGCCTCTTTAAAAAAGAAAAGTGGATAAACAAGAAATTCCTTCATAAGCAAGACGTTGACAGACAGCAATAAAGCCCTTGTCTCTTATAAATGGGCAATTAGGAGCTGTGAAAATAACTGGTTTGTTTTTTATTTTTTTTTGTTTTGGGTTTATTTTTTTTTTGCTAGCAAATCAAAATAAGTTCGGATTTGTTTTTTCTCTGTGGGTTTTTGTTTGTTTTTTTTGGTTGCTCTAAAAAGCATATGGAAATAAATCTAAGTTAAAAAATCAAAAAACTTTATCAGATGAAGCCCTCAAACTAATTTGTTTGGCTGAACTCAAGTATTGCATTGGAAATAGATTGCTCCGTTTTAGGATTTTTTATTTTCAAAAATAAAGTTTTCATTCCTCTGATTTTTTTTATAACCACCGAAGGTTTTCTTTGATTATCTTTCTACTTCCTTGAATTTTTTTCTTTCATTTTTGCATGCCCCAAAGATGTCACCACAAGGTAAACTTGAGTTTATGATCCTGTCAATTGACTTAAAGGTATATTTTTGTAAAAAGTTGTTCAGAGAAAGGGAAGAGGGAGGATTGTGTTGTCTACCTCATGCTTTAAACCAGTGGACAGCCAGACTCTCCTATTGCTTCTGCTCTGACCTTTGGATCATTATTTATAACTACATACACAAACCTGGCTACACCTCACAAAGACTTAACCTAAAGACCATATCCTGCAAGGGATTCATGTGGTAACACAGACAGGTAGGGCTGGGGTAGACCAGCAGCAGACCCTCAAGATGCAGCCCTGTGTGGTTGGTGGCTGATCTGCAGGACCAGGGCCTGATCACACAGCTACTGAGCCAAACGAGATATTGTTATTGAGGCTGCTGTAACCCATTAGCTACAGCTAAGGTCCTGTTGTGCCAGCGACTCCACACGTACAAAATCTCTGCCTAAAAAGAGTCTGTGAGCAGTTCTGGGCAGATCAAGACTGAGATGGATTCAGAGGCACAGAGTGTGCTTGTGTACCCACCTAGACATGAAGACCAAGACCATGCCCCTCTACCCAATTCTTTGAGCCAACTTAAACACGGAGGGAGATTGGACAGAATAGGAAAACACATTTTTGCCTTCTTGCATGAGAGAAGTACACATTGGAGCATGTCTCTTACAAGATATGCTGGTTTTGGCAGAGGTAGAGTTCTTCACAATGGAGCTCTGTTTCAGATTTTAAGGGGATAATATTCAGTTATGGCATTTGTCTTCCCAAGGAACTGGTACATATGATGGGACCCTGCTCTCCTGGAGACGGCTGAATACCTGCCTGCCCATGAGGAACTGAAAGAATTCCTTGCTTTGCTTGCACACATGGCTTTCGCTTTCCCTATTCAACTGTCTTTATATCAATCCACATATTTTCTAGATTCTACTCTTCCTATTCTCTCCCCAGTTTTGCTGGAGGGAGGGTAAGCAAGCAGCTGTGTGGCACTTGGTTGCTGGCTGAGGTTAAACCACAGGACGAGGAAAGGCTGAGGCTGCTGGACCTGTTCAGCCTGGAGAAGAGACAACTGAGAGAGGACCTCAAGAGTCTATAAGCATCTGAAGGGAAGGTATCAAAAGGATGAAGCCTGCCTCTGCTCAGTGGTTTCAAGCAACAGGACAAGAGCCAAGAGACAGAAACTGATGCACAGAAAGTTTCACCTGAATATAAGGAAGAACTCTACTGTGTGGGTGACCAAGCATTGGAATAGGTTGCTCAGAGAGATTATGGAGTCTGCCACTCTGGGGATATTCCAGAACCATTTGGGTGCAATCCTGTGCAATGTGCTCTAGAACAACCTTGTTTATCAGGAATATTGGACCAGATGACCAATTGTGGTCCCTTCCAAACTCTCTGTTCTGTGATATAGCCTCTATAATTTTTTTTCCAGGTCTACTAACTAAAATGCTGAACAAACAGCTGCTCGGAGAAGGTGCACTGCAACTCTGATAAGCTAGTGCCTGGGAATAGCCACAGTTCTACTGTCATTACCACACCAAGATTTTCAAAGACTCATTTCAAAGACTCATCCCAGCAGTGTAAGTCACAGGCAAATTATAATTGCTGTGCATGTTTAAAAAGTTGGAAACTACATCCATTTGCAAAACAGTCAGCAAATTACCAGCTCTCATAGCTCTAATTGCTACTTTTCAATATGGGCTGGGGGGTACAGGGGGGGGTGTTTATCAGTTTCCTCCAAAACTCTCTTCAGAAGCAGACAAGGGTGCCCAATTTCCCTCCTAAAAGCTGCCAACATCTTAAAACAGAAACGTGTGAAAGCAACGAGTTCTCTACAGTGAATGGCGTCAGGGAGCTACATCCTGGAGAGAAGTCCACACCAACAGTGCAACTACTTCCACAACTATGCTGACATGTGATAACTCAGATTTTTCTGGATCTTCTCTCTTCCGTCCCAGAAAGGTTTATTAAGCGAGGCAGAGAGCTAAAAGGATGCCTGGAACCAGCTCAAGCCTGGAGCCAGCCTAACTACATTCGTATGGCATTGATGGTACTAAGCTCTGTCAAACCTAAGCCGATCTGTGCAGATCCCATGAGGCTTGCCCTCGCACCCAAGCAACCTGTTTTATCTACAGACTGTGTTGTCTGGGAATGAATTATTCAGCACTAATTGATTTCTTTTTTTTTTTTTTTTCTTTGCCGAAGAGAAATATCTTTTATTTACAGTTTATCTGAAGCACTGAATTTTCTTGCCAAGATGTTCTACCAGATATCCACAACTGCTTTAATTCAATGTCATTGTATTCTTATTCTTTCATCATTTTCTTAGAATAATTAAAAGAATGAGATATTTTTAAAAAAAAAGTCAAAATATTTGGAGGAAAAAAAAATTTATTTCCTGAAAAAAACTAAAGCAGAAAATTTTTATCCTTCAATTTGAGGGAGAAGGGCCGGGTTAAACTACTTAAAAAATCACTTAGGTTAAAGAAGCTACTCATTTTTGCTGAATGAAGAACACAACCAAAAATGTTATCCAGCTCCATTTGAAATTTAGCATTTAGAGTGAAAATGCGTGTACAACTTCAGCTTTATGCATAGGTGCATGCTTCACCCACAATAAATTGAACAGAACAGGGCACAAAGACACTGCACTAAATTGCATACTGCAGCCTCCAATTTTGTACTTTCCAATATTTATGGGTAGCTGCAGAATTGTGGGTGCGCTCATTTTTCACATGCAAATGGTCATTTGCACATCCAGATATGCCTGAAAAATTAAAGAATTGTTTGAGCACTGATGAAATACAAAACTTCATGTACTGAATAAAAGGGTTAAAGGCATCACAGCAAAGGAAAGAAAGAAAGCTAAAAGCATTACAGGAGACATTTTAAACATGTAAGAGAATAGCTGAAAGATGAAAATTGGCAAAAACATCCCTATGGGTCTGGAATTTTTCCTTCTTTTTGAATAGTCTCAGAAAGAGAGACAAGACAACATAACTCAGTTGAAAGTCTGTCCTTGGCTTCTCACATGACCTCTTAAGATGAGGATGAACACATGTGGTTGATTGAGTGAAGACCCTTAAACACATTATACCTTCAAATTAATGACAGTTCTGAAAAACAAAACACTTGGAGGAAGCATTTCAAGTGCCCCAGCACACAAGTGGCCACCACCTCATGCTGCAGCCTGGTTTAAGGAATAGTCAGTGGCCTCCACTCACTGTCAGAGAAGCTACAGATCCGTGTTTGCTAGATTTACTTGAATTTGGCACCCATTTCTTCTCTCACACTCCACAAGCTGAAAAGAAGCGAGTGTCAGGCTCCATGAAACAAAGGCAGTATCATCCAAAAGAAGCAGGAAGAACTCCCACTGCAGTTTTGTCAAGAAATGAAGAACCAGTGGAAATTTGAGACCTCCTCCATCCCTGCTTCCTTCTTCAGCTCATTCACAACACACTCCCTCAAAATGCAAACACACGCTGCCAGCCTTAGTTCCTCCCATAGGTGACATGACATCAAACTGACAGAACTGTGACTGTTTGACATCCAAGCTGATAACACAACGGCGCTTCTGAGCAACACTCAAACAATAGGCAAGAAATGTGGCTCCCATAAATGGGTGAATTTACAGCTTGCTGTTCAAGAAATAAATAAACCATCACCCACAAAGCGTAGTTTCTCTTTGAAGAACGTCACCTGTCACTAAAGGTTAAATAACTGTCGGCTGCTCATGCAAGGCTGGCGGGGGTTGGTTGTGGCTTTGCCACTGCTTTTAGCTCTAATGGGGACTGTGCAGTTATAGCCCTCCTGGCTTTAAGGAACACGACATAAGTGACTGTCAGCAGTGGGAAATAGATCACCTACTACATGCCTGTTACCGGTGAATTGTTATGATTTTATGGAGGAAACAGGTCAAAATACAGTGGGCAGCAACCGGCATGAAGTAATGGGCCAACTGCTGTGACTGACAGAACAAAATGCAAAGAGACATGGGCTTCACATTTGGGAGCCAACTCATGGGAAAAGCAAAGATCTCTTCTCTCCAAGATACAGTCATGCCATTAATCATGAAGCAGGGACAACCAGCCATCACTTTGAGGCCCAGGATACTTTAGGGAACTAGGAAGACAGGTTCATAGCTCAGACAACCTGGTCAAGGGAGCAGGGGCAGGTGAGTGTAAGCATGAAAAGCACTAGAGAGATCACCAGTGAAGATTCAAACCCTTGGCCACTCAAGGAGATGGTATCTTGGCTTTTTTCTCCAAGTAGTAAAAAACCTGTCCCTAAAGTTTCAATGAGGTCACTTTTCTCCCCTTCCAGCTAGCTCTAGAAATAAAAGATCACCTTAAACAGGAGATGACAGTAGGGCAGGAAGCTTACTGATGAAATGGTGGTCTTCAGAAAACACACCAGGCATCCAGACAGTGAAAAATATATGCTTCTAGAAATAAGGCTTCATGTGAACTTGGTAGCCTGCCATTTCCCACAGAGTCTCACGAGGACAAGGAAGTGGGCAGAAATCACTTCTAAAGTCCCTGAGGCATTGGTGAAAATTATGGTAACCTTGTCAGACAGGTGATGCTACTTGCCATCTCCCTTCTAGAGGAAGGGGATGTGGATTTTCAAATGAGAAGATATTTTTACATAAGGAAAGATACTTGAAATACTTGATATGGGCAGATTTGTGCCTAGACAGCCACACAAATCCCATGAGGCATGAGTACACATGTTCTGCAGAAGTTCCCTCACCCTATAGTTGGCTCACAGGGCTCAGTCACCTGCCTCCCAAAAATTCTCCCTGGAAATAAAAGGCACTAGGGAGAGTTACAGCCTCATCTCTCAGCTGGATAATCATTCATCCTAAAAACATGACAAAGCAGTCCATTACTGATTTTCTGTAATACCTGTGATATTACCCTCTCAGGCTGAGAAACAATCAGAAATTATTTTTCTGCCAAAGCTCAACACCATTCTGGCTTTTGCCTCAGCAAGAGCTCCCTTCCCTCTCTGAAGCATGGGTGCACATCCTAGAGAATTACCAGCCATTCTTCATATCCACTTAAGAGGGAGTGACGGGAGCTGAGGGTCTGACATACAGATAACTACACATTGTTAACTGAGCCCCAAGAAGAGTGAAAACCAGAACTCCATTTCAAAATTCTTCACTCAGCTGCTTTTCAAATTCAAAATGTCCATATGGCTAATCAGCACAAAGGGCTTGTTGTGGGAATAAAAGGATTGCCAGCATCCCAGAAGCAGACATACATTAGTAAGAGGAATATCACTGATAGCTAACAAGTCTTGAACCCATTTACCTCTCAAAACTGTATCATCTCCACTCCACCAAAACTGGAAGCACTAAAGCTGTATTCCTGATACACCCGGGGAAGGAAAGGAAAGGAGAATGTGTTCCAGTTTGCAAAAATTGCATTTGCATGTTGCATTTCAAGTTTCATGCTGGTTCTGAAAACTCCATGCCTGTTCCCAGACTTGTGTCATTCCCCAGTAATCTAGGTTCAGTGAAGTTGAATGAAAGCTTTCAGGGAAGAGGAGCATGATGCAAGAGGAAGCATAGTTTGTACAAATGCTACATGACCCTTTCTTACCAGATAAAGCAAATCCTTGTCTTCAGGGTGAGTTTTCGATCTGCTAAGAGGCTGGCAGCAAGAACTGCAGACAAATGCTCTCACATAAGTTTGCTACCCCCTCCATCCCCTATTTTATCTAGGAATATTGCTAGCTGCAGACAGCTGCAGTGTGGTACTATAAAGAGTACCATCATGTATCTCAGAAGTCTCCTGCTCTAAATAAAAAGATTGGTAGTTAATGTACCTTCCCCCGTGAGTAATCTATGAAGCTCTCACAGTACCAAATAGAGGACTCGATAGGAGAAAGGACACACAGACCAATTCTTTCTCTTAAAACCTTTATTAAAGTTTGTAGTGTTCTCAAATTCAGATAAATTTGGGGAGGACCTAAGTCATTTGCCCTTAAAGAGGAGAAATAATAAATTATTCAAGCCACAGACATCACCCAAATGCAGAGTTACAAGAATATTCTGTTCTCTATCAAATTTCACGGGCCAGTGGATATGGCAGCACAGAAGTGTGCATTTCAATGCAACAAGCTGTATTCTCATAGACATTTGTTCCCTTCCTTCACAAACCCTTCCAGTACCACCCAGCTAGACAGAAACATGTATGCAAGTATTTGGCACCTTTCCTCTTGCTTGACAGCCAAGAGACAATCCAGAGGCCAGTTTCCCCAGTGCCCTGACAACCCTACAGGGATGGGATATTCATTTCCATTCCCATGCCAATGACAAGCAAGTTATAAATTGTGTTCAATCCTACCATCCCCTTGTTTATCTACCATGACAGTCTTCTCTGGGTCTAGTGTGGCTAGGAGCCCAGAGGGCATGCATGACCTTTTTCAAGCTGTTCTAAATTGTCATAAGCTCTTCTGCCCCCATTTTTATTTTCCATCATTTTATTCATGCCCTGCCCTTCTCCCTCTATCACTCCAACATTTCTTTATTGCAGTCCTCCTAGAACGTTATCTTCTCCTGTCTCCCTGTTCATGAATTACAGCCTCTCTTTCCCCTCTTTTCCTCTTCTTGTTAGTTTTGATGGCATTTCTTATATTTCTGCCCTCCATTTGCTGAGCAGGACAAGCTTTTGCCCAGACATTCCATTAACCCACACCTCCTCTGACTTGCTGCAGTGCTGAAAACAGATGAAAACTGGGCTCCTTCTCTACGTCTTTTCTCCTTTCATTTATCTTTGCTCCCCTCACACTTTTTACCTCTTCCAGTCTCTCTTTCTCCTTTCTCTGTTCTCATTCTACCTGGCCCTCTTTTGATCTGCTGTTAGTTTTTGAGCTCCCTGTTTTACTCATCTTCCAATCTCCCATCAGCTCTCTGAAAATTAAGGTCAGAGATTAGTCTTTTTCCGTTGCCCCTTGGCTGAGTCAAACCGAATGTCACATCAGAAATTTCTTTCAGGGCCACCTGGCAGAGTAAACTAAGACATCCTGCGTTTGTTGCCAATGATCAAGTTTCTGAACCAGTAGAGACAGAATTATTTATAGAGACAGTTTATGGGGATGCTGTTGAGGTGATAGCTCAACACTGCAGAGCCAGCTCCTCCAATATTCCAAGTGGAAATGAATAAAAAATGTGAGGAAAACAGGAGTCATGACAAATATATTAGCTGGGATTTGGTTTCAAACAACAAGATCTGGCTAATTTTGCCTCCTAAACAGATAAAAGAAAGGGATGTCAAAATCTTTGATCTTCAGAATTATAGGAAGCTGTATTTATGGCAAACATGAAACTCATCTGATTCTTTGACTTCCTAGTGTCAGAGCTGTTAAGTTTATACAATAATAGGAAACTCACCAGTGAGAGAGTGCCAAGACTTGCATGTTTGTAGTTTCTCTCATTATATAGCAAGACAGAAGACTGAAATTATGCAAGGCACAGGAAGTTTTGGGATTGCAGTATCTCTGACAACCCTCACTGTACAGCTAGAAGGACCATTTTTCAAGCAATAATGTGCAGATGACAAGAAAACAAAAAATCACAAGAAAAATAAATGACTGATTCCACAGGAGATGGTGTTGGTACTGAAAAACGGTAGTTCTGCTTTTACCCAAGCAGCACAAGATACAGGAGAGTTAGGGAGCCTATTGCAGCCACCTGATTTGAGGAAACACTGGAATGCTATAGGCTGTCATGACAGATCAAAATCTAGGACCTGTGGATGAAGAGAGAACATTTCTTCTTGCTGCAGAGACATAAAACCTATCATGCTCTGTGTAGGATGGAGATGGTGAGCTTGATGGATTTATTTTCCAGAACAGGAACAGGACGATAAGTTAACAAACTTAAATCATGGGCAACACAACTAGCTCAAGCCCAGCTTCTTAAAAATCTTCTTGGTGCTGGATAAAAGTATTGACTGAAGCTTTCACTAAGGTTGGGTCTTCTGCAAGAATTGTGGCGTCCAAAACAGCAGAGCTCACTTTGTAGCTTCTCTATGGCATTGTGTAAAATAGCTACCTACTTAGGTATTTCTTTAAAATACATGACAAAACTACTCCCCAGGAAAATTCTGGGTAAGAAAACAACTGGGCAAGAAACTTCACCCCAAAGAAATTACAGGGCCAGCAACTACACCCCAACAAGAAACATGGTGATGGAAATGGTGGGCTTGGGGAATTTAATTTCCAGAACAGGATGGGACCATAATTTAACAACCTTAAATCATGGGCAACAGAAATGGCTCAAGCCCAACTTCTTAAAAACCTGCTTGGTGCTGGATAAAATTTTGACTGAAGCTTTCACTAAGGTTTTGTTTTCTGCAGGAATTTTTACTTCCAAAACAGCAGAGCTCACTTTGTAGCTTCTCTGTGATATAGTTTCAAATATCTACCTACTTAGATATTTCCTTAAAAATAGAGGAAAAAACCTTTTAATCACTTAATTTTGACACTTCTGGTTGAAAACAGCTAATGCATTCAAACAGTGAACGAGGCACTATAAACAAGAATGGACACACCATAAAAACAGTTTTGTAAGTTTTCTTTTGTTAAGTGTCTATGAGGAACAGTGCCAAAAATAAAGCGTGCAGAAGGCTAGATATTGTACCAAATTGAGAGGCTGCTCAGAATTCCTAGCAAAAGAATCAGATCATAACTCAACAGGCATTTCTGAAGGCAAAAATGTGGAGAAATGACAGAAAGGGAAATCAATGGGTTATTGTATTACCTTGCTATAAAGTATCCGAGTAGGAGAGATTGGGGCCAAGTTTTCTTCTAGAAAAACTCCAATGACTTCAGCAGAGTAATGGCAATAAAGACACCAGTCCTCTGAGGCAGAGACTATTAGAGCAGCAACAGGCTCAGCCCCCACAGTATTCAGTGACTTGACATCACTGCAGGCACACAGCATTAGTTTAGCATGTCTTGACAAAAATACCACACAGTAAACATATTTTTAAGTTACAATACCCACTTTGTCTTTAACAAAAGGTGTTTATTCCACAGTGAAGACAATCAAAGGGGTAAAGAAATCTAATGTAATAGCTACCTGATCAGCAAGAACGAGGTTAAACAATTTTAGTTGAAGTGCTTCTTGAATCTGCCAGTTCTAGGGTACAAGGAGAATAGAAAAACATTTGTTCATCAATTCAGAAAAGTTAAAATAAAGACAGTTATTGATGAACTAGTGTATACCAGTGACCAGAATTTCACCCAGTTTACATTTTTAAAACGGCAATCAGAACAAAATCTAAGAGTCTTTTAGATGCACAGGGTGCTATCATTTAATCAGAAATCAGCAAGACAGTAAACACCAAACATCCCATTATGCTTGAAGTACAGCATAGTACGTGATAATTCGAGAGTACTTTTTTCTGTATGTGCTAACAATTTGTATAAACAAGTAATAAGGTGAAAAAAAATTTCCCAAGTAGAAAGACTTATCTATTTTAAGCTGTAGAACAAGTCAACTCTTCTAAGGTCTCTGATCAAGCTGAGTACACCTACAGCATAATAGATTAGTTCTGTTAACAAATAAAAGGTAACATAGAGCAGAAAACTCAATTTGAACTGCCCCCACCTATATCTGCAGCCAGTATTAACTGTGACCCCTCAGGGAAGAGACCTGGGGACAGCTCAATGACAGCCTGATCAATATGCACAGGCAGTAGGAAAGGGTGAGGAGAAGCAAAGGAAATGCATGGTTGACAAATGTACCCGAGTACATTCTGGTACTTCCATATAAATTAGGGGTATGCTCTCATTTACAATGCTACATTCAGCTCCAGACAACTATCCCCATTCCCCCTCCCGTGGCACCATACAGCTAAACCAGCAGGGATAGAAACAACAGACAAATATGATTACTGCCTGCGTGGGGCCACAGATGCTTCCAAGGACAAAGTTAACTTTCATTCTAGTGGGGCAGATGCCTTTGCTATGGAAGATGACTTAGGGACTCCCTGAGGGCTTGTCTTCAAAGGCAAGCTAAATCCTGAGTCATAACATCCCTAAAAAAGTACTAAGTTCCAACTCAAAAATGACGAAATAAGGAAGCTAAGTGATTTCAGCATTCATTAAAATGGCTTTAAACACAAGTGATCCACTGAAGTTACAAAATCTGCACTGACCCAGAAAACTGTTCTGGTGCTGCAGGTGCCTCTGCAGACCTTAATTCCTACTTGAGACACCAAGCATATTTTTATATGAATTAGCTACATGAGAGATGGCATCTTCCTGGTTCAGATAAACAGTTTGTGAGCCTCTGTCTTTGCCAAAGCAGATGACAGCAGTGTACCTTGGCCAGTGTGTGTGAAAAACACACTGGCACCTCCCACCCAGCCAACTGCCAGTGCTTGCCCCTATCCTTCACAACTTCATACACCAGAACCAGAGCATAATGAGCCTGCCCAAGGGCCACTATCCCCAAGCCCAGCTTACCAGCTCATCATTCAAATGAGCCTGAACACACCATGAAATAAAGCTCTTTGTGTTCTTCAGGTGTACAAAGTTACTCCTCTCCACTTGCCTCTGATAAGGTTGGAAAGAAAGGGATGAAAACATCCTCCTTGGGACTGAAAACTATCTTTTGACCTCCCAAGCATGACATTTGTTTTCAGCACTATCACATCATCATTTTGCTTAGTGATATCCTCAGAAGCAAGTCTGCCACCATTAAAGAAATTCCCACGGCTGTAAATAGTGAAGAACATTGAATATTCCTTACAATTTCTGGAAATCTTGTGCCACATTCCATGACTGCACTCTAATTACCCAATTCAGAAGCAGGAAGGACACTTAGCTTATTGTTTCCAGCTAGATCTTGTGTATGTCACTCTAACCAAGTTGTTTACAAAGTAGTGAGACCAAAACTATTCACAGAATTTTTCTGAATAATCCCAAATAGCCAATCAATTGAGAGAGTGCAAGAAATTATCTGCTTACCAGCAATTCTCAAACATGAACAGAAAGCTGAATTTGCTCCACTTCTTGTAAAAGTTGTTTGAATCTTCACCATAACAAGAGTGTGAATTTCACTGAGCACTGCAGACTACCTCTGAAGTTGAGTGAATAACCACAGGCTCAAAATATGGTCAGATTTAAATAACGACAGAATGTTTTCAAAGCTGTCATGATTTTTTTTTTCCCCTCTCTCCATTACCTATAAATTGTTTACCCAATACTCCATGCATTTTATCACCGCTGACAATGTAGTCAAATGTATGATTCCAAAAAGAAAATGGCTTGCTCAAGACAGATTGTGATTGCACATAACTTGAAAATGCTGAATATACTTTCTCCTCTTCCTCTGACAAAACCACTGGAAATCCTGCAGATTTCCTCAACTTTTTTTTTTTTTTTTTTTTTTTTTTTTTTGTAAACCTTTGAAATTTTTTGCTTTCCATTTTGTCTAACATTTTCAAGCCATTTTTAAAAATACAGTATTTTCAACAGAGGATACTGAATATGCATTGAAGTCTTTGGGGTTTTTTGGGGGGGTTCTTAGATTAGATGAGCATCTAAAAGTTCTAGGAAACTTAACTTTATGCACTCTTCTCACCAATTTGTCAGCAATCTGTTCACAGTATTTCTCCCCACATCTTATTCACTTCTGAAAAGTGGAGAAGAAGTTATTTCTGCAGGTACTACTTTTCCTGGCAGGAGATCCGAGGGAAAATGTTAATAAAATGCTGTTCCCCTTTTTCTGGGGTATGAGACAGACAAACAGAAGAAGTTCATGACAAAGCCCTGTGATGACTAATTCCTTTTGTTGCAATAAATGCTGACAGTTCTCCACCCCCACACAGACACATACTTGATTTCATTAGATACTGCTCAGATGTGTGTTCTGAGCATTCCAGAAGATAGGCATGTCCTGGTTGAAGGGGTGCATTGGAGAAGGCAGAGTATTTCAGTGGCCACACACAGTGAGGACAGCATAGACAATACCATGACTGCTCCAAACACAATTTCATTACCACTAATTACTTGGTCAGCTCCCACTGACTACTAAAAAATGCATGGATAACCACTTGTCAATGTTCCTCTTCGTGTACATCCTCAAACCCAGACTATGACAGTGCATTCTCCATTTTACTGGCAAGTGCCTCCCATAGGGGTACAAAACCACCTTGCACCTCAAAACCCACACCTCACAAATCATAGCATAATGCTAATTCTAACCTAGTGATTAAAACACAGCCCATTACCCTAAGTAGGCATGTAAATTTTATAGATGACCAGGTCATTTGAGATTTGTCTTCTCTCTCCCCATTTGTCTCCTCTCTCCATATTTTTCAGTGTCTGCCTTGAAACAAGTAAAAGGGATCTCATCTTTAAAGAATGAGGGCTCATCACCTTCTGACAATTAAGCTTCTTGAAGGGGTCTCAAGGTGGGCAAGCAGCCTCATGAAATGGCCCATAATCACTAGCCACCTCAAAAAACCTTGCCTGTATTATATGAAACATGAAATAGTTGGAGATACAAGGAATGCAACTAGGAATTCAACCCATAAAGCCTTCTTTGTGCGACTGAGAAGCCTCAGAAGTGCTTTGAAAGGCTTGAAGGAAGAGAAATTATTTTAACAAAAGAACAAAAAAAAGAGGAGAACTTGAAAGAGAACAGAAGTTCTGAAGTGTGTGGGGGTGGGAGAAGTCTTCAGTGTTAGGAACACCAAAGAGATCTCTAACTC
The DNA here is from genome assembly GCA_016584745.2 of Phylloscopus trochilus trochilus. Classification (NCBI taxonomy): domain Eukaryota; kingdom Metazoa; phylum Chordata; class Aves; order Passeriformes; family Phylloscopidae; genus Phylloscopus; species Phylloscopus trochilus. Next base: position 27,783,897 of record WQNJ02000012.1, read on the forward strand.
AAAGCTACCAGAATAGCTTAAACAAGCTGAGGTGGCTGTGGCTGAATATTCTTACTTCGGCAGTGACTGTAGTTTGTTGCCTGGGGGGACTACACTGTGGATCTAACTGGGCTGTGGTTTAATTGGCAGAGGACCCAGAGGATGGCTACTCCCTGTACCCCAACAAGGAGCAGTTCAGCTTCCAGGTGGCTACAGAGAGTTGTGCTTTCATGCCATAGCTTGCTGACAAGGAAACCACATCCTACTGCCTGTGATTAGGCTGAGCACAGGCGAAGGGATGCAGAGAGGAGGAAGAGGGGCCATGTTTGCTATGCATGAGCTGTCCTCCTCTGCCAGCAGAGCAGCTCCCAGATGACCACCATGGGGCCGAGATGAGAAAGGGGCCGGCAGTCCCTCCACCGTGACAGCACCACAGCTTGAATTTCCAATTTCCCCATGCTCCCCTGGGGTAGTTTATGAGCCATTTTGGTTAGTGAACGTTGGCTCCTAAAATTAATGAGCGTGTCTGTTTTCAACATACGGTCAATTGCTGATTGTTCTGATGTGGTGAGCCAGGCTGATGAATACATACCACCCACAGATAAAGAAAGAGCTGGGCTTTCCTGCTGCGTGTTGAGGAACGGGAAGAGGAAAAAGAAATAAAAGCAAAAAACCCCAAATAAACCAAGTGCCAAAGGCACATAGGGGTAACCACACCCAAAAATGCCCTTAGGGACCAGTGCCTATGAAAAGATGTATTCTGCTGCAGCTAGGGTTTTACTGAACGCTTATATCTGATATATTTTTTTTGTGTGTGTGTGTGTACATAGCCAACAATCAACCTGGGGTTCTATAGTCCCAGCCTTAACTGAATGTCAAATCACAGTCATGAAAAGGCATCTATCTCCTCCTCACTCCACTTGTTCATTGGAATAGGTACCAACAGCATTTTCTCACACCTTGTTCAACTTACCCTCTCCTACAGTAGCCCCCAGCATCTGTTTCTGCCAATGAATTCCCCTAGGAGGTGCTCAGCACAGTTGGAGGCACGCATGCACATGGCCATTTCACAGTGACCACATGCTCTACCTGCACAATCACATCAGAAAGCAGGTACAGCTAGTCAACTCAAAATGTCAAGTAATAAAAGCTCTGATTTAGAATAAAATAAAAAGGCCAAACACCCCTTGCCAGTCATAAGACATGCCACCCACCAGTAAATTAAAAATTTTATGCCACTGTATACATCACATGTACATGTGTTCACCTCATGAAAAATACATGAAGATCCAAGTGCCAAGTGTTTATGAGCCCATCACCTGGACAGACATTCCCTTTATGATTTTAGTGAAATAACACAGAAAGAAAGACACACCCTGAGTCCATAACCTTCTTAAAAGAAAAAAAAACCCCTAATCTGTATTACTGAACCTCCTAACCCAAATTCTTGATGTCTCAAAATGAAAAGAAAATAAATTTCACCAGAACCAACATATTAGAAAGCCCCTTTCGCTGAGGAAAAAAAAAAAGTCATCTGCCAACCTTGTTATAGATCTGTACAGATCAGGTAGGGCTCACAGGAGTGAGAGGATGAATGGGAACTGGGAGCAGGAGGTATCTGGTAAAAGAGGAGGGAAGGGAAAGCAGACAGCACGTGAGGGTGGTGGAGCAGAGGAAAAACAGAAGAGCTGGAAAAACTGAGAGCTGGAGGGAAAGTTAAAGGGAGGTTAGGGATCGATTGCAGAGTCTGTATTAACTCAGTCACAGGGCCCTGACGATCCCTAAATGGACTGAGCTCTGCTCTCATGGTTTATGATACCAGCAGAACCACTTGATTGAATTACAGTTCTTCAATTGATCGCTCCATATCAGTAATATGACTTCTCTACTCACCAGCCAGCTCCTCTTACAAAGGGAAGCTTTGATGGCAAGGAATGCTTTCCTGACATTTTTTATCTGGAGCAAATCAGTGTAAGAGTTGAATTGCTTTCGTTGACATTTCACAGGGAGAGCAACACTGCAGGTACCACTGCCACTCCTTGATAGCAACAAAAAGGCAGAAAAGAAGGGACAAACACACTTGGATATACAATGTTCTACCCTTTGAACTAGGCAGAGATGAAGGCTACTTCCAGATAAAACATGCTTGCAACCTCACACCATACATCCATTCTTTTCAAGCTGTCCTGCACCTATCCACCTTTACTGAGTAAGCAGTGATGCTGCCAAAAGCTGCTGCCTCTGTGCATTTGACTCGGGGGCAGAGACATGCTGGCCTTGTGATTTGGTAAGGACAGAACAGAGTGCATCATGGAAAAGCACAGGAAGCCATCACAGGCAGGACCACAATGTAAAAGCAAAGGTAAAAAGATGGACATAGGGGTGGTAAATTGCACAGAAAGAAAAAGAACATTTTGAACAGTTCGAGACACACTGGATGAAACATCAATCTAAACTAATTGGGGAAAAAATCAATTAAACAATACACTCATTTTCAAACAGGAGTCAAATCTGAACTGTTACTTTGACAAGTTTTAAGATCAAAGATTAAATATTTAACTTCCTTGCATTTCTGCCTAGCATACATGTTGCCTCACTTTTGAGTATTCAGGTTTGGGGCTTTGCTTTTCAAAGCACCATAACAAGAGAAAATTTCAGAAGAGATTTGAAGAAAAAAAGAAAAAAAAAAGCTGTCAACTCCACCCACATTTATAGGGAACTCAACTTCTTTCCTGAGGAGGAGATCAAAGCACAAGGAACAATATTAAGTAGTCATATATCAACACTGCAAATGCAGAATCAAACAAAATAGAGACTGCTTTACCAGCAGCAGGGACTTCAAACTGTCTGAAGTCATCATCTCTGAATTGACAGAGTAGGGCTGTGGAGAAGGTGAGACGTGTACTAACCATCAGCAACTCTTCACCTTACATAAGACCCATGATGGTTACCAGGTTGCAGAAGCTGGAACAATCCCACCATTTTTCTGATTTAATCTAAGCCAAGCTAACCCCAGGCCTTTTCAACTTCTTTTGGCCCATTGCCTTCCCATCCTTCCAAGTCACATAGACATGACTTATCAATCAGGCTGGAACACTGACCTTGCTGTATCTGCCTCCATTCCTAATAGCTGAAAAGTGGGCAGACAGAAAGATTACTTCAAAAAAACCCTGGTGCTTATAATGACAATTCCCAAAAGCAGGGTCAAGTCTTGAGCAATGGCATGTATCAGAGGGCAGCTCAGGCACAGGGCACTTCTTTAGACCTGGATCTGTAACAAAGCAACTGTACCCTGAAGCAAATACATTGTTTCACTAGAAGTCAGCAGCACCTCAAGAAAGCAACACACACAGCTAATATATTTCTAACTTCAGTAACTATCTCTTTTTTGGAACTGCCAAGACAAGTGATGCATCGATTTTCCTACAGCTCACCCTGCATGATTGGTATCAAGGCTGTGTAGGCGTCTGGTGAAGTGTTCACAAATTTCTCTGAAAAAGTAAAGACAAAGAAATCCACAACCATTTAAGATGCCGAGACCAGTACAGAAACTTCTCCTTCAGGCAGGCTTATGATATGCAGCCAGAACTGAAACATTACTGAAATCTCATCTGAAGACCTTTAAAGAAATCACCTGCAATGTCATCAGCATGTACTTAGAGAGTAACCTTTGCAGAGGTAGCAATGGCAGGGCAAGGAAAATTTGCATTTTAGAACTAGACAGAGAAGCAGGCTGCAGAAACATGAAAAGCGAAAATGATGTCTAGAGGTGGCCATTGAGATCCTTACTGCAGCATGGCACAGGTGTCACTTGGGAGGCTCATCACTGACTGACATTTTCCATCAAAGCTTTAGGCTGCAACTGCATTGGTTTTGCTGAACAATTGCTATCAGTTCCTGTCTTCTACACCACATCAGTGTTTTGTTCACTAGACTTAAAAACCTACACATATCTGAGACACAGCTCTGAAGATACAGGTGTCCCACCATGGGCTGGCATTTGGGTCCTGCTCCAATAATCACCCCTTTCTCCCCTCTCTTCCTCAGGGACATCCACCTGTCATTTACAGAGCAAGCTGCCAAAAGGAAAATGCACAAATTCAGAAACTGCCAGCCATACATTTAAACTAATTCATCTGCCAGAGGTACAACTAAGCCTTGCAAGGTGTTTGGCAAATAACATTTTTACTGGAAAAAATCCAGGCCCGGGGTAACGGCTTACAACCACCAATCTCTACACATAGAGCTCAAGTCCTGTATCTTCTAAATCAAGAGCTGTTTCTTCTACCTCACCAGCACAGCTCCCAACATATTCCTCCTCCTCTCCAAAGCTAAGATGTAGCAGTATTATAGTGAGTGCAGATGCAGATTTTTTTTTTTTTGCATATAAAGTTTATCATCTAATCACTCACAAAATAAAATGCCAAGCAACATTTGAGAAATCAGACTGAATGCATAAATATCCTGTAGTTACACAGTTGTTACAGCATATCATTTCTTAGTTAGTTTTCTGCTTTTACAGCTATCATCAGTAGTGACTTCAATCCCCTCCTAAACATTAAATGATCTCTTCAGAAATGATCTCAGGTGGGGAAGGAAGAGGGAAACATTGTTCATCCCACTGCAGACACCAGCAGGCACTGGTGCCAAAAGTGATGAGCAACCATTACTTCCCCGGACCCTTTGGGATGCGATTTTTCCACAGCCTGCTCATGGCATCAGAGACACAGATCCCAACCTTTGGCACTCCCACCTGTGGCCTTCTACCTCCTACACTGTGAAGGTATCTCACACTAAAAACAGGTCCCACAGCTTGCACATGTGCTCCTCTCCTCAGTGCAACAACCCCTCACAGAAGCCCCCTTTCATGCCCTTGCTGCCCTGGCACGGGTCACATTTACAAAATTTACGAGTCTTGCCACAGGTAGGGAAAAATTGCTGCCTTCAGTGAGGGCTGGTGCTGTCCTCAGTTTCTGCACACAGCAGCTCAGGGCGTTACGGCACACCTGGAGAATTATTCAGTTTCTCACACGAAACACAACTAGTCTAAGCCTATGCATGAATAAATAGCCAAGAATATTTCCCTATCAAATGCCACTATTTTAGTATCTACTTCCCTTTCCACTTTTGATGGAAATTCAGAAGTTGGACTTGTATAAAAGGAACATTTTGAAAACTTTGAATCAGCACAATAAATTATTTAACACTTTCAAAAATTAAAGTTAAGTGCTTACACCTTCATGAATCAAGCATTTTGTTTCCAATTCTTGAACCAATTTCCTCTTCCTACCCCAAAACAGCCATGCTTCAAAAAGGTACTGTTTTCTCAGGAGGAGTGAAATTCATTTCATTTTCTCATTATCTTCTATATGCAAGAGTCACTGGGCTCCAGATTTTGTCCCCTGATGTAACATAGTTATTTAACCATCAATGCACCATCATTTAAACAAGAAGAAATCATGGTGTGTCTTGGGAAACGAGGTCCATGAATCCTGCCTGCTTTGCAGGAATGGTGGCAACAGGAACACATTTTCACCAATAATTTTCTAGACAGCTCAGGCAGTAATTCCAAATGAAGATAAACACAAACATTTGTTTTCAAGAAACAATTCCTTGTACATGAGACGTATATTGACAATAACTCCTTGACCAGTAAATATAAATTTAGCAGAGCAAGATAACAACTGGGACACATTACTGGGGAGGTGCTCACATTGAGGCAGAGATGCTCTGAACACTTCCATGTTTCAGAGGCATCTGGCTCGTTTTTAAAAGGGCATGTACTTCCAATAATCTGATGGTTTAGAGATCACACACTCCACTTGCCATCTAGGCTATCAGCCTCATAAACACATATTCTGAATCAGCTTTTTGTTTCGTGAAGACCCTGTTAAGCTCATCCTCTTTTCCCTGGCATTCGAGACACCAATTAAGGGGCAGATGAATGAGAAAGTGGGCAAGAATGGTGCAGGAATGGCCTAAGGTTGTGGCAGGGGAAGCTTGGGTTTGGTATTAGAAAAAGGTTTTTCACCCAGGGTGTGGTTGGACTCTGCAGCAGTCTCCCCAGGGAAGCGGTCAGAGCACAAAACCTGACAGAGTTCAAGAAGCATTTGGACAATGCTCTTGTGCACGTTGTGTGACCCTTCGTGCATATTCAGGTGTCCAATACTGAGAAACACGCAAATCACAAGGAGCCATGAACCAGGGGAAGTGGCAGATTCGTAGTGTCCAACGTACCCCCTTCTAGTAATCTCTCAGATGTAGGCACACCTGGCATTTCTAGCAGCTCTAGCAAGAGGCCCTGAAACAGCTATTAGCATCTGGCACCTACCACTGCAAGCACTTTCTCATGTGAAACAGAAGCAGCACTACCAGCCAATTCCCACTGGGACTAGATATCATGCTGTCCCCAACGGGGAAAACACACACTGATAAATTGGCTAAAAACACTGGGATTTGCTGGTTCCATGGAAAACACTGAAATATGAGCCACCTGCAAAATTTAAATAGGCCACATAAATAGGTCCTCATATCTCAGGCACAGCAGACACAAATAACTTATAGGCCAAGCAGCCAGGCAGGGATGCTTGCTGCTGCTCTCCTTTGCCTGTTGTCCATCAGGAACACAGACTCAAGCATGCATATTAAAACTCACAGCATTTCTGCAAAGCTGGCAGCAAGGGAGGGGGCAGCACACCTGAAGTACTCCTCACTCTCATCAGACCCGGCTGAAGTGGCCTGGGAGGAGCTGATTGCAATCACAGTCTCCTGCTGAGCCAGATGGACACTACAGAAGGCAGAATCCAGCTGGACTGGCTAAGATGTAGTAACAGTGGCCACAAAGAATGAAGGCTCAGAAAAAAAGGATGAAGCTTGGGACAGCAGAGTGATGGATGGACCACATATCTCTGTTCAAATCAAAAATCAGACTACAACCCAGGGCACTGTATTCATGTGTAGAAAGGCATAAGCAAATGTGCCTGCAGAACAGCTCTTTTATGAGTAAGGCATACCAATCAAGGGCTTCAGCTAAAGATTTCCAAAAAAAATTATTATTTTTTTAAAAATCAAAACTCTTTCATCTCTCATTCAATTCATATCCGGAGAGAAACACAGTAATTCACCATCAATTGTAATTGTTAGCTCTTACTGGAGCATTCCATTTCTGTAATGAATGAATGTCTACTTAAGTGTTTCAGGGCTCAGACCTCCAGTCACATTTAGCTCTAGGGAGAACTGCACTGACATTCCAAACTCAGATGAGGTTCAAATAAACCATGACTTTTTTTTCAGAAGATCTCCTTATGACAGCAAGTGAGCAGTAAGACCAAAAAAAAAAAAAAAAAAAACAAACACAAACACCAAAAAAAAAAACCCAAACAAACAAAACCCCAAAACAAACAAAAAACCCAACAAAACAAAAAAATCAACAAACAAACCAAGCAATCCTAATATGAAAACACTGACCACCTCCTTATATCAGTATGGCTTTTAGGAACCAAGAATATTTCAGGAAAAAAAAGTAGATATAGGTGGAATATATACATAGTTCTAGCTTATTTCATATTCTGTGCAACTTCCATACAGGGTTTCATATGCAGAAATTGCTTTAAAATTCCTTACAGATACCCTGTTACTGCTTAGTATCTCCAAGGTCTGGCTGGCACAGTGCATTTCTTTGATTCATAAATGACTTGTTGTTGCTTCAGAGAGTGTCTGCAAAAAGCTGTTCAGGGTTTTTGACATTCCAAGTTACCAGCCTGGCAAAACAAATCGCTGTCTTTCACAAAGCCCCTTCTTCATTTGACAGAGCCCTTGAAGCCAGCGGGCAAAGGCCTGAGCTGAGACGCCTGCATCCATCGTCTCCTTTCTGTCTGTTCTCCTTGTGCCTCCTCGAGAAGTTGGATCAAAGCATCCCCATGGGGACATCTCATTAAAAAGCAACTCCCTTCCTTGACCAGGTCACCAGCAGCATTACACAAGGTTGCAAGTTCTTGTCCATCAGACAATGCTTATAAATAGCACAGGGATAGTGCTCTCCTTCCATTTTTAATAAGAACTGCAGAAGTCTCACAGAAGGACTCCAAAAGGATGGGAAGGGAGCAAGGTTGTTCCTCTAACACACTTCTCCTTTAGACACACCTGATCACGTTAGGGAAAATCAGCTCAAAGACATACAATTTAACATTAAAGAATAGAGAAGACACCAACAAAACCCCAAGGGAGTGCTTCGAGCAGAAGAACTAATGAAGCCTCATTTTCTACACATTTGCATCTCATGATTGATTGACTTCAGTGCATAAGGAAGAGAAAGCCCCAGCTGAAACTTTGCCTGCCCTTTGGGCATTTACGACTCACTCCTGTGGATTTTTGCATGTATTAAGGTTTGAGTTCACGATGTGGAGTCTCCTCAATTGGGGAATTCAGAAGGCCCAAGAGGATGCATTTTTACTCAGCTTAGCCTTTACTGCAAAGGGGGGCCATGCCAGTACAGCAGCAGAGACAAAAAGGTGCTATTAATTTGCTGACATGTGGTATCTTGAAAGAGCCTGAGTCCATGGACAACTTCATCTTGTCTGGGCTGAATTGGAGTCCAGAGAAAACTATCATTTTGTTTGGTCATGAGGCATGCAAACAAACATTTATGACCAAATAGGTGTGTAACATACCCATAGGCACCATTTACATGTAAGGTTTTGCCCAAGCACTTCCTATTGCAGTAGCATTTTACACCTGAGACCAAGCTCTGATAAACCCCACGCTTTCTTCACCACATGCTCAGAGCAGCCAGGGTGGTCGGAGAAGCATCAACTCCTAAAGTCTCTCAAGCAGCACAGCTGCAGGAATGGAGACACCTCAAAACTAGAGGCCAGATGCTGAAAACAGAGGCCCCATCAAGGTACCAACAGCTCCCAGAAGGAACCAGCAGCACAGGCTTAAGCAGAGTTGTAGCTGCTGCCTCTGACAAGCACACAAAAGACTGCAAGTGCTGATCATTCATAACCACTGCAAGCACAACGCTGCTGGGACCGCAGCGAGCACCGGCAGCTCCACGGAATGTCAGCGCTTCAGGCTGAGCCGTCACTGCCTTGGCACACAGGAGTCCCGGGCGCTCTTTGTGCCTGAAGCAATTTTACATGAGACAGCGACAAAGTAATTAAACTTTGAATCCTCTAGAAATAGAAGGCTGCACTTGTCGTTGCCGAGTCCCTCCTGCTAACAGGGAGCATCTTGATGATGAGCGACATCACCTGGGCTCAAGGTGACAAACCAGACTTTTCTCACAAATTAGTATCCTGCTGCACCACCCAGGAGGGAGACCCCTTTTATCCTTTAAGCACTGTGCTTAAGTATTAGATAGTTTTCTTACTCTGAATCTTAAGCCAGCACTGCAGGTGGACAAGAAATGAGCAATGAGGTTTACATTGTAGAATCCCCTAACAATGCCAACAAACAGTTGCAGCCTTATAAAAAGATCAGCTAGGTAATCAAAATACTGTCTGTAAAAAAAGAAGGTCTACAAGTCTGTCAAACCCTTCAAAATCATGTCAGTCCTGCTTTTCAATTAAAACAATCCCAGCTATTTAAACCCATTTCTGTCCTTTTCTTTCGGTATGATTGTCTCACACCCTTTCTTGACCCATCAATCCCCCAAATTGTGAGGTTGCTCCATGGCACATTATGAAAACCTATGACCATTTGTTTTAGCATAGCAGCAAATTTGATTGAGATTAGTGCCTGATTTTGTGCCCAGCTGTACAAATACATGGCAGGCACTTCCTGCCCAGATCACGTAACCATATAAATACATGTGATAAGGGAACGTGGTATTACATGCCCCCACAGAAGGTGAATGAGAAACATCCTGTGAACTATCCACAATCACTCAGGTAGTCTGTGAGACTACTTAGAATTGCTTTCTTCAGTTCCAGCTCAGTGCATTGAACTTTAATCCTTGCTTAACCAGCCCTCTCAGTTCACAAAAGAGTACCTCTACTACTAAGAGTATTGGTACTACTACAAAAGAGCATCCCTACTACCAAGCCAGCCAGTCAGCAATATCATCACTCTTTTACATTTTATTCCCCAGAGACTTTTACATGCCTGTGTAGCAACTTTTCATGAGAGATTTACCTACTACCAAATGTATGTGCAATATGGAGCTATGTAAAACAAGTACTGTTTGTCCTTATAAGTAAAGAGATTGATAGACAGGCAGCCCTCAAAAGCTAAACAGGTTAAAGTGGAGCGACTATGTTCTGTAAGTGAAAAGTGAGACCAGCACGTGTAATCCAGTCAGGAAAAAAAAAATTAAATAATTCAGCTCTTATGTCACAATTACTTATGCAAAAACAAACAGTAAAAGAATATGTGATTCAATATAGTGCGTGTGAGAGAAGATGAATGTTAAGTGCTTGATATACACACACATTCTTAAATCATAAATGTGAAGTTAAACAAGTAGCTCTGAGAGCCATAGAGCTAATGAAAACCTTTTTCCTACAGCTGTAAGTCTCATGGCTGGGCAGCTTCAGTGGCTGAGAAGGTGTGAATTCTGTATAGGAAGCTTTACTTGGCACAGACAATTCTGAGGGCTTTCTTCTGGCTGAACTCAGAGGTTTAATAAAGAGCTAGCCTCACACTACAATTTCTCCCTCAGTCAGGTAAAACCAAAGTACTCCCATCTCCCATACGCGGATACTTATTTCCAGAAATCCCTTTTCCTTAAAGGCACCAGCGTCTGATAGCTGACAGGACCTAGAGCTGCAATGGGCGTGGCGAGGGGAGCCTGCACAAAGAGCGTGACTGGTTCCGTTCCTCTCCTTCCTGCATTTCAGCAGCAACAAACACAACTGCTGCAGATGACACCCTAAGCCTTGCTTGCTCCAGTGATGCAAACAGATCGTGCTAATCTGCATTTAGGTGCAGCCTTCATGGTCTGGAAGTTCACCTAGAGCGAACAGCAGCAGCTGGTCAGTTCAGAGCCAGAAAGTGGCACCAGAAGGACCTGTGACTATTAGGTAGGCAGAGAAGAGCAGGCTGGGTTTGCTTTCCCCAATCTGCCAGATTGCACAACTGTGTGATTAACCTTTTGTCCAGCGATCATTGGGCCTTTCAACATCAGAAAGAGCAGAAAAACCTGCTTCCAGATGTTATTGTGCCAAGTGCAACGTGCACACACTGGGATTAAAGTCACAAAGAATAGTTGCTACGTTTCCTTTATTGTCTGCTTTTTAAGACATAAGAAAGCAAAAAATAACAGATTCCATAGCCTTAAAAACTTCCATAAAGCAACATGCTTATGTCTCAGGGAATTGTCAGGAAGCCTTCAGCCCAGCAGGTTTCAGCAGGGGAGGGGTTTGTTAGCCAGACCTTCTGCACAGGGGTGGGAGTATAACCCAGCAGACGCAGCCAGCACAGAGCATTCACAGGGTGCTACTCCCAATTCTTCTGTGAGCACATTTAGCAAGTCATTTTGCCTTTCTGTCTCAATTTCTTTATCTGTGAAATGGAAATGCTGATACTTAAGTAGAGGAATTCAAATGAAGTAGTACATTCAGGCAGGCTCTAAAGTGCAACAGTGCTGATTGTGAGACCTGAGAAAGCCCAAAATAGCTGGCAGAATATTTCACCTATATTCTTATTAGAGTGTAGCTATTCCAGAGGTGAGAGATACTAACAACAGAGTCTCCTGCAGATCTAGTCCGGTGTTAGAGGGGACTGAAGTCAAACAAGGCTAGGCTGTAACCATCAGTAACCCATGTCTTTTACAATTTAATATTCATTTTAAGAACTACTCAGAGCATTTACCTCAAACAATTTTAGTGGACATGCTTCTTCAATAGTCCACTATTCAAACTAGTTGTAAGCTACTTCATATCCCCTGCTCTTGTGCCATGACTGTTCTTCAGCTTAAACAGTCCTCTTCTCTTCCTTCTCTGTTTTGCCTCAGTGTATTTACACAAATCAACTTCATTTTTCTGTGTCTTGACTTCAGCAGCCAAAGAAGCATAGTCTCTGCTGAGTCTCTGTTCCTACCAAGGACTTTCTCTGAATCCTGAGAGACAAAGCTATAGCAGAATTGACTCTGCCTTTCTGCCATTATAATCCTGGTACCTATGAGGCTTTGGGTTTGTTGTTTTTTTTTTTTTCCTCAGGAGCACATGGTGGGTGCCTCGATTGTCAGAAAGGGTAAAGCAGCACATGAAACAGGTCACACAAGCACAGTGTCCTTTAGAGAGTATGCTACTGTGCATTATTATTTCCATTGCAAAAGAGGGAGCCAGAAGTGAATATTCCTCCGTGCATAAAAAATACCACAGGAAAGGTCTTCAGTGCACAGGAGCTTTAAATCCCCACCCAGGTCATGAGCTACACCCTATGGAAAGAGAGGCAAGATTCACAGCCCTCACGTTCAAACATTGGATAAGAAGCCTAAATTACCATCATAGTTACCCCAAGTCCAATTTCGTAGGACAGATGCCCTTTAGACACTGCAATAGGGCAGGTCAGGGTAGAAAAAATAGTAAACTGAGTTTAGGAATTATATTTTGGAGAAAAAGAGAGAAAACTCATGAAGCACACATTTGCCTTCTGCACGTACCTGAAGGTACTACCATGCTTACAGCAAGGTTCAACTCTAGACTTGTCCTCTCCCTTGTGGTTACAACAGTCACATCCCACAACATCTGCCACTGTGTTAATGATGACAGGCACATCACATAATGAGCCCCCCACACACCTGTGCAACTCTGGGAAGCAGCTGGCAGGTTCTTTCACTCACCCAAAATCTCTACATCTGCATCCATCCATTTCTCCATCAAGGGCTGGCCCCAGCCACAGTATCACCACCCTTCCTGATTTTCAGCTCCCTCCTTCCTTTAGAAGGGATTCCTGGTGAAGCACCCATTGTCTTCCTGCCCCCAGGAATTCAAGCTTCACTGCATCCCCTCTCTATAACAGCTATGGTACATGAAAACTGCAAGACACAAGTACTTTCTTCATACGAGTTTTGCCATAGCAGCTGATTCTCTCAGGTGGCTGGGTTCACCAGGGTATCAGAAAAGGATGTGTAAGCATCCCAGGCAGGCAATTATAGGATGACTAGTCCGTGTTAAAAAAGTTTCTTCCTAATCCTGTCAGATACTGCTTGCCTTAAGCCCTGAAGCTCTAAGATATATTGATCACCATCTCCTTTTATCCTGCACAACAGAGCTGCGTTTATTCTCAGATTCATGGGCCATACCTAATCCTACTCACTTGACAACCTGAGAGATCTCTCATGGCACCAGCTTCTGCTGCCCCAGTTAGGAGGAGTGTGCATATGTATTCCTTCATTTCAGGCAACAACTGGCTTGCCAGGGAAAAAATGGACAGAACATTTAACGCAGAAGCATCTGCTCCATGCCTGAGTTCATCTGATGCCTATATGTGCACAAGACAGCAAATCCTGCAAAAAGGTAAGGCTTTTCTGACCCTCAGAATTACTGGAAGAATCCCATCCATGTTCTGTTAGGAATGCCAGATGCTTCTGAAGGGAGTGGCAGGGGCAGCAGAAGGCTGGGCTTAACAAGCAGAGGCCAGATTACACTTCTTTCACCGGTGCAAAGGCCATTTTTCTTCAAGGAGCTCAGCGAAGGCATGTAGGAGGACCTCAGCTCATACCTTCCACAAGGGAAGGTTAGTGACCACCACAATACATTGCAAGCTACCACCCTGATCCTCAGAGTTTCCATCCCCTGCACGGCACCCAAGCAAAAATACATTTCTGAGCAAGAAAAATCCACCCCAAGACTCTTCCTCTAACAACATAAACACTTGTGTTCAGATTTCAGTTTCCAACCCTTTTTTTTCATTAAGCCAAACTAAGATAACTAATATCCGCCCCATACACATAATTATTCATCCAGTACAGCTCTACACCAGTCACCATTTCTCTTACCTTTCGTGTGTGCTTCCAATACAGAAGCACCAGGCTGGAATTGTCCTGTTGGAAGTCTTTCCTTCAACTCCTGGACTGCAGTTGGAGACTTTGACACACTCAGGCCACTGCTGAATGCTGTTGCCTGACCCCCTCCATACCACAGGTATTTCATGTAGTGCTCACTGAAGCAGCTCATAGCTTATCTGGGCATCTTTTAAAAAAGGCTGGTCTCAAAGTTTCAAATCCCACCTCACCCTACTATGGCTTTCATGGGATGCAGCAATCAGTATTATTCCAGTCAAGTGCATATTATTGATTTATACGGTGGTATGATAAGATTGTCAATGATTTCTATTCCAATCTTCATGCATCCTCACACTTTTTAATTTTTTGAGAGGGAGAAGAAAGGAAAAAAAAGCAAAAATCGCTGCTAGGTATCGAGCAGAGGGTTCCAGTACAAAGTCCTCTTCCCCCTGGCTGATTGCAGTTAATCAAGAAGCCAGCAGAGCGAGAGACCCAACCAAACTGTTTCCTCCAGGCTGTAACCTCACAGAAACCATGGCACTTATTCCCCCCTATCAGGGGCACATCACAGTCAAGACTCCTCCATCCTGTGGATTCTCTGCTTGGCTCTCATGGGGCAGACCCAAGGCCCCAGGTAGTGCCTGAAGAGCTCCTCTTTCTTCTGAGAGGTTAAAAACTGATGGTTTAACCTTAATCTTTGTGCTCTGACTGTTAAGCCAGCTCTAGACCTGCAAGAGTACTCTGCTGCTCACCTGAAAACTGCCCTGTTCCCCTCATGGGCTCCTGCAAAGACTTCTGTGAGTATATCTTCTTCATCTCGTAGAAAATCCTTGCAAAGCCTCTTACCTTCCTTCTCCTGCTGTTGAGGAAGGAGCCAATTGTCAGCTAAGGCTTGGTGGTTGAGTGCAGGCCTCATGGGTTGCAGCACAGGTATGGAGGAGGCACAGGCAAAAAAGAGAAAAAAACCCAGGCCATGGCTTTATATAGCTACACTTGGAACATACCTGTTCCTTCCATTCCTTTGTTTTTCCCTGCTTGCCTCCACCTGCCACAGGGAGATCTCAGCAGAGTATCAGTGCCGAGGCCCTGCCTCTCTGCCTTGGCTCTACAGTGAATTAAGACCCCCTGAGCTCTTGGCACAGGCTAACCTAACCCACCTGAGCACTCCTCCTCCAGCCTTAGTGGGGGCAATCAGCTGTGAGCGCCCTTCCACAGCTGAGAGCTGTCAAGGGGGCAAAAGTAGAGACAGTTGATTTGCTCTGCTCTGCTTTTATGACTGACACAGAAAAGATGAGGGTCCTCTTCAGAGTCCCTGTTGAGAACTTTATAAAGTAGGTTGCCTTGCTCTGTCAAGCAGATCTTCAGTCTCCCTCACTGCCCACCTTCTGCACCCGTGAGGCAATCCTCCTTAGGCTGTGCTGCCTTGCTGCTGTCTGTTTAGAACAGAGGGTTGGGAAAAGTCACCACTTGGTGCAGGAGCACGCAGTGGATAAGATAAAGGAGCCTTGATCTCAGCATGGCTGTGACTGGCAGCCAGAGTGGGACACAGCCACAGCACTCTTGGTTGGATGTGTTTCAGAGCTGAGGACTCCTGAGCACAATAGAGGACGATGTGGCTGAAAGAGGGAAGATGTGTGCACCTGACTTACGGTGTTCACCTCTTCGGAGTCAGCAGTGAGAAGTACCTCCAGAGAGCACCTGTCTCTCTGCATTGACTGTACAGTGAATTAAGACAGCCTGTCCTTTTGGCACAGGCTAACTGTGGTGCTTTGAATTAGACGGTGTGAATGGAGCTTCTTCTCTGGCTCCCTCAAGTAATTTCCCAGTGTCACTTAAATGCTACAAAAATCACATGGAAAGCTGGGTAGAGAGAGTGCATTGGGGTCACTGCCATCTGCCTGAGTGTACTGCAGGGGATATTAATAATAATTTCTTATATTGGAGCTTGAGGGGGGAAAAAAAATCGAGGAAAAAAAAAAAAAAAAGAAAGAAGCCCAAGTGTTTTGTAGCTTCCTGTTTGAATTAATCTCCTCTGACAACTGCTGATTTGGGTTTGTGATCCGATCCTCCATATGTCTAGCTCTATTGGTCAATTAAGTGCAGGGGGCAATTGGGAGAAGCAGTGATGCTCGGACTGATTATAAGAGGAAGCATCACACGGTAGTTAGGACATGCAAAGCTGGCTGGCGCACTTGGCGTTCACACAGCCGAGCTGAGCACAGGGAGCTGCTGCTGCTGCTTTTCAGGTCAAGGAGAATCTCCCTGGCTCCTACCAGAGACAAGGCACAGCTGCCTGGCTGCTGACCATTTGTGAGCAAGGGGCACAGTTCCAGGGAAGGAGTGAGCAAACGAGCACAAGGAATTGTGGGGAACAGAGGATCAAAAGCTGAATAAAAGGCTACAGAAAAATGAATAGCTTCTTCCATTACCCACTGCTGTAGAAAGACAAATACAACATAAGCTAAAATCTTATGAGTAGGGACCAGCAGAGAAAATGAGAATCAGCTTATAATAATCCAGGTTCGTATATATGAGGGAAAATAAATGGAAACCAGGATGTTAAAAGAGAAGTATATTTGAAAACTGGTAATGATCAAATAAGGGCTGTGGGATACAGTGGACAGTAAATTAAGTTACAGATCTGCAATGTCATATAGAAGCAGCAGCAGGAAAAAAAAGTTAACATAATGCTGTGCTTCATCTGCAGAGAAATCATATCAGAAAATGAGGAGGTACTGGCCCTCTGTACAGATCTGGCAGGACAGCACCTGGAATGCTGCCCTCAATTCTGGGCAACACACGTTTACAGAAGATGTTGATGAGCACAGGGAATTCAGAGAAGAGCGGCAGAAAAAAAATGATTAAAGGTCTGAAAGCACATATGAGAAGAGATTAAAATAATTAAATATGTATTGCTTGGCAGGAGCTAAGATTACCCGTCTACAAGTGTGTAAATACAAAGGAAGTAGAGGAATTGTATTAAGGAGTATAAATATAAGTGTAATAGAGCAAAAGTAAACACAGGCTCAATATTAAGGGAAAAAAAAAAAAAAAAACCACAAAAAACTTAGCCCTAGGTTTTTTTAAACTCTCCTTGAGAAGGTGAGGCTTATTGCTTGCAGAAGCTGTAGTGGCATGAAGAGAACAGGGTTGCAGTCATACCTCAGTGGCATATCTCCACAGAAAACCCAGAGAAGAAGGCAAAATCTCATGAGTCACAAGTGACAAGAAACAGCCCAAAATGGCCCACAGACAGCTCAGCAGAAGCCGAGGCTGTGGCAGAGCTATGGGCCAGCTGCTGTAGCAGAAGGCAGCATGGAAAGGGAATGGAGAGTGATCTGTGTCTTCAAAGGCCACCCAAACCCCACTTCTCTTGAGTGCAGGAATCAGGCTTAGCTTCTCACCATCCTCTCTCTGTATCATTACACCCACTTCTCCCACTTCGGCAACCTATGCCGGGGATGTCCTGGGATGCTGCTTCCCCGCCGGAGCTGTCCTGCCGGGGCGTGTCCTGCCTTGGCTGGCAGGGCTGCCGGAGCACGGAGGGGCAGCAGCCCCGTGTCACAGAGCCATCAGCAGGAGGTGCCTCCTGCGACACCGGGAGAGGAGCTGCTGGCACCGCTGCAGCACACGCGCAGAAATTGCCCTTGTCACTTTAAATACATTAGACAATAAATCATCCCTCTGAGACATCCCCAGAGGAAAAACAGGGGGGAAAAAATAGCACTTAAAAGCCCTTTTCTATTACAAAGCCTCTGGGGAGCTTTTAAACTTGGAGAATTTTTTAAGTGAATTGTATGCTTTTTTTCCCCCTTTGCCTGCCTTTATTATCAGTTGCTAACATTAGCCTTACCTTCTCATGACCAAACTCTCATTCAGACTTCATTTTTTTTTTTTTTGCTTTCTTCCCTTTAGTTTCCTTCTCATTTTTTTCTCTCTCAAACCTTACAAGCACATATGTGAACACCCATAATGCCCCTATAACAGTCTCTTTCCCATTTGACATCTCCTAAATTGAAATTACTCTTTGCCAGTATTCCTTTCCTCAATATCACTCTCCCCTTCCCTGTGTTTCCCTTTACTTTTTCATTTTCCTCTGCATTTCTTGTTTTCATCTGTCATTCTTCATGTCTGGTTGTACTGAACAACTTGAACAAACTCAAAACGTTTTCCCTGCTTGTAGGAAGACTACGTAAATTTTGCACCTTGAAGCTGATTTTATGAAGCCTTCTGATGGGTTTCCTTTTTTACAGAGCATATTCCTTCACCCATGCCTTAGGAGTCATCAAGCACTGCTGACCTAGAATGGTGGTATTTCATCCCTCCATTACAGGTCTCTAGTACCAGGTTTTCCCAGCTGGACTAAGGAATAATGTTTCTTCCATTTTCCAGTGCTCAGGAAGTAAAGAGTGGCTATGCAACCAGATCCCCCATGCAATGCTTAAACTGTTCTCCTGCCTACTGCTTTTATTTGGTCTTAAATCTATATCATTAAAACCTTGAGGAATAACTCCAGTCTGGTTGTATACCTTTGCAGAGCTGTGTGGGAGAAGTAGGTAGTGTTTTCCAGCTAAGCACAAGGATTTTACATCTTCAGTCACGTAGTGGATGTGTGTCAGAGAAGAAAGAAGGAATGTGAGGTAAGTGAGGGCAAATTTCAGGAAGCTGCAACTGTGAAACAACCTGATGATTTTCCACAGGCTGGGAATCAAAATGCACCTGTCAGCATCCAGCTATCATAAAGCAATTCTTATGCCACAGATGACCCAGCAGAGTTCTCCACAGGTGCTATGAGTTAATTTTGTTGTGTTGTGCCCAGGACTCACCTAATCCATTTCTCACCCAGCTGGCCTATTACACCATAGCACAGGAGAGACCCTGTCACAGGTCAGTGCACACTGGCAGGGGCAGCAGCAGCTATTCTAGCTGACTGTTCCTTGTTTCATTTTATTTTTGTTCCTATAGGTGCAAGCCCAAGGTCACCTTGTGACCTTCAGTTCCTCATTGCTGCCACCTGGGTGCCAATATTACCTTGGGTCAAAGGTGGGACTTCCAAGAAAGCACAGCAGAATCTAACAGAAGACAACAGGCTGACTAACAATGGAATTAACCTGATTGGTGACTGGTAACCAATGTCCTGGTGAGCAAGTGGCTGCACGGGGCTGAGTTGCCAGCTGACATTGAACCATGATACCCAATAAGGCACCTCTCTAAACAGTAAAAGCATGGCATTTTTTTATCACTAGTGATAGTGAGACAGGGCAGCAAAAGCAAACACACTTGATAGCTCAGCCTTTGCATAGTGTTGGATTTGCCCTTTTTGGGGATGAATTAAAGAAAGAACAGAAATAACAATATGTAGTTGGCCCCACATGATAAACTTAACAGCTGAAGCATAGAGAGAAAAGTCAAAGAAAAAGGAGGTAGAAAAATAAGTAGAAACCATTCTGACACTCCTGCTCTCCTCAGAGGTCGATACTCATAAGCCAATGGGCAAACTGCTGATCTCTAGCCCATGCCTCCCACCCCTCCACAATCTCTTCACAGCCACAGGCCAAGTGACCAAATATCAGCCCCAGAACAGCCAGGGAAAGGGTGTGCAACACAAACATGGAGGGCTACAGCCCATATGGAAAGAAACACTGCCTCCTGGGTGCTTTCCCAGGGAAGCAGGAGGTGGGGATGGAAATGAAAGGTCTATGTTCTCCCTAATCATTTCCGCCACAAAAAGGGAGAGAGTGCGACATACACCGGTGGGTCGCAGCCATTAGAAATGAACCGCTGGTGGCTGGCAAATTGTAAATTAGAGAGCCAGAGTGAGAAGAAAGAAAATCAAAGAGGGGACGAGGTCGTGTTTTATTTCACTTGTAGCGCTTTTCAAATTCAGCCCTAACCAAACCTGATTAAAGTAAATCCCTTTTTTACGGCCTGTGGAGTCTATAAGATTATGGTGTTAATGGAAGTGTGATTCGATCCGTCAGTAATGGTGCATGTCGGGGCCCAGGCGCCACAGACAAGTCCATTTTTTCAGATGTATTTATTGTTTTTTTTCCCCCCTCTCCTTTCTGTTCTCTGCATTGCAGTGTTTAATTGAACAGTTTAAAGTAATTCTTCTTCAAGGCCCATTAATTGATTTTATTTGTGTATTCTCCAGGGGTCAAGAGGAAAATATACAATAAAACATAAACTCCAGGTCTGAGTTTGTCACAGTTCCCACCTCTCCACAAACATAAAGCACATTTCATCTTCAGCATTTTTTTCTCTTCCCACTCTTATTTCCCTGCACTAACACTCTCAGGTGTTAGTGCCTCTGTTTCATTTTTCCACTGTTTATCTCTAAAATTTGCTGCCGTTATTGAGAGCACAAGGCAGCAAACTCCCTCTCTTTCTTTTCCTGTGCAAAACCCACCACATTAGTTTTACAATGCCCCTTTGCTTTTAGGTTCTCCAAATGATTTCCCCTGCCCTCAGCTGAGCAAAGGGGAGGGCACTGGGTTACACATATTTGTAAAACAGCGGTTCTTCAACACTTCCTGAGGAGTCTGCCTCTTTCAAACCGCACATGAGCCTCTGCGTGACAGCCAAAAGCTGCTTCTTTCTGCCACTTGATCTGCAAGGGGACACTTTTTCCTTCACAGCCTCCCCAACACTCAGCATAAGGTAACTGGCTGCTCCAAATATATCTATATTGGGCTGGCTTTATTTACTTCAGATGCTGCAAAGCCATTTTTTTCCTTCAGCTCTCAGCTCCACTCCCTAAAGCTGGCCCCAAATACAATTTTTTTCTTCAGATTCCCCTTGCTGAAGCCCTTACTCTCTGCTTTCATGCTGTTCTTCTGCAGTAAGTACATTTCTTTTAATAGAGTTTTCAGAACACAAGGGGTTTCTTTTTATTATTATTTTTAAATCACAAAATGTGCCAGGGAAGTTTTCATCCTCCCACTCACCTTACTCAGATCCGTTCCACAAACTGCCTCTAGATTAATGCAAGGCAAAAGATGCTTTTCCTTTTCTTTTCACCCTCTGATTGACATGGTCTGGGTGAAACATCATTGCGACAGCTAGGGCAGTTCTCTGGGCGTGCAGCCTTAGCAATCACTTCCATGCAATCCTGAGTGTGTTTTGAAATTTGACATCATGTAAAATACCAGATGGGACCAAATCCAAAATAAACCTCTTACCAATAGACCATTTGTTCTGTCTCCTCCTGGATGCAGGAAAAAAAAAAAATCTATTGTATACTACAGCTGATGGAGAAGTTACAGAGGTGGAATGGAATTACCCAAGAGTGGAACTCTGCCTTGCTCCCTTTACTCTTGCAACAAGTATTCTGGCCAGAACAAAATGTATGTACCTAAAGGTACACTCAGACCTAGGACACTGCTCTCCATTGTCATTGGAGGGGAGTTTCCTGGACTGACAGCTTGTGGGTTAGCAGGTACTTGCTCTTCTGACAAGACATGAGGACACAACTGGGAGGTGAATATGGTCACCTGGTTACTTCTAGGAAATATTTACCACTTTGTCATGTTCTTCTCCAGTTATTCACATCTTCTGGCTCTAGTTTTACGAGTGCATTTGGAACCATCACCTTGCCTTTTCCCACTTATTTCACTACCTGCTTTCTTGCTCTGCTGAGGTATCTCTAACGTCTCTGCTGAGATATGCTCTGTAACACCTCTGCCTGGTGATCAGCCTCTTCTACAGCAAACGGGGCTATCTCTCTGAAAGGAAGGCAGTATTCTTAGCAAGACACTATTGATGTAACAGGGGCTTCTTCTGTTTGGAAGTATGATGATTTTTGGAATAAGGAAAAGAAGTTCTCTTGAGAAGTCTGATCTTCTGTGATTTAAACGTAAATCATTATCTATCATTTTGCTGTCTGCAGAGACCTGTGTCCATGGTACAGAGCTCCATACTGTAGCTCTTGACCCTGGACAGTAATCTTCTTAACTTTCAGTTACAGCCAGACTCTGTCAAACAAGATTAAAATAAAATTTCCCCTGTGCATACACATAGAAATATATAACACCATCCTCCCCACGGTCTCATGTCAAGATTGAACACCTCTACAAGTCCATTATCATCTGAATTCAAAGGATCCATCTCCTCCTCAAGAGCTTTCATCCTGATCCATCTTGGTGTCTTTTCACAATGATTTTACTCTTTGTATTTCAGCTATAATTTCATTTCAGCATAACCTTGACCTGCCTGTGCTACCAGAGCAGATCTCCTTCGTCTAATTGTTCTCCCTCCCCCATATACATATGAAACTCAGTGTCCTCCCTTAGCTAATATAATACAAAGGAATCAATCTGTCAGGCACACATACCCGCACAGCCTCAGCAAATTAACCTTGCAGAGTAATTAGGGCAAGCGCCATGGTGTGGGTATCATGGCCTCATTTTGCTGGTCGAAGCATTAAAAAACTACCATAGCACAGCTACCAGTTAAAATCAATAGCCCACTGCATCAGTGAGAATAAAGCTAACCAAGGGCTTCCTTGCTCCCATGGTGGGCCGTAAGGGTGCACACAGGAGTCTGGAGGTTCTGGGTGTCCCTCTTGTCACAGCTCTGGTGGAGGCCAGACTTGAGGATTGGGTGTTCTTCAGTGGAGGCCGGAGGTTCTCAGAGGCTGGGGCAGAGAACAGATTTACCAGAGAAGATCATAAGAAGTTGCCAGTCTTTCCAAGCCTGTCATGGCCTAGGAGCAACAAAAGTCAGGCAGTTTCTATTTGCGTTGCATAATTGGCGGAGCCTGTCACAACACTGCGAAAGCCAGCTGCTGCTTTCTGCTCAGATCTAATTCCACCTGATTTATTTAATATTGTAATGAATATAATCCTTTCTTGCCAGCCCCCTCCCTACACACTCAGCCAGCAGTTAGACAGCAGACGCTGCAGACAAACCTGCAGAAGCAGGTGGTGTGGAGTGCCTCGGCTCTTCATGGGACTGAGCAGCTCAGCACTGTGCTCCAGAGAGAGCAGTGGGATGTGTGCTGGGGAAATGCAGGGATGCATGCTGTTTTCTCACACCTAGGAGAGGCATTCATATCTGCAGAGATGGCAAATGCATGGACAACTAGGTGAGACCACAAGTGAAGGACATAGCGTAGCACTGTAGGAACCCTGATTTCAGACAGACCTGGAGAGATTAAAAGAGATGTTGCAATGGATTAGAGAGATGCAAGGAGGTGAAAAGGGAAGATACTCAAGAAGCAGGGTAAAATAAAGCCAACTTGCTTAAGCAAAGATGCCAGCAGAGACGATGAGTTAGGACACAGCATCTAGAGGAAGATCTGCTGACATATCTTTAAAACTTCTTCCCACTGGAAAAAAATATAAAAGCCAAGCCCACTGTAATGTGACAGTGACCAAGCCAGGGGTAGCAATACCTGAAAAACAAAAAAGTTCTGGAAGGACAGAACTTCTGATGAAATTTAGCAATCATTTAGCTCTGAATCTTCTACCCTGACAAAATGCAAGGAGGTAAAGCCAGTAAGAGAATGAGTTCTACACAACTTCAATGGTAGCTTCAAGAGCTGGACCAAAGTTTGAGCTTTTGAGAGAATAAATCAGACTGTCTATGAGCAACATCAACAAGTGCAGCTACGGAAAGAAGCAAAAGAGAAGGGAATGGGAAATACTGCTCCCCTCCACACGGCATCTAGGGATTCAATCTGGAGGCAGGAATGAAGCCAGATATTCCTAGACTCTCTTTGCCGAGGCAAGACCAAAAGAAGACATGCAGCCTAGCCTTTTGTTCAACAGCAGAATCAATACTGGTTTCGAATTGGGCTTTATAATCATGCTCAGTGGAACTCTGGCAGGATGCTCAGAGAATGAGGCAGCATTCAGGAGGACAGCTTTGGGGTCACAGCTGTAGGTAACAGATAGAAAAGATGAGAAAGGAGTCTGGAAACTGCTGAGAGACCGACATGTTTAACTAAGAGAGGGTGAGCCAGACAGAGAGAACCAAGAAGTCTTAGGATGTGGTGGAAGAATACTGGTCCACAGGAAACAAGTGTCACAAATATTTGCTGGCTCTGGAAACATTTAATTTGCTGTTCCTGCCATGGAAATGGCTGGTTACCCCCAGACAATTTGAGCCCTTATGTTTTATGCCAAATTCTGCTAAGTGTCCTGATTTCAGAGCCCATGACAACTGAGAAAGATGCAGAAGGTGGCTGCAGTTGGGCAGATTGTCTGTCACATTAATACACAACCATAATTTTCAGCTTGTAAATTGTTTAGGGAGACACTTCATGAAATGAATGCGTAAGCATGGAGAAAAGGAGTTCTCTTAGAGTGTCACATACTGTTAGAGTTGTTAAGTAGTTGGTTAAATCCAGACATTTTTCTTCCTGCCCACCTTAACTGTGTGTTTTCCAGAATTCAGAATAATTAATCTGCAACACATCCAACAGAAGCTGTGCATAGGAACTATCACTGATGCACGAGCCATGATACCGAAGGTACACTCTCATCCAGATGAGCTGCCACCTGGAGTGGACAGATGGAGATGAAGGGGAGGAGGGATGAAAGCCAGTTGAGTGAATGGTTTCATTAAGCTGCAAGGAGGAAGGAAAGTGTGTAGAAATGAGAATCAAGAGTTCTCAGACACTAGCAACATGGCAGTGAGTTTGTAGCTCTCAGTGGAAACAAGGACCTTTGCCCCGTCCTGAGGAGAAGTATTGCTGGTTTCCTACCAAGAAAGAAATAGTGGTACAGCAACATTCTGACTTTACCTTTCTCCCTGAACCTTTGGAAGGGCCCAGGGAAAGTCATGCTTTCACTCCTCATCCCTCCCTTACCACAGACACAGAGCACTCTGGGGCAGGTCGTCAGAGAATCAGTTAGTTTAGAACCCCAGCCAGGGTGGAGTGGCTCAATAAAACTGCCAGTCTCTCATATTAATACCAGCTCTTTGAGTAAATAATCCCAGGCTCTCAGTGACCTGGAACACCAGCTATGCTAACAACAAACTTAAAGTCACAAAGACGACTAAGTGTGAAACCAGATTTAAAGATTTAGTAGCTATTCTCAGCAGTCTCCTGTTCAGGCAAAATGCGTCAAAGGCATTTGGAAACTCTGAGAGGTGCCCTGAAATGGCAGCTGATTTCATGACTGACAATGACAAGCAAAGCAAGGGGCTTATCTCTGAGACAGAAGTGAGCAGAAGGAAAATTGCCACCAGCTACAGGAAAGAGCGGATCAGACTTCCCGGTGAAAACGCTGCTCCCTCTGCCAGTTGAACCTGCCCCCTCCTTCTCCAGAAAATGCATTTCAGAGGAAGGAGGGAAGGAATTTGAAGGGGTGAAAATGCCAAAGTGGAAGACTGTCATTGGGATTCTTGATGTTTGCAGGATCTCTGGCCGCACACCCTCTTCCCTTGCCCATTACAGCTCACAGACACTCCAATCTACTCAGGTAATGACCGGAGAAACAGATTTCCTATCCTTGGATCTGCTGCCATTCCCGAGTTTGCAGCAGACATTTTGTAATCAGAGAGCCTGTCAAGAGAGACAAGAGCCTTTAGCAGAAAAGAAAAGTTAATTGCGGAACAAGGGATTTAAAATCTCTGCAAAGGGGGACAATAAAAGAAACAATTATGGAGTTTAACCACTGCTTCTGGCATGGTGTTGAATGTCATTTGTCCTTAGCTACATTGATACAGTTAAACGGCGCACTCAAGGCTGATGTTTCGGTTTGCTAGTGATTTTGGAACATCAGCAAAAGTTTTCTTTCAAACTAAACCAAATAATTTTTTCTATTTCAGGCATTTAATTAAAAGTGATTAGAGGTTTTCTTTTAAAGAGAAGTTGCTTCCAATTTACACAAATCCAGGATTTTTTTTCAAATTTATTTTTTTTTAATGGGAAAATGGGACATTTTGATTTTGGAGGAATTTGGGGAAACAACTTTGAGAGCAGTTGAAATAGACACAAAAGTGGCCATGTAGTCAGCATTTATTACCCTGCTTTATTCTGTATGCATTCAGATACAAACCCAGCTGAGACTGTAACAGTCCATTTTCACAAAGTAGATTTAGGGCCAGTGTTTATTTGCCTTTTATGCACATTTCTAGAGGCATATTTGCTAAGCAGAAGTGTAAGAAACTGCTGCTTGACCTGAAGCATCTACAGCTGGCTGGAGGAAGCAGAATTTCTCCTTCTCTTGCTCCAAGCAAGTACTAGTGGTTTGGCATTACCAGGATTACATTGTAGCATTTCTGCTACAACCTGCTACACAGAGCAACTCAGGGCCACTCTGCCTCCCCAGGTGGCATTAGGGAAACACAACCTGAGTACTGTGCCTTTCATAAAGGGAACTGGCAATCTCTTTTATATATTGATGGATGGCAGAAACCATCTCAAGCAGTTTGGGACTCCATCTACACACAGAGCTGTAATTGCTTTGTCCCTTGGCAAAGGTCTGCAAGAGGAAGGGCAGCAGAGATTTACTCACTGATTAAACTCCAACATCACACACACACACATCTGGCTGTAACTTTCTTGCAGTTGTATTTTACTCCCCCCAAAGAGAAATTCAAGTAGAAAAGACCTGAATTCCATTTGGTGAGACGGGGTTGTTCCTTGAGATGCCTTGCAATCACTGTTCTCCAAGCTAAAGTCTAAGCAAAAAGGGCAGTCATTTGGGAAGGGTTCATCTGAAATTAAGCATGTAGTGCAGAGAGATGAATTTCAGAGATGTTGAGTTCTCACTGCTACTGCCCCTTATAGTATCATTCAGGTGTAAATGCAATAGGAATAATAAGGCAGGTGGAGGGATGTTAGACCCAGGAGGGCAGTTACCCCAGACTTTAACATAAGCCCTTCCAGGAACAATAGTGATGCCTTAGTAAGTAAGATAATATGGAATGAGTTTTGAATCAGTCTTGGCACCTAGGAAACCCAGAATAACGAAAATCTTTATTATAATTTAGTTGGTCTTCATAAAACCAAACAACATGCCTATTTTTATAGCTTAAAACCACCTTCAGGTAAAATGAATTTTTTTGTCGTTCCGGTTTTTACAGGAACAAAAGAAAGGCAGATAAAGCAATTTGGTTAAAGCTTCACCAGCAGTTTTACAGTGAATATTGGAAATGAAAGATCCTGTTCAGAGCCATCAAAGTAGGATGGTCTGGGTAGGTCAGATGTGCCCTATGGCTCAGCTCCTTCTGGCCAGCCCCTGCTGGAGAAAGGGTGAACGATGGTGATGACTACAACAGCATACTCCATCCAAAGAGCTGAGTGCTCTTGGGCACAGCCAAGCTCCTGCCACCATAAATCCCTCCTGCTCACACCTCCCTGCAATCTGCAAAGCAGGACCCAAAAGTGCCATCGTACTCTGCACTCATCAGAGGCAGACAGAGCCAGCAATGCAGACTGTCAGCCAAACTAGGCCCACTCAGGGACAGAAAAACTTAACTGGGAAGGTAAGAGCTCATTTCTTACTATGCAGTTTGGGGGCTGGTCTGCCAAAAAGAGGACGTTAGACTAGACAGCTTCTGAATCAGACACATTCAGCAAAACCTGTGCTTGTCAGGGAAGAGTATCCTTTTGATACATTTGTTTTTGCCCCGTTCTTCTCAGAAGAGGAAATGTCAGTAAATAATTTAAGTGCACCCCTTGCTGGCTATTCCTGTCCCAAAGTCTCCCTTCCATCAGTATTCTCCAAAAGGAAGCATGCTTCTTTCTCTCATAATACACTAACTTTTTCATTGCTTCTTTATGCTCACTTCTCACCAGTCTAAATAATGGATCAATTGAGGTTTTATTCTTTGCTTTAATTAGGTCTTGAATTTTGAGAGTATTTTACTGTAATTACTTCATTAAACGTGAACTGAAAAGCAAAAACCTTCCAAAACAAAGTAAGCTGTGTTTGTGATTTTCTTTTTTTCTTTTTCTTTTTTTTTTTTTATGACACATAAAGGCAAACTCAAAACTCTAATAGGGTATGGAGTTTTTCTCTTAAGCTCTGTGTCTGGGTAAACAGTGACAGCGTGTGCTTGCTGCTTCAAACCAGCAGAGAGAAAGGAAGAGAGGGGCAGAAGAGCAAAATACAGCTATGGACCAACTCAGTCATTCAGTCTTTGACATACAGTGGCCTCAGCATACTAAAACTGCTTTTATTACACACCCACCTGACTCATATGCGATTGCCTCTGCCCTTGGTGCTTTATTTCAGGACAAAATAATGCGTTATGGAGATACCTAGATTACACCTTCCTTTTATTTGAGTGTGAACAAGATGGCAGAAAACCAGTATCACAACTTCCTAGCAACTCCCCATCACACCAGCATAATTCCTCCCTAAAGGACTCGATAGATTTTTGATCCCTTCTCCACCAGCTGGCAACTGTCTGACGCTCAAGGTAAAACAGAGCATCAAATCATAAACCTTCTATTCACAGAAGGGCAAGTTGGAAAGAAAGGGTGCAGAGAGGCAGGCAAGAAGCTGAAACTGAAGCAACAGCTTCTTCCAGATTGGGAAATCCATGGTCAAATGCTGGCTAAGTCAGGACAAGTTTCAATATCAAATTGCAAGGTCCCCAAATGGAGGAACTCCTCACACTTTGTTCACTTTGTTACATACTTCTGAATTTTTTTTTTTTTTTTTTTTTTTTTTTTTTAACTTGGGGGAAGGAGGGAAGTAGGAGGGGAAAAGAGGACATGATGGAGGGGGAAGGTTGAGTCTGCTTTTCCATCACTAAAATTTGACTCAAATTCTGAAATGGAACACTTTAGAATTTTAATATTTCTAATGGTAAAAAATGAAGCAGGAATGTGCATTTTCAGGATATTGTCATAACAGATTCTGTGTAAAACAAGTCTAGAGCATGAGAAGGAAGAGGACTGTTATGCAGTGCATTTTAAAATCATAAAAATCCCCCTCACAATCATTCCTTCTCCCCCGAGACTTCTAACTTGGATAACAAACTGAGATGCAACCAGGAAAACATAGATCTAATGCATCCAGATTGCTTCAGTTCTGGATTTGCACAGCCCTTAGCACAAAAAGATTAATTCCCTTGAAGATTAATTGTTTTAAGCACTTATGCCAAACCAGCAAGAAGCAAGAATAATTGCAGTCTGAAAAATCAAGAGGATCTGTGGAGAAGTCCAGGAAGGCTCTACAGTGCTATAAATCTCAGGGTGCAGATCTTAAAGCTATATTGTGTAATAATCGTAACAACAGAACAAGGTGTTTTATGTATAATTTGATAAAGCATCACACCCCAAACTTATTAACACAAATCCAGTGGTGTCAGGTCAAAAGGTCCTGCCAGCTCCCAGGCCATGTTTGGCACTGGCCACAAGTAAATGCCCCATGAAAGGGCTATAAAAAAACCTGAAAAAAATACAGCAGTGTTTCTTCCCAGTATATTTTCCCAGCATACAGCAATGTAAAGCCTAGGGACTTACTGAGCCAATGTTTACCTATATATTTGAGTTTAATAGCCCTTGATGGACTATTCCATGCACTCCCTAATCCTTTTTTGAACCCATTCTTACTTCTGGCCTCACAGACAACCCGTGGTGACAATTTCCCTACTTAATTGTATAGAGAATGTATAATACAATGTGAATATTGCAACTAAATGAAGGCTAAAGGGGAAAATGATAAGTCTGTGAGCAGGATGAGAGAGAGAAGGGGAGGAAATATTTTGCATGATTAAAGGG
The DNA here is from genome assembly GCA_016584745.2 of Phylloscopus trochilus trochilus. Lineage (NCBI taxonomy): Eukaryota > Metazoa > Chordata > Aves > Passeriformes > Phylloscopidae > Phylloscopus > Phylloscopus trochilus. The sequence goes on from WQNJ02000012.1 coordinate 27,813,512, forward strand.
GATATGATAAGGAGTGACAGGCTGAAATTATATTCAGCTCAAAGAACAGAAAAGATCTCAGCCTGTTGGGTAGTTATGTATGCTCCCAGTGGATGTGTTGATAACTCCACCTTAAACTGGACAGCATAATTCACTCATCTGGCAGCAATACCTGGGGCTATCCTATTCTGGAAGGAACAGCAAACAGCCTGGATATAAAAGCAATTTTTCAAGCTTAGAATAAATTTTTGCCAAGTCGAACACAAATTATGAAAGAAGGAAAGTTTTCTAAAAAGAAGTCTTGCACAGAACTCCTACCTGCTGCACCAGGGAAGGAAGAAAGACATTGCATTTAGTGTTGTGCGAGGGCTGCAGGCTGGGAAAGGCTGTCTCTGGCCTCACAGAGAGGAGGCGTGTGGTACAGATTGTTGTAGGATGACTGATGCCAATGGCTCTTCGCAAGGCTGCGTTCGATGCTCTTCTTCTTAATGTGTTCGCTCCGCTCCGCTGCTTGTTTGGTAAATTTTTGTTAGTCAAACTGGCCAAGAGGGAGCTGGATTGATATGGGAGGATTGATATGGCTACCATGGCTGAGACCAGAACCAGGCAGATGCATATGTGTGCACTCGCACAAATTCCAAGTGTAGGAATCCCTTAGGCATCCAGCCTATTAAGTAAGGAGAAGTAGAGAATAAGAAATTTTAGATTGCCGCTTATAGAAGGGTTCTTCATCTGTCTCTGGAAAATGCCAAGATATTTAGGACGGAAAAATAAAAGAGGAAGAGATCTCAATTTTTCTGAAAACTAAGTATTAGAGCTAATGGACTCTCAAAATTTTTCCCAGCTTCTGCATATTCTGAAAAGCATGCCTGTCTCACAGATCTTGTTAGGGGAAGATGTTCCCAAAGGTTTTTATGATCTTTATGAATGTCTGGTTCTCCTGGATCCCATCTGGAGGTTCTGCGGCCTAGAGGGCACAGGATAAGTTACTCTTAGTTTCCTGTTGAGCCCACAGCCCTTCTAAAGAGTCTGACAACAAAAGTGGGTTTCAACAATTTCAGCTTTGAAATGATGCATTTTCTGATGTGAATTCCTGCCCACCAGAACTGGATGGAAATGACCAACTCGTTCTGTATCCCACAGGTTGCTGCATGATAGCAGTTTCCAAGTTTGCTGAGCTGGGCAGGATTCAAACTGGCAAGCTTTACTGCTACACAATGGCTTTCCATTTCACCTTTGAAGGAAAAATTATCTAAAGTGGTTCTGCCTAAATCAGAGCTCACTTCTACCCCCCTTCCTTCTCCACCATATTTCAAGACTGAGCGTGACATCTGGCATGACACATGGGAAACCTGCAATCTAGATAACACATTCATCTTTATAAGTGAAAGACATCCATATATTTCAACACAGAGTAGGAAAGGCTTGCAGCAAGAGAATCTAGCAACCTGGCCAGGCACTCTGCATATTTTATGAATGTCAGCATCTACACTACCTCAGCCAATGGAAAAACAATGCTCATCAAAGTGGTCTTGAGGGCCCTGACTTGGGCAGCAGAGACAAGTATTTCTGGGAGAGGAGACTATAATTGTGTTTCACTCATCTGCTTTCCCCCATGCCTCCACAGCTGCAGTGACTCACAGTTCTGCCTTCATTTATGGAAGAAGGCAAAAGTTCATACACTGGGCAAGGCAAGTCCCCAGCTACTGTGCTCCTCACGCTACCTTCCTGCAGCCGTTCTGCACATGCTGGATGCACAGGGCTCAGTGAAGCATGCCTTGAAGCCCTCTGCAGGTCTTGGTGCATATCTGTCTCATTCCTCATCTCCCTTTGTGATCCATGTTCCACATCCACCTGTAAAGTCAAGTCCTTGCTCTTCTGACCTACTTTGGACCTCCTCACACTTGCTGTTGTTACAGACTGTTCCAGGCTGCTGTTTCAAAGCCATCTCTTCCTCTGCGGTTAGACACAGCAGCTCTGGGGAGGACAAGGAGTGCTTAAAGCCCAGGAGAGCTGAAAATATTAGCATTGGTATGTTTTGCTGATGAACAAATAAAACACACTGGGAGATATCACTATCTTCTTTGAAACATTTAGAAGTCTGACTAAGCATAAGAGCAAGACATAGCCTATTTCCAGCTGAACATCAACACGCACAGCTTATGGTTCCAGAGAGCAGCTGTGGTGAATTCAGCCAAAGGAATTCTACTGCCTTCTTCTCCTTATATGCAAAACCAGAAAAGTTAAGGGTCCATTCTCCAAACAAATTCTCTGGGGACAACACCTGAGGAAGACAGGGTGAATTAATATCCCACTGGTCATTAAATTCGGAGGTAGTTTCTCTGCAAGGGGACACAATTTAAAGTTCCTCTGAAGCTCTTAAGATTCTGTGGATGTGGGAGCCATTTGGACAGGAGAGCAAACTATTTATGTAACACACACTCCAGGCTTGCTTCCAAAATGCTGGCCTTTGATCAGGAAAAGACATTATCCAAAGCCAACCCTACAAACACCAGCAAGAGTGCCAGAGTGGCCAGATGGTGCTCGGGTACCACTGCAGCCCCCTGGACTGATTCCCTTGCAAACACTGGCAACTGTGATGGGCAAGGACGCACCCTCCCTCCCCATCGCTCCCTTCATAAATCCAGCAAGGTGTGCCAACTTTCCCCGGCAGCATCAGGCACTCCTGCAGCTCCCTACTGCTCCTCTCGTAAGCACGTTGCCAGTGGGCCCTCACAGTGCCAAATATTGCTGCACCTTCCAAACTGCCTCCCTGTCAAGCACTGGCAGAGGTGCTACGACAGCGTCGCTACTGATCCGCTCCTCCTTACCCTTTCAATTGCAGGCACTGGCAGTGATGCCAAGGCACTCAAATTGTGCCAGACATAGATAAAGATGCTTGGTAGTAATACCTTCTTGCAAGAAATGGCAAAAAGACCCAAGGATCCACAGGGTGCTCTAATAACCTTGCCTTGCCCTTTGTGGCTCACAAACACTTGCAAGGATACCAAACTGCCCAGAGTAATCTCACAAATCTTTGAGGGACTCCCTAATCAGAGAGAAACGAATCCTTCAGTGCTGCTGACAGGTTGTTTCACTTACTCATACGTAGTTCACAGCCATCTACAAATTTATAACCAACTGCTCTTACAGTAACTACCATCTCTTCTGTCTTCACCACCAGGAGAGCTGCCCTGAGGAAACCCTCAGATGTACACAGGCACTATCTCTAAATGCTATGACACAAACCAGTGCTGCTGAATTGAGCTTCCTCACTTGCCTGTTTAGTGTGACGGGTTTTGGTAGCACACTGTGTTTCAGTGGCCCGCTGGTAAAGCATTAGTAGCAAATGCCTATGTGTATAAAGGAGGAAAAAGAAAACATGGCCCAAGTGATGTCTTATGCTAATTAAAAACTTTGGTGGTTCCAATCTCTTCCTACTGCTGCTGTACATTCTTCACTGACCCACAAACCAAAATTGATCTTTGGCAGGCTAAAAGGAGAGAAACAGATTTTTTTTTCTAATACTATCACCTGAAAGCATTGTCCCTGCTTCCCTCCACTGATACCACTTGGCCTCTTTGGCCAGCTACAAGCCCATGCTGCTTCCGCTTGTAAAGGAAAAATCTGACAGAAGATGAAAGGCTGCTTCTGTGCTCCAAATGCCTCATACTTTGATTAAAAATGTTTTTGTCAATTAGAGATTGATTTTTGCTGTTCATTAAAGTGATGGATGTCAGTGCTGATAGAGGTGATATTTTACCCTGTGGTGGCCTGCTATATAAATGGGTAGGAGAAACAAGAGGCTCCAGTTTGCTGGAGCGGAGTTGATGGCCAGGACTGGGATAAAATAGGCAGTCAGAGGATGGAAAAATGAGTGCCACAGTGCTCATCAGGGGGGAACAGGGGAAAGCTCTCATTGCAGAGTTTTGTAGCCAGTCCTTATCACTTTATCTTTCTGAGGGCACCGTGGAAGCTGAAGATGGAGACAGAGTTGTGGGGTGTTTTGGAGGGTTGCACAGTGGGCATGAAGTTATGGATTGTATAAATGCCATAAGCTGGTAAGTTTATATGTAGGCCATGCAAAATTTACCCAATCCAAGCTGAGCTTCTCCTCTAGGAACTCACACCCTGACACTGCCATAGAAAGGACATTCCCTGAGAGGAAGAAAGGGCTGTCCTTAAACTGCATGGGATAGGTTCAAACTAAGATACAAAAAAAGTCAAGAGCTTCAAATACTTAATCAATGACTGTACTGCAGTTTTCCCAAAATTAATCTACTTTTACCATTCACTTTTTGCAGGGCAGGGCCATACTTTACTTGTGTTGCTACCAGAGAGAGTAGGACAGGAAGTAACCAGAAGTTGCAGTATTTCCCAATGTTGTACCCATTGTGCTTTTGGCATTATTAGCCTTGGGCATGTGAAGGAGAAAAATCAGGAATCATCCACATGAAATAGTGGAGTCAGACCTACTATCATCTACTGGAAGTGGCAAAGCACACACAAATATGAAATAACCCTGGGGCTTGGTCTCCTCAGAACTACCAATACCTGTGGAAAAGAGTTTGGGCATCCATACATCTTTAGAACTATGGTACAGCCCCTGAAAACCCAGCTGGATTTTACAGTCTTTTTCAACTTAGTGCACACCCATCAGTGCTTTTGCAGGAAAGGAAAGAGAAAGAAATGTGCCCCTGCCCCAGAGGAGGGTCCTGATGCAGCAGGAATTCAAAGACACAATTAATGGCCTGACAACAGTCCCCCTATAAAATGTCCCAGTCAGTGAGAAAGCCATTTGGGACTAGCAGCTACATCAGATGCTAAAGCAGCTTCACTCTTTGCTGGGGCAATAGCAGGAGGATTCAGGTGTGCACAATGTTATGATTGCATTAAATGGGCTGAATAATGCCCTTCATGCCATGCTATCCTCCTGCCTTCAGCAGGGACATAGAGCAGCCACATGGCAGTCACCAGTGCACAACCAGGGCCAAAACACAGCCCTGAAAAAATCCACCTGCTCCCTTTTACTGCTGAAATCTGTTATCTGTGGGTCCCCCATCTCCTTCAGGTCCCAGTTTTAGACGCCAACTGTGTGTGCCTGTAAAAAGGCGCGCTCACGGACACATGTATTTGTATGCTGATGAGATCGTTAAATTTATCAGCTCTCCAATTCATTTGAGGTTCGTTATGGAGCTGCAGCGCTGCTCCTTTCATCTGGAAATGGAAAGGGAAGGGCCTTTACCCCTTTCTCGAAATTAAAGCGAAATGGGTACCATTTTATTTTAAGTGCCCATTAACTAAAGCGTAACTGAAACCAAGTTACAGTGGGTGCCTCAGGGGAATGAACATAGGAGAGAACATGCACACACACATACACACACACACACCCACACCCACCAACAGCAAATGGCAGCAGGCACAAAAATCAGGGGAATAAACATCAAAGCACTTCAGAGTGCAGTGGTAGCTAAAAACCTATTTTACACCCAGAAATGGTGAGAGATGCAGGCCCAAGAGCTCTTCAGTGCCTTTGAAAGACCCATTTAAGTCTTATTAAAATATTACCTGCTTTTTTTTTTTTTTTGTGCTTTTTACTGGATTTAAACTCTTAATTCATCTTCCGTAATTTTTTTCCTGCACTGGGCTATTGTAAGGGGGAAAAAGACTCAATACTGTTAGTAAAAGGATCTAATTGGTAACTTCTTTTCATCTCAGAAGCCCCCCCTCCCTCCCTCCTCCTCTCATTCCTTACAGGTTGGGTCATACCAGCTTTCTTAATCTTTGGAGATTATTCTTTTGTGGTTTGATGAGACTTCACTAGACTCTTAAATCTTTTCATTTCACCTCATTTAAATATTTTGGCCAATTGCTGAAGTTAATGATGATGAATAGGATTAAGATTAAAGGCTTAAAAGGGTTAGGAGGAGGAAAAAATATATTTCATTTCCAACAATGCATACAGAGGTCTCTTTTCCTCAGTGTTGCATTACCTCTCTGTTAGGGCTGTAGCTTGTAGTTCTTGGCAGGTCTCTGACATAGCTGCATCTCTCTGTCTCTCTGCAACCTCTCTTTTTGGCACCAAGTTCAGCAGAAAAGATCAGGACCTTTGCACTGTCTTTGCATATGCTCACTTCTTCTTTGTGCTGTCTGCCTCTGCTTCTGCTCTGTCTGTGCTTCACTGACTTACTCTAAACCCACATATCTGAGTATAACCTTTCAAAAATGTCATTTAAAATAAAAAGACCCCGCACATTCATATAGACAAAATTATCCTTATCACTTTGCACAGCAATTTAGAAGACAACCAGCCTGAAACTCTTGTCTGTGCACAGTACAACCCTTTCCCAAAGAAAAAATCTTCTATTATTCTTAAACTCCTTTCCATATACTGATTTCCTGTGGTACAAAGTTGAAAATTCATCCTCATACTATATGAAGCCACAGAAATTGGACCAAACTGGAAATCTAGATGCAACTAAATAAGTCGTATTTCTTCATCAGTCTTTTGTTTAAAAGCATAAATATAATCTCACAGAAATTGCAGTTCTAGGAAGTCTTAGATCAGTTTGGACAGGCTTGGGTCCCTCTGGCTGCTGTTTCAAAATCAGTGGAGAAGAGAGCTCATCAAGTGGCTTGGGTGGGTAATACAAGTTGCCAAATGAAACCAGGCAATTCTTTGTAAAACCCAGCTTTGCCAGGTAAATTGTGAGCTGGTGGTACTATACCTCAACAAAAATCTCTCCTGGTATGTCTGAAGCAGCAAAGAAAAGGTGGGTGGATGGCAGCAGCCAGTTCCTGGAGCAGCACCAGGAACTTGTCAAAGCCACACAAGGCCCCTGCTCTGACAGGGCATTCTCCATGTTTGCCTAAACACCTCTTCCATCCTCGGTGTTGTAAATCTAGATCTTCTCCAACACAAACTTTTTTAACAGGTGGGAGGAGAGTGAATACATTTTCCAGGCTTCAGTGAAAAAGCTGCATGAGAGGAAACATCATTTATAATGTTAAGGATTAAAAATGGCTTACTGTGGGGAATAAAGTGAGCTATGCGTCTGCTGAAGATTTCTGGCATATTGAACAAGCTGTACTGAAGCTCTAACCTAAAATATTTATAACAATATTTACCAGAGTTCATGTTAGACTTGGTTGGGGCAGAGCAGGTCCTTTAGCAAAGAAGGAATGTGCACAGTGCTGAAGTCTGTCTGGTTTCAATAAAAGATGAGCAAGGAGGGGAGTGAGAGCTGAATGGAGGGAGCTGGAAGATCATTTAGTGTTGTCTTAGGCAAAGCACCAAGTCCACAAGAGAAGCAGTTCTGCTAAGATGAGTCCAAGGATCAAGTATGACTGATACCAAACTTGACAGGAAAAAGCTGATGGGATGTACAAGGATGGACAAGTACATGGATTTGCCACCCAAGAATGACAGAAAAATGTGTACACTGAGAAGGCCTATTTCAGATCATCCTTGTACAACACTCTCACCAACTCTGTGCTTTGGCCAGCTTGAATAGAAGACCTGGAGAGGAAGCCCCAAGTGTGTTCACAGCTCAGGACAATGCAGCACTAGCAATAGAAATCTTGCCTCTGGGATGACAACTCAAGCAGCTGAGCCATTTCTTAAGTAAGAGGCGATATTTCCTCACCACTGAAATGAGAGACTTTTTGGAAAATCCTAGACAATGCAGGCAGTGCATAATCATTGTCCTGGCACAACAGAAAGGTGACTCTCCTCGTGGAGGTTGCTTACCTTAAACATGCCCAGAAACATGTTCAGTTCTTTACACTTCCTAAAGTCTCAGCAACACTTTCTCTAACTGCAGGGTAGAAAAATCCTAGTGTGCTCAACAAATTCAAAATAAAATGTTTTGACTGACACAGTGGGCTTGAACCAGAGACTTCCAGAGATAAAAGCAGAAGGTAAGGAATCAAGTGGTTGCTCATCAGCAGACTGCAGAGCAGTCTGGTAGCTGCGCAGGATTTTATGGATGCAGAGGCAAAATTTGAGGGGCATATGGACCAAGAGGATTTTTACTCCTCAAAACTACTCCTTCAAAGTCGTCTCCACTGCCAAGCAGAGAGGCTGCTGGAAGAACAGCTGTGATGGGTATGGGGAGTGTGCAATGGCCCATCACAGCCACATCCATTCCCAGTGCACATTTTCCATCTTCATTTGCTGCCCTAAGCATTTGTGCAGATTGGTAAATATTACGCAGATATCATATTCTGTGTCAAAGCAGACAATCTCTTTTCAAAATGCACTCAGTTTTTAAATGCTTCATCTGGAGTAATGCAAGGAAGAAAAGAAAAAGGAAACAAAGTTTGGGTTTTTTTTCTTTTTCAAGATTGAATTTTTTTTTTTAACTGCATCCTATATCAGTATTTGGAAACTGTCAACAGAATCCATGTATTGTTATTTAAAAGAATAAAATTAAAAACAATTTTAAAAGATAAGAAAAATAAGGTTTAATAAAGAGCTGATAGATTTTTTCACTCCTTTTTTTCTGGAAACCAAGCCTTGAAGACTTTCAATTCAGTAAAAAGGAAAAAGGACCTCAGGATATTGCTCAAGGATTCAGGACCTTCAAAAGAGATATGTAAGGAGACATCAAAGGCAGGTGTGTGCATGCATGAGTGTGCTGCCCATGTGTCTGTGCATGCTTCTCCTCTTCCTCAGGGGCACAGACGCAGCTTGGCCCCTTGCCTCAACTCCATAATGAGTTACTGTTCCCTCTGAGCTCTCTTTTTTTCAGCCTTGGAAAAACAATCATGTCTCTGAGGCTGGGGCTTCAGTCGCCCACAGCTGTAAACTTGTCCAGTTTTCTGAGAGCTCTTGGATGACTCTTGACCTGGGCTGCTGTGCTGCTTTCCCTGAGCTTTTCCTTTAATTATCACATATTGATTCAGCTTTTTAGCAAATAACTGTTCATAAAGAAATATTAAAGTCAGTGAAAAAAAACCAAAACACATCAACATTCCTTTACATATTTAAAAAAACCCCAAACCAAACCAAAACAACAAACAACAACAACAACAACAAAAAACCACCAAAAAAACCAAAAAACACCACAACAAAACAAACAAACAAACACAACAACAACAAAAAACAAAAATAACCAAACAAACAACAACAACAACAACAACAACAAACCCTAAAATTCAAAACTGTTTCATATCTAGACAAACACATGAAACTCCAGAGAAAACTGAAAAGAGAGGCCAATTCCAGGACATGCCTGTCTGGGATGGGAAAGACAAATCTGCATCCCAGATATGACTATGGCAATACAGGATCTGAGCTGTATTTCCCACACCTCCAGCACCACAAGCTAATGCCACAAACTAGTACCACATGCAGGTACTAGCTCTGCAATATTCCCAAATTCTAAAATGAAAAATGTTCTAGATGACAGTATGCTTACATAAATACAGCCTCAACTTTAATGAATTAACATATCCCAACTAAACTGAACTGAACTGAACTAAACTAAATTAAGAGTCACCAGCTAATCCATGCACTCTCAGCCAGCTCTTCCAATGAAAAATATGGTATTACCCAGGCACTAGTAACAATGACATAAACCCTCTTTTTAGCAGCAACTAAAAAAGCCTGTCTAGCCAGAAGGTGCTGGTGGATCTGTGTCTGCCCATGGCCTTGAGTTATGCCATAACTCACTGAGTTATGCCTGCTTGTGTATAGAAAACGGGCTGCAATGGGGTCCGATGAGAGACTTCATCCTCCCCAACACTTGTGACCTTTACTTCTTTTGGTTGTGCCATTCACCAGGGCAAACCTCACTTCATCTGGGATTCTTTTGACAGCCATTAAATCCTATGGTCTTCTGTTCTCTTTTTTTTCCCTTTTTTTTTATCTTTTTTTTTTTTCTTTTTTTTTTTCCTTTTTTTTCCCCTCATTTGTTACAGTGCTATACACACAGAACGGAGTGGCAGCTATGAATTCAGCAATCACCAAGGCTTGGCATTGATCAAGGTGAGTATTTTCATTCAAGCATTCTTAAGACTCTTGTCAGTACCCAGCTGCCTCCTCACAGGCTCCCAATAATCTCAGGGCTATTTCTTTTGAATGAGATAAAAATAGCCTTTATTGATAAAGACTACTGAAAACAAAACAGTAGTTTTTGCCTAGAGAACTGGGTCAATCCAATAGTCGGGTTTATAATGCCAACATGGACTCTACTCCACACCAGCCTGACGGAGCCATTACACATCAGAGAACACAAATGGACTGAGCAGAAAGGAAGAGAATCAAAGGCAGAAATGGACAGATGAAGCAGAAAAGCAGCCCAGCATAGAATTTACAGCATAGAAGCAACTCTAAGCATAGAATTTACAGGAGAACAATCAGAAAAAAAAAAAGATTCAAATGATTTCCATTATCTGAGACAGTCTCCCAGCCCCAATATATCTATACTATCATAGCAGCAAGGACACTGTAAGTAGACTAGTGGAAAGAACAAAGATGATGTTAAGCTCTGCATAAAGATGTAGGTGGGGTCCCACAAACAGAAATTCAGAGCTATGCCACGTGCTACCATTTAGAGCTGAAGTTCCAGTTGGATCACGTTCGAAGAAAAGGTCAACCCCAAAGACACATCTGGCTACAGAGCCAAAGAAACCCCAAGAGTTGATATGCTGAGTCCCAACACTAAAGTCAATGTTAGGAATGCAAATAAGGAGAGTGCTCCTAAAAGGCATATTTGGAGAACGGCCAAAACAAAAGAGTCTGATTCCCTCCATCCCACCATGTTATAAATCAGTCATGCTGCTGAAAAACGGCAGCACCAGTGGGATATAGGCCCCGGTTGCGTGACTGCGGCAATGTGCAGGATACTCTCAGCTGTGCTCACATCCCTCCTCGCAGCCCCAGAGTTTGCAGGTTAAAGGACAAAAATGATCACTAGGAGAAGGGGAAAGAATTTCACAGAAGTCAGTGTGGTAATACTGTCTGCGCCTGTTCTGAATTCTCCCCGAGAACAAGAACTTTGAGACTAATTTCACCATAGCTCATGGGATGAATGTTGTCTCTTTCTTCTGTGTAGAAATTACTTGGAAATGGTGGGTTGCTAGTTTAGTTTTATGAGCTCTTAAAACTATTCTTTGAATAATAATTGGTCTGAAGTTCATCTGTTGAAGGAAATTCAATATTCAGTATTCAGCTCAGGGCAACAGCACATTGGATCTGGAAGAGGAGGGCTTGGGGGGAATGACTCCCTCCAGAGTCACGGCCACACCACATGTGGCAAACCAAGTTTAAAATAGCTGCAGACAGAGAGGAGATCTGTCATTTGGAAATTACTTGTGCGCTGTTTGAAGCAGCCGTTAGCTGTGCAGCAAACAGGCTCTGCAAATAGAATTGCTGTGTGCAACACAACCTGGGACTAATGTAACCTCCTGTTTCCGATTACCAGGACAAGCTCTGAAGCCTGCCATCCACAGAAACTAATACCAAGGACTAGGGGAACGGGGAAAGTTTTATGGAACACGGGGCAACAGAAGCCAGTTTGCATGATTAAAATTAAATCTCCAAAAGCAATTGATTGTCTCTCCTTGATACAGAGAGCTAACTCTAATAAAATCTTTCATCATAAGGAGGCCTCTGCAAGGCTGGCATTGGATGATAAAGTAATGCTGTGAATTTCTAACCATGAGAGTGTGAATTTAAATAAAAGAGGATATGCCTTTGCCTAGCTCTTGGGCAGGGACCAAAAAGAAGGGAAAACGAAATCTTCACTGATAATACAGCTTATTGAAATGGTTCCACATGGTAAGTTAAACCAGACAAAAACAATGCTGAGGTGGAATGAGTCTGTTGTGCTTTGATTTCTTTCTAAATTAACCATTCGGCTCTATTAGAAGAGGAAATTTCAGCCTACGCTGGACAAATTCTCTCCTTGACAATTGAGGCAGGATCTCAGTTCAGCCAAGTATATATTCTTTCAAAGTAGATATTCTTATAAAATGGTAGGACTGGCTAAAAGACTCAGCTATGGCACACTCTTTTTCCTGCTCCATAGGGAGGGCAGTCTATCTCTCTTCCCCACAGACATAACAATATTTCCTTGCACTTTAATTCTTATAACTCTCCCAAGGCTTGCAGCACTGGACTTGGTCTCTCTGGGTAGGCAGGATATTGGCAGCTCAGTCCACTGACAGCACGGTGAATACCCTTAGGAGGTGGTGTATTGCTGCTGGTACTGCCTCTTACGTTTGCAGCAATAAGAGCAGCTCTGCAAAGCTGGCCTTCCCTGGCCTTTTCTCACAAGTTGCTGCTCTGAAAGGTTTTGCTTTGGGCCAAACAAAATAATTTGTGTCAAGTGAAATGATGTTTTCCATCTTTTTCTTTTTCTCCTTCTATATGAAAAAAGAAGAGCAACTGAACAAGAGGCAAGCCAACCAACGCAAAGAGGTTCGACACATGTCAGTTTTTTCTATCTCCAAATATTTTGTTTCAGATGCCAAAGAGAACAATATTTGCACATCTTTAACCCCAACCAGAAGAGCTCATTACGGAACTGGTGGCAGTCTGTACACTGTATAGGTGTTAACTTAAACTACACACATTTTAATTTGAGCAATTATGTTCTCTGGGCCTAATTCCCACTAGTTTAATTTGGATATTTTCTGTCATCACTTGTTGTACCCAACAGTTGTAAAATGTAACCATGCACTATTAAACAGCTGCTGCCTTCCACAGGTGGCTGCCTTTCAGAATGAGGTGAGGATGTCTCCTGTATTGCACAGAGGAGTTGTGAGGTTTAATTCATTCATGTTTGTGAACAGCTCTGAAAGCTTCATTTAAAACCTGCTGTATTCTTTGCAGGCTACATTTCCCAAAGGAAAAGAGTGCAAAGTAAAATGGCAGCTTTCACCGACAGACACCGGACCATCTACATCTAGATTGATCCTAAAAAAAAATATTCCCCTTTATGCCACTGGCAAGCCCTGCTACACTGCATGTTGTGCATATGCATTTTCAATATATACTATGCATCCTATACATGTATTTAAACATACATCACCTTTCAATAAATTCAGTATTGAGACCAATAGCTTTGAGCCATATGCATTCTCAGCTTCACTACTCTTATTGGCACAAGCAAAAAATGCAGTACTGGATACTCAAGAAGATTTAAGGTACAGTTAATATAAAATAAAAGCTATGTGGGGAATTCTTTCAGGTCTTGGGCATGTCTTGGGCATGTCTTCAGCTTCTGCATTGTTCAATATCACTACAACCATGAACAATTTCTAGGCATACAGTGACACTTATTTGATATAACTGTGGTATTGAATCAACAGCCTATATCCTGACTGGGATTTACTGCTGTGTTGGAAGCTGAGCAGACATGAGTACTTTTTCTCCTGGGTCAAACCATTCAATCATGTCAATTTGATCAAACATTCTGCCCCTTGCTTGAAAGCAGGGAAGATCTGGTTCCAGTGGAACCATGCTCACAAACCAGAGCTACTGGGTACCAAGTGACTTCAGCACTCACGTTCATCTAAATCCATAAGCGATGTAAGACAACAAGCAACTTTATCCTACTCTTCCTCTCTGATGTGACTGAAGGATTGTAAGGACAAGCCTTGGGATCTTGGAACGGAGGGAAGCAGGAAGGGAGGGAGAGAAGGGCAGAGAGGGAGAAAGTGAGGCATGGAGAGGAAGGCAAGTCTCACTTATTTCTGGATTGTGATAATAAGCCTTTTGCAGAAAAGGTACCTTATATCCCCACAATATAGTAACTGATCTCAACCTTTCTTGCAGAGGTCCTCTCAGAAAGCCTCAAAGAGTATGAGCTGTTTACAGGAGAGTTGCTTTCCAGGGAACTATAATAAATGTTGATCTATTGCTACCATCCAGGGTAGTTCCCTTTTAGTCTGAATAGGATTTTCTAGCTACAAAGGTACATAGAAGCCCAACTGTGTATCACAGTCTGTCTGCTTCTGCCCCCCATGCACACAGGAGGGCAGAAGCACATCTGAACCTGTGCCCCAGCTATCAGTTCCAGCTGTGCTTGCCAGGCTGTTTTCAACCACTTGCAGTAACACTTTGTGTTGCATTCTTGCTCTTTTTGCAAGAGATGTTCACATGCAGAGAATCTGAGATAGCCCATTCAGGATCCTGTAACTCAGGCCCCAGAAGACACTCACACTTGCCTACTTTTCCTGTCCCAGGAAAGAAATGTAGCTATTTCACAGTTAGACTGGGCAACAACAAAAATTAACTAGTTGTGAACTTTGCATAAAAGTCCAGCAGAGAAGTATGTCAGACTTTCCAGAGAGGGCAAATGTTACGAAGTTTAGGAGGCCTTTGTGCCACACAGGAAGGAGACCTACTGAGAAGAACAAGAGAAGAGTGGGAAGGGAGGCTGAGTGGGAGAAATGGAGAGCAGCTCATTTAGGTGTGCCCAGCAGAGTAAGTGGCAGGCAAATGAAAAAGCAGAGAGGAGAGAAAGAGATGGTGAGAGGAAGAGAAAGGGCCACTGAGATATCAAGAAAGACACAGACAGTAGACAGGTACAGAAAGAGATCAGAAAAAGGAGCAGGATGGAAAGAGCTGAAGACCAGAAAGGGTGTTTCCATTTGTATTTTCATCTGATCCAAAAATGTGCTCACATTAAAAAAAAAAAAAAAAAAAAAAAAAAAAAAAAAAAAAAAAAAAAAAAAAAAAAAAAAAAATTGCCAGCTTAGAGAAAGAGCAGCTCAGACAGCAAGGAAAGTGGTTTTGACAGAACAGCCAACTTAGGAAAGAGCTGTCTGCATAAGTGATCAGCTCAAACCACACTGACAACTCATACAGTCCAATCTTCCCTCTGATCCAGACTCTCTGGTCCTGGCTTCACTGACTGAATTAAATGGGTCACCAACATGCCATGAGGCTGGGGACTCTGATTTCTCAGACTCTCAACGTGGTTATGGGGATACACCAGCGCTCTCAGTGCAAACACAGGGCTTTCTAACCTGCCTGGAATGGCAATTTCCTTGATGGACATGGTCCAGATTTGTTTCAAGTTTTGTTTAACTTTAATAGCTTTACCCTTGAAAGATCAGAGGAGAAGAGGTGGTCTTAAATTGACAGAAGGGAGTCAATAAACCTCCTTTCATTAGACAGTGACTTTGCCTGCACTGTACTCAGATTTAACTGTAAGCCCCTTCCATAAACTAAAATAGTTTGGTTTGGCTCTGTGTGTGTGTACGTTAAGGGAAGAAATAGATCAAATTCAAGAAAGTGCTGAACACTCCTGCCCTTTGCTTTGTTGGTTATTTTTCCTCCCTGGCAACTGGCTTCCCTCCGAGAATGCTGGCTTGCGGATGAAATGAAATACAATATAACTGTATTTTGTATAGCATCTCTCAAGTAAACAGGATCACAATTGCTCTGCAGGCTAAGTGATAAAAAACAGCACAGAGAGAAGAAAATTAAGAGACAGAAATGATGGAAGAAAACCAGCTGCTTCCAAAGGAAGGAAGCACAGGTCCGTGGCTAAGGCTCTGGGTTGGGAAATGGCAGCACAAGCTTAGCTCTTAGAGCTGCCAGACTTCATGCTTTGACCTTGAACTACCTGCTTGACCTTACCAGGGTTCAGTTTCCAGTGCAAAACTTCTGCTTGTTAACTCTTCCCTGCCTTGGGAAGTCAGAGATTACTGCATTTAAGTCCGTGGCATGCTCTGACACTAGGCAGGCAAGGGCTTACATGGCTGGGTGGGTGGAAGTGTGCTAGAAGGTAGTGGCACACAGAGTAATTTGAATCTTTCCAGTAATTTGAATCTTGCCAATACCTAAAAAAAAAAATCACAGTAACTCACTGAGTATGATGATGCCATTGAAACAATTTAGCAAATGGTGTTGAAACAAAGGGCTGAGAAGCAAATTTCACTGCAGTAGGACAGCCTTGCCTTACACCCAGTGTGACAGGAGGAGGTGGCAGCCATTCTATCCCTTAAAAGCAGTTTCACTCTAGGGACAGATATTAAGGAATGGAGTAGCTGCCAGTGACAGAACTGTCTGAGCATGTTAAATTTGGGTAGCATGTGGTACGGCGGTCATTTATAACCATGACGCTAACAGTGCAAAACATATTGCTTATCACTATCAGAGGGTTGGGAAGGATGGCTAGAAAAATGCCTTGCAATCTGCTGCTGAGCAGCTCAAATACGGAAAAGCATGAGAAGTGATGACCCAAATGGCTAATGAACGTGTTCATTACATGTTGACTGTGAACAGCAGGCTGACATAATACTTTTCAAAATAAGACATGATTTTGAAAGCACTTAATTTTTTATTTTTTTTAAAGCAACCTATTTATCTGTTTCAGTGAAGCAGGGGCTGGTGTGCTCTTCAGCATGGCTGTGGAGAGGAGAAGCTGAGGCATACCTCAGGAAATACTGATTTCTTGAGATCCATCCATTTCCTTCTGTATTCAATACCCTTCACAAGTTCAGTCTCCTGTCCTGCTTTAAGGTACATAACTAACAATATATGGACAGAAAAAGGGAAGGCACAATCACGTGTTGGCTGGGATATGTCCTTTTCAAAGGACAGATGGGGAAAAAACCTAGGTATTAGAAGTTAGCTCCTTCCTTCTCTATATGGGATTTGAGTAGCTCTCCTCCCTAATTTTCCTTAAATTTCCATGTCCTTTAACCTTTTCCCATCCAGTTAGTTCAGAGCAGAGCCACGAATCAGAGTGCTTAGACACTGAGAGAGAGCCTTGCAGAGAACAAAGGGGAAGCTGTTGGTCCAGGTTGCTGCTTCCCCTGGAAGCAGTGGGCCAGGGGTTAAGCCTCCCAGAGCCTCTAGCTGCAGGGAGGCTGGCTGCTGCCTCCCTGCTTTCTTGCCACATCCCTCCCTGTCCATCAGCCACAAGATTCATGTAACATACCCAATGCTTCATGGACCCCGACCCCAAATAGCACAGAGGGGGCTCCAAGGCAAGGGACTCTTGACAGTGCACACCTCCAGAGGACCTTGCTGTCCACCCCTGCCTGTCTGCACAGTCTCAAGGCCTTGGAAAAGTCATGGCACCAGGCTCACAGGACACCTTACATATCTCACCTTTCCTCCTCTCTTCCCCAAGGCCCCAAGTCAGACTCAACTCATGGAGCAGGAGCACTGTTTTCCTCAGCTTCCAGAAGTAGCCTGCATGAAGTCAGAGACATCACATGTGCATCTCCATAGCAACGAGATCAGGCCCAGAGTGGAAAATGAGGGACAATGGGAAATAATATGGGAGAGGGCTCTGCAGAGAAGGGATAGTTGCTTCTGCTTGGCTGCAACCAGGCAGCACAAACCAAGAGTAATGGGTGGAAGTGACAATCCACCCTCTGCCACTGTTGGGATGGAGAGAGGCCTGTATATTGAACCCCTTCTGCCTGCCAGACAGAAGAGTTTTTATTACTTAATTGCAGAACTACATTGGTCCGAGAGCCCAAATCACAGCTGTACTGAGGTCTTAATCTTTACACTGGTATTTTAACCTTTGTCCCTGGCTGCAACAGTGTCTGAGATCCACCCCCTGGGATCCTCCTCTACCCCATTCCCATTGTTCAGAATGTGGCAAGAAATTCAGAGCTCCTGCTGTGCCTGAGAAGTCGCTTCCATTGTCTTCTCCTCAAGTGTCCCCAAAGTGGATAGGTAGCAAAAATCATTAGAAAGTCAAAATACTGACACTTTGAGGAAAACCTTTTTTCAGGAGTGTGAGTACAGTTGGGACCAGATCACATATCTAGATCTAGTAGTACACATGGCCCTGATTTTCATGCTGACTCTTTCTGACCAGGGCTCTATAGAAATGATTAAGAAACTGCTACCAGCTGTCGCAAAGGGGAAGTAGTTTCTTTATATGAGAGCAGAAAGTTTTGGCGTTGAGGGGAGCTCAAGTCTGATCTAGCCCCTCTTGGTGAACGTAAATTATTTTTTTATGCATCTTTCATTACCTTACTTAGTGAAAGCAAATTACACCACAATCAAATGCTGTGGCCACCCTGCCTTCTTCCCTGCCACCCTCACAGATGGGACCATCTGTATCATTTGCCCTGGAAGATCCATGTCTTAGCAGATGATGTCTTTCCCCATGATCTGGTTTTGAAATTCAGCATTTCAGCCTGTCAGCAACATCTAGACTTCATCCCTCCTTGCCTGTGCTGGTGCCACTGCCTCTTGCAGTAAGGCAATCAGAGTATAAGCTTTTTCCCAGATTCCCCGCTTAACCTCAGGCAGACCTGTGCAGCTTTAAGTAGCGTATTACAGTAATGAGGGGCCATGATTATTTCTAAGAATATGCCCTCCTTCCCATTAGTCACCCCCCATGACAAGCAGCTCTATCCTTTCTGCTGCCACCAGTCACTAGCAGGCCATTGGGGCCGCAAAGGAGGACAGAACAGCCTGACATAAAGAAAAAGTAAGAGGAGCGCATAAACTGGGAGAGAGGGTGGGGGAAGGAATAAGCATTGACAGTCAAAATGCAAAAAAGATGAAATGCAATTTTTCTTCAAACGCCTGGAGACAAGACAGATCTCCTGGCTTCCTTCCCCTCCCTTGCCCTCCTGCCTGAAAAGAGAAGAGGTAGTTAACATAGGAAAGCCCCTCAAATAAGCCCTGACAGCCACATATTCAGAAACTGATGGCATTTCCCTAAACACTGTTTGTAAAATGGTAATTATCCAGCAGGCAGTGACAGCTGGCACTTAGCACTGAGAGGGAACATGAGCGGACAAGAAGAAAGGGATCCTGCTGTAATTGAACAAAGGGTAAAGAAATATATAAAACATAATCAGAAAAATACAAAAATTGGTGGCTGTGCTAATAGGTCACCTCAGCTTCTTGGTTCATCTTGAAAGGATTGAGCTTAAATGCAGATTCAGACTGACATCCTTCAAATCATTTCACTGGCAACAGCACCTCTGAGGGGAGCAGCAACAGCAGCAGCAAACCCAGGGGGTTGAGCAGCTGATGGTGAGCACAGCGGTGCAGAACTGGTGGCCAGTTTTATCACCCAGTGTCTGGAGCACCTCTTTGCCAACTTGTGTCACCAGATCAGCTGTTGGGAATGAAAGCTTCTGGGTAGACATTTTCTCCCTACTTCAGACCAACTCAGCTATGCCACAACATGGCAAAATAGAGTCCTTCATTGGAAGGATCTAGACTGGACAAAGCACCAGGCAATGTGAGTTGAGTTGGACAGGGACATGTCTAGGCAGATCTTCCACTTCTTTGCTGTTAAACAAAAAATCCACCTCTGGGATTCTTTTTGGGGCAAGGGAGGAGCCTGACATTTCAGATATCAGGTCTGACATATCTTCGGTTTGGCCTCGGGAAGGGCTCTGCTTTCATTGCCTCTGTTCTTTGCTTACAGAATGGATTGTGTGTTGTTGTTGCTATGCCATATGTTCAAACCAAGGCCTTTTTCCAATTACTTCCCACCCAAAATTTAGGAGGGCAGGGTCCTGGACTGGACTTAAGCCCTTAAACATGATCAGTAATACACATGAAGACATCTTCCCTCATATGAGAGTCACACTGTCACAACAGTCACAGAGAATAACTGAAGAAGAATGAAAATAAACTCATTAATGAGCAGGGTGGTATCTTTGAGCTTGGGGATTTCCAAATGCATATTCTGAGGCCATTATATTTGCTTTCTCATTACATTAATTAGGATGTTACCTCCCTCCAGCCTGCAGTTGAGTAAGCTCTGACCTCTCCAGGAGGCTTCATGACTTACTTTTGCCCAGATCCATCCTGGAAAGGTTACTGCCAGGGTCCAGCAGCATGCACCTTGGATCACAACCCATGACAGGCTCCTGAGTCACTGAGTGAGCAATAGGCTAGCAGTACAAACAAATAATGCTCAGGTGAGTGTGGTCAAACAGGAAGGCTGACGGAGTACAGGAATACTGGAAGGAGGTCTGCCTCTCTCCTGTTACCAGGAATCAGCCTGTCATATGGATAGTCCATGCCTGAGATAACATAGAAATGGCACCCAAATTTCATGTCATCCCTTGCCATTGCTTCTCCTTCACCGAAAGACTCTACCCATGAGAAATATGTAATTGTCCTAACTGACCCATACAATTTTAGAAACTGAAGGCAAAAGCTTTTGAATTTCAGCTAAGCACACCTTTCTCCTCTATCCTGCCTCAATTCTGTTTTACTAGGTGTTGCTATTACTTGGTCCATCACAGCAAACGACCTCTAAGCTTCTTTTTATGCCATATTCTCCTTGGTGCCAGGTTTGTATGTTAATAATTTTCTCAGCACACACGCACATTTAAAATAAGATAGATTTTCTCTGCTGCAGACAGATACACCTCTTCACAGTAATTCATTATGCTACTATCTCCAAAGCTGTTTCTTTGAGAAATATGCGTAGAGACTTGTATTAACAGTGTAGAGTTTTCATGATGATAACTGATGATTTGTTTGACTAGGTCTCTTACGTATCAATCTAACTATTTTGTAGTTTGCCTGTGATTTATTTTTGACTGCCTTAATAAAGTTCCAATATTGCTTTCAGTAATCAATCTGCTTTCTCTAAGCTACTGTTAAATTCTTTTTTGAATTGAGCGAGAGTTTGAGTAAAGAATTTATCCCATAAAACTACTGATCTGAAAGTTATCAATATATTTCTAAATGTCCAAGTACAAGTAAATTGAAAAGTGAGATTTTTACCATCAGTTGACATTTAAATATATGCATGTTTTCAAGTACAAAGTAATTACTTTAAGCAGTAATAGAGCATTTCTCATAAGATATATTAAAGAAACACCAACAATGAAATTGCTAATGTTGCAATTTAATTATAAACCCTTCTATATGCCAGCACATCTTCACTATTACTTCTGTTGCCAGTCTTGATCTGTAGCATGCTGTCTAACACAATTTACAATGCTTTTTTTTTTTTTGTACAAATTACTTTCATAGCTTCTGTTTATCTGCCATATATGGGAAAGCATGGATGAACAAAAGATGATACATAACAGTGATTAAGGTTGAAGAAAAAAATATGAGAGTATTCTGTGAAAACCTCTATGGAGCCACACACTGAAAGGGGGGAACACACACCCGCAGGAGACCAGCAGCAAGACCAATAGTTCAGCTGCAATTTTGGAAAGGCAATTTTAGTGTAGCCATTAGAAGACAAGTCTAAATGATTTTGGAGTAAACATGAATATTCATTATCAATATTAATGCATTTACCACGGACTCCTTTGTTTCCATGCAAGGTTTCACATACAATCTAGCTTGGCTATCCCCTGACTAAAGCACACTGAAATTTAACAGTTTCTTAATACAACACTTAGCTTCACTGTTATTAAAGATTAGAAAGGAAGAGTTTAGAGCACCTAGGACTTCTCCCTCAGGGAAGCAGTGAGACATTTCACCCATAAATTCCCATTTCTGACTCAAAATCTCATGAGTGAAGCAAAGAAAATATTTTAAAAAGACATCTGATGATGATTGGAAAACTGCAAGTGATGTAGAGCTAAACACATCCTTGGGTAACCTAATTTATTTTATGAAATGAATACAGGCAATAAAGAGATTCCTGTACACACATGTGCACACACTCATACACCCAAAATAAAAGCACCTTAATGATCCTCTCTGTCACAGTAAGAGCTAGTACCAGTCACTGGGCTTTGGTGACTGTCCAAGCACATTCACCACTGATGGAGGAAACCTTTCCTGGTTTTGCCCTCTAAAACACACCTGGCACTCAGCACAAGAGCTTAACCCGTAATAATTTCATAAAGCACTCCTAATGCTTCTGCAAGTTCAGGAAGATGCAGCACATCACCATCAGCAAGGTTGCTGTCAGTGTCTGTGAGTTATTTCTGTTGTTGCTGTCAGAGGGTCTGTCTGAATTAATGCTGTCTCCACTCGGCCCCAAAGCCACAATGGGTTGAAGGAAGCTCCAGAAAGAGTGACAAAAATGATAGGTTTGGAAAGTGTAGCATAAATGAGAAGATTAAGAAGGCTGGTTCATTGAGGAGGAAAGATGTGATGGCTTGTTCAGCTCTTATGTGGGGCTTGCAGAGAAGTGGGTGCAAGGTAAGTCACAAGGAGGGGTGCAGGCCAACTCAAGCCTGTCCTGTGCACAGCCCTAGACTATCAGATGTGAAGCAGATCTGTCAACCACACAGCAGAGCTAATGCTCCACCTCTTGTCAGGCATTAAACACCCACGGGACCAGCGTCTTTCCAAAAACACGGACCTCTTTCAAACCCCAGCTGGGCAATTCCCAGCAGTTCTGTTACAGAAAGGAAAATCCTCCTCCTGCCTGCCCTTCTCCACCCACAGCTCTCAGTGGAGAACAGGCAGGAGGAGAAAAGTGCAGTAAGAGTGAAGAGGGGCATGTGTGCGTGTTCTCAGGCACAGGTGCAGAACATGAAAGCACACACCAGTGTATGTGAAATGAAGACAAAAAGAGGCACAAGGGCACACTGAAACAAGGGATCAGCAACCAGGAGGTAAATATGCAAAAGTAAGAGAAATGGATCAAGAGGGAGTAAATTGGCAAGAAAGAGAGAGAAAGCATTTGGAGGACTGACAGTATGGACCAGGAGACATCCCAGCTCCAGGTACACATGGGAACATTAGGAATCGAGCACAAACACACACACAGAGTACCACACACTGAAATAAGCACAAGTGACAAATCACAGACTCGTTTGGGTGAGAAAAGACCTCTGATGCATCATCCAGGCCATTGCTGCAACATGTGGCAGATCTGATTATACCTAAACCATCCCTGACAGATGGGTGACTCATCCCTCCCTTGAATATCTCCAGTGCTGGTGGCTCTGTAGTGTGCCTTGGCAGCCTGCTCTGCCACCAAACTGTTCCTAGAGTTATAAAGTTTTCCCTAATATTTTTTTACTAACTGTTCCCTGTTGTACCTCAGGACCATTATGTCTTAGGCCTGTTTGTACCAACCACCGAGAAAAATGGATCCCTATCCTCTCAGTAGCATTTCTTTATGGATTTGCAGGCAGTGATTACATCTCCCTTCACGCATCTTTCCTCCTCAATGAATATATACCAGCCTTCTTAATCTTCTCATTTATGCTACACTTTCCAAACCTATCATTTTTGTCACTCTTCCTGGAGCTTCCTTCAACCCATTGTGGCTTTGGGGCCGAGTGGAGACAGCATTAATTCAGCTTCCTGCCTCTTACCTGTGCCATGTCCAGTCATGAAAGGTTTAGGACTAGCTTTATTTTCTTTCCTGAACACCATTTGCTTGCCTGAATATCTCTGGCTTTATCCTCCTGAAATATTCTGTTACGTGCAGAGACAGAAAAACATGCACATACGTGTCAGTGCAGACTCGCACACCTATTTTACATTTTTTATATATGTTTATTTTATATATTATATAAATTGATATGTCCCTTGCCTAGTAGAGGTTCCAGCATTAAAAGCTGGCTTAGAAGACAAACTAGGCCAGCTGTGATGATGCAGAGAATAAGGAAGATGGTGATGCTGTAATATTACACACTGGAAGAAGCCCCATTTGATGGTATCCTGATGGTGGACTGAACACGAATATTATCCAAAACTGTGCAGACCATATCCATTTCATAGTGCTCAGTTGTCTTCTGGACCCTGCACACTGCATCCATCATTCTTCCCTCCTTCTTTAAAGCCTTCACTTACACGATGAGTTAGCCTAGTACTCAGCAGGTCTGCCCCCCTATTGTTAAAGTGATGTGCATGAATGGTTTCTACACAATGCAAAAATGCCTTTGGCACTATGATTTTAGTTTCAAATGGATAACCTACATGAGGAAAAAATCAAGAAAGGAAGGACTGAGTAGGTCATTTGAGATATTATGCAGCTGCCTCCAATTGCTCACTTCAGTTTCTGAAAAGCCTCTCAGGGATTGAATTAGAAGATGGACCTTTAAAAACATCTGGAGAGAATATCCACTCGAGCACCCAAGAATGCCATAGCATTTCCTTTATGGATTTCACAGAGAGAGCAAGTCCCAAGTAAAATGCATAACAAACACAACACACCAGCCCTTGGTGAAAAGGCATTATGGCAATAAAGTGACAATCATTTCAAAGAGTCCCTGATTTCCATCTACAATCAGATACTCACAAAAGCATGCCATTTCTATACTAGGAGCCTGACCTGATGGCTGGCACTGTGACTTACTCCACCAAGGCACCACTGGCCACTTGTTTGCCCCATCACACTTGAGAACTAGAGGCTGTGATGAACAGATAAGACTTTGGCTCTAGGGGCTGTGAGACAGAGGCCAGGCTCCAAGAAAGTCATCTGTAACCAGTTATAGCTACAGCCTTATTGCCAACGACAGCAAGTTATAGATGTGTCTGTGTGGCAGACTAATGGTCAATAATATTTCTTTTCAATACCCTACAGCAACATCAAGCCAAGCATGGTGTTTATTAAGTCTCATGGAATTTCCTGTCTGTTCTGGAATCTGTAAGGTTTTACCCAATTGCACCAGTCTTAAAAGAAAATCAGAAAAATCAGTTAAGAAATGGAGAAGCATCTCATTCCTCACAATGAAAAGAATATGAGATGTAAAATGTCACTGCTTTGATGTGCTGGCAAACTTCCTGGAATCAGTCAACCAAAGATAACTATGTTTATAAATATTTGAGATATGAAGATACTGTATATAGATTGCATTTTTATTATTATTATAAAAGTGTTTGGACTTTTTTTAAAAAAATGGAAAGAAATAGCTCTGCAGTATATTCTAAATACATATATTAGAGTGTTTTGTGCTGTGCATAGCATGTTTTAATAAGGAAGAACCTGAATTCTACTTTCTCTCTACCCCTTGATCACAGCAAAGTAGCTATTCCCTTCTCAACATCTCCCAGCAAGAGGTGCTAGGAGGCTGGTGGAGCAGCACTGGAGTTGCCAGCAGCTATGGCAGCACAGGTGAGCAGCATTATGAAGATCCCTTTATCTTCAGGCTTTGTGCTGCCGACCCATATCCCCCTATCTAAGAATATCCCATGTAAAATCAATAGCAATAACAAAATCCCTTGGAGAATTCATGGAGTCCTTCAGAGGATACAGCCAGGACTGAGCAGGAGAAATAGCTGGGGATGACTACAGCTTGTTTCTGTTGCTCCTGGCAGATTTTATTCAGGGCAAGGCCCAGGACTTGCTGCCCCTGGAACCCCACAATCCAGATAACTGCTTTTCTATTCTTTTTACAACTGACATATCATTCTTAAGACAGGAAAATTACTGAAATGCAATAGAAGTGGTTCTCACAGCCATGTGAATTCTGTTCCTGCCCAGCTGGCCTCCACAATATGCCAGCCTGGGACTTTTCACACCCAGCTCTGCCAACCCCTCTGCCACATTCCCTGCTTTTCCTGCCCTCAGGCAAGCTCATCTGCTTGGAGATGAACCTCAGCTGCACCCTACAACCACATTCCATCCAAAGCCTGGCCACTCTGCAGTGCCACATGTGCACCCTGATCCTGAGCAAAAGCCCCTCCTGCTATTCCCATTCCTGTGGAAACCCATTCCAGTTTAATTACTGGCTCTCCCATCTTGCAGCTTTATTGACATCTACATTTTCATTTGTCATCTTTTCTCAATTCCCAGCCTTATTCCCATTATTCCCTGTAACAACAGACAGCATGCCACAACCAATTTCACTTCCACTCAGCTTTCTAAACCTCGTCTGAAAAAACAAGTATTACCCCACTAGAAAACCTACCTGAAATCTATTGAGCTGACTGTCAACTGGCTCCATGAAACAGAGGTAAACAATTAAGGCACAGTGTTTGCAATAATCACCCTGCAGAGCATTAACTCCCTGTCATTTGAGTCCTGGATTAATGGTGCCAATTGGTGTCAGCCCTGGCTGGCACATCAGCCCATTCTCACCCATCAGAAGGGTCTCTCCAAGCACAGGGAGGCTCTCTCTTGCCTCTCTTATCATGGCTTTTCACCTTCTGCTTCCTTGACAGATAACCATTCACTCCACAGCCCAGAACTGCAGGGCCTGACTTTCATCCCAGTCAGTTACCAGCTTGTGGCAAAATACCAGAGAATGCCAGCATTTAACACCATTCAGTGCACATTTCAGTGGATATTTCACTGGAGAGTCAAACCCCCTCCCAAAGTAAGGGCAGAGAATTTACACAGAAACAGCTGGAGGGAGACCTTGCATCATTCTCTGTTATTAAATATGACTTGTGCTGCATTCTCTAAGAGGATGAAGGAAAATTCTGCTCATATCTCTATACATGCTTATTTGTGTTTGGGGCAATCAGGATTGCCAGCATTCAAGATCAATCAGCCCTCAACAGGGTTCAAGGTTTGGAGAATCATGCCTCGTTTGCTTTCCCATTGTAAATGTTAACTAAACATAGCTCTGGGGAGAGGTGCCAGTTCAATAGCTCTGGAGATTACCCTGCCAAATTCTTTTTTCAGTCTCAGCACTGTAAAGTCAGAGCAATTCCAACTACCATCAGCAGAGCTACTCCAGAATTGCAGTCAGGGTGGATTTTGGTACTGCAACTCTCTGTTCTCACCCAGGGCAATAAGATGACCTAGTTTAACCCCTCGGCAGTGCTCCCAACAAGCTCAGTGGGACCCACTTTTAATCCCACAACAGATACAGCACTGGCAGCAACAATGTTTGGTTTATCAAAGTGGAAGCCATAATATGTCCCCTGCACCACAAACGTGCCTCACATTTTACCACAATCCCTGCTGGAAAGACCAACCGTGCTTCATAGCTGGCATAAAATAAAGTCACAATTAGCACCAAGGAGAGGGACTTATGCCTAGTCACGCCCATTTGAACCAATAGATTTCAATGGAAGGATAATTACAGCAAAATCAAGTGCTCTGAATTAAAATAAGAACAGCAGAAAGAACTGGACCACATGGATGTGGCCATGGGTGACCCTATGCAGTTGCCAACAATATAAGCCTGCTATACACCCTGCTGAAAAGGACTATGGCATTCCCTGCCTCTCCCAGTTCACTTCAGAGTTGCCTGAACCTGTGCTGGAAGTTCCTAAACTGCAGCTCTTGCTAGGTTTTGCCCGTCTCTGCTCAAGGCATCAGGATACCTGAAGAGCTCCAAGGTAGACCATGTTTCCTCCAGACTTCTCTGTGTCACAGCCAAGAGTCCACAAGCCCAAAGGAACATATTGCCCTCATTTCTCAGTTTTCCTTTTCATTGGAAATGCCAGTATTTAACCAGATCAGAGTCATCTACAGAGAGAAAATCTGACTTAGGGAATCTGTTTTGAAATGAAGGAGTGAACTAGTTCACTGAGCAATTCATTCTTTTTCTCCGTGCCTTCATCACTTTCTGCTTTCTGCACTGCACATGTGATGATTTATGATGTTGACATCATCATGAAGCTCTCTCCCTATTTCACAAAAAGCCTTAAAAAGAGAGTGTTTTGGCTCAGCAGTGTTGGGTGAGATTCAGTATTAAAGCAGCATATGTTTGGAAGGGCTGCAGTCCATAAAAACTTCTAAACCATTGGAGATGCAGCCATCATTTAGGATAAAGGATTGGGTGTGTTTTGCCACCTGTGGTGTAGAGAGCAGGTCCTTCTGGACCATGGTGGCCTAAAAGCTCACCACAGTGAAGAGTGGGACTTGAAAATTTCTACTAAAAGCAGATGACCATCACAACTACAGTTGCTCTCCCATCTTGTGTCCGTAACTTCTCAAAAACAAAGACTTCAATCACCATTGAAACTTTGCTCAGCCCTTTTTTTTTTTTGTATGTGAGGTTGCCTGGAAGAGGGAGGGAGTCAGTTTTCTCTGTGTGGAGCTCTCATGTGAGCACATGCAGGACATTATCTTCACTCCTGAGCACCTCATTATGCAAAATATATTGACAAAAATGAACAAGAGCGGAGCAGAGCAACAAAATAGTCAGATAATTAGAGCAGCCAAAGAATGAAAGGGTCAAATAATGTCTGTGTGGCTGTGAATAGGAGACAGGATATCAATATGAATAAAACAAAGGGAAAGAAAGCAAACGCAGACCAAACCTGAGACAAACTTCCTGATGGCAAGGTATGGCAGTAGGTTGGAATGTCTCCTAAAGAATACAACTGCTTGCTTGCTGCCAGAAAACATTTCAGAGGAAACCCAGCTCAGTGTCCAGGAGGCAGGCCTGCTCTGCAGCAGGGCCCAGCTACAGTTAGCACTCCTTGCACTTTTAAATGGATGTTTCCATCCATGTTGCATGTCCCAAGCTCACAGGCAGCCTGCCACTGTGCAGATGTTAAGCAGATGCCATCTCCCTCCAGTGGTTAAAGCGATTTCAGGATGAGATGGTAATTGTCCCTGAAAGGCTGTGTGCAGAATGCAGGAGGGTGCAGTATGTTGCACTCTGGTGCAACTGAGAGCCAGGCCTCATCCAGGTAAAATGGTAAGCCATGGTGATGACGCAGGCTGAATTCTCAATGCATTTGTGCACACTTGCCCCTTGAGTTGCTGCTGAGGAAGCTCGAGGAGAGGACCCACTCAGCAGCACTGTCAGTGCCCAGATATATTGGCCATGGCATCCATCCAGTCCCTTATCCTGTGTGGGATAGCAGTCAGCACCAGATGCTTCAGGGAAGGTACAAATGCACCATGTGGACAGATGTGGAACAGCCTGTCCCTCTGTGCCAGGCTTTGTCCTGGGTTTTGAGACCTAGAG
The DNA here is from genome assembly GCA_016584745.2 of Phylloscopus trochilus trochilus. Lineage (NCBI taxonomy): Eukaryota > Metazoa > Chordata > Aves > Passeriformes > Phylloscopidae > Phylloscopus > Phylloscopus trochilus. The sequence continues at coordinate 27,842,198 of WQNJ02000012.1, forward strand.
AAGCCTTAAACCTTACTGACTGCATGTGGCTGGCTCTCCTTCCCAGAATGTATTCTCCTTGATTAAGACAACTCTGAACACTCTCAATGGATACACGATCTTTTTTAAATTTTGAGTCCTGCTGAAAGATGGCTACTGATGATGTAACAAGACTGATTTCTCCAGCCAACCTGCCTGTTACAGGGGAAAAAATACTCCCACTTTTTCACTCTGTAGTGTCATCAGACACCTCCTTGTTCTTTAGTCTGAAAACTGAGGCACTCTCCTATGAACATACAGACTTTTACGTATCTCTTCTTCTTAGCAACATACAAGCTCTGTGGGTCCCAGACTTTCAAAGAACTTTCTCTTTGCATGAGAATTCTCCCAGGTACATCATTATTCCCATTGCTCTGCTCTCCGATATCTCTTGTCTGAGACAACGTGGCCAGCCCTGCATGGATATTTTTGCAAGTGAGGTGCCAGCACTGGCAGTTTGGGATCGATCCATCCACCACCATATTAACATGCTGCAAAGCTGTCCCCACAGTCCCTGCTTTTCTCTGCTTTGAGAAGTAACACAGCAGTGCTCTGGCAGTCTCTGTCTTTCCTGTGGCCTTCTCAACCTTTGTGGTTTTTTATTCAGGCCTTCCCTTCATACGCCCCACACTTGGTGCTAATGTGGTGTGCATTCAAGAAGTGAATAAACAAAGGATGTAATTACTGTGCCTTCGTTTTGAGAATGGATATATAAGTGAGTGGCCTTTTCAGGGCATTCCTGTAGAAAAAAAAAATGTGTTGTGTCTTCACTAAAACCATCTATTAGTCTTTTCCATTATAATCAATAAATCAGTTCCCTTTTTATATGGTGATGTTGGCTCAGCTGTGATTTTCTGATGACAAAATTCATTACTCAATTGTCTCATCGCTTCCTTTCTAAGTTCAAAAACATCCATTAGCACCACTATGTGAAGCCCCATTAATCTGCTTTCATTATAATAATGTTCTTATTCTTTCTTAGCATCTTTATTGCATCCCACTCATCCTTGTTGTCTCATAGGAGCTTTTAATTAATGCACTAAGAACTGATATAAAGAATCAGCTTCTTTTTTATTTACTTTCTTTTCTTAGATCTAGCATTTTTGGTTGCTGGACAGAAATTAACCATATTTACTCAGGTGACCCTATTATAGAATGGAGAGAGCTGGCACATGTGATGATGTAATCTGGATGCTTTAGAGCTGACTGGATTTTGCAGGGGAAGGTACAGTCAAAATAACTTTTACTGGCTCCAAGTACTCATTTGCTCTCGTTCTACTACAGTCTCCTGAAAAACCTTTTTCAGAATGGGAAGGATCCATCACAGCTATGCAACGCTGTGTCTGGACTTGGATTTGTTTCATAATGCAAATCAACAAATGTACCCTGCATCAAAAGAAACTGAAGGGCTGCTGAAGGACTTCTAACTAAGGTGAGAATGATTCCTCAGTTAATGAAGGCATCAAAAGTGATGTCTTACTCCCCTCCTTTGCCCACAAACCTGAACCCTGCCTTGTCACTAATACCCATTCCATGAGGAAAAAAAAAAGGTGCAGAATCACAAAGATTTAGTGCCCCTGTTCTATTTCCCACCCTCTTCGTTTCTTCCCACCTGCAAGACTTAAGAAAAGAAAACAAACAAATGCTGTTTCTACAGCAGACACATACAGTGGCTCATACATGGGCTATGGTACTTGTAAGGCCCCTGGGCCATGAGTCAAAAAATGTATTTTTTAGTCCTACATCCGACAGTACTTCTGGGGAAGCCCTTTCACTGGCCCCATTCTGTCTTCTGTTTGGGTCACCAGTGCCAGTGACGAGGGCTGTACCACAGTCCTGTCCCCTGCAGTGCCAACTGTGACGTGTCCCTGGTCACCACCAGGGTCTCTGGGTGTTAGGGCAGCATGGCTGAACTCAAAGGCTCTTGAAAGCAGACTGCTGCTTTTGTCCTAAAGATTTTCCCTGCAGGCAGAGGAGGCTTTGCTGCTCCATACAGAGCACACTGTAGTCTCCTCCTATGCTTCAAACAGCATTTGCACCAGTCCTCACAGGGCTCAGCTCAGCCCCCCTTATTCCAAGGTGCTAAGCCCTCATGTGCACCTCAAACAGATGGGAAGGAATCTCCACACACATTTCCAAAGAGGAAAAAACAGTTTCTCTGGGAGCAAGGGCTTAGAACTGGTTGCTGGAAATTTGACTGTGTATATCCTACTTGAGAATTCCGTTCTGAGAAGGAAGATGGCATGCATTTGGGTGAGGGATTAAAACCAGATGATGGCATGCATTTGGGTGAGGGATTAAAACCAAAACTATTTGCCCTGTCCTTCCAGTGTGTGTTAGTGTAGGAGACAACAAATAACAAATGAGGAATATTAAATTCCCTTCCTTTGCTCATCACAAAGGGACAAACAAAATTGGTCAACAATGGTTTTCTGGACCTCTCTAATGAAATCACCCCTGCACCTTAAACATTGTTAGTCAATGGAAAATTGGCATGTTTACTTCCTTCTAGGAGACCAAATGTAGAACTGCCTAGAAAAACAGTCAAACAAAGGGATACATTGTGAGCTGATATCTCTGACAAGTCAGAGGGAAGAAAAAAAATTGTACACATATTATAAAATTTATCATTAAAAAATAGAAAACCCAAACCCAAGAACTTTGCATGATACTTCAAAAGAAAAGAAGGAAAGGGGAGGTGGAAGGGGAGAACAAAAGGAAAAGAAAATCTGTCAAGAATTTTCTCACTGCATCCAAAATGCCTCAGTAAGCTGAGATACAGAAACAAGCTAATTACTGTCTTTCTTTTACTCTTCCAGTTCTGAACTCCACACACAACATTTTTCGTGATTATTAATAAAGGAACACTTTCATCTTTGTCTTATTAAGAGTTCTGGGGGTAGGAGAACAGTATCTGACAGATACCATATGGGATAGGGTAGAAACAGGAAGGAACAAAGGAAAGGAAAATAGAAGCAAGGAGGTGACTTAGGAATCCCTCCATATTCCTAGGATGTTTGTCCAAACTACTGGAGCTTTCTATATAATTGGAGCAATTTCTGCTCTTCTATACTCTTCAATATTTATTTCCAAGGTTCTGAAGCTCAGGGTGACAGAGAACAGGATGTGTCCTCTGCATGAATAAAGGCTCTCTGTGTCCATGAAAAGCCAAGTCCAACCCTTGAGAAGTTAGGGAAGCTGTGGGACAGACATGAAAAGCACAGGCAGAACTCTGCTTCAAGGCCAGGAATGCAGTCAGAGCTGCCACACTGGCAGAGATGGTAAGGGGAGCCTGAGCTGGGAGCAGGAGGGGACGCTGTCAGACCGGGTGTGGAGAGACCTGGTCTGGATGCCAACCAAAACAGAGATCCAGTGGCTTGAAGGAGTTTCATATGGCTCCTAACCATGCATGATCCAACTCCAGCCTTTGCTTTCAGGTCCTTGCTTCCACAAACATTGTGATGCTGGAGTTAAAAAAAAACAACAGAAATTCTTACAGCATAGCCTTCATCCCCTTTGGGGGACTGAATATTTTCCCAGTTTGGAAGAGCAGCCTAGAGGAGCTGCTTATTTGAATAAGACAATGCAGATGCCAAGAATCAGGAAGCTCAGAGGAAGAGCACCAGCTAGCTGCCTGAATTCTGCCTATACTGGACATGGCCAGTTTAGGCACATGCTTAACTCTTCACAAACATAACATCACTGTCTCTCTTTTCACAGTGCCACTGTCTGTCTTGCATACAGCCTTTGCATCCTGTCTTACCAGCACTGCAGACCAAGCTAAGCAAGAGACAACAGACTCTTGGGTGCAGACCCCTAAATCTGTCACACAGTTACTTGCTCATAGCAAAACAAACCCTTTTTTCTTAAAATCCATGAGACACTGGCCAAAGATTATGGTGGGGAGAGACACAGGATCTGTCAAGTGTTTTTACCTGTGATCACAATGTCAATATTCAAACTCCCCCCAGGCTATAAATCCTCTTGAGCAAATGGAGATGTACAAAATATTGTGTCATCTATTTCCCCAGACAACAGGGAATTTCTGCATGCACCACTCAGCAGACCAGAGCCCTGTACCTAAAAAGTCACTATTTGTTCAAATCAAACTCTCATCTGCTGGAGTTTCATCATTACACTTACCCAGATGCAACAGCAGGTAATGCTCTGCCATTTAGTACAACATCTTCCAAGAAATTCTTCATTACAGAGCAGAGCTTAATAACCACTGTTTAGCATAGAATAAAAAAAAAAAAAACCAACAAACCTCACATCTAAATAAAATCTGTCCTTCCTATGGAGCACTGTGGGCTTTTAAGACATGTTTTGTAGTATGCATAAGGATCTTTGGATTAGTTGTTCACGTCTTTTTTCTCCACAGAAATTATAGATATTGCATGACTTAAAGAGACCAGCCTTGACAATGCAGCTGGTCCCATCAAATCCATTCCAATCACTGAGATTCAGCTCTGCTTCTGGCATTTTGCTTTGTAGCTGCAAGAAACCCCCAAGGAGAACCTGTCCCAGGGCAGAGAATGCCTGGTAGAGGCGCTCACTAATGCACTATTATGCCCTCTCTTCCTTGTCCTGCCAGGAAGATATTGGCTGGATTTGAGAAAGGGCTAGGAAATGCAAAAAAGAGAGTTGTCAGAGCATTTCATTGCCATGCCAATTTTGTGCTGCAGGATAGTTCGTAAGAAGCCAGCCAGAAGGCTGCCATAATTTAAACAACCCTGGTCATCCTGAGAAAAGATGCTCAGAGGACTCCTTAGAAACACTACTCCAAAAACCTGGGTTGCTTTAAAGCACCGTCTTCCTCCAACTAGACCAGTTTGTAGCTTATGTCCCAAAACCCAAACCAGCAAAGACAGATGGGAATCAACAAGTCCTGAAGCTGTTTTCCTTTGTAGTGAGCTGTGTAAGCAAATAAAATAAAAATCCCACATTCCAAGTGTCAGTCACAATTACCCCTCTGCCTATCCACACTCATGAACCTCTTCACATTGAGTTTTCAGTATTGAAGGTGAACACTAGAGTTGAAAAAATCTGGGCTATTCTGCTTCCACCACCACTGGCACAGCAAATACTCAGAGGAATCTGTGTAAAAGAAAACTCCCTGAAAAGCTTCCTGAAAAATGACTGTTTATATTCTCTTTGGGTTAGGAGGGGCTAATAGGTGGCAGAACACTTCTTTCCAGAGTACAGAGCAATCACTGCTCTTACATAAAACAAGAGTTAATGATTCTACTGATTTACAACCTATTTTCCACTAATACATCCAGCAGCGAATTCTCAAGAGTCTTTCACCGTACAGAAATCTGGAATACAGGACAGTGATAAAGCTATGTTTAGCTAGAAGATGAGAAAACAAATTATAGGTAGGAGCCAAAATTTCAAATCTAGGTTAATTTGTTAATGCCTTGTAACATTAAAAAAAAAAAAAAGGAAAAGAAAAAAAAAAAGCGCCTCTTTGACTAATTTTCTTCGAGCTATATGGAAAAAAATTCCCTCTTGCTTTCAAAGTAAACCCAATAGGGATCAAGGCACATCAATTTTGCTAATGGAACCCGGTTGCAGCCTTAATTATTATTATCTCTTTGTGATAGATTAGCCATTTACCCAGATTATATAGACAGAGTGAGATTAGATTAGATAGCCCAGGCTCCATATGCTTTTTCTATCTCCCTGTGCAATATAGCACTCTACTAACTGAATCCCTGCTTGTGCTCCTGGTAATGAGATATCTTACTGCATTTACTTTAAACTCTGTTTTCAATAAGAATTGATCAAGTTTCAGAAAGAAGAGGTAGTGAAAGAGGTATTTAGATTTGAGGGTTACCCTAACTTCAAAAGCCTAATAGTGATGGGATGTAGGACCATGCAGCACTCTTCAAGGTCAGCTGTTACTTTCACAGCAAGTGAGCAGAGGTGAAAAGAAAGACCCACAAATGCAAAAGAGACATTGCAGGTCTCCTACAAAACTGCATCTGCTGCCAGGCTCCTACAAGGAAATGGGGACACTTTAGTTAGCAAGCTGTGTGGGATACAGTTTCTTTGTAAGAACAAACCCTGGGATTAAAAGAGCAAGCTTGGATAAATCTTGTGAGATTCTGAACGTATTTAACAGGATACAGCCAAGTTTTCCTGACTGAAAGGGCAAGGAAGAAAATGTCTGTTCTTATTGGGCTTGCAAAGTTACCTAAACCTCCCAGCAGGCTTTGCCATCATGCAAAGAAAAAATAAGAAAAGATGAAAAGTTTTCTTCCTTTTTAACCATCTGAAGTTTGGATGGAAATGTTGCACAGACTTGGAATAGATACCCCTAAACAATGATTTGCTTTGCAGTCAGAATGTCCAGCATATTTCTTTTGACAGTGTTTGATTTGCTGTCTGAAAATATTACAGCTTTCAAGATAATTTTAAAAGATAGGCCTTTTCCTCCAGAACTTCTGTCCTACAGTATCCCTTCCTACAGTATCCATTCCATATCAAACTGCAAGCATAAATGTAGCCTTGCACAGAGCAAACTGCATTCTGAATGTTCTCTATTGGGAAAGGCTGTAAGGCAATTTGGCATCAAAGGCTGGGAAAAAATATAAATCCCTTCACGGCATTTGTAAGGTCTTGATTTTCCCCTGAGACTCCTTCCACAAAAAAAAAATCAGGAGTAGTGAACAGTAAGGACAGCACATCACCCCCTCATTCCAAGAACACCTGACTTAACACTAAGAGCAACCTTCGCTCCAGATTTTGTTCATTTTGTGGCCTGCACAAGAGTCCGGCCACCTAGAGCAGCTTTTATAGATGAAAATGCCACCACTTACTTTATCCAGAAGTTTTTCAAGGTTTTCTATTGAAAATTCTGGTTAACAAATTTCTTCAAATGCATCCTGCTAGCTTTCATGGAGTCTCCTGTTTGCCCCTTATGCACCCTATATTTTGCTTAAAGAAACCAAATTCTGCTCCCTGGGTACGTCTCTGATAGAAATAAACATCAGCAGGTTATTCTCACTGGGAAAAAAAAAGTCAAAAAATTGGGGAAATGCTTAAAAATGGTATTTATTCAGCACAGGCCATCAGGATGTTATGAAAAACCTAAGTACTAAGGACAGCTGGAGAAAGGCTAGAAAATCAAGTTACACTGATACTGCTCTCTGGCTCTTTTTTCCAGGAGTCCCATGCTTGATGTTACACCGCACTCTGTATTTGACTTGGCTTGTTCCCTTCCTCTGTCCTGCCTCATTCCCCTGCCTGCACGTACACCTGTCAGCTTAATTCCTTCAAAGATGGAAAAGACCAACATTGTTCCTTCTCCCTGCCTTGTAATAATGAAAAATTGCATGGGAAGACAGAGCAATGCGTAGAGGGAACACTCCTACTCCCCCCTTTCCAAATGGCTCTGGAGTGTGGAGCTGGGGGCTGCCACCCACTCACTTGATTAAAGTGCTACCTGCTTTTGAGATTGCTTTTTTCCCCCTCTTTTTATTTTTTTTTTCCCCAAGAGGTTGGGTGGAGCTCTGCTTTATTTCTTCCTTTCTTCGGGGCTTGATTGTTTATATTTTTCTGTTCTGAAAGCTGTGTGAGTCACACTTTGATTTACAGTCTGTCCCAGGAGAGCCAGGAGACCCTAATGAAAGAGCAGGCTGCAAGGGTAATTAATACCTACCAGACATTCAACTGCACCATTAGTGAGCAATGTGTGCCTCTGTGTGAGCACTGGCAGCTGGAGATGCGCAGGCAGGGATGATGAGATCCACTCCTACAGCCCTGAGCACCCTGTTAGCCACAGCCACAGCAGAGGAGAGGAGACACACCCAGAAGGAATTTCCCTCACGGAGAGCAAGGCTGGAAGGGGGCCGGGGTCGTGGTGAGATGAGGTAACTGCAGGAAGCCAGGGAATGGGCTGCCACTGAGGGATACAGGAGGAAGGCTGGTGCAGAGCATTGATTGGGGATGCTGCGATGGAGAGAAGTCGGGAGGGTGATGGATCACTCTTGCTTAAAACAAACAAAAACCAGGCAGCTTGCCAGGAACGGCTTAGGCCAGTTTCATTAAAACTCTTCATTCATCATGCTGAAACGAGGCGGTATTTGTTATTGCAGCCGTGGTGTGCTGGTGCAGGAGCTATTACCAGAGTGGGTGGCAATACAAGGAGGGGGCAGTGGGAGGAGATGGGAGGGTAATGAAGGATGGAGGCGACTGGGAGGCGACAGGGCTCAAGTATCACTTACCATCCACTGAAGGGACAAAAATCACCCTCTGTCTCCTGCATGGATCTGGGCTGATAAGGCTTCACATCCATCCAGACAAATTTCCAGGATGGGAGAGGATTCCCTGCTTCCAGGTGTATTTATTCCCATCATTAGACCAAATAATGGCACCAAAACATGCTGGGGCCTGCTGTGGTGTCAGGTTCAGCTGTGGTCATGAATCCATTTAATGTCACCTCAGGAAATCCTAACAGCATGATGCTCAAATAAAAACACTACACCTGCCTGGAGAGGGACTGGATGGATCTCTTGCACCTTTTCCATCTCTGCAATCCGCATTCGATTCTGCTCTCACTGCCCATGCATCCAGGGAAAGCAGAAACCTGCAGAGGTGGAAACTGCCTCATTACGTGGCTGAGACTCCCTCACCTTGAGTTTACTCTCACTTTCCACTTTATTGCATCTCCCAGGCAGCTCTGAGGACACGGCACCATCAACACAAAGCACACCACCATCCCCCAGCATGAGCAAGGAGGGCACAGTGCTACCTGCAGGTGGCTTTGTGAGTGACCTTAATGCCAGCATCAAATCCCCTCCAAAGATGTAATCTTCCTGTCCACCCGCATCCAAACAAACCCCTCTCTGAACTTTTTCATCGGATTCCCAGGCAGTGACCCACACACCCTGCAGTTGCATGGCTGGCATTAAGGCCAGCCTTTGATTTTAAAGCCTGGTGACTGCAATTCCTCCAGAGAGATCAGGCTCCATATAAGGGTACCGATTAAGTGACATCCATGCTGGCTCATGCACTGGGACTGCAGCTGTGTAATTTCTGTGTGCTGGTGTGTATGGTGGGGGGAAGAGAAGGTGAGAGCTTGGTTTGCTGTGATGTGTTTTACTGAGCAGCAAGAATCCTTACTTGTACACTGATAACAGAAATCCAGGAATACAACCATTGAAGGATTGAGACCAAGGAGAAAAAAAAAAAAAAAAAAAAAAAGGAAAAAATGTGTGTGTGACAGGGAACATTTACACTTACTTACCTATTATCTACTTACTTTCATGCACACATAACAGAAGAGGCCCTGGGGTGTGTACATCCATGTGTCTAAGCTGTGTCACCAGCCTGGTTTAAAATCACAGGCCTTGAATTCCCCAGTCTGAGCTCTTGCTTGGAGTAAGAGCTGGTATTAATTTCCACATCAAGACCTACCCTTCCAAAAGAAATGCTTTGTATGCCTGAATGACCTCACAACCAACCTCTAAAGTAAGAAAGCTGTCTCTGGGGAGACATTTGAAACACTGAAATAGGTGCCCACAGGGCCCTCAGAGGAAACCTTACCATGCCTCTGTGCCATGGTGCTGGAGATAGGCTGGTAATGGTGCCTGTGCATTGTGGAGCTCACTCTCCTCACACTCCAGGTGTAGAAACAGGCATGATCTCATCGTAAGAGCAGGAGACAAGGCCACACAAGTTACAACATCCCCAGTCCAACCCAGGCACAGCTAAGGGGTGTTTTTGCTATGTTCTTTGGTGCCACAAAGTACAGGCTACAAACCAGCACGCTCACTGGCTGTGTTTGGAAGGATCTGCTGCAGGAACAGCAGCTGCATAATGGAAATCAGCACTGGCCCAAGATTTTTGAAAGGAATGTTTTCTGGGAGAAAATTCAAGTTGAACCGAAGTGGCATATTTTGCAGGAAAATATCAGTTGTGCTGAAATCTTCAAGGAAAAATTTCATGACAGCATCTCATTTGGATAAGGATGGAAAAAAAAAAAGTTGATATTGCATTATAGGAATATAAAATGAAGAGGATGCTAAACGCCTTGCTAAGTTTGAAGTAAAACATTTTTAGACTCTTTATGGCTGTTTCCAACATTATAACTTTCTCCTCCATTTTTTCTCAGGCCATGTGACAAAAATCTTGAAATCTTAGATTTTCCAGAGATGAAAAACTGGTTTTCTATCACTTGGAATTTTCCAAGGGATATATTGTTTCACATTTTTAGCTATTTTCATCTAGTGAACAGAGAAATGAATGTCTTCTCTCCCTAGAAATGCAGCACAAGTAATCTCTCAGTGGAGACAACCCCAAATCTGGAGACAGCTGTATCTGATCCAGCAGCTTTGCAAGCCAATGGCCAAGCAGCTCCCAACATTCATATTGTCCATATCTTCACATGTGCGTGTCTGTTCTTTGGTTGCAGGCCTCTTTAGGCTGTGGATAGCTCAGACTTGCCTGCAGGGACTAAAAATGGTATCCCTCCACAGGACTGCTATGACTCAGAGGCAGGAACAGGATTTAAGCCTTACACCCCAAGATCCCACTTCCCTGTTCTTCCAGACATACAACACTCATTTGTTTCCCTAAGTGCAGGGCTGGTTTTTCAATGTATATCTTGTCTTACCTGATTAATAACTCACCCACTAGAAACTTTCTCCTAATGCTTGACCTAAATATTCTCTGCACTTCCCCTGTTGGCTAGTGAGAATAATTGGTCTCTCCTCTTTTGCAACATATTCCTCCACATATCAGCAGACAGGCCTCATGTCTCCCTTCTGCCTTCCCTTCTCCAGACCTCAACAGCACTGCACCAGGAGTGAGGGTGTAATTTGGCCCGTTCATGCACAGCTCTTTCAGCCTTCCCTTCAGAGGGCTTCCAGCATGAAGAATTAGTCAGGTTTCCTCTGCTTTGATGGTACACGGGGGTGTTCTCCTTGTTTCTCCAATGTGTGCATGACACAGCTGTGCCTCAGGAAACTGGATTTAAAGAGAATCATATTTGCCCATTTGCATCGATTGTGGGACTGAAAGGTTCTAGCAAACCCTATTCTAAAATCAATTTTTTCTGACTTAAAGGGGCCCTTCTGCGTTCCAGTAATGAGAATAAAATACTGCATTTCACCAAAATCCTATTATACTGTCATGAATATCCCATCACACTGTCAAGAACCAGGTGGTGGTGCTCTATGGTGTCTTCCTTATTGATGAGCAATCATCCTGCTTAAAGGTTCAGCTTGAACAAGGTCTCAGGAAGCCTGGATCTTTTCCTGTGGTGCACTAAAGCCCTGTGGTTCCTCCTGAGCTGCAGCCACCCTGGTGATCCCCTGTCAGTGCAGATCCCCCTCCACACTGCACCAAGTGGGCAACTGAAGATCCTCATTATCTTTCAAGAGGTGCCCATCAACCTGCAGGATGAGGCTCAGAAGAGAGAAGTGACATCCATGGCTGCTTTGCTGCAGATGCTCCTGTGCATGCCCAGGAACCAGGGCTGCAGCATTTCATCTCAAGCACCAGATCTTCAGGTCATCTTGGTCCAACGTGTCATTTTGATTCATGTCCTCCATCTGGTAGTTTTTACCAGCAGCCCCAGGAAGCTGAGGAATTCTCATTTAATGGGCACACAGGGATATGCCTGTCCTATCAGGTATGCATATTCTTCCCTCCTTTCCATATTTCTGAAAGATCCCAAATCAAGGCTCAGATATTTCAGCTTGGCCAAAGAGGAAAGGGGGAAAAGCAGAAATAAAATCTGAATCAAAACTTCTGAAAAGTTGAGGAGAATGAAAACTCTTGGGTCCAGATCCAGGAATAAATTTTACAGCTGGCACCTGTTTGCCTTCATTACAAATGAAATGCAAAGCTCTGATTACACCACAAGCTTCAAGGCACTTAAAAGCTAACTGCAGATCAAACTTTTTCAGATGAAGCCATGTTCCACCCAGTCAAATTAGTTCCTGCTTTCTCCAGATGGTATCTCCCTTCACTTTTCTAAATGAAAATAAGTGTGTAAAGGAATCCTTCTGGGTTGTCTTCCCACTTTTCATTTCAAGGATACTGCTATTTCTTCCACTCCTCTGAGAAGAGTACAGTAAGGTAGAGCCCTGCAGCAATATCTCCTTCACCAACAAAAGCCCCAGAAATTCCACCTAAATGTAGGAAAACACCTCTTAATTAGGAGAGTGATCAAACACTGGAACAGGTTGCCCAGACAGGTTGTGGAGTCTCCATCTGTGGAAATGCTGAAAAGCCAACTGGACATGGTCCTGAGCAGCCTAGTCCAGCTGGCCCTGATTGTGCAATGGGGTCAGACTAAATGGCCTCAAGAGGTCCTTTCCAAACCCAACAGTTCTGTAATTCATCCAACACCTCAGGGCTCTGCTTTGCTGAAACTGGGGGTTATAAAGCAGTTTTCACAAAAAAGTTATGGCATATAGAAAGTCTTCACTAAGAAAGGACCCACCCTTCAAAATTCATTTTAAAAGAAAAAGTAGGGGAAAAAAAAACAACCCACCACTAAATGGATACACTGAAAGTGTGATAGCTGCACAAGTATGCTAATGCAAGGAAATGCTAGAACTACATGGCACATATTCCTTAAATAACAAGATATATTGTGTCACTCACTTCTCTTCATAACTTATGCAGCATACAGATGAGTGAGGCAAGATTTCTCAGCTCCACGACTTATCTGTACCTTATCAAACCTTAATATTCTGCTCCTGTAGTTTGCTCTTTCTTTCCTTCTTCCTTTTTTCCTCTTTCTCACCTTCTTTCTCACTCCAATAATTTAATTCCTTGTTTTCTTTCTCATCCTTTCTTACTTTCTCTTATTCCTTTCTTTTTCTTTTAAAAAAACTCCAATAAAAATCCAACAAAAATGCTGATAAAAAGAAAAAAATTGACATTTTTGGAGCCTATAGTTGAGATTTACAAGGCTGTCTGAGGGGTTTACATGTACAGCTCCCATTTATTTACTTGGTAATTCCAACAAAAAGTCCTCTGACTCTATGGGCAGACCTAGGAGTGAATTTCCTTCTCCCTGCACACATAAAAGACTACTGGTTTTCTTTGGGAGAGGTGCTCCTAGCTGCCTTTATTGATATTTTCTTGTGCATTGCAAGTATGATCTTTTCAAGTATGATCTTCATACCTGGCGTTCAGAGATTACTTTGTTAAGACCACACCCAGTTTGCAAAATGGGAAGGTGGATGTTATTCACAGAGACCTTTTGATATCTAAATAATAAGCAGCAATTATCCAAGAAGGCAGTGCCAACTACCACACCAATAAATACCTCCCCTCCCTTATTACTCACAAGCAGAGATTTCCAAGTTTCCCCTGACAAAAAGGCTGTGCTTTCTGCTGAGAAGTGCCACCCTGACACACGCCAAGAATCCTGGGCCACACTCACAGACCTCCTGCAGGGCTTCCACAAATCTTTCAGCAGTGCCCAATGAAGGAAGGGAGGAACAACCCATAGAAGCTGCCATTTCTGACAGGTAACCAGAAACCTGAGAGCTGCTCTATAGAAAGCTGGACTTTCTTGGGGACGGACAGACACTGCCTGACCTCACTCTTATCTGGCAGGCACGGTTGATTTGTTCTGCCCACTGCCATCACAAGGGATTCCCCCAGCTCTGTGGCCACATCCTGCAGGCTCAGCGGGGTTGATGGACTAATTGCCACGCTCATATGTAACAGGTCTCATTTGGAATTGGCTGGAACCAGGTGGGAAGAGGCGAGAGAGGCAGCAAGCAGCGTGCTGGTAACAGATAACCCGGGCCTGACGGCCGGGCTGGCATCGCCTGCCCACAGAGAGGAGATGAGCGCGTTATCTTCCAGCTGCACATGCCCACAGCCGCTCCCCGCCTTCCGAGGGGGGATTTAGGCACTTGGATGCACACACACAGGAGTTCCTATCTTCTCAGTATTTTAAAATGAGTCAATTTATCTGCTCCTCAGATAAATAAAGAAGAAAAATAAAATGGGAGTTCACTGTGCTGCCACAAGTTGCTCAAAGAAGACGCCCCGCCCCTGGTCAGGGTGCTTCACAGGACTGTTCTCACTTGGTAGCTCTTCAGCTGGGAGAGCAAATGCATTTTTCCAGGGGTCTTTCCCAAAAATCCAATGGAAGAAAAGAGAGAGGGGATTCTTCTTGGATATAAGACCCCTTTGAATCTATCCTAGGTGCTTATATATATCTTCAAGTTTTCATAGTTTGCAAACACCTGATTGGACAATACTGGCTTCTTTGAGCATGAACATCATGGCAAAATTCATGGACTCTTCTCTCACCTCCAGCAGAGATATGCCACCCTCTAGAGCCCAGCACACCTCACACCTTCACTGACCCATGCTGCGTAGATCCAGCACAGAACACTAAAACCTTTATTTCTCCCCCTCCTTCCCTCCCTCCCTTTGTCCCTCCCTTTCACATATCATCCTCAACTGGACAGACGCTCAGCCTCAAAAGGCACAAAAGCACAGAACATTTTGTTCATAGAGCCCTCACTCTACACTCTTCCCTTCCCCAAAGCCTCACCTAAAATAAAGCAGGAGTTATCCCAGCTCCTCACTTCCCACTTCCTGCCCTCATTACTTCACAGCCTGCAAGGATATGGTTTCTAGTATTGTGTACAACATCTGCTTTAAACTGAAAAAGCAGCAAGAAGCATCACGCATTGCTGGCTTTTAGACAGAACTTATCTGCAAATAAAACAGACAATGTGCCTGTGTGCCCAATTGGGGTCTTTTGTTTCACTGCTGATTATTTAATTTCAAGTGCCCTGAGTGTCTCAGGCATTTACCACAAATGAATGAAGATGCAGCTCCTGTGTGTCAGGAATATACAAGCTCAATTCAACAGAATACAATGAGTGAAGGTCATGAACAAGCAGGGGGATAAGCAGAGGCACGAGTGGGTGGTTAAAGGCAGATCATTATTACTCAGCAAGGCCTGGACATAAAATAATGGCTTCTGTTCAGTCTGTTTTGGAGGAGCTTTATTACCTCTTTCTCTCCCCATAGGCAAAAGAGTGAGGATGAGTTCACCCGGCTGATCTGACTGAGATTTGGCAAGTGGTTTCCTGAACAAGCTTGGGGATGGTGCAGGAGGCAGTGAAGAGGGGACCCACTAACAATGAAAAGGTTAAGGAGAACATCCATGCCGTCACAGAGTTCCTTGAGGCATCCAAGGACCAAACTCAATTGCCCTTGACTCTACAGAGCACTCAGGGACAGGAAAAGAGAGAGAGGAAGAGTCAGAGAGAGGAAAAATCAAAGCACAGACAGTCTAAGCCCAGACCCCAGTTCCTGCTGCAATCAGGGTGCTGTAGACAGGAACATGCAGGGCAAAAGTTGTGGGACTTGCAAACTGAGGGCAAGAAGCTGGAGCTGGAGTTGCTGAATTTGATTTGGTCTGGCTGCCAAAACCTATTCATGGCAGTGGAAACATTTCCACCCTTTCCATAGGTGCTGAGGGAGCCCTCCATCAGCCCTGAAGCTCAGTCTGAACTTTCTTTATGACCTGATCTTGCACAAGGCTCCAGATGAGTCAGGTATGCCCCAGCTCATCTCTTGTGGAGTGGCACAAGTGGAGCCCTTGCTTTCTGAATAACCCGTGGTCTGCAACCACAGGCACTTGCTTAGCAAACAGGCTTCCTACTTAACCATGTTTACTTCTTCTGAATCTCTGAGGCTATTTTGCCATGAATGTTACAGCTTCCAACAGTACATTTTGGTCCTTACCAGATAAAAAAAGAAAAGAGAAAAAAAGAAATATTTTTCAAACCATTTTTGTCTAAATCTTACTGCCAGTCACAATTCTCAACTCAAAAAGCTCTTTGGCACAGTGCTAGAAAAGCTATAAGCTGCAGAGCTTCATTATTTAGTTTCCCAATCTCTAGATGTATTATTTAACTTTTTGGCAATAATGTCAGGGACATAATCCAATAGAAATGCAATGAAACAAAAGAACCCAAAATTTCAGAACAGCTCAAAATGGTTTTCAGTGCTTTCTTTATAGAAAGTGGAGGGAGAAAAAAAAAAAAAAGAAAAAAGGAAAGGAGGCATAACATTATCAGTGTAGAGATGACACAGCAGGCACACACTTAGGGAGGCAATTCTAGAACTCCCTTCCAGCAGGAAGTCTTTATCTACTGGAACCAATGGAAAACTCCCCCAACTGCTGCCTGTCCCCTCCATGATTCAACAACGCTCACCCACTCACCTCCTCGCCAGGTTAAAAGCTACATTTCTCAAAGAGAAATTTGTAGAGTGACCAATCTCATTTACATGCCCCACTACTCAGCTTCCCCAGGGCAGGATAAATTTCTTTTCACAGGTGTCCATGAGGCTGACTTACCCAGAATGCACGTCCCCATGGGTGAGATATCCTGAACATAAACCACCCATTCCCAGCACACTCCCCGGTTGTGTTTGCCATCTGAATCCTGCTTGTATTTCACCTCAGTTCTCTCTAGTATTCGTTTGTTCTTGCTGCAAGATCATCAGGGTAGGAATGTTGCTCTATTTTATAGAGGTAAAATGCCCACAAGGAATAACAAGAAGAAGGAGAATCAATGTTTATAGTTTACAAGGTGCCTAGAAATTCTGAGATTAAAGGTCCTTTTTGCTGTTGTTCTAAAGAAAGCTCTTAAACAAATAACCTGCTGTTCTCAGCTACCAGGATGCATCCCTTTTCCTACATTATTATTATTACTCTAAAAATGTTAAATGGCCCTTCATTTTCTTCAAGGATCAAGAGTTTATGACAAATACCAATTTGTTCCTGACGCTGGGGAGCAAGCTGATGAAACCAAGTACACACAGGTCCATGGCTGAGACGCAAAAATAGATGCCCCTGATCCCATCCATCCGCACTGCCTTCACTCTGAAATGCACTCTATCACTGCACTAACTGCACAAGGAGCATGCATTAAAGGCGGGGTGGCAAAGACTTTGAAAGTGCAAAGAACAAGACTGATTGGAGAAGGGGTGAGAGGATTTGCTGCAAGGGTGAAGCAGATGATGCCAACAAGCAAACATTTCTCTGACAGGCAGCGTGTCTTCATTCTCCTAGTCATGCTGAAGGGGAGGGGGAACATTTCCCTGGCTGATGCTCAGTAGCTCAGAGGTTATACATTTACAACATTTTTATATTCTCAGACCTTTAAGTTCATAAAATATGCTCTGTATGGTACAGCATTACAGTTAGATGTCTTGGGTTTTAGAGGGAGGTATTTAAGAATAAAACCCCCTCCCCACACACTGAACAAGTCCAAAGCAACCTATCTACTCAACAAGAAAAGCTCTGCAAAATGCAGCACAGTCACTTGGTATCAGGAGGGTCGAAGAGGTGCCAGAAGACCACATATAACTTTAATACAATATTAACAGTCACCAGCTTTTCGTGAAGGTTTTAACAACTATGGGGCTACAAGGCCCACAACAAAACTGTTGTGCCTGTCCCAGCACAACCAGTGAGTCTCATGTAGATTTTTTGCCAGTTCAGGATTCCTCACCTATTTGGTCCCCATACTACACATTAGTGTGGCGTGGAGACCACTGCAAAGATGAAATTGTATTCTAAAACTCAAACTGTCTAAAACCTTCCTGGAATTACTGTTGGATACTAAATGGAGTCTGGATTCATGGGGTTGTCATTTGAATGTGAAAGTAGAGAGCTTCAAATTACATCTTTCTCACTGGTGCTGGTGGTATGGCGGAAGAGGATTTATTTGAACACTAGGCAAAAATTCTTAGCAAAATCTTAGAGAGGTGAGAAATGTGTTCTTTAAGATCTGAAAGTTTTAGCAGTCTGGTCTACTAGATTGCTCTCTAGACACCTGAGCAGTCTAGCTCAAGCCCTGTGAACAAAAAGTAAAAACAAATCTCAAGCCTTAAAAAGCAGACACCAATCTACAGAGCTTTCCAGAGCATTCATGGAGCTCAAGGCCAGCACTCCAGCTCAAGACTTCTGTTTGCACAGTACCATAAAAGCAGGAGAGGAAAAGGGACGTGATGGGGCTGCTCGTTAGATCACAGCCTGCAGGCACAGAAGGTACCTGGGGAGCTGCTGGCCACCAGGTACTGCAGGATGGCCCAGACACTCATGCAGCGTGCTGCCCCTCAACACACGGGACCAGCCATAGCGGGGAAAGACCAGGAGGTCATGGAATTGCAGGAAACTGTGGGAAATGGCACACGACCACAGCAGCACAACAATCACCCATGCTTATAAACTAACCCATGACTGAAGGGGAGAGGCAGCAGCTGAAGCAAAACTGCCGCCTGATGATCCCTAGAAGGGTATGGATTCAGGCCTCAGACCTGCTAGGGGTGCATCTTGTGCCAGGTTTGTGGGCAAACCTGCCCCTAAAACTCAGGAAGAACTGCAGCAGGGAGCAGGAGCCTTAAATGGGGAGATGCCTTGGCCCCAAGCTTATGAGCAAACTTCCTGAAGGGTAGGGCGACAGAGAAAGCTGCAGGTGGAGAGGGTGCTTAAAAACCTCCACCGTACCTGCCTTGCCCTCCAGGGACTCGCACACAAGCCTCTGAACGAGGATGGGGGGACGGTGGCAGTGCCAGGTGCCAGGGCACAGCTCCCAGGGCCGGTGCAGGTCAGTTGGGCAGGCAGCAGCAGGGTCCCTCTGCCCAGCCCAGGGGAGGTGACAGGGCGCTGCTCCCGGCCCTCTCTCCGGCGACGCAAATGCCACGGGAAGCGATGCCGCGCATCCCCATTTGTCACCGGGGCCGGCATTAACAGAATGTTTAAAAGTCATGATGTCATCGCTATTAATCAGGGCCCCGCTGGGCCACGCTCCAGTGCTGCATATTAATCACCAGCGGCCCCAGGACTCGCTTATCTGGAGAGGCTAAGTTTAGATCCATAAAACATGATTTATTTTTAAAAGTAGCATTATTAAAGATGAGCTACAGCCTTGTTCACACTCCCGCTGGAGCCTCCCTTAGGAAAAGGTTGATATTTTGGAGTTGGTACGGACACAGTCCTTATTATTTTGAGCTCGAGAAAGCTGTCAGGTGTGATACTGCCCTTTGAATGTCTTGGGCTTCTCCCCTACAAGGAGGAACCACCCAGTGTCCCCAGTAAAGTCACTCACAGGGAATCAACTTGCAGAAAAAACAATCCCATTAGAGTCACTTTACTACATATGGGACATGGCTAATTCCTCAGCAAGGAGAGCTGCTGATGTCAAAAGGCTGTTTAGATGCAGACCTGACTGTCCCCACAGTGGTAACAAATAACATTGTCCCACTCCACATGCCTGGTAATGGCCATTACCAATAGGTGAACCCAGTAACAAACATCTAGCATATTAAATTATTTTTGTGTTCCTCAAAGTGCTCCTGTAGGATCAACACTATGATTGATCCACACGAATGAGTTCATAAAAGCCTGCCTGCACTCAAATTTATATGAGTTTAACTCTAGTGACTTTAACAATCACTTCATCTCTGGTTCAATGAACACACAGGAGCTGAACGGGTTGAACAAAATCATTTTCTAAAATGGTCTGCTAAATTTGATTTGACTCCTTGCTCAACTGCTCGTAATTTGGATTAAAGAGGTTCTGGTGCCAGGTTGGTGTGCACAGGTGACATCAACATGAAGTTCCCCAACCCAAATCAAGAAACTCCACCAACCTGTTCCAGCAGTTAACAAATTGTTCCTAAGCTAACCCAGTTAAAACCAGTGCAAATTCAAAGTGTGGGGCTAAACCAAGAGATCAGACATACAGCAGGAGAGTGGGAGGTGTCACTGGGACAAAGCAAAGGACATTCATTCCATCGGCAAGGGAAGACTTCCTTCATTACTGCCCACAAGAACCATCACCAATGATCACAGGACTGTCTCACAGGAAGCACAGGGTAATACCACATGGCTGCAGGAGCTGACTCAGAGCTGTGCCATCACCACACTGCCTGATCCCTGTGAGATAGCTGTCATTGAGGGAGAAGGTCCAAGAACAGCCCTACTCTTCTTGGTGACAACTGCCTGAACCCTGATGTCCCACAGGCACTGTTCTGCTGCTTTCACCACCATGGCAGGTGAGTGCTGAGTCATTTGACAGCTTCACTGCTCCCAAGCAAGCAACAGCTTCTCGACCTGCCTTCTCAGCCACACCATCACCCCGGGCAGGGCTGCGCAGTGAAGCTCATCCAAATGATCACGGACCCTCTTACTCATATGCAGAGAGAGAGACATAGCACAGCAATCAGTCATGTTGACAAGCCTTGGGATCCCATCTGACAGCAGCAGGGGATGTAGCAGACCACAATGGTCATCAAAGTGCTTAAATATGAAACTGCTTGCCTATTCAGTATCATCCCAAAGGAGCCAAAGTTTGGCCTGCCAGTCTATAGTCAGTGGAAAAAGAACCTCTCCTGGCTAAGCTGCTCTTTCAAAGTCTACCTCTCCCTTTGGGTCAGGCTTTTGATGAATGTGGACTCACATACAGCTCTTTCCCACTGCCTGCCTCTGAATTCCCCAAGTCTGGAGACTTTGACTCCCCACATTACATTTCAGAACAGGCCCTCTGAAACCCAAGATGCTACTGCAGAGGGTCCCTGCAGCCATGTGTGCTGACAGCAGGGCCAGAGAAAGGGATGAAGACTCATGGAGCATCCTAAATGAGAAGGTTAAGTTGCAGCCACCGGTTACCTGTATCTAATGTAATGAATCTAGACGCTGCAGATAACAAACACAATTACCATGGCATTTACCAGCACATCCCTCTGGGAGGCAGGGCCATAACACCTCAGAATTTCTGGAGCTGAGCTCACCTTGGAGGGCTTGCCCTGACTGAAAAAGCTATGATTTTCTGCAGTCTTTACAAAGTTCAAACTAGAAAAGTGGGGACATTAAATTTAAATAATTGTGCTGAGTTTTTTGGGTTTTGCCTTTTTTATTTTGAGTTCATTAACTTTTGTGATACACAACAAAGGGTGGAGGATACAGCGGAAAAATCTGCAAGGAAGCAAAGTCCAAACCTTCAAAATTTTCATTTACCTTCAAGTGGAAGTGGGGTTGAATGTCCACCCAAGACAGGCTGGCCCTGGCAGAGTGACACAAACAGAAGCAATAGCAGCTCCAGAGATGTTTCTCAGGCAAAAGGAACTGGACCAGCACTTTCCTCACCAGGTTTGATTAGAGAGATCTCAAATAGAGCAAACACAGGACTTTGATTCAGCTTGCCCACCAGAAACCCTGAATCAACATCAATGCTTACATCCCTTTCCACGTTACTGGCACCGATGCCTTCTCTGGGAAGAGCTGTATAGGGAGTTATCCCAAAAGAAGGCACTCTTTCCACCATCCACTCCTGCTCATCTCTTCATTCCCATTCAAATTCCCTGGGAACCATGCTATTTAAATCCCTATTTTACTGTAGTTGGCTCGTCATGTTCCTCTGCTCATTAGGCTGGCAGCGTAAGCTCAGCAGCATTTGCACTTCAGCATGAGAATTTCTGCTGTGAGGTATGACTGTCATCCACTTGCCTGGACATGTTGTTCCTAAAAATAGCCTTATCCTTGTTTTTTCTCTCTCTAAAATAACAGGCAGTCTCTCTACTTTCTGAACCTTGATCACCAAATTCCTTTCTCATATATCCTCACAACCACTCCCTCACTCTCCTCTTCTCTACAGAAATTATTACTCCTAAAACTCCTCCTTGCCAATCCAGCAGCCCACCTCAAACTTTCCAATGAGTGGTTTCCCCCTCAGGTCCTTGGAGGTCAGAAGTTGAGCATCACTTACTCTCCACCCATACTGGGTTTCCTGTGATGAACAGCTTAATCACAGACTAACTCTGACATTGAATTGCCATAGCTGGCTGGGGAGCCAGATGAGGACATGTAAACCGGGTGCCATGACATCCTAGCAGCATTCCCTACCTGTGACTAGAATGGGCCTACTAGGGAAAATCCCACCTCTGACAGAGCCAAATAACTTATTTTGTGTGGAGCAAAGTCATCTTGCAACTTAGAGGGAAAGGAAACAATTATAACAGCTGTATCACTCCTCATATTCAGGGATCTCAGCATAAGATATAGGCAACCTGGGGCTGGTTTTGTGCCTGTACCAACAGAGAAGCCACAATACACAATGCAGAACTGCAGCAGTGTGGATGTCACCTTCCTGCCCTCCTCATCTCATCCTTGTAGGCTCCACTATGTCCCACACCCACGGTGCCTCAGACACATCTACCACACGGGAAAAGGTAGAAGAAGCTGACAGGCTCAGCATGGGGGAGATTTCTGAGTTCCAGATGCTGCCTGTGGCTGTGCCCTACTGCCAGTTCCCTCCATGTCTTGGACAATCCAAGCAAAACAGAAAGATTTCACAAACTCACACTGCCGTAAAGGGGAATTGGGACTTCATTATCTTGTGAAATTGATGATGAAACGCAGTATCTCTGCACATCCCAAGACTCTCGAGCAGAGTACAAACCAAAGCCTTGCTAACTCTTTATTATTAAGATCTAAAAATCTGTCGTGTGCCTTTGTAACTCCTTTTCTCAGTTGATGAGAGGAGGGCCCTGAGGGAAGAGAAAACATTTTCCAGGGAAGAAGCTTTTAACATCAGAAGGCAGGAAACCAAACAGTGCTCCTTGTGCCTCTGCCTTCAGTGCTGGGTGCCGCTTTTTCCTGAGCAAGTCTGGTGGAAGGAGCACAGTGCCCAGCTTGCCACGGGTGGGAAGGGAGAAAACAAGCTCTTTACTGAATGTTGGGCACTGTTTCTTATCACCTGGCATCCAGAACTGTAATTTCTAAATCTGGGCAAAGCAACTACCAAACAATCTCTTTCTGATTTGGTAATGATTTAAATACTTAATGCGAGCACAAATTGGCTACAGCTAGTGTAAGTGAACTGAAAATCTTGCTTGTGTAAACTCTTCAGAAGAACAATTTCTAGTGGTCCCAAAACCACCTTCAGTTTACAAATGCCCTTCTTCCTTTCCTTTCTCTAATGACATTTAACTTTTCTCAAAATCAAAAATATCAGGCCAAGCTTGTCTGTGCTGTACCAGAAAGTTTGACTATCTGACCATGTCACCCTGCTTAGTCAGTCTCCTGCTGGCATCCACCACGGATCCAATGCTTCCATAGCTCCAGCACAGCACATCTGCACATCTTACAGAATGGGCACAGAGCAACGCAGAAGTGCCAACAGAGAGCTGCAATGTGTGAAGGGATCTGAATGTATAATGTATTCCACTGTGTTTTGATGCATTTTCCTGCTCAAATGGGTGTAATTGTTTCTCTAGCTCAGCTTCAGGATGTGGATTCACAGACAAGCACTGTCTGTGCTGCCCAATGCCAACACACAGGGTGCCCCCAAGTTGTAATTAAGATTAAACCACAAAGAAGTGCACTGCTATGCTGCAATGCCTTCCAGGTGAAAACACTCTTCAGTTCTATGACTATCAAATCAGGGTTGTTATGAAATGTGAGACTGAATGATGGCAAAAGTGTGTATCTGCAATTGCTTCCTTGCTGAGAGACAAATCAGGAGAACATGGCTGTGACAGATGCAGCAGAAGGACCAGGTGAGAGTGGACCACAAGAGCTACAAGGATTCTTTCCATATTGTCACCTTCACTCCACTCCACAAGTGAAAGAAGTCAAATCTTTACTTTGAATATTTTCCTTTGGTTTCTGGTTACATTTCTTTAGAAAGCAGATCTAATGAAAACACAGGAGAGACTGCTCTTTGTGGCCACGAGGTTAATAAGAGTGGAACACAGGAGCAGCAGGAGCTGCAGGAAGAATAATTCCTTTTAAAGCTGGAGATAGGAAGCCCATAGGTGGTAAGTGTGACATTTCCGCACGGAGGAGTCCAGCTTAATTACCTACAATTCAAAGCTGGAAAGTTATACATTAAGGCAGCAAAAAGAAAGTAGTAGGAGAAGACAGACTTTGGCGGCTCATGAAGATTTAACATCATTAACTCTCCAGCTTCCAAGAATGTTCCTGTATTTTCACTGGCCAAACACCAATACAGCTAATTGCATTTGTGTTACCTGCAGTTCAGTGAGAAATTGCCTCTTTCTTATTGCCTGCGCTGTTGTATAGTACAGAAACACACAGCAATCCCAAGCAGAGTGGCTCTACCTCATTTGGAGGTAGAACAATTCCTGTGTGCATTAAGCTTGGCTCAGCAAGTCAGGCAGACAACACCAAGGGGCCGGAGCTGCTGTTATTCAGATGGCAGCCAGTTCTGGCGTGGTGACTGGGACAGCATCCACAGGTGCTAAATGCCTGAAAGTTATTTGGCAGAGCTTGCATGGCTGGGCAGAACTGGTAATCATAATATCTGGCCAATTGAATATGAGTCACCTATTCACCTACTCAGTATTTATATATGCTACCGACAGACATATGGTTTACAGCAAACTAGGGAACAGACACTGCTGCACACTTATTTCTTCATCCTTCCCAGCATTTGCTGATGCATTCTCAGTTGAGACTAACACAGGCCAAACTTCCTTTCCAATATACCACTAAAAAGGCTATATTCTGACAGCTGTTGTTATTGCCTTAATCTCTTCTCTGTTGCTCATTCCTAAAATGAGGAACTGGTGGCCAACTCTGAATTACCAAGCTCCCAAAGTCAGATATGCTGAGAAGACCAAGACTGGTTTGCCAGATACATTTTCTTGTGCTATGAAGTCATTGTAATAGTTCCCCATCACCCCACCCTCTTGTCTGAGTGCTATTTGCTTCTGTTCAGTTTCACCAATACAGGTGACTGTGAGGACACACAAAATAAAATAGGTACAATTAGTTTAAAAAACCGATAAAAAAATAGCGTAATTTCCTTAGAACAGCATAAATTCCCCAAAATAAAACAGACTGATGGGAGCCCCTTCCTCAAGCACTGCTGCTCACACAGCAAAAAGGAGAGTGCCATCAGAAAAGTCTTTCCCTGGGTCTGCTCCCAACCAGATGAGAGTGGGGAACCATTGCCCAGCCTGGGCTTAGTCCATAAACTATTTTTTTTTTCTATTATAGTCAGAAAGAGAGAAAACAAAGGGAGAGAATAACATTCACATGTGGATGCCAGAGAAAGCAAAACATTGCATGGAATCACCTAATGCTTTCTTTGCAGGGCACGTGGCTGCTCTGAGATGAGCAGATGAGGGCAAACAGGCCCAACCCCTCTCCTCTTCTTGCACTTCTGCTGCTGGACACGAGGAACCTGCAGGAAGAATCATTGCATGCCCAGGATGTTCACTACAGACAGCTACAACAGGACAAACACCACCTGCAAGCTGCCAAGAGTCAGATCTGCCCAAACCCATTTCCTTAGCCCTACAACAGTACAGTAAAAGCTGGTTTTGCCTCTGTCTGCTCTGAGTACCTCCCTCCATCACCTCCTATGTCACTGTATTTGCTGGCTGGTAAAACCACCTGTAACCAATGTGGCCAGAAGATCATGTGGAGGAAGAAGTCAAATCTCTAAGGCAACTGAGAATGGGCACCTCTGCTTTCTAAACACCCTTCCTCACCTCAGTCTTCATTCATTGATTAAAGTGGCAGATGCTGGAAGGGCAGAAAACTCCAAGACTTGCCATTGTATTACAGAAGGGCTGGATTCTCCTCAGAGCTGAGGTTGTAATCAGTTTCCATTCTCAGTCCTGACTTAAATAACTCTTCATATATACTCCTCTAACTTCAGTTCATAATTACAGGGTTTTGTACTGAAGGTAAAAAGATTGTTTTCCTCCCTTCCCTCCTCCTCACTGCAATTTGAAGAATTTCGACCTGTAACTGAAAGAGGTAGGCAATGCCAGACTGAACCTTCACGAGACTAAATGTTTCTTCAGCTTCTTTTGCTTGAGAAAACAAAACAAACCACCCCCCATTCCCCTCCTCCCCCCCCCAAAAAAAAAAAAAAAAAACACAACAAACCAAAAAAGCAAACCACCAAAACAGTTTGGGTTTTTTTCATCTCTCTACGTTACTCAAAATTCAAATGTCTTTGACAACATGCACATAGGCAGCAGTTGCAGAAAACAAAGTGCAAGTCACAAACACAATTAGGTGTAACAAACTAAGCATGTATGTAGTTGGCATTCTGCTAGCCAGTGCTCGCTGTAAAACCTTCCAAAAGCTGAAATCACTCGATCAAGGAGCTTTTCTAGTTTTAGACAAAATAAAAATCTCCTAAAACACGGAAGACTCCTTTCCACTGAAGACATGGAAAATTTTTTCATCAAAACACTTTCCACTTGCTCTGAAAGTAGCAAATTGCTGCATACATAACACACAAAATTCATCCTGTGCTGTACTAAAGCAGATTAGACTTTCCATTACTTTTGCTCTTTTTTTTATTTTAGAGGTTAAAATTTTGGCCCCAATTATATGCGGCACTTAGTATTTTTGCTATTTGCATAAACCTCGTGTTTGCACTGGATTCAAAATAAAATACAATCTAGGCAGTCAGTCAGTTTTCTCCTATAGAAGTGCCTCCACAAAAGTAAAAATTACCCATCTCTCCAAGCTGTCTTATTTTTATATATATATACTGATTGCTGTTTTCAAATTTCTGCAGGTGGCCAATTAATAAATTGTTTTCAAAAATCATTGAAAAGACAGAAATTTTGCACTTGCTGTAGCAAAAAAGCATCATGAGGCAAAGAACTGTTTATCTTCCATCTGTCCCTGACAACAGGGGGACAAACAGGATCCTTAAGCTGGTCACAAATTAGCCTGTACGGAGTACCAGCAGAAATATGGACCCCACATTAAAAAAAATTAGACTTCACACACGATTCATTACCTTGAATTTAATTATTACCATGACTTCCATCTGTAAACAGTTAAGCACATGTGTAGCTTGAGTCACACTTAGATCTTCTGATGCCAGTAAGGATTCAAACTTCATTCAACTCACCTATGTATATGGACACAGAAACTTCTGGATGCTGAACCTAAACTTCCATTCTAAATATCTAACAGCCAATAAATAGGTAAGGGAAAAGGGAAGCCACTGTATCTTGTTGTATGAGGTCTGGCAAATTAAACACTGACTTATTAAACACACTGGTGCATCTTCCAAAACACCCTGGTTCTGCCCACCTGGTGGGCAACAACTGCCCATTTCTGCAAGATGCACTTCTAACAACCACAAGCAGGCACTCAAAAAAATCACTGTCTGCAGGAAAACAAATTCATCGAAGGCATGACGTTTTGACATCCTTCCCACCTCCGGACAATTTAATCTGGCAGTAAGTAATGTACTGGTCTGGTTTGATGAAATAGACACCCTGACCCTTTCTTACACTTGCAGATTGATTGATTGTTTGTACCTGAACAATTACGCCTTAGCAAACAGGCAAAAAACAAAACAAACCTTTTGGCCACAACATTTAATTTCTGCTAGCAACATTTCACAGCTGTTACTTCCCTGTTTACTCAAAGGAACTTACATTTTGCTTTGTAAAAAGCCTTACGCTCCCATCCTCATTTCCATACTCTGCTGTAGGTAAAAACCTACTTCCTTTGAGTTCCTTAATTGAAATACATCTAATTCCACCAGCATTTTCCAAGACTTGTTTACAGCAGAAGTAGCCACTTAAAAAGCAACAATGTTTTTTAAAGGAACATATCCCCTAATTCATATTGCAAACAACTACTCAGATTATCGTCAGGAGGAGTATTCTTAAATACATCTGTCTTTTTCCCTCCCCCAAGAGCTCTTTGTGCTCCTCTCAGCCTGGACAATGAAAATCAATGAGGCAGCTTTCCTTTTTCTCTCCAGTGAATTTAAGTATCGGGTGGCAAGGAAGCAGTTTTAAAGACAGTCCTTTGCACTGAAACTTTTACAAAAAATGAACTTCTTAATGGAAATTACTTACTCTTGGGTTGTGTGAGGGAGAAAAACCAACAACCACCACCTTTTCTCTTTTTTTTTTTTCTTTCCCCTTTTTAAAACAAAGCAAAAATTCATCAGCCAAATAGGAATTGACAGCATTCCTTTAAAAAGCAAAATAAAGCTCGCCCCAGCTGGGCACTCACCAGGCTGCTATATTTATTTGTGTCTCACGTGCTGGGCCCATGTGCAATTCAGCTTCCCTTGATGTGAGCAGGCTTGCTGTGCTCTGCCTTCCCAAGTCCCCCCGGCACACTTAGGCTTTTCCTCTGGCTCCCACTCCGTGTCACCCCTGTGCCCCGGTGGAACACAGCTGATCCAAGCCCCCAGGAGCAGCCCAGACTCCAGTGCTGGCTCCAGCCCCAAACTCAGACAAACTCCTTGTCCCAGACCTCTAGAGCTGCAAGCAGAGGCTGGAAACGGATACTCATCCTTCCAGAAAGGCATCCTAGACAAAACTCACAGGCCCCACCGAGGTTTCTCCAATCAATCGTTCTTTACTTCGGCTGGCATAAGAAGCTGAAAAATCTATAAGAATACTAAAAAGCACTTTCAGTTTTACTCTGACTCTTTTTTCCTCAGCATTGGGTGACATTTTTTTGGGATAAGCTGGCTATGCAGCTAAGCATCCTAGCTCATAAAGAAGATACACAGCTTTACTTTTCTTTTGACCAGTTAAAATCCCTCCCACTACCTGGTTTCACAATTGAAACTGACCCCTCCACTGTTAAAACATACATTCTTGCTCCTCTCTGTGACCAGGCTTCTTCTGGTTTTCACACTCTGTAAAGGCTCTGACTCAGGAGTAAGGATGACAGCCTTGTTGACCTAAAATGCCCTGCCTTTGTCCTAATGCAGAGAGACCTGAGATGCTCAGAGGTAACTCCTACAGCTCTGCACTTTGCAGTTTGGAATTTTAAGATGAATAGTCACGAATTTCAACATGACTTAAACCACCAGAAGACAAATTTTAATCATTGAGGGTCTGCTCCTTGAGAAGCTCAAGTATCCAGGGATGGGACAGACATGAGCCTTTTAGGATGTGCGGCATGACTTGGTATTAATACCTGACACGTTTGTTTTACTGGTAGAAGCTATTTCTCTTTCCCTCTTCCTTCTCTGCAGAAAATATTCCTCAGCTATGTATGTGCCTGTCCATCTGCCCTCTTCTTCCCCTCAATCTCAGGTTATTCCCATTTGAAGCTGACAGCCCAAAACTTAATGAGTTTCCCTTATTACGCCAATCATTCGTAACAGCTTCTGAACACCAGCCACAACTTATGACTATTTCTTCAAATCAGCACAGAGTACTTCCAGTTGCCTTCTTACTACAGAAAACTTGTTTTAATAAAATCCAAAATGAACAATCACCTACAAACTAAGGACATGTTTCTGAAACAGAAAATTAAGCAATGGGTCTCCTTGGCTTGTCTGTATCAATACAGAGCTTTTTTGACAGACTTAATCCTTACATCATCAGAAAAGAAAGTCATCACCGGTAAATTGTTCCTACTGAAAGCACTGTCCTGAACAAAGGGTGATACAATTTAAAGGGAAGAGAGAGAACTGGTGGTAGAGTTTTATTTTCTTTCTCAGGGCTCAGTTCAGCCCCTCCAGAAGAGGGTTTTTGTTTGCATGTTGCATTATTGTATGTATGCAGGTCATCTGAGTGTTGCCAGGGGTTGGAAATTTCTGCTAAAAAATTCTTTTTGACAATTGCTTTGTAGTTTCAGTATTTGCAAACTGCTAAACAAATTAAGAATAGAAACAGAAAAAGAATTAGGTCTTCGGCAGTCATCTGACATCCTATTTTAAGCCTGTTTCTGATGACATGCCCTCTGACATTTTTTTATAATGTCAGTGACTTTTAAAATTAGAGTTCAATCAACTAATTTTCAGTGCTCTTGTGCATTAGATTCAACAAGATGAGTCTACTAGAGTAGTTTTAATCTCTGATTTGTTTTTGCATTGTTCATTTTTTTTTTTTTGTTCTTGTGCCATACAGTGGCAAAGTGAATTAAAGGACATTTTTCCATCTAAAAAATTCTACCTTCAGGTAGCTAGAGGCAGCAATCCAGTGAATCCTGTTTATTTCTTAGTAGGTAGAAACCTCTTAGTCAAGACTTCACATGGTCTGTCTTTTGGGGATGGTTTTATTCCTTTGTTTATCTATCTCATAAGGCAAACATCTGTTCAAAATCAGGTAAACTCCAGTTGAAACTTTAACTACAGAAGAGCTACATTCATTTCAGAATAACTTCATTTGGTAGAATTCATTCACCAGAGTCCTTGCAAAAATTATTCACCATAGGCAGAATACCACACACAGAAAACTACAAACCACAGATTTATTTTACAGAAGTAAACACTAGTCAAAATTTGCACTGTAACACAACTTTAAGATTGAAATGTAAAAAAAAAAAAGTTTCCATTTAAAACAACATGGAAGCAAAACCAGGCATTTGTTACATTTTGTGCTGTTAAAATTTACTGCTTTTTGCAGTTGTGGCAGTGAAGCTGGAGATAAAAAAAAAAAAAAAAAAAACAAAACAAAAAAACCACAAAACAAACAAAACAAAACAATCAAAAGAAAAATGTGAAAGGGATAACACTTGAGAAGCCACTTCTATTAGAGAGGATATCTTAATGTGAACTTGAATCAGCTGTAAGAGTGACCAGATTTGACATGGCAACACAATCAGGTTCTTCCTGATACTGATAGGTAAATCAAACCAGAGCTGCAAGCAGAGGCTGTTCGACTTCAATGAGCATTAAATGAGAAAAAAAACAAATGCAAAGCATCCATGAAGTTCATGCAATGTGAGGCAAGCCCAAAGGAATTCAAAAGCCCAAGTAAACAAAACTGCTAACCAGTGACCCAGTGGGAGCAGGGCAATTATGCAGCAGCTCTGTTCCTGTGCCTCTGCAGCTCAGCCACTGCTTACAAGCTTTGCTGTTCGACCTACATCGACTCGGGGACAGACAAGAAGGAGAAGGAACAAGTGAGAGGGAAACACCATCACCGCAGCAAAAAGCTCTGGAGCAGAAAGAGCTGCAATCCCAAAGACAGAATCTCTTTGGTGATACAAGTTTGCTTAATGCATGGAACCAAGGTTAACTGGGGCTGTGAGAACAGATGGCAACTTTGGTGAGAGTGAATGAGCAATGAGAGTTCAGAACCCATCCTAAGAGTAAGAAGTAAAACAAGAATACAAAAGCAGGAACTTAGATAGGCAGAGAATACACACCAAAAACAGGTAGGTAGGCTCCAATGGAAGTGATTCTGAAGGAAACAAAGAAAGCTGACAATTTCTCAAAGAAACATCACTGAGACACCCAGTGTCCTCTTGCAGCTCATAGGAAGGTAGCAGAACATGACTAAATCATGACCACTTCTTTTGATCTTGTATGAAGGGTGCACAGACCCCAGGTCCGGCTGCTGGGTGGGAGGAGAGTATAAATGATGCACAGATTCAATCAAAAAGCAACAAGCATCCCCTTTTTTCACTAGTGGAGAGGAGAACAAAAAGAAAGTGTTAATGAAAAGGGACACATGACAGTCTAAAGGCTGAATAATTTCTGGAGGACAGTTCATTAAGTAGGTCAAGTGCATGCATTTAACACTATGCTATTAACACCAGTGGCATGAAAGCCAAGAAAAAAAACCCAGAGGAACGTGTATTCAAGCTGGCTGGTCCTGACAAACTTCTTCCTTTTAATACTTAAGAGAAGTGGCTGAAGCAATTCTAGTTCATGGAGAACATGAATCATAGAGAACAGAAAAGACTTAAGAAGTCTGGAAAGGAGAAACATGGTGCCTAGCTTTAAAAAATTATGCTAGAGAATTACAGACCACTCAGTTTAACTTCCATCCCAAGAAAAAATATTGAAACAAATAATGGAACTGTATGTAGAAAGCTAAAAGGATAAGTACAAAGAGATGAGTAACAGACCCTGTTGAATTGTCAGAAAGAAATTGTGTCAAGCCAATTTAATTTCTTTGTGTGACAGGTAATGGGCCTTGGGCAAAGGTGACAAGCAGTAGATGCCATATATCTTGACTTTTAGTAGGATTTGTGACTGGTGCCTGTGATAGTCTCTTCAGCAATCTCAGAAAGCATGGACTAGGAACTACTCAAGGGTAGGAATAAAACCAGTGTCACAGCCTGACTCAGAGAGCTGCTCTCAGTGGTTTCTGTCAACAAGGGGAACTGCACCCAGTGAGATGCTCAGGGGCCTCTCACAGAACAAATATGCTGAACATATTATTCTCTACATGAACAATGGTATGGAGTAGAGATCTGGTTTATAAATTATATTGATGATACCTAACTGCTGAAAGCTAATGTAAGAATTGAAATGGATCTTTAAAATGTGGAGAAGAACTCTTAAACACTGAATGAATACAACAAAGTATTAATTAAACACAAAAAATACAACAAAGATCAATTAAAGCTTTTAAACAGGGAGATACAACCACACGGACAGAAGATAAGGGAACAATTAAATAGTCAAAAGTTCCTCAAAAAGAAAACAATCTGAGTGGGCAGAATGTAGTGATTTGCCAGCTGGACTTATCTGAGCAGTATAATAAACTGAGAAAAAGACAAATATCATGTAGACATAGGGATCTGGACATATGATATGATCTTTCCACTCTACCAAGCACTGAGTGGCTTCTGCTGGAATACTGTGTCTTGTTTTGGTCATGACACTTTAAGAAAGATGTGGACCCAATAAAAGAGCCTAGAGGAGAGCAAACAAGAATAATTATGCCTCTACAAAACACCTCTTTCAAGGCAAACTGAAAGTCAGCAGAAGACTGGGGGAGGTATGACAAGAATCATCATGTATATAAAAGATTGTTTAAAAAGGGGAAAAATCATTTGTTCTCCATGTCCTCTGCAGACAGAGCAAGGAGTAACTGACTTAAGAATGCATGCTAACTAGCAAGCAGAATGAAAGCTCTATTGGTAAGCTTGGGAAAGTACTAGAAAGCCTGCTTGGGAAGGCATAGTTTTTCTCATACTGGATTTTAAATAAATCATATGTCAAAAATAACAGATGTACAGGTGACTGCATCAAGGTAGAGAGATTGGCTTAAGATGTTTTTAAGGACCCTTTGGGTTCCTATTTTAAGACTCTTTGGAACTGTTCACTTTGAATGCTGGCATCAGCCTTGCTATCCCTTAAAAATGATGTTTCAGAGATGCAATCAGAAAAATAAATGCTTCAGGTGTATTTCCTAAAATGTGTTTTCTCTGTCACTGCTTTGCAGGATGAAATCACCAGCCCTCTACCTTCTGAGCTTCAGAGAGACTGTGTCATAGCAAAGGTTACATTGGCATCAACTCAAAGATGGTATTTATTACAGAAAACTAAAATCTTTATTGTGACTCAAAGCCTATTAACATGTGCTCTTATAAAGTCCCAAGCATCTGGGCAACATGTTCCTAGAGAGAAGGCATAAGCTGGTTTAGGTAAAATGAGAGACATTGTGTGGGACTTAGATTGAATGTGATATCTCAGATTTCCATTGTGCAGACTGTCTTCAAATGTGTTGGTGGGTAAAGAGACATGCTGAGATCTTAAGGGAATACTTTTAAGCACAATCTTGAAGTAATTGAATTAAATCACTCCTCCACACACCAAGTTTTTACAGAGAGAGCTAACAATAAATACACAAATATCTATATAAGGGCTTCATTAAGATCACTTACATTTGGAGGGGTTTTTTTTTCACTTATCTCCAAATGCCACTGATTTTCTACAGCAAGCCTTTCCAACTTCTTGACAACCAGGACAGCAGATTCTGCTAAGGCAGTTTATTTGGGAGGCTGAATGGTAAAAATACCTTACAGAACTACATACTGGCAGAAAAATTACCTTGGTGGTAGCAGGAACTGTCCCTGTGACCACAGTGCAACCTGGAAGCTATCAAGAGAACAGCCTTGAGTTCAAAGACAGAGACATGGACTCCACCTTTAGGGATGGGGAACTGAAACAAAGGCCCAGATTCCAAAAGCTTTCCTGGGCTCTTCAGGACATACCTGCCTTTGTGGATCTGGCTTCATATGACTTTAGTACAGTTACATGAGAAGGCAGAGCATAGCTGGACCCGCTGTCACCCAAGATATCAAAGAAGAGACAATTCCAATTAGCCCTGACACAGGAACAGTGATTTCCCAGCTACTTCATCTGTACAAGTTTCAGAAATGTAGCAAAAAGGACAGAGGTCCAGTGATGGCCTCCCCTTCCAAAAAAGGAAAGACTGTGAGTTACCAGACATCAGGGAAGCCCCAAGGGTTGGTGTCACTACAACTGTCCTAGCCAAATGGGACAATGGACCACACAACATATGTGAGTGCATCTCATTCATTGCTCTAGGAATTATGTGTAATTTTAGCATGGTTAAAAGGAATTTCAGGCAATTATCACTGCCATATTTGAAAATACTCTGGTTTTCAAAGGAAACGGAACCACTACCAAGTGGTCTGAAATCATGACAAGAGCCATGGGCAAGATCCATCCTGGATGCCAGGCTATGCCTTGTTACTCCCCTCAGCCCACTCTAAGGGACAAGGAAAGCGAGTGTCTTGGGTTTGTGTGGCCAGATTTTGGTAACAGGGGGGGCTACAGGGGTGGCTTCTGTGAGACACTGCCAGAAGCTTCCCCCATGTCCAGCAGAGCCAATGCCAGCTGGCTCCAGGATGGACCCACCGCTGTTCCAAGGCTAAGCCAGTCAGAGACACTGGTAGTGCCACAGCAATAACATTTTAAGAAGGAAAAAAAGTTATTGTGCAGCTGTAATTGTGGCCAAAGAAGAGAAGAGTGATTCTTCTTCCTGAGCAGTGGCAGGAACCATATGTAATGGACTGACCACAGCCCCATTCCCTGTCTCTCTCTGCCACTGGAGGAGAGGAAGCAGAACTTGGGAATCAGGGAGGGCTGGGAAAAAGGTGTCTTTAAGATTTGTTTTACTTCTCATTATCCTGCTCCCATTCTGATTGGTAATAAATTCAGTTAATATCACCAATCTGAGTCTGTTTTGCCCATGATGTTATTTGATGACTTGACTTGACTTGACTTGATTTGATGAGTTATTTGATGACTTGATATACAGGCCAGTCTTCTGGTCCATATCTCAAGTCATGAGCTTTGTTGGATTCTGTCTTCCCTGTCTACTTGTGCAGGGGAGGGATAGAATGACTTTGGTGGGCATCCAGCCAGGGTTAGACCTCTGCAGCAAGGCAGGAAGGGAGAGGTATCCCCCCACACTCCTCACAGCCTCTACACCATGAACTGCAAGGGCCAGGGCTGAAGCTGCTGGCTTGTGGGCATGGCTGGCAGCTGAGGTGGTGGTTCAGTGGGAGGTGTTCTAAGGCTGTAGGGAGCAAAGCCCTGGCCTGCCCTGTCCTGTGCAACCCTCCTACATTTCCTGAGAGCCCCTGTAGAAGGGGCAACACCAGAGATGGTATGTCCAACTCCTTCCTGTGAGCACGAGCATCTCTGAGAGCCACCCACACCTACTTGGAAGCCTTTCTGAGCACCCAAAGGTTGCTCAGAAATGCCACTGTTCCCTGGCATTTGTCTCTGGAGCTCCAGAGTGCTTCCAGGATGTCTCTATACCACTGTGTTAGGAGCATTTGATCAGGATGGACACTGAGGGCTGCAAGGTTTCACCAATAACAGGTCCCAGTGATCTTCAGTACCCCCAGTGTGCTTGGTGGCAAAGAGCTACAGCACATGGTGCATGCAACAACCACAGTGCAGCACTGGAGACCAGGCCACAGAACAAGCAGGGAGTCAGAGACCTGCAGAACCCTGCAGGTGAAAAGGGGCCTCTCAAGGTCTCTAGTCCAACCCCCTGCTCAAGGCATGGCCAGGTAAGACCAGTACTGACCCAGACTTGCCTCAGAAAGCCAAGATGTTTTTTGGCTTTAATCCTCTGCATCAGTACATCTCTTCTGTGCTCAGAGTGCTTATTTTTCTGCTTGCTTGCAATGTGAGTGCTATTCTACCTGGACTGCTAGCTGGCTTGCATCAGCACTTCTCTATTCTGAAATCTGTGAGAGCAGAGGATGCCTGAAATGCCACAGAAGGAAGAAGATGCCATGATTTGCCTGGGATCCCTGTAGCAGTTTCATTTTGTTGCTCTGACAGAGATTTCCAGCAGTGTCACAGACACCTGTCACGGATACCCACCTTACAGAGCAGCATTCATCTAGTCTAACATCCTACCTTTGATGTGGACTTCTATCATAAGCTCCTTTTACAGGTTACAGAGAAAGATTAGAGGTCCAGACAACATTGCATCCCATCTTAAACTGGGTATTTCATTTGGGTGGTTTAACCCATCTTTAGTCTCTCCCTTTCTGAGCCCCCAACGAGAAAGGAAAAGGTAATTCCTATTATTTCACAGGGGTATTAAATACAGTAAGTATTTTCAGGCCTGCAAATACTAACCATAACCAAGAAAATGGAAGAACCAGACACTTCTGAACCAAAAACTTCTGTGAGAACTTTTGCTCTTTCTTATTCATCCTGATCACCAGAGCTGGACAAATTATTTGCAGCAAAAATTTGGCAGTGCTTCTTCGTGAAATTTTGGCACATGGACATTTTTGATTAATTTGTTCCTTATGCAAACGTACTCAAAACAAAATTGATGAGAACATATTTCAGCCCATGGACTAAACATAAAAATTTCCCCATGGCTAGAGCAAATTGAAAATTTCAGATGTGAAATGAAATGTATTTATTTTTGGCAAAGAAAGAGACAAAACAACAGCATCCTCACACATTCCTATTTAAATAAGTTGAAACACAATGTCCTACCATAACTCTTCCAAGAACTCATATGCTCTTCAAAAGCTGGCTAGTAAATCACTTGGTATGACAAAGCAAAGTCAAATAATACTGATAATTCTCCTTGGTTGGATGAGTTCAGGCTGACAGGACTTTTATAAGCACATACATTTTTTCATTGCTTATTTCTGTGATTCCATAATTGTAAACAAAATTCATCCAAGAAACACTTCTGAAAGAAAAACAAGCAGACTACTGAAAATGAGACTTGCCAATATGCAAGGAGAGGGCCATGAAACCTCACACTAAAGTTAGAAGACCTCTAAAATGCTGCAAGGCTGGGGTGCTTGGGTAGGTTAGGAGAGCCAGGGATAACCTAAGGCAGCAATGGTGGCCTGTCAGGTTTATGAATGAGATTAGAGGCAGCATGATACTGCCTGTAGAAAGAAATACTCCCTGCCTGCTGTAGCAAGAATTACTCAGGTTTACTAGCCAGGTTTAATCTCAGGGCCCTGTAGAAGGTGTAGAAGTAAACCAGCTCTGAGCTCCATCCTGCTGGGAGAGCTTGGTGCAAGGTCTGCAAACAAGCCTATTGCAGTGCTGTTCCTGGGGAAACAAACATTAGCAAATGCTTTTTTTATGGAATTCATTTACTATAGCACATCCTGAAGACAGGCTGCTGGGGAGCAGAGTTATGACATCCAGAAACTGACAACAAGAGCAATAAAACCTGACATATATCATGAAAGCCAAGCTATGGTACTACGTGTAATTAACAGAGAGTGTAATTATTCACCTTGAGAAAGACTTTGATGGATGCCTCATAGTTAATTCTTTTTTCCTGTGTTTCATCTTCTCTTGTTCATGGCAGCTAGGAAGGCTAGCTTGCAGCTTTCAGCTTTTTGCTCTATTTCTCATCCAAAGAGGTTATATCTTTTTGGCTTGTAGCCAGACTTGGTTCAATCCCAGCCTGGATGCTTTGTCTGACCCTAGAGGTGCTTGGTTTCAGGTCTAGCTTTTGGAGCTGACAAGGCATTGCATTAACACGGGATGGACTGTGATAATGGCATGTGCACTAAAATTCCAAGCATGCCCATATCACTCAGAAGTCTCCAGGATCCCAAGTATACCCTTATGCAAAAGAGCATCATCTTCCTTTTCACGACAACAGTCTCACTCTTCCTTAGTGCCTACTGAACCCTGAACAAGTTAGAGATGAGAGTGTTTATTTCCCCCAAATTCTCTGAATTGTCAAGAAATCTGAACAGAAAAGAGAGCATCAGGAAGGGTTTGAACAGTTGCCCAGTCCCAATAAGCTGCAGAGGAGGCTCTTATAAAGCTGCAGTACCATACACACGGTGGACTCGGTGGTGTTTGTTGGCGTGCACTGCTTTTGCATGGGAGGAGAAGCAACTGGGGAAGATTTGGCTCAGGCTCTGAAAATCGGAGAGAGAAGCTGCTACTATACAAAATGTGATCATTTAGAAACATTGCAACCATGGGTAATTGATCTAGCTGATGCACTGGGGACTGGATAGAAATTTAAGCTCAGTCACATGAATTTGAAGAGCTCCACAAGCCTTAAATGAAAGAGAAATTTGTAGCCTTGGGACAAAATGACTGAAGCCTTATTTAAAACCTACTGAAGGCAACTAGAATGATTCCACAGGCTTTTGGGGGCGTTGGATCAGACCCCAGATGGATGCAAACCTCTGAAAAAGAGGGTATATAATCTTCACACAGGAAGAGAGACACTTTAAAAGGCAGTGGAATGCACAGTTGTGCTCTGTGTGACTCAGTGATGAATGAGTGTCCATACTGCATCATTTCAGAAAGCCGGAGATGAAGGGAATCCAAAAAAGAATCCGGAAGGGAAATAAAAGTTACTCTGATAATCACAACCTCCTAGCCACAAACATATAAATATATAAATGCAAAGACAAAAAAAAAATAAAAAAAATCAGAGTTGCAGCAGATACATTAAAACCAAGAGAGTCTGCACATTTAGAGAACAGACAGACAATGGCATATATATTTATGTGGACAGAGAGTGCAAAATAAATGGCTCAGACAGGCAAGCACAGCTAAACATTAATGGCATGGTTGTATTATTTTAAATTGGGTAACTGCAACATGTTTCAGGGAAAATACTGGGACTTGAAAATGACACAGTCCAAGTTAGTAAAAAGTGGTCTGTGTTATAAGCACTACAGAATCCTAAACAGACTACACAATCCTCACATCTCCAAACACCACTTTGATAAATTAATCGCTCCCATGTGATGCCCATCCAGAAAAAGACACTGTTCGCCCTAATGAGCAGGAAAACTGAATTTAATCATAGGAAAAAAAAGCAAGCATTTATTGGTACAGAAGAACAATTTATAGTTTGAAAGAATTACGTGGTTGTAACTGAGAAGTCAAATATGCTATGGATGTGTATTGATTCACATAACCGAAATGAAGCCATAAAGTTGCTATAGCATCTGATCAAAATCACTAAAGAAAGGACAGCTAAGATCTTAGTAGACAAATAAAAATATTCTAAAGAATTAATGTAACACAGTCATTTTTTGAAGGAAAAAAAAAAGTTAGCTTGGGCTCTAAGCTAGTGATTTTCAATAACCATTTGGATACTATACAGTGAATTTAAGCAAAGGCCATTTGGTAAAAGTTCTGATCCCAAGGTATTACAAAGAGTAATTGCACAGATCTTTGAGGGATTACGAGATGTCAGACTTTTAATGGATGATGTTTTAATTTGGGTACAGGGAAGTTAATGCAAAGGAAGACTTTGGCAAGTACTGCAGGAAGCTAGAAAGAGATGTTGATCCAGAAAATAAAATAGCTGGGGTCTAAAACATTGTGGCCAGAGTTTGGGCAAGATGACTTAACTGGGGCTCCAGGTAAAACAAAGGCAACAGCAGGATATCCACCTTACAATGTAAATTAGATCTACAGAGATTAATGAATATGATAAACTGTGTTCCATTATTCATTCCAATTCTAACTAGGGTCAATATGTCCTTAAGGAATTATTGGAAAATTAAGCTACCTGGTATTGAGGAGATTAATATGGTTAATACAAACATGGAAATAAATAGTTAAAGACGACGACACTAATCCACTAGCTTAAAAATATCATAATGATATTTTCTGAAAAGCTGTAATACGTGCTCATCTTACCTGTGTAGACTGAGATTTCTAAGCAGAAGAGACAGAAACTATTGCCAGGTTGACAAAGAAGTGCTAGTAATTTTATTTGCTCTTCTAATCTTGCTTCAATCTAGATAAATATGAAAGATATGGAGAAAAGCGACTACAAAGCACTTCAAAGTGGTTGTAAAAAATCTTTTGCCTAATTTTCACAGATACTAAGCATTAGCTTGAGTTGGAAATGCAGACAGTAAGCACCTTGCAAAATCAGTCCATTTGTCTTTGGCATCATCTACAACTTCATAGATAAAGCTGATGATCTTTTACCAGGGAGAAAGAATTCAGAGGCAAAAATTGCTGTTTGATGCTTAGTGTCTAACACACAATGTTCCTAGTTTCAACTGCAAGCTGAAGGTTTAAAAATTTATTTTATTTTCATTTGGATTGTAATTGGATTAAAAAGTGCACAGCAAACATTAGTATCATGGCAGTGAAAAGTGGATAGCATTAACACACCAAACTGTGTTTTCTGATACATTCTAAACACATACAGTAAAGATCATATCAGCAAAAACTGAAATGTGGCTGAGGTGTGGAATGAAGCAACTGCTTTGCAGTGCTGAAGCAGTCTGGAAAAGAAAAGGAGAGAGACATTTTAATTGCAAAGAGAAGAAATTCAGAAAGTAGCATGTAATGGCTTGTATTGGAATTCAGTGAAATTGATGTTAACATCCCTGCTTTTATAGGAAGTGTCACATGATCTCTAATGGCAGAAAATGATCCAGACTTTATTTTTATATCAATCCAAAGGATTCCTCCTCCATCAGCACAGGGATGCACAAGCTGCAGGTGGGCACCTGGTCAATCTTGGCTCACAGAATTTGCCTTCATGGAGTTCCCACCTGGAGGTTTTCAATCTTCTCATTTTTTGAGAAAATGGGGCAGCTGACTCCACCTTACACTCTTTGTTTTGAAGAAATCTATCACCATTCCCTTACTAGGAGATATGGCTTTGTGTCATAACATACTGTGCCTTTAGAGGTGGGTGAAGGGAAGCAGTAACCAAGGTTCCAAGTTGGCAGTGTTCACAGGAAACATGAATTTAGCATCTGTCAACAAATGTCCATATCACAAAAGACAGAAAGCATGATATCTGTTTGTCAGACTCGCAGGACTGTGATAACAAAATCCAGTGTATAAAGTACTCTCTGTGTGAAGCCCAGCACTAGTATACCAGAGGATGTAACAGGATGGGATAAAATTAGCAGGCCTGTAGGAAACGCAGAAGGACATAAAGGGTAGCAGTTGTTAGATTTGAAATACACTGGGAAAGCTGGTGTAGGGAGCCACAGGCTGGGAAAGCTGGGGGGTGAAGGGTTCTGGACAGAAGGACACCCTGGCAGAGCTTTTCAGCATGTGCATGTTTCTGATCACCTCTGTTCATCCTCCAGTTTCATAGGCTGTGCAGTCTGGGGGCCTCTAGAAGAGCAGACAGGAGACCTACAGCCCCAATTGCTCTGGTTTGAAATCAGTGGGGCCTTTATGGAAGTCCCTTTAAGAAGTCACCTATGAGATTAATGCACAAACCCCTCTGAGCCACTTGGTGTGGCTGAGTGGCACCGAGGAGCAGCAAGCCCTCTGCCAGGGACAGAGGTGTGCAGATCCTGTGGCAAAAGCCAGTGGCCCCCCACCTCTTGCTGTGACACTGCCTTTTTGATATTTTGCTTCTCTCACCCTCTCATTCCCAGCTACTGAGTCACAGGTTCCCGAGGCTTTTCCTGATTCTCGTGGAAAAGGTATTGCAAGTGCATGCAAGGTTCAAACCCTCTGCTTTGTGGCCTTCTCACAGTTTTGTTTCCCTTTCTGCACCAACTCTCCATCCTTTTTCTTTCCTTCCCTTTCCCCATTATTGTGGTAAGAGAAGGAAAGGAAACACTTCAGAAATGAAAGATTAGTTTGCTGTATCATAAAGATGAGCTTTGTAATCACTTTCCTTTAAGCAAAGAATTAAAAGATAATAAAAGCCCTAATTAAGGACCTCGTTAGCTTAACTAGATTTTCATATGCAAAGTGATGTTCACCACGTGCTGCTGCCGTCTGAAAATGCTGCCTGGCACTGCACGGCAAGCACCTGTGCCAGCTCCCCAACTGTACTTCCCTTCTTCCCTTCGGTTGCCTTTCCATCTTTCCCCCTCCTTTCCCCTCTGTCCCAGGGTTCAGCAGGATCAGGCTGATGTGGGGCTGTCTTGTGCTGGGCACATGCAAGACAGACTTGGCATTACCCTGTGAACCACGTGACAGAATGAGAGAGAGAGAGGAGACCAAAGGGCAGAAAAATGGGGGAGGGCAGACAGGACTGATGAGGGCTGAGCACACACAGACCCAAGAGGAAGGCAGAGGGAGCATGTAGGAAGCCCTCAGGCCAGACTGGTTCCATGACAGGTGGAGATTATCCAGGTAGAGGATCCATCTGAGTCAAGCAGAGCATAGGAATGCTTTGGGTGAGTCTGGATGCCACAGGGCAGAGCTGGAGGGAGGAGATG
Source organism: Phylloscopus trochilus trochilus (assembly GCA_016584745.2). Taxonomy (NCBI): domain Eukaryota; kingdom Metazoa; phylum Chordata; class Aves; order Passeriformes; family Phylloscopidae; genus Phylloscopus; species Phylloscopus trochilus. The sequence goes on from WQNJ02000012.1 coordinate 27,884,619, forward strand.
CTGGATGGGGTTGGCCCCCATCTTGGCCCCTGTACAGAACCTAGCTACGATTTAGGCAAAGATTTGCATTAAGGGTTTTGCTTCATCCTTGGCTGGAAACAAAAATTGAATCCTTAGAGATACTGTCCAAGGGGCCTTCCAGGGCTCTGTTTTCAATCCCACATGGCCCCCAGTACAGTCTGGCAGGTGGACAGGTAGCTGTTTATGGATGTGCTTAATAGAAGCAATTAGGAAATCATTATACCACAGTAATGTGAGCAGATGAGTGAGCAAAATGACTGCTTGCTGCCGTGTGAGAAATCAGCCTGGCCTGGCTGAGCAGAGAGCACTCTGCTCTCTGCAGCACAGCCAGCAGGCACTGCCCAGCAGAGGCCACGGCAGAGCCAGGAGCCGGAGTCCGCCCGGCTGGAACAATCTGATAAATTCCTACAGCTGGGAACTCAGCACGAGATGGGAATCAGGATTTTCATCCTCGTTAAAACTGTAATTGGAGCCTCATTCTACTTCGTTTAGAGCCTGCTGTGAACGTGAGCAGAAGCTGCAGGATGCTAAGCAGGGAGGTCACCCCGGGGCGGTGGCGAGCAGCCGGCCAGGAGCAGTGGGAGGCTGGAGGGAGCACACCGAGGCAGAGGCCAGGCTGGCCTGTGTGCATCTCCTGTCGGAATGGAAAGGCCCCTGTTGTGAGATCCCCAGAACTGTTTGTTTTGTTTTGTTTTTTCAATTTAGAGAATAAGAAAGCAAACATGGCATTTATGACTAGAGATGGCTTTGAAATGGAGCCTCAGGGCTCAGCCTACAGCCTGGCACTTTGACCTGAAACCCAGTGGACCTCAGATCCCCATCTGAACCACCAGTGACACAATCTAATAGCCCCTACCTCAGACTAGGGCAAGACTTAAGGAAACCTAATATAGCTTTATTAGGCTGGAGATTGCGTTGATCCATTTATTAGCTGAGAATTTTCTTTGTTTAACAGAATTGATTCTTGCCTTTTCTCTACACAACATGGGACTGGCTCAAAGCAGCGTATTCATTTAGTTTGCAAACAGAGATGAAGAGCTGTAAACCAAACCCAGATGTTGCATCCAGCACTCACACCAGCTCCTGCCCGGGCCCATCTCCAATCATCACATGTATTTGTGCAGTAGAGGAAATGGCTGGTGTGCCTTAAACATAGTTTAAAAATAATCAGCAATAGTTGAATTACTTCTGCTACATTATTAGTTGCGTGTAGGGCAATTCATTAGTGAGAGTCAGACCAACTACCTTAATTTGGCCTTCTACCACTTTCCACCTCGTGGACCAACAAGTGTATCGTAACTATTAGAACAACTTCAGTGAATGTTACAATTACTCATGTCAAATGAAAATGTAATGCAGTTAACGTGCATGCTGGCTCCCTGCTGCTACTGCTGATGATTATTGCTATTAGAGCATGACCAAACAGTCATTCAAATATAAACAGCAGATTTGTTTTGATTGTGTTCGTGGCCCGTTTTACTCGCTTTCTGCGAACATTAACACAAATGGCTTTGGTTTGCAAGACTGTCCCCAGGGAGAGAAACAGAGTCAGGAGTACCGTGGTGCTGACTTCGTGTATCAGCTAAACTACCTGCACTGGAAGATTTTGCATGGCTCTCTGGAAAACTTGACAGCCACCTCATCAGAGGGAAAAAGCAGAACTAGGCAAGTCTGAGGGCTGTCGCATAAGATGAGTACACAGTACCTGAACAAAACTCATGGCAGCCCACTGGACAGGAAGCTCTCACATTCCTGCCAGTCAATCAGTAAATGCTCAGGAATGGCAGCTACATCAAAACGGGGTACCCAGCTCTTTGGCCAGAGCTTCTGATCCAAAGCTTGCTAAAGGAAAAGGTACTATTGACTTAAATGGTTTGTGTGTCATAGAGTAACACATAGGACTAAATTCACTAAAAGCTCTGCTTGCTGTGCAATGATTGCCTGATTAAGAAGATTAATTATGATTATTGCTCACATGTTTGTGTCACCCTTTAGTGGAATTACTTATCTCTAAAACAGTTTTGAAGACAAGAGCTCTTGCTCTCTCCATCTTGTCTGAGCTGCTTACTTGCCTTGTAAAGGCAAGAGCTAATCCCAATGGCCACTGATGCGATTATGTTGTGCAGCTGACTGCAGAACTTCTCCTTTGCAAAAGGACAGATGCGGAAGGTGGCAATCCCAGGATGCCAGGAATCCAACTAATTACCTAACTGCATCAAGGCCATGACTCTCGCCAGATGCCTTGATTACAGCTCCCGTTTATCTCTTCTCCAGAAGCACATGCTCAGGAATATGCACACTGAGGAATGACTAAAAGTCTTGCACAGCACAGGACTGACCTTGAGGCCAGGCCAGAGACGCCCAGCTTGCATTAATTTTGACAGGTTTGTGAGGTGTCAGCTTCCTCTCAGGAGCACAGTGCTCTGTGGGGGAGTTTCTGCTAGGTGCAGAGAGGAGAGACGAGGGCCAGAATTTAGGAAAACTGAGTAAGGATGCAGGAAATAAAGTCAACATACGTTCTTCAAAAGCCATTTTAGTGGCAAGTTAGATATAGGATAGCAAAATCTCTAGTACATAAAAGACAGACCACCAGAAGACTGCTGGTTTGGATGTGAATATGGAGCTTTGAGGACCTTCTCACAGGTTGATTTCTAGTACCAGTTTGAAGGAAAAGTTACTGTCTGAAACATGCTAAGAGCTAAGGATGTTTGGAGTGCCTCTTCCTGCTTATTATTGTTTGTGTGTTTCTTCACACGGAAAAAGACAGGTTTGTTCAGGCTGGAGCTTGGATGATGGAGAAGAAATGTGACATAGAAATACAAAATCACGAGCATCATACATCAAGTGAATAGGAAAGATCTTTCACTTTCCAGTGGGAGCAAGGGAAACTTAATGAAGCAGACAGGTGATGATCAAATGGAAAACAGAGCAGGTGATGATCAAATGGAAAACAAATGGATCAAATGGAAAACAGAGCAGGTAGAGCAGAGTTCAGCTGTGGAATTCATTGCCACAGGACATTGCAGAACCTCAAAAAGCTATGAGGCAAATCCACAAGGAACTACTGAGCACAAAGTGAACACTACTGGCTTGGGAGGTCCCTGGGCCACAAATCACCGGAGGCTCAGCCAGTGTAACAGAGCAGTATCATTAGTTACATCATATACTTACAGCACTCATACATTTCCTCTTGGCATCTCCTATAGGTCACTGCTAGAGACATATGGGGGAAGGCAGCTACACAGATTCTTGGTTCTGCCTGGTATGGCTGTTCTTATGTTACTGACTAATTGGGTGAACTGTATGGCTCAGATCCTTAAGCAGGAAGTTAGGCATGTCTGTGCTTAAGAGAGCTCTGAAATTATGTGTTTCTTTTTCTTTCCCTCTTTCTTTTTTTTTTTCCCCTCCATTGCATTTCCTATTCCATGGGCCCAAAGACTAACCTGAAGAATGAGCAGGAGCTCCTGGCAAAGTCTGAGAAAAAGCAGTCTCACATCTACACATGATCAGGATGAGGTGTGATAAGGGGACATCATCATTACCACCCACATCTATGCCCACTCATCATTGATTACCAGCAGGAGAGGGTGTGTGAACAGCAATCCTGTTCTACATAAATTCAGGAGCTGCAAGTGCCAGTGCAGTGTGGAAAGGTACTCTGAGGATGATCTTCCTATATGTCAATATAAGATAGTACAGGTATGCACAGCAAGTGCAAGTGTGAGATAAAAATACAGAGGTGCACAGGTATCTACAAAATGAAGAGAGGAGAGAGAGGAGTATGTTCACAAACATTTTTTTTACAGTGCAGATATTTTAATGTTTATCAGAATCCACCCATCCATGCACTCCACAGGAAAGTGCAGCCTGCAAGGCAGTGGTTTCTCTGAAATCAGGTGTGTGTGAGAGTCTTTTCTAGGGCTGTGCAAAGGTATATGCATACTGAAATACCAAATGAGCAAGCAGCAGACAGCAGCAGCAGAGTAAATTTCGTAGGGGTGGAGAGCAAGGTCACTCCCTGGGTGGAGCAGAGAAGTGTCTAGGAAGCAATCCTCAAGGAGACTTCTCCTATACAGGCAGAGTGAAATTAATTGCAATCATACTGTTTCTGTGAGCAAAGTGAGGTATTCCAGGCACACAGAAGAGGACAGCATCTGTCCCACTCAGAGAGCAAAGAGCTGAGCAGCTGAAAATACTTGTGTCAAATCCCCACTTAGGCATCTCTTCCCTCTCCAGCCCGTGTCCTCCCTCCCCTCCCCTTCCCATTCATTTCTCATTCTGCAGCTCTTCAGCACTAGGCCCTTCTCCTGATTAACATTTGAAACCCATTGATAGTTTGTGCTGGCTTAGACAAACTAATCATCATTAGCACTCCAAAAACCTGTCCAGCATTCCCTCCCAGAGTCACAGGTGCCACCCTCAGCTGCTTGGAGAAAAAGGAAAAAGTAGACCAGCCATAACATGCTCTTGGCAAGGCCATTGGGAGGTACCAGCTCGCAGCCACGGCAGGCAAGCAGATCACAGTTCCCAGGCTCTGCACTCCCATGGATCCAGGCTGCAGATAAAGCACTGAGCCATCTAGGAGGCAGGCAGAGGGCTGCAGGCATCTTCTCCTCTCTAGGTCTTACAGCAATGTGCTCTTGCACACTGGGACCCATGCTGGAAGCACTTCCCACTTCCCAGGGAAGAGCAGAGCCCCTGTGCTAGATATGGCTGTTTTCTTCCAGCCTGGCCAAGCTAGAGAGATGTTCATAGCTGGGGTTTGAGTGGGATTTGCTGGGCCTGCTGTGGATACAATCTGCATACAGAAGTCTTGGTGCTTTTCCTAGTGACCCATTGACCCGTATCTCTTCTGTTTATAGAGTACAAAGAGGCAGAAAGTAAATACATAACCCAGGGGGACCAGGAATGATGCAAGAACAGGTGTCTGGTGAGCTGCCCATGTCTGGCCTGAGCTGCAGCCAAGAGATACAAAGGCCACAGATAAATGCAGACTAACAGGAGGAAAAGAGCGATGGCCTGGAAGATGCTCTCTGAGACACTTGCATACAAATCTACTACTGATCTGCCAGGAAGGCTTGAATGTGCTGCTTTACCTTTTTTCTGGAGGCACCTAAACCCTCCCCATCAGGCAGGGTCATTCCACACAACACCCGTTTTCAAAGGATGACATTGTGCCCTCTGCAGTGGGGACCAGGTGGCAGTAGCACTGCCCTGGGGATGAAGGCTGTAGCAGTGCCCATAAGATTTCTACCTCACCTCAGCTAATGCCATCTGGGCCCTGGAGAGAGCTCAGGACTAGTCCAGAGACAAAGCTCTCCTGACAGCAGCTGAAAAAAAGCAGGTTTGCCCAGCAGACCTGTTTTTCAGCTGTGCTGGAAGCACGGGGGTAACATAACTCTGAAGCACACATCCTCTTAGGTCTGCCTTGGATTCAAAATTTCATTTCAGTCAGACTGACATTAAAATAATGACTGGGCAATCGCTGGGAAATTCCACACCACTGGAATCATTGTACCTTGGGCAGCTCTCTGGGCCCTCATATGAAATGTTTGTTGAGTACACATCCATGAGGAGGCTCTGAAATGCCACTAAGCCTGTGTGCATTGGAGTCGTGGAAAAGCCACCACCTCTGGTGTAGCTGCTTAGCAGCACACACAGAGCCTGCACAGAGGTCATACTGGAGAGAAAGGGATTATTTATAAGGCTACTATAACCTTCATACTAAAGCCCAGAACTAATGCCTGACAGCAAAATAATGGAAGAAAAGGCTGTCCCATGCCTCTGGAACCAAGGCCTGAAGAATGCAATTCCTCAAGCAAAAACCATCCAGGCAGTCTGGTTGGGAGATAACACACCCCCTCAAAACTGCACAACTCCCCATGCTCTCTTGCACAGGACATAGTGAGCATCCCTAAAGCACATCTCCTTCTCCCTCACCTGCTCTCCTGACATCCACTCCACCTAACATTCACTTCAGCAAATCCTAGGATGAGGCTTATTGTATGGCCATTATCTGGCAGCAAGGGCAAACTTTGCTGGCATGTGAGGTACAAGGGGCTAGGGTAGGGTAGGAGGTCAGTGCAATCACAGATACTACTTTAGAGGCTCCACACTCTTCTGTTATCCACCAGGAGACTGGGCCTGCTGGTGCATCCTGCCTTTGTGTTCCTGTGAGGCAAATACTCAGGCACTGATAACATTTAAGAGAGCAGCAGATTTTCACAAGTGAATCTGTAGGCAAAAATATGTTTCCACCTTCCAAGGCCTGTTCAGACACTGACAGTCACCCCTCAGCTATATGACTCCCTTGTTTCTGCTAACATCCATTCCTCCCACACCCCCACCAGCTTCCCTGCCCCAGACCACTATCTTCTGACCTGAAAATAAAACACCCCTGTTTATGGCACAATCGTGTGGCTCTAAAGCTGAGCCCAGAGGCTTCTGTCATAATTCGTAGCCTCCCTGCCTGTAAGCAGCAAGAGGCTGCCAGTGCCTGTGACAGCATCTGTACAGGCACACGCACCGGGCTCGGCGGTGCAGCGCCGGCCGCAGGCAGCAGCTCCGGTCTGTTGCAGGATGCTGTCAGAAGAGGGCAAAATCCATCTGCAGTCAGCGCTTGTTCCCTGCTTTTGCTGCGCTGGCTTTCTCTGTCACCCTGGAGTCCCCTCAGCCCTGAGCCCTCTGGCACACTCCGGCCAGGCGGGCTGTCCCTAGGGAGGGGACAGTGTCACGGCCCCAGCAGGGTCACTGCCAGCACAGTCTGCAGCCTGGCCTGGGGTGCTCCCCGAGCCCCCAACAGCCCAGGACGGGACCAGCTCCCCCCCATCCCACCTGCCTCCATGGGGCTTGCCGAGCCAGGACAAGAGGGTCACCAAGTGTGTGCTGTGGGCAAGGGCAGACTGAGCCTGAGCACCGCGTCTCTGGTACTTACTGCTGGGATGGCTGTGGGTGCTGAGAGCGGCAGAAAAGCTGACGGGAGTCGCAAGGAGGGTCCCCAGGAATGGGTGAGAAAAATGAGGCAACAGGGATGGCAAACTCCCTTTTGTGGAAGGGGGTCAGATTCTCCTTCACCTTGTACATTTTGTAGTTTGAGAGATGGCAGATAGAAAACATGTCAGAGGTGGGGTGGCAGAATCCCACTGATCCTGGTGCCAGCCAGTGGCCACACAGGGCTCACCCACCCACAAGATTCGGGGCAGGAAGGGATTTGGAACTCAGGGAGCACAGAAGGCTTCCAAACAATAGCTTTAACTCCTTCTCCACACTACTTTTGGCGTCAGTTTTCACTTTTAGACAAGCCCCAGCACCGGGGACACCAACACGTCTCAGGGCACTGTGACTTTCAAGTGCGTGTGAGCTAGTAATCTAGGGATGCATGTGGGGTGACTTCCAACTAAAAAAAGTCTGGAAAAATAGGAGCATGGAAGGAATAGGAAAGCAGACAATTCCACTCAAATACTAAAAACACACCACCACCACCACCCTTTTTTTTTTTTTTTTTTTTTTTCCCCGTGAGTAAGCAACATTTTTTCTCTCCTCAACTCCTCAGCTGGCCTGGTGAATTCTATTTCTGTATACATCAGTGAGTCCCTTCTCCTTACATCATCTGACATGCCTACAGCCAACTCCTGTGAATTTCCTGCAAGTCTTACTATAGCTGGCAGCTGCCCTTGAAGACCCTCAAATAGCAGACTTGCAAAGTTCACTGCAAAAGAGCTTTCACTTCCCTCCTCCCTGTCTTCTAAGCTTTGCATTTGAGGAGGGCAGGGGAGGAAAGGAACAGAAATGGGGACATCCCTAAGCCCCAGGCTGGCTTAACTATTTCTTCTACACTTGTGGCACAGCACAGAATGTGAGATATTATCCTCATCTCCAGTTTCTAAGTTACAGCATGGTCCCAGTGTGACACAGGATGTTTTGGGGCTACAACCCATGCTGGCAGTGGGGTTGCTCTCTTTTACCTGCCAGAAAGGTGCAGGGACCTCTGGGGAGTGCCGGGAGCAGCCACACTGCTGCCTAGGAGAGAAACTGAAGAACTGTTTGATATCTAACAGAGGTGGCAAAGGTGGGCAGGATGAACTGATAGCCACTGTACACCAGCATCACCACAGGTAGTGTAGTACACGTCCGTCTACTACAGAGGGCATGGTCTCAGTTTCAAGGATTTCAGCTTGCAGCACCCACCTGACATCAGCCCTAGGGAGCACAGATCCATGAGGAAACTCGGCTGGGATCTCTCCTTCTCTCTCAAGCAGCTCTAAGGCTCTGATCAGCTTGACAGAGGGCTTATTCTTGCCTGTCCCTTAGGACAGCCCCCTCCTGAAGCTCTCAGGCTGGGCAGGAGAGAGGTTAGCAGAGATACTGCTAGATCAAAACAGGAACAGAAAGTTGGGAAGGCCTAGACATCCCCAGCCATGAAGCTGCCTGCTGCACATGCCTAGGCCATGGTGGGGAGTCCCTGCATTAAGGTACCTTAGCAAGCCTGTACAGCAGAGCTGGGGAGAGGGAGGAAGGGAGGGAGGAGAGGGAGGCACAGAGCTGGGAATTAAGGACTTTCACACCCAGACTCTGAGAGCACCCTCCTGACATAACAGCCCATATGCAGATGTGTGCAGAAGAGAAGTGTGTGCAAGCTTAACAGATAGACAACCTGAGGTCTTTTTTGTTTCTTGCACATGGGATATGCTGCGGCAGGGAGATTTTGCACACTTTGTTAACGTAGTCTGCAGCCCATTTCTGATGATCTGAAGTTTTCTTCTCTTTAGAACGTTCCTCGAGTAGACAGCAGCCCCCATGTAAAACAACTGTTCACAGCAATTACAGCAGTCAGAGAAGGAAAAACATTTCATACCTTCAAAATGAAAAGCTCTTTAGGGAAAGCTGTGTTTTTCCATGAGCACATCAAAAGAGGGAGAAAGAGGTGCTGGCCTGTGGCAAGCAGAAGATGGAAAAGCTTGGCAATATTTTCTCAGCCCCACAAACCACCCTACAATACTGACAATATGGGGGTAGGCAGTATGTGATAAAACATCCCTGTCTGTCTGACTCTGTCCTTACAATGTAAGAATGCTTACATTCTAAAAACTTGGCAAGCATCTTGTTGGCCAAAATATTTAAGAACAATTTCCTGAAGAAATCCCTTGCAAATAGTTACATACAATTGTGTTATCACACGATATCTGATTCCTGATGTGCCCTACTAAGTTGTTGGTCACTCTTTAGTCTTATTGTCAACTATGCAGATCTAATAAAAGATATACAGATTAAACTGTTGCTTTGGAGATTTTCTCCCTCTCATTTCCAGGAACAACCCAAATTTTTCATTTAGACTTCAGTTAGCTATCCTGCTGAGAAACTGCAGGTCTCTCTCCTGGAGCTCTGTAGGAAACAGGAGAGAAATGGCAAAAACTTTTTTTTCTGTCTGAAAGTGAGCAAAACTGACCTGGAGTCATAGAGAAATCAGAGCAACAGAGGAGGAAGAGGCTATTTTTATCAAGTAACTGTATTTTTCTTCCTTTTTTTTTTTTTTTTTTTTTGTCTGCAAAAACCACATTTTACGCTGCTAGTCCCTATTTTTCTCTAAATTCTCTGAGGAGCTGGCAACGGATGGCAGGGCCTGACCTCCAAAAAGAAGTAAGAGCAATTAAGAGAATAACAAATCCAGGGTCATCCAGGAATTTTGCAGCTGTCACTGAGCAGCACATCAAGGTCTCCCCAGACCTTACAGTAGGGGTGAGGACAGGATTCTTGTTGCTCTGGTTGCAGCTCCCACACTGCCTGAATGGAAGGAGCTGCTCCGCCAGCCACCAGCTGTAGAGGAGCTGTAGAAAAGGCTTGGCATTCCACAGCTGCATCCAGGGGAGAGGGATGGAAAGATGAAGGATGTTAGGTGATGAAAGACTGGTTAAGTTAGGATGGCTGTCTAAAACGTTTCAAAGAAATTAAAAGAAGGAGAAATTAAGAAAGATGTTGAACCTTAAGCCTAATTAGTGTAGCAGTGTAGTTATAGTCATGATAGCCTAAGGATACAATTAGACGTGTCTAGAGAGGGAGGCTGATCTTGTTGTTAAACCATAAAGGTAGGGGATAGGATAATACTGGTTGCAGTCTGGTGCTGGCTCCTGGGTGATTCTCATGTGTTGCAGGGATGCCTTGTGACTCCAGCAGGATACTTCCAGTCTCCTGATATCTTGGTTTCAATGTTTCCAAGTTTTTCTAAACTAACAGGAGGAATTCCCAAGGCCAAGCTGAGGCATTTTTGTGGTGTTCAACCACCTGGATCCCTTTTAGCACACCTTGGACTTGCAACTGGAGATCTTAGGGCAAAAGCTACTAAGAGAAAGCAGTTCCCAGAAAGAGCCAGGAGCAATAAAACACCAGAAGAAGATGCCCTGAATTAGCACGACACACCAAACCGGCTGTTTTCTAGTCTCAGGTAATTACAGTTTTGTGGAAGAGATGCTGAAGGAGACACAGCCTTTCACTTTGATATTACAGAGTTACATTCCTAAGCACACTGACTTGGGTGACGCTCAGTCTGGGCCTTGGTAAAACAAGCAAAGATTCCAAGGTGTGCTGGCATCATTCACACCAGCAGTGACGGGGCGAACAGGAGGAGGCAGATCGGAGATTGAGGCTGACGCAAGCTGCATCTCTACAAACCTCAGCAGCCAGGCACCAGGAGCTCAGCCCACCCTGCCTGCAGCATTTGCATGCATGCAGGGCCAGCCCAAGGCCAGCAGCAGCCTCAGCCAGCAAGCCTCAGCAGCCTGCCTCAGCCCACACTTGGCACGGCTCTAGCAGCCTCCTCCATGCCTCCACCTGCAACTGCCAAGGGAGACCAAGCTTTTTTCTCCCCAAAACACAGTGGTGAAAGTTTTCTAGCATTTGGAAGTGAGAACTTGTGGGATGCAAGGGGAGATGCTGGCAGAGCCCTGTTGCAGAGAGCCAGGAGAGATGTCTGACTCAGTGACACCTGACAGAAATGAAGTCCTGTGGCTTACGCAGACATGAACCCAAGGCTTCCCTGGGATATACTCAGGCACATCACTGACATCCTGACAGAGGATGTGCCCTGAAAGCAGATACCACCCAGTGACCCAGGCAGGTAGAAGGACGTGGATTGGCACCATCCCCAGATACATGGGCATGGGCAGAAATCCTGCAGAGGCCCTGGACTTTGATCCAGCCCTGAGGGGGTCTCGGCAGGAGGCAATGTTTACCACACCACTTCAGTGCCAGCTCTACATTGTCCATGGCATGAAATGACTGACATGCTGGCGCACAAAGGTAAAAAAGGACAGATTGATTTATTGATCAGGGAAAGACACAGTCTCCTTGACAGAGATGCGCTGTCAAATGATGGCAGGACGTGCTGCTAAAAGCCCTCCAGATTGATTACTTTACCTGCCACCTGATCCTTCATTGCCCTGGGCTGTGGCAGGTGAAGAGCAAGGGAAGATTTACACGTGGCTGAGAGTCAGAACAGGGAAACACGCAGGAATTAAAGCTCCAGGGGTCTGGCCAGGACACAGTGGCCCCCCTCTCTTCCACCTGCCAGAGGGCTGAAAGGTCCCTGAGCCCATGGGCCAGCCAAGGTGGCAGGAAGACCAGCAAAACCTCATTGTGCAGCCAACCGAAAGTGGCACTGTGGCAGGTAACACCTGCACATCCTGAAATGCTGCCATTTCCCTTCCCCATCTGTTCCCTTCTCTAGGATTTAACCACTCCTGTCTGTACGATTATACGGCCTGTGCCTGCCCCGGGGATTGTGGAGACTGCAGCCAGGCACTTGGCCTGGTACTGCTGTCAAACCCTGCAAGGCAGGCACTCAGCCCACTGCAGGAGGTAATGCCACAGCCCACATCCCAGCACAGGACATCAAGCTGGGGCACCCATGAAAAATGGCCACTTCATCAGCTGCAGCAGGTTGGTGCCAATCCGTGAGGGAGCTCTCTTCTGGGGCTCTTCTCCTTTGTTGCTGCCTTTGCACCCTGGGGCATCCAGAGTGGCTCTCTCTTAGTGTGGGATAACAACAATAAACCTAACTTAAGGACAGAAGAAAATTGAAAAAAAAACATTTTCTTGAACTTCTAGGGCCCCATTTATTATTTCTGCACTGGTTCCCTCTCAAAATACACTCTTTCTTAAACAGGATCCTCCCCTGCTAGACAAGAAGTGCGATTGAGCCTTTCCATCAGCTTACTCAGGAGACAGCCTGAGCCACATTAGGGGAGAGGCAGGGCCTTATCACAGCAGCAATTCACAGCAGCCTGCTTGTGACGTGCCATGGATGCACCACTCAGCACCACATCAAACCCCAAAGTTACTTGGGTGGCCAGGTCCCAACTTCACTGCACAGACATTTTGAACCAAGCATGTCACAAATTTGTAATGAGCTTGTTTAGAGAGATGTAGCATGAGGTAGGCAGTAGAGGAGAGACATAACAAAGAGAGCTCCTTAAATGATTCAGTGCTGGCCAATTTACCAGGCACAGCATGTTGGGAAAATGCCACTCCAGAGCTACTCTCGTACCTGTTAAAGGGCTTGATATTCCCAATACATGGCAGCTCTATCTTAATTCTGTGGACAATCTGACCAGCTTTGGCTGCGCACCAAATCCAGATGGCTTGCCACCTCTCTTGTGGAAAGTGTAAATAATACAGCAGACCAACCACAGGAAAAACTGTGATCCCAAAAAGGCAGAGATGTGAAAAGCTAATTTGACTTTTGAACAAGCATCTAAATTAACATCCTCCCAACAGCCTCTTTTTTGGACTACAGCAAATGCCATGAATATTGAAGAATGCCCATCCCAGACACACTGGGAAAGGCAGGAGCACAACAGGAGGTGGCGTGAGGAGCAGCTGTGCTCTAGACAAGGCAGGATAACATTTTGATGGACACAATTGATGTCATCTATCTTTATTTCTGTAATGCCTTTGACATGGTTCAGGCCAAGATCCTTGTTGATAAATTGGAACAATATGGGTTTGATGGATAGAGTAGTAGATGGATAAGGAATAAGGATGCACGGAATAAGTTGCATTCAATGGCTTAGTGGTCCAAATGGAGATGAGTAACAAATGATGTTCCTCAAGGGGCCACATCAGGCCTGGAACGGTTTGACAGCTTTATTAGTGACATAGTAAGGTCGAGTCCACCTCAGAGAGTTTGTACATGACAGGAAGCTGAGGGTCGCTGTCCACAAGGGCCTTGGTTTGTGAAGTGGGCCCATGAGAGTCTTATGAAGTTCAACAACACCAAGTGTAAGGTCCTGCACCTGCATCAGCACAATCCCCAGTATGAATACAGATTGGAGAATCAATTGATTGAGAGCAGCCCTGTCAAAAAGAATGTGGGAATACTGGTGAAAAAAACACTAGACATGAGCTGGTAATGTTCTTTCCCAGCTCAGAAACCCAATTGCATCCTGAGTTGCATCAAAAAATGTGTCACCAGCAGGGCAAGGGAAAGTGATCTTCCCCCTTGACTCTGTTCTCATGAGACTCCAGCTGGAGTACTGCAGCCAACTCTGGGGTCCTTAGCACAGAAGGACATGAGCCTGTACAACTGAATCCAGGGGATGGCCACAAGAAGGGCCAGAGCACCTCTCCTATGAGGAATGGCTGAGAGACTTTGGTTTGTTTAGCCTGGAAAACATAAGGCTCCAAGGACACATTATCGTGGCCTTTCAGTATATAAAGGGTGCTTATAAGAAAGATGAAGAGTGACCTTCACCAGGGTCTGTAGTGACAGGACCAGTGGCAACAGTTTTAACCTAAATACTGGTCCCATCCAATCCAAACCATTCTGGGACTCTGTGGAGTTCTCTAATCCCTTATGCTGGGGTTCAGTTTGGCCCTGAGATGTGAGATCATCTCCCACCCCTGGGATTGAGCAAAGTAGCAAAAAGGAATGGTATCAATAAGAAGAATGGTAATTCTGTTTCTTCTTTCACTGGCACTTCTATTCAAAGAACTTGAAATCTTTTTAAAGTAGTGTGAGATTAATCTCATTCATCACCTCATCTCATTCCCTCCACATGTCACAACCCAATTTCACCTCGAGCTCATACATATGTACAGTTGAGCAACAACCAATTTTATGGAAAAAAGATGGTGATTTGAGTGTTTCTGGTTTTGGAGGGTACCTGGATATCTGGAACAGCTGCTGCATCCCAAAGCTAGGGCCCCGTGTTTACAATACAGCACCTCATCATTTCATAGCAGAAACAGATATGATTTCTTGTCTGGGCCAAAGAAACTGGACCAACAGTTTCTTTCTCAAAAATTTTTGTAGCCCAAATGTATTTTGGATTCTGCATCCCTTTGACTTTAGAGCTGGAGAAAGAGGTAACAAAAGGAAGTCAACAAGAAATCTGCCTACATTCACAAGAGCAATAGAAGGGGAAAAAAAATGGTAAAATTTCCCTGCAACAAAGTAATGTTTTGCCTGTGAAGGGATTTCCATTGATAATCTTGGAGATGGGAGAACAGGAACAGAGGGAGACATCTGTCATCATATTTAATGGTGCTTCTTGTTGTACAGTTTAAATAATTAAAGAAGATTCATCCAAGTAGAAAGAAAGATAGGATTAGGAAAAAAAAAAAAAAAAAAGGAAAACAGAAAAAAGATCCTAGGCAGTTGTGTAACTATTTTCCCCCTGGGCCTGGGAAATGCTTCCACTAAGCAATCCAAGACACTGCTTAAGATTCAAACTATTGCTTGCTAGGGAAAGGAAGGGAGGGCAGAGGGAGAATACTGCAAAAACATTTGACTACATCTGCTACCCACTCATTATTGTAATAGAGAGAGGTAGGGATAAATCTGACTGCATGTGTGAGGGCAGCAATTGGTTGTTAGGTTTCAAAGATGCTATTACACCCTGGAGGAGCAGGGACATACACAGGTGACATTCACCAATTCCAATGGGGCGGAGGGAAATCACACATTGGAATGAAGTTAATAAGCAATGCAGAGGGCAGGGTCCATGATTGCCAATCTGATTTCTATAATTGGTGTGATTACTACTATTGTAACTTAAACACAACAGCAAATCACTTGCTTAATTGAATTTTCTTTCTGTGTGTGGCTGGGAAGGGGGAGGATGCAGAGGAGGATGCAAATTTCTCCTACAGCTGTGTGTGTCTTCTCAGCCATGAAACAAGCAGAGGGGTCATGGGGTTGGGGGGCAGCCCCAGGGACAGAAGGGAGAGATTAGAGGGGCCTAAGGCAAAGCAGGACAGCTTTACATGCATGATTTTTATGGAGGAGGATGCTCTGTGTTTCTAAACAGTGCCGACACCTTCACTACACTGAAAGTGACAGTTTTGCACAAGACTTAGTAAATGCCTTACAGCACACCATGTGATGATAAAGCTTCTCACTGAACTCCTGGGGGTCAGGCAAATGGCCATGCTGCATCCAGTGCTCCCACTCTCAAATACATCCCCTTCCACCATCAGCAGAAGCCAGAAAGGAATATCTTTTAGATCAGCCTGTGGGATCTGTTTATTCTCTGCAGCATTTTTTCCCTAAAAGACATTTGCAACAGCCAGGAGACTCTCCAGAAAAAAAACCCAAACCAAAACAAAACAAAACCACAAAAAACCAAAACAAAACAAAAAACCCCAAAAACAAAACAAAAAACCCCCCACAAACAAAAAAACACCAAACAAACAAAAAACCCAAAACAAAACAAAAAAACCCCACCCCCCGCCCCCAAACAACAAAAAACCACCCCCCCCAAAAAAAACCCCAAAACACCACATTGTCCTCTGAAATGTCAGAAAAAAACCATGAGCTAAACATATGTGTTATCTCTGTGTTGTGGCTTTGCATCTCTACTATATCTTACTTGGAGATTCACACAGGGATGACAGAAAAACAGAGCTGCTCATGCCCCCTATACCTGGTCTGGTGGGTACACCTACTTGCCTCATCGACTGTTTTAGAGAACCCATCTGTTTTCAAATGCCATTTTGAACCTGTCATTAGAGACAGACTCATCTACACCTTCATACTTTGACAGGCTGAAGAGTAGTAGGTTTTAATAGGACCAAGCTGTATCTTATATTTGAAGATTTTGTGCAGGGTGTCATGTTGAGGGACAGTGTACATTTAAAGTGTGGATTCAAAACTTTTAGGTCACCCTGTCCCCTCTGTGAGACTGCACAAAAATATCTGCTGAATTGATTAAATTCAGTACACTTGAAGTATTCCTAATTCCATGGATGAGAAACCCTCAGGTCTGCTCCAGAAAAAAAAAATAAAAATAGAAACAAACACAATACAAATGAGCAGCAAATTTTGTTATGCCCAATGCGGCAGTATCACAGCACCTTCCTTAGAGTTCTTCATGCATGCATTTTACAGCATGCTACACAAATTAAGAAGCATTGCTTTTTGACAGGGATCCTGAGACGTGCACAGGTGCAGAACCCAAAGCTGCAGGCAGGGCTTTGAGCGATGCACCGTTCTTCTGACCATAGCCAGACCTTGGGCATCTGTATAACTGATGAAGAGCCAAACTTGATGTACCTGTCTCATGGGAGCCTTATTCATGAATATGTTGAGTACAATGAGCCAAGAAGGACTTCAGGCATAAATGAAACCTTGCAAAGGGTCTTTCCATGAGTGTTTGGGTGGAATTTTTGGAACTTGCACAACTCCAGCCCTACAAGTCATTGTTTATTTTTCTCTTTAAACTTGCCTTAATCTAGCACAGAAAACCAGGGAATGGGGAGGGACTCTGGGAAAACATGATCCCTGATCCCTTCAATAATATATCTCCCCTACAGCTGCACAAAAATAAAATATTAATTTATTTGATTTGAAACAGAAAGAAGGATGGAGGGGGAAAAACTGACTGGGGCTATGCAATGTTTTCCATCATATATTTATGTTTATGTTCATACATAATGCTTCCATGTATCACCTGTTACCTTCCACTCCTATATCTGACTGTCACTCCACGTTTCCTTCCTTGAGAAAGGAGACAAGAAAAACTGTGCTGTGGCCAGGGCACTAGTGGTAAAAAATAGTTTTCCCTGAGAGGCTTAGGTTGTATTTTCATGGACTCCATCAGAATTCTTACCTATTTGACTGTCACATCAAGACTTCTTCATGCCCTGAGCTTCTAAGAGGACTGAAAGTGAGGATATATGAGGCTTCTTTGTTACCTAGAGAAGGCATGATGACTTTTAGAAAATAAGCAACATTCACACCATCCCAGCTCAAGGAAAAATGTTAATATGTCTTGATGGGATACTAAAGTCTTTATGATGGTATAAAAGCACTAGGAAGAGACATAAGTATGAAGCATGTCTTTCAGATCAGATTTGGGAAATGGGCCTCCAGTAATGTTAGCATTTCAGTTGGGAAATGTGCAAATACAGGCCATTTATCATCTTCAGGTTTTTCACTCTGTCCAAATAGATATCTGTCTAAAATAACATGTTCTAAACCCCAGCACTCTCCACTCCACAGGAGAAAATCTCTGTCATTCTACAGAGTCAGCCCAGTTGATCCCCAAGGTTATGGGGAAAAATACCTATTTTTCTTTATTTATCTCAATTTTGAAATAGGAAAAGAGCCCCAAGGAAGTCCCACTATTAACAAATAGGGCAACAAAAAGGTAACAAAAGTAATGCAAAAACATTTTTCTTCCCCCACAGACTCAGCTCTACTGTATAAAAATTATCAGCCTGCCCATCTATTCCCATCGGAGAGAATCCCACTCCAGCTGCACTAGCACTCAACAAATGGCCTGTCAAACAGATGGGCTTTGAAACAAGCTCGTTAGGTCTTTCTTTTTAAAGACAGCACTACTACATGGCTAAGTTTGGCTTCTGTTTCACCTAGTTTTCAGAAGGGCACATGCATGCAAATATATCTAGAGTACAAAAAAACCTCAGCATTGCTCAAACATTAAGACTGAGAAATCAAGCTTAGAAGTCAAGCCATTCCATATGTTAAAGTTGCTCCTGCACAATTGATTCTAGGCCATTGTACATCCTATTTATCACACATTTTATATGAAATTGTACATTTCACAGGTAAAATAAGAACAGAGAACCTATATATATTCTAGTGTGCGATGCAATCAAGTTAATGGTGCAGAAAAAACCCAAGCTCTTGGAATAGTCTCAATTCTATCTTAGATTTATATTTTTAATATTACATTACATTGTTACCTTATGCTTCCACCTATATCTTTGTTGTATCTATTTCTTATCTTTTCCCCATTTTATGTGTAGTGTGTGCAAAGCCTTAGACAGGCATTGAATTTGTATGCACTGTAAGAAATCCAACAGAGGGTCAATGCTCAACATTTTGACTGTAAACTTGCTGGTTCTGGAACTTGCCTCATTCTGTATTATTAGAAGGCTCTGTAACCTGGGTTCCTGACTGATATTTGGGAACTGTATTTTCCACAACAGCAATTTCAATAATAAAATATGAGATAGATAGATAGATAGATAGATAGATAGATAGATAGATATCTGCTAAGCAGATTCTTAATGCTTTGTTGGATCTGGAATTTAGATCACAAGCTTTCTGGGGACAGGAACAGTTCTTTGATATATTTTTGTACACTAATAATGACACCAAGGCTTCTAAGTATCATTACAAGACGCACATTAAGTCAGTGCTTCAGCTAGGAACAGGTGACAGACTGCATTTAGATTATACTTTTCTTCTTTCTAATGACAAGAAGAAAAAAAGTCAAAACAATTTTGCTGTTTCCATAACCTGAGGCCTTCTGCAGCAGAAGACCTTTAAAACTGTACAGTGTTTACCAGGATTTTTAATCCCAGTTACTCCAGACTCTTGATTATCTATGTGCCAAGGGTGATGCTCAAGTTAAGAGTGAAGGTCAGGCCCTGTAGAGTGTCCAAGATCTCCAAGAGTGGAGCAGCCGACACTTTGGCCTTGAGAACTTGTGACTCTCATCATGCACAGCTAATTGCCCTGAGCTTCCAGGGTACGTCAGCTGCATACAGAGCAATTTAGTCTCCGTAGGTAACCAGTCCAGGTAGATTCAGCAGTATAATTCTTCACCTGACTGCATAGCTAAAATAGCCTGGGAGTTAAAAGGTCAAGATGTTCACTTGTACATTGCTTTGGTGTCCAAGTCAGCCACTTTTCCACATACTGGGTTGACTCTTTTAATACTTCTGAATAATGAAAACGCCAACATCTTTCTTAATCACAAATAAGATGTTTGAATTGGGAAGCTGTGCGAGTCAGGATTCTGACATGCTGCTGGTACTGTGTGTAATTGCAGAAGTGAGCTGTCCTGTGCCATCAGGAAACAGTGACACACTGCAAGTCATGCCTGGATCTTCCAGAAGCAATCTAAATATCTCAACCAGTCTCACTTTTATTTTACATTCAAGGGACACTGCAGAGAGAAAGAAGAAAAGAAAAACAACCTCCATGAAAGAGAGCCAGCAAGTCTCTACCTGAACAGAGACATAAGACAGCAAATGCCCACAACAGAGAGGGAATTTTCTGTCAGAAAAGATTCAGAATGCAGAGAGCAGGTGGCAAGGAAGACAGATGCTGAAAGCCAACATTAACGGGTGCCTTAAGAAACGTAATGCTGATGGATGGGTAGACAGATGCTAAATATGTAATCTCCTTGCAGATGGACAGTAACATGCAACAGAAACACTATCAAGAAGGAAATGCTGCATGTTTGAGCAGATATCTGTAAGCACAGGGAATCAATGAATGGCTGTATCTTTGGCTTTTTCCACTTGTGTCATGTTTAGCCTGAAACAGAGACCTGAGTTGAGTTGCACAGTTCATGCTCTCTTTCAGTCATTCTTTTACCACAGACCTGTGTATCTGTTTGTGTCTGATAGTAAGTGCCAAAGAGCATGGATCTCTGGACAGTTCCAGATTACAGGGTGATTCAGATGAAAAAAAGAACCAACCATCCATGAACCTTCTTGGTCCAAACAAGAGGCAAACCCAAACCTGATTACTTCTACCTTTCATGACTTCCATCCACTCATTCTCAAACACTTCTATAGTTTTAAGTCACACAGAGACGTTGCTTTCTAATACTAATGGAAACCTCCCAGGAAAGTGTGTTCTCTGCGGATTTCCAGATCCAAGAGATGTCTTGATCAATGCTGAAAACTCCCTGATATTTGGCAGTGTTTCAACCAACCTCTGATCTTTGAGGGCAGATGGCAATCACCATGATACTCCTTCAGCCACAGAGAGCCCAGACAAACGTGCGCAAACCATCAAGACTCTCTAATACATTTTTTGAAAAGATGGCAGATGCTACCAATCCAGTGTGCAGCACTTCCTCAGAGTTTTTCCTTTGACACACACAGAAACTAGATGCATAGCAGAGGAAAAGTATGTGCAGCAGCCAGCCTAGCAGAAAGATAAACCAAACAGCAGCTGCAGGACCATTTGTACTTCTGGGAGTTAAAATGTGTGGCTCATTGCTATCCACAAGCAAAACTCATCAATGTCATTAGCAAGCGCAGCTCTGCTCAGTCAGATTGTGCTCATTCCAGTGGATTTTTCAGTCACTTTTCTTGTACACAATTATGTGGCCAGCAGACCCTAAACTTCCCAGCATACACGGCTTTGCCTTGCCATGAAACTTTGTACATTCTGTGGAGATGAAAGCTCAGGACAAGGGCAGCTGTGGTCTGTTCCTATCTTGAAGTTAAAGACAGGTATCAGCCACTGCCTGTACCAGCTGGTGAATGCCCATGTGTCAGCAGAGCTGAGTGTGCTGGAGCTACAATGATTTTTAGGAAGAGATGGCTTCTGGATAGAGCCCCTGCGGTGATGGTACCTGTGCCCTGCAGGATGTGCTACCACTGCCCAGTATTGACTGAGCCACCAGGGAAAAAGCCTGACTAAGCCACCAGGCCTGGGAAAAAGCATTTCAAAACAGCCAGGAAGCTACTGATTTGCCCATCTTTCCCTAATGGGTAGTCTTCTTCAAACAACCCCCTGAGAGCAAACAGTTAAACTATGCAGCTGGATGGAGGCAGAGACTGCTATCAGTTTGCCCAGCACCACAATCCCAAACTGTAAGAGAATAAAGATGCAGAAGGATCTAGAAGTTTAGTTCAGATCTCTGTTTGCCTTTTGTCTGCTGGGACATCCCCTGACATGGCCTAAGAAAGAGAAGGTGGGTGGGCATGATCTACTGTGGCTGTCCATCTGTCTTGGAAATGGAAGAAACATCTTGTAGGAAAAAAAAAACAACCCCACAAACTTTCCTGAAGATATAAGACAATGATTGAGGAAAATATTAGTTACAGAAAGAAAAAGAAAAAAAAAATGATAGTGGAGAAATGCAGAAGAAAACTAAGGACCAGAAAATGCAGAACTAGCTGTGTGACAAGAATATTGGCAGACACAACAGTAAAGACAACACTTGTTTTTCCAGGTATTTTAAAGACTGCAGACTCTAGTGTGTGGGCTTAATAAGTCTTTCAAACAATCTTAAACCATTTATTTTCCTTATTTTCCTGCCTCTTCCTCTATCACCTTCCTCCTTCTATAGGTTTCAGGGCCTTTTTAAATTTTATTTTTATTTCTGAGTTTTTCAGTGAATCTTTTCCTTCCTCCTGCTCCCTTAAACAACACTTTCCACTTTTTTTTTTAAGCACATGCTGCCCATTGTCTCACCCTCCCTGCCCATCAGAGGAATACTTGTAGGAAGGCAGGGGAACATGTCAGATCTGAACTTGTCAGAGGAAATTTGATAAATGTCACGAGAATGAAAGACGATAGAAATTTAAGAGGTTTCTCTTTCCCTCTTTTCAGTAACTGCGCCTGAGGAGCCATAGCCCCCCACTGCAGAGCTGACAAGCTAAACAGAGCTGAGAAACGAACTGTCACTGTTTGGATGGGAGAAACTGCAAATAACAGTGTTAGTGACTCAGAAACTCAGCAGTGCTGCCACAGAATTCTAAGAGGGACATGCTGAGTGCAGCGTTGAAGGATTCCCTCCATGAGCTACCAACCCTCATGCTATGTTTTAAAAGAGTGACAGGCAATTGATAACCTTCGTTTCACCGAGTGGGTCTTTGGGTTTGTCTGTGTGGGAAAGTTTTACCACCCACATGTGAGGTGAGATTGTGAGACGATATCCCTGCACCCATTAACCCCATGGTGGAACTCATCCTCCCTCACGAGCGGCCTCATTCACCTGAGCTCCTCCTGAGCAGCTTTCCCAGCAGGCTGGGTAACCCCAATCCATCACCACAATGACAGCCACTAAAACCCACACCTCTCATTACAACTGCATGACCTGCCCACACAGACTAACCCTCAGGCTCTAAGGTCACTCTCAACACCAGTCCAGGGAAAGAAATTTGCCAGTGTCATGGATGTGCTGTAATCCCTCTGCTGTATGGTGTATTTATACACAACCCACCCAGCCATTGCTGGTGGAGGCAGAGGCAGCTGTATGTTGGTTTAGCTGATGTGGTGGGAGGAAATTCTCACTCTGTTAAACACCTGTTATGTTCTGTCGCAGAGGAGGCTGCACTTCGGTACCGGTACAAATATCACGCACGTCTGCTGTGAGGAACTTTGGGATCAATGAAATGAAATGAGCTACTGAAATATATGCTAATATTCCAACTAGATACATAAACCAGAAGACTGGGTGGTTTGAAATGTGGTTTATGAATATGCAACACTCAATTTAAAATAATTGTGCAGTTCAACAAATACAAAAAGGGAAAATTTGGGGACAGACTCTGTTTGGTAGTCTTGTTTAATTGGCTATAATTTCTACTTCACAGCAGTATGGATTTTAAAACGTGTCATAACCAGAGTAGGGAAAGTTATAGAATCTGTATTACAGGAGAATTTTCACCCGTTAAAACATGGTTGCTCTCACTATCAAAACCCCCTCTCTTTTGCATTTGCTTTCTGCACTCACGTTCAGCAGTTGGGAGCTGTTCCCATTAAAGGCTGGCACAAAGCCATTTCCAGCTTGCCAACCCACGTAACGGTAAAGGGCAGAGAACAAAGAAGAAGCTCAAACATATGCACACATTCGCATCGGAAGTTGTACTTTATACTGCACCAGACACTGCTGGTCACAGCAAAAACAAAGAGCTCCCAAAATCTCCCAGAGCTGCAGCTCTGGTTCCAAAGCAATCAGAGAAGTCAGCTGCATGCGCCTAACTGTGTAAAATGTTTGTGTGCACGGATGTAACTGGGCATGCACAGGCTACCTCTGAACTCCCACACAGCCAAAGAGATGCAGAGATGCTCACATTTCCTAGGAGTGATACTTGGGCACAAGCCTGGGGAGAGGAAAAACCTTTAAACAAGGTCCAAATAATCTTATGATCTTCTGTGTTCTATTTTCATAAATTGATTCATCTTCCAGAGAGAGTGAAAGCCACTAGTTTCTTCATAACACCCTCTGGCTACAGGAAATATCCTCAGCAAATCATGAAAACAAGGGAAGAGAGTGTGATCTACCACAGCAAAGGTAGATTCAACAGCAAACCTCTGATACTTGCTGCTCAACTGACTTAAAAAAAAACATTAAAAGGAGGGAAAAAACGGGGAGAAAGAAAGAATGGGGGGGAAGGAAAGCAAAAATACAAAAAGAGCCATACAAGTAAGCAAAAAATCATTCCTTGAGTAAAGTTAAGGCAACTGCCCTCAGCTCACAGACATTTGTAATAGATGATGCAAAACTGCAGAGCCAGTGTATCTCTGTGAATTATCCTTCCAGGTCTAACCACCAACCCAATGCTTTTCAAGGAAACAGAGACCACCTTGTCAACAAGAAAATAGTATGAGGCAAGTGAGGGACAGAAGGTAGCAGGCAAAGGGAGGAGAGGAGGGGATGATAGGCAGATTACTTTCAATGCCTAAGAATTAGGCTTTTGTTTGTGCTGCCTCAGAGGGCTTGGACAGGTGGATGCAATGCTCTGTTGCCAATGGAGAAGTAGCCCCTGCAGCACCTGGGGTGTTTTTACAGCGTGTTGGTTTGATAGGCTTCCCTCTGCCTCATTCTTCTGCTTCTTTAGCTCCCTCTTTCCTTGACGCCACAGGTGTGCTGATGGGAGTTTTGACAAAACTCCAGAGTTGGCACAAAACTAGACAGGGAGCAAGGAGAAGAGCTGGAGCCCCTGGTGCACCTCAGAGTCACCACAGCCCTACCGTAAGTCTTTGTCACCTATCTGTGCCCACAATTGTCTGGCTATAACAGAGACTCAGGGCCAGACTCCAAGGATGCTAGGGAGGCAGGTCAGGAAGTAATACTAAGTGTCCTGGCTGCTGCAGGAGAAAGGGAAAAGATGAGAATAATTAAATAAATATATCCCTGCTTCAGTTTAGCACCTCCTGACTTCACATTTCACTGTAATTCCAGCGTGTTCTTCCACAGGATTGCTCTTCAACCTGCATCATTCCTTGGCCCATATACATGTACTTCATTATCCCTGACAAAGTGCAGCTCTTTGCACACACTCTCCCTGAATTTCAGACACAACATTTTCAGGCAATTTAAGCATTTTGTTCTAGCCCATTCCACAGGCATGCCTGCAATCCCATAAACATTTAAAATACGAGCTTCTTTGCTATCCCTGTCATCGAACTCAGGAAAGAAAATACTGAGCAGTGACTGCTGAAGGACTGAGCCCTGCCACCGCACACACTTTCCAGTTTGACAGAGAACTGCCCTACCTCCTCTCTGAGCACAAGAGATGTTGCAGCCACCCTTTGGTATTTCAACTGACCTTCTCTGATTTGCTTACTGGGATGCGACAACATTGTCAAAAGCCTTTTTAAAGTGAAAGCTTATCAGATACCTGGCTGGTATCTGATTTGAAAGGCATGGGCTCTACCTTGTGGCACAAGGATGCACTCCTTTTGATGTCACTTCCACCCTCTGAGCTGACCCTGCAGCACAAAGAGCCCAGGGTGGCAGTGCCTCAATGCAGCATTGTACCAGATAACATGCACAGGTTTGCCTGAGGCATGGCAGCTTGGGGAGGAAGGGGAACCTCTGACGTGCAGGGAGAGCCACCAGACCTGAGAGGCACATGCTGCAAAGACTTTGTGAAACAGAGTCAACTGCCCAGCGTTTGAGATTTCCAGAAAGATTCAAAGTGCTAAAAGTGCAAGTTCTCACTCTACACAATACTTGCTGGGAGAAAACCCTGCATTGCCATTAACACCAAAGTGATCTTCTCAGTCCTCTGCCATCACATATCAGCAACTAGAGTCATTTGCTGAACACATCTCTCTCCCTGCCTACCTACCTATCCTTCCCTTTGGAGATTCCTGCCTTTGTCTGGCTGATATACCAAGGTCTGTTTACTCAAGAAGGAGAATGAGGTTGGAGAGGAAATTCCTGTCTATTACTGAGCTGTTAAGAGCATCCCTAATATGTGCTATTAGTCTATTTTGACCTAATTTATTGTTGAACATACAATAACTGTCAGAATAAATCATTTGTAAAGGCCAACAAAACTCCCCTGTATCTTGGAGAACAATGTTGCTGCAAAACACTGGCAGCCTTGTGCATTGCTGGCATTAATATTAAGCCTTCCTCCCCCAAAAATCCCAAAGAAAAACGAATCCATCCTTGCAAATGCATCTTCTTCTGAAGACGATTTTGGGTGTCAAAATCATCTGTGTCCCCTTGTTTACACAGCCTGTCTCTGATCTGCCAGTTATGAAGTGCAGAAGGATTTTCAAGGGTTTCAGCTGCTCTGCCACCTCATGTTCTGCTCAACCAACCTTCTCTGCACCAACAGGTCCAGCTCCTGCAATAATCCCTAGTATCAAGTAGTCCCTTGATCTGGACGATGCTCCAGGCAGCCTCTTGTGGGGGAGGGATCAGTCCCTGTAAAGTACAGGTGGGCATTGATCCTGTTTGCCACACACGGAGCTGCCACCAGAGAAGTGCCCATTCCCTGGGGCTCACTGTCTGATTCTCCTGTTGTCCTGCCAACACTTGGACAATTCCACAGCTTTGCCCAGGAAAACCAGTGGCAGAGCACTGGGCACAGGAACACCAGGGCAGGGACAGGGAACAAGGAAATCACAGCCGCCAGAGTGGAGGAGGAATGTTTGGACTGAAGCCAAGAAAATCAGAGAATGAAAGAGAAAAACTTTTTCTAAGGAGGGGAAAAATCTCCCTAATCTTTCATTTTCTGGAGTTTTCGGCTTATGTTATTTTATTTTTTTCTCTTGTTTTTAATCTTGTGTGTTTTCAATTTCAATCTCTCTTTCGCTCCTTCTCTCCTTTTTCTGAATATATATATTTGCATTAGTGCCACAAGAAGCAGCAGAGATCTCTAGCAGAGTAAACTGTTCAGCACAGCAACCTGATAGCTGAGGACATCAGCAGATGGGAAATGCCACTGCTTTGAATATTCTAACCTTAGTTCCCAAAATCTGGGCCACAGTTTTAAAAAGGTAGCAGACATTCAGAACTGGAATATTGCCTTATCAGTAAGAATTCTTACCTCTTATCCTGGTGCAATTTGAGACAGCAGCATTTTTGCCCACAGCTTAATGCTGGGATATTTTGTGCTAATGATTTAATTGCAGGCACAAAAGTGATGACCAGGCAGGCACTGATCAGGGGGTATAAAAATTGTAAAATTGCATCTGAAAGCAAGGTAGGACCAGGTGGGTTTTTTGGTGGTTTTTGTTGTTTGTTGTTGGTGGGGTTTTTTTGTTTTTTGTTTGTTTGTTTGTTTGTGGTTTGTGGTTTTTTTTGGTTTTTTTTTATTGGTATTTTTGTTTTGTTGGTGGTGTTTTGTGGGGTTTTTTTGGGGGTTTTTTGGGGTTTTTTTTGTTTGTTTGTGGGTTTTTCTTTTTTGTGTGTGTGTGTGTGTGTGTGTGGTTTTGGTGGGGTGTTTTTTTTGCCTTTTTTTTTTTAATATGGAAGAACTAGGAACAAAAAATTGAAGAGTAAAGCATGTCCCTTCTGCCTCCCCTACTTATGGAAATAAATCAGTGAATCACATAATTTCATTACTGGGTAAAGGCAACAGTACAAATATCCCCATAAAGCCAGAAATGAACATTTCATATGATGCAAAATAACTAATCATGCACTGGGATGCCAAGATCAGCACCTGCAAAGGGGTGTTTGCACACCATAGTGCTACTGTTGGTCTCCAAAGGCAGCAGTAGCCAAAAGAACCAGGCTGTGTGCATGGCAGTGTGAAAACATGGAAAAATGCTCTGGTTGCCCCAAATGCTTCTAAGGCCAGACACCTAGCACCTTACACTGGAGGAGACTACAATCGATATAAAGTGTGACTCACAGTGCACTTTTATTTCCTTCCGTTTCCTAACCACTTATCTGACTGCCCTTCGGCCAATATTCAATTAGGGCTTAATTAGTTAGTAGTAACTAAGTTGGGACACAAAAAAAAAAAACAAAAAAACCCTCCTTTACTGCTGTGCTTTTCAATAGAGCAGCAGGATGAGGGCCAGCTCTCACACCTTGTCCCTTCTGACTCCTCAGATCCAATCACACCACCCAGAGCTCTCCCAGTTCCCCAAATGGCCTCGCTCTGCAGAAGCTGACAAACAAGAGGGAAGATTACAAATCATCATTGCCTTGGACTGCTCAGATCCCCACTGCAGTCTATGGCACAAGTGGAGCCACAAAAAGAGACCAAACCAGGCAGGAACTTGAGCCCAAGCACATGGCAGCTCCCCATCAGATAAGGATGCTCCTACTCCTCCTATTGCCGTATCACCTGCTCAAATTCTCTCTTCTCCCATCCTCTACTCCCCAGTTTGACAGTGCAAGTAAACCCTGACCTGCAGCCACACCAGTTTATTAAGCTCCTTTCCAGTAAAAATCAATCCATCTGTTTCCTTCAGCTGTGGCACAAACCCTGTCTGTGTCAGGTGGTGCCCTAATACAGATATAACAGATACAGTGTTTCTTTCTGCATTTTTCACGTCTGTATTTCTAAAACAGCCTGGCCAACTGCAACACCTACCATTTTATCAGACACAGATGCGTTACAGACACATGCTATTTTCTCTTCTGAGAACTTTGCTTTTGTTCTTTCTTGTTCTGTTGCTTTTCTTTGATTAAATAAAGGCATCCAGAACAGAAGTGCAGGTCTGCTCTTTGTGCTTGAACACAGACAAACAGCAATGTTGCCATGGATTTTTTTAAACTCCAAATGAAAATAAACAAACATATCTTGGCAGTGTTTGGAATAGAAGCTAGTGAATAATTCACAATGAATAATTGATTTGTTGAATTTAGCTTGGTGGGTTGTTTTTTTTGTGGTGTGTTTCTTGTTTTTTGTGGGGTTTTTTGGTTTTTTTTGTTCTGCTGGTGAAATGTGCACTACCAGATGGTGAGTTCAATAAATGTATTTGTTTTTCCAATTTATTTGATGGATTCCCCCCCACCCAGTCTCTCTCCCCCTCTAAGGTGAAGTCTGAAATTCCAGATGGTTTGACTAGTGGCCAGATAAGTCAAAATGTATTGTTTCAGCCTCGTCTTTAGAAAGGTGGCAAGAATGATAACAGGAGTGGAAAAATGCACACAGGAAACAGGAATAAAAGGAGGGGGGGATGTTTGTGTCGAAGAGAAGACAAATAAGTGGAGGTGTGATAAATATATGAAATAGTGAATATTACAGAGAATGGAGGTGAAGAACTAGTTTTCCTTCTTTATAATGCAAGAAAAAATGAGCAGTTAATGAAGCTGAAAGGTGGTGATTACAAATTTAGTAGTGTTGTTTTTGTTTGTTTTTTTAAACAGAACACTGAACTTCAGCAAGAAAACTCACCAGCAAATTACATTAAAGCCAAGAGTTTAGCAAAGAGGAGAAAAGAATTGCATATTTACCTGGAGAACCAAAAACATCAAAATATCAACTACCAGTGCTGATGACATGGCTTATATTACCTTCTGCTTTAGGGAATAAACTAATCATTTTTATTGATAAATATGTGATATTAACCACCAACTACAGTGGTTCTCTTACTTTTCAATTGAAAATTTCATGCAGCTTATTCTGATATGTCAAATCAGAGCTCACAGGACTTCAAAAGTCAAATCAGGGCTCAGGGGACTTCAAGACTGATTCTCTTTGACAATTACTAAGGTTGACCAAATGAACAAATCATTCTATGCTGAATATTCTCTGTGGAATTGCTACAATTCAGTTTCTATGAATATTTCCACAATGCTGAACTTAATTTCTTTTTTTTTTTTTTTTTGGCCATACAATTAAATTGGCCAAACATGTGCAGAGGGGGGATGTTAAAGTGGAAATAAGTGCAGCCAAAGCATAGTCATTGGCAAATTCAATCTGATGTTCATAAAAGTACAGTTTGCCTTATTTACCAGTAAGTGCTACATGCTGGGAGAAAGCAGTTAGCATTTTGCACAGAGTGAAATCTGACTAATTACACTGATATTCATAGTAGAAGGGTGTTCTCTGACTTCAGAAAGCACTCCTTCGGGGAAATAAAACTTAATTTTGCAAATGTTTATACAGGAGAGTCTGTGGTGCACAGCTCAAACCTGCAGTAAGATATAAGCACCTGATGATCTGAAAGTGAGAGTTGTTTAGGAACAGTAAGTAAAGAAAAGGCAAATCGAAGAATTTATGCTAACTGCAAAAAAAACAAACCCACAACAAAGCTGCAGTAGCAGAGAAAGGTACATAATAGTTTAAAGATGTGTTGGTTCACTTTTGGGCTTGAATCTGATCCATTTGAAGTTCATGGAAACTTTCCTTCTACTATGAACAAACACAGCATCACGTCAGAATCAATCCCAAAAGAAAATCCTATCCTATCATGTACCAAAAGTATCTCAAGTATCATGCTGGAATTTGGCTTAAGTCTGCAACGAACCACAGAAGTGAACCATATTATTCACCTCCATGAGTTCACAAATCACTGTGTTCAAAGAGCTGGTATCAAGGCCTCCATAAACCTCTGCTGTCCTTCTGCTCTGCTTCTGCTGACTCAAGCTTCTCTACCTATTCTCCAATGGGAGCTCTATTCACTCACATCTTTTTTTATATTTCATTCATATTAGAACACAGAAATAGAGGCTTATAAAATATATATTTTTATTTTTATTTATATATATATATATATATTTTTTTTTTTTTTACCTCAGCAGTTTCTGTGTAAACTCAGAGTGATCTAACGAGCATGCAGTGTACAAACAGAATGGAGGAGGGAGATGGGGATATTGTTATATAGGCTCTATCAATCCCACCAAACACTATTTGCTCCAAACCCAACTCCTCAACGGTCTGTAAACAAGATTGCTGTCTTCTCCCCTGAGGTCCTGCAGCACTCTGCCACTGCTGTCTTGCTTTCATCTTCATTTCCTACTCCAGTTTGTAAAAACTAACACTGCAGACCTGACTGTGTGTGAGGGCACCAAAGATGGGACCAATTTAGTGGAGACTTATTCCCTGCTGTTTTATGTGCCTTCAGCTCACACTCTAAGTTCCCTTCACAATGAGATCCTCACAATCCCAAACCTGGGCCGTTTCATGGTTCTGGTTAGCCCCACTCTAGGGGCACTGCATCCAGGCATCTCCACACTGGAATTCAGGGGCTGCCTCCCACTGTACTGAGCCACCCTATGGCCCTTCTCTTCCAGAACTTGGAGACCTCTGGAAATGCACTACAGCTCCCTACCTGTCAGAATTCTTCCCCAAGAAAAGGATTAGAGCAAAGAAAGATGTGCACACAGACCCCTCCTGGAAAGCTCACTGCGGGGCACAGCAGAAACCAGCCCTCCTAAGCACAAGACCTGTTTTCAAGCAGATGAGCCATAGACAATCTGCATTAAACTTTCTCCTTGGGGACATCTGAGCTCCAGAAAATGCCTGGCTCACAGATGCCATGGGTTTTCTTGGCTCAGTCATCTGGAAGGGTGCTGCTACAGGGCAAAATTAGGGAGCACAACCAGAGCCACATGCCTTGAGTTTGGAAATAAGAGACTTCTCCTTCTAGCTCCCAACAGGCCAAAAAGATCCAGGCACCAAGGCCCTTGTTGTCCCAGCTCCTTCAAGCTGACACCACACTCATGAGCTGCCAGACTACGATGCTCAGTTCCCACAGCAGTTTTACATGTCGGCTCCTACAAAAAAGCTGCTTGTGTGCTCTGCTGTCACCCCCCAGGTCCCCAAAGCACTTTGGCTGCCTTGGACAAAAATTAAATAAATAAGAGATGCATAGAAGAGAAGCCCTTCAAAGACAGGCACGCAAGCAGCCGAGTTGTCAGGGGACTCCCTGTGCTGCCACCCTCCCTCGCTTCCCCCTCCACCCTCTTTTATTTCCCTCAGCCAGCAAGGATGGTGTGGTGGGACTGGAATAAACCTGGCAAGGTCATGCTGTTTGATTTCGGTGCCAGTTCCAATTACATCCTGGCTTTTATAACCAAATCAAAAAAACAAAAAGGGTAAGATAAAAAAAAATAAAGGGATGGAGAGAGGAAAGGCAGCAGCGTCCAGCAGGCTGGGAAATGACATTTCAATTTGTCCATTGATCCTTTCCCCTGTGCCCCCTTTTTTTTTTTTTTTTTTTTTTTTTCCTTCTCTCATTTTACCCTGTAAATTAATTAGCCTGTTTATCATGTGGAAAGGCTGCAAACAGGGCAGCCCAGATATGGGCTGAGCTGGAAAAAAAAAACTTCTTTCTTCTCAGATATGGGCACCAAAGATGTGGCCACAAAGCATCGACAGTCAGGTGGAAGAAACATCTTCGTGTGCTGAATTCTTACGTTTCAGGTTGTCCTGGGGAGATCACATATGCATTTTGCAGAGCACCTATGCACATGAAAAGTAAGTAGCTACCTTTCTTCATCAGCTTAGACTTTTGTCCAAGCTTAGGAAATAAGGACTATAAAGGCATTCAGCTAAATGAAAAGCTGAATTCAAAGCTGGAATACCTTTTTTCTGCATTTTTCCCCCTCTCCACATGTTACATTATTAGACTTTGGGACTGGAAGCTAAAGGAAATAATTGAAAGGAAGACTCTCACAGTATTCCAGAAGGGGCAGAAATGAGACACATCACAACATCCAGAATTGTGACAATAACTGACAGCATATTTTTGAAGATACATTAAAGCTCCAGAAAGTAAATTAGCTCCTCACTCTCACTGCTAGGGATGAGAATTACCACGGGATCAGGTTACCCAAATGTACCACCTTCCTCCTTTTCCCTGATGTATCTCCTCCCAACCATCATGACAGCTGGATTTCTGAATCAAATGAGCATCAGATCCAACCCAAACCTCCATGTCAGACCTCTCAGCCTATGTATTACCAGCTGCAACATGGAAGAAGTTAAATGCCTTGAAGTCTTCTCAAGATCTTTTCAGCTTCTGGCAAAGTCTGCCATGATAATCCTAGGTATAATTCAAAAATGCAGGTACTGCTGTGAAGAGGAAGCTACACAGTTCAGCTTGAATCTTTGATTCTGGCCTGTGGCTCAGTTCCCCCAGAGCTGAGGATGACTGCAAAATTGAGAACTCTGAGGATTTCCTACCATTTGTCTGCAGCCCAGGAAATTTCATGATGACAGGCTTCTTCTCAGGGCTTCCTCAAATTTTAATTATCACAAGCAATGGGTGTTTGTTCCAAAGTCTCCAGGAGAGTACTGTCCTACCATCACCCAGCTAAGCACCACAGGATCTCTGCAGTAGTGACGTACCTCTAGCACACTGAACACTAATTCTCTCCTCTCACACCCTAATGAGAAAGAACATCCTCAAATGAGACACCTGGGGAGTTAGACAAAATAAGTAATGTGATTTAAAAGCAAAACAAGGGGCTAAGAACAGAGTGGATGCAACTGAGTACTGAAGTCTACACAGTTTTCTCAAGCACGCATTCAGCTCCATACATTTTCAGGTATTCAGTATTCAAGCATTCTTCTCCCAATCTTCTCTTCTTTTTATCCATCCATATCTATGCAAATCTCATTTCTTCAATCCAGCTCACCACAATAAGTATCTCTCTCACACACATAAAGCCTAAATTTTATCAAGCATTTTATTTACTTCTGTCCCAGTGGAGAGGATAAAAAATGGAGAGATATAGAAAAAGAGAGAGGAGATTACCACTGCCTCTTTCTTTTTTCATAATTGGCAGGTACTAAGACATTTCCATTATTGGCACAAACAAACAAACAAACAATCCACAGCAGATCAACCCAACAGCAGCAGCAGCTCCAGGTGTGGACTCCAGATGACAACACTAGCTATGGGCAGTGGTGCCTCTGTATGCAGCTGACAAAATGCAGCCTGCAGACTCAGCAGAAATGGAGGCAGAAACCATCATTATCCACTCAGATCCTAACAGGGGGCCAGGCCCTCACTGTGCTGTGCTGGGTATGCACATTAAGTTAAAGAAAGACCCCAAAGAACTCATCCACAGCGTGCAAGGATGGACAAAACTGGCAGGGAGAGGAGGAGGGGAGGAAAGGCAGAGTGCCTGCCAGCTGTCTCACTGTGCTTCAGTGTTCGCTCTGCTGGGAAGCAGGAGAGGGGCAGGTTGGTACGAAGGACTGTGAAGGAGCTGTATTGTGGCCTGAGGAAGAAGTACAGACAGCAAAAAAAACCTCAACTGCATTTGAAATAGTCCTCACACACTTTTGAATTCTGTATTCATAGCATGGCTGGATACTGCATCTCTCCTGCTGGTCATAGCCAGGCAGTGGGGAGCTGTGAACCTCCTCTCCTTCCTCCCACAGCCTTTGCACTGCAGTGATGGATAGGATGTTGTTTCTTACCCTCTTGCACCCTACACAGTCAAAAGCTGAGAATTGGGACTGCTAGCTTACTGGGACCAGTTGTGTGGTGCCCATTCTTGAAGGTACACTTTTTTCCCCAAAAAAGCACAATACAAACACCCTGCTTCCTTCATTCTTCATTAAACACTGTCTGGTGTTGTCCAAGACAGGCACTGTTTAAAACCTTTCCAGTGGAAATGATGTCACCAGCAGGCTCAAGTTATGCATTCCCACTGGGAAGCTCAGCTCATGAACTCCTGCATGGCCAGCACACCAGGGCTCACTCCCAAAACTGCAGTTATCCCCACCTACTGCAGAAGAGGTACTTTGTGCTCCCAGCCCTAGCAGAAGTGCCACTACTGCACTGCACAGCCAGGTTTGTTACCCAGATACTCATCCTGCAGGGTGCTGCTGAGATGAGCTCAGGAAGGGTTATTACCAGCGTCCTGAAGCCATAGGAAAGCAAGGTGGGAGCCATTTCTTTCTCACGTTGCATCCCAGTTACTCCCCCCAGCCCTTGCCACC
The DNA here is from genome assembly GCA_016584745.2 of Phylloscopus trochilus trochilus. Taxonomy (NCBI): domain Eukaryota; kingdom Metazoa; phylum Chordata; class Aves; order Passeriformes; family Phylloscopidae; genus Phylloscopus; species Phylloscopus trochilus. The sequence goes on from WQNJ02000012.1 coordinate 27,918,954, forward strand.
CCACACAGTCATTCCATGACTCATTTTCCCAGGAGTGCAATGCAAATGATGGTGTTTGCAGTCTCTGCTTGGGCTACGAGCCTCTTTGATCTGCTGTTTATAAGACTGTGATATACAAGGCAGTCTCTCTCCTCTTTCTTGCATCTGAAGTACTGTATCTGACCCTGGAGTCATCCAGTGCTTTGAGAAAATACAATGTGCTCCTAAGCTATCCCAAAGCAGGATGGCAATAGTAAGCAATTCTCAATAAAACTGAAAGTTAACACTTCTTTATCTTTGACTTGATCAAAAAACAATACATACTTAAATATTTTCCCCCTAAAACCTCTCACCAGAGATATGAAATCCTTCTAAAGGACATTTTCAGACCAAGAGAGGTTGTTTAGTATAAAAAGATGTCCCTCTCCACCACTGCATACACACGTAATTTTACTGTGAACCTTTGTGTTTAATACCAAAATGTATAGTTCGCTAAAGTTCAAAGAAAAGTGACAAAAGACCTCCAACTAAATAAATACCCAAAATAAGGAGATGAACATTTAGGCATACATTTGCTCAGAATGTACCTCTCATTGTGTGGATATGATTCTATACTTGCTACATCTTTCAAAGATAAGGACAGAGAAGCCATAAGAGAAATGTTTTTCCTCTTCCTACACCAAAACATTAATGAATTAAAGGATATTCCTGGCCCAAGACATCTGATCTCACTGAGGCACTTACAACATTCCTTCTTGTCTCAGAGGACTCACTTGCAGGACTCATTCAGCTGAGCATTCAGAAGAGATCAACAGGGAAGTGTCTGGTCTGAGGACACATTGGACTTTGATCTTTTCTGTGTTTCAATCCTCCTGTTTTTCAACTCCTTCCTTCTCCTTCTCAGCTTTCTGGGGACTGGTAAGAAAATCAGAAAAACTATACTTCCCTCTAGAACTGAATTCTGACATTTCTTCCCCGAAAGACTTTCTTCTCCTTTGGATGGGGGAAGAAAGGAGATTATCATGGAATATGCTGAACTGGAAGGGATCCATAAGGATCCCAAAAGTCCAACTCTGCCCTGCACAGGACCACCCCCAAGAATCACACCATTTGCCTGAGAGCATTGTCCGAACACTTCTTGAACTCTGTCAGGCTTGGGACTGTGAACGCTTCCCTGGGAATCCTGTTCCAGTCCATTTTCTCATGTCCTGTCACTGGTCACCTCAGAGGAGAGATCAGTGTCTGCCCTTCCTTTTGCCCTCATGAGGATATTGTAGACTGCAATGAGGTCTCCCTTAAGTCTCCTCTTCTCTTCCAGGTGCTTTTCAGCACCTCCCAAAGTAATCTGCTCCATAACTTTATCAGCACTGAAGTGAGACTAACAGGTCTGCAGTTACCGGGACCCTTCTTTTTGCCCCTCTTGAAAATCGGACAATGTTCGCCACCTTCCAGGGAGCCAGGACCTCTCTGGATCCCCAATACTGCTCAAAAATCATTAAGAGAGGCTTTGTGATGACATCAGGAGCTTTTTTGAGGATTCTTGGATTAATGCCATCAAGCCCCACAGATTTGAAGAGACTTAGCTAGAGCAACAGATCCTGCATGACTCCCTCACACTTGGATCCTTATTGATCCTTTTGGTGTCACTCAATCTGTGGACATGGAGTTCTAAGAGGATCTACATTATCCAACATAATGATGAAGCCATTTCCAAACTTTATACTCATTTCTTCACATGTGAGTACTGCCCACTTACACACATTAATGCAAGTGGAGAATGAAGGGACAAGAGTTGTACAGGTGTCTCAGCTACAGAGGCAGCACAAACCACAGTCTATAGGATTACTGTATGAGTCTCAGAATCTTTAAAAACGTTCTGGTGTTGATACGAACTTAAAAATCTTTTGAGCTTTCTCTCAGACCAGCAATAACAGACCTACCTAACTACACTGACAAACATCAACAAGACTCCTCAGCCCTTCCAATTTTGCAATAAAAGAGAGTTTTTCTCTTTCTTCTCTCTTCTTAATTAAATTTTTGTCTTCTCTTATTACCCTGGGCTGTTGCTTTGTGTCCAAAGCAGTTCTGTTCTGGACCATGGAAACAATAAAAGAATATGTACTCCATGCCCATGCAAGGCCTCTGAACTGACAGAGCTCTGCTAATTAAAGGTAAAAACAAAAAATGTACCAAGATCAGCCTGTTTCTACTTCAAACTTCAAGAGAGTCCAGATCATTATAAATGGGGTGGAGAAGGAAAAACAGCTCAGAGCATATCAGTAGCTTATCTGTCTACTGGAGACCTCAAAGCACTTTCTAATACTAATGATTGAGTCTTTCTAGCTCCTTCTGAGATGAATCAGCACTGTTATTGCTCCAGAAGGGATGAAGAAACTGAGGCATTTGAGAGGAATGGAATCCATGCACAGCCTGACCATGGTACAGTGGAGAGCCTGAGCCAATGGCCTGTCCTGAGCCATAGGCCATGCCTCTCCCCTGAAATGGACTTTCTGAAACCAGAAAAATGTACTCCCAACTAAAGCAGGCCAACACCACACACAGGTTGTGAAGAAATCTACTGAGCCAATTAACTTCTGTGCATGATCAGAGCCTCCAGGAAACAGGTACATGCAGCAGAGCACTGAAGGGAGGAAAACTACAATCCTGCACAAAAGTCTTTAGTGGTCCAGCTTGTCTGCGGGTGCATGGCTAAATTTTCTGTCAGTCCATTTCTCACTGAATGGAAACCACATACAACTTACTACTTCACTTCTGGAATTATGAAAGCATTCCCTCGCTCAGCTTGTTTCTTCAGGGATAATAAGAGTTATTAGGGCCAAGGGAGTGTGAGGGATCCTTTGAGGACAAATGTTAATGAAAGGGTGACAAAGTTTGTTTTACAGCTCTTGGAGTACACTCTGTGCTAAGAATAAAAAATTACCCTTCCAAATGGTTGATTTGACCCTTTTCAGAGGCATGATTCAAAGGAAAAAAAAAAAGGGGAAAAAAAGGCCAGAAAATATATGCATCAAATGGTCTAGAGCAGTAGTCCTGGCTCCAGAACATAAAACATTTGTTCTGCCACTGGACAAAGTGTAAATCCCATTCTTCTTTAAAAAAAAAAAAAAAAAAAAAAAGAGAAAAGATGAAAATCTCCTAAATGATTCAATATTTTATACACACTCTGTGTAGTGCAGCCTTGAAAAAGATGCCGCAGCATGACGGGCTTTGGATACTTTATCTTGCTGCAGCAACTGAAGAAGAGCAGTTTTAACACTGACATAATAGTCAGGCATGTGTTTGCTTGGTGGTTATCCACAGCCAGCATTAGGGTGCTGGGGAATGTGTTCTTGGCAGTTTTGCACATGCGCAGGTTTCATTCCTGACGGGCTGTACTCCATGAACGTGTATGTTCCAGGCTATGCCTGGGTGTAATCCGCTCGTGCTGGCCCAAGGCAGGGGGGCAGAGCCCTGTGCATGCTTGTGGCATGTGGCTGTGAGCATGCACGCTGCATGTGTGCACGTGTGCAAGTGTGCATGGGTGTGCACGTGTGCATGGGTGTGCACGTGTGCGGGGCTCTGGGGTTCTGGTTCTCGCTGTGCATGGAAGTGCGCTGTGAGCGCCTTAATTCCACAACATTTGCTGTTGCTCTTTTCTCAGCTGACCCCAGTGATAATCACCAAGGCACACCTTCCACTCCTGTCCCACACTAAAGGATTCACCCTTTCTTCTGCCAGAAAGCTGCCACTTCATGCAACAATGTCTCCTGTACCAGACAAAGATTGCCCCTACCCTGCATACGCCAAGTCCAACTGCCCCCCAAACAACACCAACACAGACTTAAGCTCAGTTAAGTCCCTCCTCAGGCCCAAATCCAGAAACACTTTCCTGGGCATGTCCATGGACAGCAGCACCTGCTCTTCATCCCCTCAGGTACAATTTTCCAGTGCTGCCTGGGGGAGTCAGCACTGACCAAGGGATCACAGGGTGAATAATCAACCGAAGAGTCTGCCTTGGGTCATGCTGACTAAAGATGCTGTTAGCAAGAAACTGCCATAAGCTATTGCTAGGATGGGTCTGCTTCGTGGAAGGTCTTGACATCTCCCATATTCCCCCATGGACCATCTCCCTACCACACCTTAAGGAGAGCTACAGACTCCCTTTGTCATGACTAGAAAGATGAAGCTCCTGCCAAGGGAAGCAGCCAGAAAACCTCGCTCAGATTATCAGCTCTGGCAGAACAGTGGTACAAGCAACCTGAGTTTTGATATGGTGGTATGAGATATAGCCTGGAGGCAGGCAAAATATTCAAGCTGCAACATAAAACACAAAAAAGTAGTTTCTGATGTACAACTCTTGCCTTTTTTTTTTTTTTTTTGGTCTTTCTTTTGTACCCCCTCCACTATTTCAAATCAAGTTATAACTTATGTATCTTGGTAGTCATTAAACTGAACTGGGATCAAAAGAAATACCTCCCACTCCCGGTCATCCAGTAAATCCTACCAGGTCCATCTTCTAAATCACAACACAGAGCAAAGGTCAGCATTCAGTAGAGGAAAAAAGGTGTGCTCTCCCATGCAGAAAAACAGACCCTTGTAACACACTCTGTTTAGTTTATATGGCAAGGCTGAGAGGGAATGGAGGCTGCAGAAGTGGCTTCTGTGAGAAAACAGCAGGACCTACTCCCATGCTGGACTGAGCCCTGTTTTGCTGGCTCCAAAATGCCATTCCAAATGCAAACCTGTCACAGTCCAAAGCTGAGTCAACCAGTGATGTAGGTAGTGCCTCTGCGATAACATAATTAAGAAAGAACGAAAAATAACTGTTCAGCATCTGCAAGGGAGAAGATAATGTAAGAAAAAAAGCCCTGCACACACCAAGGTCAGTGAAGAGGGAGGGGAGAAGGTGCTCCAAATGCAGGAGCAGATTCCTCTGCAGCCTCGGGAGGACCCACAATGCAGGAGGTAGATGTGTCTTGGAGGAAGCTGCAGCCCTTGAACAGCCCCTGCTGGAGCAGGCTCCTAACAGGAGATGTGGCCATGGAGTGGAGCTACACAGGGACAAGCTTTCCATCAGAAGCTACAACGCATGGGGCAGTCCATTCCTGAAAATTGTGCCCCATGTGAAGAACCCACATTGAAACAGTTCCTGAAGAACTGTATCCTGTGGGAGGGACTGCACACTGTAGTAAGGGAAGAGCACATGGAGGAAGGAGCACCAGAGACAAAGTGTTATGGACAGACTGCAATACATATTCCCTGTCCCCCTGTGTAGCACGTGGGGGAGGAAGAAGAGTTGGCAGTGAAGCTAAGCCTAGGAAGAAGGGAGGGGTGGGGAAGATGTTTTTAGTTTTGTTCTAATTTCTCACTATCCTACTCTGTTATTAATTGGCAACAAATTTAATTATTTTCTCAAGTCTAGTCTGTTGTGCCAGTGACAGTAGTTGTTATGTTCCCTTGTCCTGCTGAGGAGGAGTGATGGAGCACCTCGGTGGGCATGCAGCAGCCAGCCAAGGTCAGCCCACCCCCACCCCCAAATAAATAATGCCAAGGGAAAAAAACAGAGAGAAGCATCTTTAGGCAACTGGTAATACTGCTGCAGGTGAGGCACACAGAAGCATTCCAGCTGTCTGTAGCTGCTCTGTCCAGTACTGAGGGCATGGTGATAGAAAGGAGAAAGAACCAGTTTTCAGGAAGATGAACATAATTGTTCCTAGGGACTTCAGACCGAGGAGGAGGTAGACTGCACTTCTGAAAAATCAAACCCTCACTCCTTGGACAAATGAATAATAGATTATGCTGTAATCAACAATAGTTAACTTACTAATTTGCGCTTTAACCAAAGTCTGGGCTGCAAGTAGACCCCTTCTTTTGCCCAGGACACAGAATGAGGCAGTGGCTGGGACTCCCTTTCCAGAGGCATTCCCAGGCCTGAAGTGTCACCAGCAAAAAGAGTGATCCGGTTTCTTGGCAGCACAAACTGCCACAGGCTCATGAGCCACTTCCTTCCCTAGGACGTGATGCCATGGACGGCTCTGCTCATGCTGCCTGCCAGTGTCTGCTGTCATCCCCACTCCTCCATAAGGCCCCCTCCTCCCTCTGCTACTCATTCCTTTGCTCAACGAGGCTGGCATTTAAGAAACACTTATTCCAATCCATTTCTACCCTTGTACAGCAATTGGGTGTCATTTAGTTTGATTTAGCCAATTTAGTCCTATGAATTAATTGGTTAATAAGCCATCTGTATGCATCAGGTGACAGAGTCGCGCTCTCGCACACAGACGCAGACAAGCTACTCACTTGTCCTTGTTTAATAACAGGCTGTAGGGAGTAGGAGGGGGAGAGGTGTGAGGGGCAATGTCATTCCCACGGGGAAGTGCCAACAGAGGCACGTGGCCATCACTGCACCGACCTTGACCTCTGCGTGGGGGAACTGCCTGTTGAGGGCAATTCAGAAACAACCTACACGGCAGCCGGAGAGGAGAGCCAGCCACGGAACAGCCGCGAGAGCCATGGCTACGCTCCTCATTGTAGGTTGGGGTTTTTAAAAGAGCCAGGAAAAGAGGTGTGCTTCCTTCTTAACAGACAGTAGGAAATTCTCAGCTGCATTCCCAAACAGCTGAACTTTGTATGTGTGTAGGAGGGGGAGAGGAGTGGGAAGTAGGGGAATAGGAGGGGAGTGAGGTCTGAAGCATTTGATTTAGGTACGATCTCTAATTACGAGAAAAATGTCTCATCTATTTTGATTTCTTTTTAAATGCCAGGAAAAAAGCACCCCTTGCAGGCCTCAACCATTTCAATGTTATATACAACCCCCTAAGCTATTCAACAAACAACAATACAGCAAACCAAAATCAAATCCAGCAACGTATCCCAACCCACACAACAGAAAAACATCAACTGTTCAGACAGAAAAACAACACTCCCTCCCCTGGCTGCCCATTCATCTCAGGCAGCCCTGAGTGCCCCAGAAAGCAGACAAGTTTCTCTGTAAACCCTGAAGATTGACAGAGGATTTTCAGACTGAGGGGGAACTGAATTACAGGACTGTGGGACCCTTGGGGAAAAGGCCTGCCAGTAGCTCCCTCTCTTTTATGCCCTGAGAACTAGCCTCCATCTCAGCCACTGCAACTGAAACAACATCATATGGGGAAGGGGCCCCTTGCTGGTGTGGGAAGCTCCTGAATGATTTGCTACAGTAAACACCAGCACTTGGATCAGAACCTACAAACCCCAAGCCAAATGGCAGCACTTTGGTGTGACATGCTGGGCAACAAGCTCCCATTAAAGAATTGTATCAGAAGCTTGTGTACTGAGTGATTTCCAGTTGAAGGTGCTGACGTCTGTAGGATGCATGGTCCAGCTGTCCTAGAACAAACAGCGGGCAGTAGAAAGAGGCCATGGCCAAGGCCACTGTAGGGAGAGAAGATGGGGCTTAGCCTGCCTTGTGTGGTGCAGAGCAGCAGTGCATCCACAAGGGCTCCTCCAGGGCTTGCCTGGCTCCTGGCATTTTTCATTATCTGGGAGAGAAATGAACATGCTGCAGATTCTGAGAAAGAGACAGAGTGAGCAGCGGGGATATAGCTCTGAAGAGAAAGTGCTTCTCCCCCATCCCTAAGGAAAATGAAATTACAGTGGAGTTGGCTTTAAACATATCCCATTAACACAACAGGCACCACAGGAAGAGTAACATCCTGTGTGTGCTTAAGTGAGGTGCTGGCAGGAGAAGCGAAGCAGGATGAAACAGCCCCTTCCAGAGAGGAAAGGTGAGAGTGTGCCCTGCCAGCCCACACACAGCAGGCAGGGCAGAGCTTTTTCACTGCCCTTGTGGGGAGCCTTGGAGTGCCTCACTGGGGGTTAATCCGTGAAAAAAAACCAAACATTCATTTGCTCTCACTAGCATGTGTGTGTGTGTTTCCAGACACTACAAAACTATCAAAACCTGGAGGGAAGCTGCCCTGCTCAAACAACTGGATGCCCTGGGTAAGGCACCTCTGTTCCATCTGCAGCAGAAATGCCTGTGGAATCAATGAATGAGCATACCAACCCGTCCATAACAAACAATTTCACTTGATCAGTGACCACAAAAACCAAAATGTCCCAGCCTGAACCGAGCAAGTGGTGATGCAGCTCTACAGTTTGTTTAATGGCTGCATGGAGCATATGAATCCGACTGCTATGCTTTCTTGGTTAGGCAGCTCACATGCAAAAGGCAGTTACATCACACTTCACAAGAAGTCTGATTTTTGCCAATTGCTAAAGACTCCAAGCCCCAAATGTGTAAAACTTCTTAAGAGATTCAAGGGTCAGAAAGATTTAATTTTTTTTTCCTTTCCTAGAAATGTCTCACCAAACTGAGTTCCTTAACATTCACTCACTTCAAAAAGAGAGACACCTCCGCTGTATGGGAGGACTTGGAAATCTTACCAGCTGCCTCATGGCAGCTCCCAGCACTGAAACACCTTTGAATTTGTGTGGCATGCTGTTACCCAAATAACATCAGTCACAGAGCCAGCGCTTCTCTCCCTGCAAGCCTCAGACATCCAGATGGAGCTGTGCAAACCTTGGTACCAGCAGAGCAAAGGGCAATGGGGCAGCAAGAGAGACCATCGCTGCTGGAGATGTGGGTGGCACAGGACAGGGGTGTCAATCCCTAGGATACTGCCTAGGGAGAATGGCACACATTATGGGATGCAGAGCAAAAGCATTTGGGGATTGTACAGGACTTACAGGGATATTTTGGGGAAAGAACAAAGAACAAAAAAGAAAGGACCAAGGTGGTTTGTGGAGGAAAAAGCATGCTAAAAAAGAGGGATTGGGGGACAGAAGGGACCAGTCATGTGTCAATAGGTTGATGGTCAGTGCACTCGTCTGGCCATGCCCTGTGGCAAATGGGCACAGTCTGTCCTGCTCTCTCACTGAAATCCACTTCTATTTCCAGGGTGAGAGGACTGGTTTATGTGTAAGCACAACAAAGCAGGAATACTAGTGACTGAGGAGCCTAGCAAGTGTGTCTCTCTTTGGGAAATAGAAAACTGGAGTAGCTGTCTGCTGGAAGAACGAGAGAGGCCAACTGTCCATCAGCAAAACTGCTGGAAACACCAGCCAAACAGAGCTGTCTTGGTCCTGCCTCTTTTTGTCTCCATCCTCCACATCCTTTCCAGCCTGGGAACCATCTCTCTTAGTTTCCTCCTCTCTTGCCCTCTTTTTTTAATCCTCCTGACAAAACCTTAAACGGTTTAAAAGCATCCCCAACGAGGACGAGTGAACACAAATGTCTTAGCAAATGTGTATTTGAGCTCCACGCGCTCCCAGGGATGGCGTAGTAATAAAAACCAATTAGATAGCGCTCAGCAGCTACAGTGAGAGGGAGTGGTACAACCTTACCACAACTAATAGGGTTTTTAATAATAGATAGGTCTCTGTGCAGTGCTGGAGAGGGGAAGCCAAAGTGGTTTCAGTTACATTGCATCTTTCTGCCCAGTGAATTTGCGTGGAGGATTAATATTCTGTGAAAGTGGGGATTAACTCACCCTCCATGCTTGCCGCTTGTACCAGGAGATCCCTGCAGGGTCAGGTCTGGGCTCCCCATGATGGTGCACAGTGGAGAAGCATTCTGGGCTCACTCCTGCATATCCTCATGAGGGGACACTGAGTCCAATAGGTACCAACTTTTGAGCAGCTCAGTAATGAATGATCTAGAAAAGCACATGCCTTTGCCCTCTTGCTCTCTCTCACATCCCAGAAGAAGTCCAAAGCCAAAGTTGCAACCGACAGCTGAAGCAAGGCGGAAGAAAGCCCCACACACCAGAAGCCACGTGCCTGAAGTGGGTCAGTATCATGGGCAGGGTGCCACAAAGCCCCCTGCCTGCATCCCTTCCCGCTGCCTTCTGTTTACAAACCTTCACTTCATGCCTCCTTGCTCAAAACACAAACAAAAGCCATGGAGGGTATTTTCTTGTTGCCATAGAAACAGTTATTATAATCTCAAACATACTTAATTCATCACTCTTCTCCCTCCAGTACCTTTCAACAGCTTGGTGTTTGACGGGAAGGCTACACTGTGAGAGAAGGAAAAGGGCAGGCAAAAGAGCCCTGACAGCTTCATATCCTGCACTTAAGACCCAGTACCTCTGCAGTTGCCCATAATCTCCTTTCTGTAAGCGTAAAGATTCTTTCTTTCTTTTCTTCTCTTTTCTCCTTCTGTCTTGTTTTCTGTTCTTTGGAGTGTCACATCATTTACATTTATGAAAGAATTTTCCTGGGGGTGCAGAGATAGTTCAAATTGTCTGTGATCAGATCAACCTTGTGCATAATACATTTGTATGAAAATAAACTCCCTGGGGCCCACACTCGTGGCTGAAAGTCTCTGTAATGAAGTATTTTACTCTAATTTAGTTAAAGATGATGGAGATAGGAATGAGTGAATGCCTGCATGCATATAGAGGAGGGGAAGACAGGCAGGATACTATACACACACAAAAGCCAATAATTATGAGCTTGCATGCTAGCTGGGAGCACTACTGAAGTACTTCATTATTACAAGAAGTTAACTTCTCAACTGTTCCTTCTGAAAATCAGTCCTGCCCTATAGGACTTATTATGGACAAGATCTGAACAACCTGCTAGCCCCCAGAAGAGGTAGGCAGAAAATAAATCTTTTGTCCCATACCACTTGTTAAGATGTCATTCCCATTCCACAACCAGACTGAGCCAAGACCACACCGGGATAATGACCTTCCCTGTTCCTCACTCTGCACCAAATGTGAAAGCAAGACCTCACTCTTCTGCAACATTAGCCTTCTGTTTTCCAGCCTCTGCTCAGTTTGATTCAGAAGGATTTCTTCCCCATAGGACTCCTTCCCATGTCTCAAATCCCAGCTGAGAAATCTGGCTTCCAGGTTCCTGGCTACTCCTGTGTGACCTCTATGGCTTGGTGAGGAGGCACTTAAATCTGGAAATGTAAAACTCTTCCTGGAAAAATTTTGCTGAAATAGTGACAATTCCACACAAGGTTTCAATTAACTGGTATTTTTTCTGAGGATAACAACTTTGCCTGCATACACAAATATCAAATATCAAAAGACCTGACTCGTAATAAAGCTTGAATGATTTCACTGAGCCTTGGGTCAAGTCAAGCACAACTGCAGACAGTTTAGTTCTGGTACACTCTGCCACTGACTTGCTATGATGCTTTGTATAAACCTCTGGTCTCTCTTTTGTTTCTCCATCTGTTCCATGCAGGACAAACTTACCTCCTGCTCAACAGTAAACCATGAGATTTCATAGATCAGTCTGCCAGGGTTCCAGACACAGACTGGGAATACCAAAAACAATCCTCAAATGCACCAGGTATGGTGAGGACAGGAAAGGGATACAAATTTGCCACTGCTTTCAGCTCCAGAGGATCCAGCTGAGATCCTCCAAGCTTCTTTGTGCCATCATTGCAGAGCTGGTACTTCCACATCTTTGAGGGATATGAGAAAAATGCAATTAAAAGCTATCAAAGGACAGGAGAGGGAAAGATGTGGAGACATAGAGTGCTAGGAGCTCCTGATAAGGTGTGCAGGAAATGGCGTGATTCAAGGTGCACAAGGAAAGCCTGTCTGCAGAAGGCAGGCAGCATTTCTAGCCAGGATTATTTGTAACTGTACATTTTCCTAAAAGCTTTCTTGAGAGGATCTGCTTCAGATATTGCTGGTGCTGTGCAGGAGTCTCACATGTTTAGATCAGGATGACTACCCTACTTTTTTTTCCAAAGGCTATGTCACATAGGAACAAAAGAAAAACAAACAAACAAACAAACAAACAAAAAACCCAAAAAAAACAACAACAAACAACTTTCTAGGATGTGGATGCAGATCCATATGAACTTTTTTTTAACACTTATTTTACCTGAATTTTTTTTCCTTCCCATTTCTATGCCTTGGGGAAAAAAAATAAAATAAAAGAATCAGCTCCTCTTCCTAGATAGGCATGGAAAAATTCCTATGTCCCAACGAAGACTTGCTCTTGCACCCAGTAAGAGACATGATCAGCTCTTCTGAAACTACACAAAGTACACCTTGAAAATGAAGGCAAAGGACTAAATCCATTCCTGGCAAGAAGAAGGTGCAACTCCCTTTGAAGCAAGAGAAATCAGTGCTGCTGAATTTGTGTGAGGAAGATAAATACTAATAACCAGTCCTTCCCAGAGGACAATCTGATAACACTGAAGTTGACACCCACAAACGTCAGGCAGGATATATTTCCTCCTGTGTGCCAGCATCTAAGCTTATCACCCTATTTGCTTCTTCTCTCCCAAGTCATTTCCCAGGGTCAAAGGCTATCGTGGGGCTCTAATTAGAATGCCATCATAATGAGCTGACACTTAAATCAGCCTGCCAGTGGCTAAAGAAAATTAACCTTGGAGTCAAATGAGCTCCAGTCTGGGAGTTCATGTCACGAGGGGGCAACAGACACTTGCAGAGCTGCTGTGCGTGGTGGAGATATACATAGAGCACTAAACCTTGCATTCCTTTGAACCAGGAGATCTACACCGGGAAAATCATCTATCCTAGCTTTTTCTGGTGCACAAATAAAAGAAAACAGTCTCCACTGTTTTGTACCCTGTGCTTGCTGTGCCGAGCCAAGGAGAAGTCAACAGGGAGAAGTTACCTGGGACAGAAACTTCTTTTGGGCTCCTTGAGAAAGGATGCAACTTGAGCTCATACACAGCTACAAACATGTCACATGTGATAAACCACATGAGCTGCTATGAGTGACTTTGTCACTATGGCTGTGATGATTACATTGTTACTATGCAAGGGCTTAGACTGTAAATAAGGGCAGGTACTTCATCCAGCTCAGGCCCTGTAAAGCTTAGGGAAAGAAAAATAAACAGTATGAGGATATCCCTTGTTGGTTAATAAACAGGAGGAGGATCCACAAGGATGAATACACACAAGATAATACACACAGGTGTATTCACCACTCCTAAGCTTGCACTTTCTTTTTGCCACTGGTGCCCCTGCAGCTGTACAGCCATTTCCTATATGCATTTTGCACCTATTTCTCCCTGCACCATTTTTTGGCATGACTCAGAAATGCTGTACTGCCAGTGAGTTTTGAGTAACTTCTGCACAGTCAATGGTGTTTTTTTCCAGTGAACCCAGATATTCCCTTTAGTACCATTTTTCTTTGCATCATGAAGGCACCCAGTAGCCTAGAGAACAAATCCACTGTGTGTTACTCAAAGGTACCAGAGAATCCATAAAGACTTACTGCCCTCCTTAGAGCTGAACTGCCAGTGCTATAATTTCCCACAACATCTCTTTTATGTCACTGCGCTTGACAAATACCTTGTGCCTCTCCACAGGTATTTAGAAAATCCTGCCAGTGCAGGCATAGAAAACACACAAATGGACGTAACATCTCCATCTATTCAAGACAGAGCTGTGCAGCAAAACCAAGAGATTTTGTTAACCAAATCTAGCCACAGAGCTGCCCTCATACAGCAGACTCAGCCCCATCTTCCTTGCCGCAAGAGGACACATTTTCCTTTCATTAAGATCAATACACCTCAGAGGGCAATTTAAACAACCCTCAAATCATTCTCAGTGCGTTTCCAGTACAACCATAACTGACCTTTCTCTAAAGGGAAGTATCCAACTGTGAACCTTGGGACAAGACTCTACACTTACTGCATCATAAAGTTTAAAATGGGACCAACCCTTCTAGAGTCAATGCAGAGACAGTAAATTTACAAAAAGGATGTTAAACAGTAGAATTTACTGCAGGACCATTTCCTAAAAGGGAAGCTGAAGACCCTTCATTTGCATTAGCATCCTGTGAAACATTTGCTTCCTCTGTTGCCAATGACACCTTCAGCTAACAGTTCCTGAAAGATTGTCCAACACCTCTGTTAATTCTTCTCCAGCTATGGTCTTTGTTTACTTTCAGGATTTAACTGCACTACAAAGGCCAACTTGCTTCCTTCTTAAGAACAGGGAAGGTCCAATGGGCTCAGTGTTATAGTTTCCAATTTAAAGTGCTAGAAATTTGAACAGTTAAACCCATCTTCCACCTGCTGTAAGGCCCTCTCAGTTTTCATGCCATACGGGCTGTGATACACAAGAAGAAAAAAAAAAAAACAAAGTAGCATAGTTATGGACATTTTTAAACCTAACATTATTTGCACAAGGGCACTTTTAAAATGGTATAATTTTTAGTTTAAGTAAAGCTGTAAGTACAATTTCATTGTTTTGAAAGTATTCCTAAAGCACATGATTCAGACACAAATCATTAATTTTGTGATATCTGCTTAAATGTTCATGTCCCATGAGGCTTCAAGAAGATGTCTGGTAGGGCTTTTTTTGCTGGGTTTGTTTGTTTGTTTGTTTAGTTTTGTTGCTGGTTTTTGGTTTTGGTGTTTTGTTTTGGGGTTTCGGTTTTGAATAATGTTATTAACCCCTGGAAGGGTTATAATGAAAAGCATGAAATTGTAACTTTTGCCTTGATCCAAATGTCTTGAACATAGAGGCAGGTGACAATAAGGACAGGTATCTGGAAACTCTTCCTGTGGGGCACAGACTGGGGAGGACAGTGCTGATTGTCTCTAAGGTACATGGTAATTTGTAAGACACTCTCATGTTTTGGGGCAGCAAGACAACTGATATTGAGAAGAGACATCTCTGAATATCAGCTTGGAAAGGGAATTTTAAGGCCTTTTTTTTCCTTGTAGCTTTCTTCTTCTCTCGCCAAATGTTGTAATATATGGATCCAACAGATGGTGTGATCTCTTCTTCCTTCTCTCCCCTCTAGTCAAAAAGTAAAATAGTAAATACCACTATAATCACTTAATGCACAAATAAGCCATTGCAGTACAAGAAAAGGAGCTTGAGACACTTCAAAATTCAGGTACTTCAAAATAAACAAGATGTAAGAAAAGACAGGTCCTCATCCAAGTCACAGTCCCACAGAGAAAAGGGGCATCTTTGCCTTCCTTCTGAGAAGAAACAGTTTCCCCCACACTCCCAAATAAACCTCAGGCTATTGGAACACCACCGACATTTTCTTTAAACAGTTTTTAATTAAAATAACAAAGTATGCCATGTTCAGTATTTGTCAGGCATTAGGAAAGGCTACTAAAATTACCACTGAGGGGCCTATTAAATATCATCATATGCTCCCAGAGTAACCAATTACAGACATTGTGAAAGGTTCTCACTCACTCATCCTGAAAAATCCTTTAACTTTTCTTTATTTACTTGCATCAAATAACTAATGTTAAGAACATGCTAGTCAGCATGTGTCCTGCAGAACAGTCAGGCATTACCCCACTGCCCCAGATGGCACCAAACAGTTTGCTGGCATCTTGGAGCTGAGGAAGCTGAGGAGCCAACCTGACAAGATTTCTAGTACCTTCTCTCTCTCTTTTTTTTTTTTTTTTTTTTTTTTTAATCCCTTTGCCTTCTATATCTAATGTTCCCTGTTTACATCACTTGGACATTTGGGCAGAGGCCAGTGGAATACACCAAAGCTTGGAAATAAAAACAGGTACTCAGCAATCCAAATCCAAAAGCCTGAGGGACTTAAAAAAAATGAAACCCTTTGAGAAAACCCCAGCCTTCTTGATCTGCATTTGCACAGCACCTCAAGGAGCAGAATGAGGCTGGCTACAGTGACTGCAGTAACTAATACTGAAAAGGACTTGGAAATGAAATTTTCTTTCAGTAGGGGATGGTATCAGAACAAAACCAACGACAGTGGTTTGTTGTGTAGACAGGGTAGGAACAAGACCTGTGCCATTCATCACGGACCTTTTCTTCAGAGCAAAAGGAAGCCAGGTGCTCCCAGACCCATGTCTCATGCCCCATCACATCCAGGCACACAGAGAATGCCCAGAGGCATACTGTTGGGCTTGCTGACTGCAAGGTCAGACAGACTGGCCTTGAAGCCACCCGGGGAGCACTCAAAATTCAATAGAGACATACCCAGACACAAGTGGTTGCTCTCTCTACTTTTCCATTGCCCAAAGCAAGCACCAGTGTGTTGCTCATCAGTGCAGCCCAGGTGAGAGGGCTGACCATGAGGAGCACAGCCTGTTGTGCTGATTCAGTCCAAATAAGATCTTCCAGCAGGAATCTGGAGCAATCACAGTGAATGATGTTGCTGCTCATCTTATCCACGAGGTAGAGCAGTTTCCCCATTGACCTTTCCAAGGCTTATGAGGAGGGCAAGCATTTCAGCACCTATACCACCTGCAAATTTGGTCTTCCCCTCAAGGATGTAAAAAATTAGGTCAGAGGCTTTTTTCTTCCCCTTGCACTTCTGCAAAGCACATTAGAGCTCAAATCCTCAAGACAAAGCATTATTATTATTGTTGTTATTTTTTTATGGTGGAAAAAAATATTAATGTTACAAATAGCAGCCATTAGCATAAGCAGAGCTGCATATTAATATGCACATGGGTGTCTCCACTGTCAGGAAGCAGAGAGGCCCCAGAGGCCCTGCTTTCACTGGGGAAAATGATGATGGCATTAGCTCTAATGATAACGATAAGGGAGCTGCCATAAATGATTTGACGATTTCTTTTGTATTCCTGTTTGGGCAAAGACTTCTTCCTCACTCCCCAGTGTCCATAGAAGGATGCTGCTTGAACAAATGGCAGCTCGATTGATTTAATTTCACCACAGCTTTAGGGTTTTCTTAAAAGTGCCAGCTCTTTGGGTGATGTGACTAAGGAACTCATTTAAAGCCTTTTAGATAAATTCCTAATCGCCAAGATGTTGGAGAACCAGATGCTAAATAAACGGAATTCCAAAGCTATTTATGGTTTTTAAAGCCTTGAGTCTTTTTGGACTGAGGATACTATTATGTCAAAGGATAGCAGGAGCAATGAAGGAAAAAATAAGGGATATGAAAGAAATAACCAGAAAATAAAGTTGTCTCTGATGTAACACATTCTCAATCCAATCACAGCCTGTCTCTCCCTTCACTTACTCTTGTCCCTCTGTATACATTTAGGATGTGACAGCAGAACTTTGTGAGACTGTGCTACAAATCAGATAAAAGAACTGATCTGGCTGAAGAGTAACAAAGCAAAAGAGAGCACTGAGGAGGATTTCCTACAGAGAGGCTTTGGATGTGCTCAGCAGTACAGATCTGCACAGAGACATGCTGGTACAGCTGAGAAGGCAGAAAAGTGTGGGCTAGGCTGCTCCTCTTACTGAGAAAATGCACACTGGACTACGAAAAGAGATGCAGAGGGAAGATCTGGGTTCCTGGGGTCCACATGTCAGACCCTGTCACACCCTGTTAGGGCTTTTCTAGCTGAGATTCAGTCTTTTCTTTATTCCAGAAGGAAAGCAGAAATTGCTATCCCCAGCTGTGATGTTGAGGCATTGGTTATGCAACGGGACTTGGCTGCAACAAATGCAAAAGCATTTCTCCGCTGAACTCTGCATCTGAACATGGACAGAAGATGATTCTCTCTGGCTCTGTAGCTTCTGAACTAATTACACAGCTTTGTGACGATGTCACTGCACAAGGTGTCTCTGCCCTGGAATCGTCTGTCATGGCTACAATGTGCAACAGGGATCTGAATACATTAAAGTGTCAGGGAGGTGGGGATTCTAGGTTTTGGTCTGTCAGCTTCTGCGCTGAAAACCCTATTGAGCTCAGCTAATATACTACACTATCTGCTTTTCAGTTTTCACGTTTGTTCGTGTGATGTACATCCTGAAGCTCATCAGAGGGAAATGTCAGCTTTATACCAGCAATAACATTCTTCGCAGCAAACTCAATCCAAAGGGACGAGCCAAAGCCACAAAGAGCCCTGTAGAAGGCTGCTCCAGATAAGATGGCCAGATGAAGATTCTGAATAGAGAGACAAGTCCAAAGCTTGGCACGCACAGGCCAGTAACACAAGTGTCACAGAAAGACAGCCTGCCCCACTCACATAGCCTCCAGGACACAGGGAACAGGCACAAGCCTCACAAGCTGTCTCTCAGGTAATAATATCTGCCCCAGATAATGCAACAGCACAAAGAACCAACTTTGAGTACAAAACAGCTGTAACAAAGCTGCAAAACTGACGGATTCAGAATGGATAACATCAGGGTAGTACAAAACACAAATTCTATTTGTTCTACTCTACTGTTCCTTACTCGCTTTCCCTTAGACTTAGTTGAGAGGTTCAAGTCTGGATCTCAAACTCAACCCCCACATAGCTTCCCAAACCCTTATTATTCCATCTGGTCTGCTCAGAAAAATGTTTTCTCGTCTATTTCTTTGTTTGAAACAGAACCTCAGTTATCCAACAGAATTCCTCTGCAGAGACAGCAGGGATATCCCAGCAGGAATGCTAAGTAATGATGACCATACTCAGGAAATGCCACATTATCATAAACCTCCATTTTTGGACATAACCAGAACAAAGAGCAGTTCTTATTTTGCTAGCTAAACCCAGTAAGATAGCACAGATAATCTGGAAAGCTTCTTTAAATAAACAGGAGCACAACACTGCAACTGTAAGCAGAAGCACATACACACACTGTACAAATGATATAAATTAAAATCAGTTATTCAATACTGTCTCCTACTGTGAAAAGTTAAAAGAATTAAAATAATATATGAAGTCTGTTTGATGTTTCTGTATGACTAGGAATTTATATGTACACACAAAACTCTGCAGTTCACTTGTACTTGGATTTCCAAACGTGTTATTTGCTGGTCTCCCACACCAACATTATGTGGTCTACCACATAATGCCTGTGGGCTTAAAAAGAGGAGGAGCAACCCTGAATCATACACTATTTGTATGATCCTGGAAGCCAAATGCACAAACCCAAAGCTATTCCCTGGAGAGCTGTAGGGGCTCAGTATGCTTACAAGGTAGATGGTGGTATAGAGGCAGCTGTAAGGAACTTGAAAAGCCAAAGAATGAACTGCAGCTTGCTGTATGCTAAGTCCATACAGACATAAATCTTGATTTCTAATGTTGTCATCAGGACTTCAATGCCAAGTGGAAATAAGAATGGTGAAAATTTATTTTCAAAAGTACTTTGTCAGGCTCAGGTCATGCCCCACAAGAACGTGGGGTCTGAAAGGGGAATCAGCCTGGCAGGCACACTGCAGCCTGCTCTACCCACACAACCTGCACTGCAGCTGTACAGGGGCACTGCTGTCACCACAAGACAGGAATTGCACAAGTGCCTGTTCCAAGACCAGCACGCCCTTCTGGCACCCATGCTAAAGAGAGAATGCATGGGTAGTGCTCAATGATCTCATCATAAACCAGCCTGGGGGAGAGGAATGGTGACAAATAAAGATTAGATACGCTTTTGAGCGCAGATGACATTCCATTAGCCCAGGCCAGGACAACCATGTACATATGTATGCCATAAGCACCCCAACACGGGCAATGACTTACTGACAAGGTAAAAAAGCAATGCAGCTTAACCATCCCACCACTGGATCACACAGTCACAAGACATCTCATTTTCCAACACTTTTTATAGCAAAGACTTACAAACAGGAGAGCCATAAACACCTGAGGTTGGACACCCTTCACTGTGGCCTTTGAGCCAAGGAATACATCACCTTCTCAGTCCATCATGCCCCAGTCAACTGGTACACTATGCACAGGAAAATCAAAGTTTCACTTACCTAGAAGACAAAAAGAGAGAGAAAATAGGGTTAGTGGATATCCCTGAAACCTACAGATGCTGCTCATCTTTATTTCCCGGCTGATTCCCACATCCTGGCACCTTGTTAGGAGATTCCTGACATATTAAGAAACAGGAGTGATCTATGATAGCTCTCTTAGCACGGCCACTCTCTCTCTTCCCTGCTGTAATTGGTCTGTGGTGCCATTTAATTTTATACAGATTATTCATTAAGAAAAGCAAAACTGAGCAGGTGTTTTCATCAACATCTTGTTCTATTAAAAAAAAAAAAAAAAAAAGAGAGAGAGGGAGACAGAGAGAAAGAGAGAAAGAAGCTCCATAACAACATTAACCACACGGACAGGCACAAATTATTCTGACTGTGAACAGCAGGGTGCAGGTCTTGAAGTCTACCAAAGGAAACTGCAGCAAGAAAATATCTTGTTAAGGGAAGGATGGATCGAGTCACTCTGCCTTGTGGTTCTCTCAGGTACTATCTTAACTACAGCTGCAATGGAAAGCCTGGGTAGTCTTGGTTTTGGAAAAGCAGGCTCTGTCACAGGATGGAAGGAGAGAAGAAATGATCTTGAGGCTGGTGCCATCCCTGCATTTCAAGATTTTCCTGAAAACAAAGCATCCTGGTGTGGAACACAAGGACAAAAACCAAAGATGTGTCCCGCAAAGACCTATCACTTGAACAAGCCAGAGGGAGGGCATAAGGGAGGGCTCTTAGGCAAGATGAGCAGAAGCTCTACAGGCTTAAAGCATTATTATGCCTTTCCTTCATAGCAGTTTGACAAACACTGAGAGTGCAGCAAGGATGTGTCACTTTCTTGAACACTGATTTATAGGTCTATAGCCAGGACCAGCAATCAATCAACCAGGACTAAATCTTTGCAAGGAATAAATAACTAAACAAAGATAATTTATTTATTCTCAGGAGTTAGCTTGCCTCTGAGAGGTAACTCAAATTTCCAGAGAAGAGGGAAAACTGACCATGCCAAGGTTCAGGTTCTGAGAAAGTAAGAGCCTCCTTTCACCAACAAAGTCAAATCAGCGTCTTCGTGTTCAGAAACTGTGCGTCACATTTTCCCTTGCTTGGTTCTGCCAGTCCAGGATAGCACAGAGTGGTGCTTAAACACCCCACACAAACTTCATCTACCACCATGGGCTGCATTACTGGAACTGTAATGGAATATAGATGCTATTACAGGATTCTCCAGAGGAGATGCAGCCAGGCTTGCACAGTATGGGGAAAGGAAGAATAGATTAATATACATTCATGGCACATTTGCAAAGAGATTACTTTGCTCATAGTGAGATTTGCACCTGTATAATTGTATCACTTTCAAATTAATCATAATCATACTCTCAACCAATATATGATCTACAGAGTAGGCCTCATCCTTGGACTCTCATAATCGGGATAAAAATAGCTGGCTATGAATGCACTGAGATTTCTGCTGGTATGCAGGAGACAGTAAATCCCAGCTGACCCACTAAGCCTTGGTATTTTGTTTCTGCAAAGCCCTGGCATGGCACATATTGTTGCATAAGTAAGACCTGGTCCGTGCGACAGCAGCAGTGTAACATTTAGTGATACGTTCCTTTGCAGAACATGACGAAAGTAGCACAAGCCTTACTTTTCTGAGGAAAACTTAAGCTCAAAGAGCAGTTAAGTGATTTGCCAGCAGCTACATCGTGCCTCTGTCACGTGGAGAGACACGGGACCTGTAACTCTTGGCTTCCCTGACGTGCACATTTAATTACTGGGTATCTCCACACGGGAACAGCGACCCGCAAGCCCAGAGCAGCATCAGCCTGAAGCCTCCCCAGTGCCGTGTCTGCCCCTCCTCTGCCGTCCCCTCCAAATGGCTCCCAGCAAAAGGCGGATTTCTTAATTGTGTTATTAGCTGAATTATTAATTGATATGAAAACAGCATTTTACTGGGCATAAAAAGTCATTCGGAAACGAGATAAAATGTTCTCGGCACTGCCTGCCTCCGAGCAGAGCTGGAGCGAGGGCTCTGACAGCTTGATTATTATGCACATTAGTGCAATCTGGTGAGCTTCCAACACAGGGAGAGCGGAGTCCCCCAGTACTGTATCCATCAGGCCACATCCCTCTCCTTTTCTCTTTCTTTCCCCTGTCACTGCCTGCTTTGCATTTATGTGCGAGACCTCAGGGATAAGTTTTTTCTTTCTAATCCAGCTGTCATCACTGCAGAGCTACTAATTATAGCAGCAGTGGGCAAATAGTATTTTCCCTTCAGTCCTACACCAGGAAAAACACTTTTTGTGCCTCTTTCCCAAAACCTCCTGCACCCCAAAAGGGAAAAGATTGTTTCCCAAGACTCTCCTTGCTGGAAAGAAACTGCTTGCATTTCAATGTCTACAAGACCCTTGTGTTCCATGGTAGAAATGGTGCTTTGTGTGTGTGAGTGTATATATATATACACAAATACACACGCACACCTTTTTCTACAAAATGTTCCAGTATTTCATGACAGAGTAGGGAGTGTGTGCATGTCTCAATGGCCTTTCAGCCTTTGTTCAAAACTAAGTCATTGGACATGATACCACTCCAGACAGACCCTTTTCTCTGGTGCTGAGAGGGGGACACCTCAATAGATGCACACCATGTAATTTATTCCACTCCCTGGGTCTTCCCCCTCTCCCATTGCCTTGCCAGCCCCCCAAGGCCTCACAGAGCTGCAGCAGGAGCAGAGCTGCCTGCCAGATGGCACCAATTTATTTTGAACCTCTGTTAAACGAGCGCAATGTGCGTCTTTGTGGTAGGGGAGTGATAAACCTTGGGCAGTCCCCTCCCCTACCTTTCTTGACCCCCTTCACTCTCACCCCATCAGTGGGAACCTACCCCCCTGACCCACATCTCTAACACACAGCCAGAGGAGCCAGCAGACACCAGTGATCAATCCTGTCTCTTACATGCAAACCTTGTAATTTAGCAATAACTACTCAACCACCATTGACCTGCTAATTAATCCATGGATTTTTTGTTGTGCCTCTAATTGTTGGCCCCGATATCTGAGTCACTTAGACTGCTCACTCTGCGCAGAGCCTAACCAACTAAATGCTACTTCAGCTCTGTAGTAATAAAACACTGAAATATATTGACTCCCTGCCAGCTCCTGCGCTCACTCTCTGCCTCTCTGCTAGCTGGCTGAGTGCTGGCGTGTGAAGGGAATACAGAGAGGGGAAAGCAGCAGCCATGAGAGATGTAGTTTGGGACACAGGTGAGAGAAAGCAGTAATCACTCACCAGTGACAGGCCACCAAGGACAGCCTCTGATCCCTGTGACAGCCCTGCTCTGACAAACTCAAACACACTGTTCCCCCATCCCAAATGGATTTGATGGCTCTGAAAATTCACAGGCATTCTGGATCCTGCCTCCCTTCTGCTTTCTGCCCCTTAATGAGGAAATCCTTTTCCTCATGACTATCACTGTCACACTCACTATATATGTGTTTGACACAAAAAGCCAGATGGTATAGGCAAAAAATGACTCCATACAGTGGAGAGCCACATCTGTATTTTCCTACTAGCAGTGTCTGAGGGTCTCTGTGCAAACATGGATGAATCACCAAAAATGCAGTTTTCTGAAGTGACTTGCACCACTTGGTGCCTTGCACTTATTAGAAATTTTGGGGGATGGAAATGGCAGTTTGAAAGCCTGACATGGCAGGAGCTGCAGACACTTGGCCTGCCTGGACAGGGACTGACTGCAAACCAGGCCCTCACAACAGACATCTGATAACATGGGTCACATTGGTGATGGGGGTGGGACAGGGATGAAGGGACTAATGGGTGACAGTTTGGTGCTGAGAGCAGAGTACTAGGAGGGGGTTGTTAACCCGGTCAAGGGAATTCTCCATTAAAAAGTATTCATTTTCATTTGGTTCAAATCAAAATGGAAGCCCTGTCAGCAGCAGCTCATATTTACCCTCCCACATGAAAATAAAGTGGAAAGCAATAAGCCCTTACAATTCTTGCCATAGCTTGCTGCCTTCACTTTTATTTTGTGGCTGGTCTGTAGTCCCCAGCCATTCCCAGTGCCCGTCCTATGTCCTGCTGCAGGCAGGCACACTGCCCTCCCAAAGAGCTCATGGCTCCCTCCAGCCCAGGAGCAGGCCAGAGAGTGGTGGGAAAAACAGGCAACAGGGACAGAGTCTATCTTAGGGGACTGGTGAAGGTGAAATAACTCCACAAACACACACTCTGTGCCTTCCCCACACTGGCACGTGGCACTGGCAAAACGAGCAGTGGTGCCCTTGAAGAGCATGGTCTCAGCACAACTGGAAAGACTCCAACGAGATGGGGTTGCACTGGCCCCGTCACAAAAACCTACCGTGCCCCCTACACCGACAGTATATTGACACTGTGACCGCAATTCAGTGGCTCAAAAAGCATTCTGCTAGCACACCCGAGATGCTGTAACGAGGGGGCAGTGGCAGGACAGAGGCACTTATTGTCAGAGAAGGCTATTGGGAAAGCAGCCATATGGTGGCCCTATACTTCCTGATCCGAACACCGCTGTTTCCATGTAAACAGCAAGCGTTCCCAAGCCCGCTGCAACCCCCCCATCCTTTTCTGTTTGTCTCTGCAAAGAATGATGCCAGAACATGTTTGGGGTACAAAGACTGGCCAGAACAAGGCCTCCCAGCAACAACAGGTCACACTGGCAACTCCAACGGGGTTTGGCAGCAGCATTTCTACAAGTTTCCTTGAGGACTTCCTGGGATCTTATTGTCCTGATCTGCCCCCTCTTTTTTAATTCTGCAAATAATGTTTTTGAAATGCAGGTTATTTGGGGTAATTTATGATGTCTTTCACTGCCAAAAGAGCCTATCAGCAGTGAATTTCCTGCTGGTCAACACTTCAGGACTTTGAACAAATAGAGTTTTTTCAGTGTTTCTCCAAACTGTATAAAGGAAGCACAGTTGTCTGGGAAAAAGCTGAGAATTGCTTGTTTGAGTGTGTTGCTGGCACACACTGGGTTTGGAGATGTTGCACAGTCCATGCAAAATATCTCAGTGAAAGAATGTCATTTTCCTCAACAGCTTTGTCACTGAATTGCTTGATCAAAGATACCAAAATTAACTGAGTCGCCATAGACGTGAGAAGAAACATTTTCTCTCAGTTACATCCTATCTAGCTCTTTTACAGAGTAATTATGACTGAGAGAATAATTCCCATCTTTACAAAAAAATGTGGACTACAAACAGCTCACCATTTTTAGGCAGGATGGACCCTAACCTTGTGTTTTAGTGGAGAACTGTTAACTGGCTTCTGTTTGGAAACACACTGCTTTACCATCTTCTTCCTGCCAAGCATATGGGAACACTCAAATGGCTGGAAGATCAACACCTCAGACTTCAAATCTTCTTGAAAGGGATGTTTTCAGTCTGTCCTTACTAAGTCTCTTTGCTTGCAATCTGGTGAACTGCCTTGTCCAAGACAGGAGGATGGAGCCCTTGTATCTGATGGCTGCCTGAGAGCTGGATGCCTCAGGCAGGACTATATGGAACATTCAAAAATCCTACAGCTTGCTTCCCCTCCCTGTTCACATGCATTCAGAAGTCAGGAGATGCTGTACTGCTGTATGTCCCTGCCATCCCCATGTCCAAAACAGGTCCTTAAAACCAGGGGGCTGTGATTTATGTAAAGAGCCTCCACACTGATGTTCTGCTGAATAAAGTGCTACTTTAATGGAGTAGACCTCAATGGAGTGCTTTAATCCCTGCTTGTAAAAACAGACCTTTGTTTAAATTAAACAGCAGCTCTTCCCCCCACAAAGAGACAAAGGAACCTGCACCTATGTTAGTTCACTGCAAGAACATTGTGCTGGGGAACAGATAAACCACATCGAACGAGCTAAACCACCAGTTGGTGACTGGGCCAACTTATTTCCAAGTGAACACATTCTCAGAGAGGAAGGTTGTTCGCATGCAGAGTTTAAATTAAATTCAGCCCCTAACAGCTTTCCAATGTATCTTTGGGGTTTGTCCTATGCCTCCTCTTCACTCTGGAAGAGCATCTTCCTCTCAGCGCTTGACTGCTTTACAGCTTGCAAGCTTGCATTTACATTAGGTTTTACTTGGAAAAAGAAGAAACAGAAAAATTATAGAGTAAAAGAAACAGTAAATTGGTTCAGGACTGACAAACAATGCTCAGCCTGATGTGTGATCTCCTATATTCCAACAGACCAATTAAGGCTGTCAGGAAAAATATCACTGCTTGGGACATACAGAGGAAATAACAGAATGTAAGAAAGAACCTTGTAAGGAGAGGGAGCTGCCAAATGGGAGCTCAGAGTATTTTTACATCTGTGGTTGTTCCCCAGGAACTCGAGACATTTAAATCCATCAGCAACATCCTACCTGGGCACCTTGCATGTGAATTTCTATTCACCAGCCTTCCTGACAGGTAAGAATGACTGTGCTCATTTGAAAGAGGGAAACAAGACTCAATGAATTCCTCAAAATCAAACTTGAAATCTCTAGCAGAGATGAGAATCAAACACAGACTCTCCGAGTCTGGCATAGAGTTTGTATTGGAAAGTAAACAAAAAAAAGTTTTTTTCTTTTTTATTTGAGTCTCTACAGTCAATCCTACAGAATGACTTGGACCCTTCCCATCTTAGCCAGACCCAAACAGATGCTCTACCCTGTCCTCATACCTCAAAAAGCCATAAAGTTCACATCATACTATGACACCACAATAGCACAACAGCATCACAGGAGCACTTCCCAAGCTTCCACCCATCTGCTTGTGAGAGGGAGCTTTCAGCATGGCTGGGGGAATCTGACAAAGATGATTTCAGCTGAAGGGATCTGCCTCATTTGAATTAAATCTCAGCTACCGCTTCTGTTCAAGCAGGTCCCACCTTGCTGATGCCATATTGTCACCACAAGATCAGGATTAGTTTGAAACTCCTGCCTCCTGAAGCAGGAGCAGGAAGCTACCTGCAGCCTTCCCAGCTATTTGACCATGCTCTTGCAGCGCAGGAAAAAAAATCCATCTCAATTGAAAGTCGAGGGTATAGGAAGTAGAGTGGCATTTCCCAAGTGTCCTCCCCTCAACTCATTGTGGCAGGAGGAGGGAACGGTCCTGTTCAGAGAGAAACAGACGGGATGACTGATTGCATCCATGCCACTGAAAGATGCTGATGAGAAAAACCCAGGCTCCTGCCTGTCATATTTTCAAAACCCCCAGACACTGGCTTAGAGCCTTTCCTGTCGCTTTCCTTAAGCCTCTGTTGAGGAGGAAGAGTGAAGATCTCGGAAACAGCATTTAGAGTCATAGACAGTTCGGCAAGAGACAATTTTTCACCCCGTTAAATCCCTCTGCAGAATATTATATGCTGGTTTTCCCTCTTTTTTATGATTTTCTTATGATTATCTCCTGCTGTTTCTGTCCTTAGCAGCCAAATAAATAAATAGCAGTATAGCTGTCAGCAGCTTTAGCTGAGTAAGAAGGTCCTGCAGACAGCCTAGGTGGGCTGCCCTTTCCTTGCCTTCAGCACTGCTGCTCTCCAGCAGAGGTAGATTCAGGATTCTGAGACCTAATGGCAAGAGGGAATGGGAAGGGGCTAAGAGTGCAGACACTTGCTTCTCTGCCCACGTTTTGCTTTGAAGACTGGGACACATTACTGTCTCACCTGTAAATGATGATGATGATGATGATGATGATGATGATGATAACAGCAAGTTGATGGAGAAGAGCTGTGAATATTTAACCTGGGCTTGGAGCATGTTTTTATCATAATCCAAAAGCACAAATAAAAAAAAAGAAGCGCCAGAGAGAAGTAAAGGAACTTACATGTGGTCACAAAGCCAGTCTGTGGCAGAGGCAGGAATAAAACCCAGCCAATCTGATAGTGAAACACCGGTGTCTTCCCCATAAAACAATTCTGCTCTTCAAAAAGAAACATGTGCTTCTTTCTCTTGTGCAAAATGTGCGTTCTTTCTTCCTACCATGCCTACTTTACCTTCTCCTCTGCCTTGTTTATTTGTACAACAGTTGCCCAGGTGTGCTGAGTACTTCCCACACAAAAGCAAAGACAAGACATCTAAGTCAGGGGACCTACGAGTCTGGCCACTGTGTTCACTCAGGAATTCTTTTGCAGACTCATTTTCTACACTGCCTAGGGATTCTGGCACTTTTGGGGCCATGTTTAATTTATCTCCTGTGACTATGAGATCTTTTGCAAGTACTGATTCTGTCTTTTTCATGAGCTAGGTGCTCAGATGCCAGGCTTTTTTCTTCCATATATAGTTTTCTTCTTCCTACTTAGACAATGCTCTTTCTCTACTCCAGCTTCCATCTCTGGTCTTACTCTTTATTGCCATTTACTCCTTCATTGCTTTCAACATTATCTTCCTCATTTTTACTTTTTGAGAATTCTTCTCTTTGCCTCAACACAACCTGATCTCGTTTATAAGTGTATTTATATCCTTCTTCAAATACCCTCCCCAGCCTCCACATCTATCTCTGCCCATGCCTCCTCTCCTTTCCAACTTGTTAGCCATTTCTGGATCTTAGCAAATAGATACCTTTCTAGGGGTGCATTGTATATCAATAACATGATAAACTTCTCACTGCATATTACCAAATTGACTTATTTTTAACATAATTATTAGAAGCTAAGTCTCAGGGCAATGCCAGCAGCTGCTACAAACCAAGGTTTGGCTAGTTTTGGACAATATGAGATAGCTTAAACCAGCAGTCACTTATTTGATCAACATCCACTTTTCAAGGAAAAAAAAGGCATTTACTTCCTATTTCTGCCACCTCATATAACACATAAGATAAAAAGGCAGAGGAAGGGTTAGATATCCATGTCTAGGTATCTACTATTCCATGAACATGAAAAGGTCTCACACTTGCAGCCCTTCTCTCAGTATTTTCCAGACTTCAAACTGGAGTGCTGACGGGAACAAAAGTGTATTTACTTGCTTGGGAAGAAGAAATTTCTTACTCTTTTTTTCATATAGATGGTGTGATTTCAGCAAGCAAAGAAGTGCCAACCCACTCCCAACTGTCACAGGAACTGGCTTTTTTTCCTGACAACACTTTGAGAACCCAAAGTTTTTGAAGACAGGAAAACAGGGGCTTTGTGCCTTATCTTGTTTTCTGATTGTGATCTTTTTCCTAGCACTGGAAAGAGCAAGGATCAAGTCAGTTCCTTTGCACCTATTTACACAAATTTACAGGCACTCCATCCACTTGATGCAATCTTTTTCAACTACTCCCTTCCCTCTATTAGGCACCATACCCACTGTGAAGGATTTTGCTGAGCTTAGGTAAAAAACTCAAGATGTGATCCTCAGAAGACAAAATGACCCCTCATGAAATCACAGTGCTCTCAAACTTTCTACACCCACACAATGGGTCAGCGCAGCAACTTCACAGCTACTCTAAGTTGTACCTAGATGGCCTGAACTGCTGCAATACAGGCAGGCAACTGGACATGTGTAAATACCAACAATCCCAAGATTAGCTTTTAAAAAATTTTCAGCACCTTTTTTGTACTTATTTACTTGGTTTTAAACATGTTGATGTCCCTTACCTATTCCTATTAAAATTTATAAAAATATATTGTAATAACCACTGTCCTCAAACTGTAGGGCTGAGTTGATCTGTACCCTGCTGCAGGAACCATCACCCTCCTAACCCTACAGAGTTCCCATCTATCTCTCCAAGCCCACCAGTGCTGCTTCTCCTGGCCCTATGCACCTCAGCTCTGCTCCTCCCACACCATGAGAGCCAGCACCCTGCCACCAGCAGGAGTCCAATTCAGGGGAGGGCCATTCACTTCTCCA
This sequence comes from Phylloscopus trochilus trochilus, assembly GCA_016584745.2. Lineage (NCBI taxonomy): Eukaryota > Metazoa > Chordata > Aves > Passeriformes > Phylloscopidae > Phylloscopus > Phylloscopus trochilus. The sequence continues at coordinate 27,948,427 of WQNJ02000012.1, forward strand.
AAACCTGAAGCCAACACAAGCTAGAGAGAAGACAAAAGCAAACAGGCCACGGAGGCTGAGCTCCCTCTTTGCTGAGAACTTCTAGCTGCTTTCTCTTCTCCCCAGCTGAAAAACATCTCCAACACTGCCAAAATTCTTTGGGTGGATTCCATGGACAAGCCTGTGGCTACTACCTGTGAAATTTCACCGTCTCCAAGGAAGGCCAAACCATTCTGGAGCTGCCTGGGAGGAGCCTGAAGCAGCTGTGGGCACAGACCTTTCCTCAACAACCACAAAGCTCCTCAGGTAGCCCCCCCAACCAAAGCCTGGGGCTGCTGCTTGAGAATTCACCTGTCTCCAGAGAAAGCCCAAAGGCTTCAAATGATGACTCAGTGAAGTCCTGGAGAGCTACAGGGCATGGACCTGACTACAACAAAAAAGAAAAAAACTCTTCAACTAACTAACTAGGAAAATTGTGTTGCTGCTACCTGAAACTTTAGTTGTCTGTAAACAAAATCAAAGCACTCTGACAGATGTAAGAAAAAGAGAAAAAAAAAAAAAAAGAGAGCATGAGCCCCAACAACATCCTGCACCGCCTCCCCATACGGCAGGCAAGGGCAAGGGCAGCCAAGTGGAGAGCTCTTTCCTCAGGGTATAACAATCAGGAGCTGCTGGAGCCACAGATAGCAGAAGTATTTTTGGCAGGGATTAAATCAAGAATACTTAGGAACAGTCTGGCTACCTAGAGAGAAAGCAGTCATAATGGGTAGTTCAGCCCTCCATACATTCCACCCCAAGGACAATCAAACCAAAATGATGACTGCCGTCTCAGTACCTAGGTCTGAGCAAACATGCCTTGGGATGCAAAGCACAAAGTATATCCCTTCATGGGAGCTCTGCAGCTTTTCCTCAGCTCTTTCTATGCTTTACAGACTATTTATACTACTTCATGATCATGTCTTAGAGGCACCACCCTTCTCCCCACCAAAACAAAAGAAAAAGTGATACCCTAGGTGAGCAAAAGGATATGAAAAAGGGGCAAGGCAGGAACACTCTACAGGCACGGGGGCAGACTGGGAAGAAGAGGGTGTTGAGTTTGCCAGACAGCCTTACTGAGGACATTACCCTGTTGTTACAAGGTCAGCCTCAAAGCTCACCCTTGTTGGTCCAAGCTATAGTGGGCCTTTGGCTGAGAGGGAGGTGATCAAGGACCCAATTTCAGAGCCTGTTGGAGAAGACTAAACCCTGTTGGCTGGCCTAAACCCTTCTAATATGTTGGGTCACAAACTGACAGGGCTCTCTACAGAAAGTCTGGCCAGCCCACAAGGGTGTCTGGGAATCAAATAGGGCTGGGTGGGCAGCACAGCACCAGCGAAAGCAGGAGAGCAGCAGCCATTGGAGAGCTAAGGCTACTGAAATGCTGGCAGGCAGAGCCAGCACTGCAGGACAGCAAGCCAAGCAGAAACACAGACAGAGCCAGCCACTGGCTGTACCATGAGAGCATCAGTGCCATGAGCAATAAAGCATGGAGAGACCTCCAGGAACAGCAGCCAGTACCAAACTTTAAGAGTCCACCCACTGGCACAATGCTGGGAGAGCTGGGCTGAAGCCCAGGAAGCCGAGAGGAACCATGCTCTTGGGTGAGCCAAGTGATGGAGGAGAAAAGGCAGCTGCTTCATGCAACCTCCACTTTCCAGACCTTTTACACTCAGCCATCCTCCACCCAGCTACAGGAGCTGGCACTTCAGCAGAACAGTCTCCCTAGGCAGAAGACAGAGGGCAGTGGGGTAAAGCAGCAAGAACACACTGTTTGTGCTGATCACTGGTAGAGATGTGCTGGGACACTGGGAGGTTTGATAAAGGAAATGGAGAATACACAGTGGGACTAAGAAGCCATTGTGCCCAACACCATGTGAAGACAGACCAAAACTGCAGACCCTGCTGCAGATGTTATACAAGGTACAAGGCAAGGGACAGTCACTGAACCCCAGAGAGGAAGGAAAATAATCTTTAGGCTGGAACAAAGCTGCTGGCATTCTGGATTAGAAGCAAAAACACCACTCCCTTTTCTGCAGCAATCATCAAGCTTGTATATTGTATTTGTGCATTGCTATTTTTCTCCATCCACATTTTCCAGTTACCAAGAAACTCACTTTGGGAAGCTGTTGCACAAATCTATGTTTCTTCTTACCCTGCTTCTGCCACGGATCAGCTCAGAAATGAGTTTTACCCCTGTGACCTCCAAGAAGCTTTCACGCTAAAAGAGTACTGCTGAGCACCTGTCACTACAGGAAAACCAGCACTGAAGCACTGATGAAGAGCTCGACTGCACCTTGTTCACATAATACCTTAACTGGCTTCAGTGAAAGCATTGCGGGAGTGCAGCGAGCAGCCTCCATCCCTGGTGCAGAAATACAGCTGCCACTCTCGTGAAGCTACAGCTAGATGGGAATTGAGCTGTTCCCTTCCACTGCACTGTCGAATGTAATTTACTCCCTGGCATTGTGTGATCAAGCAAAGGACGGGCAATAACATACATAGCGGCTTATCCCAGAGAATGGCAGCTTCACCTCTTCAGCTTTTAACTGAGTCTGACTGCAACTTCAGACATGTATCTGTACCTCTGCTGCAGTGTTCCCATCCCCAGTCTCGTGGTGCAGAGGCAAAGAAGGTAGCAAAGGTCTTTGGTTGAAACTGGGGAAATTAGCACAACAGTAAAGGCAAAATACCAAGACTTTGCTCTGGAAGAGTAAAAGCTGTTTAGAGTGTTGTGTAAATTCATGGCAAGAGAAATAAAGGTGAATTTTATACATTCTTGTTATTGCTTGTACATCTTTGCAATAATGTTTATTGACATGTTTGAATGGAGCAGAAGCTGTAGCTCAGTTCAACTGCCTGTGAAAATGGGACATTTGTCAAGAAACAAACCTTACAGATCTTAGCAGCTCTTCCCTTCCCTGTTGTTAGTTGGGAAATACTATGAAAGGTCAGAAGCACCAGGAAAAAGGTATCCACCAAGATGCCCAGGGTGCCTTGGCTAGCAATCCCTGAGGTGCAGAGAGGCAAAGCTCAGCAGGTTAATGAGGAGCGTCTTAACTTTGCATTGACACTCATGCACAGACTAAAAATATACATGCACATCAATTACAGAATCCCTATGAGGCACAATAAAGTTAACCTTGCGTGGCCAGAGAGATAGACTACAAACCTTTCTCACTGAAGGCACTTGGCATGGCTCTAGCCAAGGTACCCAGAAAGAACTTGGCCATGACTTCCCTTGACACGCAGAAATGCCCTTGCTCCTCCTTTCCACCGAGCCCTGTTCCATGAGGTGAAGAGCCTCTTCTAACTCCTCTGAATTTTAAAGACCCCTGAAGACATGCAGCACATTTAAAATTCATTAAATGCAAAAGACATTCCTTTCAGGAGCTACCATGTCAGAACTGAATGCCCCAAATTTTGACAAGGCTTGGACTCAGCTCCAAGTCTGGTTTGCTACAGACACAGAAACAACATCAAGTCTTCCCACACCAAAACTTTTGCATTTGAATCCCTGTGCTGAGCTTTAAACAGCTGATGCTTCCAAATGTATCCTGCTCTGTGATTCTGCTTCAGGCACACTTCACCTCTCATCACCTTATTTACACTAAAAACTCTTGGTATGGGGCTACTTCTGTTCCAAAAAAGCATGGCTACCACACAGTTCATGCACTTCAGTCCCCTCTCTGTAGGCACCACTCTCTCACCCTGTCCCAGCAGCAGCACTGCCAGTACTGCTGATTCCTGAGTGAGAATTATTCCAGTCATACATCGTCTCTGCATGTGGCACTCGTTACTGGACAAACCAGACCTAGCCCTGTGGTCCCCTCCCTCCCCATCCTGCAATGTCACTTTTCATTAAGCTCCATAAACCATTCAAGTGACAATTCTCTCTGCATTCATTGCTGCACCAGCCCAGGGAGTAGGAATGGCCTCTGGTTAACATCGCATCACTGCTGTGGCTTTGTTTTTGTGCATGTTGATCAGAAATTACCTGGCTTAGAGAAAGTAATTTAGTGATAAATGATTGCTCATTCAGAAGTAGCTAGTTTCAGCCATAGCTGCCAGGTATTAATCTATTTGTCAATCCTTTCAGATCTTCTGCACTGATGAGCAGCTCTCAACTCTGGAAAATGAAGCCCCCTCTTCAGAGGGCAGGGAAGAGGGCAAAGAACTTATTCCACACCTTTTCAGCTACATTTTCAAGGTGCTCTCAAACCAAGGAGGACCAACTGGGAGGAATTAGTGATGGTCAGGCTTCCAGCTTTGACCTTCAAAGGGGTTTTTGAAAAGACCTCAAAAGCAGGAAGAGCGCAAATTTAAGTTTCAAAAGTACCTGGGAAGGTCTGGATAAACCACTGAGTGGGAACATGCCAGCTTATATAAAAAATTCAAAATTCTTCTACTGTTACCAGCTTTCACAGACTTTTCAACAGGAGCATTTCCACAAAAAAAAAAAAAAAAAAAAAAAATTGGGACACAAAGGAGCTAAAAGTTAAGTGAGTAGCTGGACTACTCTCCTAGCTCTCAAGATCCTGTTCCTTTTTTTGCAAAAGGAATTCAAAGTTCAGGCCTCCTGCCTCTTCTGAGCAGTGACACCTCTCTTTGGTACAATAACTCTTCATAAAAAGAGTAGGAGCTTTACACCCCTTTTATACCCACCAGTGATTTTCCCTAAGAGAGAGGAACCCAGAAAAACAACAACAGCTTTCCAGCACCAGGACAAGGATTGTAACCTCTGGTTTCTTTGGAACACAGCATAAAATCAGTCAGCCACCCAAGCCTGCTTTGCAGAATGCTCATGTTTTAAATAAGGATTGACACACATAGCGCACAGGTCAGACGGCCCCTCTCCAGATAAGAGGAGCTCCCAGAAACCATGGGGATGAATCCGAACTCTACATACAAATACTTCTGAAATTCTGTGGCACGTCATTTGATATGTGGATCTAACTTACACATTTCTGGTTCTCAGATGTGGAAAAGCCACAACATTCACCAAAATTTGAAACTTGCAGGCTATTTTCATCATGCCAGTCACGATTCAAACTCTGGAAAAAATTCATCAGTCTTTTGCTGGATTTAGTATAGCACTATTTGACACTAGAAAAACCCATGGCTTTAAATAATTGTCCAATGAAGAAGTTTAAAGAGCAGAGAGATAGCCAAGCCATTATCAGAGTCCTGATAATGAACCACACTCACACAGTGGTCTTCACACAAGCTCCTCTTGAAAAAAATTGCAATAGTTTGATGGTGCTTCCTGATATACCATGTGTAGGGTTCCTGGAGAAAACTGCTTCTTTTTGTGACAGGATACTTCTCATTCTCATTAGAGCAAAATGTCTGCATGTTCCTTTCCTTCCACTCCCTGCTGGGCTGCAGACTTGTTTCCTTGAACCACTTAAGCTTGGAGACTCCGGCAGTGAGCCAGGGACAGATCATGAACTGCCCTACTGAACCCTGCAGGTAACAGGGCAGCATGCATGTGTTGTCTTGAAAGCAGATACACAAGGCAGGTAGGACCCCTTCACCAAACCTCTCTTCTTTCCAGCCCACCCTGCTTCCTTGCATCCTCCCCTTGCTCTTCTTTTCTTCCTCTCCCACAAGCCAGGGAGAGTCAGTATCTGGAAATAACTACCTCTGACTTGGCCCCTAACTGCCCTCCTCCTTATTGTGCTGATTTTAGCTGGGGTAGCATTAATTTTCTTCACACTAACTTGTGTTGAGCTGTGTTTTGGATTCACACAGGAAACAGTGTTGATAACAGAAATTATTTAGTTACTGTCAAGCAGAGCTTACAGGAGGCCAAGGTCTTTCCTGCTTCTCACAACACCCCACCAGTGAGAAAGTGCACGAGAATCTGGGAGGGGAGACATCTGAGACAGCTAATCCCAACTGACCAAAGGGATATCCCACAGCATAGGACATCATGCCCAGCATAGACAGTAGGGGGAAAATTGGCTGGGGACTGCTGCTCAGGGACTGGTGGGATAGTGGTGAGAAACTGTTTTCATTTGCATCAGTTGATGCATCTTGGGTTTTATTTATCTTGTATTAATCTTCTTTTATTTCAACCCACAAGTTTTCTCACTCTTACTCTTCCAATACTTTTGTTTCCCCCATCCTGCAGGAGGAGAGTAACTGAGCAGCTGTGTCACTCTGAGCGGCAGGCTGGGGTTAAACCGTAACACTTGTGACCATGTCTCCGGCAGAGCCTTAATGGCTGTTGAATAAAAGGGCCTGGGGAGGAGCAGGGCTGCCCTTCCAGTTGCAGCTGGGATGGCTTCTCCCTCCACTCCAATGAGGGATAATGATGAGGAGGGATCACCTGCACTGCCTCTGGTCCTCAGCCGTGACAACTCACCACGGCACCGGCATCCTGCCCGGGGCCGGCCGGGACTCCTGCAGGTGCGAGGGCACTGGCGGGAGCTCAGGCGGATTCCCACGCCTCGGGAGTGCCGCCGAGAGCTGTTCCCCCTGCCTTAGAGCCGGCAGGTTTACAAGCCTCTAATTCCCAGCTACAAGCGCTGCTCGCCGTGCCAAGGAAGCAGCGGCGCGTACTGTCATTCACGCGGCTGGAAGGCCGCTCCTGCCAGCGTTTGTGGCTATCGGACCAGCTGCTCGGGGCTGGGAGCAGATGGCAGGATGGCACACCTGACAGGGAGCAGACCTTCCAAGGACGAAGGGGGAGGAAGAGTTTGCGTGCAGCATGGCCAGCCACAATTCCCAGCCATTTCCATGCAAAGAGGGAGCAAATGTACCCACCTCTCCCTCTCTGCCATCCCCCCTAGCTGTAAGAAGAAATTTTCACACTAGGGTAAACCTGGACAGATGTCGTTGATATCTCTACATTTGTACACTTTTCCTGCCTCAGACAAAATGCCCTTTGTTTGATCTAATTACCAAGCATATTGAGCTAATTATCAAGCAAAATCCCAGTTCAGCCTTTCCCATGGGATGTAAGAGCAGTTTTCAGGAGGTCTCAGCTACTTTAAGCCCACTCCACCCCCCAGAAACAATAGCATAGGCAAGAGCTCCAGTCAAGGGTGAGCATATTTCTTCTGCAGATGTAGTCCATTCTGAAAAGAGGTGAGGACAGAGCACAGGCTACAGAAGTTAATCCCAGTTCCAACTCCTCATCTTCCCATCACTTCCAGATGAAGTTAACGAAATGAACGAATATGAAACATCACAGAGCGCAAGAGATATAAAACAGTGATTATGTCGCATACAATCCATCCTGAAGAACTGATATGTGAGCACACATACATTTAAATATTTGAAAAGCATCTTTTACAATGAATATCAAAATGACTTACAATCCAAGCCAGAGAAAAACGCCCTTACTTCTCCCTATCTCCCTTTTCTCATTACAGAGATAAATCCCGGGTGCATCTCTCAGTTGCAGAGGGAGACTGAAGAATATATATATATATATAAACATATATATGTGTGTATGTATAAAATATACAACAGTAATAATCTCAATAATTTTAAGAGAAGCTTGCTGCATTATACAGGTAGTCTGGGAAATGAGAAACTCTGGGTAATAGCTGGTCTCGCCCCTCCCATCGGCAAAACGGGAGGGAAAAGATACCAGGAAGCAAATGCATAGGCTTGTATTGTATACCAGCAAGTGAAAGAAAAGCAGGAAAAAAGGAGCTGGAAGGATGGCCACACACATGTGGCAATAGTCTGTGGTCCAGCAACCATGGACAGTCAGCACTGTCGACACCGAGGATGCAAGCAATTCTTATTGCAAGATTTTAAATCACGTCAATTATAGAGTGGCTCTCTTTCCACTGCATTCTTGGTTTATAATGAAAACTGAAATGAATCCTGACTTCAGAAGCTCAGTCTTGTTTGTTTTTCATTTTGTTTTGTTTCTTTTCTGCCAGCCCCCTCAGCTACTGTGGAACTCAATCAAGAATCTTGGAAGCAGTGCTACCTCTGCAACCATGCTGCTTCCACACATCACAGGGGATGATCTGACTCGGGGGGAGTAATTCACACTCACACACACTGAGATGGAGAGATGTTGCTCTTTTAATTAAAGGGCTACAGGCTACACCTCTATTCCCAACTCTGACCACACCTGAAAATATATGCAACAGCACAACTATATCTCAATGTACTTGTCTCATTCTTCTCTGTGATTCCCAAGAAATTCACAGGTGATTTACTTGGACAGATTTTGGACCCGAACCTCTCAATTTTGAAGTGCTTTTTCCCTATGTAAATACATATACATCTGTAGGTTTTGATCTGAATGCCTTCACTGTGAGCCCTACAGGGGTATGTGCACCCCTGCATCAGCCCCCTGGTATCCTGCAAAGGCCCGCAAGGCTGCAACGCCTTTCACTGGAGCAACACAGTGTCCTGCCTACATAAGGCTGGAGAACCCTGTCAGTACTCCAACAAACATTCACAACCGTGAATCACACCAACATCATTAATCAGGGTTCTAGAAAACAGAAAGGATTTTCAAACAATAAGAGAAGTTCATTTCCCCCCTTCTTTTTGTCATTAACGAGCCTCAAGGGTGATTGCAAGCCATATTTTCAAGCCTTGCTCTGTCACCAAAACCACAAAAGGTTGAGAACAATTTACTTTCAGAAGCAGAGGCATCTGGTAAAGCACAAATTATCATCGAGACACATGACAAAAAATTCCAGAACTGGTAGTACTGCAATTGCCTTCTGTATAGAAACCAGGATAAAAAGACAGTCCTGTGAAGTGGCTTCTCAAAGTGTCACAATAAATAAGGGGGACAGTGAAAAACACAGCATAAATCTCCTGACCCACAAATATGCTTTTCCAACCAGACCATGCTGTCCCCATAACATGCACCCTCAGGACCCTGTGCACCCACATCAATAGTTCTCTGTTGCATTTCTAACCATGCACGCAGTGCATGCCAGAATTCTATAGCTGCGCTTGCCATGTAAGGAGCACACAGTCACCTCCCCCTGCAGATACACCTCTACGTTTACACAGCACTACACACCTTTCCATGAATATATTCAGCAGCAAAGCACAGTGCCTGGGAAGTTAGAAGCACATGCCAAAGCTCCCACAGGTGCAGGATGCCAGAGCCCAGCACATGTGCCCTGGATAACTGAACAGAGCCCTGTGCCTTGGCTATGTCTCTTACTGTTTGAGCTTTGTAAAAAGTGACAGACACGTGCACTTCTCCTCAGCTCTGCCTCCCAAGTATAGCAGTGCTCGCATGGACCCAGGTGTGGAACAAATGATCAGCCAGCTGTAATGTAACTTTAAATGCAAGTTTGTGTATTGGCTCTGAGAACAAGACTGAGAGATGCCGTTGAAAGAAACACAGTCACTCTGAGTATAGGATCCGCATAAATCACTGTCCAGTACATTTATTCCTATTGACAGATTAATTCCTTTCTCAGGTTTTGCTTAAAAGTGTACCACTGAATACTAATAACAGTTCCCAGAGCTGCAGTAATGTCACTCAAATCAGGGTGAAAGATGCCGGAGGGAATGATCTATGGCCTTCTTGACGGGGAAGCTCCCAGCTGTTCCAGCTCCCTAGGCTGGCAGCTGGCAGCAGTGAGTGGAAGGAGCCACCTCCTCACCCTTGCGAGGGGATGGGATTACCCAAGTCTCTAATACTGGCAGGAGGAAGCTCTGTGAGGAAGAGTGCAGAGATTCTCTTTTAGATGTGTAAGAAAACCTCTCAACGTCTGTCAGAGTAAAACTGGAAATAGCAAGGCAAATCTTCACCTCCCCATAAAACTAGCTGCATATGCAACACAGAAAGGCCGCTGGCCTGAGAGGCTGACCAGGTGGCAGAGCAGGGATTTTCTGTAATGTTTCCCAGCCCCAGATGATTTCTTAGGTGCATTTCATTCTCTGCACTTGTGGAAAAAAAATGAATGCAAAGATATTTTCCCTTAATCAAGTCTCCCAACCGAGGTGTCAGGCACAAAGAAATCGCTTTGTCACTCCAGTGCTTCCCAGCATGCGCTCACTGCACCAAGGAACTGAGGGCAAAGGGATTACAGAATTAAGCAATACTGGTACAGCAGCCAGAGAGTGGCCAAGATTTGCCTGTCACTTGGAAGAAAACTCCATTTCATTTTGTGATTTACTAAGAGTGAAAGTTAAAGTGGTGGGGCCTGGCCAAGTCCTGGGATCTATAAGCAGGCAATGTCAAACTGTCAGCCCATGACAGCCCGGACCAGGCAACTTAACCTTTCTCTGGGCAAGGCAAGAGCAGCTGCAGGGTAATCCCTTGGTTCAGGCTTAGGACAGGCTCCTAGACTCCTATCAGACTTCATCAGTGCCTGACAGTCAACTGAAGGACCAGCCTCATACTTTCACAGAGGACCAGAAGGAGTATTTTCTGGGTATTAGGATAATGGCATTAGCCCTGCAGAGCTGGAAAGGTGGCTTCCTACCTTGATTGTGTTTGAATAAAGACAGCAAGTCTGTAGGGAAATGGTTGTTTAAGCTGTGAGCAGCCCATTGGATTTTTTGTTGATGATAGCACCACCACCAGCCTGGCAAGGTCCGTCACAAGTGAGGATGAAGTGCAAGAGCAGAAAAAAAGGTCCAGCTAGTACATTTCCTCTATCTCTCCCTTTCAAGCTGGCTGCTTGCACCAGGCTGTCTCCAGCAGCAGAACTGTCAGGACTGTGGGAGTCATAGTGCTGAGTCTGCCCCTTCTGATGACCAATGACCCTTAAGGTAAAATTTCTTTTGGCCCATATGCTTTCTTCAGTGAAAACACTCTTTTTTCTCCCCCAAGAAAAGTTTTGACCTCTATCACTTCTAGCTCTCTACTCCACTTACTCATATAGAGATATGATCAAAAGCTCTTGAGACAAAGACCTCAAAAATAACATCGTGCTCTGCTATTTTGTAAGTGCACACCTCCATCTTACTTCACCTCATCAGACTTCCTTTCTCCTCCTAAGATCCCACCCGTCTCTGTCTGGGACTGCTTCTCTTACTTCTCCAAACTGCCCTTCCCAGTTGTACACTGGCTGGATGGTCTAATCAGAATAAATATCCATTACACCTTCTTTGCAAATTACCACAGCCTCTTTGTTACAGTTTGATTCTGATTCCTCCCCGCATTTTTGATCATGGTGCTTCCATTCCTCCAGAACTGAGAGCTCAGAAGGGCAAGTGATGAGCCCCCAACTAAAAGACACAAATCAGCAATTTCACAGGTAGTGAGGGGAGCACTTGGATGAAAATTCTAAGTTTGCAGGTGGCTGGCTGTTTTTCTCTAGTTGGCTGAACCAAACTTCAGAGCTGGACAGCTCTCAATTTGGAGAAAAACCCAGTTCACCTGACTCTGTTTCAGATTGTAAAAAGTGTAACTAGAACACTTTTAAAAGCCAGGTGTACCTGAAGGCAGATTAATCCCTAAGTGCCACAAATCAATGCAATGTGGTTTCATACCACAACGATAACCATTCTCAGGCTCTTTATGCATCAGCCAGCTTTGTTCCTATTGATTGCATCCCATCATAAACTCGGCAGCACCTTAATGCCAGCCAGGGCCTTTCCCCTACCCTGTTTCAGTGCCAAGGGCATGCTGCCTTCCAGCTTGGTGTAAGAGTCCCAGCCTTGCGCAGCTCTGAGTGCACAAGCTTCTGCTTGCTGCCCTTTCTATAGTAATTTTGATGCTTTGCTATGTCCCCTTTCCTCATTTGTCCCTTCCATATTAGGTGCTGCGCTTTCTTCTATTTAGACTGAGTCTTTGAAATCCACCAATGAAAAATTATCTTTATTCTCCTTCTGTTTCTTCAGTTTCTTTCCTTGGCCTTTTTCCTTCTCTTCCAACTCCATTCACCTGTATCTCTTCCTCTACTCGCACTGTGCATTTGAATCCCTCATACTTCCCTCTCATGCCTTTCCCTGCTTTCAAGTTCTTCTATCAGTCTTTTGCTTTTCCACTTCTATAATCTACTCTGAATTGTCTTGTCTCTGCCGTTTTTAAGCAAAATTGAGACGGCCCATGAACATGTAAAGGTATCTCCCTGGATTTTTTTTAAAATCTTCCAAAACAAGCCTCAAGGCTCAGCCAAAGCCTGTTTGCCTCAGAGTAGCTATACAAAAAGGCTTGTGCCAGTTACAGGCCTAGTTAGTTTAACACACACACACACACAGACACACACACACACTCTGTTTTACTTTCACTTCAAATGTTGGCTATAAAATACTATTCAGATTCTCTTCCTTGTCCTTCTGTGGGCCACTGCTAGGCAGAGCTGAAGGGTAAACACAGATTAACTGGTTTACAGCACTTCTGATTTGGCCAGCAAAGAGCTTCTCTATGTACATTCACAGCTGTGACACACCAAACAACACACAATTTATCTTATTTATGCTGCAGGTAAACTCTTGAGACTGCTCATTTTAGGTTTAGATTTGTGACATTGCTTCTGCAGAAGTGAGGGAAACCCACAGTGCTGGTGGGGGCTGATGGTACAGCCAACCACCTTACTTGGCTGCAATGTGTTCAATCAAAAATGCTTGGACTTGACATTTTTGCTTCAACATTCACCTGCAAACAGCTGGAAAACCAAGGGGCTAAGCCTGGCTCCAGAAAAGAAAAAACATGGCCAAACGATAAATTCTCGATAAATGGGAGGACCAGGGGATTATAAAGCGGAGAACTTAGCTTTGGTTCCCAGAACAGACAAAAACAAATAACCAGATTACTTTCAAGCACCTGCAAGATAACAAGGAGATGAGTAACAGGCAACATGCACTTGTCAAGGAAAATCATGTCAAACCAATCTAATTTTCTTCAGTGGAAGGGTAATGGGTCTTGTGGACAGCGGAGAAAAAGTTTAGTCATATATCCTGACCTTTAGTAGGCTTTCTGGCACCTTTTCTCCAAGCATCCCTACAGGCAAGCTCAGAAAATATGGTCTAGATGGGTGCACTATGAAATGGCTATACAACTTGTTGGAAAACAGTACTCAGAAAGTAGTTACCAATGGCTCACTGTCAACATGCAAGGATACACCAGTGGGGTTTCTGCATGGTTATGTTCGCAGTCTGGCAATATTCAATATTTTCATTAATGACCAGAATAAAATCTGTTTATTAAATTTGCAGATGGCAGCAAGCTGAGCCAGGAGCACATGTGGAAGATAGGTATGGAATTAAAAATTATCTCATTTACAACATGAACTGATAAAAAGTTGAATAAATACTATATGGGCATGTGCAAGGTATTTTGCCTTGGCAGGTGTAACAGTCTCCATTGACAGAGGATGAACAATCAGGCAATTAGCATCCTAGCAGAAAAGGGGCTTACAGGATAAAAGCCAACAGTAGACCATAAGCTCAGAATGAATCATCACTGCCTTGCTAGAAAGGAGAAAGAAAATACAATATACTTGTACAAGGATGAAATCTGTAAAACACAGAAGCTAACTATCTTTACCCAACAATAGTGGGAGTGAGCCAGAGTACTGTGTCCAGCTTGGAAGAATAAAGTCCCAAGGAAGTATGGCCCTGCTGGAGAGAGATCTGAGGAAGGGAATGATAATAACCTGAGAAGGTTATTCTCAGAAGCTGAGAAAATAGCATTTCTACAGGAGCTTGAGTGCATTTGAGCTGTTTACTTTACAGACGACAAAGAAAAAATGAGACATTAGACAGTTTTCAAAAACTTGAAAGGTTTCAGAAAAAAAACAGAACAGATTGTTCTGCATACCCATGACAAATACAAGAAGAAAAATGGGGGCTAAATTACAGAAAAGAAGATTAAGGTCAGAAGTCACCTCTGAGCTCTAGCAGTAAAAGCATTAAGCACTGGAAAAAAAATAATTTTGTGTTGCAGAGACCCCATCAATAGAAGGTGTTTTAGAGTCAACTAGATCACCATGTCAGGAAACACCCAAGTAATGCTGATCTGGTCTTTCAGCAGTGGAATGAATCAGATCCTCTCACCAGGTTACTTCTATCCACCTCATTGTAGTTTCTCGCTCACATAAAACATTAATCTATGTAAAATCCTTCCCTCACCATCCTTGCTTGCAGACATGCAAGTTATGAGAAGTAAACTGGGCTGCTGGTCTGTCTGCTGGAACACCACGGAGTGCAGCCAGTGCCTTGTGTGGTGACAGTGACAAGCCTGCAGTGCATCTTTGGAGCTGGACAGTGGGGATGGCTTAAAACTTTTCCCTCTACCTGATTAACTAGATCAGCTTATGACACAACACATAAGGGATTTACTTTTTGGCATCACTGAGGATGACCCCAGCAATGTAAGAAGCTAAGGCAGCAGATCCCAAAATAGGGGTCTTGACTCCAACAAAAAAAGTCTGAAATCTTGCAGAAAAGATCGCTGCCCCAGAAAATGGAGCAACAAGAAGAAAAGTTTCCAAAACTCCTGAGCTAAGGGTTTTTTCTCCAAGAGTCCAACAACTTTCCCTCTCAGCTGAAGGCTGTTTTGTGACACAAATCCTATATCGAGGTAGTGGCCTTTGTAACTCTGTACTCCTCTGCAGTATAAGGAGCAGCAGGACAAACACAAGGTCCTATAGCAGTAACCTGGGTTATCAGGCAAATCTGTGATTAGACCTGCTCAGAAAAGGGAATTTTGTCCATGGGGAAACCACACTGCCCAACACTTTCCAAGCAAAAGCACTCTGTACATTCCTATCCTCTTTGCCTGTAAGTGATTACAACAAGCACTACTTACTGGGGACCAACTACAGATGCCAGCCCTAGCACCAATACTTAGATTATTTTCCCCGTGCATATCCCAGGCTTAGCTGTATGGGATCTAGGCAGTCCAGACTTGAAAGGTAAATCACAGGATAACAGCAGAACACCAGAGCATTCTTCATGACCTTTCTAATGAAGATATTCAGATCTCAAAATGTTACCAGCTGAAAGGACAGTCATGCCTTCTCTAACAACTCTGTGGTGGGAATATGAATGACTTTGCACCACCACATAAAAGGTGTAAATGTCAAGGGGAGAGAAAAATGGCTTGGGTCAGTCCAAATGCATCTCATTAAGAAAGAAATAACAGCAAGAAGAACAAGAAGATGAAGGGTTGGGGTGAAGGACTACTTAGCTCAGAGTGTGACACCCCATATAATTCTCACCAACAAAACACACGATGCCTTATGTCACATGCCTTTGCATGTGTGAAACATGCAAAACAACTTCAAGATTAGATGCCTGCAATCATGCCTGCTTGTACATATGCACACATGCATGCCTCCTAGTAAACACAGCTACTGATTTGTGAGGCCACTTCCCTTTCTGCGCTTTTCTGAACCTTTGCTGATTTCCTCTGGTGAAGTTTCCAGATGGTGTCCTTATTGAAATGGTGGCTCAGTGTTCCCTTGGACCCTCACATGGTTAAGCACTTAGCCACTGCCACAATGGGAAACACCTTTTACAATTCAATTTGCTCTTTCTCAAGGATTGCTAGAAGCATCCACTCTCACTGTAGCGAAATCTTAGGCTGCAATAAATGATTTCACCGTAAGAGGTTTTAACTGTCATAGGCATCAAAATGGCTTTGCAAGGGCAATGAGTAGATTTAACTCAGAAGTTTGACAGTCCCATGTGCTCAACAGCACACTGAATGATTCAGTAATGACAGTGTACATATCTCCCCAGGGGACCCCCAGTGTGAAGATGCACAGAGCTTGCTGCCCCACCCTCAGAAACAACAAGGCATCTCGCTCCCTTGGCTGCATTTGGGCAGGGAAACAGCTTTTCTTTCAGCTCACACTGAGCATCAGTGAGCAAAGGCACCTGGGATGATTACCCCTCACTTCTGGCTGTCCATGACATGTCTCCCCCTATTCATTCACCTCATGCTGCATTAACTGTATGCAAGGAGATTTTTATGCCATTTGCAAAACTGTGGCAGGAGAGATAAGCAGCAAGGTGTGGCAGGAAACATTATCAGAGGAAGATACACACAACCCACAGCTGATACCAGACTAGGGCACAGACTAGCTGTTTGATGCTGGTGTTGAAAAAGGAAATGCCTCTCCCCACAGCACAGTATTTGTAAGCTGGGGCACTGGAATGGGTCCAGAAAGGAAAGAATGGATTTTCCAGCAGACCACCCCACTTCACATGATGCCTGGGGCATGGGAAAGGAAACCCCCCCTGATCTATGCAAGATAAAAGGCTTATGTTGAAACAGGGTTACTCCAAGCTTGATATCTGGAGCAGGTGCAGGCATTTGGCTGGCTTTCTCAGCAAGTGCAGCATTTACAACTGGAGACAGATTTTTTATTTTTTTTTCAAATGAGCTGATATCTCATCTGGACAACAAACCTAGCATCCAGGTTTTCAAAACAGAGCTCCTCGTGCTGGGAGCAAGCATGGTCGAAAAACAAAACCTGTAATGACAGCCACTGGAAGTCTTGCAAGACAGCACTACACTTGCTCAGCACCTGTTAAACGCTCTTGTGTGGATCCTTCAAAATTGCTCTTGCCCTTTTTGGCACTGATGATTGATCCTCAGTCACTTAGCTGACTTCACCTATTCAAGTTTCATGATACGGAGATAAATATTTTTACATTTTAGAAAGTGAAATGCAATTAAAAGTATTTTCTAGATAGACTCGAGTATAGTGAGAAGTTTCAGAGATTTTGGAAAAAAATACTTAACCTACAAATTTCTTGTTTCAAACAGATTTTAAAGAAACTTTTCACTTACAAACAGAACATAATTTTCTTCTGCATATGGACCTACGGGTCAATCCCTCCATGCTTCCCAAACACCCACTTAAAATTGCTACCATGCGGAAATCTGAAGAGCTCCAGCTTCTAGATGAATCATCTACATGCTATACACAAGCCACACAACTCAATTTCACTTCTGAGATAGTGAAAAATACTGTTTCCTAAGTAGTTCTTCTGCTATGGCTTACAGAAACCACAACAAACATCAAGAACCTACACACAGCCATATTAAGGTAAGAGATACCCAGGAACGTGCCTGTGCAATCAACTTCCTTCTTGATGAGGATATGCCCGGTGAAAGAAATCTCCAATAAGCACAGGGCTGATGCATTTCAGAAGACAACAAGAATGTTAATAGCTAAAAATCATTTCACAAGCTTCTAAAACTAAAATGACCAGCTACAGTAAAAATGCCAGCAGGAGAAGATAGATGTGAGCTCAGGAAAGTCAGTTATAAAACAAAGGAGGTTCCAAACTCTGTTTGTATGATTCTATATAAAGAAGAACTCAGATAAACAGTACCACTTCTCCCCTGGAAGATTATTTCTGCAAGATGACATCTGGTTTGAGTACAAAGTGCCAAAGAAATTTCTCCAAGTGACAGGTAAAACTACCGACAGATGTGAAGTACGGCTGCATTATTTTAATAACTGTGTTTCCCATTTTATAATAGGGAATACAAAACTTTTACTTGACTAGAATGAAACATTTTACTTTCCTGGGAAACCAGTTTATCTTTCAAAGATGCCTCTGTTAAAGCTGACAAGTGCTTAAAACCATGAACACCTTAAAGCAGCGAACTTAAAATAAACCAGCAGTACAGGTGAACACACCGGATGCCTGTAACCCATGACAGGAACACAACCCCAGACATGCATCCTAGTAGATTGCAACAGTCAGTTTGACAGCTGATATTGCCTTCAGAATGACTGTACCTGCAACCAGCACTAAGAGAGCTCTCCTGACAATATGCAGATTTCTCTTGAACGACTCCCAAGTGCAGAAAAAAAGTCCTGCTTTTCATGCCTTCCTAATTATTGCCAGTCATTATCAACATCTCATCCTTCATGTTGTCTTCACCAAAAAAATCTCAGAATCTTTGGCAAGAACTGTTACATCAGTGAGAGGATTTCCCCTAAATTTAAAGAGACCTTGATAAAACCATTTGTTAATGATTCCAGAAACTTGTAGGGACTGCAAAAATTCTGCAAAAGACATATGGAAGATAGAAAGACTCAAAATGAGTGCATGTTAAACATTTCCAAACCCTTCCAAGTTTTGGAATGCTAAAATATGTTGGATCATTAAAACATTTCCAAAATGTTTTAACATTCTAATGCATACAGAAGCTTTAATCAGAATATGATAATCCAGGACCCAGAAGTGAATATTGCATGCCCCAGTAGGAGACTGCCAGCCTCCCTTTCCACATGAGAAAATTTTCATGATTATTAGCTTCTAGTATGTGCTTGCACATCAGAAACAAATTTATCTCAGAACTAAATCTTCCTAGGAATCTTTTTGGGAAAAATACACATTAAAAAAGAGCGTGCATTAATTTGGCAGAGAAATATGCCCCTGTTCTGCACATGTATGACTATTTGTGGCCGAGTTTGAAATTGGTATTT
This sequence comes from Phylloscopus trochilus trochilus, assembly GCA_016584745.2. NCBI lineage: Eukaryota > Metazoa > Chordata > Aves > Passeriformes > Phylloscopidae > Phylloscopus > Phylloscopus trochilus. Next base: position 27,966,795 of record WQNJ02000012.1, read on the forward strand.
TTGATCCTGTCTGCAAGGAAGTAAATGGACTCCAGAGAGCTCTTCCAACCTTTCATTTTTGCTATTCTAATATTGGATTGATTCCCAAGCAAATGAATTACTGGATGCAATGCAGGTTAGACACTCCAGGGTACATAATGAATGGGAGGTTTATTATTATTTATATATATATAATGTGTGCATGCGGCTTAGCAATTAGCTCATGAGTTTAACTTCCAGACGTGTGTGAGCAATAGGAAAGAGAACAAGCAATGGCTCCGTCTGTGCTCATAAATCCTTCCCATGTAAAATTTGTCTCCTCTTGCTCTGTCCTTGACCAAGTTTCTCCAGCCCATAGTCACAGGAAGGCCCAGTTTAATTGGGAAATTACTCCTACCCTGCTGTGGAAGAACAAGTCTTACTGCTGTGATTTGCAACAAGTACTAAGGGAAAAAGAGAAAGCCAAAAGCCCACAAGTCCTCCCCTGGTACACACCTGAAACACACACCTATAACATACTTCCATGAAAGCCCACCTCCAAAAAGCCCCTCAAGGGCACATCCTACAGCACGGTTAAGCTGGCTTGCCAAGTGTGCTGGCACTCTGGCTCAAGGCAGATCTTGGCCCAAAGTCTGCTTTCGAGGCATAATTCCCAAAGTATCCAACTCCCCAAAATGTGGTTCCACAGGAGCTGAAGGGGGCCAGGGAAACCAGACACAGCACTTCTAAAACAGCAGCAGCTGCTGCTCAGCCTGAGCAAGTCCCCTTTATTTTTCCACTGGGAAACCTACTCTAAAGGCAACATTCACAATGGGTCTGAGTAGGGGACTGGGAGCTGGTATTCCCCATCTCCCTCTAGCCTGGTGCTTCCACACAGCACAAGAGCCCTCCTGAAATCCTGGCCTGTACCTTGTTCATCCAGCAGACACCGAAGGGCAGGTTGGCTCTGCAGGTCCCTGGGAGGGCAGGCTGGGGGGCACCTCCAGGCACACAGGATACTGCCAGGGAAAGCAGATTTGCTAAGGGGCTCAGCCAGCTCTGCCTCCCTCAACCATCCCATTCTGGGCACCAAGAGAACCGGCTGTGCAGCATTGGCACAGCCCATGGGGGCTTGGCACATCTGCCCTGGCATTCTGCTCCCAGCCAGTGATGGCTCTGATGTCACAGCAGAGTCGAAGAGCTCCCAAAAATGGCCAAGGGACAGGAGGGAGGCCTGCCATGCCCTGGCTCCCTGATGACCACCCAGATCTTCCCAAGGCTCTGCCCCCAGTGATCCTATACAATCCCAGGCTCAGGAAGGGCTGCTGCCACCCAGCCTTCACAGGGCTCTCCAGCAAATACACAGCAAAGGCACAGCTGCCATTGGAGAAGAACGGCAGGGGATAGGGAAACCATTACCTGAGTGTAAGTGAGAGCAGTTTCCTTCCTTAGGATGGGGTATGAGGGGTGGCAGACAGAAGAGCTGTACCAAGCTCTGGCAGGCACAGTGCAGACAAGGGAAAAGCAGAGGAAGGCTGGAGCCTGCAGAAGGCCCAAGGAAGGGAGAAAAAGCTCAGGTGAAGCTGATGCCACAGCCAACCAATGAAAATTGCTGGCAGCACTCCTGCAGAGGTGTGATTTTGGCACAGCTGGCACACTGCCGGGAGAACCCCAGATCCCTCCTTTTCTGTTTTTCCCCTTCCCTTAGAGGGAGCAGCATGCCTCTACATGCTGCAATTCAAGCCTCACCTCCCTAGCAGAATATAGGTAGAGATTGTAGAATCATAGAATATCCTGAGTTGTAACAGAACCCAAAAGATCATGTAATCCAGCTCCTGGCCCTGCATAGGATAAACCCCCAAATAATCACACCATGTGCCTGAGTATGTTATCCAAGTGCTTTTTGAGCTCCGGCAGGTTTGGCATGGATAGGAAGAGAGAAGGTGCACTCTGGCTTTGTCTAGACTACTGTTTTAACTCACGTTAATTGCTCCCCAATTAGCCACAGTTAGCTAACACATTTGTAAACACCAGTCTAGACACTGCACAAACATTTGTTCTAAGACACATATGTAAAATAGTTAAGTGGATGCTAAAGCAATTAGGTATAATCTTATTACTTCAATTTCTCGCATCCCCTTTTCACCTTTAGCTGGAGCGGAGACTGGAGCTCTGTACAGCAGGACCTTTTTTCAAAAGGCACTACAAAGGTAAACCTTAGGGCTATCGCATGCAAAACCCTGATAAGGTGCTATTAGTTCCCAGCCAACTTTCAAAGACACAGTACCGTAGGGTTTTACAGCAGCAGACATTCAATGCACACAGGATCCACTAAGAAAGTGTAAAAGCCTTCTGAGCTTCTCAATTTTGATTTATATTCTCTTTTAAAAAAAATCATTAGGCAGTAGATTTTGTGGTGTTCTTTATACAGACAGACCCCTAACCCCCTTTGTTATGGCCGTATATCAAAATGTAAGGTTTGAACGTGACATTCACACTTCTGCTACTTTAGCACGCACAGCAACACGTTCCCCTCTGATTTTCTTTCAAAGACGCCTTATCAGTCTTTATATATGATCATAATGTGGAGCATATATCAACGGGCTCCTTCAGAGCTGGAGAAGAATTGCAATCTCTGAGCACTTTCACAATCCCGTGAGCAAAAAAGCAGGTTAGGGGTTTCCAAATCTAGCTTCCAGCTCCCTGCTCCACATACACACCTCCCTCTCCCAGCTGTCAGAATTCTGCAGCTTGTATCTAAAGCAGAACAGAAACTGGCATCTGGATGGAAAACATTCATTTCTGCAAGGTTCTTGGGATATAAAATAATACATCCTTCTTCTCTTCCCAGTTCCAAATAGACACTGCAGCCTCTAAAAGAACCTCTGTTTGCTCCTCTGCAGGAGTTGCAAGCCAGGGGCAAGCAGGCTGCAAAGGGCTAACCATCCATCTCCCAGGCTATGCTTCCCTTAAGGCTCACAGCAACCACCACCTCCTTTTGCAAGCATGTCATTTGGCACGCTTTGGTTTGGATGGCCAAACTTCATCCGAGTAATGCATTTCCCTAACAAGTCAGCTCTCGTGTGAATTCAAAATGACACCAATTTCACAGCTAACTCTCATGGCACAAGCAAATTTCAAAATTATTCACAGAAATTTTGTAATGTTTTCCTTCTGGGGCTGAAACAGAGAAAGAATCTTCAAATTCATATCATCCAATGCTTCAGTCTTATGTCTTGAAATGCCCCAAACTGCTCAATTTCAAGCTGGTTTAGCATTAAGATGCATTTTCCTTTTGTCTTATCAAAGTCTGAGGAAGGTTAAACGCCTCTGTTCTTCACTACAGGCTGTGCTGTGTAGATCATATCTCCTCTGATTTAACTCTGCTTAGTCAGAAGGGAACCACCATCGTGTACCATTTTGCTCTTTTCTTCAAGTTCAGCTGGCTAGAGAAGAGGGTGAAAATGACGATGCCCCCCAACCCAATAAAGGAAAACAAAATTAGCTTCATGCTTTTTTTGGAACTAATTAGAAATTAAAAGTTCAAGCATGATAAAATTTAGTATGATTCTCCTTGGGTCAAAACTTGACTCAAATTCCTCCACTTTCATTTTATTAATAACAGCATGGTGGGGAGAGAGAAAAATGTTGAGAAACTGGCTGTGCACTAAAAAATTCCAAACCTACTTTAGTTTCAGCTGTCTCCAGGTGTCTGGCAAAGCAGCTCACCTGTGTTTTGAATGAACGATCTTTAGCTGGGATATGCTTGGCTGCACACACCAGTTTTAGCAGTCAGAAATCACTTAGTTCATTTGCAGTTATTTGGTGCTAAGAGAAGATGGCAGTCAGAGCACCTTGAAGAGGCTAGGCTTCTGCTTGCCACATGGCAAGTAAGCTGTGGATGCTGGTAGTCAGCACCAGCCTTGCTGCTGCTGAGGTTGCTGGCTATTAGTGCCAGTCATGATGGGACTCTGCTAAGCATGCACAGTCAAGCAAATTAAAGTTGTAGGCGGAGCCTACTGTCAAAAGTTGTTAAAAAAAAAAAAAAAAGGAAGGAGAAAAAAGTACATTTTTAACCTCATGGCAACTGTCAGAAGTTATCTCAAGTGGAAAAATATCACACTGATAGTATACTTTGGTTTTACCACAAGATAAACTTGGCAATGTCAGCCTGAGGCTCAGCTAACTCAGACTGACCTGACCTAGATTACAAAAAAAAAAAAAAAACAAAAAAAAACAAAAACAAAACAAAAAAAACACCACACACCAAAAAAAAACACCAAAAAACACCACCTGATTTTTCTATGGTTTTCTGCGGTTTTTTTGCTTGTTAACCACATTACACTGAAATAAAAAAGACCTAAAAATGCACCAAAGGTGCATTTCACAAAGGTGACTAAATTCTTTTCAGAATATAGCAAATAATTCCCTTCCCACATCAAATTGAGGCCTGTAAGAAGTCAGCCACCCTTCCCCATCTACCCTCCTGCATTCTAGAATTGTTATGAAGCAATATATTGCCTGGATCAAATCCCCCAACACCAGGATCTACCCTGCTGGGTTCTCTGGGAGATCACCAGGACATGTGACAGCATCCTTTGGCAGGCTGCAGGTGACATACACTGACCCCACGGAAGGCCAGAATGTTCTACTCAGCACGGATGTTTTAAGGAAGGAAGCATTTAGTTCAGTGATCTTAGGAAGTTCAGGGGCCAGCTGGTATGAAAGGGGAGTGGAAAGAGCAGTCTGCGTGTACCCTGAGACTCCGTGCCCTTGGCCCAGGCACTAGCTCCAGTGTGGGAAACTGAATGTTGCTTTTGGGAACGAGCAGCAGCTCTGCCATTTACATACATTAATCCTTGGAAGTACAGGAGGCATTATCATTTGCCAGACTTGTTTGCATAATGAGGAACTCCCGAGAGAAATTTCTTGGAGAAGTGTTGCCATTACCGTGCGGGTGTTACCACGGCATTTCTATGCAGCTCTCAATCCCCTTCTCCCCTCCCGCCCCACTTACTGCCTCTCATTGAAAATGTGAAGCCCCTACAAGAGCCCCTTGGAGCAGCACTGTTGGATGGAGCTCAATGTGCCATGTTCTCAGAAGGTTTTCAGACTCCCTGACACTCTTCACATCCAGCCCTGCTCACTCAGCCCAAAGGGTTACGCTATGCCAATGATTTATTGCCTCTCTAAGTAGGCAGTGGGTCAGGCAAGATTTTTTCCTGGCAAATTCATTCCTGGTGAATAGCTATCACCTTTTCCACCCTTTCTCAAAGAAGGGCATTGGGCCACATGGAGGTGAGAAGGACTGAGTAAGTAAAGGGATTAAACAAAGACTGTTCCATAAATGAAGTGACCAACACTCTCCTGCAGAAATACAGGGAGGGAAAGTGAAGACAGAAAGCAAAAAGGTTTATCAAAAACCAGGGACTGTTTCTGAGCTAGCTTCTGGTGTCCCCTTGAAGCTGAGCAGTGGCAGCAGGGGAGCTGCAGTGCTGCCAATGGGGAATCTCCTGGCATCACCCTGACTGAGGGACCTCAGATCTCCCCTCTTTCTGCAGGGATGCAGTCACCCAGACCCTCCAAGTCTCAACAGAGAGTGAGAGCCCATGTTGCCAGGCAGCCTAAATAATGGACTCTAGTGGGTTCAGCAGTGTTTTAAGAGCCTGAAAAACTGCCCAGGAAGCTATCCTCCCCTTCCTCCTCCCCTGCAACTGACCCTTCCACCAACTCAGATGCATTATTGGGACTGGAAGTGCCAGTAAGCCCCTCCTCTCCCTCTCAGGGGCTGGCAGCACCAGGGAAGGGAACCCCCGCCAGCCAGTCTCGCCGGCTTCTCCATTTGTTTTCATTTTGTCACCAGACGTTTCTATTTAAGCTGCTTGGAAGGATATCTCAATAACAGCCCTAACTGGGCTCAAGGAGACAGAAGCTGACAGTGAGTACGCCTTTCTCCTTTCTCCTGAACATCACCCTCATGTCAAAACATAAGTTGTACTGTGAGGGAGATGGGAATAAGCAGACACACCCAGGAGCTCTGTTCCCAACTTCCTACACCCCCTGTACCACCTCAGCCATTGATGGAAACTGAGCTGTTTGTGAATCCCAGGTGCAAACGAGCTCTGGCAGCTCAGCAGTTATGGTGCTAAACCAATGTCATCAAGGGCTGCAGAGATGGCCTACTCCACTCACATAGTTTAGACAGCAGAGCAGAAACATTTCCACTCATGCACTGTGGAATGAGTGCAAAGTATCTGTGAATTCATTCCTGCAGATCCTTTGGGGGACTGCATGGCTTTAGCACAGGGTCCATCCTTCAGTGTACCGAAGAAAAGCCAAACTTTAGAATGAAACTTGTGTACCCACGCTCTAAAAAGCAAATGCTAACATGTGTGGGCTACACCACACACTGCCTGAAGAGATTAGCTCAGGTATCATTCCTGTTTGACTCTGCATTGCACGGCGTGTTGGTGTTCCTGAGTTGACCCTACTGATGACCACTGCAAGACAGTCTTGAGCCAATCGGAGCTACCATAGCCAAACGTCAGAGATACAAATGAGTTGTTCTGTACCATTACACTTCCAAGAGAAAGTACTTTCCAAGGATGTTACATAATTACAGCTAGGAGTGGGAAGTTTACCCTGTGGGAATTCTGAATGAAAACTCAGGATCCCTACACATGAGATCCAGATTTTACTCTCAGCCCTGCTGCTGACAAACTGTGTGAATCTGGGCACTTCATCTACACACACTTCACTCTCCCTTGCATAAAATTGTGGATCTTTGCAAACCTGTCCTTGAGCAGAACACAGCACACACTTGTGTGTTATTTTATGTGCTTGTTATTGTCACTGGTGTCACACTGATGGCCCATGTGCAGTTTGCACAGCTGAGTACAGTCAGGCTGTAGGGGGCTCGCCATTCTCTGCATCAGTGTTTGTGCCAGGCAGTGCCTGCTGAGCAGTGTCTGCTGGGCAATGCCTGCCTGCACCCCCTGGGGCAGCCTGTGCACAGCTGTGTGCAGCTGTCACATCATCTCTGGAGGAGACTGCATCTTCTGTCACATTCCCCTGCATGAGCAGCGATACATATTCACACTCTGGATGTGGATTACTGTAAGTGGGATGAATATTTAGACCTGACTATCTCTGAGTGCATCTCTGTGTACACATGCATACGAGAACTGGGTCAGGAGAATCTCTCCCCTTTCATGTAACTCATCACAAAATCCCTATACCCAATGTCACCTTTGCAAGTTGTTTTGCAAGGCCCTGATTAAAACATCTGCTTCTCTTCCTGCTTTGCTGAGTGAGGAGAACATCCACAGAAAGAAATGGAAGAAGCCATTAGCTTAGTCTCCAAGGGGGAACCCCTGAACAGCTCAGAAAAGCCTGTGCCAAGGGGAGGACACTGGAAAGTGAGAGCCAGCCAAGGAAAGAGACAGATGGGGCCAGCTCCATTCCAGTTCTCATCTGCTTTTGCTGCACTGTGCACATAATATTCTTACTACAAGGTCTAATTTATAAACCCAGCTCGTGTTTATAAACTCTCCCGTCCTAATGGAAATGAAAACATTAATACAACCCGAGGATTCTTCACTTCCCAGGTTTTAATTAAAATCATAGGTGTTAAGAAGCAAGAGTGTCTTCATGGAATACAAGTCTAATGAAGTATTTCCTCACATAGCACAAATCTCTGTGTGCAGTCCCAGATCACTGGCACTGGGCACCCAAAACACCAACCTCCCTGGAAGCAGGAGTTCACTTCCTGAAAATTAGAAAAACAAATTATCCTTCAATTTGTTTCAAATAAAGGTAGGTGCCAAGACAGAGCTGGGAAAATAATACTAAGCAGGTAAAAGAAACCCCAACAACTTAGCACAGCCATAAAACTTGATCTCTTAATTGACTAACTAGAGGCAATTGTGATTTCACTGCATGCCAGCAAGAATGGGCTGCATGGCAAAAAGGAGAGGACTCCATGTGGGGGCAGTGCATGAACCCACAGAAAAGGAGAGGTGATGGGGACAAAGTAGCAAAGTGGGAAAAGGCAGCACAGAAGGTTGGAGCAAGGGCAATCAAGGACACTGGGGAGGCAAGTAAAAATGTAAACACATGAAAATTGCAAGACCAGATCACATGGACCTGTTCTCTTTGTCTCCCCTGAGACCAAATTAAAAAAGCAGCAACGGAACCAGCATGGAGTGACATACGTGTGTAGACAGAGATGAGGGGACTGATCTTTGGCAGGTGTAAAGCTGGCTGGAGGTCAAGGCTGATGGCAGAACACCAGTCACTGGAAAATGAAGCCCAGCAGAAGCAATTTCCCTTCACCATCATCCTCCAGGGAAAAAAAAAGGTCTAGTCTGCCAGCTCCAGAACTGCTTTCTATCCTTATTACATTATGGTGCCTGCCTTGTCATAGGAGGCACAAACAAAAGAAGGGAGAAGACACTGAAACACAAAGCTAGTGTGAAAGTATCAAAGCAGTGTAGAGACCTAAGGGTGACTTTGCCACCAAGTCCACCTTGAAGAAGAATGATGGCACTGTTGACATCTCTCAAACAGCCTAACAGCAGTCTTTTATGAATTTGTTTCCATTTTAAATGCTTCCATCTCAGTCTACGGGAGCTAGTGATGGACTTCGTTTAGAGTAGTGTGGATGTGTGGTCCCAGGCTCCAGTCAGGGCTCTGGAAGTTTTCACCAGCCACACTTTGGTCTGAGTCTTATTTCTAGAAGATTGCATCATATTGCACCCAGTAGGCTACTTGTCCCACATTCTTCCCACCTTCAGGCAAGTCCACTTGCTTAACAGTTTCCTGTGATGCTGCTATGATGCTTGATTAATTCTGTATCATGGTGAGATTAAAAAGACAAAAAGCCTTTTTTCCCCCCTACTGTTCCTTTTCTTTTGTACTTGTCACCTTGGGAGACAATGGAAATGCCGAAACACATTGGCCAGAAAAATGTGACTCACAATTGAGGGAGCTGCAGCAGTTTGTGTCCTTGGCCTTACATTCTGAGTTCACGGTGTGAGGCAAGAGCAATGGAAAAGAGAAGCATCATTTCCTCACCAAACAGTGCTCAAGACCTTAACATGCTTCTTTCAAACCCACATCTACCCAATAGAGCACATCTAATCACCAAAGACATGTCTTGCTTCTGACTCCTGTGACTCCAGGGGCAGCCACATTCATAGGTGGAAAATCACAAGATGCTGCAGCTGGGATCTTAAATAAATGGAAGGACTCCTGTCAGCCTCAGGTGAAGTTGCAAGCAAGTGCCTTTTCTGTCAGGAGGGAAGAAGTTCACTGGATGTCCCCACATCAATACCAGTACAGTGAGGTGCAATGCCTTTGGCTAAAAGAACCCTCTTGGCTCACCTGAACCTGTACAGGGTGCTAGAGGAGACAGGGCGTAGGTGCTTGGAAAATGAGGAAAACAGAGGATGTGCTGTGTTTGAGAGGTAAACGTGCTTTCTGTCCCTTGTAGGCAGCTGTATACAGTGCTGATGAGGCCAAAAAAGGGAACTGAAAACATTACTGACCTTTGCAAATTGCTTCCTAGTTAATGGCCTAGTGTGGGCAACTTACTGTTTTATTTGGCTACTCCTTTGGTCAAGGTCTACTTGGTTTTTATTAATTTTATCCTAACAATAAAGGGGAACTTTTAGCATCATTTAAAAGTGCAAGACCACAGATTCAAATGGAAATGACCTTGCAAATCTAGAGGTTATAAATCAGCCAATGGAAAAGAATGTTGTGCAGTACTAAGAGAAATAGGACAACAATGTGCACTTAGGTATTCTTGACTAATGGTTTGTATTTTATAGCACCTTCCCTTAGAAGATCTCAAAGAGCTTCACAATAAACAGAAGAAAGAAACAAGAAAAAGACACACTTTGAATGTCTTATCCTACATTTACAAGCCCCACTCCCAGTTGACACCATCTGGAGACCAGGATTGTCACTTCCCTGTGCCCAAAGCTTAGGTAAATCACAAAGAAATGAAAAATCTCTGTCTATGACATCACGTCCTTGAAATGATACAAGGATCTGGTGCTGGCACTGCTTCCCACTTGGGAAGACAGTGGAGAGCCAGTCTCCACTGCCTCAGTACAAATCTCTCATCCTACTTTAGGTTTTTCTATGAGATGGTGTGATCAGCATCAGCATGATGAAGGACAGGCACTAAGAAAGGTCTTCTGAACTTGGTCTGTTCCTTTTACAAACAAGCTCTTACAATGCCTCTAACTAGCAGATAAATATTCTACCCCAGTCATTGCTGTCATACCTGAGCACCCATTGACACTGCCCTTACTCCCTTCAGGTTAGTGACAGATAAGCAAAAAAAACTGTAAGACCAAGGTCAAGTTTAGAATCACAAGCGCTCAAAGAAAATTCACAGTTCTTGCAGGCTGGTCCTGCAAGAGATGCCAGCAAGTGACTCAGCCAAGATCACAACTACAAGAAAGCCACAGTACTGGGGACTGCCCCTCATCCCCTGAGAATTAAACACAAACCCAAAATAAGCTGCTAATACTGACACCACAGCAGTTTATCTCGAGACAGTGACTGATTTGACAAATGTTTTTATACCTAAGAATAGAGATCTCCCTACTAATCTGATATATCTGACTGACAAGTACCGGTTTGAATAGCCATGGACTCCCCCTTCTACACATAGCTGTGAAAAGACAAACATACACATCTTGGGTTTTGTTGGGTTTTTGGGGTGATTTTTTGGTTTTGGTTTTTTGGTGGTTTTTTTTGGTTTCTTTTTTTTTTTCAGTGCTAAGTTAGGGAAGAAAGAAAAGGAACAAAACGAAGATGTTTGATTTTGACAGTATCTATCCTGGCATCTCATGCCACTACTTTCGAGAGCTAATGGAGAGTGATCACAATGCCAAAGGAACTCGAGCAGACAGAAAGAGCTGTTAAGGAATCAGAATAAGTTGCAAATGCATCTAGACAAGTGATTAGGAATCTCACCTCCTACCTACCAGCAGTCAGGTGCTGTGTTCCTCCTACTGCACTCAAGCAGGGACTGGGCAGACCTTGCCTGAGCTTGAGATGCCCCAGCTGCCTGAGGAAGCTGAGTGCTTATTTGCAAGCAAAACTGCATCTGGATTTTGCATGCACCAGTTTTGGCTTGGGGAGCCATTCTCATATTCCCTCCAAATCCTGGCTAAATGGAAACACCCCAAAAAAAGACAAAGACCCGGCTGTGGCATTTTCATAAATAGCTCTCTGTTTGTGGGTGTGTACATGTAAAAAAAAATAAGGACAGCCCCAAAAGGGGAGGTTAGTATTAAAGGCTCCAGGAAGACTTTTTTTTTTAATTTTTCCATTTCACAGCTGGTTGATTTCAAGTATTCTAATGGCTGCTTCCTACCCTAGTGCCCATCTGTCTATTCTAATAGATGTTCTTGGTAGCACCTACCTGGCAAACATTTGAACACCCAGAAGCACAACCAAATTTTACCCTAAATCACGGGGCTGGAATAGCGAGCTATATGGAAATGATGGAATCATCCTTCTCCCTACAGCATGGGCACTGGCAGCAGCAGATAGACAGATGGGCAAAACAGACAGACAAGAAAATCTGAGGGGCCTGGCCCCATCTCTCCTTCTTCCATTTTCTTCTGTTAAAAGTCTGGTTGAGCAAAGGACAGGTTGCTGTAGTACTTGGGTGCCCTGTGCAGCTACAGAGGTCTGCTGGGTGGCAGTCAGTAAAGATTCCTCAGCTACCTTGGAGATGCTGAGATAACTGATGCACTGAAGCTACCATGAGACAATGGGCTGATCCTCTTTAGGACCCATGCATTGTCTTTGATCTGTCTGTGGATCTAACCAGTGGTGACGGAAGTTAACCTTTGCTCCATTCTCTGGGCATTCAACTGTGTTCCCTTTCATTTGTCAAAGGGTCTCCAATCCTTCCCCTGCACACCCTCCATCCTGCATACATGTTCAATACCAGGTAAATATCCTACTAGGAGAGCTGCCTCCATTCATGACCAGCTTTCCTGCCCCTTTCCCTTTACTCTCTACCTCAAAAAGGCAGCATCCCTACTTTTGCTCTGAAATGGTGGCAGGAGCCACTCATATGAATGCTGATATTCTGTTACTGCCTCAAGGACATGAGTGTGTGGTTACGTTTTGGCATTTCACCTTCATCAATACTAAAATTTAGCAAGAAATGTGTACAATGAAGGCTTATGTCTTAGGCCTTTTTCTTATTAATCCTATTACACTTGTCTTTATGAGCTCTCCAAGTTCCTTTTACTCCCTCCGGGGCTTGGCTGCAAATGAGATTTTGCATCTCAGTGTAAAATAACCAGAACATTTTTCTATAAAATTAAATAAAAATCCTCTGTCCTGACAGTACATGCCCAGAATCCAGTTTCTGGAGTCTACATTTTTCCAAGCCCTTCATTGTCTTCTCAACTTCCCTTAGCTTTGGGAGCAGGCTTTCATTCTGTCCTGATGAATACTGTGAAGAAAATTAAACAACTCAGATGAACAAGAGGGAGAAAAAGTGTGACTGAGTTGCAGAAGCCTCTGACTTTTAGCAAACCTCCACTTATTATATAGGTCTCAATTTTCCAATGCAAAAAATGATAACAGGGATAGTCCTAGCCTGCAATGGAGGTAGGATGGCTCAGCTCATGGATGTTCAAGACTACGATGAGATTCTATTATAAGTGGTAATATCAATAGTTTATTATTGTAGTTACAAAACTTCTAGGTAAATATTTTGATACCTGAACTCGATTGAACCTTCTTTGCTTTGAAAAACAGGACTGGGATCTGTACTGATTCCAAAATTTCTAATCAGCTAACCAACTTTTGTTGTTGTTGTTTTTAATATATTGTTTTGACAAGAGGGACTCAAGAACCAAATTCCAGTGTCAACACGGAAGCCATGCTGGCTCCTAAAAAGCTTACCATAATGACAAGAAAAAGCAAAATGGAAAGTGTATTAGAATTCTTAATGCTATCTAGAGTTAGTAAGGTGGAGTGGAATGACCAGAAATGAAAAATAATGGCTGAAGAAAGTTAATAGCATTCCTTCCCAGAGCTCCAACTGCTTTGAATTTAATCTTCCAGAGAAAGGTAAGTATTGTATGGAAAGTAATTCCCACCATATTAAGAGAGGGGGATTTTTACTGTACCATGTTTGAACAGGTTTGGTGCACTAACATTATCATTTACCTTTGATCTGTAAAATCTGGGTATGTGTTTGCAATTCACCAGTACTACTCATAATTTAAAGCCTTTAATACCTGATATGGCAGGATGACTTGGGTTGCAAGAAGAAAACAAAATCAAGCACAGCTTGCAATGCCTTAAAAAAACATTGGCCTCAACAAGCTGAGCTCCTGTTCAACATCGTCTCAGAAGCTCCACCAGCAGATTTCCACCTGCACAAGTGTTTTTCTGTTCAGCCTCTGCAGCACACCACTCTTTACCATAAAAGTTGACATTTAGATATGAAAAAATCAGGAAGGAAAGGGGATGATTTAAAAATAAAATGCAATTTACACTAATTATGTCATTACATAGGATGCTCTGCAAAAAAACATTAGCAAGTGAGATCATATCGGCAAAGCTCAAGATGAGCTGTATGAAAGACTTGCAAGTTCCTAAGTCAGAAAGCTGTGGCTTCCTGCTGTTTCTCATTTCTTGGCCAATCAATGCTTCATAAAGACTTTTAGGATACAGTTAAAGTAGCTCTGCAGTCCTAATGTCTGCAGTATCAAAACAGGAAACCAGTGGTAACATACTGATATGTGTAGCAACCTGGTGCAGAAAAACACAGGAGCACTCCTGTTCCAACGCCAGGGAACAGATTATGTGAAGCAGTCCTGAGTCACCTGTGGCAAAAACAGTCAAACTAAAGACTTCCAAAGCCCAGTATCATGCCACAATCACTGACTACCCTTCATTTCACCTCCAGAAAATTGCTGAAAAGGAGATGAGTCCCAGCACACAGCATAAGACCTGCACATGTGCAGCTTCATGCCTTCCTGATCAGGATCAAGGCCTCTTTGCAAGTCTTCTCCTTTTCCCAATAGTCACTCTGTACTGAACTGGGAGACTGCATGCCGTGTCTTGAAGCCATCAGAGGCTACCATTAACAATAAAATAAAATAAGTAAATAAATTAAAAAAAATAGCATGGAGCAGTTCTTCAAATAGCATGGTAAGACCTGCTATGGTTTTAACATAACTCTCAGCTCAGAACACCTCAACCTGCATGTCATACTTTTCACTTTGCTCTTCTGTAGTCTGGAAAGGCAAGAGGGAACTTGCTTTTGTTTCTATCTCCAGCTGATCCTGCACAAGTATTTCAGGGGGTTGGGCACAGACCACTTTGCCATTTAAAATTTTATGAAGTCCATAACTCGGCCTCACCTGCACATGCATTCCTACCCTCTGGCAGGCTTCATCTTATGCCAAACAGACCAAGTTTAAAGCAATCTTGAAGACAACCATTTCAGCAATCTCAAGGTGCATGTAAAAATACTTAAAAACTGTAATATTCTGAAGACTCACAAGCTGCCTCAGGAATGTGGGAGAACAGCAAACAGGTCCTTCCAATATACTTTCAACCTGCATTTCTCTAATCTCCATGCTCTAATTCAGTTGGCAAGTTGATGGTTTTGGAGATTCTGTCATCCAAGAGATGATCAGTTAAAAAAAAAAAAAAAAAGAGCTGACATATTTTGCATTTCACAATATACAAAATCTCAGAAAATGGGCTTCAGCTGTGCTCTTTTTGCTTTTTGCTTTGCTGCTTTGTTTTGTTTTACAAAACTGTTTGCCATCAATCTGCCTAAACCACTTCACTGACCACATGGGCCGGGCAGCTAAGGACTGTGATTATTTGTCAAAGCTTTTATTTCGGGGAAAAAAGCCCCAAACTGACAAAAGTAATTCAACAAATTTTTTTGACAAATGCATTTTAAAATTGTTAGGCTACCTCAGTTAACCAGATGAATAATGCAAAATGATACAAGGTGAATAATTTATTACAAAATAGGGGGGGGGAAACACTATATAAATTATTGAACTAATATTATTTGACAAGTGCTTGCCCTTCCCTGAAGTGCAGCTTTCTCTATGATGGAACAAAACAGCTGTTTAAAAGCAACAATAGTTTAAGGCAGCAAATGAAGAAGAATAACAAGTGCTAAAACAGTACAAGATTAGACAGAATGTAATTATCCAGATTAGAAACTGGTTAAAATTGGGAAACAAGGCGAAGGTCCTCTTATAAAATATATCAAGCAATGACAAGTGGTCTAGATACTTTCTCTTATTTGTTGTTTTTGGGGTTGTTTTTGTTTTTAATTCTATTTTTTTTATTTATTTATTTGATTTTAGTTCGTGTTTGGGGTGGTTTATTTTTGGTGTTTGTTTTTTGGGGTGGATTTTTGTTTGCTTTTTTTGAGGGGGGGTTGTTGGGTTTGTTGTTGGGTTTGGGTTTGTTTGTTTCTTTTTGTTGTTTTTTGGGGGTTTTTTTTGTGGGGTTTAGTTGGGTTGGTTTGTTTCTTTGGGGGAGGTTGTGGGAAATTCTGGTGGAATTTTTTGTAGGTTTGTTTTGTTTTGTTTTTAATGTTTACTATTAACCAATGAATAGAATAAAATAGGATAGACTAGAACAGAACAGAACAGACTTCTTCGGCTGAAAACGACCTACAAGTAATCGTTCAGCCTGACACCTCAGGGCTGACCCAAAGTTAAAGCCCGTTGTTAAGGGCTTTAATTGCCCAAATGTCTCTTAAACATTGATGACTTGGGGCATTGACCACTTTTCTAGGAAGCCTGTTCCACTGTCTGACCACCCTCTCGGCAAAGAAATGCACTCTAGTGTCCAGCCTGAACCTCTCCTGCGACCATTTTCAGCCATTCCCATGTGCCCTGCCACTGGATGCCGGGGGAGAAGGCACCAGCCTGAACCTCTCCATTTCCCCTCCGCAAGGAGCTGCAGAGAGCGAGCATGGCAGACCACGGAGGCGCATCGCTGCCAGCAGCAGCACACGGAACGGGCGGCTGAGGAGAGCGGCCCAGCGCCGGGCCTGCCCCAAGCCAGCCGCCGGGCCCGCTCCCTGCCCGGCCCGCTCCCTGCCCGGCCCGCTCCGCTCCGGGCCTCGGCTCCCGCTGCCCCCGGCGCCGCCTCGGCGCCGAGCGACACCTGGCGGGCGGGAGCGCGCGCCGCTGTCATGGCGGCGGCCGGCCCCGCTCCCACCCTGAGGCGCCTCAGCCCGGCCGGCAGCCGCCACCAGCGCTCCGGGGCACTGCGCGGGCAAATCTCGTGCCTTGTGAGGGGCCGCGTGTGCCCGCGGGATGGAGGGAAGTGAGGAAAGCTGGATGGTGGCAACTGACACTCAGGGGTCAGCCACACGCGTGTGAACTCTGACTTAGCTGTGACAGGCATGATTAGTTAGGAAGGAAGGACCATCTGCTGCTCTTCAGGCTTATTTCCTCCACTACAGAATTGGAGAATTTTTTAGGTTGGAAAAGAGCTCTAAGATCATGTAGCCCTACCATTAACCTGATACTACCAAGCCCACCATTAAACCATGTTCCTAGATGCCACATCTACACACCTTTTAAATACCTTCAGGGATGGTGAATCCACCACTTCCTTGGGGAGCTGTTCCAGTGCTTGACAACCCTTTCAGTGAAGAAATGTTTCCCCATATCCAATGTAAATCTTGTCTGGCACAACCCGAGGCTGTTACCTCTTATCACTAGTTACCTGGGAGGAGAAAACAGCCCGCACCTCACCATAACCTCCATTCAGGGAGTTGTAAAGAACAGTAAGGTCCCCCAGAGCCTCCTTTCCTCCATGTGAAACAACCTCAACTCCCTCAGATGCTCCTCAATAGATTCATGCTCCAGACTCTTCACCAGCTCCATTGCCCTTCTCTGACCACACTCCAGCCCCTCAGTGTCTTTCCTGTGGTGCATGGCTGTCCTAGGGTGATTAGGACAATGGCCCAAAACTGAACACAGGATTCAAAATCCAACCTTGACCAATCCAATTAGCCTTAGGGCCAGCCAGGATGGCCTTACTCAACACCATGGAACAGCACCTTGCATAGCTATTATTGTTTCTCCAGGAACTGTTGCTTTAAAGACACTACCAGACCCTTTCAAAGGGCAAATCATAACTGTGGCACCTTGGAAAGATTTGCTTCTAGTAGCTAAGTGTAGGAGCTGAGCTCGCCCTAAGTATTGCAAGAATTATTTGGGGAATTTATGCTTTTGGGTCCCGGCTCCCAGTCACTAGCAGGAAAACGCTGGACTGCACAGAAGCAAAATTTACAAATCTCTGTCACCGTATGGGAACGCTGTGATATTCCCAATTTACACACATACTTTGGATGTGTAAATATTTCAGAGCTGCAGTTTAAGGGCACCAGTGATTTGCACAGCACTATATATCACTGCTTCCCAGGGAACACAGTGCTACTGAAAAGTAGCACTCAAGTCAGGGGTGGATTCAACATTAGCATCTCAGCACTACGCTACAAGTTTGATTGTTTATGTACATCATGTCAACTGATTTAAAATCTATATTTACACACACTGAGATGGCCTCCACTCATTAATAAATTAAGACACTTGTAAACCACTGGATCTGCAAGTTGGCTTTCTGATTTACTAGCATCTGAGTATCAGATTGCCCACCCTTCCTAGGCAAAAGCTGCTGAGGAACAAAACTAAGTGCTCTATTGTAGACTGTAGTCTACTGTAGTCCTGTAGACTGTGGTTGTCCATATACCACTGGAATCCATGTTCCTCATACTAAGCCTCTCTGCAGACTAAATTTTTCTCTTCTGTCCCGAGGCTTATTAGCCTCGGATTTTTCGCCAACACTGAACTCAATCATTTAAATGAGTTTAATGACAAAGGTTAGTTTTTCCAAGAGGAAGCTGGAAGCCTACAGCAGTAAGTTCTTGGGGGCTAAGAACCATGCAGTGAGCGAGTTGCCATCGCAGCTGCTTTCAAGGGCCCCTTCTGCCAGCAGCTCTCCAAGCTCGTAACTCCCTTCCTCCCCTGAGCACGAATGATGAAATATTAGAGGCTCTGATCTCTGCCTCATTAAATAGAGAATATTCTCACTCTGTCTTGACCTGCGCTAGGGCCAGTTTAAGGAGCAATCTGTCATGAGATCATTAATACAAAGACTTGCTCAGAGGACAAGGATGTTCATCCAAAATTAAATTCTTAACCTTTTTGGGAAGGACTTTGGAAAGGATGTTTTACCTTTCCTAACTGGAGGAGTCAGTTATATATTTCTGCACTGCAGAGATGATGGAATCAAAGTCAAGAGGCCAGCATCATGCTGAGACTTTGCCTCCCCTATTCTTTCAGTGATGTCCAGCACTTTGTGAGCAGAAGCCTTAGAGATCAGGAAGTAGAGCAATGGTCAGGGAGCAAACCAAGGTCAGTTAAAAACTGAAATGAATACAGTTCAAATAGGCCAAAGACACGGGCCCCATAACAGCAGCTTGGCAAGGGGTAATATGAAGACACTGGCAATGCCTGTACACAGAGAGATGCTGTAAAAATGTGAACGAGTTTTAGCCATCCTTTCAAGACACAGATCCAATTGTCAGACACAGAGCTTGCAAGTCACATGAGTGACAAATGTGGCTCTGGTTCTGCTTGAATTGCTGCTCATAAACATTCTGGGAGAAGGTCTGTCCTTTAATATATGAATTTATCATATTTGATATCTAAGTGGTTCCTTGGCCTTCCTCCTGCCCCTCTCTTCACTTTTTCCCTACAAAAGGTTTTAATGACCAGAGGTACCAACAGTGTGACGATGGGAGCAAGCTGTAAGGATGGAGGCAGATGGAGAGAGAGAGATAGGAAACCTTCACTACAAACATTTTCTCCTAATAGTATACAATCTACACAGACTGCTGCAGAAATGGGATGAATAATAGAATCACAGAATTTTCTCATCCTCTGTCACTGTCAAATCCTATTAAACTCACTCCAGGTAAAAGGTACACTATTGACACTGCTAAAACTACACTACACATTGGGGTTACCATAAGCAAATGAAAGAAGATGGGTGTGAGAGAGGATAAAGAGAAATCACAAATCATCATCTTCCCAGTGAAGCATCAAGAATATACGTATTGGGGCTGAAATGCTATTCCTGAGGACATATAACTGCTATATCAGGTTAGGACTGGAGCTTGATATTAACCCTCTCATCACTGTTTTATTTTTCTATGAATAGTGTCTCTGCTGCTTCTTTTGAGGCTAATGTGCTTTTATACCAAAGAAGATACAGACAACTGGATTAGTATGGGATTTAGGGAGCAGACTGTGTACTGGGTGATGTGACAGCAAACAACTAAATTTAATATGGCAGCTTGATCCATTATGTATTTTATTCCAAGGAAAGTCGACATGGCACATGAAACCTGGACTGGATCTGGCATCACAGTGGACTAGGATCCAGAAGTGTCAGTTCTGGGCCACATGATGATCGAATTTTAACAACCACTTTTGCTGCCACTAAGTACGTTTTACATGGCTTAAGCTTCTAAATGCACATAATCCTCATTAAAAATCATCCTGACCCTAAACTTTAAGTAAAGATACATAATATTTAGCACCGTTTTAGCATTTTTACTTGTGAAGTTTAAAGATCTTTAATTGATGGATATTGTTACACTCATTTCCACAGAGTCACTAAGCAGGGAGGCTAACACATGCAAGGTTGCCCAGTTAATCAAGAGGCTTAGGGACTACACATGGAGTTCCCAGTTTTTTCAAAAACCCCTATGCAGCCTTTGCTCAGCTTACTACTAGAACTGAGACTTTATACACTTTCACCAACTGGGCTTGAAAGTTGCACACATAACCAGAATCCTAGTTCTCATAGTCTTGGAGGGGAATGAAAGTAGTTCAGGTCCTGCCAAAGACACAGTATGGTGACTACTGCTCTTGCTTAAGCAATTACTGGATTAATTAAAGACATGCAGAGATAACTTTCTACAAGTACTTTGAAATACCTCTCTCTTCTCTCCTGGATCTTACACAAGTTTAACCTCATACATATATATAGAGGAATACATAGCATGGTAAATATTTACCAGCTGATAACACTGATTACACCAAGGCCTGGCCCAAGCTTGGTACCACAGAACAAACTTGCTCACTCGAGATAAGCAGCTTCTAAGAAATGTAAAGTCTCTGTTATGTTTCATTAAATTAAAAAAAGAAATCATAATATGAAGAGGGCATACTGAATTTGATGCCAAGTTGTCCTTTGCATATCACCGACCTGATCCTTCCCAAAGCTTTATCGGTTCTGAGAAGGACACAGCATGCAACTATTCCAAGAATCAAGGAGAAGCCTTTACAGAAACAGGTTTTGTAATCATTCGCAATTCATTTAGCATACGGAGCAACATTCTGGGTGTCATGTCTCCCAGCTGGTGGCCAGACGCTACAGTGGATGCGACCAACTGGCCACAGTCTTTCAGCCTGGCAAACCAGGCTTCTGTGTGTGCATGGCCAGCGTGTTTCCATGGCTGAGGCTCAGAGCACCATGTCCAAGTGTTGCAAGCGGATGCCAAGCCAGCTGAACCACAGAGGAAATTATCCTCTGGCCAAACCGGGCAGAGGGATGCCAAAGTTTGGGGAAGAACACCAGCCAGCCAAGAGGATCTTAACATTGAGAGTAGTCATCTTTCCCTAGTGGTCTTAGGTCTGAGATAGATGGGAGGAGGAACAGATGGCTTTCACATTCAGAGCCCAGCCCAAGGATTCAAGGGGATGTGAAGTAGTTTTCTATAGCTTCTCTGATTTTGCACACCTTTATGAAGCAATACATCAGGTTCTGGGGCTGGCTCCACTTAGGCTGGAGGTCCTGCTGCACAGGGGACAGAGAGCTCACCTCCCAGAGCAACACAGCTGGATTGGAACTGGGAGAGACCCAAATTAATGTGCCTGGGGCCCAGATGAAAAACAACCTTTGTTTAATGGCTGCTTAGAAATTTCTTCAGTGCTTTATCCGAATGCTTCTCAGTGCCACTTTTTTTTTCTGTAACAAGAGGGAGGGTCCTGATCTGCTCTCAACCATTGCTCTTGGAGCCAGAAAAGAGCTAGATAAATACCTCTTTGTCTAGGGTGAACTAGACAACTAGACAAATTGTGGATGCTGAGGAAGAAGACAGAGGCTTTTAACATGCATTCAGGCTGGGGAGCTCCACAGGTAGAAATGTCTCCTCAGTGATGAGCACTAAGGTCCATGCAGCCTGGAGGATGGGTTGCACTTAATTGCTTTGCCTGTTTGCAATTGTACGGTTAATTTTTAGCTAATTTCTGCCCTGAGTATGACTTAGCTATCACTGCTGTAGCATTACAGCTAAAGACCCGATTGCATTTCCAGATAGGCTTGTCACTTGGAAAACACTAATGCCCCACTTTTGCAAGGCAATTATGAAGCGTTACTCTGATTTTATAACATACCAAATTTCTGTGTTGCTGCAGACTGATAACATTGAACCAGCAGCAGCATTGATTTAGTGCTGCTGGCAGTCTGACATCTGGAATACTACAGGCCACCAGTGGCCATAATACAGGAATAATTAATAATAAGGCTTAATCTCGCCCTCTAATGAACAGAGAAAAACCTCTCTCTCACCCTTGCCCATCCTCCTCTCCATGAATCCTAAGAGGAAGCAAAACTGTGATTTAGCAGGCACATCTTAAGGACCAAGGGTCTGAGCACAGAGGAGCCAGCAAATGGCTGTCGTACAATGTGTGGATTGTTGCAGGTACTGACACACTATGAAGGGAGATACATCCACCCTTCACTGGCTGTGAGAAAAATGCTTGCTGGGAGTCTTTGAGGGAGCAGTGAAAAGGAGTGATGTCTTATTTCTATTGTATAAAACAGCTCTGAAATCAAGGCACCTTTGTTTCTAAATAGTCTGTCTTTTGTTTCCACGTACTGGCAGTTCAAGCAATCAGAAATCCTGAGTGTAGCCTCCCCAAACCATGAAAATTAGTTTTCTAGATTTCTTGGTTTTGAATCATCAGGTGACATTTAGGGCTGTATTTTCAAGCATTTCATCAGGTGACATTATAGTAAAAAACCTTCAAGCCCTCCTCACTTCCCCAAAAAGCAATGAAAGGAAAATTTGTCTTCTTACATACCTAAGAGGCAGCTGAGCTCGAAATTAGATATGGAAGGACTAAGAATTGCTGCTAAAACTGTGAGCATCAACAGTGCAAAATTTCCAAAATCCCCGTCCCAGTGTTGAGGCTGTGGTAATGCTGTATTTGTGGTAATGCTGTACTTGAAATGGAAAATGCTTTATTGTGCTCTACTTGAATTCTCCCATGCTGCTCTCCTCTCCTTGTTAAAGACATTCACTGGGGAAACCTCTGCATGTTCTTTGTGTGTGAGGGAACAAAGTGTCCTCTCCCCTGGAGGCAGAATACAGTGCTACTGAAGCTAAAAAGGCCCAAAGTGCCATATAATGCTAAAATAACAGGGAGTTTTACCTCTACTTATCTCTCGTAATCCTGAGCTATTTTTCCTCCAGATGAAATGAAAGATATATGCCATCATCTCCACTGCACGCAAATATCATAGCCTGTAAAGCTACACATTAGCAACTTGGGAGATTCCCTCCCACAAGAGCAGATCAACTCAGGTGAACAATGACTAAGAATTTTGGGGTTTCCCCCCGCAAGACTTCATTTTATGCCTGAAACATATGATACCTGCTAATAACATACGTAGCTGTGGGAGCCACAGTAATTACTAAGGCAAATGAATCTCATGCCTCAGGAAGCAGAGTGCTTTCCATAGGGCTCAGGAAGGGAGTCCCCTGCCTGAAGCATTACCCTGAGACGTGAGGGGCCTACAACCTGCCTCTTTGTGGCGGCTCTCACTGCACCTCGTGTCTATCAGGCAGCTCAATCCAAAACCCTTGGCAGGAAGCTGAGCCAATAAATATAGTCTCTATTGGCAGGATATTGCACTCCTCTGAAATATCACATATTTGGCCATTAGGGAAGGCAGAGTCTGATCTTGTGTGTCAAATCCTATGTTCCCATGAAAAATGAAGGAGCCACTTTGCTCTACTCCACTCTCCTCTTCTCCCAGATAACCAGCCAAGGATGCTGTCAGAAGTAAAACACAGTGCAGGGCTTGCTTTGCCCTGGCAACAGCTGTACCCAAAAGTAGCATAGAGGAGCAACTGGAAAGCAGAAAGGGAGCA
This sequence comes from Phylloscopus trochilus trochilus, assembly GCA_016584745.2. Taxonomy (NCBI): domain Eukaryota; kingdom Metazoa; phylum Chordata; class Aves; order Passeriformes; family Phylloscopidae; genus Phylloscopus; species Phylloscopus trochilus. Next base: position 27,990,028 of record WQNJ02000012.1, read on the forward strand.
GGAAATACATGTATCTACTTGCCAGCTGAAACTGCTGAGAATTTTAATTTTAGGCCTCTCATCAGCCCTGACACAAAAATTGTAGCATCAGTTAAGTCGTAATGAGTTAGTGGTGCATGTGACGTTTACAGATTGTAGATGAGGAGCAAAAGTGCAGGACTCCACAGTAGCCTCACTTAGCATAGATGGAGTGTTTGGACCCAAGGCTTAAGTTCAGGAGTTTCAACAAGAAATTGAAATGCTTGGGGAATAATACAAAGGATACAAAGCTTTTCTTCTGTACATTAAACTAGCTTTTATCAACCCCACACCATAGGTGACCAGAAGCTCTTAACATGTGCCTGCCTCATTTTGGGCAGGTATTAGGTGGCCAAGGGCTAGTTGATTTCAGTATAGATACCAACCCCAACTCCCAGCTATTGCAATAATTGATTTCCTCAATGTGATTTAGGACTTATGCTAAAAGACAGAAAAAAAAGTGTGCACAGAAGAGTAAAGATTGAGTCAGCACACCTGACTCCAGTTTTTGACCACTCTTGAGCCTGATTTTTCCCCTTTCCTTTCCATTAATATCAGTCAAATCCTAGCCAGCTTCAACACATCAGCAGATGAGCCTGCAAATATTCTGAACATAGACCAGATCTTCTGGATTATCCCCACAGAAATATCACTTAGCGTGCCATAATGTTAGCCTCAGGATAAATGAGGGGTGCCTGAGCCACCCTTGCTTGCAAGGCATTTGCACAATGGAAGAAGGGCCTCTGGACCTCCTTCTCTGGTGGGTTTGACTGCCCAGGAAGCCTGGGCTCCTATTGCTGGGAGTACCACTGCCACCATAGCAGGAATGCCAGTGATAAATGGTGAGCTGTAGGGATGCTGGGTTCTGCAGTGCAGGGTGTTAGTGAATCCACAGACAGGGAGATGAATGCAAGGGGAGAGGATTAGATTAGCGCACATTTATAAATGTTCTGTATGCTCTGATACTCCGTGAATCCTCCTTTTTTTGCCCCACTCCCTCTTCTTCCCCCTCAAATCTCAGCCTCTTCCCTCCTGCCTGGTTTCATCACAACTCCAGATTGCTTGAACAAGCTGCCTGATAAGCCCACAGATGCCAACAGGAAGCAATGATGTTACAATAAGTGTCACAGGGAAAATGTCAACTGTATCATTATAATGAAGGTCATGTCTCCCTCACAGAGAGCTCAGGGCTCTGCACAATTCATGTGTTGTTATTAGGTAGATGTTGACATGTGTAACTTCTACCTTACAAGATTCACAGCACAGGGATGAGGTGAGAAAAAGCTGGCTCAGATCTACTCCAAGCTTCAGCCTCATAGAAACAACAGAAGAAAACCACGTGTGTTATACAGGTGGAAATTCATCATATACTCCAGTTCCAGCTCCCTGTGACAGATAGGATGGATACACACACAGGATACCAGGGCAAATGCACAGCATGCAAGCAGCCTCAGACAGCACCAAAGCAAAGCACAAAGAGGTACTAAGAGCAAGTCAGGCACAAAAGCAACCAGCCTGCATCCCAAAGTTGATACTAGTAAATGGCACTTGGACACTCCATGTAAAACAGCTCGCTGCCTCCCTAATGTAGGGAATCTCCTCCTTTTAAAACTAGCAATAAAAATGATAAAAAGGGGACTATAAAAAATAAAAGCTTTGAATTAATACTCTAATGAAGTTTTATTATTTTTCTAAAAAAGATTTTGTTCCATGATGAGAAAATATATACTCTCCTTGGCTCTGTCTCTATGCTAGGAAGTGGTTGTAGGAGTGGCGGGGGATGTTTATGCATGCGTATGCGTGCGAGATGAAGGAAGGCACTGAATGCAGAAGGCAGAGGCCTTTTAGTTCTCCAGAAAGACACAATGTTCTTTCCTCTCTTCCCTCCACATGCAAACCTGTCAATATTTGCTCAATAAGGGATGACATGTTGGCAAGAATTTTCACATGTACACATGCATGCACATGTACCCTGCTGGAGCTGGTGGAAGAATATTAAAATCTGAGAGATTTGACTAATACAAGGCATGAAAAAGTGTTTTCAGGGATCCACAAGACTGCCCATCAATCATTTGTCAAGGAAGATTGTTAGGGCATTGCTCACAGGTCCCCCAGGACATCAAAACTACTCATGTACAGACAGAGAGGAGGAAAGGAGCATGGTTTGAGAGTGATCATCTGAAGAACTGGAGGTGTACAGTTTTTGAGAAGCAAGGGCTAAGGCAGGACTAGTGTATGGGTGGTTGAGCACCATTTTATTCTTCCTCAAGACCAGAAAGCCAAGGAAGAGGTAAAGCAATGGGATCAGCAGGTTGCAGCTAAATGATAATTGCACTTCCCTGTGATGCTGGGTTGAAATTTATCTGCTCCCTCCCATTCCCACAGTGCTTTAGTACATCCCCTCCCATCAATTTGTTCCCATATGCACTACTGTGAGGCAAAATTACTGGTTGGACTGAGCCTGATATTTTTTTATGGCAGACTGTGTCCACTGAGTTGCTTGGGGAAATTCTGCCTCAGGACTGAAAGTACAGGGGATGTTGAAGCATCCACTTGTATTTTATTCTAGTAAGAGTAAAAGTAAAGTGCTGTTTTATTCCTCCATCCATAGGACCTTATTCTTATGCCTCTAAGAATAAAACAGTCAATGTAGAATTAGCAAGCAATAGGTGAACACAGTGGAGATACACTGAGAAGAAGCTGGGATGATTTGGTTTCAATCCTCTACTCCCTAAAAGATAAACTGCAGGAAGAGGAGAGCAGAGAACAAAGCTTATTTACCTCTGATTCTATTTTTCTATCCTAGGATGATCCATCTTCCCTGTCTTTGCTCAGTTCTCTGGAAAAAAAACCAGCTGAAACTCAGAGACAACCCTTGCAAGTCCCCCCCAGGCTGCATCTGAAGCCCATCACAAGGACAGGTGCTACAAGTTCTCTGCAGAAAATACTTACAAAGAGATGTCACATCCTAGACCAAAAGGGACTGTACTTCAGAGGGAGACCTTCAGAACAAAGCCTGCTGAAAGAATCTCCACAAATGTTAAGTTTGGCTTCAAATATCAAGTTGTCATTGTCTTCCCCACCATTCCACCATCCTGTCATATCTCCATAGTCCAAACAGAGAACAAAAAATTATTCTGTCTTCAGATTTCCCAGATTAAAGCCAGTGAACCATACTCAAGAGATAAAGGGAGAGTTGAGGCTTTCCCTCATCATGGGGAAGAAGGTGAAAAAGAGGAAGAAGTGGTTTGGGGGTTGGCCAGCAAGCCCATTCAGCACAATGAATTTCTGAATGCAAGCCAAAGAAGGGATTCACTGGTTAAGTGTAGCAAGCCTTCCCTCAAAGGAAATCACCAAGGGACTGGGTCCACTGTCATCAGAAGCAACCCTCAGTTGCTCCTGCTGTTGCAAGCAAGTTAATCCCAGTGGCCCACAGAATTTTTATTTTGGCTCCTCATCTGCAAAGTAATCTGAAAAGGTTTTTTTCCTGCATTTCTGCCCATGCTTATTTATTCACTTATTTTAATTTGAAAGAGGATTTAGTGATTCATGGGAGTCGGGGATTGATATCCCTGTTGTGAGCCAAGAACAGCTCTGGGCAAGAGCGGTCATGGGATTCTGATGGCACACCTCAGAACTGACCTCCCAGCAGGGTCTGGCTTCCCAGCCACCCTTTGGCCACTGCCCCTGCTATGCCACATCCACCCCAGCACCTCCCTTGGCTGTTCCCTTTCCCTCCTGCACTCAAGTTTTCCTTGAGTAGAGACTGTAAGATCCAAGCCAGAAGGGGAAACTATGGGTTTGGGATGATAAAATTAGGATGAGATTCACCAAATTCATTTTTATTTGCAATCATAAACCAAGCTCCACTTTACAAGACAGAGAAGTTAAAAAAGAAAATGAAAAAGAGTTCAAGTGCGTCAGTTACAGGTTGTTAATAGAACTAAAGTATTTTGTACTATTTATATTTTATGAAGCACTCTTGCTGTGTTTTGTCCAACAGCACATCCCAATAAATGATTTACCAACTCGTAAAGGATCCAGCAAACTGATCTCAGCTCATTCTTTAGAAGGCCTAAGATCCTGATCTCTGTGTTACAACACCATCCCCCCCAAATACACTGATGCACTTTAAAACTAAAAAAAAAAAAAAATCCAAAACCCTTATGAGTCCTCACTTGGTTTTTAAAACTTTTCTACTGAATTTTTTAATTGCTATAAGATAGTGTTCTTCCAGAAATGAAGTAATTTTTCAAAAAATGATAGAGAACATTTGAGAAGTCCATAAAAGAAATTACAACTTTCTAATGAAAAATAATTTTTTAACATCACACATATTTGATTTTCATATTTCTGACAGAAGAAATAATTATAAAAAGTAATTAGAAGTATTATTTCTTAAGCTTAGAAATATTTCATAGCCTTAGAGGTTTCTTTTAGAAGACCTCAGCTAATCCTACTCCCTTCCAAACACCCCTGAGCTAGGATTTGCAGGACTGCTGATAGATCAGACTCACTGTAAGTAGGTGGTACAGAGAAGGCAGGCAGTTTTCTAAACATAAAAAGCTGTCTCTGCTAACCTTCTCTCTGTTTTGGGTTTATATTACACTAGGCAAACACAACATTTCAGATTTATTGGCATGCCTGCATCAGAATATGATGGTATCAGGTGGCAAGTGAGGGAAGGTGGATGAAGCAAAAGTGCTGCTTGTGAATGAGTGAGGCAAGAAGTGTGCAGTGTCTCTGCAGTGTCCAGTGAATGAGGAGAGTTAGCACCAGAAGATGAGACTTCTCTCCCTGCTCAGCAGAAAGTGTGATAGGAAGGAGGCATGGATACAGCTGATCACATGTCTGGAAAAGCAAGAAGCTGTGTAGGTGTCATGGAAGAGGAGGATGTGTCATTCTTGGAGGCACATCAGATAGTTTGACTCCTATTACACTGATCCTTTTCTCTAACCAAGCTTTTCCTGGATTAGTAAAGGAGCAATAGTAATGACCAGCAATGTTTTTTTTTTTTATGGTAACTTCTAATTTCTATGGTCTGGGAGCCATTAGCCTCTCAGTTTGTCTTAGACCTGCTTTCATGCACTCTTGAATGAGTCACGGCAAACAACAGGAGCTCTGCAGGCACAGTCGCATGCTTGAGCACAAAGGCCCTGCCCTCAGGAGTGACAGTCACTCAGTTGTGCTGGAAGGGCAGGTTAGAGGCTGCTTCTCAGCACTGCACTCCTCTGCCCTGCCAGAGCATCACCAGATGCAGGGAAGAGTCCTTTCCCAGACCAGCAGCTCTGACTATGAGAAGCTGCAAGACCAAGTCAGAAGCGAAACAAGACAGCGCCCTACTTAATCTCTGTCAGAAAGCACCAGCACTATTCTGGCCAAAGAGGTGACCTTCAGATCCTTACCACAAGCTGGACTCACTTCCACCCACAATGGTCTTGGTTCTTTTCAAGTGCAGTTATGGACTGGTGTAGTTGCATCATTGCAGAGCTCTTCATGGACCCTTGTTTTAGCATCAGATGGGTCTGGGGTTAGCACAAGACTTTAAGGGTGCTGGGAAATTAATGTACTGCTGTGGGATACACCTTGTTTGGGACTAGCTCTGCAGACTTCTGTTCTTACCCCGTGATACTTCAGCCTTGCTCACAGAAACAGGCCTGCATTCAGCCAAAGTAAGGATAGCTACACACCCTGAGCACCAGTTTACTAAAGCAGCGCAGTCAAGGCCAAGGGGTATTGAAATCCCAGGGACCAAATGCTTCCTGTCAGAAGGCCTGGAGGTGACTGTCACTTTAGAAGGGTCATCAAAAAACAACTGTGTCATGGGGTCTGAAGGAAGGAGTAGAAGCCTGAGACAGATATTGAAGGGAAGCTGAAGAGGCAGCAAGCAAAGCAGAAGGGCTGGGATTTGAGAAGAGCGCATTTACTACTGGCTGAACTTGTTACTGTTTCGGTGCAGTTAGCTCCTGTCTGTCACTCTCAATAAAAGTGTTATTGATTAGCATGTGACTTTATTGTAGGGAGCTGGCCAGGAGCCAAGGTGGAAGGACTCCAGAGGGAAAAGAGGACGACTGAGCTGGCAGGGAGGGGAGGGGGTAGGGGGGACGGAGGAGGAGGAAAAAGGAAGCTTGGAAACATAAAATCTTGAAAAGAGTAATTAATTCTGATCGTTACAGCAATCTATCCAGATTTTCAAGAATATTATAAATCAGTTGCCTGTACCCCTCCTATTAGCATTCACACTGGGGAGGGATCCTGAGGAGAATTGATCAACTGAGAATGCCAGTGCCCTGGGGAAGGACTTGGGTTCAGAGAGAGAAAGGAGGATTGTTTTGGCTGCTCATTTCAGACCAATCCTGTGCCCAGGTCCGTGTAAAACCAAGGAGACTGGAAGCATGGCCCTTCAGGAGAGATGCGTGGTCCCTTAGCTCACCTCCACTGCTGTTCCCTTGAGGGTATGCCAAAGGAAAGGGCAGATGGCCTGCAAATCTTTCTGAAAGTGAGAAACTGTTACTATCTCTTGCAGCTTAACTGGAAAAGAAAATACAAAAAGGAATTCCCTACAGAGAAAAATACAGTGTAGAAATTGAAGGGCAGAAAATGTATACTTTCTACATTAAATTAGAAATAATCTTTATTTTTTAAAAAAATCAACATTTTCTCTGAAATGTTTCATTCTAATTGCTTTCTTTGGGAAAAATTTCCTTTAAACCTGCTTCATTAACCACATAACCCCATTTTTCATGAAAAAATTAATTTTTTTCCCCTCCACCTGCAAACTACTTCCTTAATACTAGTGGCTTTGCAAAGTCATCTAGAGCTCCTAGGAAGAACATAAATGTGGAATAGGAATAGTAGCGAAAGATTATTCATTTAACTTCATGACAAAAGACAGTCCATCATTATCAAATAAGTCTTGGTCTACCATTTAGAAATAGAAGAAATAAAATTTTGATTAGATAACTGATGGATTTCCTATTTATGTATCTCAAAGACTTGCTCCCATTTCCCACCTTAAGGCTGGCCCACCTTCCATGAGGCTGTGCTCTCTCTCCTTGGAGGCTGACGAGGATGGAGCAGCTGTGGAGTTCTAATGGGAACCACTGGAGCTTTGTTCAGGGAGCTCAGCACAGGATAGCAGATAGTGTTGAAAGCTGGAGCCAGGGATGCTGACAGGGCTGCAGGACCAGACTTGTTCACTGTATACTCAGAATTTAAAAGCATGCTTGTTCAGCTCATCTGCTTTCCAGAGAATAAAAATACGCATGCTCCTGATGTTTAAGAGACATGTCCTGGCAGTGCAAATCCAGATACCAACAGGGACTTAACAGGACACAATGGTTTCAAAAAACAACCACCATTAAAGCACAACTCTTCATTTTCCCCCTTCTTCAAGACTCAGCTCTTGTACGTGATGGTCTGTTGTTGCCACATACTAATTTCACTGCTATCAGTATCCTGAGCTTTTGGTTTTTCTCCATTTCCCCACCTCTTTAATGGAAAACTGTTCTGACACCCCTCTTTCCAAAAACACACAAGTTTTTCATACTGGCTGTCCAGCCACCGCTGCAGGAACATCAGTGTGACAGCAGGCTGGTTCAGTGACCAGGTGTGGTGCCAGTTGTTCTGGAGTGACAATAGCACCAGTAGTTGAGCTCCTACCAGGACTATAGCCCAGGCAGCTTGCACCCTGCACTGAAGTAGCATTGGCCACAATCTCTGGTTGTGTGTGGCAACTTTCAGGCAGCATTAAGAGAGCATTAACTCTGCCACAGTATCAACTAATCACTGGAAGCTTTGATCCTCAAGCCACATGGAACATAGAATTTGGAACCACATGGAACCAAGCCACATGGAACTGGGTTGTCACATCTGTCCCTTTCCTCCTCCCTAGCGCACCTTCCCCTGTGACCTTTGCTACCTCCCTCCCTCCAGACTGGCAATAGTGCAGTGACTCCATTAAACCATGGCCCAGATGGCTTTCTCCTTTCTCTGAGTCCATCTGTGGCCACACTCTGCCAAGCAGGACATTTCCCTGCGGCTCCCTTCACTTGCCTAAACATAGGGTTTTGGTGCCATTTGGGATGCCTTGGGGTGCACAAGACATCTGCACAGAAATGGCAGATATGACCCAGGACTACAGGAGACCTGTGCCCATCTGCACCAGTGGCAGGAAGCCAGGCAGGGCACCAGAAATCTTTTAAAGCAAGAGACTCAAGCACCTAACACTGTTTCCAAGAAGCAAGCTGGGGTTTTGGTGTAGGGTGGTTATTAGATGTTATTGGGAGCAAAGACAAAGGAGTCCTTCTTTCTGTTGATATCTGCTTGACCTTGCCTTCCCACCAGAAGGCTCAGGAGAGAGTTTCTAGAATATTTTTCCAGCAAAGAGCAAGTAAAGATCTGTGCTAAAAATGAAAGGCAAGAGACAGTCATTTAAGTAGGGGAAGAAATCTACAGATTACCCCACATGTTCTCCTCTTCCTTCTCTTTGCACTATCTGAGCCATGATTATGGGGGAAAGGGAAGATTTTTTGAGAGATTAATAACTTGCTTGAATGCCTTTTTCTGCTTCCCATTTTTTCCCCCAGTACTTCCCTCTCCGATACCTGCTTTTTATATTCATTTTTTTATTTCTATTCCCTGTTTCCCCCACTGTTGCCAGCTCTTAGCTTCATTTACTAGTTTTGATTGCATGTTATTTACTTAGCACCTGTTGATTTGTGCCCTCAGGATTTCTCTGTTTTAAGCAAAAAGAATGCGTATGATTTTAAATGGACATAATTTTATAGAAGAAAAGAAACAATCACTGTATCTTCCTTCTCACTAGGAAAAAAACAAAAGATGTTTCAGCAGTTGGTCACAGCTAAGCTGATCCCAAAATGGTGACCACAGAAAGGGTCAGGGTAGGAATGACAGGAAATCACAACATGTGGAATGCATCATCTTATCTGTCATAGGTCTACTCAACTTGCAGTGGCTTTTAAAATGTTAATGACTTGACAGACAAAACTCAGCTCTTCCATATGAGGTACCTTCCTTGTCCTCCTCTTAGCAGAGCCATGAAGCATACAGAGTTGGACTTTGGAAACAAAACAGACTTGGGCAAGTAGGAGGCCAATAGACTTGCACAGTTATTGCAAGGTGCTGAGCTAACTATGGGTCCTAACATGTTCCCAACAGAAAACACAGAAAGTACTGCATTCCAGCACATGGAAAGGGTGCTCCCACCTTAAGTTTACTCCTACTTGGATTGCTGGTCTGACTGCCAGCCTCAGTGTGCCTCCTCCATCAGCACAATGACTTCCTGACCACTCCGCAGCCACCACTGCCATCATGCTGATGCCTTCCTTGGGAAAACATCCTACAGCCAGCTAAGAAACAGCAAGAGAGTCTAATTCCTTCACTGCCCCAGAGCAGGGGTCAGCCAAAAATCTTTATCAGAAAAATCAGGGCAGGACCTTAGCCATTCCCTCATACTTTATACTACTTACAAATTAAATTACAACGTATTTCTCAAAAATCATCCAACCATTTATTAACCAGGTAGCCTACTCTGAACACATATCAGCCCATGGTATGCATAAAGACAGTTTGCTTCTAGTATGGTTGGGGTTTGGGTGGTTTTTTTTGTTGTGGTGGGTTTTTTTGTGTTTTTTGTTTGTTTGGGGTTTTTTTGTGGTGTTTTTTGTTGTTGTTGTTTTTGTTTTGTTGGGTTTTTTTTGGATTGACAAAAGAAAATCTGCCAAACAATTGGATTTTTCGTCTTTTTTAACTGTAAAGGTGAAACATCACAGGAAGTAAAAACCTTACAAACACAGCAGCTTTTTCTGGTTTCTCTCTCTTCTTGCTCAGTGTCTCTGGGAGGGCCTGAGCTGTTCATACAAAATGGCAGGCTGACTCAGAGCTGTCTAGTCTTAAGTACTGACATCCACTTAAGTGGACTAGTCTTAAGTACTGACATGGCTTTAAGTCTATCAGTTTATGATGCCATCTGATGTATTAGATCATTAGTCACTGAAGTCACATGGTATTTGCATTGCCTCCTTATTGGATGGCCGATGCTTTAAACAAAACAGAAAATGTCAAGTCATTTCATTATGTTGTGGGTGATTTTTCTAATGAACGAGCATTTCAGCCAGAGATGCGTATTAGCTTTTAGGACTCATTTTCACAGGAAGTCAAACACTTTTCCATACTTATCAACAGCAGGAGAGAGGACATTTCCCCCATTTATAGCAAAACACAATGTATAAACATAACTTAATAGCACTATATATATATTTTTTTTTGGTAGACCAGCTTTTCCAGTTGTGTAGAAACAAGAACTGCAAAGGCACTAAAAATGGAATCAAGTTCAAAGACCAAAACATATGTGCTTCTGACAGCACACTTTGATTCTCAGCACTGGGTCATCATAATCGACCCCTTGGTGTTCACTTCAAATCCTCTCTTTTTAATCCATGCTCTTTCCTTTCCCAAGATGCAGAGTTTTACAGGTAGGATATTCAGGAGCACACAGCACTGGCTTATCTTTGACTTCACTGTGAGCACACACAGGCCAGTTGCAAATGTTTTTAAAACCTTTCCCAACATTCATCATCACCTTATACCCTTTCCTGCTACTTGAGCTTCTCGCCGCTCTAAATCCTTCTCTACCAACTTACGGGTTACTTTTCCTCACGACTTTCTTAGTCAAACTCAACTTATGATTTAATTCACACCAAAAGAAACTGTTACAAAAATACAGTCATGAAGCAGCTATGCAGGATACAAGGAAGTACTTGTGTTTCTGAAAGCACATGGGAAATGGTTCTTAGTTCTCAGCTGACAAGAACCACTTGAAATAGCAACACGTGCTCCATTCACCACCAGACCAGAAGATGCCCCACAGAGGGAACAGTGGCTCACTGATAATAGGAAAAAGACAACCAAAATTGCTCTGAGAGAGGGAAAGGAGGAGCTGCATGGAATAAAGTGTTCTCTGCTACCTTGTAGATGATGGAGTGTTCAGAGCAGAACTAAAACCTGCAGTGAGCAGACTGCCACGCACACACTGACTGTCCACAAGGTGAAATGATACTGAAGAGGCATTTCCACTGTTGAAGACTTTCTGAAAGGTCTGCTGAATCTGATGGGAAGAACATTTTTCAAACAGATCCAGACAACAAACTGCGCTTTCCACAATAAAAATACCCATTAAGCTCCATTATGGTTATTTTTATTGAAGCCAGTCTAGACATTCAAGCACAATTTTTATTCATCTCCAGATAAATGGAGATCTAGATAAAGATGGAGCCACTACCGCTGTGTTGGGTCAGACTTCATAACAGCCCAGTCATTATCCTATCTCCAACAGCAACCAGAACACAATAAGCATTCAAGCTTCCCTCATTCCCAAATGCCCTGTGACTCATACTCTGCCTCACTGTGTTAAACAGTTCTTCAGTATTTTTTTTCTTTTTTTCATTAATGCATTTAATATTTGGAAATAAAAAAGGAGGAAATTTGGTTTATTCTTCTGTTGATGAAATTAATCTCACTTGAAAGCTTGTTTTATTCTAATTTCCAATCTGCCCGAGATCTTTCAAGTCTATTTAATCCTAAAACACCAAATACTTTAAGAATTCTTTTTAAATAGTTTTCAGAAACTGGAAACAGTCAGCAGTTTCTCCCAAGGCTAATACAAGCTTGAAGATGCCCTTTGCTTTAAAACAAACACAAATTATGAGGTTTAGGCTTCAAACAAGTCTTTCCAACTAACCTTTCAGGTTTACAAATTATTGTCTCTAGCAGCTTTCTTGGCAGAGGAAGAACTGAAACCATGATCCCAGCCTGGCCTGCATTATCCTTTCTTGTGCTGGTAGTGAATTGGTACAATGTAAAGGTAATTTCTGAACCTGACAAATCCATGAGATGGAAGCTTCTGGTTCCCGAAAGACCTAGAAACCTTCCAGGCTACCTCAGCCTGGCTGTTTCTGGAGAAACTGGACGAGCTCATCTAGGATTGATGCTGAGGTTAAGAAATCTATCATGTTTTATTGTTCCTGCTGATATATGACACACCATCCTTCATCTCTTTGTAATGCAGAGTGCCTGCATGTTGGCTCACATTATACTGTCAGCTTCACTTTTACTCCCTCCTCCCCCAACTCCATTTGGTCTGTTCATGCTAAAAATAACATCAAGATTCATGACTATGAAAGGGATGGGCGCCAGAGAGAGGAAAACTTGCTGACTTAAAGACTCATGGCCATACTTACCACCTTCTACTGCAAGCCTGGATTGTCTCTATTTGAGGAACTTCATTTCTGACTCTGGAAAGTCTTTGGGGGGAAAAGTCACAAACTTGAGGAGATAGTCCACTATCTATATTAAAATCTCTTCAGCAATGCAGGTCGAGGAACAGATTGACACTTTCAGGAATTCCAGGTGCCAATCTTTTCTGTGACATGATCAAAGGCTGTTGAGAGGGTCTAATGGCATGGCTTATTCGGGAAAGGACACCAAAGCCCAAAGAAAAGTTCTGCACCTTCTTTTTAAGGCTCTCTGAGGTTTGCACCAGGTCTCAGACATCCCCCACATGCATGATCCATCTCTGTTTGAAAGCCTGACTGACAGCCCTTCCTTTCCACACAGTAAGCACACGCTTGCAGGGAAGAAAGGAGCTTTAGCAAAAGTACGTACAAGGAATTTGTTCTGCTAATCAAGTAGCAGATGTCTGCTCTGAGCTTATAACAAAAGCTTGCCCCTTTGTGGTATTCAGGGGCTCCAGGCCACTGGAGATGTGCCTTCCCAGTAAGATTTCTAATGCTGCTCATCTCTAGACATTTAAGAGCCTGGGGTTTTTCTCTTCAGTTATTGTTCTTTTCTAAAATCAGAGGTCTTTTCTTTCTTAAAGCGCAGCTACGGTGTCATGATGTCCTAATTTGTATAATTGCTGTCTATCCTAAAGTTTCCCCTGCAGTTTCAATTACATGTCTCACTTCAATTAAACTCTAATTCTTGTCCCAAACTGGCATACAGCATGGCTAACAGTCACGCTTATCCTGCTCTACCCCAAAGCCGCCTGCACTGTCCTAGTGGGATGGCTGAATAGAAAGCAGTTTGAAGCCACCCGGGATAAAATGCATTTGAAGAAATGTCAAATATTGATCCTGAGCTCTCACCTTTGTTTTGCATCTGGAGGAACACAATTTGAACCACAAAAACTTAGAGGAAATTTCAAATTCACGGTTTGAACCAGAGAGCTAAGGGAGAGCAGCAGAAATTGAATACCCTGCCCAGCTTCCTGGGTAAGGGAATGGAAGAGGTGAAAGGTTTGGTTGAGGGGGCTGAAGACCCTCTAGAAACTGTCCAAGGGATAAAACCATGCACTTTAAGCACTGTAAGAGGGAGATAGAGGAGAGGGTATTTTAGGGTTTGCCACACAGGCAGTAGGGCCCATTCCATAAAGCATCTTGTCGTGTAAACAAGATGTACCTTTGACATCCTCCCCTTCAGGGCACCAAGGCATGAAGCAGGCGATGTATTTCAAGCCAAACAGGTGATTTGTAGGTGCTAAGTGTTCATAAAGACAAGATTAAAGAGCTCTCTGATAGCAGGGCAGTAAATCATTCCCCACCTGCAGAGTTGAGTGCCGGGCACGGATGCTCCTCCGACCCTGATTAAATAAAGGATGGATCAGCAAGATGGGGGCTAAAGTTAGCTGACAGCTCATGAGTGAACTGGTGTCTTGCCTGCTGCTGTTGCTACTGATGGCTAATTTTCTCCCAAAGGAACCTTTGCAAAGGCTGGTAATTAAAACCGGTGGAAGGCAAACAGGCTCATGGGAAGGCAGACGTGTCTGTCCACTATCCCCCAACCATGAGCGTCCCCTGAGTGACAGACTGCATGGGTCAAAGCTGCTCCTGCATGAATAACATCCCAAGGTCTGGTGCTTTCACTTGCTCCAGTGAAAGAAAGCTACAAATAAATATCTAACAGCTTTATATCCAGCATTCAATGAACCCTGACAAGCTCCAGGTGTCCTACACAGAATGTTGGGGACCAAAGACACACACAAATAAATATATGTATGTATATATATGTATGCATATTTATGTATATGTATGTGTATATATATGTATGCATATGTATACATGTCTCCAAAACATCCTTATGTTTTCACAGCATCCCAGGCTCTCGCCTGAGAATCATACTTTCCCCTAGCCAGTCAGATGTGTGTGAAAATAATTATCTGAGTGTTACAATGTGGGAAGTGATGGCCCAGAGGAGGGAGCTTTTTCAGTCAAAGATTCAGAGTTTGATGGCAGAGCAGGTAACAGCACCTAGGCAGCATCAACTCCCAAGTCTCCTTCTTAAACAAGTACATGTTTAGACTAAAGAAGCAGGTTTTGTTTTAAATTACCTATTTGACTAGCCTAGATAGGACCCAAAAGAACTTAATGGAAGGGAAGCTTAATGGGACCTCATTAGATTGTTATAACATTTTTCCTGCACTGTGCTATTAGCTCTTTAAAATAGATTATCGGAAAGAACACACTTCACAGATTTAAATTACTTGTGACTTTTGCCTTACCTGAGTTATTTCTTTTACTTTTTATTCATCTGGAGTTTTCAGGCTAGTTGGTGAGATATTTCTTTTCCATTTCTAAATTTACAGATACTTGTAGGAAGCTGGCTCAGTTGGGTTGTTAGTGAATCTACTCGATCCTAATGAAAAAAAATCATTTTAATTGATGGATTCAAATCTTGGAATATTTTGCTGTAACACTAAGCAAAAGAGGAGTTTTCAAGTTGTTTTTCAAAGAGGCAACATACTAACAAGAAGATAGGCAGTCTAGGGGTTTTGGGGGTGTTTCTCCCATTTGGCCATTGCATTGAAGCTAGTAATATTCAAAGATCATCCAAGTGCCAGAGTCAGACTTGAGTTGCATTTACAGTCAACATTCCCTAAACTTGGGTGTGCTCAGATTTGCCCCACTATAAGGAAGGAAAGACAGTGCAAGAAAGATCTGGAGCATTGGATAGCCATGATCAGGTGTTTTACCTCCAGCCAAGCTCTAGAACTGACCACGTAGCTTTGTTACAAAAGCTTTGGCACTGAACTTTGGGCTGAGAATGGAAGTGGCTACTCTTTGACTTAAAGAGCAAGTATTGCCTTCACGTGTTGCAGGGATAGCTCAAAGGTACAATCAATAGAGAAGTTAAAACAGGGGATAGGGAGACCTAAAAGCTGAGAAGTACCATATAGTTGATTTTCCTGAAAGATAACTGCTTGTTTTGATGCTCATCCAACACTTAACTATCTGCACTGATAAAAACAACCCACAATAAAGGCAGTTGCTGCTTCACAGTTCATGATGTTCTACATTCAGCATCCTGTGTCCACTTTCATGAAGCAGAACAAAAGCACATGCAGACCACTAAGTGTATTTTTTTTTTGCACCAGCATCTCCTTCTTTTCACATTACAACTAAATTAATTTCCCTATGGGAACAGTATTTTCACATTTTATAAACTTTTGAAGCCAGTTTCCTCCTACACTGTATGTTCCATTCAAAATACTGCCTCACTTTCTGATGAGGGAAAATGGGGTCAGTTCCCTTTGCATCTGTCTCATCATTGATCCATGCCCTGGTTTTGGCTGGGGGAGAGTTAATTTTCTTCACAGTGGAGGGTATGGGGTTTGTTTTGAATTTGTGCAGAACAAAGTAGTGATAATACAGTGATGTTTTTATCATTGCTGGGCAGGGCTTAGAGACAAGGCCTTTTCTGCTTTTTGTACTGCCGTGCTGGCCTGGAGACTGGGGGTGCCTGGGAAACTGGGAGGAGACACAACTGGGGCAGGTGACCCAAACAGACCACAGGGATAGTCCATTCCCTATCCTCTCATCATACTCAGTATATAAAGCTGAAGGAAGAAATGAATCAATTTGGATTGATGGTGTTTGTCTTCCCAAATAACTGTTACACGTGATGTGGCCCCGCTCTCCTGGGGATGGCTGAACACCTGCTTGCCCATGGGAAGTGGTGAATTAGTTCTTTGCTTTGCTTGTGTGGGCAGTTTTTTCTTTCCCTCTTAAATTGTCTTTACCTCAACCCACAAGTTTTCCAGCTTTTATCCTTCTGATTCTCCCCCTGATCCTGCTGGTGGGGGAGTGAACAAGCAGCTGCCTGGGGTTAAACCAATATCCTGAGACTCTGCTGTTACACTGTGGTGCACTCCAGAATAACTTCAGATTTCACTAATGCTGAGATTTCAGTGATTGAACCCACTCTTTATGTATAAAGGCACAAACTTGTAGGCAGGGCTTTGGCAAGGAGCGTTGGCTGTGGAGTTACTGTGCAGGAGAAAATTGCAGGACTCTTTTCATGCCCACCTCACCAAGATGCTGTTTCATCCCACCAACTTTCCCATGCCAATCCCCTGCTTGAAACAAAAGGCATGCTTTAAGTTATGGAGCACATTTCAGTATTAGCCCATCCACTGACTGCTTCACTGCACCTCAGATGTAGAACTTGACAGACACCACAATTTGATAGCAAGTCAATATTTGCAACATTCCAGTCTTTTTTTAAGTGGACTGCTCCTCCTTGCTCAGAGTTAGTGTGAGCTTGGCTGCACCTGCACTAGATTCTTGTCCCTCTCTAATTAACCATTTTATTCTACCCAAATATGGAAAAACATTAGTGTATAGACACAACCCAGATGTTTGCTCCTCAGTGTAAGTATTGGTGTTTTACCATGTGCTGGTGGTTAGGTCTGAATCCTGAAAGAGTCCTTGGGTCTTTTTGAGCTATGACTGCATTCACTGACTGAGAGCTGTCAGCTGTTTACATTCCTCCTCCTGGTTTTGCATGAGTTGATTTAAACATACTAGTTTAGGATGAGGAAAGGCAGGGATGAAACCAGATAACACCAAAGCTCATTACAGTGAGATGGAGGCCCCATCCCTGGAAGTGTTCAAGACCATGTTGGATTGGGCTTTGAGCAGCCTGGTTTAGTGGAAAGATCCTTGTCCACAGCATGTCCATTTCTAGTTGAAATGAGAAGACTTATAAAGTCCCTTCCAACCCAACCCATTCTGTGTTTCCATGGGCAAACTCAGGCCATGAATCCCTCCACACAACTCCACCCAAAGGTACCCAAAGGCATTATGAGACGCCCACTGGGCACCATCCATGGGCTGTAGCAGCCAAAGGGATCCTCACATGCCGTGGTTGAACAATGTGTCTTCAGGAAGCTACACAGATATCTTCTGAAAAATATATTTTCTCCCTTATCCAGAGGAAGGAGTGAGTGCAGGGACTCAACCACAAACCTGCAGCTGGGAAAAAGCAAGTGGAGAAGGCAGCTGGGTTCGGCGCCCATCCCTGCCAAACCCTTGGCTTCCCCATGTTTTGGCTGTGCAGCAGTGAGAAGAGCATTCCCCCTTTTCTATGAGGGCCAGGCAGATGAATGTCTCGGAGACAACGAAGGGTTTTTTGCTTGTGGCATTAGCAGGGACCACCTACGTATCTTGGACAGTTCCCTGGAAAGCCGTGACGTGGGCCGGAGCAGCACGCCTGCCTCCCTGTTCCCGCGCCTCTCGCTGCCACCCCCTGTGCCTGCCACCCTTGCCAGCTGCCACTGCTGAACGTGGCACCACCTGTGCCAAGAACAACGATCCTCCAAGCAGAGCTGCCCAAGCACTGCCAGTCCCTCCATCCTGCTCCGCTCCCTGCGTCTCTGCCGTTGATTTACGTATCTCCGCACTGTTATTTATCAGCCGCTCCGTAATTAATCAGGCGCAGAGCTTGGCAGCACTAAATGAGCAGCCTGTCTCCAGTGTTCCCACTGCCACCAGCCTCCTCCCCTCCCAGCTACCATGCTTTATCACACACCACAACACTGGAGCCTGCGTTCAGCCGCTCCTCATAACAGCAGCCAGGGGGGCTTTTCAAATGATCTCATCTCACCGGGAGAGCAGGCACTCATCCTGCCAGACTGGCAGGAAGGGAGGAATTAGCATACAGGTAAATGCCAGCTTCCTGCCGGTTATCCCACCAGCCACCTGGCTAAAGAGCTGCAGTCGCTCTGAGATTAAATATCGTGCTGTTCCTTGCTTCCTGACCTCTTCCTGCCCCTGCCACCCTAGCCTCAAATCTCTCGCCTTTCTGTCAGGTTGCTTTCTCTCATTTTCTACCTTTGCATCTTGTCCCAACATCCTTCTTTTGCTTTTCTCTTCTTCACTTTCCAATGCCTTTTTCTCATGTTACCTTCTTGCACTCAGCCACTCTTACTGCTGCTCCGTTTCTCCCCAGTTCCCCTCTCACATAAGACCCAGATTAAGTACACTGTGCAAATAAAATTATACTGTGTTGTTTTCATGAACAAAAGCATAAGAAGAACCTGGACTCCAAAAGTCCTTCAGCTCAAATCTATTAGATAGAAAGACCACAGATCTTAATCCAATAATAACATTTTGGCTCTGCCTCAGATTGAAAAGCAAGGCTCAGGAGACATGGGTTACATTCCTAGAGATGGTGTTTGTGGACTGACATGCTATTAGCAAGACACGCTGCACCTCAATTTACCTTTCATTAAAATATAGAGGACAGAGATGCGAACTGACCCAAACTGATACAGTGTCCAGGCTTGTAAAAGTAATCACACACTCAGGGTTAAAGTGGAGGTTTCAAAGATTGTCTAGAAATTTAAAATCTCTCTCCCTTTTTATTCAGTATGGAGGCTGGTATTGAACACCCACTTTTCTGAAACAAACTGTGGGAAAATAAGCGGAGACTATAGCATTAGGAAAACTTGGCTTCATCACTCTGTAAATTTATTGCTGCTCTTTTCATGCTAAGGTCCCCCTGTGGGGGATGTGCCTTAAAAAGGCTTCTGCAGGAGCAAGCTGTGATGCAGTGCAGACACAGTGAAGTCTTCACAGAGAACCTGGGCACTGAACAAGCCCTCCACTGGCAAAGGCATCACTTTTGAGTGACGCCTGTGCAGCATACCTTGGTTTGTCACATCCTCTTTCCCTAAAAAACATAGGAAACATGGATGTTTCCTAGATCTCAGCTGAGTTCCTCAGGCTTCTTAACTCTCCCCACACTAGCATGCTGCCTGAAATAAACCACCCTTTCTGACTGAGGTGAGCTCTTCAGACAAACAGGGCAAAGGAAGAGAAGCGTAAGCTTTGTCCCAGTGCAAAATAACAACATTAAACTGGCAGTCTCTGACACTTGACAGCCTTGCAAAAGGGCTGTAGACGAGGAGACCTGAGCAAGGGACTCTTGTGACACCTAAGTGCCACCAATTAATTCAACTCCTCTCTGTTGGCCCATTGCACATAACTAAAGCAGGACTGACATTAGTCAGGCTTACCCAGATATTGAGCACAAGAGGTAATCAGAGGGTTGATAAGAATTCTGATGTATCCACTTGCCCATGCTTTTCAGGCTAGAAAGCATTGTTTTTATCCTGCATGAAGAATGCAGGTGGGAAGCAAGAAATAAGAGGAAAAGAATTGAAATATCTAGTGCAAAATTTCATTTAATTATTTAAAAGCAGATGGGGGTATAATAGGAAAAACAAGAGGAGAGATTAGAAGGAGAGGAAAGAGTAGTAAGGAAGGCAAGCTGTAGAAAATTGAGGTAATAGGAAATGAGGCAGATACAGAGAGATGCAGAAAGCCCTGTTGAAAACCTTTATTTTAGCTCTACTATGCAGATGCTTAGCAGAATTTTTGCTGCCAATGATGAGATGTTTCTGTTTCTCATGGATTTCTAGCTAACAGTCTCATATTTTCCCTTTGGCTGAGGGCATGGAATGTGTGTAAAATGCCAGTTATTGCACTTCCTTGGAGCTTTGTCTCTGTAGGACTCCTGCTCTTTCAGGGGACTCCTGGAGGGTGCAAAAACAGCAATTCAAAAAGCATTAGAGAAATATAGTTGTTCCTAAAAGTCTCAGGTGGAAGGAACATTATCCAGAAAGAGAACTAATTATTGTGTGGATTAAGGCCACTGGCTGGGTTTGCAGAGTTAGCAGATGGACAAGAACGCAGTGGAGTCCCTTTTCACGATGGATGGCATGGTGAGAACATCTGTCTGCTGCAAGCAGGAATATGTTCCTGGTCCACTTGGCCTCAAAAACAGAAGTGCAACCTCCTACTTGGACACAACTCACAGAAACCAAAACTGCATTGAGGAGCTTTTTTATGTTGTGAGATCAAAGGGCTGAGACTTGGCTTTGCAGAAGGGGTTTGAACGAGCCTCACAGTGTTGCAGACTGAGAACTGCTTAGATAGAGCTATAAAAGTAATTGCTAAAAAGACATTACCTTACAAAACCTTTTGCCACTAGATTATGAGTTTGACTCCTGTGCATTTCTGGTGGCACATTAAAATTATTACCATTTGCATCTGACCACTGTGTAGTGGTCTGTGTGTGAAGGAAGGTTTGTGGCCCTCAGCCATATCCCACTGAGCACATTGAAATCCCTGTGAGCACTGAGTGTAAGGATAGGTGATCCAGTTCTACCAGACTGAAGTCAGTGCAAATTGGCACAAATGGGAGATCCACCCTACAAGAACTCTCAGGGGCTGGGGCAGATCCATCCACAGAAAAAAACGAAGTCCACTCCTTAACTATGCAAAGATCAGGACTAAATCAACAGCCCTAGACACACAATGCTCCTTAAGTTGAAGTCTGCCACATCAACTAGAAAAACACATTACATTCCACCATAGCTCAGCAACTGGAGCTTCAAGTATTCCCAGAAGGGCCATCCTGCACTTGACACATGACAAAAAACATGGAAAAATCACTGTAGAAAGATAAAACCATGGTGTGTTCCTTGGAGCAGAGAGAGTCTGGGTCCTTGGAAGCTCCTAAGCAAGAATTGCCAGAGTGCTTGGCCGAACAGGCAGGAGAAAACCAGTGGGCATCTGATTTCTGTCCTCTCTCTCACACATAAACACAATTCCTGGTAGCAGCCAATGCAGGGTAGCAGCAGCACTGCCACACAGAGATCCCTGCCACACAAAGATCACTGCCACACTGAGTGGAGACACGCTCAGCTCAGCTGTAAGGGAGCTAACTCAGCTAGGGGAAGCAGTCTTTGCCCAGCGGCATGGTGCTTAAGTTGGGCCAGTTGACCCTGCTGGGACCCAGCATAAGACTACAATATACCCACAAGGATTTGAACTCCATTGATCTTCAAAGTAATGAGTAACAAGCATTCATTTTGCAGAGGAAAAGGGCAAGGAGAGGGGAGAAAGGCTCACACACAAGAGACCATGGCAGACCATCCCAAGCAGCTGCCTGTGTCCTGTTTCCAGGTCCATGTTGTTGCCCTGATTCTTGCAGCACATCTGCTGCCCTCACAACCCTGCAACAGCCATTTCCCCAGCGGGCCCAGACACATCACAACTTTTTAGCAGCCCAAAGAACAAGGCAGAGGAGGACTGTCTGAAAATGACAAACAGAATTATCCTGGTGTTATGCAGGGCAGCAGTTGGAGCCAGCACTGCTATTTACAAGGGATGCAGCTTGCAAAAAGCAAACTTCTCTCCATGGCCCACGGAGTCTCTGCTCTAACTAACATATCGTGTGACACTGAAGGCAGATAATTAATCTCTCATCACAGCACCTGTCCACACCACCCTTTTCCCTTATCTAATATCTTCGTCCCTGTACCTCCCTTTAGAGACACCATTTACAGCAAGGGGGAGTGAGGTTTATCACTGCCACCTATTGGCATTTGCCCTACAGGAAGAACACGAGGACATGGCAATCCTCTGCACAAAACCATCACCACTTTTCTCACCACATATCTTCCTGTAAACCTGCATATGCTTTGATGGCCAGAGTGTAAAAACACAGCACATATTCTGGATGGGCCTGTAAACTCATTATAAGCAAAGCTGCATTAGCAACAGTCCCCTTGTTAGCAGTTTTGGGGGTGGTGGTTTGGTTTTTGTTCCGTTGGGGTATTTTGTTTGGTTTTGCATTTTTGGTTTGTTGTTGGGTTTTTTTTTTTTCTTTATTCACTTGTAGGACATAATACCAGAACTGCACTCTTCCATGTGGATATAGCAACTCATCTGGAGCCAGATCTTTTAAGTATGACATGGCATTACGTGTTTTGGATATACTCTGCAGGCCCTTATAATCTGTGAAGAGCTTTCCCCTCAGTACTGGAAGCCAGTCTTATAGGGCACTCTGGGAGCATCCATGTTGAACTAAATTTGGGATATCTGGCACAGTTCTGTATTAAGGTCAACTTTACTTAGCTCTAGCCATCCAGGCGAAAGGTCTGTTTTCCTGCTGGTTCTATAACACACATACAGGCACAATGCAGAAAGCATTTTAAGTTTTCAACTAAATCTACCTCCTGCTTTGAAGCTCAAAAGGTCAGACTCCAGGTGGGGTTTGACACCAGCACTGGAATAGAGAAGAGGCAGGAGGAGTGTTGCTGGTCAAAAGCTGGGGGCATTGACAGAGTTGTGTCTGGGGACCTCTGAACTGAAATACCAGGAGGGCTGCAGGGCAGATGGGGGCACTGCCAGACTTATCTAGGTGGGCAAAGCTTGTTTGCTTCACACAGAACATGCCTGGATTCAGTCCCTGATGCAAGTCCCTCCTTTAATAAAAATCAGAACTCTACTCTGATAAAGCAGCAGAAGAGAAAGCCATCCCTTGTTCTCTAAAGCTGACCTTTCCCTTTCCCCAGCATAGTTAGATCCCTTACAAGATTTGGTACATTTAAGAAGAATTTTTAAAAAAACATTTTTACAAACATGTTCTGCATGACCGCTTCCACTAATCCTGCCGACAGGAGCGATCAATGCCTTTAAAGGAGATTTGTGGAAACCACAAAGAGTCAAATGCTGCCACTATGGAGATAAATGCCCCTTCAGTTCCTCAGCTGATGCTCACCACAACACACCTCCTCGGGGGAAGGTTTTGCTACAGACCCAGCTTATTATTAAGGTGGGACAGAAGTTCAGGACTGACTCACTAAGAACGGCTCCCCACCTGGCTTAATTTCTCACTAGAAAGAACTGTGCTTAAAGCACAGCTACAGCACCCTTTTACACTATGCTGGATTATTAATTCAACATCGATCCAGAGGAAACACACACTCCACTTCCTACAGCACCCTGCTTTTGAAGGTAACCCGTTCTCTCTATCGACCAGGCTGAAGGTTGCTTAAATTAGCAAGAATAAATAAAACCTCAACTCCACTGAATAGCAAAGAGATTTGAAAAAATGTTCCATTTTTTCTGTTTTTCATCCAAAATCAGGATTTCAGTACACTGTCCCTGATTAGCTCTTTACATGTGAAACATTTTTACCCATCTCTTTTTTTGAATCAATGCAGGCAGCAAGTAATCTGGGCAGAGGCTCCTGCACTCAAACCAGATAACAAATCAAGCTATTCAAGATTAAATGCATTACCCTGCTTCCCACTATTTTAAAGGCCAGAGTTCTATAAACTAGTGCCAGATGTTTTAATTAGCAGAAAGCAACAGCATATTCCCGCACAGCATGTTCCAGAAGGGATACTGAAGCAACAAAGTAAAAAATCTCAACACTGAACGAATGCATGTTTCATTATACATCTTTGACTGCTTCCCCTGCACTCTGCCCACAAGCCTGCCTTTCCTAGGACTCATTCCAAAATATTACTTCAAGTAGATTTTGTTTTGTTCTTTACCATTTCCTGGAAACCTTTGTAAATGTATTCCACCGGCGTTTCTCAACTTCCCCTACTCAATCAATCTTTGTCCCAACCCAAATCTATTTCACTTCATTTGAAGAAACTAACTCTGCCTCCTGATCTAACAGAGACTCCATTAGGGATGCAGCCACAGCACATTTTACAGTCTGTTTGAACCTGTGGACACAGCAAGGCAAAAATTAATACTTCCCCTAAAAAAGTCATACGAGAATGTTTCTTACATGAGGCACATGCCATCCACAGGGGGATGATGCAATATGATACAGTTGCAGTTCAGTCACTACTCAGCTCATGAGGATCTCAAGATAAAGTTTTGCAGACTTGTGTGCACATGCAAGTATAAAATACAAGAGGGATTTCAAGCGACATCATACAGAACAAGAGCAGTCTGGGATGTTTGTTATCAAGATGATACTGCTGCCAAGACATGACTTAGGCATTATATGTTGGAGAACAGAAAGAGTGACCATTACCTCACAAAAGGTCTTATACCTTTTCCCCTAATGTTCCCCATTTTGTCCTCAGCATAAGTTTCTGAAAGCCTGTCTCTGCAAAACTGGGGAGAGGCACTGGACACCTCCCGATGACTACTGGGCAGGTGCAGTCTGCTCTCTGTTCCAGCACATTGTGGTGCCACATTTGGGGACAGCATTCACACTGTTCACACTTAGCACAGTCGGGAGATATTTCTGAAGCTTTTAGTGAAGGTTATAAAATTCTGTGGGGGATGGCTATCCCCAAGACAAGAGCTGTCCTCAATACCAGGATTATATTGGTTTTTCCACCATCAGTAGAGTTCTGACCATTTTGTTCTCTTCCTTGTAGAAACCATCATAGCTAGGCAGACAGTTTTGAAAATATTGGGCTGATAAAAAGGGAAAGATACAACAAAATTATGCCCTCATCAGTGTATCTGCACTGGAAGAAATACACAACAAAAAGCCAACACAACTAAAACATTTACCACTTCTTAATACTTCCTAAGTATGAAGTGAAAAATTAGAAAGGAAAAAGGAAATACAAGTTCTGGTTAATGATATCCATTTGGTTTCTGAAATAGGCTTCAGGTAAAGCCCAATGGTCAATTGGTACATTGTGTTCTTGGAAATCCAGTTTGGCACTACTGCATCTTTCTAGAAATGCAGTGAGCTGGGACAATCTACATGCTTGTTCCTCTCCTTCCTCTCCTGCTCTTGCCTCTTCTTTGTTCCTTCCTTCATCTGCTTCAGTGGCTTATTTCTGATTTCTCCTGTCCTTTGGAGTTATCAGGAGTAAGACACAAGATTGATTCTCCAGGTCAAACTGTTCCTCATCAATTATAGTAAACAAACCAGGAACGTGTTTTCTAGCCAGTCAGTCTCCTTTCTCTCTCCCTCTCTCACACACACATAGATGTCCTTCTATTTCCAAGGAAAACAGGAGCTGAAGTGGGTCAATTTGTTATTTTCTCTTTGAAGAAAACCATAGTCACATTTCCCTGATTTAATAATTCCTACAGAAAATGGGATTTCTTGGTGAGAAACAATACCAGGTATTGATACAAACAGATAGGATTAGAGATACAAAAATCTAAATCCATTTTTGGCAATTCATGTTTATGTACTTCAGGTTTTTGATTCACTTCAAGAGAAAGGATTAGGGGTACATAGAATAACAAATCAAGCTGATGAGAGCTTTTTAATTGAAAAGGCAATGGCATAGAGACTGGCTTCCAAAATGGCTATGAGGAAATACCTGAAAGAAGGGGAGAAGCAGAATGAAAGAGAGAGAGAGAGATAGAGAGAGAACAGGAAAGGGAAAAGGTCATTAATTCCTAGCCTTCTTTCATTTCCTTAGCTGCACAGTCTTTTCCCTCAGCAGCTTCCCATAGCTAAAGCCAAATCTGTGAGAAAGTTTTTCACCAGTAGTCCCCATCTCATTCAGCAGAGAGGTCAATATTCCATCCCTTCAGAGAGAGCTGCGCTGGTGCATGAATGGTGCAGATGGGTGGTACAAGGCTGTCACAGTGGCTGGGTGGCACAGTGCTGCCATCATGCAGTCAGCAGCGCCCACAGCTTGGTTTTGGCCATGGCTAGCGGGGCAGGTACAGGGTGCTTCTCACTCACTTGCCCTCAGTTCACTAAGGTCCCAGGAGAGCCAAAGGTGGGCCCAGTCCATCCCTCCTTTCTCTGAAGGGACACACCCATCTCCAGGGAAAGGGGTCTCTCAGCTTTTCAAAAGACCAGCAGTGATTTGCTGTTACAGAGAGCTGTTGCATCTCTGATGCTTTCACTGCTGAAGCACAAAATCATTATATTCTCTTTTGGTCCCAACAGCTTCTAGAGGAAATGCCATTACAAGCAGCTTTTTCTGGGTCAAGCCAATTTCTACCTTCTCCCTGGCCACAAGACAAAGCCAATGCCCAATTTTATTTAGGACAAGACCACCTGCATGACCCTGAGAATGTTGGTGCCATGACACATGAAACATTACAACATCCCAATACAACATCTCAGCTCATGACAGAGCTGAATCCTTAGATCTTCAGCCTTAAGAAGGTTGTCAAAGACAATAACAGCTTTGTTATAAAATGTAACTCACATCTGGGATCTAGACACCTTTCTGACAAGGCAATAAGGAGAAGGCAGGACCACTGCACAGCTGAATTCCCTTCTTGAATAAGGAAGGCAAACAAAGATCCAAGACCAAAACCATACTGACTAGTAATAAGCTACAAAACCACTTTGAAAAAAACACATCTCCTTACATCATCCACAGCTAGAAGTGGACAACCCAAGAAATAACTACAAAATCCCAGTTTTTTTGCACCATCACTCAGGTGCTGACAATTGATACAGGTTTCAAGAGCACACTGTCATCATCACAACCAAAACTCTCTTCCCCAACATTGCTGATCTGCCTCTTTAGTGCTTTTTAGGAATTCTTTGTATGTTAACACTAGCACAAAATGCTAGACTCTTGCTGTGGTCTGTCTTGTCTCACAGTGCCTCTGAATTCTTTGATAATAAAAATGCCTGCCTGACTGGTGTATGTACTTTCCATGACAATCTAGCATGTGAATTTGGAGGATCCTTAACAGATGTTCGTGATGGTCAAATAAGCTTTGGCTGTTCTTACACATATTAAACTAGTGTACTATTAAATACATGCAAAAAGTGAAGGAGATCTGCGAGGCTGCACAACCTTTCTAAATGAAGAAGCTTGTTATAAAGCCACAGAGAAGTCTGCAAGAGTAAAACTCTAAAAACTAAACAAGTCCTGACTCCAGACTTTTCCTGAGTTTTATGTCTTTTTCTCCCCTTTCTTCCTTTCATTTAATAATAAAAAAAATTAATAAGTGGAATGTTCTGTAGTTACTTTGAAAGAAGTAATTTAATAAAAAATTCAGAGTGCCTCAAGTTAATTTAATTCAATCCTAGGCTCATGCTGCTGCCAAATTGCACATTTCAAAACTGCATAGCCAAAGAACTTTAGGTGCCCTCTGAGAATGCCTGAAGTTAAAGAAAAGGCAGAGAAAAAAAGACCCAGGAAAGCAAATTAAGGCAAATACCTTGTTGGGGGTTGGAGGGAAAAGAGGAGGAAGAGAAAGAAGAGGAAGTTTCAATTAATGTGCAAGTGATTTAGTGTTAAAGAACAGTAGTTGGGTGGAAGCGTTGCCCGGCAATTATTTAACAGCCTTTGAAGGAATGATGGTGTAGGTCAGGCCAGTGAAGAGGAGGAAAGCTCATCAGTAAGGAATTACTATTTTGCTAAATGAAAGTACAGCACAACAATTGAGTCCTGAGGGTCAAGCAAGAGAAATCAAGGCTCTCTGGACTAAATTCTTCCATAGGATGCATTCAGCAAGGGTCTGCAGACATGCATCCTGAGACATGATCCAGTCTGGAGACTGTGAACACACATTATGGGTCTGATCCATTCCCACCGAGGCAAAACCACAGCAAAAGCAGGACTGAGAACAGTAAGTTGTTAGCTGACATCTGGGGTAGCTAAGAACCCATAGTGGATAGCTGGTAGGCAAGAAAACACCTTAGAAATGTTCAGCTATAATTCCTGATGTCCCTAATGTCCTGATGTCCTACCCCAGAAATAGCCTAGTAATTAAGAGGTAGGATGCAATTTTGGTCTCGTAACTTTGCTCTGGAAAAACAATGCATGATACATTACCAAACCAAGATGTTTTTCACCAGTCCTGTCTATCCATACAAGTCCCTGGATCACATTGCCACCACATTGTCCTTCTACTTCATTTGCAAAAACCCGTACTCAGAAATTTGCCATCTGATACACAGTCTTTAAGTTAGGAATAATGTTTCTAGCATGCAACTTGTTCCATCTCACAACTGCCACAGCTAAGCAGACCTACCTATCATCACCTCTGTCCTCTCTGTCCCCTTGGCCTCTCTTGGTGTCATCAGTGTCTTTACAACAGGGTGGGTATAGGTGTTAAGCCCCTCAGAACAGAGAGTGTTGATTATTATAAGTGTGTACCAACATTCCTCTGTGTCCTCAAGGCTTATGAAACGGGTTATAGCATGACTGCCAGTAATACCAGTGGACTGGATTTGATGACCCAAACAGGTCCTCTGGAGCCCTATACCCCCAATCACTTGTGAATTGTTTCTGCTATTACCATTGGTTCTAATCTTATTGTTTACTTCTTGGAGCAGGTGAAGGTAAATTCCACTGGCTTTCTTCAGGTTCAAGGTTAAAGCAGCTCTGCTTGAAAAAGTATTACATCCTAAATAAGCAATACAGTTTTGATACTGTCTGCTATGATTTCCTCTTCAGGAGGATACAAGTTAAGCTGGATGTCATTGGAAAGTCAGTTCTTTCAACAAGATTTTTGATAAAGCCACATAATTAACAAATGACCTTGATGTTATCATACCAACTGGGCACGTTTTCCATTGTAACAAATACCTCAGCTGTGTCAGAAGATTTTCCAATGTGCTTTCTGTATATGTGTAAAAATACATGAACAAAGAGAAACAGAACACTAATTTTTACATATATTTAATCTATATATGTATTTAAAAAATCAGTGCTTTCTAGCTCATGCTGTTTCTCTTCAATTTTCCTTTTTTTTATCTACTTGTTTCATATTTTAGGTCTTTCACAGTCTACTTCCCCCCATCCTATCTGCTTCTTTAGAAAATTATGATAATGGCCCGAGTTCTTCAAATGTATAGACTTTGATAGGAAACATCGTTTCCAGCTACAGCAAAAAAAAAGGTGCAAACTTGTTCCCAGCTTCACCCATTTTATGCAATCTTTGCATCCCCTACACTCCACATGCTGATGACTCGATTGTAACTTAGAGCTGTCTATTTCTGAACTATATCAAACTTAATTTCCATGAACAACCAATGTTATGGCAACAGGCTGAGTTTCAGTAAAAAAGATTTATAATACACATACTACTATTTACTGGCTTTTCTAATATTTACTGTGGTATCTGAAAGGGCTTTACGTGCATCTCAGAAGTTATCCCCCCATTTGGCATCTAGGGAACAGAAGTCCATATCCTCTAAGATAATTAGATACTTAATGATCTACGTGTCTATTTACTTTTTGAGGATCTCAGCTGCAGAGAATATTAAGCGACTTACCCAAATGTCATACAAAAAGGTTGCGGTAGTGTCTTTAAAAAAAAAAAAAAAAATCACAACAGAACCAGAAAGCAATCTCCTAAATCCATATACTTTGTCTTAACTACTATCCTTGTGAATTACACTGTTATATAATGTAATTAGAAGAAAATAGCAAGTTCTATTCTAGGAACTTCTAATCAGCGACAAGCACTGCACTCCTAACGATCTCATTAGAAAAGAAATGCATAATTGCACGATAGCACCATCGAACCAGCTACACCTCCAGCCAGAGGGGCATCCCTTTTCTGCAGAGACAGCGCGACTTCGAGTAAGGCCACTTCTGCTACAGGCAACAGCAGAAACACAGAAAAGTAAGAAGCCATAGGACCTTGTCTCTTCTAAAATATGTGGCTAGGGTTTTTGCAAAATAAAAGAAGGAAAGGAAAACTCTTACCAAGGTATTGTTTATTGAGAATAAATGCTAAGCTGATGTTCTGCTGCAGTTCTGAAGTGCAGCAGTTTTATAAGCAAAGCCTACTTCCAGTAGAAATAGAACTAGAACTTCCTGGCACTTTGGATTTTGATCCAATCTTTGCAAATACATTCATATTCTGTAATCACTTTGTCCATTTTATTTATACCTGCCTATTCTTAACTTGCATGTTCCAAAGCAAGCACCTCACTGCAACACCATAAATTGAGGAGCCCAACCTTTCTGGCCTATCTTTACAGGTTTGGTACAGCTCAGGCCAGACACCACATGCTTGATGCAACAACAAATGCTATGACCCAACCCTTTTTTCAGAGGATGAAAGAACCCAAGCAGGCAGCTGGCCCAAGCTCCTAGTGTCAGAGCAGACAACTGCAATCATCAACAGCAGTCATTACAGACCATGGCTGAGCTGTAAGCCTTGACTTAGCTTTGAGGACCTCCAGAATATGAGAGCAATGTGATCTAGATTTTGTATTAGAAGTAAGCACTGGATGTAACACATCACTCTCCTCAGCAGGACCTGCTTCAGCAGGTCCTCTTCAGGAGAGAGTGTGCTCCAGTGGCAGGAATCACAGCTGCAATTATGGGATAACAGGAAAGTCCTGTAGGATCCCTATGCAGTTATGATTAGTAACTCATGACACACGGGAAGACAGTTTAAGGTTTTCAAAACAGTTGTAGTAGCTGCTGAATGATATTTGCAGCTCTTTCACAGTTTCCTCTGCTAGCATCAGCAAACTCCTACTTGAGTGTGCCACTCTGTAAAATGGGAATTTTACAGCTCCACAGGGAAGATGTGAAGGAGTAAAGCACCAAAGCGAGGAGTTAGGCGCCTAAAAGCTTTATTGATCCAGGTCTGAGTATACCGTATTATTGGACTCTATGTTAGGTCATATCTGGGAGCCTAAGAAAAGCAGCTGTAAGAGGCAGCAACAGGATTGAACTCTAAAGTAACGGAAGAATAGAAGAAAAACCATGAACTGAAACGCTTTAACCTACGAAGGCAAGGACAAGAAGTGGTTAAGAGGGGATTTCGCTTAAGCATGGAGAAGAAAATCTTAAGAGATACAAATCACGACTGCTGATGATTCTGTTTTCCTCCTGACACAGATAATGGGATAAGTGGGCATGCATGGAAATCACAGAAAGGAGAATTTCAGAGGAGATGAAAGCCTTTCACAAGGCCAGCTCCGTTATACCATTTTTTTTCCTGTGCCTCCTGCTGGGAAAGGCTGGAAGTACTACTCTCAGCTCCTCCACAGAGGAGCTGGAAGCTCTCTTGTGCCTGGGAACATACCCTAAGCCCTGATCTGCCCACCTCACCAAGTAGCCAGGCTTGGAGAAGCTCATGAATGTCCCCCAGCTGCCTGTCCCACTTCATTTCCTAACACACTCTTCACAGGAAGAGACAGGGACTGAAGTAACCGGGAGGTCTCACCCTGCTCATCCTGTCTGGCATGTGCAGGCCCTGAACTGGGAGCGTGCTCAAGGGCTCTGGTGCCCTGGTCCTGTCTCTACTGGCTGAAGGGAGGTACTGAAGGCTCTGAGGGAGTCTCCTGCATGCTGCTCCTTATGCAGGAAAAGGCAGTGAGTGAATAAAGCAGCATCTTCCTGCACTGGGCAAGCCAGCGTCAAAGCTCATTCACTGATGTGTGAAACCTAAATCTCTATAAGGCTCCTCTTCTTCCCCCCTTTCTTTTTTTTTTTTTTTTTAAATTATCCCCACCCCCAGTCACTCTCCCCTTTTTTTGGGGTGTTGCCATGGAAACTGCATCTGGTTTCCATTCTCTGTCTTTCCGTCATGTCCCTGCTCGGAGTCAGGCAGCATCGAAGAGACATTGATCATTGATGCAATGAACCAGCCCCGCGGGAGCCAGGCTGCCCTGTGACCCCGGGCCTCCCAGCCACCACCTGCCTCACAGAGAAGGTCCAATCTTACTGCTCTTGGGGCAAGTTTAATTAAAAGTGAAGCGAAACCAGGCCCTTTAAGGCACTATCCTTCAGAGGGTCACGAAAAATGCCTGCACATACACACACCTCGAGCCTTTATGGAGCTTTGTCAGGGGATGCTGGGGTTATTCCCATGTCCCTGTACACACTGAAGTCTACCCCCAGCTGGCTACAGAGGAGCCTGTGAGACTCACATGCTGTTTCTCTTTGAAGGGTAATCCATACTCATCACCTGCCCCATTCCCTCCTGAGGCTGCTAGAGCTGATGCTCTTTTTTGGGACTTGCCTTAGACCACGTACACTGGCAAGCCTAGGGCTGAAGGGTACGCAGGATACCTCATAGCCTATGCACCTGCAGCCTTGCTCTTTCTTCCCTGCCTTGCCCCTACTGACTGGATTCTCATCACTTCCCTGAACAGAAGAGGGTGTGAGTGGAGTAAGTACCCAACCCAGAAACAGCTGTGCCAACACAAGAAGTCAACAGAGCAACGTTTCCGTCAGGAGGGGATTTTGGATGGCAAGTAACAAGAATAACAACAGGCCAAAAAATGGGAAGGTGCATCAGTAAAGACAAAGCAATCTCAAAGAAAGGAAGAAAGGATGAAAAAAAGGTTGAAACGGGACCAAGAGAAAGACTGGCCTGGTTTTTTAATTTCAGCTTGCTGCTAGCTGAATCCCTTTTCCTCCAGCCTCCTCCCACCACCTCCCCAAAGGGTATCATTGCCTCCTAATACACTGACGTGCCAAGGAGCCCTCTGACAGCTCTCTATTAATTAACTTCATGCCGATACAAATTTTATTTAAAGTTAAAAAAATCCAATTCACATTGATCCACCTTCATTGCTCCACGTGGCTGCCAATCAATGGCTGCTTGGCTTCACCTGACGGGGGAATAGATCTCGCAGCTGCACGCGGAAGGGAGCGCTTGGGAAGCGGGAAATAAAAGCTCTGGCTTTGAGTCTCTCCCACATCACACACCCATTCTGGAGGAAGATACAGCATCCCTTCTCCTTCCCTGGTTTTTGTGCACCCTCCAATTTCTCTGCAGACCTCCCACTCGTGACAGTATGAAGTACTCTCTGTACCAGCTGTGCTAGGTCCCATTGTCCCAGCCCAGGAAGGGGCTTTTCTCATATGGCACACTAGGCTGAAAGCTTATACAATGCACAAGAGCTCAGTGGGGACAAAAAAGGGATGAATTGACCCCCTGCATTCAGACTTCTGACAAGATTTGCTAAACTTCTCAATGGTAATTGTCATTTTACTCTCAGAGGGAACAGCTTTGTCTCTTCTCCTTCCCTCTGCCCCAAGAATCGATATGGCTTCTACAGAGAACAGCCTTTCTAAACAATGCTTTGTCCCTTAGGCCTTGTCTGAAGTAAGAAAATTGGTAAGCACTTTTTTTTTTTTTCCCCCTGCTCTGCAAGGAGCAAAATAAGATGCTGGATAGGAAACATAACACACACACCTTTACCCAAGGATGAGAGAGGGGCTCCTGGTCCCTCACTGTCTACACTGTCTACAGTAGCTTTAAACATTACTGGATGCTGTCAGTCAAGGTAAATGGTTTAGCTCTGGTTGAGTTTGGTTACATATACCAACACAGACTTCAAGCTGACCTTTCTCCTAATGTTTAAAGTTAGATGACTCATCTGTGACCCAGGAAGAAGCGAAGATGCATTACCTTGCATCTTGACACTGTGAGAAAGGTCATTTTAGAAGCAGCTATAGTGTACTCTTTCTAAATCCCTCCTTGAAAAATAATCATATTTCTCCACTAGAGGCAAAGCTTTCAGCTTGCCAGTATGGAGGGGGCTTATTGTTTTATTATCAAGATTCTGAAGTCTCGCAGTCAGGAGCGCCAGTGTTAGGGCAGTACTGAAAGAGACTATCCTAGCAAAAATATCCAGCTTTAGCCATCATGTGGAAGGTGTAGAGAGAATTCTAAGCTAGCCCAGGGTAGCACCCTTGAAGTCATCACTATAATTCCAGCATTGAGCTGACTCTGATGGAGTTGTACCATTCCTGCCAACCACCAAGCCCTGCCCATATAAGCAGGGCATCCAACCTCCAGGCTTAATGCCTGACATGTACAGGTCTTCAGTGCACCCACACATGTGTCTTAAAAGACAATTATATGCTGGCTTCCATATAACAGCTTCTATTTGTGGGTGAGCAGTAAAAATAATCCTCTACCCCTGCCAAAGCCAAACAATATGACCTGAGGAAATATGTCAGCCTATTTGTCTAATTTAGATGATGCTGGGCACACACTGGTGGGTGTACCTTATAAACCTAATACAAGCTGCAACAGAGGAGGCTGGATACCCCTGAAATAGCAGTCTAAGTGCTTGTTGTATAATGTAACAGCATGGCTTGTGCAATTTCACCATGAATACTTGAAATCCTGAAGGTTGAATAAATACAATACAGGCTTGAACGACAGAGAGAGCAAATGAATGGGCAGGCGAAACAGAGGACTGTTAGTTTGATTATGTCCTTGGTTCCTGGAAAAAAAATACCAACTTGATTTTCATGCTTGATAACAAATGTTTTGGACTAATTTTGGTGACACAGAATCCTCTCATTGGATACTCAAATGAAGTAATTCTGAAGCCTGTGACCTATTTTCTGATGGCAGATATCAAAATCCTTATCAGCTAATCTGCTTTGACACTTGCTTTTCCATGAAAGAGAAGCGGAAGCCACAGAAAGTTTACTTCAGAAATGGATTTTGAGTTCACGATGGGCCAAGTGGGAAGCTTGTGTTTGTTTCTTGTCCAGCAGGCTGGACTTTGAAGCAAGACAGAACTTGGAAGCAGCTCCAGAAAGGATTTTGGAGGAAGAAAAATCTTTGTAACAGAAGCTCCTGAAAAACTGGTGGGTTCTCAGGAAAATAGCTGTGCCCACACCCAGCCCAAGTGTGCATCACTTTGTCTCTCTTTGCTTGGTAGCACAAGCATTAAGTTTGTTTTGAGACTTTATTCAGGGATAGTTCACCTCCAGGTCACAAGTTTCCTGCCTTTTGGTGAAAATATTTTTAACACCAGAAATTATCAGGATCTCAAGTTCCATCTGGTGGCCATCTCACTCCAAAGACATCAGGGCTGATATCTGAAGATAAGAGGATCCACAGAGCTCAGCCCTACAGCAATACCATAGCACTTCATACCCTAAAATGCCATTCTAGTTTAGCATTTTTGTTGCCAGAGCAAGGATTGAAGCACAGCAAAACTAAGGAATTCTTTTAACACAAAAGGAGAAGATCTGTGGAAAAGCAGGAGGCTCAAATTTGAGCTCCCAAGTCTCAGGCTATGGTTTCATCCTGCTTCCTCCATGGTCTGAGTCTGGCTTCTGTATCCCAGCGGAGACACCTGCAAGGTGGCTGTGAATGCAACTGAATGCTGCTGAACTGAGCCCACACATTACCCACAACCCTTCTCACACCTATCCCTGCAGGTCTCTCTGCTGAGCTCTCTTCCTTTCTTACTTGCTCTTTGTCCACTTTTCCAGGTTCTCTTTTTGCTTCTCTCTCGTCTTGCAAGGGCAAAGATACACACCAACTATGCAGAATAGAAAAGAAACATCCACAGGCTGCTGAACATGTTCATGGGAAGCAAATAACCACAGCAAAGGAAACAGCCCTGGCCCTCACAAACCTGCCTTCAGACAACAAATCAAAGGCACTTAAGCTGGCTTTAAACCACCTTGGGCTTTTGGAGCTTGCTGGCAGAAAAATAAAAGCTGGAAGAGAAAAGGGAAAAAGGGAAAGGAGAGAGGTTAGCAGGAGAAAAAATCCCAAACCCCAAAAGTAAACTAAAGAAGTCAGAGGGGCAACACAGCTCTGCCTTTGGTGTTTGCTTTGATTAACATCTCTCCCCTTGTGGACACTGAGGAATCACCATCCACTCCCCTCTTTGGTCCCCTCCTGTCTCCTTCCCCAATTCCCTGGGACACATGCAGCACGGTACCTCCCTGTACCTTACCGCTCTTGGAAACACATCTCCTCTTTCTCTCCAGCAACCCTTACCCCTCAACTCCACCCTGGTCTGAGGCTCCTTTTCTTTCCCAGGCCTTGATAGAAAGGAGCAGGTGTGAAATTAGCTGTTATTCAGTTCCAAATGGCTGACCCTTGGGAGCAGGGACTGCTGTATGCGCTTATAGTGTCCACATCACCACTTAATGCCTTTTGATATTGCTACAGGAAACACAGCTCAAGCCAGAAGGGGTCATTTGGGCTAATACAACTTCCAGGATAACATGGACTGGAAAGCAGCTCACTCAGCAGTTTCAGCACTCTGCAGAGAAAGTTGTTTGCATTACATCATCTCTTAGAAAGGTATCCAGTTTTGCCTAAAAGACTCCAGCTGAAGCACTGTCTACCATAAACCCAGTCAGACCAGCTGGTATCGTCCTTTTTAACTTCTGCCTCCTCTTTAGTACAAATTTGTCTGCCTTCATCTTCTGATCAGCATGTACAATTACGCTTATGCCTAAAATCATCACACTGTCAGGACTTGTCAAAACCTTTCTTTCTCTTTAGGAAAAATGCCACAAGTTCACTTTCTTTTTTTTTTCTTTTTTTTTTCTTTTTTTCCCCCTCAGAAAAAAAAAAAAAACATGCTCAGATGAGAGGCTTTCCTGTGAACTAAAGATATTGGAAAAAACGGATTTTGTTTAGGAAGTGTGAAAATCCTTTCTTTCACCAAGTCTGAAGTCCCTTGCTTTGATATGAACAGAGAGTTTCTGCTGCTACTACACAGACTTTTTGTTTGAAATGCAGAAATTCAGACTGGACATCTGGAAAAATTTCCATACCCGGGAGGCTGCAGCAGGTACTCAAGGTGAGTGTAGGACCTGCAACCTTGTCAAGGCTCAGCTAGATAAAGCCATAGTGACCTGATCTGATGTGGGCAGCAGCCGTATTTGAAGAGGAGGCCAAACTTTGTGACCTCCAGTGGCCTCTCCCAGCCAGCACATCTGCAGTTCTATGAACAGCAAATCAAAACAAAATACTCCAGCTTATCTGAAACTGAGCATTTCTGCAAGCCTTTTCCACTAAATTATAGTATCAAGGAAATGGTGCTTTTCAAGGGAAAACTTGGACAGTGTTTTAGCAGGAACTATAAATATACCCTTGAATTCAACTCCTGAGCTTTCCTTAACATGGGAAAAGCACATTTAGCTCTCTTCACTTTTGCTCCAGCCTGTTCCTACCTATGTTGAAATGTAGAATATTTTAGTAAGAGTATGATGGTGCACTCCATCTTATTTTCATGTGCATGTGGAAGAAAAGCTCATCTGCAGCAGAATATCATATTAAAGCACATCAGAGCAGTCCCTATACAACACCCAATTCCCAAGCTGCAGTGCCTCCTTTTTTTCCAGAAACTCTTTGGGGAAAAAATTTTTTGTTCACAGAATTTCAGCTGAAAATACTTTTGAGATAGTCTTTTATATCAAAAAAAGCTGTCAGCTTTCCCACTGAAGTCTGGAACAGATTCAAAGTGACATTTTTTTCCTCTGTTTTGCTTTAAAGTGCCATATTCCTTTTTTTTTTTTGAATGGAATAAAAGCAAACGTGACAAAGTGGCATTTCCACTCCAGCTATCATTTTGTTTCTCCCTTTTTTTTTAAGCTGAAAAACAGAAATGGAATATTTTTAGTGAAAACATTGTTTTTTAAACTGTTTGTTTCAAATTCCCCCTTGAAAACCCCTTTTCTTTTTTCCCTCTAACAGAAGTGATGTTGTTCTCCTTCCCAGAAAAGTTCATTTTCAACATTTCTGTGTTTCTTTTTCCCCGCAGGAACACTTTCTGCACATAAGAAGTTCAACCTACGCAAATTCATTTCTCTTCCTTGGCCGTTAATTGGGTGGACATGGGCCACGGGAAGGGTCCTGGGAAAACCCCTCTTCAGTTTGTGTCAGGGATCTAAAGAGAGGCTGTAATCTCTCTCCAGCTGACAAGGGTGGGACCCACTGCTGCTAAGCACACTTCACTTTTGCCACAGCGTACAGCCAAACATCAGGGAGAGTGCAGAAATTACTGGGATGTCAGCAGATGCAGACAAGTTGGGCAGCAACCTTTTGTTGGTGGCTGACAATGAAATTTCTTCCAGAGTTTGTAGTCAAACATGCGTGGCTTTGATAATCCTTAGAGCTCTCTAGAAAACCATATTTCCATAAATAAATGAAATGTTTTGGGCACAGTGAGAGACCCTGCTGACTGAGTGTATCCTTATCCTACCTTCCTCAATCTGAGGACTTGGCTATCAAATTTTGTTCAGTTATCCAGTTCCCCAATGTCAGTTTGCATATGAGAGGTAAAAGTCCTGTTTGGTCAAGAGCAAAGATCCACAGCCTAACTTAACACATTTTACTTTGGTGCCAGGCCTATGGCTATATCACTGTCTCTGCCTGCATTTTCTCTTCAGGTCTTAGAGAAATGTAGAACTTCCAAACTTCTTAGCAAAGTGGACTCTGCTGCACAATCCTTCTTTACATTTAATCCACACAGTGATGGTAATGTGGCTAGAAATATTTGCCAGCAAGGGATTGAGTGGGTGTAAAACGGGTTTGCAGAATTATTGCTAGACTATTTAATTTTGACTTTAGACACATATGCTTCTCTCTGCTTCTTCACATTGCTCACTTCACTGCTTTGGCTTCACACCTTTCCTAGAACAGTCCTGGTCAAGCTTTTCTGGGTTTTTTCTTATATTCAGTCTTGGTTCATGAAGTGTTGTCTCTTGAAGGGCATTTCCAAAACCCTGGTTGCTGATCCACCACTCAACAGCACTCTATCCATTTTCACTGAGAAAAACTGATTAGTCAGTCCTTAGTTCCCTTTCCCTGGAAGGCATGTGGAGGCAGCACATAGCAAATCAAGAGCTAATACTTCTGCTAGAAGAACTTTACTAAGGATAAGTCTTGCATAACAACTTAGCTAGAAGACTGCCTATGTAACATATAAAGCATTAGAAAATGCCCACTGGAGTATCCCTCAGAACTTCAAGGTTGCTTAATGGTCCAAACAAGTTAGCAGCTTTCCTCATTGCTATTTATGTTGCACCTTCATTTTTATCTTTTAAAACAAGCAAAGCCTTCAGCATTAAAATTGCTAAACCCACATCTGCAATAGGGAGAAGCCAGTAAATACTATGGAGGAGATTACTGGTGGAGATGCTGCTGCTACTGCATCCATTGCAGATCCACACACGTAGAGGCACTTGCGTTTTTAACCTTATGTCTATTCATCCAGACAGCCAGATTAGCTAAAGGACAGGTTAGAGACCTCCTGGCCACCTGCTTTAGTTCAGTGCCTAACCCTCTCGCTCTGCTTTAGCATTGACTTCCCTCTACATCTTCTTTCCCATCTGTCAGCATGATCTTCCAACCCGCAGCACAGAATCTAGCTGAAATAAGAGACAGCTCCATTAACCATTAGAGAAAGCTGTGCATGAAAACTAATTCAGAATCCAGACCCTCATGCCTAAAGGAAGCACAGTTCTGTGGGTCTGGGGAAAACAAGACAGAAGTCAGAGAACACCAGCTACAGGATAAGCACATTCTGTCCTTATGCTCCTTCTTTAAAGCAAGAGGAGAATGTAACTCTTGCTAATGTCAACATGAAATATTTTGTACCCTGAGGAAGGTGAGAGAACATTAAGTAACTCCTACCACCTTGCCCAAGATCTGAGAAATCAAGCTGTTTGGAATCTACTCCAGGTGTTAAAAAAAAAACCAAAAACAAACAAACAAACAAAAAACGCCTCACAAACACACACAAAAAAACCCCACAAACAACCCAACCAACCAACAACAAAAAAAACCAACCCAAAAAAACACCACACCTCAACTGCCCAGATAAAACAGAAAGATGTGAAAGATGTGCTAAGGCATTTTGAACAAATGGTGAGTTAGACACCGAGTTGCAGTAATATCTTGGGAAAACAAGTGCTCTCAACAAGCACTGTGTTTTTAAAGGTAGGAGCAATACCAGGCAGAGCTGAAACACTTCATACAAATTTTAAACCCAGCTCTGATGCAGTGACACAGCCTGCTGACTGCTTCCCCATGCACCCAAGCCACATGAAGAGCTCCCCTTATTTGGTCTTCTGCCTGCCTCACCCCTTTGTGCTTCAGAGCCATCTCCAAACCTCACACACTCTCACTTCAAGAGGAGTCAAGAAATTTTTTTCAAGGCTATATGTGAACAGAAACTGTGCCAGAGCCATAAAGGAAAGCACTCCCCAGTTGAGGGTTATGTGCTGCTCTTGCACAGAATCCACATTCCAGGGCACGCAGGGTCACAAACAGTCCATGGGTCTTCACAGTTATCTCATGTGCCTGCACACATACAAGCACCCTGCTGTTAAAGAATACACAGATCACCACATCTCCATGGGGTTTACACAGCACTGATAAACTCTATTACCCCAGGTCATAATAACCAGGCAAACTGCTTTTACTCATATTTATACTCAACAGTTCCCCAGTACCTGTGAGCCTCCGAGCTAGCCAGACCCCAGGTATGTGTGGTGTGTGTAACAATCTGACCAAATAGGGTCACCATAGCTGCATTATACTGCTGAAGAGACAAACCCAGAGGGGGCAGAAGTCCTCAGACCAGGCATAAAAATGTGGCCTCTCTGAGTGACCTCCCCACCTCCAAGCAGAGGGGCAAAAGCTGTCTCAGCAGGGTGCCATCCATGCTTCTTCCTATGGTGGGCTGCAATTTTCCTTTTAGGGCCTTGAAAACAAGAAATAAACACATAGTAAGGTAATCTTTCAGTAGAGACTAATATTTAGGGGTTAGATGAAACCAAACTGAACTGGTTTAGCTGTGTGCAGCAGTGAAGCAGAGATACCAGCCTTGGAAGAAAACTTTGCAGGGTTTGTGCAAGGTGCAGCAGTGAGAAGGGCATGTCATGGATGGCAGGGGATGAGCAGAACCCATCAGTGCACAGCTGCACTAACTGCACACTAGCAGGGATCAGCACAATACACACTCTGAGTCACCATCACCAGCCAGATGGATGGAGACAATCGCACTGCCAAGTCATGGCAGAAGAAAGTGGAGTAAGCAAATGTCACCCAAACCTCCCCAGCCTGGGGGCATGCACAAGAGGAAAAGGGAAGCGCATCACAAAACAGTGTAAAGATGTTCTGTGCAAATGATGCATGTCTAATGAACCCAGATCAGCTACCCTGAGGCAGAGGCTAGCAGAGAAAGAGAAGGACAGGGACTCTGACACAATCATCTGGACTGAAGCCAAAAGGGGCATGGGTATAGCCCCACTGCTGCACGGGACCTACTGCAACACCTAGGAATGGATACCTTCCCATCGAAGTGCGGGCTTGATAGAAAAGTTATCACACAAGGCTACTGCAGAGCATCTGTTATGCACTCATTGGATCAAAATCACAAGTCTGAGAGGTAACTAGATACCCAATTTTGTCAAGCCACAGACAGCCATGAAAGGAAGCCCAGATTTAC
The DNA here is from genome assembly GCA_016584745.2 of Phylloscopus trochilus trochilus. NCBI lineage: Eukaryota > Metazoa > Chordata > Aves > Passeriformes > Phylloscopidae > Phylloscopus > Phylloscopus trochilus. The sequence continues at coordinate 28,031,317 of WQNJ02000012.1, forward strand.
ACATGTTCTGTATCTGTGTTCACTGGAAGCACACTTAACAGTTGTTTAGCTCTACACTGGCCTGGTTTGCTTATCTGCTTTTTCTGGGCTGCCATTTTCATGACTTCACCTCATAAAGAGGCCTATTTAGTTGACTGAAAATGAAACAAACGCCACAGACAACATAAAACAAGATGTACATACCCTCAGTGTTGGATGTGAAGGTTGGGTCTACCAAGCATGCCCTCAACCCTTGCAGACATCAGATGACTCTGTCAAGTCTGGCATGCCTAGTGTACAATTCACATAACCACCTTTTTCTCTTTGCTCTCCTATGGATGGCCTTGAGCCTCTGTTTTTGATACATCCCAACCCCTCTTCTTGTGTAACTCTCATCCAAAATGCAGTTGGCTAAGGATGTCTGTGGCTGGTGGGGGGGATTACAGGGTACGAGAGAAGCCCTGATGCCATGCAGTATTCAGGATGGTGCTGCCAGGGAGGGCCTGTTATACCACTCAATCCCCACCTAAACAGTTGTTCTTTTTCTCTGTATCCTGTTCACCTGCCCTGCCCCCATCCCCTGCATTTCTTGATTGGGACAGAGTTCTGGTGTTGGGAAGGATCTATACACATTATTCTGCAGGACAGTTAAGTTGAGAAGATCTAAGATTGAACTTCTGGTGCAGAGAGAGCTCCAGGGCTTATGCAAAACTGTTCCTCACCCTAGGCAAGGTGGAAGAGTCAAATACAATAAATACAATAGAAACCAATTCTTTACAAAGCTGTTGAACATGGAGAAAACCAGAAAATTGAGGGACCTCAGACTGCAGCAAAGGTCAGCGTCATCAGACCAGGTCTGAGACTGGACTCATGGGAAAGTAAAGATAGTAGTACAAGACTGGCCTCTATCCTCATTGCTTCCTTTTGTCTTGGTGCACAAGAGAAAGAGCAGGATGGGAAGTTGGGCTGATCATTAGAAAGCACTTTTAATCAGACCTTCATGAAGATCACAAAGTCATCAGCTTGCGGTGACGGATTGCCAGGGACTCCATGATGAATGCATTTGCAAATATTGCTGCAGAATAATTTCCTTCCGTCGCCAGAGCACTCCAAACAAATTAGATTCCCTCTAATCACATCTCCTGTCTGTGGATGAGGAAAGATGGGCCCGTCAGCACAAACGCATTTAGGGGGCGGGCGGTGGAGGGGAGAGAGTGGGAGGTAAGGGGTGAGGTGCAGTGATGCAGCAGGCAGGCAGATGAGGTGCTGGAAAGTTGCCCAGCTTTGAGGAGAGTCTTTGAGCAGTGGTGTGGCTACATGGTAATCCCAAGCACGATAACAGCTCTCCCTCTGCTTGCACACACACAGAGCGTGAATCCTAGAGGATGGGGTACGAAAAGCCAGCAATTCACCTGGAATTTTACAACGGTGTAGAGTAAGAGGAAGGAGAATAATGCCAGCATCATTTATGCCAGAGAGTGCAGCCCTCACTGAAGTTGCAGAGATGAGCACAAAAGCAGTTTCTGTGATGAGGCAAAGCTTGTGCTGCTTTCCAGTGTCTTTTCTTTGCCCTACCCCTAGCTGTGGTTCTTGAATCAGAGAATCAGAAGATTCGCTGATAATCCAGTACAGGTGACTCACAAGGTGTAGTACTCAGATGGGGACCTAGTTGGGAAATGTTAACTAGTGCCAGGTGGACATTATGCCATGCTGGAGGCATTCAACAAAGGTGGCAGCTCTTTTAACTCATACTAAATCTAAGCATATTAGTTTAAGCTCTTTGAAATGGGGGACACAACAGGCCTCAAGTTTAAAGACAAAGGATGAACAGCACTGTTTTCTTAAAAATGGAAAAAAACTATACCAAGGAGAATGGTCTAAGTAAGATGTCTGAAGGCCACTGTACTTCTCTATACCACGTTTAGAATAAATGCTGGAAGCTGGCCAGAAAAATTATTGCAGAGTAGCACGCTCATGCTGATATCATGTCTATCATCTACAATTTTCCTGAATGCAAAAATTAATCCAACAATAGCTTTCTCCTCTCTTGCCTGAAAAATAAAGCGTCACCACTTAGCAGCTGACCTGACAAGTCACAAAACTGGACAAATGCAATCCACAGAGGTAAGTTGGTAATACAAGCTGAACATTTCCTTTATTCGGCTATTCTCCAGCACTGGCTTGAGAATTGGCCATTTTTGCTAGGAAATTGGAGGAGCCTGATATTCTGAGAAAGCTGATTTTGCCACATTTTCACACACAGGGTATGAGAGAGTGCAATATGGTGGAGAATAGAAGGATCACGTGCACATTCTCTAAATACAAAGCAGTAGGAACAGGCTGAGAGAGTTCAGTGCAATACAAAGTCCAAGACAAGTATGTAAGGAAGACTGCATTTGCAGGCCTGTGTGTTATCTGTGGAAGGACTTGAGAGTTGTGCTTCATTCATCTCCCTGCTCAGAGGAGCTAGAGTAGTTTTTGGCTTCTCACTCCCTAGTTGGTACCAACTTTCTGTTCACAGTCCCCATTTCTGGCAGCTCAGAAACTCTGCCAACAGCTCTCTACTGAAAAAAAAAAAAAAATGTAAGCCCAATCCATGCCCCTTTTAATTAGCTTTGAGATCTGAAGCTGAGTGAACCGACACAGAAGAGAGAAAGTAAAGACCAAGTCTTGTTTCAAATACAGCAGGGAGCGAGCTGTGGAATGGCGAGCGGGGGGAGCGGAGGAAGGAGAGGGGAGCTGCCGCCCGCGCAGTTGGCCTTGTTTGCTCTCCTGGAAGCCTCTGTGTGCCTTTCCTCCAACGTGCACTGGATTTATATAGGGGGCAAGCCCTTATGGGCCAGTGAGCTCAGAACAAGGCTGGGGGCAAGAAGCAGGCAGACTGCTGCCAGCTTCCCCTCCTCTTGTCCAGTCGTGCTCCCCTTGGCACCCTGGCGCAGCAGGGCCTCCTTATCGGGGATGATAAGCAGCATTCCAGCGCCCGGCTGGCAGCCTGCCAGCTCACGTTCCAGGAGCCCGGCCTGGCGCTGCCGCTCTGTGAGCACACTTTAATAAAACCCTGATTTTTATCTGAACATTTTATTAATCCAAGCTCAGCCGTTTGCCAAAAAAAAAGCCAACGCACTGAATATGCCAATGAGTGTTCTATCCGGCTTCTAATGCCAATGTACCTCTGCCCACAGAGTCTCCTCTGCTTCACACTGGGATGCATTTTCTATGCAGAGTTTCTCCTACTTTATTGCTTGGCCCTGCAGCATGCTAGGGAGGTGGCAGGGGCCCACTTTAACTGATTTGCCCTCCCTTCTTTTGCAGACAGATTTGATACAGAAAAAGGAAAAATTTTATCTTTTCATTATCACGTTCCTACTGGCAAAATTACTATTTTCTCCATATGCAGAGCTCATGGAAAGACATTAGACAGCTGCAAGCTATTCCTATAAAAATTAAATAAAAAATACACCTCCTTTCTTATCCTTCCACTGCTGCCCTGCTGTCATTCGCCACCTCTCATGACACATCCAGCTCAATCATCTCCCAGGATGGGCTGAAACACAAACATCACTGGGTGCTAGAAGTCAGCCTGTTGCAACATGGCAAGAGGAGAGGAACAGGAAAGATGGAGAGGAACAGGTCTGTGTGAGATCAGGCTTAAAAGATGAGATAGATGTTCTAAAAGTATCCATAGTCAGTACAGTTTCGGATGCCCTGGCTGATGGATTGACATGATTTCCTGGAATAAGACAGCCTGCTCTGCTGCTCTTCCTATTCTTGCTGTGCCAGTTTGAGAATGGGACCCAAGGGCTTTCAGCTCAGTAAGAGACTACGCTGTTCAGCCATGCCCTCGCCTAATGGAGTAGTCCTCCTGCTATCCATAAGACTGATGATATTCAGTGCAAAAGCTTTTTTGAGAGTTTTATTAGAGCACTAAGCACCTTGTGGAACTATGATACTGGTCCAGAGTCTTTACTGTTTCCAAACTGGCAATTGTATTTTGGCTTTTTATCCCAGGAGGAGGTCACATATTTTCTCATTCCATCTCTCTACGGTCCTTCTGTAGCGGTTGTCCTCATTTGTCCACTGCTGTTTTATATGCTTAATACATTTCCCAGCACCAGCTTCAGAACAAACTCTCCCATTCTGTATTCCAAACCCTACTCATCTGCTGCTACAAGCACAGTTTGTCTTCCATCCCACTTAAGCCAGGCTAAATCCTAACGTACTCCTGTGTACAAGCTCAGAACTTCCTGTCATTCCTTTCAGAAAAGTTCCTCATCGTTTTTAAGCTTATCTTTGCAAACCTTCTGACTCTTTGGGATTCTCCTTCAATCCAGTTAATGGCTCTTCTTTCAGAAATCTGATCTGCCATACCAAATGCTCAGGGAAAACCATAATAAAGCCCAGGTGCTGGCCAACTGGGACTGCAACTTACCAAGCAAGCTGAGGTGAAAACACAAGACAGCTGGATGGTACTTCCCAAGCCAACCAGGCAAAAGCTCTAATGGTGATTGTTAAATGGTAAACAGGGATTTGAAAGCTTGGGCAAGGATGTACACCTAATTTTTCTCAGACTATCATTTAGGCAGACACATTTTGGAGGGAGGGAAGCAGACATTTAGTGCTGTCAGTCTATTAAAACTGAAATGAAACAGCAAGGGAAGATGGAGTTCTGCCTGGCAACTCAGGAGATACTTAGGAGAGGCTGAGGTTCAGCTATTAGTTCTGCTGGAGACATCACATGCGATATCAGTCAAAAAACTACGCCTTAGCTCCTTCTTTGTTTAGCTAGAATGTCTAAAATAGCCCAGCCCTGGCTTCAACAGGGATTGTGAGACAACATATAGCAAATAATGACTGAAATTTAGATTTGGTGTTATTTTCAAGGCTGCAAACAACAAGAAGGTTGGAAAAACTACAGTGGGGGTAACAGAGAGGTGAAATAATGAGCTTAAGAGTGCCTTGGGAATAAGAAGTTCCCAAGCCTTATTCCTATTAGGGTTTTACATAAAGTCTATATGCTCCCTATCTCTCTGCTTCCTCAGGCAAAAGACAGGCAGGCTGCCTATGCTAGCCAAATGTTACAGTCAATTCCTTCAGCCTTAATCTTGGGTCTGTCTTCGTTTTCATCAGTCAACTAAGTCCAAAAACCCCCCAAACCAAAAGTGAATCAAACAACCCTCTGCCCCCTGCCAAACAACAATCAAATTACACCCTGCACAGGACCAGTGAAAGTTTCAAATCAGTCTGCTATTTGTCTGCTGTAGGCTAAGGAATATAATGCTAAGTCACATTTCTTATAAGGGCTGGAGCTCAAACTAGGTTCATTAAGATTTATAGTCTGCATTGTCTAAAGGCAAGAGCTGTTTGGCCCTAGGCTCTGGACAGCAAAGATTTCTGTGCCATGCAGAATGATTTAACTTAGGTCCTAGAAAAAGTGTGGACACAGTAGTACAGCATTGCTGATCAAGCTACTGCGCTCTGCTTCTCCAGGCAGCCAAGTAATCTGACAGGACATCTTCCCACACGGTTATTCCGCTCCCAAAATAGCCGAGGTGATCTTGCACAGTGCTGAGGCACATGCAGAGCGATGCTCTCCTGCCCTTCATGATCTTACAGCCATACTGCCTGTCAGTCTTTCCATGAGTGGCTGTTTAAATCTAGCCAAACAGATTAAGCCACTTAAGAAACCAAACCATCATGGTTGTAATAATCAATTAACAGCTCCCGCAAAACTCATTTGCTTCATAGCTTGATTTGCTCTAAGGATTAGACTCTCTCATCATCTAGGTGTATAATCTCAAAGTGGAGGTGTGAGCATCTTTCACACACCTAAAATCTCCTTTCAAAGTGGCATGCAGCTGTACTAGATGAGACTTGAATTAAAATATTTCTGCACTCCTGACATTAAAGACTGCGTGCTACAGGACAGTGAAGAAGCCAGGCGAGTCCCCTCCAGTCAAAGTTTAGCAATAAGAAGGTCAAAGCTTTAATGAGTACAGCACAGGGAATAAGGCTACTAATTTTGCCTTGTGAGCATAGTTTTAAAAGGACTAGGGAAGGAACAAAGCAAATTACCTTTTTTTTAATATTTAAATAAGTATGATTCCAAGCACAGTAACTGGAACCACAAATCTCTGAATTGAGGCAATTGTATGGGGGGAAAAAGGGAATGAGCAGCTATGTGTGATGTCTCCTCAAGATCTTGAGATATTAGTACAACTAGAAGCTTGTTATAATTTTTGGAAATAATGGATCACCTGCTCACAGTATTGTATTGGTAAAGATGATTGTTTTGTATTGGTAAAGATGTGCAAAATTGAACACTGAGCAGTAGAACTGTCAGCATGGAGCAGGGGTTTTGGCAAACCTGCAAGAGCAATTTCATAATTGCCCCGCCCCTGGTGTGCTGTGGGCAATCTCAGAGTGACCACTAGATGTAGACTGTCTTACTTCACAAGAGAAAGATTAAACACTGGAGCCTCTCCCTGGAAAAACAGGCTTGTCATTCCAAGGACCTCTTTGCAAGAGTGATCAGAGTGATCAGAGGAGGTAGGGTAGCCCACAGCAGAAAGCCAAGGTGCTTGCCAGCCCCCGCCTGACAGGAGTGCTGGCATATGCCCCAGCTACGTGACGGTGGCTGTTCCAAACTCCTCTCTTCACAGGCTCATGCAATATTTGTACAAAGCAATATTATCCCAAATGTTTTCTAATTATTCCTCTGGATTAATGGAAACCTGTTCTATTATTGACGGGTCTTTTGCAATATTTATAAAACATGGATTGGATTAAGGAGAAATAAATAAATATGTAGAGGATGCCTAACATGTAAATGATAAATATTCAGCCACCTATTTTTTTCACAAGATGGTTTAAATATATGGCGTTTTCAATAAATCTTTAATAACTCTGCAAATATTTATTTATTTGCTTTGAAGCGTAAGGGAATTGCAAGAAAGCTCTACAGACTCCAGAAAGGGCAGGCAGATGGAACACATGCCCTACCATTGAGCCTTCAAACCATCTTCTGGCAAGAAAAGCAAACACATCCTGAGTTGCTCCAAGGCAGGAGAAAAGAAAGCTGAGGGAGGGGACCTTCAGGAACTGAATGGAGAAATACCCGAGCTGCTTCACTACCAGCCACGCTCACCAACCACCACAGCTGCACAACACAACACCTATGCATAGCAAATCACTACCACGTTTTGCAAAACTCATAATTAAGTTACAGTATTACAGAGAAATTCTCAGCCTCTACAGGGCCTTCTGCCCCAACAGCTAACACAACAGCAAGGGAACTACTGAGAGCATATTTGCTGGAGCTCCCAAGCCTGCAATGAGAAAGGAAGGAAGGAAGACAAGAAGAGACAGTTTGATTGTGAGCTCCTCCCAGTTTTCTTAAAGTAGTCCAGTTTTCCCTCAGGCTAATGGAATGTCAAAAAGACTGCCCTCCTAAGAATCTACCTGTGGCATTAAACATCCTGAGACCTGTCATAAAGACAGATCTGCTTTGTCCACATAGGAAAGCTGGGCTCTGCTTGGTTAAGGAACCCTCAATATCAAACATCCCTAGCAATCTGGACATAAGTTAGAGTGTTCATCCTCTCAGAGAACACAAGGTCATACAGGGATTTTAAAACTCAAACACATTACCAAAAAGTTCTACTTTACTAGAGGCACTATAAGAGTTTGTCTATGCTGACCCAGAGTAACATCATGGCAGGTTATCAAAATGTGACTCTTCTGAAATATGTTTGCATAGCTTCAAATGTCTGCTAAGACAATAGCTTTTTGTAATCACTTGATATTATAGTAAGAAAAGCTTTAAAATTAAATGCCCAAAACTGAGTTAACACATTTAGTTTTAATGGGACAGGATGGTCACTGCATTTTAAATAAATACTGATTGTAAAAAGCAAGTCAAGTTGCTGAGTTCTAATAGCTGTGCAGTAACTAACTGTTTATGCGTCATTATGTGGATTTGGAAGCATCAGCAAATATATTTTTAATAATCAATTGATACTTAACATATAATACCTGTCTGATTAAATCAAAGGAGACGGATGCAGCCACAGTAATTACTGCCTATTGTTACAATGCCATATGGATATGGGAAACATATTTATTGAGGTGGAAAAAAGTCAGAGGTAGATACATATCTCCTTGCTTGTCTTCTTACTGCAGTACCTTGGGCTGTCATCCCATTGATTTCCCGAGATAAGCAATGTTCACCCCGGTCAATACTTGGATGGGACACCACTGAGGGAAGCCTGGAGTGCTGAGGGAAGCAGAGCTAGGAACACAGCTGAGATTGCTCCTCCATCTTCTGGAAGGAAAGTGTGATGTCCTCTGAAGTGCAGCACCCCAGAGGGAACATTGCCCTCATTTCCCCTGCAGAGAGCAATCCACAGCTCCTGCTGGCTGTGCGAGAGCCTTGGGCTGCCCTGTCCAGGCAGACTCCACACTGGGTAATCAAGCTCCAGCTCCCAAGATTGCTGAAGTTTCTAGGTACAGCATGGCTCTCCATTTCATGCCAGAAAGAAACATCCCCCTGATACAGGCTAAAGCAAGGAAAACCATGAATGCCTTCCTTCTAACTGCTGAGTACTTTTTTACTTCTGAAGTCCCCAGAGCAAATTCTCTACTGGTCTACTCCCTTACATCACTACTGGGACAAGACTATTGGCCAAAATGGCAGCAATTTGCTTTAGAGATGCTGTGATATCTCTAATCACAGTCCAGTTCTTGACACAGCAAAATGCAAGCAAATGGGAAATGGCTTAAAGCACCTGAGCATCCCTACGTCTGGCTGTACCTGGTATGACATAGCAGGAGCTGAAAAGGCAGCTCGGCTCTAGTTCAAAACTTTGGTCACTGGGAACACAAACATTCTCCTATTTATGGATAGCTGGGATAAAACTACCCTTGGGCCACATATCTAAAGCCAAGGAAAGAGAAATTTGGCATAGGCTTTAAGTCCTTAAACAAACAACACACGCTTATTACAAATGCACAGTGTATGAAAATGTAGCCTGTGCTAGAGAAAGCCAGGAAAATCCTCAATTGTGTACACTGCTGTAGGCTACCCAAAAGCAAATGGGACTGTGGCTCTTCAGCAAACACTGGGGGCTGGCTCCTTCTCTCACACATGTAAAAGCAGAGAGAACCAAGAGTCCCATTCAACCCAGGTTCCAGATATACCACATGCATTTATCCTCCCTCACACCAAACCCTCTGCAGAACAGGAAGGCATGAGCCAGGGACATGAATGTTGGCAGGCACTTAATTCCACTGACACCAGTGACAGTCTAGAGGCCTTAACAAATGAGTCACATAAATCTTTTTGGATCTCAAACTCAGTTACCAGTGGTCAAAGTACTATATTAATATAGGTGGACTTCAAACAGTTCAGGAAAAAATCCTAAAACTTTCATGAAGTTGCCAAAACAAGTCTTTAATTTCCTGAGTTAGTGCTCATTGTCTACATGTTATTGAGCCTACAAGGCTAGGATTTTCTCAGGGATTTGCCAAGGCTGTTGCCTCTGGTCTGTACTAAAAACAACGTTGCAGGATGACAAAACTTTCCCAAGGCCTCTTACCCTGTATCTCCCCAATCACATGCCTGCACTAAAAGCAAGCGAAATAGAAAATAAAATTTGAACCAATTTAGGAGAGCACAAAGCCCACTTGTTACATTGATTCTGGACAAAAAAAAATTATATATATATATATAATAGAAGGATGTTTTTTAAAATGAACAGAAAGCACTATATCCACTATTGTTATTAAGAGAGCACCAGTAACAACAATAGTATTTTGGATTCCTAGAACACCTGAGATCCTGAGATCTCAACACACTTTCTAAAAAAGTTGACCAAGCATCAACATGCACTATTTGGGAAAAAAAAAATAAAGAACAAAAAGCAAATATGGTAAATATGCAGCACAAGCAGTTCCAGCATCATCATCTGCTTGTAATATTTGAGCCCCACATCCCTTGCCTTAACAAGAGCTTGCCTACTGCTTGCCTATTTATTGGCAGAGTGGTAGATAGTAACCCATCAAATCCAAAGGTTTCAAAAACATAGCTGGATTTTCAAAGGAGCCTTCTCCTCCCCATTACTCCCACCCTTCCCTCCCCAATACACATCAACATGTACATTTGGACAGAGACAATACAAGACTTTCTTCCCTTTTTCTCTGAATGGTGAGGTCAAAAATGCAACAGACACCACAGGGTCTTGTGGATCATTAGCCCAATGTGATAAACAATATCTTGGCAAGAAGAAAACTGCAGTCCCAACTGTCTTAGGAAAATCTTCTATAAGCACTGGAATTAGAAACACCTGTTTTTTCAGAGGGGTGGTAAGTGGAAATGAGTGTGGAAGTATTTAGGGTATTTTTTTTTTGTGGGGGGGGGGTGGGGATGGGTAACACATTTTAGTTTTTAGGGATTTTTTTGAGGGGAGAAATGTTTGAGTGAGGCTTTTCCTACTACTTCCATGTTGCTAACATATCTTCTAGATAGAATCTCTGTTGTCCAAGCACACAGCTGAGTTCATTCAACTGCAGAGCTAATAAGGTCACTTTCCTTCTGTTTTCATGAAAACTACAAGGAGTAAATGTCTTTGAGATTTCAATTTAGCTGAAATCAGTCAAGATACTCAGTAATTACAGGAGTTTGAAAGGCAGTCAGGCGTTATGCACATAGAAGGTATGTTTCTGTATGAAACCAGGCTAAGAAACAGCTGAAAAGAAAAAAATGAAGGTTATGTTAGCTGAAAGAGTTACCTGAAGAAAAGCAATATAACACAGAACGTTTCTTTATCTGAATAGTCCTGCATAAATCAATGGAGCTACTCAGCAACCAAGGACTGCAGCATCAGGCCTGGCAAAGGGCTTCCTCTGCCTTCTCTCTGTTGAGATGTGAAACCCACTCTGTATCGACTCCAAGGCCATCGCCAGTAATAAGATCAAGCTGGTGCAAAGGGGACGTTGAGAAAACAGCTTGCCACAGCTGCAGCGTCAGGGAATAATCCAGCTGCAGGTCACACATGATCCATCGACAGCAGAGGGAGGAGGTAAACCTCCCTCTTCCCCGAGAGCCAGCCTCAGCTACCCGTCCCTCATCCCCAGCCAGAGCTCGGGCAGCCCTGCCAGCTGCGCAGCCCTGCAGCCACAAATAAGCGCTCGCGGAGAAGCGGCTGGGAAAGCAGACGGGTTTATTTTATTGTTTTGCAACTTCCTATTTATGAAAATGCTGGGAGAGCCTGGATACGGATCAAGTTTCGCTGCTCAATATTTATTAGAGTCTCACCTGCCTCACCGGAATGGGAACTGCAGGCGCTTTGATTAATGGATTGGAAAAAAGAAATGTATAGTTTCCCTGTCGCCTCGGTAAGCGCCTCCCTGTATCTTGTGCCGAGAGGCTATTTTACAGCATCGCAGCCCTCAGTGAATCTCTGCTGATTACTTGCTGCCTCCCTACAGCAGCACCGCTGCTCTGAGGTGTGGGGTGGCACCGTGTTTTATCCTGGAGCTGGAGCAGCACTGCGGTGCTATGTCAAGTAGAAATAGGCCCTCTCTGAACAGCAGTAAAAGCACTGATTTAAAATATCACCCCAATGGTGGCTGCAGGTTGGGGAATAAACTAAGTTCTTCCCAGGAGTGAGAAGAGAGCACCCACCAGTGCCAAAGAGGGATTTCTGGCTGTGGCCTGACCACTTTCCCAAGGCAAAGGCTGTATTGCCTTTGGAGGCAGAGCAGTGTTAGAGAAGCCTGTAGACTCAGGCAGCTTCAGCAACTGCACACACAGAACGTGAATTTAAAAAGTCATAGAACCATTGAGGTTGAGAAAGACCTCCAAGATCATCAAGTCCAACTGATAACCTAATGCATGTCCACCACTAAGCCGTGTCCCTAAGTGCCATATCTATGCACTTTTTGAACAGTTCCTGGAAAGGCCCTGTCCCGCTGCTTTTTCTTCACCAACCACCTCTGGTTGTGAACCACAGGACGCTTATGCTTTGCCACTGGGTAGCCAAGAGTCACTGCTGAAGCCCAGACCCATGGAACAAGAAGAAGCCAACCCTCAACAGTTGTTCTCACAGCAGGAAACCTTCCTATTCCAGCACAGCCCTGCCCCAGAGTTCCGGCATGTTGAGGTACAGCTCAAATACTGCTATCAGGAGCTGCCATTCCATAGCTATCAGCCACACAACAACTATGGCAAATGGTGCAGTGGCTCAAGACTACTTCTGCATGATACAAAAGAGACCACTGAATCAATCTTTACCTTATCTATCCTACAAAACTACAACATTTTTCATGAATGGTGAAAGCAAAAGAGGAGAGCAGAGCATATTTCCTCCAGGAGAGGGCAGTCCCATACTCAGACACTGGTAACTCATTGCACATCCTGGAAATGAATCAGACTTTCCTAATGAAAAAGCCCCGCTATCCCAACATCCTCAGCCAGTTTGTCTTCTCTTGACTAGGACAGAACTGCACCCTGCAGATGCCTGGACTCCGTGCAGTTATTTAATCCTGCACATTGTAATCTTTTATCTTTACATTTCAGCTAATAACTGTTCCAGTGGAAGTGAATGAGTGTGTGCAGGTGTTAGCACCAGGCACAGAATGGGTCATGCTGTGAGGGTCTCACACACACACTGTGGTACACCATGGGCTTTGCTTTCAGATACTTCCTGTCTGCCTCAAAAAATCTGACCCTTCACTGCTACACTCGCCACCTTCCACATAAAGTACTTCTGTGCTCACATACACAGATTACTCCAGCTGCAGACTCCTCACACCAAGTCTGCTGCTGCCCCCTCCTTCTTGCCTGGTATCCCCCCAGCTGAGGGCTTCCCAGTTCTGCCAACCTCTTTTAGTCTCTACTTTCCTATTTCCACCTTTGGCAGGAGACCTTAGACCCATCCTTCAACCTGTCTCTTCGTGGTTTCCTCAAGGGAATTCATTAGCAAGGCTCAGTACAAGACACCTCTCTGGGGCTGATGCAGCTCTCCTCACTGGGCTCTCTTGGGCTGTTGGAGGGTGTTCTCCTGCACCACCAGCTGAAGCCTGTGACAGCCTGTCCTCACCCTTTCCTGGGCATGCACAGGAACCAAGTGCACACGACCCTAAAGGACTTTGGGGGGATTTGGCTGGACTGCAGTTAATTGCTACTGCAAATTAGGTCTAAACCCATTTGTCCCAACCGCGTGATAGATGAGGCTGTACATTACGGCTGCTTCTAAAGTCTACATTTTTATCAAAAGATTGGCAGTCCCTGTGGGCCCCGCTGAGATAAAAAGGGCCTTCTGCTTCCCAAGCCTGTCTTCCCTGCTCACGCCTTCTCCCTGGTTTTTGTATTCAGCTTAGGGCCTCCAGGAGTGTCTAGAGGAATTCATTTCCTTCACAGTCCACCCCTCCTTCTCCTGAACGAAAACTAGAGCTGGTTTTTCCAACTTGGATTCGCAGGAGAAATATGAAAGCTAAAGGCACACGGTATAAATAAACATGCAATGGGAACAGAAGAGGCAAAACACAGAGGCCCAACGCAGACGAGAGAGACAATGCAGCATAACAAACAGCGAGCTGCACTTCGCCTGTGGCATTTTCCAGCTACATCAATAATTATATAATACAACGGTCGCCGATTTCTCAGGCACAGATCGATACCGGCTGCGGTGCCACCCCACTCCGAGGCGGGCTGCGGGCTCAGGGGCTCTTTGCAAAGCCCCACTTTGCCTGTGCCAAGGATCGATCAATGCACTTTTCAGGCAGCACCAAGGGCTAGGGAAGCAGCACATGTACTCCTCAGACTACAGGCACAGGGCTCTGCCCATGGCACAGGGCTCTGCCCATGGCACTCGATGCCAGCATCGGTAGGAAGTGGCTTGCCACCATTTTTTCTCCCCCCTCCCAACCTCCTGCAGAAGGCACAACCTAGACACTGCTTTGCATAGGTGCTGTTTGTTGGCAAGAAGTTGGAAGAGGATTCACTCCATGGGTGCCTCACATGCTGCAAACTTACTCAGCAGGAAGCTGAATGCGGTTGTCAAGTATAAATGTATGAATGCACCCACTTGTCAGGCCTTCCAGCAAAGCAATTAGGGGACAGGGTACCATTAGAGACACCCATATTCTTCATAACAAAATATAATTCTCTAAATAGTTTATTTTTAGCATCTATGCTGCCGTAATTTGAAAAAAAAAAATAGAACAACTTTGTGGATAGAGCATAATGAGCATCTCTGCTTAACAGAGCGGAGTTGTGTAAACCCACCCTCAAACTCCCATTTTTAAGAGTATAGATGCTAAACATTGTCCTGGAGGGGGAAAAATGGGAAATCAAATTAAGCAAACATTAAGAACTACTAGAAAATTAACAACCCTCTTTTCTTTCAGGCAAGGATGGGAATTCTATGAAGAACAAGCCTGAAATACAGATTTCAAACTATTAATGCTTTTTTAAATGCTAACCCGTGAGAAGTAGCAAAAGCTTTGTCTGACCCATGTAACTTCCTACAAAAGTATCTCTAAAAGCTTCCCATGCCAAATCTTATTAAACTGAGAGACATCAAGAAACAGGAACTGGTTGGTCATCTTCAGGAAAGAGGACCTTTTGGGCTAGAACTGACAAATATGGAAAGATAAAACCAAAACCAACGGCCAGAAGATGTGGACAGTAGATTCTTGCTCCATGCAATTTAACAGTAAAGTAATTGGCTTGTCGTGTGGTGTTATTATTTTATTGTGTTGCAGGCTGTCTCCGGTCATGCTTTGTCTTGTTTTTGTTAGACAAGCATTCTGATACACTATGTAAAATGTCAAGTAATATAATTGGGCCCCAGTCCTACAAGGCCTTCCTTCAGACAGAACTCACATGTCATTGGGAATTTCAACTGATTTCCCTGCTGGAAGGCTGGATTAAAGGTCTTCCTACTGCAAAAATTGAAAAACTCATAACACTGACACACTCATCTTGCCAATCAAAGAGTAATAAAAAATAGAAGTGGCTCTAAAATAGATCATCCTAAACAGCAAGAAATCCTTAAATAATTAAAAAAAAAAATACTTGTATCCCCCAGCCTATAAAACTTGTGGCACATTTCCCTACCATCATATCCACAGAGATAAGCACTTGAGAACCACTGTGGATAGGCTATAGCATAAAATCACTGGTACAGAGGACACTATCCTTAGAACTCCAGCTAGAGCCAGAAGCAGAGGCTTGCTTCTCCCTCTTTGGGAGGATGCACCAACCTGTAACTAGGTATCTTGACTGAACTGTTATACATATATCTAATTTGCAAAGACAAAGAGGCATGAGAAGATAAGAATGGGTGATCTTGTAGTCGAGGTGATATGGCTATAAAAATTTATTCCTATGCATAATGCATTGCCTTTGCTGCAATTGGTGCTCCCAGCTGAGATTTGTTCATACGAATGGATCAGAGAAAGCATTCTCCCAGTTTGTATAAGGGAGAGTTGAAACATGAAGAACTGTTAATATTCAGGTTGATTTTTCCCCCCGCCATTAACAGTTGTTAAAAGATATAATAGGCATAAATAACTATTTTCAGAGATCACATGATGTAGAAACAATCTAGTATGTATGGAACAAATGCTTGGGTATTATCACCCCGTTACCAACAAATGATGGAGGTTAGGAAGAAGCCTGTGGTAGATGAATGCAGTGGAAGTGAACATTTTGACTCCAGCCAAATACCCTTCCCTATCTGGCAGGTGCATCAGGAGAGCAACAGAATAGGTTAAAAGCAGGGAATTACTGCAGCCCAGCTAATCAGCAGTAGCAGGTTAAGCCATAGTGACCTGACTTTCAGGTCTGTATCTGTACACTGGACTGGCTGTTCTTTTTCCATTTTCTACCACTATCCATTCAATGCAGCTCAGAGTTCCTAGATTCAAACTCAAATAACCCGCTTGGGCCCAGGGCATACATGTGAATATTTACAGAAGTTTTACTAGGGAAAATGTGGGTAGAAAGAACTCAAATATTTGTTGGCTGGAGAAACAAGCAGATTAACACAACCTGTACTGGCACAATGTTCCGAGTTTGCTGTTTGCATCTCTCTGCCATCTAATCGAGTCTCTTTGGAGGACTTGTTTCTGTGAGGGCTCTCTCTCCATTGCATGCTGATGACTGATAATGCAGTCAGCATATTGTAAATGGGAGCTGCTTTCCACTTCAAAGGGACAAACCCTAATTTGCCATAGCCCTGGGTCAGATGCAAGTTAAATGAGCTGGAGCAGGACACAGCCACACCCTCCATCACTGCGCTGTGCAAGCTGCACTCACACACACCAAATCAATTACTTGGGGCTCTTCTGAATGAGATGGGAGAAAATTACATCTGAGCTCTGGCCTCAGCCGATCAATCCTGCAGTAACCTGGTTTTTCTAGGAATGACACTGCAGGCGAGGCTTGTGTGACCTTACAAAGAGAAAGGTCTCAGCTCAGTCGGCTCTCTAGGCCTCTTCTATTCCCTCTCTGTTTCACTACAGCCTCCATCCAGTGAGCTATCCTGTCCCACTCTCCCCACCAGAGCTACCCAACTGCAAGAAGTCACTGAAGCTTCAACACCAAATAGCCAATTTTATTTGCATCATTTATGATCAATCCACAGAACAAA
Source organism: Phylloscopus trochilus trochilus (assembly GCA_016584745.2). Lineage (NCBI taxonomy): Eukaryota > Metazoa > Chordata > Aves > Passeriformes > Phylloscopidae > Phylloscopus > Phylloscopus trochilus. The sequence continues at coordinate 28,047,951 of WQNJ02000012.1, forward strand.
ACTCCCCTTCCTCATTCATGCAGTAGCCGCTTCCGGGATTTATCTGCTTCCAGAGATTACAGGCCAAGAAAGAGAGGCAGGAAAAGTGAGTTACGGTATTCAAGACTGTTTCACATGCAATTAAAACCAAGAATTAAAATAACCAGGACCTCACTTGCTCCCTTCCAGAGCTTGTCAGGTCTTGCAAACTCACAAGTCTCTTGAGCTTCCCATCCTGTGTAGGAGAACATATAGGATGTGTGAAAGAAATGAGAAATTCCCTTGGGGAAAAAAATAAAAATCATAACCCTAAGCAACAAAGGCCCTGTGGAAACATACATAATTATTACCTAAATTTATGCCTTTAACAAGTACCAAAAAGGCCAGAATATGAGGTTTTTCTTCTTAGTAATCAAAGGCAACTCTCAGAGCCTTGCAAATTTTAAGTTCTGTTGGTTTACTTGAACTGTAATTATGGACTTAGGAACACAAAACAAAGATTACCAAGAAAGCACTAAGGGTCATAACTGTGTTAAATCTGTCACTACAGCTTTGTTGCCCTATCTATCCATACTTGTCACAGGGATGCTGCAGGCAAGCAAGATTAGCAGCAATGCGCTCCCTTGAAGTTAGGGTACTATAGACAAGGGTGTTTTGTCTTGATTGCTTTCTAGAATAGTTCAGGCCAGGACTCAAGCCATGGACTTGAAAGCCAGCAATTCCACCATCTTGTCATCCCTCTCTCCTTTGTCTTGGGTTCCTCTCTTTCACCTCAGCGGTCTCTGCAAGCTACTTCTCACTGAATGCCCCATGCATTTCACAGACTGATGACTCATTTGAAGAAATTGGATGCATCAGAGCTCAAATCTGATTGACAGCTGATGGGCTCTGCCCTCCTGAGTGCCAAAGCCCAGCTTCCTAAAGGCTATTTAAATGCCTTAATAATATCTTTAAATTCTAGTGCACAAAAAAGCCGAGTTTAAAGCAAAATACGGAAATATCCACAAGTGAAGCTAAATAGATACCAAAAAAAAGCAATCTCATTATATTTGTATCTGTTTATTCCTAAATCATATCAGAAGATGAAGTCTTCAATCCTTCACTTGACAGAATGCCTTCTGACCTGCCTAAATAGAATGTCTCTTCTAAAGAAAATCTCAGTATCAGCCAGTATGAGACAACCTGCAGAAAAGGATCTTCCCTGTAGAAAAACTGAGAGTTAAAAGTCTGGGACTACAGCGCAGAAAACAAAAGACTACATTCTTGGCAATTTCCATGAGTATGTCAGACTGCAGCAAATTATATCCTATAAGCTCTGTGCAACCATTGACATAGTATTTGCATTAGCTTGTCCTCCTCCTCATGAGTCAGGGTGCCTGTGCCTCAGATGTCTACCTAAAACAATAGAGACCTGATGTGTGTGCCAGACTGGGGTACAAATTAACTACTGTGCAATCACAAGGGATGTTTCCAGGATTCTTACAGCTGGAAAACAAACAATGAAATTTGGCCTCAAATTTATTAGGATATAAAACAGTTCTCATTAAAAAGTCATTGCATATCACAGGACCTCACAGCAATATCTGATTTAAAACAAGCCAGCCATCTCTCTTGGACCTAGAGCATACAGGAGGATGTGACTTGCTGCAAGGTGGTACCTCTCAGTAATGACCTCCATGCCAATAAATAAGACCATGAAAGCAGCACACCAGCAATCAAACAACACAATGTTAACCTCAAAACCCAAAGCTGAGTCTGTGTCTGAACATACTAGAAACATACCAATACAGCATGAGAAAGTTTCTCAAGCACAGGGTGCCATGGGCATTCACTGAAGATGCCGAAGTACAGAATGGCAGAGTGTTATTGATGCACTTGGATGTCAGGTGGTTGATGCACTTTTCCTTCTCAACTCTCTAAACACTAGATCCAAACCACATGACAAAACAATCAGTAAGACCACCAACAGACTGAATGCTTAAAAGACAGGAGATGCCAGAAATACAGATCTGCTGAAAGTTGGGGTGAACTCAAATTTCCTCACATGTGAATTTGGAAGAGTTCAAATCCATAGATGTAGAAACAACACAAAGGCTGCTCTGCAGAGGCTGCAGCACAGGATTTTTGGACTTGCAGTTTTGTGGCTCTTCTATTCTAGGTGACATCTCTCCAGCTGACAGTGGCATCTGAACAATGCCTGGACCTTTTAAGCTGAGGTTCTATTGTTAAGCACTGGAAATGCATCTGTTAGTGTTCAAGAAAACACTGCCTTTCTCATGAAGGCAAAAACGAAACCAAAATACATGCTCTCATTAGCCTCTGACACACTGTTCATGATGTGTATAAAAATTGGCTCTGCTATTTCTAATAAACAGAAGAGAGTCCATACAGATTTAAGTACTTAGACAAGCGTAGTGTGTTGCATTAAGGAAATGTAGAACTATGTTACAAGAAATATAAAGGGAATTCTTCACTGAATTTGCTGAATACAGCTCTCCTCCATTAATGCAATTCTGGCTGTCATTACCAATGGTCGTCCTAACTCCTAGCCAGGATTAACTAGTCACCGAATTGCGAGCTCACTGCAGCTTTATCTAGGAAGGTAGAGTTGAAAGAAACACAGGTCAATTCACAGAAAAAGTTTCTTTCTTTGTCATGCAAGAATGGGATGAATAAGAACAGAATCCATTTATCAATAGTACATTAAAACTCCAGGGCTCCTAAGGTTTATTTCATTTCGAAGCATGGCCTGCCTGCTCATTTTAACGTAGCTTCACGAAAATGGCTCTCTGCATTACAAAGGGATCTCAGGGCTTGGCCTCCTTCCTCCCCATGCTCCAACTGCTCTTCTCCCATACTCCCAGCATAGCCACACTGCACAAGAGTCCCAAACTCACTGTGTGCCTGTGTGACCCAGTGAGCAGCTAATGCTGTACGTCAGAAGAGATGATCTTCAGCCATGGAAACATCAGTTCTCAGCAAGGCTTCCAAAAAAATGTCCAACAGCACACACATCATATAGGCTACCCATACTGGGACGAGCAAAAGATTTCTTTCACAGCTTAAGAGCAAAGTTTCCTTTAAGAAAAACAGGAGGATCCAAACAAGTGACTGTGGACACACAAATTTCCAGCATCCAGGTATTGGTGTCAGCCACAGCAGCTCTCAGGCTGTATTCTACAGGCAGCTCGTGCTGGGTTTCTGTGGGGAAATTACTTATTCTTTCTGTGCTTCCATTTCATTATAGGGAAGAGTTAAGTCTCCAGGATTAAAACAAACAAACAAACAAACAAACAAACAACCCCCAAACTATTAAAATGTACACTTTCACTAGCCTTCTTTGCTGGTTGCACAATGGATTCAAAGGAGGGTAAAAAGAAAAAAAGAGAAGAAAAGTATGAAAGGATGGAACTCACACTGAGTTTCAGAATATCAAAATGAATACTCAAGGCAGCCTTCACATTTGCACAGCACAATGTCCAGGAATGCCAAGAGAACCTTTGCCCTCTTCTTAGGAAAATAAAATGGTGAACTTTTACTATGGATCACGGGAAAATTAACATTCACCTTTCAGCCAGCATTAAAGTGGCTTTAATTCAATTGAGTTGGATTCCCTTTAAAAGAAAATTAAACTAAATCAAATGAAGGCCATTTTTAATTCAAAACAAGTGTGAGTGCATGCATCAGTTTAATACATTTTACATAATCCACTTGAAACCCACCTTGTTACTTAATTCAGATCAACTTTCCTGTGTGCTCTGCCTAGACAAGCCCTTAGAGATAACATTATCCGTCCTCGAGGAACAGCTGCATTTCATTATTGACACCTAACTCTAGAGAGAGCTACTCTGGAAAGGACAACACAGTTGCACACAATTTATATGTCTGTCACAGAGAGAACAATGCTCTGTATACAGCTACAATAACAATTAATATACTGGCAGTTGTTGTTCCATTAGTCACTAATTACACAGTAGACCAGTTATACAGAAGCCTTGTTCCTGGCAAAGAAGCCACTGCTCCAGAGTGACTGAATTGATAATCCAGAGCCTGCCTTTTGTTTCCCTGGTGATACCCTGCACCTTTGCCATCAGTTCACTGAAAACACCACAGATGGTAGAGATCCATAGGCAATGGCTGTGCATTGCACACCGCTCTTTAAGAACTCCTGAATTATGGCATTTGCATGAGAGGAGTCAAGGTGAGCTCAGCCACTGAACAGAATTGCTTCCAGTCTTTGTCACAAAATATAAGAAGAATAGTTTGTCACTGAAGATTTTTGCTTCCTCTTACAAAATAAAGAAGTGTGGCAACCTCCACACACTGTTTCATCAGGCTGTTGAGAACACAAAAAAATGCCAACCTTGGTGGCATCAATAACACATTCAGAGGGTGGTTCTGAAGGACCTTTATTTTGCCAAGATATCTTGCAAAAGCTGAAAAAGATAAGAAGTGCATAGCTACTTTTAAAAGCATTTTGCAATAAACGCCAGTGCATTTGGTAAGCCACAGGTGTGGCCAGCCAGGAAAGACACAAACGCACCCAAGCTCCACAGCTTTCCTTTTGATCTCTTCTCCACATTCTTTTTCTCTGTTGCTTTCTGCATGTTCTTACTTCAAGAGTGCATCATGATTGTGATCTAGCCAGTCCACACTGGTGCAGGTTTTACATCTTTGAGGAGAGCCAAAGAGGAGTGGCCTGGCCATGATCTTTGGTGTCTGAAGAGCAAAACTGGAGAGGTAACCATCCTTCTTACATCACCCTGGAAGTAGCAAGTTGGAGCAGAAGGGTAATTGTCTCACCTTTCCCCCCACCAAAGAAAAGGCCCAGGGATTGTAGAGTCTTTGAAAAATGCCAATTTACAGAAGTGGCAATTTCCAATCAGCTTCTCTAATTAGCATTTAATGGAAACTTTTTGCCTTTCACCAATAAAAGACCTCTCCAGGGAATTGTGATTAGAGCAAACTTCCTCTTGATATGGGAAAAGGGATAGAGACAGCGTTAAAGACAGCATTACATAGTTTTTTAATGAAAGCCTAACCTCAAGAAGTTGTTCACTGGAACAAGTCAATGAACCATTTTGATCTCATTATTTGGAATCCTAACTTTTAAAATTAAAACCTAGTCAACTCATCTTGATCCAACTGTGTTCATCTGCAGTCAACAACTGCAGGAAAATAAAATGCCTTGCTTTCTCTCCCTTTTTCTTTGTTGTTACTACAAGCAAAAGTGGAAAGAAATTCTTTATGCTTTCATTAATATTTATACAGATCAAACTTCATACATTATATGGGGTTTTTTTTGGGTTTCTTACACATAAAAGTCAGGAAAATATCATCCAATTGACTTCAACTTCATTAAAAAAATGCTAAGTCATCCCCAAACTGACTGATTCTTTATTGTCTGTGATGAGTACCAAGGAACAAATATTAGCCTTATAATGAAAATTCAATCACTTAACTACCCACAGTCTACAACTCTGCTCCACAAGGTACAGGTGAGCATAATTGACAAGATGGATCGAATGATCCAGCAGATTTAACTTGTGCAATTTGTTATGGCAAAGACTTTGTTTTAGCTTTACTCCGTATAGTACCACATTTATCCATGGAGCTAGAGAAACATTGGGGGAAAAAAAAAAAAGCACAGATCAACTGAACTTCCCTCCTAGAAAAAAGACACCTTTATACCAAACAGCAATAAAAGAACAGAGAGAAGATTGGGACCCATCACAAAAAGAGTATCTTTTATGTATGGGGGAAGATGGGGCTGGAACTTCCTTTGTCTTCATTTTCATGGAGTAGACAGGTAAGCTAAGGCACAAACTGATTAACTGACTGACTTACAGAGAGCCTGTGGCAAAGGCAGGAATTAAGTTCAGCTCCCCCTGAGAATCAGTCCAGTATCTTAACAAACCCATATCTTTCTGTTCTGAAATGCTGTGGCTTTCCTTTGTAATTAAACAGCATGGATATGAGTGGGCTTATTTTAACTGACATTGTACTGAAAGAGTTTGCACTGGTCAAGTGGGGAGGAACTGCCATGCCAACCTAAAAAGGCTTCTCCTCTACTTAATTCCAGGCTTCTAAGCTTTCAGAAATAGAAAATATTGCATAAGCAACAGTACTGAGCAATTTTGAAGGCACACTGAAAGATCTTTTTTTACTCTCTCATTTTAATAGCTGGTGCTTTTACTGTACATAGTATACAATTAGAGAATAATGTGCATGGGTTTAATGCCTGCTATGACAATATCCAAGGTGAAGATATTGAAAATTCAATTAAAATATAGTTTAGGATATTGGCTTATTTTAATGTCCAGCCTCCTTTACCCTCCATCCACCTCCTATGCATCCAGGACTGAAGCTAGAAGTTACATGCTGAAATTTTCTCCTGTAATTCATAATCTGAAATTCTTTGTTCTTCTTCAGAATTTGACTATATGAAACTTCTTCTTAAAATTCCACAGAGTCCCTCTGGTCCTTTAAGAGAAGAGGACATTGATGTGCTGAGAGAGGAGTAGTTCCTATTAAAGACAAGCCTTGATGGGGACCCCAAAGTTTTGCCTCTTAGCACTAAGCCCTGGGTTACTCATACTTTCATGAGCTTTTTTTGAACAATGGACACTTTTTTGAACAGGTTCAGAGAGAGAACATAACTTATTTCACCACAGCAAAAGCAACTCCCTCCTCTGCAGTTTTCAGTTACCTTTAAACAACAAAACTTTTGCCATCATTTATGTTTCCTCTTTCTAGTTGGATCAATGAAGTTCTCACTGTCACTGTGTTGCCTTCCATGGTTCAGAGAAGAAAATAGAAGTCCTACTGGGACACGATCAGAGAAACAACAATAATTTCAAGAGGCAAGCAATGAACCAGAATCTCAGAAAAGCTTCAACTGCTGTCCAGAGTTTCTACTGATCCTTCCTAAAATATATGAGAAAGCACACTGTAGGGTGAGTCCCTTTGGTTGCCTGCTAAGCTGAACAGAAGTGTCAAGCATCACTGCACATAACAAAACAATGTGCAGTGCTAGGACAAGCAGTGCTGGAACAGAAGGGAGCTCCTTGTCCTATTTTCTCTAACAATGCTCAGGAACACCTGGTTCTGGAAACTAAACATCAATTTGTTTATGTCAGGTTTGAGAGAACATATACCTTAAGTGTTTATATGGCCTGTCTAAATCTTACCCTGACTGCAGTAATGGCAGGTGTTATCCTTGTCACATGAAATATTATCACTAAACTACTTGCTTCTGAAACTCCTCCAACTTTCCAGATTTTATTATAACAAATTGTATATCTAAAATATTATACCTTTGGTACTCCTTTATTTCAATGGGAGCACACAGTTTCCATAATAAGAGGAAAGTAGCACAACAGCTTCCAAGGCATTTCATAATCAAACCTACTCTAGATGTAGTTTACAGAGATGTGAAGATTGAGGTTAAGCACCATGTTCACAGTCCCCTGTAAACTGAGAAGTGGGCTCTTCAAGGCATCCAAAAAGTCCCTGCTCTATTTATAACTTTCATGAGCCCCATACAACCACCTAACAAGAGCTGATCACACCCCTGTTTTACATACTGAAGGACACAAAGTAGAACGAGTCTCATAATTAAGCAATGAAAGAGACTAAACAACAACAACAACAACAAAAAAAGCACAGCAGTCTTTTTCTTAGCACATAGTTCCATCTCTCAGCACTGTCTGCAGAGAGACCATCAGTCCCTGCACTTGGGTCCCCATGGGTTACGGTGCATGCAGGTAACCACCCCTCTGGAAATGGATGAGCTGTTTCTACCCCCCTGGTTCTCACAAGCCCTCCTGCAGACCACCCCCAGCACAGACCTTTTCCAGTATCTGCTTTCATTACATAGCAAATACCTCTGCAACTTGACTCTTGCTAAGTCAGAAGCTTGGTGACTTCCAGTGCTTATACCAAATTAGAATGGAGGCCTTGGCCAAGGGTATGAGCAGTGCCACCACAGTTGGAGCAAAGATGCACATCTACCACAGAGAGCTGAAGGAGATGAATGGAAGCTTTCTTCTCCAGTGATGTTGTCCCCACGCATCACACACCCCCTGGCTGTAGTGTACTGGGAGACCAGTTGGCAGCAAATATAAAAGGCAGCATATTAAAAGTGGATAATAACAGGAAAGATCCACCCTGTGTTGCTGTCTTTTGAAGGTGCTGCCTTGTTTGTTGGCTTCTGAGACAGGCTCTTTCCAGGGGGGATATCCGTGTGCCCCCACTTCCCACGTTTTGCTATGGATCTACACGTGCAGGCGCTGCTGCTAGGTGAGCGCCATTTGAATTGACAAACTGGGATTTCTGCTGTGTGCCTCACACTGAGTGCAGCCCTGCCTGGGCTTTGAAGGCAACGGCTTCTTGCCTTGGGGTCTGAAACTAACAAAGCCGAGCTGAGCAAGCCCAGGGCTCCCGTTGGATTGCTCGATCAAAGACAATATTAAACAGCACCGTTTTCATAACTACTATTCTGGGGCTCTTGGAAAGCAAGACAAAGGAGATGAAGTTAATTTCTGTTATCATAGCCTGGTGCAGCTGCAAGGGCCCTGGGAGAAGCCATCTTCTCTTGATGGTTTATGCAGCCTATGTCTTTGCAAGAGCTCCCATTAAGCAAACAGAACTTCAAAAGCTTGTCAGACACTTCCGTTCCCCTCCTCCCTCCACCGTTTTCAAATCCATCCCATTCCTTCCTTCAGACATCTTCCTTACAGACACTCCCTCTCCTTGACCACTTCCTTGCACCTCAGCTCTTTCCTTCACCATTTCTGCCAGCAGTGCTGCTCACTACCCTGCCCAGGGAGACTCAAACTGGGGAAGAACTGCTCTAGATACAGGAGTGCTATACAAGGGAACTGGTCAGAGAACAAGTCCTCCAGGTTCTGCTCTGCCACCAGCTTAGCTCACAACTGCAGAGAAATATCTTAACCTTTGGTTTCTACATTGTCAGCTGGGATTAACAGGGCCCAGGCCTTTTTTTTTTTTTTTTCCTCTTTTTTTTTTTTTTTAATTTGATGGCAAACAAAACTGTACAGTGTATCCTGGTTCTTTCTATTCCTAAATGTGATAGGTGATGGAAGTCACTAAGCAGTATTGCAGGAGAAAGTCGAAGCTATCTCCTGATTAAAAGCACTGTTTGGGACATTTGAGGTAATTTTAAGACACCTCTCTTACAAACCATCTTTGCCATGGTCAACAGATCACCTTGAGAATGCATGCTTGTCAGCATCAGTGCTGTCCCAGGACTGTACATAGGTACCTTGGGCTCTGGTTCTTCTTCCCTACTCTTCATCCATAGTAGAGATCATTTATGGAAAAGCAGGAGTGTGTTAGAATGTGCTCATACTCTCAGCTTGGTTGCAGTAAGGACAAGGAGGATGAGACAGCTGGGTAGCCATGAAAAGCTTTGAAATGAGATTACTGAAAGGGAGGAAATAGCTCCAGAGAGCTTTGTTTAAAGTGTTCCTCATCACACTGCATGTTACTCCTTTGAGGTCACTCAGATAAAGGCACAAATTTGGGATATGGCATGGAAATAAAGCACTGCTTGAGATAAGCAGGGTACTTCAAGAACTGGTCTGCACCAATGCACAGAACACCCCATATTTTCATCCTCTCAAACTGAGAGTTTACCTTGGGAGTCTACGATCTAGGGGGATATCCCCAGCAACCTGACTATTCCTGTACTGGAAGTACTCTTTGCTAATAACTTCCATCTGGGATTTCACAAACTGGTTTCATTCAAGTTTGCTCTTCCCTCTAATCTCAAGTACCCCAATTAGTTGACAATACATTAAAATACAGAAAAGTCTTGCTGGAAAATTTCTGGATAGATCCAATAGTGATGCCCATGAAATGAACAAAAATGCAACATCAGGCTGAAACAAGAGGGATACACCCGGGTCCAGCCATTTGCTGATACCTTTCACTCTCCCTCATGTCAGAGTTTTTCCTACTAAGTGGTCAGTACAGGGGTCAGTACAATTTCTGAATAAAACTGCCCATTCTAACTCTTGGAGGCATAAAAAGAAAGCTGTTCTAAACCCAGAAGAGAATTAGCCAGTCTTCAGTTTTAAAGCAAATCTTCTAGATGTAAATTGCTGCATAATTTAAGTTTATTGAACATCTAACACCAGGAAATGTGCAATTCATGAAATTTTCAGTGAAGATATACGAATGAGAGTTTCCGATACATTTTTAAAATGTGAAATTATCAAAGTTTTATGCACTGTCGGCTTTGGCCACATACGGCAGAGTTAATTGAAAGCGCAGTCCGGGCTTTAAAGGTGTCCCCATGAAAGTGGCAATGTGTGTTTTATTGTCTCTTAGTCATTTGCAACTCAAAGGTGCCCAGATTTATGCATGAGAAAGTGTTTCTTCCAGCTGCCAGCCTGCACTGCAAGACACCATTGAACCCAAGGATCTGGGTAGATGTTTTATTTCTTGCATTCACATCACTGGCCCTGTAGTTTTTGCAAACTAAATCACCTACCTGGCTTTCCAAGATGCAACCCTTAAGCTCCAAATAAGACCCCACAAGAAATTTGCTTGGAATGGATCAAAGATCCTCTGCTTGGAGTACCCTCAATAAGAGCAACAAACGAAACAGGAACAAACTGCATTTCAGGGTACTGGGAAAAAGCAGAAGGGTAAAGGTATCCCCTCACTCAGTAGGGCAGAACAATCTTTGATAACAGGACACAGGTTACAACTCTTCCCCTCACAGACACATCCAAGTCCAGGATTTCTGTAGCCTCAGGTTGGAACAGGTACTGCCAAGGACAACCAAACTGAACAGCACATCCTTAACCTCCTAGAGAGAGACAGCATAAATCCAGTCTGAAGCCTCTGCTCCATGAAATTGGATTAGGGACTCTACTTTTGGTCTACCTAAACCAGACAAATAGCCATTACAGTTACTTTTTTTTCTTCTTCCTTGTTTTGTTGTTGTTGTTGTTGTTTTGGGGTTTTTTTCCACATAAAAAACTCTGAAAAAGAAAAAAAATCATTGAAGTGGGGTTAGACAATCTTCTACCCCACAACAACAAATAAGGCCACAGAGCAGAACTCAAACGCCAACACAGAACTGATGGTTTTCTAAAAAAACATTAGGTCATACATTCTGAGTATAACCCTGGTGCAGGCAGTAGAAATCATAAAAGTTGTTGGACTATTTGGTTTTACTACAAGTACATCTTTGGTCCCTTGTTTTGCTCATAAAGCTGCAGCAGTAGCAAACATGAAGTGGGATATGTGGTTAAAGTTTAATACAAGGAGAAGAAAGAAAAGAGCCATGTTTTCCCCTTCCTTGCAGCTGCAGCGAGCCAACATCAGGAGCAAAAACAAACTGGCCACACTGACTGGAGACTGCAGAGCAGACACCATACTGTACATTTTACAAATGCAACAGAGCTGCCCACCTCCAAAAGTGCCAAGGGAAATACACAGTGTCAGCTCTCTTTCTGTGGCCACCATCCCCAATACGCTGCTGAGATACCTGCAAGGGCTGTGCTGCTGCTGCCACCTCTGCTCACGGAGCCAACAGGCATTTCTCAGCCATCTGCTGGGACAAGTAGGAGCTCTTTCACGGCCTGCCTTCAGCACAGCAAGCAGAGGAACCAGGGTGCTTTTGGAAACGTGAACTTCTTTACCTGTGTCTGTGTGGCAGGTGCAGACTTACTTGGCTTGTCTACTATCTAGCACTTAATGCAAGCCTCACTGAATGGTGGAAGTCACAGAGCTCTAAGAGGGATAGTGGTAAAAACACAACTGGAGAGGAAAATCAGACCTCTCCAAAGCAGGCTGGGGATTAACGTGCCTTCTGAACTGTGGGACAACCATGTTCCAGGTCCTGCTCTATTTTGGAACAGAAATAGGTTTCAATGTCCTATATTGTATTGGCTTAGAAGCAGTCTCCACTTCTTTCAAAAAGGCCATCCTAGCCATGAGAAATCCTTCTTTGTAACAGTTTTCATAAAACAACCATATTTTCCCCAAACAGTTTATCTTTTTACTATTTGTGCGTTCATTTTTACAGCACTAGCTCTGGCTACTAAGAAAAGTAGTGACTATATAGTATCAATCCGCTTTTTTCACTTAGTTCCAACATGTGAATGGCAGAAAAACAACAAAAAAAATTTACTTTGAGAAGAGTTTCCCTTCCTATGAACATTGCTATTGCATAATGCTGCTGTTAGACATCTCTACAGGAATTTGAGAAAATGGATGTCTGGGTGATTTTTGATTTTGCCTTTGAAGTGCTTGGGTTTTTTCTTTTCTTCAGAAGTTCTGCACAGCTGGACAACTGCAAGTTCTCCACCAATTGTCCTCTTCCTTTTAACACCCTGGGTCTCTCTTTTCCTTTCAGAGTTGCAGTTCATGCAACCCAGAGAGGGGACCCAGAGCCCCATCCTGTACCCCCAGTTGCAGGAATGTATTTCAAGGTCTCCTGCCGCTGTGCCTTTGCCCCAGCAAGGAAAGGAGGCAGCAGCATCATGCTCCGGCTCAACCGCTGGGTGCGGAGCGACAAACACTCTGCCGGGGTTAGAATGAGATTAGCAAAATCCTACGGAACAATGATTCAAAGGTGCTGTAGCAAATCAATTTCCTGCGTGCAAAAAACACAATTACTACACAAATTATCTTGCTCTCACCCTCTCATTCCTCTCTCTGCAGTGAGCCAGGGCTGAGAAACCTCATCCTTTGGGCTGCAAACACATAGTCCCTCCTCTCAGGTGACACTGGGAATGGCAGGAGCAGTAGCTCTCCACCGCCCTTGGTGAGTTGTGCCACTAGAGGGCACACAGATTGCCAAAATAATCCAGGGGAAACAATAGGTCCATTGGTCTCTCTGAACCTGCAATTCCAAGTTCTCCATCTCCATGAGCAAGCACGCTACCATTCCAGAGCAACTCATATCTGCCAACACAGACTGCCACCTCCGGAGTTTCTAATCTTCTCCACTTCATCATGTTTTAGTTAATTTCTAACATCTCCCAGTTTTCCCATTGTGGCACAAATGCAGAATCTCTAACTAATGCAAAAGTGGGGGTCAAGGGGGGGCTTTTTTATTCTTTCCACGGCTTATGTATTTTTTAAAGAGGGGATTCCAACATCAAAAATCAACACATTCAGCAGAGACAACCCAAGTCTACAATGTTTCTTGTCTCTGGTTCAGAGTCAGAGCCCAACTGCACGCCCAGGGCACCACATGTGAGCTGATGAGCTCCCCACCCTGCTGGGGTGCATGTGGTAAGGATGTCATCACCAGCACCTTGAACATAACAAGGCTAGTCAAAAAGTCCAGGTTGAGTAGCATCAATTTCCACCCAGAGTCAGCTGTCTCCACGTTTTGTTCCCTGGCACTGCTGAGCTGCTGAGGCCCTCAAGCAGGCCTTGCACTGACTGGGAAAGATCCAGCAACACTGAACACTCTGGACTGCATGCAATGCAAAATGGTGCTCCTTGCTTCCTGCCCAGGAAACAGATTGCAATTTGCATAGTGCTGTACCTGAGCTAATAAACTATGATGAACTCTCTCTGGGTCTGCATCCATGGCACAAATAATCTTTAATGTGTCCTGGCTCTTTCACTCAAGCTGCAATACCTTTTACCTCTGGAAGTGCATGGTGCCAGCCAGCATCCACTACAAAACTTGCTCTCAGTTCTGTCTGTTCCCATTCCCACTAAACCAAGCAGCCAACACCACCAACCTCACTTTCACTCTCCAGTTCTTGTTGTAGGTGAGATAAGAGCACACCAGCCAGGCGATCCCCATGTGCTGCTGGCAGTCTCCTGCCACCTTGTTCTACTGCTGCCTCCCTCACAGGCCCAGCTCACAGACTGCCCTGAGAGGGCTCAGCTTTTGTGACATGCATTCCTGGAATGCTACAAGCTCAACCATATCAACTTCTGAGCCTGAAGAGACCAGTCCAGTGTTCAGTTACCCATTTTGAAAATGTGCAAGGTAAAAAAAAGAGCAGAGCCTGTATGTACCACGTGTGTCAATGGGGAACCTGCCAAAGCCTGACACAGCTCACAGGACAGAGCTACAGACACTGGTTTTTCACCTTATTGGGCATACAGCAGGCTGCCTTTTCCCACCTATCAGACAAACCTGAATGAACACTCCACTAACAAAAAAGAGGAAAAAGTTCTTGGAGTTAAGCAGCTGATACAATCAGGATTTCAATTGTTAATATAGAAGAAGACTTCCTCACATGTCTTGCACCAATATTTGCATCATAGCAGAAATAATATAAGGCAAAAAAGAAAAACACTTAAAAAAATATGGCTCTTTGTCAGACTGGAAGTATTAGCTGTGATTTAGAAATTAATGACAGCATAAAAATCTATTAAGGCATCTAGACTGTCTCTCAAGGGACCTATTCAAGCATGGATTATTCTCCAGGGCTCTGCCCAGCCAAACTTCAGATGTCCCAAATGACAGCAATTCCACCATGATTCTTAACAAAACTATATCACCATCTAATCTCTTTCTTCCATTATGTATTTTTCCTCTCCTGCCAATTTTTTCTTTCTTCCTCCAAATTTTCTATCATGAGAGACTCTTCTAGCTCTGAGTCCACACTTCTTCATGCCTTCCCAGTATGCCTACATCATTAGCATAGCTCCTCTTTAGTCATTTAGCCAAAACAGCTATATATTTAGCTCTCACAAGCATTCTTCATAAGTCAGTCCCTCCAGCCCCTTAATCATTCTCCTTGCAAGCCTCTGAATTCCCTCTAATTTTGTTTACATCTTTCTGGAATTGAAGTGCCCGGAACCAAGCGCTGTAAACAACAACAGCTTGTTATCTGGCTAGACTGTAATTCTGGTGATGGCAGCACAGGCCCTGCACATGCCATGCACACACAGACACATGCACATGCTCCTCCTCTGCTTCAGACACAGCATTGACACAGGACACGAGTTCCACTCACTGCACATTCCCTCCTCCACAGTGACACCAGCTGGGTCTCTTTCAAGGAAATCCAGTTCTAGAAAAAGTGAGGGCAGATCTTCAGTACAGCACTTTCAGCTGCCTGCAGGCTCAGGACAGACACCAGCTATTGGCTGCACTCAAGTAACATTTTCAAGTTTTTGGTAACACCTATAAAGGCCACAATTTTAAGAATTTTCTGGTTTGGATGACAGTTGAGACTTTGATGTCGTCTTATGACAGCAATTAATACATCACAGGAAAGCCTTTAAGCATTTGTGCCTTAATCTGTTCTTGAAAACTCAAGATGGAATTTTTCCAACAAAACACCTTTTTATTCCTTATTAGAAAAATTCCATTTTGGTGAAGTAGAAAAGTTCTGCAAAGACCTTTGCTTTGCTTCAACAAACTTCTGGCGAACCTGAGAGAGTTCAGAAAGAAACCTGCCAAGTTCTCAAGATATCTGAATCACAGAATATTCTGAGTTGGAAAGGACCCACAAGGACCATTGAGTCCAACTCTAAAGTGAATGGTCCATATGGGGATCGAACCCAAAACCTTGGCATTATTATCACCAAGGCACCAAGGAAAGGTGGCAGCTTCACAAGAAGGTTTCTTCTAGATCAAGGTCACCCTAAGCCCCTCCCTGTTAGAATCTCAAAACCTCTTTTCACTTAGCATCCCCAAGTCAGAAAGAATTGCAGAGCTAATACTACTGTGTATGGAAAGAAAGCAGAGCCTTGAAGTCTTCTGCCTCCCCTATATGTTTCACACAGCTGTTCCCCCTTCACAGCAGCTACAACAAAGCTTCAGCATCCAGGAGAGCTTGAGGTGTTTGTTTCAATTTTTGTGGTATTTGGGTCACCTTCGTCAGCAAGAAGAAGAGCAAGAGACCATAAACTCTTGGGGCTGACCAGGGGATAAGCAGAGCCTACATGCAGGGGTCTTGTGAGGTTCCTTGAAGCCTGAAGAAAAGGCTGCTGCTACAAATATTTACATCGGGATAGACAGAGCAAGGCCAGCCAGAATGGCCTTTCCTTTCTTTCCTCTACGCACACATCAGGCCAAAGGAGGAGGAAGGCTGCACTGCTGACCGTAGCTCTAGGTCCCTCTGGGGCAATGCCACAGCTCATTTCCCTCATGCTGCAGCTGGACTTTTTTCATCAACATCCTAATCAGTTGCAGCTTTGTGGCTGCTGGATAATACAGAAATCAGGCACCAGTAGGCACCTAGGATACATGAAAATGGAGAAGAGCTTATGTACCCTCATTTCAGCTCCCACTGTTTCCTGCCTTCCCTCCCTTAGCTGGCCTAGAATACAGACAGCTCTTACACTACTTGAGGTAGCATGATTAATTTTTTGTTCTTTGAATCACCAAAAAATTACTCTTCCTAAAAGCCCAACATCGATACAGCATGACCCTCCCACACAAACAGTTTTCCTTTCCTCTCCAGGAGATCCAAAAGTGCAGAACATCTCACCAGGGCATGTCCAGGCAGGTCTATCCTGCTCAGCTACCCAAACTGAGACTGGACAGATCTCAGCCATGCTGGACAGAGCCTGTGCTGTTAAGGAAGTTAAACCAGCAAGGCTGTGTTAATGAAGGTAACATCCAAAGTACAGACTTGCTGATTTTACTGCTTCAGGCTGCACCCAGCTCATGAAATAGCATACCTATGCAAGGAAGGTGGGCTCAGTCAGGTTGTACTAATTTTGAATATGTTGGTCTAATTAAAAAACAATGCAACTTAGGCATGTAAAAAAGCCTCCTTTTGTCCTTTTCCTTCTATTCGCAGAAACTCTCCCATGAAGGGAGTGTCCTTTCCACTCTCTAGGCTGAATTTCCTGCCCAGGTGACTGAAGTGTGACTAAGTTGCCACCTTACACTGAGGCTATCGCAGAAAGATGAGGAGGGGTAGCCAAGCCACAGAAACAATTTTGTTTCAGTGCAACAATCTCTTGCCCTGTCAAGATAGGATGCAAATGCGCTATGAATAATGGTCACTCCAAAAGGACACATAGCTATGAGACATTCCTATCAGCAATCAGGCTGCATTCACCTCCTGCACTAACATTCATGACAAGTCCCTTGCACAAAACACAACCCTGGACCAGATTTGTTAAAGTTTCTCAAGAATTTTTACCAAGCAACTTGGGTATTCTATGTCACATGCACACACTCAAATGCATGTGCATGCATATAGAGATCATCTTCTGTTCCATACATGCACCTTCCCAAAAGCCAGGGAAAAGACATCCAAAGGTCATACCTTTATGCACAGATCATGTATACGGGCACAAATAAAACTGTTGAAAACTGGATGTTTCAATCCCATTGTACAAAGTACCTTCACAAGGCAAAGAGTAGATCCTTCATTATATGAAGATGTACCAGCGTAACAAAAGTCTAAATGCATTTACACTTCAAAAATTCCACAGATGCCCCTTTAAATAATCCCTCCTTCCTGCAGGCAAACTTTACCAGCAAATCCCTCCTTTTCCAGACACTCAAGTATGTATCCCCCCAGTCAGCCTCTCCAACACCCACAGGAGGAAGCTGGATAACAGTGCACTGGCTGCAAGGCTCATGATCAGAAAGAGTCCTGCTCCCTTGGTGGAACTTTGGGTCAGCTGCTGAGGGTCAAGCACAGCCAGGCTCCAAGCAGGTGCAGCAACCAGAGAGCATGCAGAAGAATATTAATAGTTATTGTCCTAGCAGGTTGTAAGGATTAATTGGTTCTGGCCTGCAACTCCCCATCAATGTAAGTGCTTAGGGGCAGAGGGGAGGGAGCTGTGATTACACACTTACATTGCATACTCATATGCTATTGATTTCCCAATTGGAAAGGCCCACAGCCTTTAGTTCGTCTCCTTGCTTGCTCCCTACCTCATCCCAGTGCTCATGGCCTGCCTGCCACATCTGCCCCCTCCCAACAGCACAATCACCACCACCAGAAAAAGGAGAGAGACACCATTTTTTGGGAGAGCTCTGCCAAACCAGAAAGAAATGCAGAAACCTACATCCATGAGGTCACACAGAGGCAGATTCTAGGGAAAGGAACAAATTTCAAGAGCCAAGTTTCCTTTGGATGCTTTATATAACCTAGGGATTGCAAAAGCCAGACTGTGAGCCCACAGCTGTGATTACACTCACCTTTGCTTTAAGCCAAAGCCCCTCCTCTGAAACCTGCCTTCTCATGGTATCTTTTTTTTTAAATAAAACGAACCAACCTTTAAAAAAAAAAAGAAAAAAACCCCACAACACATCAACCTGCCTTAATTGGATATGTATACCCTTGCATTGCCTCCACTACTACTCCTCTCAGAGGTACTGTTCAAAGTCCAGTACCTCCACAGCTGACAAGCACTGAAAAATCCTATTTTATGCTTGTGGGTGACCAATAAGCATGTTTAGTGTAAAGAGCCCTTTACCCTCAGCATGTAGTCATGCAGAATTTCTTCGCCAGGAACATTAAAACAGCAGATATGGCCAGCAAGACTTGATTGTGAGACAGAATATTCCTTTGGCTCAGAAAAATTAGGGTAGCAACCCTTGTAGTGTTTTTCCTTTTCCTTCCATGCAGATGAGCAGGGCAATGCTGCCACACAGGCAGGCAACCTCCTGGAGGGTTGCCTCATAAGGAAATGCCTCAGCTTCCAGGAAATTCAGCATCAGCCAAAGTACCACAGTGCAATGGCATAGCACATCATCAAACCTGGGCTTCTTTTTCCTGTACCTATTTCTGTAAGAATCATGTACTCCCAGCATTCTTTCCCCTTCCATGTTGATTGCAGGGATGTCTGCCCTCAGGCAAGGGCTGTGTCTCACACACTCACCTACTCATGTCCTTAGCTCCCTCTCAGAGTAGGACAGGATGGTCTGTGCTGTGCTTGATATTTTTGATTTTATCATGGATAAATCAACAGCAGGAAGAGTATATCAGCTGCCAAAATCATTGCTCATTTAGTATGAATAGCAAACGAAACAGTTGTGCTTCTTTTTAAGGAAAAGGGGATACCAAAGAGGCAAAAATTCGTGCTTCCTATGGGGACCACAGACAGCAAAACTCTGCATCTGTCCAGCAGCACCCCACGCACAAAGGAGATGATAGTTGGCAAAACACATGTCCCCGTGTTCAAAGGCACACATGAAAGATTTTCCTCAGACTCTTCCAGGATACTTTGTCTGGTACCATTATAGGCTTCATTGAGATCATTCAGTCCTTTAACAGCCTTTGTCAGACAACAACCACCTCACAGCTAATCCTCTTCCACAGAAAAACCCATCAGTGTGTTCTGATGTGCCCAGAAAAAAAGAGCATCCCTTGCCCTTACTCTTCATCAGCTTTTTCCACCTATTCTCCCTTTACAGCACATAGGGAAGCAAACAGTGCTACAGCTCCTCATCACCAGCCCAGCCCCACCAGCCTCTCCAGGCAACTGCACACAACACCCAGCTGCTGCTGTGGGCCCTGTACATCAGCATCCCTTGTCTAACCCATTCCTAAGAAACTCAGCCTTCCACAGGGTAAATCTGCTGGGAGAAGGGTCCAGGCCCCATCAGCAAAGCAAGGGCCTTGGCTCAGTCAAGGCTTACAGGAGGCAAAGCTGGAGTGCACACAGAAAGGATGTGCACTCCGAAAACACTGGCTCTGCCAGCAGCCTAGGATGAGAGCAGCCATAGTCCTCACCCTGACTGGAAGGAGCTCCATTGCTAGTAGAAGAAAAAAAGCAAAAAGAATAACTATAAAAGAGCACCTCTCCTCCTTAGACCATTAGCATACACATGAGTATACTCTAAGGCTGAAAAGGAGTGCCCGAAAACATTGGGAACTGGGTTCTTTGTTACAGAACTAGTAAAACTCTTGTGTGAGAAAATCTGTCTGAGGCTAAAAGATTAAGCAAATTTTTACTTATCATAACAAAGCCCTCTGAGCAGGTAGCTGAGTGCTGAGATTCATAACAGCCAGAGGAAATGGGTTCTTATTTGTGTAATTATTGATTATTATGGTCAGCAATCACTGGATAGAACTGGAAGAAACACTTGGGATATCTTTTCAATGCTCCCTGTTTGCAGACAAAAAGCCTCTCTACTCCTTCCCTGTTCTAAGCCTACAAGAAAAGTATTTTGTTTCACGTACTGAACCTCTTCATCATTTAAGGGAATGCAAGGCAGCTGAGTGAGTTGTCACCTCATCAATACAGTCCAGCCTGTGAAAGCTTCCCTCGCCTTACTGAAGAAGAGAGAACTAGAAACGTAAAGAAAGAAAAGTATATTCAGGAGAGCAGGATTTTTTTTTTTTTCTCTCTCCAGTTGGCAGTATCTAAATGTTATCCGACTGCATCGCAATCGCCCCGTGCTGTTCCCCATACACCACAATGTCACCACCAGCACACACACTGCTGCTCCTGCCTCTCTCCTCCCCATCCATTACACATTATCAGCACAGAAACACTCGGGTATACACTTCCATCCATACAGATTGCACATACCTCACGCATTAACAAACACATCATTTTTCACACCCTCATTGCCCAGTAGCATTATAAAACATGAGACTTTACAGATAATATTCGTGCTGTGTACAAACCTAAAGCATCCTAGTCCACTTACCTGACTGCTTCTGTGATTTCTTTCATCAGACTCATTCCCCATTTAAGAGCACCCTTGAGCAGCTCAAAAAATACATTAAAAAAAAATTCTGCCAGGATTATGCAGGCCAGTTCTGGGTGTCCTTTCCTAAACCGTCTACTCCACTAAATTGTCAGCTGTGGAGGTATCCAACTTTTTTTTTTTTTTTTTTTTTTTTTTTTTTTTTTTTTTTTTTTTTTTAACACAAAGTCTTTTACAATTAACCAATTAGGTGGGGTTGTCAGGGAGGTTCATTCAAACCAGCTGGGATTTTTCAGCAAATTGTTGATTTGAAACAGCTGCTATTTTTCAAGGGAAAGAATTTGTTTCGAGGAATTTTCAAGTTAAAGCAATGCTGAAGAAAACGTATAATTTGTCAAGGCATTAATTTTTTAAAGTAAAACGCTCAGGGTGAGGAAATAAAAAATAATTTTCATATTGATAGCTAAGTTAGAGTAATAGTATGTGAAAGTGCAAACGTCAACATAAAATTCTTCTAAATTATCTAAATACAATGTTTTTGTAGACCCTAATCATTTTTTTCTCCACCCCATATTCATGCACCCATATTTGATTGGGGGGGGAGGGTGAAAGGAAAAGAAAAATTCGGCTTTACAATCCAATTCAACAATCTGATCTCTTTCAGAAGCTTTGAGGCAGATTGTGCTAAGAAACGAACCCATCTGAGGGAAGAGCTGCAGCATGCCACTAGAAAATCCTAGAAAATCCCACCCACCAGCAGTGCTGGGGTGTGTAGGTACTTTTATCCCTCCAGCCCCCACAGGGCAGGAAGGCCAGTGCACCTTGCAAGGAGGAACAAGCATCCCGCCTCCGAGGCAGCTGCCTCCCAAAGAGGACTGGAAGTGCAGCAGCAGAGAAACGCAACAACCCTAAGCCACCCAAATGAGGAAACATAGTGAGCGGGGAGAGGGGAGGGAAAAAAAAAAAAAAAAATCCTCAGTGCAGGACTTGGAGCATCTAACCTAGGGGGGAAGGAGCGAAGGCTGACTGTGTGCCAAAGCCCCTGAGGCCAGGCAGGCAGGGGACAGACAGGCAGGCAGCCCTTTGCATCCTGCCTGGCAGAGGCGCTGGGGGAGCGGCCCGCGCTGGCCCGGCGGAGCCATCGCTCTGCTGCCGGGCTCAGCTGCGCTTCCCCCCGCACCCCAGCGCTGCTATTCAGCCTGGGCCGGGCACGGCGGAGCCCATCGCTCTCCTGCCAGGCTCAGCTGCGCTTCCTCCCGCACCCCAGCGCTGCTATTCAGCCTGGGCCGGGCCCGGCGGAGCCCATCGCTCTGCTGCCAGGCTCAGCTGCGCTTCCCCCCGCACCCCAGCGCTGCTATTCAGCCTGGGCCGGGCCCGGCGGAGCCCATCGCTCTCCTGCCGGGCTCAGCTGCGCTTCCTCCCGCACCCCAGCGCTGCTATTCAGCCTGGGCCGGGCCCGCAGCGCTGCCCCGCTCCCCCACGCCCGCTGGCTTCGGGAGAGCGGAGAAAGGCGAGGAGCTGCCTTTTGCGCTCGCCGGTACACCCCCAAGCGGACAGCCAGGAAAAGGGGAGAGAGGGCACGGACAAGTTCTGGGCAGCTCCAGAGGTGTGCGGGCTCAGCTGCCCGGCTCCGCAGGTCCTGGAAGCGTTCTGCCCGGGGTCACTGCCTGGCAATGCCGACACTGCCGTGTCCTGGGGTAAGAGATCCACAGGGTTGTGCTCAGCAGGGTTAGAGAAGTGCTCAAGGCTTGTTACCACGGCTTTCAGTGAAAAAAAAAAAATTAATTTGAAAATAAATATTTAGGAGGGGGGTTGTGTTGGTTGTTGGGTCTTTTTAAGGGCACAGTACTTTCCCAACCCCTTTATAACACTGTCAAATAGCTTCAGGCTTGCTTCAGGCAGTGCCCTGGTCCTCCCAAGCAGCCCCAGTATTCCTGCCTCCCTGTTCTCTCAGTCTTCACTTCTCTCTTTCAATCGGAGAAAGGAAATTACTGCTGGCTATGAAACTACAACTAGCAGCACTCTGATTTCTACCATGCCAGAAGTTTGGGAGCAGTCAAAAAAGCAGCTCCAGGTTTGCAAACATTCATACAGCACCACACCATCCTATGCCATCTATCCCAAAACCCAGGGAGGGCAACTGTGTTGCCTCTGCCTATTTAGAGGGTACCTGATAATACAGGACCTCGGAAGACCTTCCCTGAAGCCTTCAAAACAAGAATAGATGTGGCTGATACAACCACGGCAATGCTAACTGAGTAAAAAGGAAGGTAAAAGCCTGTCCATGCCTGTAGCCTGGCATAAGCTCCAGCTCTAAGGACAGACTAAAACAGCTCTTGGCTGTGCTAGCATCGGGATGCTCTGGCCACAAAACTCAGGGAAGGCTTGTGACTTGAAAACACTGCGTGGAGCAAGCGCCGTGGTCTACAGGCTAGGAAACATGCATCAGAAAGACAGGCAATGTTCAGAGGCAACACAACTTGCCAATGTCCATCTTTCTTGACAGTTCTCTGACTAATCCTCCAGAGCAGGGCGAAGTTCACACCAAGCTACACAACTCCATTGCTGATGTTATCTACTTATGCTACACAGGTACCAGTTCTCCTCTTATGCCATGTACAAATCTATGTGCTGGGAAAAATCCTTCTTCCCTGTCAGAAATATAGCCACTTCACAGCAAGGAGGGAAGTCAGCTGGAAGGTGCTGGTGTTGGATTCACAGTCCAGACTTCAGAGAATGTAAGTTGAGAGAAAATATGTGACAGTGAAAAGCATGTGTACGAGACCCAGAAATGGGAGAAGTGAGACTGTATGAAAAGGAGCACTCAGCAAATGTGAGAAGGTGGCAAAAAATGAAGGATTCCATAGTGAGGGCTTGCAGGAGTGACAGGTGTGAGGCTGCAATAGAAAGCATGTGTGTGACAGGGAGCCTGCCTGCACGGGAATTTGCTTAGTAGACACAAAATAGAAGAGAACAGTACATGCAAGACTGTGTGTAAAAGTAGGAGCTAAGGGGAAGTGAGGAAGCTGTGACTGGCATATCTCCATGCACAGCACTCCTGCACTAATATGTACTGGAGTGAGAAAAAAGCACTGTGAAAAAAGCCGTGTGCAAGTGAGATACGCTCTAAGGGTGCAGCTCACTGCAAATGCAAGACTGTGAGGCACAGAGTAGGCCAGAGAGAGCACATCTGTGTTCTTTAGTTGTATTTTCACCTATGTGCGTGTGTATGTGTGCACACAGGCTTACAAGGCTAGCGCAGCAGGATAGGCAAGGGAATTGTAATATGCAAGCAACCTCAAGCACTAGTGTTCAGGATGGAGGCTTGAAGGAGGGAGGGGGGAAGAGGGGAAGGGAGAACGTGAGCACAAGAGAAGCAGACTCTCCAGGAATTGCATGTGCTAGGGAGCTAGAACTGTATGTGCCAGAGTGAGTTTATTCATCTTCCTTGCTATATCCCTGAGTGTGAGTGTGTGTGTGTGTGTGTGTGTGTGTGTGTGTGTGTGTGTGTGTTCAGGAGGGACCACTGATGTGGCCAGTGAGTGTGGATCATGCACAGGCTGCAATTTTGAAGGCTATGATTATATGTACATGTGTGACATGTATTAATACATACAGCATGGAATGCATTAACCCTTAACTCCTGTTTACAGAAAGCATCTCAAAACCAGCTAGCATGCCTGTCATCACTTCGAACTAAATTCTGTACTCACACTTGGCTCTTAAAGCAAGAAACCCAGCTGGCAATTCTCCACTGAACGAAACCCCATGCCCAACAAATTTTCATCTCCTGTCTTTCCTCCATCACTCTCTCTCTTTTTTTTTTTTTTTTTTTTTTTTTTTCCTCCTTACCCTCCTGGTATAGAGGGGAAGGACATAGTGTTTTCACAGACAGACCAGAGGCATAGAGATTCCTCTAACCTCCCCCTCTCCGGACAAAACTAAAATAAAAATAAGAAAAAGAAAAAAAAAAAAAAAAACACAAAACAAACAAACAAAAAACCCTAAAAGAAACTTAACACTTATCTCCTCAGGAAGGTAAAGAATTGAGGAGAATCAGTACTTGTGACCCAAAGTGCTGAGAAACAGCGGCCGTGGATGGAGGGGATACCACCATCACCCACCACTCATTTCCTTTGCATATCTTAACTATATTCCCCCCACCAACTCCCCCTCTGCAAAAGCATAAATACAGCAGCAAAGTCAGTCACATGCAATGCCCTCTAACCATAGGATTCACCACCAGCGATCTCTCCTTGGCTTATTTCCTGAGGCGGGGGGGGGGGGGGGGGGGGGGTAGGTTTGGAGGGGAGAAGGGGGGGGGAGAGGAAGCTCCAGCTTCCAGCTCCATGTTTCAGGCCATCCTCAGTCCATCAGCCTCAATTAAAGCAGAAGGGTTTGAGGAGGTTGCGAGAAAGAACTCAGCACATACCTTGCAAGGAGAAGAGGGACAGGAAGAATCCCAGCACCCAGATACTGTGCAGCCAATAGGTCCTCATGCTTCTCTCTCACTCGCTCCGCTTCCTCTGCCTTTTTCTCCGTCTCTTCGCTTCTGTCTCTCTCTCAATTTATCTTTTTTTTTTCTTTTTTTTCCCCTCTTCGCTCCTCTCAAAGAAAATGGGATTCGTGTCTCCCTTCAGTCCCTCTGGGCTCTGCTTTGCCAGCTCTGACAATCCAGTCGCAGCGCAAGCTGACCCGCGGTGGCCAGATTCCCAAATAACCTCTCACTCTCCCCTTCAAGTGCTGGAGGAAGGGGGGGCCAGGTTGGATGCTCCACCGTAGCCTGGGCTGCCTGTAAACACAGAGAATCTCTCTGTCTCTCTCCTGCAGCTCCAACTAAATGCGACTGTACTTAAACAAGCAATGCCTTATAGGACAGCGCTCAGAGCAGAACAGATCCCACCTCTGCCACCTAGTGTTGCAAGCCAGCTCATTTATTTCATTTTTATATATATAAATATATATACGTTATGCTATAGAAATATGGTTCCCTCATTCCTCTACAAATGTGTCTCTTGGATCACAGTCTATGAGCCATTCCAGACTCAAGAGTCCCTGAGGTTCCAGCTCCAGGGCACACGGAGAGGCTGTCCAGAGAAGGAATATTCCTCATCGCCACAACGAGAGGCATGGCAGGGCAGGTTTGGTTTCTCAGCAGAGTTCTGCTTGACAAATTCTGAAGCAAGGGTCTCTGTGATGCTGGTGTCACTGCCGGGCAGTACACAAGGGCCAGAGGGAGATTCAGATGCACCGACTGTAATTACAGAGCTGCCAAGGCCTCCAGGAAAAAATAGCAAGCATCAACCTGCATTAATCTTTCCTGGATCTCCTGTGACTTCCATGCAATTTCAGAGGGACCAGAAAGAATCCTTCTGTAAGGGAAATCCAGCTTGAAAAGCAATCATTTGTTCACAGAAGGCTTCCCCCGTTACCCTTCTCCTTTCAAATACAGGTTCCTCCTGGCAGACAAAGCACAAACTTTTTTTTCTCAAGGAGTAATTGGCTCCTGTAGCCCTATTTCCCCCTAAAATCATTGCCTCCAGTTAGAGGAACACCAGTAACGAAGTACTGCTTAACATTCACACAGGGCTTTTCATCAGTCACTCTCCAGGCATTTCACAAAGGGTGTCCTTTCTCAGCTGGGGGTGTGGAGGCAGTGTGAGTGCACAGCTTCTGAGGCCAGTCCCTGGGACACAGTGTGACAGCTCAGTTGGACTGCCCACCCAGCCCTGTGGCCCCTCTTCAGGCCACACTGTGCCCTTCATTGTGGTCACCAGGCAGCCTGTGAGGATGCCAAAACTAAAGGACACAAACCTTCAATTTTCACATTGAGGGTGTGGGTGAGCAAAGGTGAGTGTCCATGTATAGGAAAGGTCTGTAGGATTCCCATCACTAATGATGCCGTTCCAGAAGTGTTTTTTATTAGACTGCTGTAGAGAAAACTGTTCTGTGAACAGGGTGCACCAAGCCTGCCTCCTCACGGGTTCCTGTCTGCTGTGTCTCAAAAATCCCCCTGCTCTAATAAAATAAAAGCCAGAACCCATTGTATCCCCTGCGACGTCTCCTGTAGGAAGAAGGAATCCATGCTCTGGCTAGGCTTGCTTCCTAGTGGACCAAAATGAGACAAAATGCAGGACACCACCTGCCTTAGCCTGCTTGGCTACTGTCATGTACCACCTACATAATTCTTGAGTTTTCCACTATGGAGGGAATGGAACATTACCTAATCACCAGTTTTTAGAAGACATACAGGAATAAGTAACTTTTTAGCCTTCCGCCCTCTTTTAAATGTGGTTGAAATTGGTTGCACAGAAAAGTTATTAGGAGGAAGAACATATGGACAAACAGATACACATGTACTATCAGCTAGGCTTCACTTCTCAAGGAAATCAAACTAAAAATATTAGAGTGGACTAAAGTCAACTGACTCTAGTCAATGAGGACCATGCTTCTTTCTTGTGGTTTCCATTTCAGATGGTTTTCATGCTCTGAAAACCACTCTAACTACTCTGTTGGGTCTGCATGGCAAGCTGTGATAGAGGGGCACTTCTGTGAGAAGCTGCCAGAAGCTTCCTCTGGGTCTGACAGGGCCAAGGCCAGGCAGCTGCAAGACAAAGCCACCACAGGCCAAGTCCGAGTGTCCTGTCAGCAATGGTAGCAACACCTCTGGGATAATGTGTTTAAGAATGGGGTGGAAGCTGTGCAACAGCAGCCAGGAGAGAGGAATGAGAATATGTGAGAGAAATAGGCCTGCAGACACTAAGATTGGTGGAGAAGGACAGGGAGGAAGTGCTACAGACACTGGAGCAGAGATTCCCCTGCAGCCTGGGATGAAGACCATGGAGGTTCAGGATAGATTAGTTATCCCCCTGCAGCCCATGGAGGACCCCTTGCTGGAGGAGGTGGATGCCTTAAGGAGGCTGTGACCCCATGGGAAGCCCACACTGGAGCAGGCTCCTGGGAGGACCTGTGCCCCTGGAGAGAGAAGCCCACACTGGAGCAGGTTTGCTGACAGGACTTGAGACCCTGTGAGAACCTGCACTGGAGCAGCTCATGAAGAACTGAGGCCTGTGGGAAGAACTC
This sequence comes from Phylloscopus trochilus trochilus, assembly GCA_016584745.2. NCBI lineage: Eukaryota > Metazoa > Chordata > Aves > Passeriformes > Phylloscopidae > Phylloscopus > Phylloscopus trochilus. The sequence continues at coordinate 28,075,597 of WQNJ02000012.1, forward strand.
ATGTTGGAGAAGTTCATGGAGGCTGTCTTCTGTGGGAAGGACCCCACACTGGTTCAGAGGAGAGTGTGAGGATCCTCCCTCTGAGGCAAGAGGAGCAGCAGACACAGCTGTGATGAAGTGATCTCAGGCCCCATTCCCTGTTCTCCTGCTCCACTGCAACAGAGGAGGGAGAGAAAATGAGGAATGAAGTTAAGCCCAGGAGGAAGGAAGAAGTGTGGGAAAGGTATTTTAAAATTTGGGTTTACTTTTCATTATCCTGCTTTGATTTCATTGGTAACAAGTTAAATTAATTTTTCCAAAGTTGGATCTGTTTTGCCTCTAACTGTACTCGGGGAGTGAACCCCCAGTCCTTAACTTGACCCACAGGCTTTTTGCTGGATGTTTTATCCTCCTGTCCAGCTGAGGAGGGGTGATGGAGCAACTTTGGTGAGGACCTGGAGGCCAGCCAGCATCAAACCACCACAGATACCAAGAAAGCATGGTCTGAAAGAGAGCACAGTCAAAAATAAACTTGGTACTCGATATACATTTGGAACTTAGCATGCCAAAATCAAGTCGTGACAATCAGTTTGTAGGCTTGGAGTTTTGGGGGTTTTTTGCAGAAATCTTCACAAACATCCAGCTCAGGTTCAGGGACCAGCTAGGCCAGAACCTTAACACTACACCAGCTCTAAACATTTCTGGCACACGACTGTTCATGCGCTCAGCATTCCTTTTTTCATTTGTCCTACACCTCTGTGATCCATTACCCCAATGCTCACTGTCTACATCTGATATAATATACAGCATTATATGCATTTCTACTATTTCACGAATTTCCTCAGCTCCCATATATGGCACCAAAATTCACCTGCTACCTGTCCCACCTTCCCAGCTACTCACAGCCACATACATAACCTCACCTCCCACCTTCCCTACACATAATCCTATAGGGTCCCACAGTCCTCCCAAATAAACCAGATCATTATGCAACCATTCAAAGTCTATTTTATCCACAGATCCCATGGATGATCCCATAATATGCAGCTCTCAAGCACGTGACCATCTCAGACTTTGGATAGGAATACGTAATGGCCTGAAAAAAAAAAAAAATCTAAATCAACCCTCCTTCCATCTAAATCATTTCCCATATCCTATTGCATGTAGCCCAGCTAAAAATTTGTCCCCATCCTACTTATAGGCCCCCTTTAAGTACTGAAATGCCACAACATTTATTATAACACTCATGATAGCAATTCATATTGATTTCAGTAATTAATAATATAGCCTAGTAATTAGTCTTGTGTTAATTATTAATCAATGTTATATGTATTATAATAATTAACATTTTTTTGTAATAAGTAATAGTAAATAACAGCAGAATGGTATCTCTGCCCCATACATTCCATAGGGATGTGTATGAGATGATGCTGAAGCCAGTGTAGTTCCCATCCAAAATAGGCAGTGATAGTTACAAGTCCAGTGAAAAGACACAAAAGGAAGCAGCACTCTCTGAGGCAGCAGCATCTTATGCTTCCCTGGAGAAGCTGGCATGACTGAGAGGAGAAGCAGCTATTTCTTACAACGTATTTGACATACTCCTAACCTTCAGAAACATTCAGGACTGGATTTTGAATCCCTTGCTCATGCTGAGTCATACCAATGGGGTTACTCAGGACATTAGACTACTAAATATGAGCAGGAGTATCAGATTCTGTGGGCTGAAGTTCTCTGGGATTGGTCTCCGGCCAAAAGTAAGTCCGTTTTCCTCTAGCCAAATGTCTCAGCTACCCACATACTGTGAGGGCAAAATCTGAATCAAGAATTACACTCAAGTCTCCCTAAATCCCCCAAACATTATGAAGAATAAAAACAACAACACCACCAAAACAACCAACCAAACCCCAAACACACAGCAGTCCTCGTTCTTCAGTCCTTTCCTTTTAAATTACTGCAATCCTCCCACTTCACCCAGTATTCAAATGCCAATTGAACCAATGAAATATCAGCAATAGAGGAGCACATCTACAATCTTGTATTAAAAAAAAAAAAAAAAAAGGTTGCATTCTGACAGAGCTCTGACTGATTGAAAGCCAGCTACTTTTAATGCATAGTGAAAGTGTTTCATTAGGGCTGAGTGAATGGATTTAGATGCACCGAGCACGGATGCTTGTCTATTTTTTAATAAATAAATGTGCTTTGTGCTATTAACTGTTTAAGCACTCACACTTTCATTTCTATTTCATCTTAGCTTTAGTCACTTCAAGCAATATCAATATTAACTTGATTGTGCAGCACACACATAATATTTTCTCTTCCAAGTTTCTATCCCAAACCTACCATTAAATACTTTTCAAGCAGGCATGCTAAAGTTGATGGAAGAACTTTTAACTTTTCCATTACAGATTTTTTTTTCAAATTACTGTTATTTAACTGTGCAAATGTAATGTTGCATTAACAAAAGGCTTAGTGGTTTTTTTACTGTAATAGAAATAGTATTGGAAACACAGCTGGCCATGCAAATTTTGCAGGGTTTACATAAGAGAATGAGCATTCCTGGAATTGTAAGTTGAGAGAGCTTGGTAAAGTGAGCAGAAGGCAAGAGCCATAGATTACCCAGGAGTGTTTTTTCTGTGTATTTTAGTGTCCTGTCCTGTATGCCTGTCTCTGACGTACGTGTATTACTACTTGTTTTATTGAGTGTTCTATCTGTGGGTTTCATGTCATGGCTTTGGACTAGTGCATCTATGATAAATAGTGCATTTCAGTGTGATTTAGAAGAGTGTTGTGGCATGTGCTGCACGTGATCTTGGGAAAAGGGGGTGGAAGGAGATGTTCTCTCTGCAAGAAATACTCATTTGTCATGTGGTTCTGTGAAACCCACCACTGTCCAAGGTCAAGGACTGCAGTGTCCAGAAATGTGAGTTCTCTTAGAAGGGATGCAAGGACCCCAAGACCATGATAAATAGTCTCACACCCGATTAAGCTCCTTTATGTAGACTGAGAAAACAGCATTTGTGCTTCTCATTTGCCTTCAGCCAGACATTCAAGAGAAGACAACCACACTTGAACCACACATTCTACCTGTTCTTTCCTTTCTGCCATTTCATACTCTTCATCTTTATTCCCACCTTTTCCCTCTCTCAGCTTCTTGCCACCCACCCCTAGCCTTCCCATCTCTTTTCTTCTCTACTGTCTTCCTGTGAAACTCATCAAATAAGGCAGAGTGTCTTTTTGAGGCTTCTTGAAGGAGAAGATTTTCCATCAGGGTTTCCACAAGACTCCAAGCTGAAAGTAGCTTTTTTGAACAAATAAATGCCAGGCCAGCAACTGTGGAAGGTTGCATATGACTACACAGCAAGTCCCCAAGATGAAAAACCACAGAAATAGCCAGCCAATGAGATAGCAACAGCACTCAAGGAGTGGTGGGAAGAAGGAGGAGATGGGAAGAAGGTGGGAAGAAGGAAAGAACCCTCATTTAATTCCAACAACCATGCAATGACGCAGCGGGGACTGAACCGAGAGCTCTTGGAGACAAATGTGTTGCATGAACTGGTAGAGCACAAACGGCTGAGTTTCTCTAGCATCAGCCTTAGCAGACCCACCTCCTTTACAAGTTGGGTCACATAAAAGGATGCCTCACACAAAAGCACTTGCCAGCAGTATACATTCACACATTGGCGTTGTCGCATAATTAGGACATAAAATAAATGGCATAACAGATGCTATCAACATGTCTACCACACTGTATCCATGGTGCCAACTCCTTCTCCAAGGGGAGCCTCACCCAGGCCACGCTGAGAAAGCCTGAAACACGGGCATGTAGAAAGCCAGCCTTTAAGGAAATACACACACAAAGTTCTGCAGAAAGGGCCTCCGCTCTTTCAACATTTGTAGGATTTTACGGGAAATCTGCAAGTGTGAATGACAACAAGGAGAAGAAAATTGGCTAGCACCCAGGAAAAAAAAAAAACACCCCAAAAAAACAAACTTTGGCAGATAATTTTTTGAGTTGTCATGTTTTCTGTGGGAAAAGAGTCAGCTCTTTCAAGCTGGGAATAAAAATAATAATTCTGTTCAGCTCCTTTGAGCAGCAGGGAATTCACAATCCAAAGGGAGAGGCGGTTACGCCACAAAACCCTTGCCACAGCCAGTACTAACTGGCTTCCGCAGAGGCACAAGCAATCCCTCAACACTACAGAGGGCCTTTTAAGAAGTGTTTTTGCAGCCCCCTGGTCTTTAAATCTCCACCAGAGCTTGGCAGCGCAGACCTTTCTCTCTCCTCCTGGGACTCAGGGTGCGTTCCCCTAGGCAGTGCTCTACCAAAGATGTTTCCTTGACATAGCACCCAGCTTTCCTAGCACACACCTCTCTCTACCCAGAAGCAGCCTTTTATCCCAGCTGTTGCTTTTCAGGTCTTTAGTCACAGCTGGGGGCCTTGTGCTTCCCTCCATTAACGCTCTGTGCCCGCCGGGGAGGAGCCGCTGGATGTCGCAGCCCAGTTCCCTGACCCACGGTCCCAACAAGTCAAGCATTGGACTCCCCAGCTGGTGCTTCCATCTTTAGGCTATGGCTTGTTGGCTTTGCTAGATAAATTGTGCCTTGACTGCAGAGGCAGGACTGCCTTATGCCTAGGCACCCCTGAAACCTTGTTGTTTAGGCAAAGCAGGGAAGGAAATTGTAGCCATTTGCTGCCTGTGCCTGGCTGGCTGAGCTCCAGCACATCCGCCTGACACCAGAAGGTCCCAAACAAATGAGTCTGTACCTATCACCCAAACGAGATATGGGAGGCAAATGACATCAGTCTCACTGTCTGCAGAGCTGACCTGCACATAGCTGAACAGTGTGATATGTTCTAGACAGAAATATAGAAAAGCAACAAGTTTCTTTTTATGTGTTTGTTGGTTGGTTGGTTGGTCTGGTTTGGGTTTTTTGGGTTTTTTTGTTTGTTTGTTTTGTTTGGTTTGTTTTGTTTTGTTTGTGTTTTGTTATTGTTGTGGGGGTTTTTGTTTGGTTTTGGTTTTGGTTTGGTTTTTTGGGTTTTTTTTGTTGTTGTTGTTTTGGTGTTTTTTGGTTTTTGGGTTTTTTTGGGGTGTTTTTGGTGGTGTTTTTTGTTGTTTTGTTTTGTTTTTTTTAATGTCAGGGCATCCATACTCAGTAGTCTGGAAGGCAGCTGGAGCTTGAGCCATGTGAGCATTCCCATTGCAAAAGTCTCCTTGCAGTGCTTCACAACATCCTGAAATTATGAATTCCCAGGCTTATGTTTTCAGACCTAGTCTCACACACAAGGGTGTATTTTTTATGATTTTGGTTTTATTTTTGAAAGCTTGAGCAAGCAAAGGTTTGGCTGTTTAAGATATTTGGGACTGGGGGAGTGCTTTATGATTAGTGGAAGAACCAATTTGTACTTTTTTTTAACAGTTCTAGCGCAGAAATTACTGTGGCTAGAGACTTGAAAGGCAAATAATGTGAGGCAAGATTTGTAGGAAGTGGAGATATCTTTTATTAAACTGAAAAATATAGCTGAAAGAACAAAACAAAACAGGCTTTCCAGGCATATGGGCTTTCATGCCCAAAAGTGTATCCAGACTTTTAACTATATGATATCAAATAACTGATAGTACTTCTTCCTACAAATCTCCCCTCAAAAATGTCTTTAGCCCATCCTAGCAACAATATCAGTGCAACTTGGAAGGGAAGTCAAGTCTGTGAGGACATTATCCAGAGGAGCAGAAAACATGCAAACATGGTTGTATTGAGGGGGTCTTCCTTCAGCTAAAACACAGGTCCAGGAAGATACCTCCTGGTATGAGTGACATAAAAATGCCTGGGTTTCAGTAATGTGCAGAGAGTAATCTTTGTTTAGGCTGGGCTCCAGACATTTCTATGAGTCTCTGCAGATCGGCTCTCAAGCCAAATAAAAGCAGTTGAAAGGCTCTCAGTGGCCTCTGATCCAGGTCCCCTCTACAGCAGAGTCACTAGGTCATCACTTTCCCTTGCTTTGCTCTGTGTTGAGTGTCTGTGTACCTTCCCCTGCCACTGTTGGTCACTTGTGCTGCACAGGTGATACAGAGCCCCTGTGAGACCAAGGCCTGTTGAGGTACGTGCTCTCCAAAAGGATGCTGAGAAAGTATTTCAAGCTGCTGACAGCAGGTGCAAAGACAGACAAACACACAGCACTTTGGCCAGAGAAAAGCCTACAGCCCACCTACTATTTTAAAAAACTCTCTGTGATGCACTTGCAGACTCACAGTCAATGAAAAACATGAGGAGACAGTTTTAAGTTTGCCACTACCTGCTCTCTGCTAGCCTTTGCAGTGTTAATAATCTCTGCCATTAGCTTCTTTTTCAAAGCAGGATTTCTTTTCTGTAGCTATTTTATCAGACAGAGGATGATCAGGAGGTTAAAAACCACATTATTAGCAGTAATGACTATTATTATTTATACCCTTGTACAAGCTGCACAAGTCTAGGCAAAGAGACAGTCCATTTCCCCAAAGAGCTCACAAATCTTAGTTATGATAAGGAATCACAGACCATATGTATCAATAGTAGGGGAGGAAAAGAGAATAGGGAATAAGGAGAACAACTGTATTAAACAAAAAGCTCTTCTGCAGCTTAGGCAAGATGCTATCTCCAGGGGCCTACTTGATCCACCAGAAAATACGGATATGGGGTTTTTCTCTAAAAAAACACTTTCCACTATACCAAGGCATTCTGTAATGTTTCTTTTTGCCCTCCCCTCTTCCAGCAACTTAATGATCTACGGACCAAAGTCCATGACAATTATACACAAGTGGCAGCATCCAGGATAGCAGAAGTTACTGATTTTTGTACACTTCACCTGTCAATCAGGACCTCATTGTTACTATTTTACAAATGGAGAAATTGAGGCATGTAAGAGCTTTCCATAAGATCACCTATTTTATATCCGCAAAGAGCCCTGAAACAGATCCTTAAGATGTCCTTCTCATAGAGAAGATCCATTTTCTCCAAGTAGAAGGATTTCTTCTTTTCCACCAGTAGAAGCATTTTATTGCCAAGAGAACAGCATTCGTGCTGCAGTTTTTCCCAGCTACAGTAAAGTCAACAAATATTGTGAACTAATGAGACTAGCTCACATTTCTATTGTAAGTAGACTCAACAGTTAGCATCTTGGAGAGAAAGGGAAAGGCAGCCCAGTGATAAATGCAACTTCCACTGACTTGGAAAACTTGATTTTACTATACTGTTGCAGGGCCCAAACATTCAGAACACTCTTGCATATAATGTGGAAGTTCCTTGAGGTCCTAGAAATTTTGAAATGTAGATTCCAAGTCCTTCCTTGATCACAAATTTCATGGGTCTATTTAGACATTCAGGGAGTTTGGATCAAGCTTTGTTTTTTCATTGGTTAAAATGGTGAAAACAGAGCACAGTGATGAGAGTGTTCTGAAAAACCACTAAGATTTTCATGGTGAATAAGGAATTGGAAAATATATAAAAATGCATTTAATCTGTACAACTTTTCCCTCGCAGTGCAGAGTTTAATTTCAATAAGTGCCCTGGAGAGGTTATGCCTTGCAAGCATCTTGTAAAACTGAGATTGCTGCATTGCATCCCCAGTGATCTCGGGGCAAATGCAAGACTGAACAATGACTGTATCTGGCTGCGCGTGATTCCACCTCCCCGACAACTTCGCTTGAGAAATCAATGAAGCAAAATATGGCATATTTTGGGGCTGTATGCGAAGCAAGTGGCTTGTACTTCAACACTTAGAGTACAAGACTCTAATAGAACCATCCTTCAACTTAAGCAGAAGAGATTTGCTACTAAAGGCTGAAGGTGACTATGGTTGCCATGAAACTGTCTGTGGTCACAGTCATAAGAAGGTCATAGCAGTGATATTTGTAGTTAGCTACTAAATTTATTCAGCACTCTTAGGCTCAGTTTAGATGGACTGAAGTTACCCCAAGGTCAAAATTCTTTGTGGTGCAGGCTGTAAACTTATAAATGCAAGCTGGGGTGTTAACCAGGCTCATATTTCAGAGTCCCCAGTACTCTGTTTCCTGAGCACGCTTGGTGAGTCACTTGGGTCAACAAGCAACTTAGGTTTATGCAAGTAACCATTTGGCACTATGAGTGCCAGGGACAGGATACAAATGTGGTGCATGGTCTTCTGGTCTCAAGACCAATTTTGCAGCAGTGCAGACATAGCTTCAGTTTAGCTTTTGAATCTCTTGTTTCCCTCTCCTAGTAATAAGCACGTTCTCTATCAGGCTATTGTCAGAAAAGTAGATCTAAAAATTGCATTGTTCTGGACCTTGCTTCAGCATCAATGAGCACAGCTTGAATTAAAAAAGAGAAAAGACTGCTCCGAGTTACATCAGGAACTTATTTAAAGACTCTCTTTGCTCCTTTCCAGATGCTTTTCTTTTGCCAAATGGAGCCTGTCTGAACTGGGAAGACTGATCCTTCATGGACAGCTCCTGGGTAGAGTTAGGCAGGTAGCGTACACCTCTGCAAAGTAAAGCTTGTGTTGTTTTTCACAGAGCAGATCCAGACTAGTGCTGTAATCAATATAATAGAGATTCTAATGGAGTTGCCAAAAACAAATGCACTAAAAGGCTTCTCTGGCCTCCAGAGCCTCGGTGACAGTTGCAGTCTTTGCAGACCAACATCAGTGCATAGAAGGATGCCATGTCCTAGAAAATACACTAATATGTGTCTTATGGCATCTTTGCTATACCACCAGGTACAGGCCAAGGGAAACTGATCTTCTAGCAATAGAGAAAAAAGATATTCCGAAGATATAATCAGTCTTTCCTCTGCCCTCTGCACTGAACAGCTTGTTTTTCTGGCTGCACAGGTACCTTGGCAAAGGCAGCTGTATATCAGCCCCTTATTCTGTGGCTTTATCCTTCACATTTTGCAGGGGGCTTATCTGAAAACTGTATTGTAGAGAAAGGCAGGGAAAAGAGGCCATCTGCAGGTTCAACTATCTGGCTGTTGAAGACAGGGGCAGGGAAGGTGTAGATTTAGGTGGCAGCTTCCCAGACAAGCAGTAGATGAGTGAGGAACTGGCAATGGGAAATTATACAATGAAAATAGAAAGAAAAATTAGAAAATACACCATAACTTCAAAAGAAAGGGGATCTTAACAACGTAGTGGTCTCTTATGTTGGGCACTACCTTGAATCTCTATGATTATTCTCCAGATGGATTCTGAATTTAGAGACAACTCTTAGATTTCCTTTCCTCTAGTTCTTGCCCAGGGATTATGAGCTGAAAAGTCTGTGACATCTTTTTAGTGACCTCTGCAGGTGTTTGATCTTGGATTTCCCCATGCTTCTCTGCCTGTGCCTGGTGAATAAGAAGCTCCTCAGGTCCAACAGTCCTACTGAGGGTGGTTAATGTCAGCACTTGGAGCATTGCCATACTGCTGGCAATGATCACCTTGCGTTCTCAGGGAGCTACTTCCCCCATGGAAGTCAGTCTCACTTGAGTGGCAGAGAGCTTCCAGCTTTTGGGTGTCTCCTTTGTTGTCTGAGCTTTGTGAAACCAAAGAACAGGATTATTCTTACTCAGAAACTCTGTCAGGAGCAAGCCCATGACCTTGCACCCCAGTGAGGAGTGATCTTATACTATGGGATGTGTTGATTAATTGTAGATGGTCAAAGTCACATGAAAGCTATTTATCACAGTCATCATTAGGTATCATAAGGGACCTGTAAGAGACCTGGTTAAGAGGGATTGCTCCCATTTTTCTTTAGCTTTCGTCATGTTCTAAAGCCAGTGAGGCCCCCTGGTCAGATTAACCTCTTATTTACTAACGCTTTAAAAAAGAGGGCTAAACCCAAGATCTAGGTAATATCATAGAAATATGATAGTAATATCTAGAGAAATATCATAGCACACCCGTGGTTATTGCCAGAGTCAGCAGCAGGACTCAAGTCATTTGAGCTCTGGTAGCAACCCAGGAAGGGAGCTGCTGGTGCCTGCTCTCTTCCTAAGCATCAGGAGGGCAGCTGTGCATCTACTTTGTCACTCCTGACTTCTGGATGCTGCCCCTTGTGCCTTGTTGGCACGGGCTTTGGGACATGGATTAATATGTTGTCATATCTTGGGGAGAGAGGTGTATTCCCCACCAAATTAAAAAAAAAAAAAAAAAAAAAAAGAATCTCTAAAACTCCATAAGATTCAGGGTTTTGTAAGGAGATGTGTAACACTAAGGAGTAAGAAGGAGGAGGAAAAAATGAGAAACGGGAAGATAATTGCCTAATGTGCACCTTTAATGAACTAAAACATATTCTCCCCACAGAGGGCCCATAAGAGGAAAAAAATAACATTCTTCCTATAGACCTTCAATCTAAAACTGAATTATCTGTGGCAATTGGATCTGCAGCCTCACATGAGAGGGTCTTACAAAGAGGAAGGGGTATTATAAGACTACTGTATGCAAACGCACCCAATTAATTCAAGAGCATCATTGTTATTTCATTTATATAGCACCATAGGGGTATGCAATGCTTTACAGATGATTAGGGGCTATAAAAGTTTAGAGAAAAGATGAAGCAGAAAGCAGGGAGCTGGCAACCAACTGGAGTACGAGCTCTGACTAAAAGCTCTCCCCGTGGTGTTTATGGTTTGTTTGTTGTGGTTGTTTGTTGTGGTTGTTTGTTTGTGTTGCTGTTGTTTTAAGTCTCAAGGAGTGGTTTTTGGCACTAATCCCATGTTGCAGGGAGATAGAGACCATGTAACATGATTGCTGGGCCCGTTCCAAGGATGCAAAGTTAGAAAACACACTCATTAAAACAGGTCTGAGGAAACAAAACAGAAACATGTACGACAAGGAGCAGGGAGATAAATTTGTGATAAAAACTGTAAGTCATGCCTGAGAGTTCAATGCTTTGGTAAATTGTTGGAAGAAACAGAGACTTCATATGCCCAGAAATGACTGCCTGAGGCTCCAGTAAAATTGGTGTTATGCTCCTAGGCTGAGACAGGCATGCATAAAGCACATCCTGTCACTTGTGTTCTGCATTTGTGGCTCAGGGATACTCTTGGATCCTCAATTGTGTTTCAGCTGGCATAAGAGCAACCAGGAGGAGAAAGCATCTCTGCACAAGCAAAAAAAGCATGTGACTTGAGATTCCAGATATATAGAGGTCTTATTGATGGGGTCTAGATAGACTTTTGTGCTGCAGCACTAAAATACTTCAGGAACAGCTGGACCTTAAATCTACACAGAAGCCCTACAATAAGAACATAGCAGCTTTCTCAAAAAAACATGTACTTTTCTCATAGCAGCATATGACACCTGTGCTCTGATAATGGCATGAAGCCAGGATTTTAAATGTGAGTTCAGTTGTGATCTGAAAGTAGATAGATCTTTAAAAGTTTTTTGTTGTCATTTGCTGTATATATTTTGTTTGGCATTTCTTTGTTGGTTTTTTTTGTTTTGTTTTGTTTTTGTTTTTGTTTGGTTTTTTTGGTTTTTTTTGCAGGGGGTGGCATGTTGTTAGTTTGGTTTTGGATTTTTTTTTTTAATAAGACGTGTAAGATTTTTATTTATTTTTTTAAAGGAAAGTTATTTGAAAAGTCTGATATTTTTTATCTTCCCTCCAGCATTTTCACTGAGAAACAGTGCTATAAAGTAAAAATTTTAAAGTGCTAAAATGCTTCTTTTGTTGTTTTTGACTTGGAAAATATACATGGATATGCATTTTTGTTGAAAATCATACTGAAATATTATACTTATTTTTTGGTAGGTTGAAGAAGGGGAAATGGGTCCCTCCCCGATGCATCCAAGCAATTTTGGCTTTCAAAGTTTCAAATTGGTTGCCCAGCCTCTGCTTTTTCCGTCAGCTCTGGAGTAGTTTCTGAATTTTTTGGTTTTTTTCATTTTTTTCCCAGGAAGATATGCTTTTTATTGCTGTTGTCCAACAGCTACTACAAGTGACAACTGGCCACCTAAAGTTTATGGACTAGTACTAGCACATTCTACAAGATGGCCTCTGGACTAAAGTTTGCTGTGTTAAAAAAATATTTTAAAAATCCCACAAGTATCTCTGACCTTCAAGCAACTATCCTCTAAACCAGTTTTATTTATAGAAAATTATGCATGGATCATCTCTATCTTTCTATTGAGATGCTAATGCCTGTTTAAACCTATCTTATGTTATTACATTTTATTCCTTGTTCCTGCACAATATAAAGTACTTTTCTACTGATTTTGCTGCATCTACACTAAGGAAAGTTGTACTGCGGTAACCATTCCAATATGTTGTAGGACAGATTGAAAGATTTCTGGTTGAAGCCTCTGGTAAAGCCATTAATTTTGTGGAGGAAGGGAAAAGAATTGAGAAAATGTTACATTTTTTGCTTAGAACAGTACTTTTGTGTGTGAGGGTGTGTTTGTGTTATTCAAATAATAAAAAATCAGCAGCAACAAACATTGTGCCTAACCTTTTCCCTTTAAAAGCCTTCCCTTTAAACAATGCTAAATGCTGTCCTTCAGTGGCCCACACAGTCAAGTATACAGCTAAATCAGCTTTTCATTCTCTTGGCCAGGATCCACAGGCAGTGCTGCTGGGTACCACCCTCCATGGGGCTGCATGCCCAGCTCAGAGAAGGAACATCTTTGGCTGCCTGGTACAGGTGGCAGCACTCTCCTGTCCATCTCCATTCTTTTGAAGTGACCTGCATCTCTCAGATTCCTGTTCCAGAAAATTAAGCGGCAGTAACTTAACCATTTCTGGGCTTGGCTACAAAAATCTGTTTGCTGTTCACAGCTTGGCCCAAAGCACCAAGTACATGAAGTTCTTCACTTAGGTATTTATCCTACATCTCTGCTTTTAGGTGATGCACAAAGTTCTTCAGCTGAGTCACGATCCTATCCTGGGACCTCACTTCTGGCAGAGAGGGGATGTAGCTTTGCTGTTCTACACAAAGGGCTTCTAGAAACTCCATCCTGAGTTTCCTTGGAAACAGCATATGATAAACATAATGCTCCATGGCACTTGACCATTCATCTCCATGGTGGTTATAAAAATCCCATCAGAAAAAGCCTTCAAGCTTTCCTACCCCATTAAAAAAAAGAATCCAGGCACTCAATCCTTCGATTCAACAGTAAAACAAACAATAAAATTTCTCATTAGACTAATTGGGCCAATACTGTTGAAAAGCATGATGGGCCTAAATCTAAATTCTAGTTCCAAATCCAGGAAGATGAGAGCTGAGGAGATAACCATTGTGCCTCTGGGGATTGTCTACTCGGTAATTGCTATCAATTATGGAAAAGTGGGTTTCAACTTTTTGGTTTGGTGGCACCTAAAAATTTCCTGCATGTTTCACAATGAAGGTGTGGACCCTAACAGTGTGAGCCTAAGGTTCCTGATATAGGCTTTTCTTAACTTTTCCTGGGCTTGCTTGGATCCACACAGTGCAGGGTGGAGAGCATAGTAGTACCCTTCTACAGGAGAATTATGGGACAGCTCATCAATAAATGGGGTTCATTTTCCAACTACAGCCCCTACTGTGATTAAGGCTATTTTTCATTTCCTTAACATCTTGAGTCAGGCATGGAAAAAGTATTTGTTAGAAAGCCATTAGACAAAACAGTGATTCACGGAAATAAGTGAGGTTTTTTCTCCTCATCTTTTGTTTGTCATTAACAGTCTTCCCAGTAACTACCATGTTGGCAACTCTGGGCCACGTGACAGAAGGTAATGAAAGAGAAGAAGAGAGTGGAAAGTTATTGCACTAGAACAAACTCTGTTATATTGCAGATTATATTACAAGTGAAAGGCAGAGGACTGCATTGCCTAAGACTGGTGATGCTGTGGGAGCCTTTCTCACTCCTAAGCTGTTCATTAACATGGAGAGATTTTGATTTAATAACTGTGATCAAAATCCCACTGAATACTCTGGCCATTATGTACCCAAACTGAAGATGCTCACCAAGGTTTATGATCTTTGAATAAATTTAAGTATTCATTAAAAGGACGAGTTAGCGTAACAGTTACATAAGGAAAGCATCCAAATGACACTGTTGTCCGAAAAAGCCCTGACCTTTCAGAAAGCAGGCAGTATTGCTGTGCCAACAAAAAGAGCAGCTAAAGATGTTTAAGAGAATCCAAGTGTAATACATTAAGTAGTGACCATGCTTAATGAGCAATAAGGCAAATCATTGTAAGAGAGACCTTATTCTGCTTGGAGGGCTCCTGTAAACACAAGGACAAAACCAAAAGGTATGTGAACATTGTGGCTTCATCTGTTTAAATAAATAAATAAGTGCCAGTAAGCACTTCCAGGCACCTGGACCCCATAACCTGCATTTTTCAACAGTTAGAGTGATTCCTGGCATGCTTTGGGCCTGGCCCAAGTTCCAGTCTCCTAAATAGATCTAGGGCACATGGTGGGAACCCCCAAGGTGGTCCAGGGATCATTCCCAGTTGGAAACTTGAATGTGTATCCCTATTTTAGAGATTATAAAAGCTTAATATCATGGAAATTTTCTATTCCATGCCAGCTGGGATCAGCACCAGAGAGAGGTCGTGACATACTAACTATATAGTGAGTGCTTGGCAAAGTTCCTTGAGCTGGATTTGTAGAAGAATTGTGGCAAACAGGGCAAGAAAAGAACTGAGAAGATAATCATTGTGGATCCATCTTATGTGACAGAACCTCTTTTTGTTATATAGATTTTATACTGTAGCAGCTGACACGAGTCCTGGCAAAGATGCACTGTAGAACTGGACAAACAAGGTAAAGATGCATGTCAACAGAAAACAGAGTGACAAGCCAGAAGTTCCTCAGAATTTATGAGGAGATCCAAGGCCTCCATTGCCACTCAAGGCCTTTATTCAGTATTTCCAAAGCATATGCAAATTGATCAGCCATAGGCTGGCAATAGTGGCATACAGACAAAAGAGAAACTGTGAGGCACTGTGAAAGTAAGAGTGATGTTAAAAGGGCATAGGGTAGCACACTTTGTGGAATATGAAGGAACTCCTCCTCTCTGACACTGTATCCATTTAGACTGAGGCAAAGTCAAGGGCGCTTAGAGCCAAATTTTCAGAGGAACTTGGTATCCAGCTAAGCTTCAAAATAAGCAGGTAATTCTTTCGAAGATGCTGATCCCTATTCAATTTTTAACACTAAGGAGCTGCATGATACTGACTAGGCACATCTGAGGGTATGTCCTAAGCTGAAGAAGCCAAGCATTTGAAAAACCCTCAAAGTGTTTGCCAAATCTCCAATTTATAAGGTGTACATAGCAAAACTTTTCTATATATTGGCACTGAAAAATCACTAGTACAAATTAAACGAAAGTTAATGTGATGTCACACATGTGGGACTTGATACCATTACCCTTTTTGCAATGCCCAGTGGCAATTAATTGTTGTTATCCAGATGTTTATGAATCAAAGAGTTTTTTGCAAGAGGAATGCCACTATGGCCTTGCTGCCTGAGATACACTGAAGCTGGAGTAACAGAATAAGACCTCTGTACATGAGACCTTATGCCCATAATGCATCAAACAGTTTGGTCCAGCTGCTCTTTTCTGACTTCTAAAGCAAGACATCCTATGACAACAGAAAACATTTTGGGAATAAGGTCCTTGTCAGCATTCTGTCAGCATAATATCACAGACTTATTAGCTGGTTTAATACTGATGACTGGTTTTCCTGCCTGCTCTGGCACACATGAGGCAGTTTACCCTAAATAAGAGGAGTAAAAGTATTCAGTCTATGCAAACAAATGCACAATTAGCAATGGAAAGCTGTTAAAGAATCACTTCTAAATTAGCCATGTTTCTTGGGGCAAAGGTGATATTAAGCCTTTCAGTATGCAGGCACAGTGAGCATTGGTGAGGGCTGCTCATGCATTGGATCCAAACAGTAGTTCCCAAAATGTTGCTAGAAGCTCTTTAAGAGGGATTATGTGATACTCATCTTCAAGTGACTGGGATGAAATCAATGGCTGAAGGCCATCTTAGGTATCCTAACATGGAGCACTGAAGGTCCAGCTCTGGATGTGGATAATTGGGCACATTTCTAATTATAAGGAGACGAAAACAAAGGTTCAGCGATCAATAGAAGTTATTAAGGATATTAGACCCTAGTAAATAAACTATGGGCTTAAATTAATTCCAATGTAGCTCTATTGACAAGCATCATTCAAACAGATATCCTCCAGCAACTGCCTGCCAATTGGAGATTGGGTGATTTCTTGTGCCACTCCACCTGCAAAATGCATTATTGAATGCGACAAACCCAGCTGCTTCTAGTGATACAAATAATTCTGCCAGGAATAAACACCAAATAGCTTCTACCACAAACCTGTTGAAAATCCAGTGTACTTCCTGGTTACAAGGGTTTTTTGTGCCACAGGGACACTGTCCAGCAAATGGCCACAGAAAACACTCCATTGAGGATTACTAGAAACACACAGAGATGCTCTAAACTACATGGACAAAGAAAAGCATTACAACATTGTGTTATTTAGAAGACTTCAGCTTCCACAGCTCTGGCATAATTTCAAGGACGACCCAGATCAGAGTAACCCAAGTATGCTCAACTATTACTTGCAAGACTTGGCTGAAGAAAGCACCTTCAGCTAAGATTGGTTGAGGTCAGCTAGTTCTTCTGGTGTAGGCAGAAAGACAAAAACTGCTGCATCAACCCAGACATTTTGGATTGACAACAAAAGGCCTTAGCCCAGAGAATAACTACGACTTTTCATACTGTTCCCTGCACATAAAACAAGCCAGGCATGCTACAAAATCCAGCATGTGCTGGTACAAGGTGAACTTACTCCAAAGTAGTCAGAGGCTGTGTGCTATCATAAGAGGAAGAGGCCATTTCAGGCTCTTCGTGACAGCTTTCTTGTTCCATGCAGGCGCATTTAATTAAACTTGAAACCAAAAGATAGGCCTGACTTTGTAGGCAGGATAGTAGCAAAGACTTGAAAGCAAAAGCATTATGTTCTCCATTGTGCAAGATACAAGGGGAGGAAAAAAACATTCTTTCACTCTATCAAACATAATAAAAGGCTGAGTTAAGAAGCACAGAAAAAAAATGTCTGGTTAATTTAAGGTGAAATCAGAAAAGAAAAAATACAAGGGCCATCCTGCTTCTCAGAGTGTCATCACTCTTTCTGGTTTTAGATGGTACACTAGATACTCAGCAGCTCTGAAATTGAGATCCAAAAATTGAATGGGGCCACATTGTTCCTTCTCACCACATTAGAAGCTCCATATTGAATCTCAAATAATGTGCAATTACAGTGTGGTTGCTTCAGGTGGTTATGGAGAACAACAATGTATTGCATAAAGCCTCACGGGCACATGTACTAAGCAGCAAATGCATTTAGAGATTACAGAGTTACCCATGAGTCTTGTTGCCTTTTTTCATTTTTCTCTTTAATCTATGTGCCAGAAAGATAGTGACATTAATAAAGAGGGCTCTGACCATTTCTTTCACTGGGGTGCTTCATAGGAGAGTCAGTGCAAAGGCGAGATCACACCAGGACTCTGCCACACTTTGTGGTCAGGCTGGTATGGGCAGAGGGAACATGGATCTGGGAATACGTGGAACTGACAGGATGTTTTGAAAGCTTCTCTCTGTGCTCATCCACATTTCTCTTTCTCTACGTGATCCAGCCAGTAGGTCCAGACAGATAACAGTAGTGTGTCTTCTTGGATTCAGTGATCTTAAAGGTCTTTTCCAGCCTAACTGATTGATTCTGTGATTCTATTCCTTCTGTGGGAGCAGATATCCTATGTTGATCTGTGAGAAAAATGAAAGAAAGTGATTCCCTGCTCAAAGGTGAAGAAGGTTTCTTGGTGAATTAGCAGTTACCATAATCCTGAAGAGTTTATACTCTACCTTCACAGTGACTCTACCTTCTAAGGAGCCCAGACAAATATGTTTCATATGGAAGGAGTTCTTTCAACTGATAGAAACAACCCCATACAGCAGTGCTCAATTATTTTCTATATCCAGCTTCAAAACAATACCACAGCCTGTTCTTTCAGGGTTGTTTTGTTGTTTTTTTTTCTGATTTGTGGAGTGGTTAAATGGTCCTTCAGTTACATTTTGGTCAACTTTCCATAACATTACCCTTGTTTTGAGCACAATCTAAAGAAGAGTGGAAGGCATTAAAAAAAAAAATAGGTAAAGAGGTTCTGTTCTGACAGGAGAATTGATTGATGGTGTGTATGCCTTATCTTTCACAGCTTATGTAATATATATATGAGAAATAGTTAGTTTGATAGTTAAAGAAACTAAATGCCTGTCGAGAATAAAATACATCAGGGACGCAGAACAATTCCTCATCTGCTTTGGCTATCATTCACTTTCCAGCCTACTGGCTGTCTCCCAGGAGAATTTATAATAGATCAGAGGCAATGATCTTGTCTCCCCAGGCCCCCACTGTTTCCTCCCTCCTTCCCCCTTTCCTCCTTCTTTCCTGCTGTCACCACCTTGTCCATCCCATCCTGCCAGCTCTCTGGCCAGGACTATGTAAAAGGATTGTGCAAAAGCTACAAAGCTCTGGGGGAAGCACATGGTTGTGGCCACCAGGATGGGGATGGAGGAGCAGGGGCCAGTCCGTGCAGCAAGCGTGGGCACGGAGCCATCCTCACATGGTGCTCACAGCCCCTTGCAGGCTGTGCTAGAGAGCAGCAGGGGACATGGGGGAGGCAGAAACAGACTCTCCAGAGACTTGAGAAAAAAAATCATGGATTCAAAGCAAAGATGAGGCCTGAACAGCACAATAATCTCTGAATGAAAATTTTCCACCCAGCACTCCCTGGTTTCCTAAATTTTCCCTCTCAGTATCTCACCCCCCCACCACTTAAAAAAGACAAGCTTCTGCTGTAAGGAAGACAATGGGCCAGGACTATCCCAAACCCTTCTATAGGGTTTGTACCATATACCATAGTACCACAGGCGTCCTATAACAGTCTCTTGTAAAAAGCATTTGTTCAAAACAAAGCCAACAATAAAAATATTTGTTACAGGTAGGCCTGTACATATAGTGTCTGTGCATCATTGATTTAGCTCCTTAGAAAGTCCAAGACTTGATTTATAGGAGTGAAGTATTGCACTGAACACTGGAGTTATTGCATTGGGTTACCCCCCCATCCCCTTCAATTTTGTTCCCCTCTGCAAAAGCTCAGCTACTGTTTGAGACGCTGTAAAGAAACAGAAGGAAAGTTGGTACCTTTCAGCTACAAGGGAGGCTCTATGGTCTCAAAAGGGCAGCAAGAACATGACATTTGGCAGGACCATGGGCTTCACGCCAGAAATATGCCATCGATACAGCCAAGAAAAATACAGATAAATTTACCATGACACAGAGCTATGAAGTAGAAGTCCATATGCTGCACCTCAAGAATGATGTTAGATCTAGTGGGAATATACTGTGAAGGATTTGTCAAGCACTGAGACTGCTCTGTAGAAACACTGCTGTTCTCCCTGAGTTCCTGAGAGACACACAGCTCTGGTTTCTTCAGCAAAGAGCAAGGACACCTGTATGCTAAATAATCAGCAGCAGGAGGGTCTCAATTGATGAGACACAATGGATCAACAGGTGGCAAAACACGCAGATCAGATCTAAGAACTCTTACAGGGACAGTTACAAGAAAAGGTTCTGAACCTAGAGCTGGGGAAGAAGCTCAGCTTGGATGAAGTGTGTGTGGGGATACTGGTTCTGTGAACTGGTGTGGAAGAAATGTCTGAGACTGGAGGAAAACCAAGAGATTAATAAACAGAAGAGAGAAATGGAAATAGCTGGACAAGAGAATCAATATAAAGTAAAGAAGTTAACATAAGCAGCAGATACAGGTAGATTTTGTCCTGCTCACCAAGGACTCTAGAGCTTAGACCAGAAATCCAAGAGGGGCTACTGCAGTTTTACAGCATCTGCTCCATCAGTCTGGCATCACTTTTTTGCACTGCCTGCCCCACTGAAAGAGTCTCTTCCTTGTCTGCTTCTATTTCTTCCCTCTCCACCCTTTGGGGACTGTACATTGGAGGGGAAGGGCTGATACATGCTCCCTTCTCCAGGAAAATGCTGGAGCAGACAGCAGATGCTGCAAGATGTGTCACTGGGGGTCTTGCAGGTTACAGCTGAGTGAGGAGGGATGCAATTGGCATAGAGGACCACAGCCAGAGGAGTGCTGCATCCTGGGGGATAAATTCACCCAGAAACAGGTTTCAGCCCCACAGTGAGTTCATGAGGGGCGGTGCAAATACAGGGAAAACCCACCTTAAGCTGCATATCCCACTGACACTAAACATGATCATCGTTGTGTTAGGACATATCAGTATTTGGGGGGAGGTGTCAGCACCATTAAAGAACCAAATGGCACTGCCCAAATGGACTGCCCTGTTCAACAAGGCAGAGACACTGTCCTGGGAATCACTTGGTCCTGTGCCATTGTTTTCACCAGCTGGATCACATAGAAGCTGCTATTTCACCTGACTGCAACCTCCCAGATCCTCCCTTCCAATACTCAGTGATGTTTCCTGTCCTTGCCTGAGGCACACAGCCTGGCAGGAAAAGTTGGAGTGAACTACTCCAGTTTTCTTCATTATTCTCTAGGCCATGGGGGAAACCACGCCCTCTTACCAAAACCTCAAGGCTGCTGCAAGAACAGTATACAAGGATTGCAGCCTGAAGATAAAATTTCCTTGTCCCACTCCCAAGCACAAACTGAACAGGACTTTAGGTGAGGTTTTCAAGCCAGGCCACTTTTTTTTCCACAAATCTCTTTCCATCATCAGTTCATTCTCACTCCCCTTGGCACAAAGCTGTGAGGACCATTTATTGCTAATAGTAACTGCAAACTCCATGACAAAATCAGTCTCTCCATAGGAACGGAGGGCTTCATAATTGTAAATCTAAGCATAGGCAGGAAAGGGAAAAAAACAAGAAAATCCCATGATCTCATAGTTGCAACTGACCTTGGCAAGAATTACAACCCAAAATGCACTCAAAGCACTACGTGTCTATCAAAGCCTAATAAAACAAGCAGGAAATGGGAGGTCTCCTGACAGTTCAGCATTTGTATCAAACAGGGCCATAGCCTGAAGAGATAATCTCTGTAGCTGGTCACCTGAGTCTCAGGCATTCACAGGTGCAACCATAGCACAGCCCTAACTGCATCATCTCTACGGAGAGGTTTTCCATTAGCTCTTTTCAGGAAATGTAGCAAACAGTTTCGCTGAAAGGCACCTCTTAAACACATTTACATAAGTAAGCCTTCACTTACAAAAAAACAGCCTCAGTCAATCCACCGGGGTTTCCCATCACCCCCTAAACTTAACAGCATGTGATTGAAGAGCAATGGAGTAAGCAGCTTCTTCCCTAATTGCTCCTCCAAAGCGAGTTTATGCACAGGGTGGTTGTAAGAGGTGGGGCTTCTCCTGCTCAGGTTCAGGGAACTTGAGGCTGGCCTATGGGCCAGCTTTCCTAAGGAGGTTCATTACACCAACTCCTACTACATTATTTATCATTTGTTTGCTCAGCTCTTTTAATTGCTTTTTTACAGGCATTACACTGCCTGCAGTCCTCTCAGGGGGGCACATGCTTCTGCACCGCCTGCCCTGTAGTGCTGGGTCCACCCTTCAGATGCCTGCTCTGTGTCTTCCCTTAGGGAGGTCAAGGCAGCACTTTGGGGCAGGGATCAACAAATTCAGATGCAATGAGAAAACGGTACCATGAACGACAGTGTGTCTGTCAGCAGACCTGCTCTTTATGGGTGTTACCATGTGTTGCTCCTAATTCGCCCTCCCCCGACTGCCTCAGAAGCAACATCATCCTCTTTCTGAATTGAAGAAGTCCAAGGATAGATAAGAATTAGTGTAACAGCCAGTGTTTAAGACCCCGTGTTCTATGAGCCATCAACATCTAGCACTTGGCTTATCACTAGATGTCAGCTCTTAAAATTGCAATTATGAAGAAAAGCAATTTTAAGTCATTATCATAGGCTTTCTAAAATGCATTTGTTTCCTTCAACCCCCGTCCTCCTTCTCTCAATGTCTGTGAAGTTGAATTTATTGGGACAGCCTGTCTTTGTAGGCAGGAAGAAATAACACCCATACAATGCTCTGCCTTCTTTCTACTCATCAAATGATTGCTCTGCTACATTTCTTTTTATTCTTTTCTTTTAAACAACGAAGCAGGCAGGATTGAGGGTGAAAATCTTTTCCTAGTGTTCCTCTGGGCTGATGGGGCTCCACTGTGCCTCAGCAGCAGGACTTTTCCTAAACCATGCTGCTGAAAAGTGCATACCACACTGTAATGCAGTCGCTATATATAGTCTGCAAAGAGCTTTTGGAAACCAGGAGGAAAAGAGCTATTTGATGTACAATAAATTATTAATTGTTATTAGTTACTATCTTGACAGGTTTCTGTTGCTCAGCTACCCTCCACCCCCAGTTTGGGGGAAGGGTAGCTTCTCTCCCTTCTCAATTCTCTCCATGACCCCCTTGCTCCAGGCCCACTTTGGGGCTGAGTATCTCTGCACCTTTCTTCCCCGTACTGGCTGAGAATGGGCTGGACCTCAGTCTTCCTTCAGTCTCCCCAAACACGCAGTGTTGGAGGCAACAGAGCAGCAGTGCCTCAGAGCACTCAGCACTATAATCTGCACTCTGCCTTCACATTTAAAGCAGGATTACACACAACTACCCCCTTGTGTTGGTCCCAGTACCTCATGTCTGAGAACAGAATAGTAGTCTGAGCCGTTTACCCACAGCATTTCACCCCTTCTTGCATTTATTATTTGCCTGGAAAAGCACAGATTCCTTTTCAGAGTATGTTTGAGCTCACGTGCCTCTCGCGTTGCAAACAGCCCTGCATGAGACTGCTGTGTGCCTGCCAGCTTTATCCTGTATGGAAGGGCTTTGTATGGGGAGCACAGGTATGGCACAGGTCAGAGGTAACTTGGAGGCAGCTTCTGCCAGGATGGAGCAGAGCACAGCTCAAGGTCATCCATCCTCTCTGCCTGTATAATGGGACTCTGGAAACCTCTCACCTGTTTGTGAGGTTACAGCTGTAAAACATATTTTTCACTGAAATTCTCTGAGATGAACTTAAATCCAAAACACCTCCCTTTACTCAGCTCTCTCTCTGATAGGCACATGCCCTGCAAAACACAAAACAATGTTCAGGGGAGGATCAAGCAACTGGGACATTGAAGCTGCCACTGTGTGACTGCAGCATAACCATAACCCAAACTCTGTGCTGAGCCAGTGTGTGCTTGGCCTCATGAGCATGTGTTCTGAGTCACTCCAGCTCCCAGGGGAAAACAGGGAAAAATACTCACTTGCCCTTGTCTTCAACATAATCAAAGTCTTCAAATCCTCCATACAAAACCAGAAGTGATACTTTCTCCACCAGTAGAAGAAAAACGTTAACATTAAAGCTTCAAAATATCACACAATATAGGGCAAGGCTCTGTAAGTAAGCAGCTTGGAGTCTCAAGTCTTTCAGGCAGTGAAGAGGCATGGTACAGGCTACCTTGGGCATGAGCAGCAGCTCCATCTACCACATGCCTCAGATCACTGTGTCTATTTGCTCATCTCATCATTGAAACAGACACACTACTCAATTTACAGGGAAGCAGGAGGACTCTTGCCTTTACCACACTATGAAAAATACAGCCCATTGTCAGCCATGAGTGCAGCTGCACTACTGTGAATATGATTTATCTGCCAGGGCTGATGAAGACAAACGAGCTTTGGTGTGGTTTGAAAAGCCAGGATGAAAACCTGCCTGGGTGAGTGGGGGTGGACACAACCACCTACACCATGCACACTCTCGTGTGCAACTCTACACATGGCAACTGTGCATGCAGGAGCAATAAAGACTGCAAGGGAGGTGGATGTGCACATGGGGAAATATAGGAAAGTTTTTCCATGTCAGTTGTTGGATATAAAGCACTTAACAGAGGGTTTAGAAAAGCTTTAGAAAAGCTTTTATAGACAGATGACCTGATTTGGACAGTTAATTCCAGACTTCCTCAAGCCAAGAACAAATAACTGGAAATACCTTCACCTACCATTGGAATCATGAAGATTAATTGCAAGATAGGGTGCATTCCTCTTTTGTAGAGAAAAGGGTGCAGGAGAATAACAAAGGCAGAGGACCAGCATTTTTGCATCCCTATTCCAGAAAAACCATGGGGAATATTTTTCATTCCATTCTGGAGAAATAACCCGTCTCCCCAGAGTACATGTCTATAGTTCTTGCTTCTGCGAAGAGCGTGCCAGAGTATAAAGAGGAAATTCAGAAGTAGAAACGAAATAGATTTATTCTTTTTTTAAAGTAGCAAACTTAAAACATTGCAAAAGGTTACAATGATTTAGAACACCCAGTCTGAGCGGCCACGCTTGGCTGTTCCCTGAGTACGTGTGAGGTGACTCAGCACACAGGGCTCTTGCAGTGGCCAGAAAAAATTGCGCTGCTTGCAGCCTCTTGCATTTCCCTGCTGCATTTATGAGAGGCGCATGAGAGAGAAATTACCTGCTTGCCATCTGGGGACATGGCACAGAGCAGCTCCTGCTTCTCTGGCATAGCAAAGGCAATGTGGACAGAGTGGCTGCTCCCCTGTCTCCTGTGAGAGGAGAGATGTCAGCCATGAAGCTTGCTCTTCTTAGTTAATTTTCTGAAAATAATTTATGACTAGACTAACACTTTTAAAGTTTGCTGGTATGAATGGCTTGAGTGTAGAGCCTCAAAGACTCTCTAGTCCCTTGTATGCCACTACCCTGCTATAGGGTTGTACATATGCAGCTACCTACGTTAGCCTCTCTGGGCTTTGCCAATTCAATTATATTATTATTATTGTCAAACTGTGGGTGTGCACAGCCTCCCCCTTGGACAGGCTCCATGGTATTGCTATCAGCAAAATCTAATTGGCTACCAGCATTCTGTTATCTCTATGAAGTAGCTGTCACAAAGGTGACACCGGAGTGTCAACACGACTGATTGGATGGCATTGGGAAAAGCAGTTACCTGGCCTATAGTCTGCTTTAGCAGGAGATAAACTAAATTGGGGAAGATCATCTTCTTTGTACACACACATCACAGAGATAGGAAGAAGGTACTCACTCAGTCACTCTAATATAAGAATTGCCACAGAGGAAGAGAGCAAAGCCCAGAGTTCCTCTAGGCAGCCAGGAGCTAGGTTATATACCTGCACTGAAGAGATCCCTTGTCATCTTTTTTCATCAGCCACAGAGCTTGGAGAAACTGTGCCATTATTAAGAACAGGGTAGGTTGTGGTAATGTTACAATAAGTGGATGGAAAAACCAAGCATTATTGTGACAGAAATTGGGCTAAAACTACCATCAACCAAATCCTTCACTGATTTGTTGGCCCAAAAAATTCCACATTAGGTTAGGCCAGGAGGAAAAAAAAAGTCATGATGACTTACACACAAGGGGAGCAAAGTAGCAATGGTACAATTGTATTAGATAGGTTCAGGTTGCCATTGTATGTGGTATGCAACAGAAAGTTAAGATTTTCATAAAAACACAGAATTATTTTGAGAGCCATTTAGATGAGATAGATGTATGACTGTCCAGTCTCATTGTATACTCTGTAGAGCAAGGATATTTACTGAGGTATCACTGAGCTTAAGCTAGGCATAATAGTTTCAAAAGGCACAAAGTCAGGGATCAGTTAAGCAAAGCAGAACTCACATTGGCTTTCCCTTGTGGACTAATTCTGGCATGTAGTTCTCTCTGGTTGCTCCAATCAAATAGATAATCTGAGAATATTTTGATATTGTTATTCAAGTTGACAGTTTTGAATGAGCAGGCGCATGAAGAAAACTTCAGCTGAAGCTGTGGTTGTCAGTGCATTTAGGAGTATGATATGCAGTTCTGTTGTTATTGAGAAAAGGTGCAAGGGAACACCAAACATCTTGGATGGAAACAAGAAATAGACTCTCTTGGACAAATGCAATCCTCAGTGACTCTTCTCTAAGCCAAGAGGAGCTGACAGTGAGGGCCAAGATGGGAAATGCATAAGAGGTACACAAGAAGACTTTCCAGGGACTGTAGTTACAGTTCATTGTGTTGCTTTCACCATAGTCAGTCAACATCACTTGTTAGGATTATTGGAAAAACACTCTCCAACCTCTTGATCCTTAAATTCCAATTATCAGTACTATTGAAAACTGTTTCATTGCCAGCGCTGCCCTGCCTACAAAAGAATGACAATGGTAACATATTTTCATCATGGTTCATGCTACCAGAAAGTGCATTTATTATTTGTGAATCAGAGGACTAGAAAAATGTAGTCACTTAACCAAAGCCTGCCCTCTCTTGTCAATCCAGGCACCAGCCATGTTGAGGTGATCTGAATCCTGCTTGTGGAGTAATAAGATATGAAGAAAGTGAAGGAGAAGAGCAACTTCTGATCTACGACTGTAAGAGACAGCAGATCCCAGGCAAGGCAATTCTTTGGCTGCATCTCGCATTTGGAAAGTAAATTCTGGGGAGAAGCAAATTTTAAGTTTTTTTAAAACAGCATCTGGAGATCCTACAGCTTCCCATTCTGAATCCTCCATTATCACCCCTGCAAAAGAAACAATGAAGATCTTCTGTAACAGAGGGATCCCACACCTCTGGATGAGTCAGGACATTCAAGGTGGAACAGTGAATTTCCTTTTGCATCTCAGTTTGTAATTGTGTCCAAATTTCTCAATAAACATCTTTGTTTTCCTGAAATTCAGCATGACTAGATCACTTGTCAGAAGAAAATGCTTCTGAGGGAAAATTATCTATCACTTGGAAGCATTGTCTAGCAATGGAAATCTTGTGAAAGTAAAAAAAAAAATTAAAAAAATCTAGTTTCTTCAATACTATCAAAGGTTTCTCCATTAAGAAGAAAACATTTTATGTCTGTAAAGTCTACATTTGCTTTACTCATTGTTTTCCCTTCAGAAAGATCTATATGCAGGATTCATTCCTGAAAGGACAGCAAGGCCCTTTTCTACATTAAGAAAACGTGCTCTGTATTGATGTAATTGCATTGATGCCAGCTTCTTTAACGTAGGCAGTGCTTCAGCTGGCCTTGAAAAACACTGAATCTCTCCAGCAGGGTAAGTTTGCTAGAGGTCATGTGGAGTATGAAAACTCAAACTTAAACTTTGATTCTAGTTCTTCAATACTGCAGGAATGCTAACTCACCTTTTATTTTCTTGTGCATGTCAGGTGATATTCCAGGGCTACAGATAGAGGTAAAGGATTTGCTGCTCCATGCCTGGGTGATAGCTTCCTCCAGATGGAGGGCAGTGGGAAAGGAAGAATTTGGGAATTGATGGTGGTTTCTCCAAGTTCCCCATCAATGTCAGATTCAAACCAATTGATGTCATTAGAAGTGAAGCAGTCTGTTGTCATTTTTTTCCTGTTTGTATTGCCCCTGCAAGCAGACAAAATAAAGGAAGCAGAATTAAAGCTCTGGAGGGCTTCTCTTCCCTCCTTTTTTTGTGCTTCTGTCATTCTATTTGACTGTTTTTATTCTTCTTGACTGCTCAGGAATTGTCACCCTGTATAGCATCCAGGGGGTCTCTAGCAATTCAGTGACAAAAATAATATAGTGGGGGAAAAAGTCACATAAAAGGCAGATGAAAGAAGTGGTGAAGCCAACGTTAGAAAAAAAGCAACAAAAAAATCAACAAGAGGGAAGCAATGGGTCTGGAATGGTTGCAGTTCTTAGTGTGCTCTGGAAATATCAGTAATGAAGAAGTAGAGGCAATAAATTGCTTTGAAACCCTCTATGACCCTTTCCGTATTCTCTGTCACTCTGGAGATGAACTGTGTACATTGGAAGTTTCTTTCTCTATCCCCCCCACCCCACCCACCCTCTTCCTTTTTTCTGTGATTTAACAGATACAGTAACCTTTGTGCTTTTTATTGTACACTCAGGAAATAAAATTCCATCCAGTTAAGCCACACTGTGAGTGACAAGGCAGCCATCAACTCCGGTGGACTTAAGAGTGCAGCAGCTTAGAAAATCCAAATCAGGCAGGTTCTACACTCCATCATGAGTTGAAGAACTGCTCCACTGTCCTTTTCCTGCCCTGGCTCCTACCCTCTTACCTAACAGTAACCTGCAGCTGCCTAAAATGATCCAAACCCAAAAACCCAGATCCTGAATCTCCCCCTATCAGGTTTAGGCAGAATGACTTAACTCCTCAGCTTGGAGAAATGGTCACAAGTTCCCATCTGTGAATACACAACTTTTTGGAAGCACCTGGAGTCCCAGAGGAGAGATGAGGCAGATGAGGTCAAATCACATCAGAGCCCTGGCATTACATGTTAAGGCAGTTTTTGCCTTAAACAGAATATTGGGAATTGCAGAGGAGAGTTCTCTGTGTTTTGAAAAGGCTGATGTGTACAAGGACTTTTGGAGTGATCAATAAAAGTGCCCATAATTCTGTGGCTCTATCACTAGCAAAAACATTGTAAAATACAGAAATGTCAGTTATAGGGCATCTCTGAATTAAAGTCCTGAGCCTTTGTAGAGGTCAGCTGGGGTGAAGACTAAAAAAATGAGGTATGGTATTTGCTGGACAAGGACTTTGAATTCACTGTGTGGCCAGTGGAAGAGCAGCTTTCATGTCTCCCCCATAAATCCTTTCAGGTCACCAGGTCATGAGCATATCAGAAGAGCCAGACAGGCAAGTCCCTTCATTCCTGAGATCTGTTACCCATGGCCCTTCTGTGGGAGAAGGTGTGAATGCCCTTGCAATGATTTGATCTGCCTTTGAGAAGTTGGTATTCCTCCCAGTCGAGATTCCAATCAGGGACCCAACCACTGGGTTCCTTGTGTCGGCACAGGGCCTCCCTTGGAACCTTATACCTCCAGTATGGAGAGAGCTGAGCTCCCTGACCCTGAGAGATGCCCACTATTTGAGAATTCCTGACTTAGTGGGCATTTTTGTATTGGGTAGATAAAGTGCTGGTAAAGAGTGAGAGAAGTGCTGTTTCTGAGCACTTTCACCCTGGCCATAAATCTTGTTGCACAGATCAACTCAAAGAGGTAATAAATCTCCTCAGGCTTGTAAGACACAATGCCAGATCCAACCCTTGGAAAAAGGAAGTACAATTCCATTGACTGCCAACAC
The DNA here is from genome assembly GCA_016584745.2 of Phylloscopus trochilus trochilus. Classification (NCBI taxonomy): domain Eukaryota; kingdom Metazoa; phylum Chordata; class Aves; order Passeriformes; family Phylloscopidae; genus Phylloscopus; species Phylloscopus trochilus. The sequence goes on from WQNJ02000012.1 coordinate 28,104,711, forward strand.
TTGTTTGCATGAGACTTCATCTCATTTCTTTTCACTATCCCCAATACCAATGGCTTGTCTGCTTTAACTCTCTCTGAAGTAAATGTTGCTCTGAAAAAAAAAAGAGCAGCAGGCTAGTGATGGCCAAAAAATGCTATTTCCATACCATTTTCTCATGTTGCCAAAATTTTTCATTACAGGGCGCACATAATACAGCTGGAGGCAGAGCAGTCCCAGGACAAAGCCACCATATCTGCATAGATATCCTTCCTAGTCCCTTCTGCCAACTCCTCTAGGGTCAAATTCTCTGGCTGCCTAGCCTGACTTAGAGTATCTTTCAGGCAGCATGAGACTGGCCCCACCAACACACCAAAAAGAATTAATGCAGCACTCCCAGACCTTTAAGCACCTCTGGAGTTCCCCTGAAAGAACATGGCTGGCCCCTTGTCACAGATTATTTTGAGAACATACACCAGAAAGCTACAGGTGGCCTACATCATCACACATCTCCCACTGCTGTTCTCTCATGTACAAATACTCTTCACCAAAACCACTTTGGGCAGCCCAAAGTATCCAGATATGCTCAGTAGGGTGCTGACAGAGTGAAGCAGACCGGATGACCTCAGTGAGGTTCATGGCTTTTACACATTCTAGGGAACTCTTGACCTCCAGGGCCACGAGAGCCAACCAGGGAAGATACCTTGGCATAAATTCCCAGGCAGGCATGTGTGAGACTGACGAGCTTCTGAGTCAGTCAGACAATGACTCATTGCGCTCTGGAGGGAAAAAAAAACAAGACCTGTCAAAGTTGTTTTTCGAAAACAAGAGGAAATTATTCAAGTTTAACAAATAGGTAGGCATTTGGCTGGATTGGGAAAGTCCTTGTTCTTATTCCTGTATTTGCCACATCCCAGGTGAGCACTCCAGCAGGCCTACACAGCCTCCTCACTTGACAGCTATTGAGACAGCTAATACAAAGTGTAATAGCTCCCCTCCCCCAAAACCCCCCTTACCAAAGACAAAGAAAGTGCTTCAACAGGTGAAAAAAACTCTCAACAAAATACCACCAAAAAGCCTTGAGGAAAGTCTTGGCTTCTCAGAACAGAGCCAGAGTAAGGACTTCTATGTGACTTCCAGCTTCCTTGGTTAAAACCCTTGACCACCATGGTGTTTGATTTTCAGGTGCAGCTGGTCTCTTTCATCAAAAATTCCCAGCTGAGACCAAAAACTCCTTCCAAAAATGTTGCATGCAGGAAAAAACCACCAACAAAACCCGCCGTGAACATTCTTGTGATTTCACAAACTGAAAGTCTTCCATACAAAACTGTCGGATAATTCCCCATTGAGCTTCTGTGAAAGATGCTCCAAGAAACAGCAGTGGTACAAATACTATAAATACCAAGTATCCAGGCTACAGGTAAGCAAGAGTTAGATATAAGAGAGTATGACCTTGTTTCTCAATCTCCATATGCCATACTCATTCACTGTGGAAGCATTCAAACAAGCCAACAGTTGTTCCTTTTCTTTTTGCCAAATAATAAATCTTTCAGACAGCCTCACTGGAATTACTCACACATGCAAATGGTCAGCTACTGGAATGTGTTTCTTTGCAGGTTGTTGTTGCTCTTCTTCATATTCCCTGGGTTTCAGGCATCCCCTCAGAGCATCCTCTGATAAAACGAAGAAAAAAAATCATCTTTTGAACTTCACATGAGAGCATAAATTTGTTACACAAAAGAGAGAAGAGAACAGTTAACTGTCCTCTGGAATTATATAGAAGTAACAGCTTTTTTCTTTTAAAGGTTTGGAAATCAATTATGATACAGACATCTGGGTGCCAAAAAGAAATTGCTGGGTTAATTAGAGAGCTGATAAGACCTAAAGAGTGCTGAGGACTTGGATGGGATTGGGCAATCGTGATCCAGGTAACAGGGCAAGAATCAAATATTTTCATCTGCTAACACATTTGGATTGAATTTTTGTGAAAAACTTCACAACAACCATCACCATTAAAACAAGAAAGAAAGATTAAGGAGTTGAGAAATCATAACTCCAGGAAAGTTATGAAGAGAAAAATCTGTCTTGATCTAGAAAATCATTTGACTAACAAACTGCTTCCTTCTGCCTGGTGACTTTCTTCGCAGGCTCCAGAATATCAAAGGGGGGCAGTCATATTATAATGATAGCAAAGGCCATTATTTAAGCTTGACCACTAAAACAGAGGACAGGGATTAAGGCCAGCTGAGTTTACAGATAAATTTGTAAACTAGGCTAGCAAATGATGTTCCTGTAAAGCATAGTCAGTGCTGCCATCCAACCATGTTCTGCTGAAGAAGCAGAGACTCATCTATGCTTCTAAAGGCACCAGAAAACAAAAGCAAAAAGCATTCCAAAACACACATTCGTTTTTTTTCTTGTTTTAACTAGTTCTAACAGATATTTGTCAAACTCAGATTTATTTTTTTTTCAAAGATGAAATTCAATAACTTTCTCAGGCAATCTATTTTACTGCATAACTATTCTTACTGTTAGAAAGTTATTCCTAATACAGAGCAAGAGGATCTAGGTTACAATTTAAGCCCATCATTTCTCATTCATTCCTTGGTGGATGTGGACAGCAGTCTTATCTCCACAGATACTGAAGGTCTAACAGCAAATTCAGCTTTCCTTACTGTCAGGCATAGACCTTAATTACAAGATGATTTCAACTCTTACAGCTCATATTTGTATATACACTATGCATATTTATGGCACATGCCAAAGACGACTGCTTTGAATGGATGGCTGTGAGGATTTTGTTGAGGTAAAGAAAACAAATTGTCATTGCTGGCATTACAGCACAAGAAACATTTTTCACGCACCCTCATAAGTATTCCATACACACACACGTACATATACAGTTTTCCCATTAAAAGCAGTGTTGCTTACATACCCTGACAGTTCTGAGGGCAACCTAATGCTACCACCAGTGTGCTCAGCCCATGTCTGCATGCAACCCCCCAGTGCACACAGTGGCACAGCGGGTATGAATGCTCACGGGTTTGTGGTACAGACTTGCAGATGGTATAAATCAGTGTCGCTCCTACTCAGCCTAATTCCTATTCAAGCTGGCCATAAGGCACAAACAGACAAATACGTAGATCTCCATGTCTTCCCAGCCATATGGGCTGCATGCCCAGGTGGGTGTGCACTGCATACCTTCCTGGCCTGATGGATGCTGCAGTTGAGCTGCCAGCCCGGCCACCCAAAGCACAAACTTGAGCACCAACAAGTTCCCATCCATAGGAAACTATGTCAGGCTCTGGAAGGAAGTCTGTGAGCAGCACAGTGCGGTGCAGCAGGGCCCTGTTGAACCAATTAGGGTTAACACATTTCTGGTTAATGAGAGGTGCCGGTCATGATTGTAAATTAATATTTTCCAGTGGCTACCCATGCACTCAAGTGTCAGTATTGATCAAACTTACCTCTGCCCAGTTAATGCTGATGGATTCAACAGCAACATACGCCTGCTCATCTGTTACCCAATTAAGATAAGCTCTCGACTCATCCTAATAGCTATATTTATTGTCATCAGGAATATTGATGCGTCTCTGTGCTAACTGCAAGCCAACATAGACACATGAGCACATGCAAAGGACACAGCACCGCTCCGGGAGTTGTCCCCGGCTCAAACCACAGGGAGAAAGCACTTTGTTAACCTTCATGTTGTTTTCAAGGGAGGCAGTGTTTTCTCTGGAGAAGGGGAAAAATAAAAGGTTCCTCTCCTTCTCTAGACTTACTAGACTGGATTCATGCACACCCTGCCCCACACCAGAGAATAGGCAGTGCAGCAAGCTCCACAAATAAACTGCTTGGGCTTTTAAAGACTAAAGCAAATGGAATCCTCCTGTTGCATTGGGAGTCCAGCATGTGAGAAATGCTGGGCATGTAAGGAAAATGCCTATGGGAGGAACAAAATAAGGATTAATGAGCATCTTTTTACATGGTTTTCTACATTTCTAGCCTGGCTGTCTGAATCAGAAGCTGCTGGGTAGCTAATGGGCCTTGGGTAAGGGACACAACAGCAGCTGTCTACAAAGAAAAAAAAGAAAAAAAAAGAAAAAAAAAAAAAAAAAAGCCATGAAAATTTAACATTTTCCTTGCAGTGCAAGGGGTTCATTCCTTACAGCCAACCCAAGATGCACTAGCCCATCCCTGGAAACAGACTCCCGCCTGTAGCAAATGGGCAATTACACAGAGCAGGAGATCAGGACCCATTTACTCATAAAAAGGTCATTCTAAACTAAAACAGAAGCGAGAGCTCAGAGGAGGCCAGTTCATCTCTGCAGCCAAAGTGCAGCCCTGACAATCCTAGCCAAAGTAACCACCCCCTGTGGCCAGGATTGCATGCTGTGTTAGATATAAGCTGAATTTGAAAAAAGGGCTGTGGATTGGCTCAAAAAGTTAGAAAACTGTTAATAGGGGTCTCTAGTACGCAAGACATTACTGATGCCTTTTCCTTGCCATGTGAGCCAAAGAAGACAGCACCATCTCACTCATGCAGAGGCTGAATTTGGTCCCAGGAAACTGGTTGGAATCTCAAGTCATCAGTAAAAAAAAATCCATCCGGTGATTTTCATAAGTGGTAGCCTCAATTTGCCTTCCAATTTGACAGATGCCCCCAAGGCAACTTATAGTCCTGGAAGCACCTTATTAAGCCACAGTTAATGGCAGCTCCTGCCGAGTGACAAAAGTTTGAATGGGATCTTGCAAATGGACACTTTTAACCCACCAGAGGTGAAACTTGCAAACCTGCTGCCACAGAGTGATGGCAGAGCTCACGCTGCTGCTGCTTCTGTCCAATCTGTCCTTTAGATAAGTGAAGGACACCTCTCTCCAGGGCTCTCCACTTAGTACTTTTCATCGTTCACTAAATTAAAAAGTGAGCAATTGACAGCACAACTTATTAAATGACTCTTCTCCCTTCCTCCTACCACCATGGCCATGTCTTAACAGCCACAGACACTTTGCTGGGTGTCTTTTTAATTTGATTTAACTAAAAAAATAACACACAAAGCCATTTGGCCTTGTGCCACTCAATGTACTGCTATAGAGTAGGCATGAGTTATAGGGCAATATTTCACACCCTGTTGTGTCTTATTACTTAACTAATAACAATATTTACCCAGGGTTTCCCCAAGCAATTCAGACAGGTTTAAAAGAAATCTTGATTAAAGAATGACAGCCAAAGTATTGGATGTTAAGTATAAATAAGAGTAATGTGAAGAGAGTGGAAGAGTTTACTGTTGCATCCCGGTAGTTTGCAGTAAATCAGTATAATATGAAAGTTCCTCTTTACTGGGCTTCTCCAGTTGTCAACTCCCTTGCTGCAGCCCATGTAGAGATATGCCAGACCTCTGACTTGCACAAGTGCAGCTCTTGTAGACTGCAGCAGTAACATGCAGTAGTAGCCTTTGCTTGCCAGTGGTCGAACCACTTATGCTAATCACTTAGACCAAGGGAATCACAAGCCACCTCTCACCTCTTCTGGGGCTAGCCACCAAGAAATTAAATCATTGAGAACTAGAGTATCACAGACTTCATGTTACATGAGTTCTCTGAAACTCTCAGTAGTTTGCAACTACAAAAAGACTTTCAGCTGATATAAAAGAGCCACCTGTAAGAGTATTACCTGTGGAACTCACTCTTGAGGCGGACAAAGGCAAGGACCAAGTAAATTACAAGGGTATTAGATGTTACCAGTAAAAGCACTCCCTTTCAGGTTAGAGAGGATATGACATTTTTACTGGTTCGCATAACTCTTTCACCAGTCAAGCAGCAACTGTCTTTTTGGTAGATTATTCCTTGTTCTTTGCACCTTGCAATTTCTGCTGAAATAGTCGGCATTGCCCTCTGATCAAGGCAGGATACAGAGCTGTCAAAGTCCTTGTCTCACTTCCTTTGGTAATTCTCCAGCTGACTAAGAGACTTAAGCAACACATCCATTCACCTGAGGAAGGCACTGCAGATTCCTCCCAACATAACTGCATTGAGAAAACTCATCTAATACTGTAAATACAAGGACTCCTGTCAAAAGCAAAGAAGAAAAAATACATTCAAATTTATGTCCAAGTTGCTATTTTCCTGACTGCCTCATAGATTACCTGCCCACTGAAAAGAGGCGGGGGGGGGGAACATTGCCATTTTCTACAGATTCTTATTTTCCCATGGAGATTTTCCCTCCACAAGTTTGCCAAGCTCCAAAGCGATTCCTATGCAAGAGTTGCTAAAATCACTGTGCTGGTAAAGATGTATGCAAGCCAGGGCTAAGCACTCTAAATAATGTCATTTCTGTTGAATTACTTAAGCTGATGAATGGGCAAAATCCTGCAGTTGTTACTCAAGCAAAACATCATTCCATGATGCTGAAAATTTTGAATGAATAAAGGCTTCAGAATTTGGTCCAAGAGTAGTAATTTTGGACCAGGCACCTTAGGGAACATGAGTCCCTTCTGACATGACCTTGTGACAGAGGATGCTCCTATCGTCCAGTCCCACATCATACCAGCAGCAATCTGTCAGGCTGCATTTCTGGGAGGACTGCAGCTGAGGAGAAGTGAAACAACAAAACATTTACCTCTTTCATCAGGCTCTGCAGAGGTTGTCTATTTATCCTTCAGTATTTCAGCATTCACTAGCCTTGCTTCCACATTGGAAAGACAGGATATGAAACACTTGTTCCTTTGCAAGAGCTTTATACTCCACAAGAGCTTATGGACAAGCATCTAAGCAGTATTTGCATTTGCAGGGTCTGTACCTGTGCTCAAATGAGATCCAGCTAGGGAAGGCCACAGTAGTATACAAGGACAGGGAGAGACTGAGATCCTGCTCTGTCACCTCACCAAGAGGGAAGGGAGCCCTATGAGCCAACAGAATTGTGTGGAGGTGGTACTCCTGAGTATCTAAGAAAGCAGGGAATGAAACACCATATCTTATAGAGAATATCCAGTCCCAGCTAAGGGAACACTTCCTGTTTTCCCTTTACACTGACATCACCTGCACTTGCAGTCAAGTTTTACCCTGTCGTATCACACACCTCCTCCTCCACTCACCTCCCTGTAAGTACACTCAGCTGCATTCAGTCCAGCTTTCCTGCTTTCAGGTCTGCACCCCATCAGGTGCTACCCAATCTCTCCCAAGGCCTCTTTTCCCCTACAGTTCTCTCACACACCAGTCTCTACTTACAGCCCTGACAGTTCACACCAGGGAATGGTGTGAACTCATTATTAACTCTGCCAGCTGTTTTATCACCCTGACTCTCAGCACACCAAACCAGAAAGGCCTTTGTTCTCCAGGACACCCCTCCCAACTGACTGACTGGGTGGCTTATCACCCAGAAGCAGCAGCTTTTGCCCTGGCAGCCTATTTCTATATGCCAATCCTTCTGTGCTAGCAAAAAAGAGTCTTCCCTCTCCTCCTCTGGACCCCTACTGTTTGTCTTTCATTTCTTTCCTAAGGGAGGGTAGAGAATCATACCATCCCACTTGGCTCAGCTGCTTCTGCTGTGCATATTCTGGCCCTCTGCAAGAGATAGAGCTCTAATGGAAAGTAGAAATGGCCTTGGGATAAGAGATCATATCCTTATGGGTTAAATTACAGACCAGGGGCTAAAACCACTGCCAAAAAGGATAAATGTGGCAGACAGTGCTAGATTCTCTTAGGAAAATAGGGATTATACTTTAAAAAAACAAAAATGCAATATGATAAAAGCCCCTCTAACCACTCTGCACGTGCTTAATGGGTCCAAAGCTTTAATGGACCCAATTTAAATGGGTCCAAGACTTATCCAGTAGAGTCAAAACAGACACACCAGACTCAGCTCAAGCAAATGATGCTCTTTAGAGTTATGGGACAGGCCTCAACAAGCAGAATGGCAGGTAGGAAAGAAATTATGCCTTAAACTACAGGTCCCATAAACCCTTGTAGTGCCTCAAGCTGTTACTATGAAAATTGTATTTTAACCTTCTATTCCAACACAGAATAGGCAGAGATATATCTAAGACAGGGAAAGGCTGTCTTTTTCCCATTTTCTCTTAGCCTGAGGATTTAGACCTTGAAGGAAGACTGCAAGGGCCATGTGTCCCATTCGTCTCTCATTTTTTTTAAAAAAGAGCACAGAACGGAATATTGGAAGCTCTAATTCATGAGTGAACTCCTACTTCTGTTGACAGACATGTGTCCAGGCTTCTCCATTTCTCTCTGTTTCTGGATGTCTTTTCCAAACTTACTCTTTTCCAGTTCATGTCAACTTCATCATCTGCTATGAGTAGGGAAGGAAACGAAGCACCCTCTGGAGAAGAAAAAAAAAAGTAAAAAGAAAAGAAAAAAAAAAAAAAAGGAGGAAGAACCTCTAGGTAAAAGCCCTAGAAGAAAGACAATTTGTTAATAACAGGGGATCATTTTACAAAACACTGCTTTCCTCTGAAGGCTCAGTGCATAAGCTACACTGGGAAAAGATTCCTGCTGAGGTTGTGGAGACTCCTGAAGCACACAGGACCCAGAGGGAGAGAAATGACAGACTAGCAACTAGTTCTGTATAGAGAAACATGACTCCTTTAATAACGCTCTTTTACATCCTCCTACTTTCTCCCACCCATTCACATAGCCTTCTGCTTCTTCATGGAGAATGCATTTCAGCATCATTTCTCAAACACTTAAAATCTGTATCCTTTGTGGTGCCCTAACTCACTTCCAACTCCGCTTGCCTGACTTTGCTCACCTTGTCAGGAAGACCATTGTACTCCTGATTAATTTGACACAACAAACCCCACTTTCTTAGCACATTTCCTCCCTACCCTCTGTGGCAGCCCTTCAGCAGATCTACAGCAGCCTAGGACTGCATCTCCCAGACATCACGACACCCTTGTGTTGTGCTGCTGCCCAGTCCCCCGTGGAAGAAGAGTCTTCAACACCCAGGCCCTATCTGTATTCCCTTTTTTGTTTTAAGATGTGATTTTGAAAATCTTGCAAGTATGGGCTTCCAGGGCCAGTGAGGACGATGTCCACCCTGGCACAAAGATTTTTCTAGTGAGAAAAATACCCATGTCAGGTACCTGGAAGTGGTGGTGTGCTGGAAACAGCACTCCAGGGATGAGCACTGGAGTGCGCAGTCCCCCTGTAACCCTGAGACCAAAACAGGTGCCAGGTTTTGCAAGGAAATATGAAACTTCCCAATTTTAGAGCTGCTCACATTATTCCTGAAATACCAGAGACAGTATAAAAGAGAAATTTATATTTCAAGAGCTGAAGGAAAGATGATGATTTTGCCTGATTTCCTAGCCCTGACTGTTGAAATTCCCTAAAAATTTCAGTATCAAAACGCCTGTGTTTGAGCTAGAATCTCCCTTTTAAATAGCAGGCCAGTCTTGATTTGAAAAACTGATCTATCATTTCTCCAGTTATCATTTCTCTGAGTATTTCATCCCAATGGAAAGTTATCCTCATCATGAAAAATGCCTTACTCCCTCTCCCCGTCTTTTCTGTAATTCAGGATGCAACTACTGGGTCTTGACAGAATTTTCTTTGCCAAAATTGCTGCAATCTTCTTCCTAAGTAGGTAAACAGGGCCTATGGTGATGCTTCTCAGTCTTCTCTAAATAGATTGAGTTTCCTAGGTAATCTGAGGCATATTTCCAAATTTTGCATCATTCCAGTGGGCTCTTCTCTGAATCCTTTCCCATTTATCAACAGGCCCTTGATACATTTTGCAACACACTTAAGTTAATGTTGGAAGAAAAATCACTTTTTTTTTTACTTTCGAGGCCTTTGTGTGCTTGATTCCTCACCCGTAACATTATGCATAACTACGTACCATATGCAGTACAAAAAAAAAGAACAAACCACAAAAAAAAAAACCAACTCCAACCCACAGAGGAAGCTCTTAAAGGTCAGAAACTAAACTAGCAAATTTATACCAGATAAACCAATCAAAGCCTATTAACTTATTTTTTCCCCTGTTTCCACTTCTGCATGCAGATGCTACAGAAGCCTAAAGAACCTTACCCAGTGACTTTTTAAGTTCAGACAGAAATAGCACAGTCCTATTATCATTTCTTCCTTTGGAAAACCACGCTGCAAGACTTAAGGGAAATTTTTCCTAACACCTAAATTTTTCATGTGGCTAATTTAATCCTATTTCTTTTACAGCCTTAAACCATGCCATGTAAATCTTCTTTCTTCTACATCCTTAAGCAAAATAAATTATATCCTATTATTCCTACATCCCTAAGCCAAGCTAACTAACAGCCCTTTGTTATTCCTACACCCTAAAGCAAGCCTGCATGTCTCTCTGATACGTCCAATCCTTTAAAAGCTCATGCAGAATCCTAACACCCTAGGTGGGCTAGTCATATACATGTTTACTTCCAGTTTCCAGTTGTCCACCATCAGTGAGAATTCACAGTTGATTCTCTGCATTGCTTTCATCTTGGGGACTCATGTCACATCAAGATACTCCAGATCTGTCTGAACTGAGGTCTCATTATTGCCAATCACAATAGCTCCCATCTTGCCACTTCAGGAATTGCTACCCCTACTTATGAAGCTCACAATCTCAAATGGTATCTATTTCTATTAGACATACATATGCATTGATTTTGTCCTGCAAATGGAATCAGTGTTGAGTTTCACCCAAACAAGACATGAACTACTCTTTGGAGAACTCTGGCAAACAGAAATAACCAAAGTTCTCAATAGAGACTGGTGAGTGTTGGCTGCAGGAGAAGCAAACACTCAGCAGAACAAATGGGTTCCTCAGCAATAGATCACAAGTAGCTCATCAGCTGAGTTTTTGGGTTTAGAGTTTTGTTTTTAATCTAGGTCACAATCAATGAACCTCAGGCTGCCAGCTGTACATTAAGCAGCATCTTATACAAGGGCACAACACCAATCTGCCTGGTACTGTCAATGGCATTTTAGACATGTCAAAGCTTTGGACACATGCAAGACCCTTGCCTAGTCTAGAGATAGCTGAGATCAGCAAATCCTTTCTCTGCTAGGAAACAGAAGAGGCTGTAAATAACTGTGTTATTTTGGTGTCATACATATTACAGTCAGAATTGTACCTATTTTCAGACAACAGAAAAACCAGAAAGCATGTCTCAGCTTTGCATCCAGCTGTTTGGGCTGTTTTAACCCACCAAAGGCATGTTTTAACTCTCTCTCTCTGGAGGTGAAAAGGGTCTGTTTGAATGATGCCAAACTTGTCACTCAGTTTGAGCTGCCATCTACAGTGTCTTAATTACAGAATCACAGGATATTTGGGATTGAAAGAGATCTCCTGAGATTGCCTAGTACAATAAGATGCTTTCAAGAACATAAGTCATCTTTGGGGCATCAACTGTGACTGATCTCCTGCCAAGTGAAGGGATAGCAGAGCCTGTATTTGATTTAAAAACCACCCTGCCTTACACAGATCCTCTTTGGGAAAAGTCAGCAGATATTTAGGTCCTGCTTCCCCTTAAATAAGGATCTTCATGTTCTAGGGCTATAAAAATGCCTGGTGGCCTACATAACAAAAACACTTTAATAGTAGTTATCCTGAAAACACAGCTGACACTTTGAGGGGGATTAAAGAAAGCATTTTGGATTTGACCAAGATGATACCAAAGGCGAAGATGTAGATGCCTTGCTTTGGCAACACTACTACAAAAAATTAGGTTCTGGATAAAATCCAAGTGTTTCCCTTAACTTTTTGGCCCAGTCACAACACTAAATAATTAATTATTCTATCAGGTCTATTTGGAGCCCAAAGTGAATTACTTGTTTTCTGGCTCAAACTTGCATCAGAAGATTTTCAGCTCAAGATAACTGGCATTTCACAATACAGCAAGGACTTTGAAACACAAACATTTTGTTTCATTGACTGATCTTTTTCTAGATATAGAAGACACACCTTTCCCTGGAACTCAGGTCACGTTTGCACAGTTGAATAAGTGTCATAAATCTCCTCCTCTTCAGTGGTAGAAAGCAATGGAGAATTAATTCCTCTTGGAGCCTTCTTATGTAACTACTTAATCTCATTGTTGGGACTTACACTCTTCTTTAGGGTTTAGTACAGTCCTCTGACTTGCCAGGGTTGTTCACCAGTCCATACTGAAGATTCTTTACCTTTGAGGACAAGCTGCTCCTGCAAGCCAAGCCAAACCCATACTGACTCACAATCACTGGGGCATAGCATTAGACATTGCTGAGGATTTGTGCATCAGATCAGCTCTACAGATTTATTCTTTATAGTTCTGTCAGTTCACAAAAGAATCAAGACTGAGGAAAGGTATTTGTTGTTATTATTATTATAGAGACATGATCCAGGAAAGAGGTTTTAACTCCTGAGTTAGGTGAAAAACAGTGAGTTAAGAAAGGAGATTTCAGATTAGAAATCACTTCAGATTTTAATTGGCAGTATTAGCATCCCACTATGGTAGATTGGAAACTGCTGTGAATAGTTCTACCCCTGGAGTTTAGTTGGTGGATAAGATCGGTTTCCTTTCTATGGTCTTAAAAGAGCAACAAAGTTTATATTAGTTGGATTCAAACACTTCAACATGTTGATCTCTTATTCCATCTGACCACCTGTGAAGTGAGAGAAATGTGAGACAACCTTTTAGCTCTTGAACAGTCAAAATGCTGATCTTCATCATATTGTACTGTCCTTATGGGCTTCATCACCAGTGATTTAATTACACAAAGAGATATTTGGACTACTGCATTAAAAAAAAAAAAAAGAAAAAAAGAAAGAAAGAAAGAAACACAAACAAACAACAACAAAACCCCCAAACCTTTCTAGTGCTTGAGTGCTTGCGTGAAACAATCCTGTATGCTCCCATGCTCAGATAATAATCTGAATGATATTTACTTGCTGCTATTTGAATGCAACGTCTGAGTCCTGTCTGGCTGCTGAGCAGACTTCTCCCAGACAAGTTTGAAACACATTTGGCAGCTCTTTGCCCATATGGACTCCCTCAGACAGACATGCCTCATGAAAATCACACAACTAGACAGTTGCTCAGAAATCGACACGTGTTCCCCTCAGACATGAAAGGTACTGGTAGCCTGTGACATCAGCTACTTTAACATAGTCAGATGCCACAAACATGAGTCTAGTATAAAACAGCATTTAGTTAGCTCACAACCCTCTCCCAGCAATGAAATGGCACTTCATCACCACAACAAACTAAGCAGAGTATTTTCCTAATGGAAAACTGCTGTCTCTGCACTGAGCAAAAGGACAGTAGTGAACAAAATAGGGACACAATAGCCCCAGGAACTGTATTTTCATCATGTTAAGCAAACTTTCCTGTCCAGCCATCCAGGAGCCACTCAATTAGCCACACCCACAGCACCTGAGTTGGGACCCTCCTTAGGTACACCCCCCACACCCACAGTCAGACCAGATATTCCATTGAGTTTCATAACATCTCACTCTTTAAAGTAGTTTTATCCTGGTGCAATACCTAAATAACAAAATACCTGCTGGAGCTGGTGCATCCGAGGAGGTATCCTGAACAAAGGAAACCCTGGGCTGTTATACCCTCACAGCCTAAGGGCAGGAAAGCCCAAATCCTTAACTCCTGCCTGTGTGTCCCATCCCCTGGCTGGCACACGAGTAGGTCATGCCAAGGGTTGGCAGTTCATGGCCTCTTGCCAACCCAGAGCTCAACCTTCGGCTCCCACTGCAGCTGCATCTCGAGATACATCCCTGAATGTATTCTTCAGCAATCATTTTCTCTCCTTCTTCCCTTTCACTTGTCTCCCTCCTCCTATTCTCCTTCTGGTGAGGATGCTTTTCCACAGCATGCATCCTCTTCCCTCTAATAAAATTTGTCTTCTGTCAGCAAGATTAAATGCTTGAAGGGGCTGGTGTCTGTGAAAAACACTCTCCCCTTCACTACATACTCCTCAGGAACTGGTACTCTCCAGGACCAACAGACCTTCTGAGTGAGGTTGTGTGGCAGCTTCCTGAAGTGTCTGCAGCAGAAGTCTGGGAGGCCTAAAGCCACAACATCTTCTAGTCAACCAAACATTACTATCTATCTCTGGCTTCTCTCTCAACATCTGTAATTGTCCCAAGCCAGAATCTCAGGGAACAAAAAAAAAAAAAAAAAAAAAAAAACCCAAAAAAAAAAAAAAAAAAAAAAAAAAAAAAAAAAAAACCAAACCACCACAAACCCACCACCACACCAGAAGTGAAAAGAGTGGTGGTATGAAGTAAGAGAAGGAAAGGGAGCTATGCAAAAATGGGAGTAAAGGATTGAGAGAGAAAGCAAGAGATTTATTCAGCATTTCCTTGTCTGTCTCTTCCACAAACTGAATCACAGAAGCATGAAAGTAGATGTATTGAATCTCAAAGGAAATAAAAGAAGTGGAAAATTAACTACTGATGAAAAAAATAGCTGTGTCCAGGGATTCCTGCATATCAACTCTGAGCTCCTTCTTATCAGCTTAGAATAGAAAAGGCCAGGGGACTGGGGAGGAAAGGTCAAACACTGACAGAAAACACAGGCAAGGGAAAAATGAGAGCTAACATGGAAATCAAAGCAGAAGAGCAGGATGGAAAAGAGTTGATCCTGTTTCAGACTGCCCTGGGTGCCATTCCCCCATTTCATCATCATGAATGAATGAAGTTGGTTTAAAACTGAGGCTTAGGATAGCCACACCGCTTTTTGACTTTCTTACCACCACCTCTATTTGGTGGTAAATACAGTGGGCTGGGATAACCTCAGAGGGCAGCTGCCACAATAAGCACCCAGAACACAGCTGGGCTGACTGTGAGCTGCTGCCTGCCACATCCCAGCTGATCCCAACAGCTCCTCCTGAGGGTTACTAATGGCTTGGACAATGTGCATGAAACCGGCCAGTGTAATCCTGTCTGGATTCTGGGCCTTGTGTTTTCCTGGATCTTATGCCATTGTTTCCCATTAGTTTTGAATGAATTTTGACCTTATTCTCTCCTGGGCCTCCCTATGCATTCTGACTACAGAGGCCACCTTGGATTTCCAGATGATGGAGGATAAAGAGCTGCCTCCACACATTATGACCTGTCTGATCATAAACAGGTCGACTGTCACAGCATTATTGGAAATCACTAAAAAAAAAGATTGGAATAAGTATATATAGTTATTACTGCACACAGGTAGTCATTTACATAGAACCTTGAAGAGTGGCTTCCAGTGGAAGTAAAACTGGTTGCCCAAACATATTCCAAATAAATGGCTCCCCACAAAAATGCCACCACTGCACACCCTGACAATCCACATCAGTGACCAACAACGTGCAAAGCTGTCTCCTTTCTGGAAATCTCCACTGAACCTCAAAGCTTGGCGCCCAAATAGCAAAAGCGACCCTCAAATTGCCTTCATGTGGACAGCAACACAACTATTTAGATTGCTCCCTCAAATCAGCATAAGCATAATGTCAGCAGCATTGTGTCTTTCAAAGACTGAACTTTTGCTCACAGTCAGGGCCAAGAAGGACATGCAGAAAGGTAGGACACGCCTGGGGACTCACTGCTGACATGATTCAGCAGAGTAAATTACAACCTTTTACAGAAATAGCTAATAGCTTTAAAGACAAGAACAAGATAAAAATATGTGGGGGGTAAGCAGGACAGATGGGTTAACAAACATAATAGGATATGCATAATTCTCAGCTACTCAGGAACAGTAATCACAAATCACCACCTGCCCAGTTACTATCAGATGGCAAGTTTGCCTCTTCACAACAAATCTGTTTCCTGTGTATGCATCACAATCTTGGTGCATTCATTCACTTATAGAGTAAGTTTTTCTACACAGACAATTCAACTTTGTGAGAAGGAGCAGGAATTTACACCTTCCTATATAAGATATTACTTACTATATTTGACTTGGCCACATGCGAGTAAAGCAGATGAAATCAGGGAGATTTCAGCATATCAATGCACCTCCCGTTTATTTGCAAAAGCTTACTTTATACAAAGCTCAACTTGGAAACTACAGAACGTGTTTGGAACTGCGCTTCACTCAGGTGGGGACTATTTATAGTATCAGGAGAAAATAAATATGGAACCCTACAAACTCATTGGAAATTGCCATCAATGCCACAAAACTTATCAAGAGACACTGCACAGAACATTTTTGAGCAGAATAAAAATTCCACTGGTGAAGATCCAGGTGAATTTGGGTTAATTCTGACACACACACTTCTGGATAAAAGAGAAGTGAGATGTGGGGACAGATGAGTGAAAGAAATCTCAGAATAAGTCAGATTTCTTTTTTTAACTGTTGAAATGATAGTGCCATTTTTTAAGACTGTCCAGGCTTAAAAGAAGAAGAATTTTACAAGAAATGAATTAACATCCTTCCTACAATTAAAAGAAACTTTTCAGTTTTGGATTGAATGAGGCACCACTGGGCAGTGGAACCCACCATTCTCTTTTTCCTTCATCTTACTTTATTTTTTTTGTCCAGTCGTTGAATTGAAAACTCCATTATTCACACAACTCAATCTGAAATAAAGAAAAGAGCAAGCCAGCTGTAGACTCCTTATATTCTGAATTAAAATGTCAGGATATGGCAGACATGGTAGAATATTCTGTTGTCAGAGAATCACACAGTATATAATCCCCTAATTATAACCAAACGTCTAGCAGCAGTTTCATGCACTCATAATATCACTGGATTTCAGGTATCCTCATTCTGAGCTGAACTTCCCACAGAGCATTAAGGGCACATGCAGTGAACAGTAGGTCTGTGAGATGATGGTTATCTAATTCCTCTGATGAAAAAAAGGAAAACATCTGTCAATGAGAGGGAAACTTGCAACCTTGGGAGTTTTTGTCGTGGGACAGTGACATTTCTGGCTTGTCTCCAAAGAAAACTTTGGGAGGCAATTCTCGGGGAAAAAAAAAAAACAACCAAACCAGAAATAGTAGGGGACTGTTTATTTGTTAAGTGATGATGAGACTATGGAGAAAATGGAAGGTGGGCTCAGCAGAGCTGACCTAATTTTCCTCTCCTTTCCCAGGCATCCTGCATTCACAACAGCCGAGTGATGAGCAGAGTAAGTGGGCACCAACCTAGGGCCTGCATCCTACATGAGACGGGCAAAGGAGGGCCCATCCAACACAGAGGTGCAGGGTTATCAAAGCTTTTCAGTGGCTAATTGTCAGCTATCTTCTCTCACTCTCATCAGGGCTTCTTTCAGCACAGATTTAGCCTGTCCAAGCAGCCAGCTGATCAGCACTGATGTTTAAACCCGTGCTGGCCAGAGGGATAAGGGAGACGCTCTTCAGACTTCCTTGCTCACCAGCCAGCCTTAGAAATTCCTTGTTATCCTTGCCCATGAGCCTGAGCCCACCAAAATGAAGAAAGTGGAAGTTATTTTCTGCTGTTGTTTTGAATGTGAAGTAGAGCAGAGCTGGGATTTCACTCTCAGGGCACTACAGGGTCACAGGCTGTGCATAGACAGCACAATTGCTTATCTCTCCCCAAGGCACTGCACACAAGGAAGAAAAGAAACACACAGCACTAGCCAGGGTTCATTGCTCTTGGCAAGCTGCAGCAGCATCCCAGGGGTGAGCAGCTTCCCAAGCCAGCCCAGTCAGAAACACCAGCTCAGAGGTGAAGCACCATGCTGCTTTGGCACACAAGCAAGACAGCCCGGAGTTTGGCAGGTTTGGATCAACAACATTCAACTGCAGGGCTAATAATCTTTTGGCACAGGGTGCCAAGGCCTGTGGGGAGGCTCCATTGCAGGCACACTATCATTTTTTGTGCCATTTGCCACCATGAGTGGAAAGTGTTCTGCTATAGAGTAAGAGCTCAGGACATTCTCCTGGATACTTCAGTTATTTTGTGCCAATCATGTTCTACATCCCCACAGCTGCTGGAGAGAGCAAGAGCACAACAAGACCTGCTAGCTCCCAGAGTGCCTTTTAGCCTGGTGCTCCAGTGTTGCCTGAGCATCAACTTACAGTAGGGTAAAAAGGAAAAATGAGACTTGCAAAGATTCTCATTGAATTCCACCTGCTTCCCATTAATAGGTGGGAGAGGAAAATCTGCACTGCAGAGAAGTCAAAGATAAGATGTGATGCCTGACAACTTCAACAGCTCTGTAGCACTCTAACATCCCTCTGTAGCACTCTATCATCCCTTGATGCAGGGGTAAGCATGCAATTTGGTACTATCAGACCCCTTTCTTAGATGGCTTCCTTGAACACCAAGCATGATTTTTAGGTAAGGGAGGCAGGTGAATTCTTACTTTATAAAATCCCCAAGGATTGCAATTCTCACCTCTGATGGCCAAACTGACCTGCTCCAGAATATCTCATCAGAATACCCGGTGAGAATAAAAACAACCAGGACATTTATGTCTGCATTCCCCATGAACCGCCCACAGAAGTCACTGACTCAATGAAACATTGACCCTCTGAAAGACAATCACAGATCATTGAAAAAGTGACTTTACTCACTGTTTCCACAAGGGTTTTGCCTTAGCCCTGCCCTCAGGTGAAGCTCCACTCAAGAAACCCTACAGAGCTGCTCCTGTCACCATTGTGCACCTCAGACAAGGGCTCAGCTGACTCCTGTGTGCTCTCAGAAAGCAAACCTCCTTCCCTTTCCCTGCAGCCAAGCACTACATCTCACCCCCACCCCCATCACTGCCAGTGGGCTTGACGGGAGGGCTACATCTTCCTGCCCTCAGATAGCTGCTCTTGGGAGAGAAGGAAGCTCACCCAGATGGATTTCAGCAGTTCCATGAGTATTTTATGGTCTTTTACTGATTTACAGCCAGTTCAGCATTCTTGTAAATGGCTATAAATTGGATTGAAGTCATAAATCATAACCAGAGAAAAGAGAGACACAGTCTCTGAGTCCCAGCTCAGGCTAAACCAGCCTCTATGAATATATGGAAGAAACCTGCTCCCTCAATCAATACACACAGCTCAGGCTACAGCAATGGTCCACAGGGTCCAAGCCTATTCCTCTTCCACAGGGCTCTAAGAGCTGTTACACACTGCACGTGGGTGAGGCACTGAGAATGCCTCCCTCCCAAGGCCTGCCAAAGCCAGCTGTAGCACAGGGGCTGTCCCCACCACCTCAGGCTCTGCACACTTCCTGCCCTTGGCTGTACTCAAATGTGTGTGTAAGTGCACACATACACATACCCTGTCAGCAGGGAGGCAGACCAGCACCATTCACACCAGACCCAAAATTTCTTCGTACAGATCAGCAAGGAGAGATTCCCACCTCACACACTACCTTTCCCAGGTGATTGCCTTCTTTCTCCACTGAGACTGGCAGGAAGTTGCAGGTTGTTACTCTTCTGAAACACCTGATTTAGTCCACATGGAGCACTGAGAGCTGAAATGCCTTACTTCCACTCCACAAGCCTAGTACCGAAAACCTGGGGATTTGTTATCTTTCTCTTTTGTTTCTCAAGGTCATTTTTAGAATCTAGGCTGTAAGCATTTCTGAAAGCATCTGACACAGCTGTCTAGCTGCAAGCAAGACTCTTCTTACTTCTGTAGATGACTGCAACCCAGGAGCTGGTTCTTTCCACCTCCTCAACAAAACAGCTACTGCCCAAAGACAGTAGGCACCAGCTCACTCCCCTACTCACCCTTGCAGTTCACCACAGCCTTTCCTAAAGACACCAAAATCCAGGAACACCAAGTGGCTGCCATTACCAGGGTTTTTAAAGTCCTGAGGGCTGCCAGGCAAATTTGTTCGGCCCTTGCTTTCTAGGCAGAGCACCTAATGAAGATAAGCTTAAATGTCTCCCCTTGAAAGCTTAAAGGGCTCCTGCTGCTGCTAGCACAGTAGGAAGAAGTCCTATCAGACTTAGTATCAAAGAGTTTTGCCTGTTTAAAAGAAACCTGAAAAGATACCACAAAGGTCTGTCCAGTACTACCTGCATAGGCATCACAACCTCAGCATTGTGACCCTGCAAAGAATTGTGTCATTCCCTAGCTGGCAACCTAGGATACACACCCTATTCTTACAGCCTGTGACCCTTCTCATGTCTATTTGGTTCAGACTTGCTTATGTTTATTTATTATTTAGACAGATGGTTTAGTTTGGTCTTATACATGCATCTGTTGAAATTAAATTATGTGCATTGCTCTCTCTATTTCTTTTTTTTTTTTTTTAATACAAGCCACTGCCTAATTGCCAACATGAAGGGAAAATGACCTCAGTGTAGAGTTCCCTGAAAAACTGAACCACTGATGATGATGTCATTTTCTAATGGCCTCAAAGAGGAGGTGAACTGCTTGCTTATTCATCTTTTCATTAATTAATCATTTTTCTGCTACTTTGTGATCTCCCTTCTATCTGCTTCTTTTCCCTCCCTGTCTTATTTTACTTGTGTGTGCATCACTGTTGCTGTGATGACACCTCAAAGCTAGACACCTAGAAAGGGACCAGCTTCTTACCTTACTCAGCACAACACAAAACACAAAAATATTCCTGTTTGCACATGGGCAAGGATGACTGTTTCTGGAGTCCTTATGAGTTTTATTCCAGGAGCTTTCAGAAGATAATCCAAGTACTACTTTTAAGGGGTCTGTCAAAAGTGTCTAAAAGTAAACCCCAAACTGATAAGTCAGAGTCTCTTTAGAGGACTTGCATCTCTTCGGGAGATGGCATCTCTTTTGCTCTTTGGGAGCAAAATTTAAAATAATTTTTTAAAAGAAAGGCTGAGGAACAAAAATCATAAACCCTTGCTTTGGAGAGAAAAACCACAATTGTTTTGGTGTAGTAAATAATGCCATGATTAATAGCAAAAGTAATAATAATAATTGACCTGTAGTTGCTTGCCAAGACTTTAAAAAAAAAATCATAGCAACTTGAACATTTGTATCAGCATTCCGATTCTTGGAAAAACATGTTTTTTAGGCTGCATCTAGTTTGTAATGTATCAAGGTAAAATATTGCCAGCACAAAATGGTTGAGAGCATTTCAGGAAATTACGAAAGGAATTAAATTGTGTACTTACCCTTACTGATTACTCTTATTTTCCATTAGACACTTACCTTCATGTCATGATTTTTTTTCTTTTTCTCTTTTTTTTTTTTTTTTTTTTTTTTTTTTTGTTTTTTTTTTTTTTTTGTTGTTGCTTTTTTTTTTTTATTTTTCTTTTTGGCTTTCATTTTTATTCTTTTCATTCCTTTTCATCCTACATGGAAGGTCTGGTCATCTAATGACATACCTGTATGCTGCACTGTGATGAGAGCAGAGATAAAACAAACAAGCTAACCCAGAACTGATGGCATCAGCACAGTACAGGTCAGTGTTCCAATGGCCCTGTCATGCAGCAGAGATCTGTGACTTGGATATGCATCCCATGGACACACTAAAGCACCTTTGAATGAGTTTAGAGCTTCTGTATCAAGAAGCATTGGAAACAAGATGTATTCTGTGGTTCAGGGCCTGGGTACAATCAAAACAGCTTGCTTGACTGCCTGGAGCAGCAGTGTTCAACTTATCCTAATTCCTCCCACCGCAGCCCAGATTTAGCTTTTTAGATGTCTCCACATGGCTCTCAGCCTTTTCTTAATAGGACAATAACAAAATTGAGTTTGGCTAATAGTTGGAGACTCTTCTGGCACCCACACAGCCTGGCACAGAGCCATCAGCTTGTGCTGCCATCACCTCTGGTTCTGCTTTCAGGACTGGGGGGCAGGAGGCACATCACCAGCACACACACACCCAAGCATGCACAGCCAGACACTGCCCACATGGTGATGTAATTTGCAGGAATAAGGCAATGGATCTCAGAGGTACAATCCAGCTTCAGTAGCTCTGAAGGCTAAGACACTTTGCCGTGGGTTGTTTGCCAAAATGATGCCAGCAGATAAATCCTAAACATTACAGATCAAGAAAATTGTATTTTATGTTATGTGCTTTTTTTCAATGATGTTCTAATCCAGGAACTTCTAAGGGGATGCTATTTTAATATCACTAGTGCTACTATTAAAAATATTAATAACAACAATATTAGCAACAGTTAATAGCCAAAGGAATAGCAAATGCAGGGCAAAGGTGTTTCGGGTTCTTTTGGACTTCATTTGCTGAGCAAGAGAAGATAGGATTAACAAAATCCACAAGGTGACACCAAATCATTAGGGTCAACCAAAGTAAAGGGACTCAAAATATTCAGATGTGATAGTAGTTTCTCCATAAATCTCCCAGCTAGGATGTCACCCTCAGGCTGAATAGGCTCTTGCAATGAAATAGTTGCCCTTCACTGGGTACTGCTGATTCTTTCCTGTCAAAGAAGATTTATTCATGGGAAATAATTAAAAAACAATTCAGAACTTTCTTCCTGTTTGAATGGATTATATTACATTAATTAGTGGAGGGTGGGTTTTAGATTTTTTTTTTCTTTGTCCCCAAGGACAAGAGACATTTGTGCTTACCACAAGGTCTTCCTTTGCCCCAGACCTGTTCTTGCTACTTTAAATGATATACATTTTCCACCACGCTGTAATAGAGCTAAGTGTGGCATAATTTTTGGAAACAAAATGTCTACCTCCCTCTTATTCTCTCACACATATGGCATCGCAAAACGCAGCAACAGACTATAAATTCACACCAAGGTTATGGAGACTTTCGTCAGAGAGGAAGGAAAAGTTGGCTATTTTTTGATGGCCATTCTCTGTGAACTGTGAAGAAAACAACCGCTGCCATCATC
This sequence comes from Phylloscopus trochilus trochilus, assembly GCA_016584745.2. Classification (NCBI taxonomy): domain Eukaryota; kingdom Metazoa; phylum Chordata; class Aves; order Passeriformes; family Phylloscopidae; genus Phylloscopus; species Phylloscopus trochilus. Next base: position 28,127,403 of record WQNJ02000012.1, read on the forward strand.
AGATTCAGTCATAAAAAGAGTGATATTAGAAAAGTGGTTCCTAGTATGAGAGCTTGCTCCCAGCAAAGCACAGTCTCGTGCTTTTGTGTTTGCATTGCGTGGCAGCCTTCCTTTGGCAAAGGTTCCTTTAAGTCAGCAGATACTCTGGCTCTGGTTTCTTGAGATCTCCAAACAATAATGTCTTGTGTCTTTTGGATCCAGCCACAGTGTTATGTGTCAAATCCAACCTTGGTCTTGGTTCTCTGTTCTCGTTGCTCACTGACACCTGCAGAGCTGGCTGGAGGGAGACACAGCTGCATGGGAGGAGACATCCGATTCCTCGGACCCCGATGCTTCCTCTGAGTGCCTCAAAGCCCAAGTTTCCAGCTTCTGCCCTTCAACCCCTCTGTTCCCCTCTGTTTTGGTGCCTGTAAAGGAGAGAGGACAGCTGTAGTTATTTCAGGGCATTAAAAATATCAATATAAATGGTGCACAGCAAAAAGTTAGGATCAGAAATTTCAAATGTGTAAAAGTGCTATTGCCCTGGCACTTGCATGATCTTTATAGCAATCTGGTAAGAGAGAGAGAGGTTTCAGAGCAGCACCAGTGCCTTTAAACTTCCTCTCCACTGCAAAACTCAGGCAGTGCAGAGCACAGTGCAACACCAGTCAGGGTTTCCCTGGGTGGGCAGCGAGTCTGAAGAGCAGCACCCATTTAGCATTGTGGGACTGCTGGACCTGAGGCAGGGTCTGGTGGGGGACCTGACTAAGTATTTGTGCTGCCATGCTGCTCCCTGTACTGGGGAAGGAGTAGGCAATGAAGGTCACCACCCTGCCCAGCACTCCCAAGGAGTCAGGCTCTGGTTTTCCAATGAAAACCTTCTTTGCCTGGCAAGAGCAGGGGGGGAACGGAGCTGAGATTCATGTCTGCCAGCCCTGTGCTTTGCAGTCCTTTTTTTAATTGGGGTAAATAGAATCAGAATGACAAGTGCAGAGTGATGGCTTCAATGTGCTATTTGTCTAGTGAGGAATTTGTGAAATATGTGTTTTTCTGTAGAGAGTGCATGGCTGTAAAGAAGGGCCAGAGTCAGCACAACCTCAGAGCGATGGAGAATAAAGCATTCTAGTTTTGTTGCCATTGATCTGATGACACTGTGGGTAATGGATGGACAAGGTTAGTCTCAGAATGTCTGATTTTTCTGAAATCGTTGCTGGAGTCAGACTTAAGGTTGCTTCACCGTGCAATTCTGTATTTACCGTTATTAGAGATCCTCATATCTTCAGACTCGCTTTGAATTTCCCATGCTTTTAGTGACTGATGGGTTTGGAAGTTTTTTTAGAGAAGCATATAATTCTGCAAAGATACTTTTATGTGATCATTTTTTGTTTACCTGAATTCTATTAATCTTACCCTGCAGTCTGAGATCCATGTTCTTATACAGAATTTCATTTTGTAGTTAATTTTTTTGCAGGATAGATCTTCTGGGGTTTTTTGGCTTTTTTTTTTTTTATTTATTTTGAAAGAAGACTTAAATTCTTTAAGGTAAGAAGAGAATCCTGATTAATTAATCAAACTGAAGTAGGCAGGTTTCAGCCATGTTTGGGGCTATACTACAAGCACAGCTATTCTTGGGGAAATGCCTCCATAGACAGGGAATTGCATATTTTGTTGTGAGGTGCTGCACACTGTCCTCCATTAAAGGAACCTTCAAAGAAAGAGCTGTGGCAGAAGAAAAGCAGGAGCGTGGCAACCAAACTGATGCTCACAAAAATAAACCTTTCAGAGCACTCGTGCATTTCCATGAGGGGCACTGAGGGGCATCAGCCCTGACTGTTAAGTCCACATGTATCTTTGAAGTCCCTCTGGATGCCTTTGCTATGTAATTCCCAGATAACCATATCGTTAAAACACTCCCAGTTGCAACCCGCCAGAAGATGGTGTCCTATCCTATCAGACACAGGTCTCAGCACACTGATCCAGGCATTCATGACTGATTATTGCAGCTAATATCTAGTGAAGAACGCAGGCATCCTGGAAAGGCTCCAGCTGAGAAAACACAGTCTCTGGTCTCCCTGGCAACACCGATTACTGAGAGAACATCACCCGACTGCTCCCTCATTTGTACTGGCCACCAGTGAAGACAGAGTCACCTTCAAGGTCTCTGCCCCAATACTCCATGCCTGCCACGGGTTTTGTCTGAGTTGCTGAAGAAATTCACCTTTCTGCATAACCCCACTGTTACTTTGCCTTACAGGAACAAGCATATGGTTGACTTCAAGGGTAGAGTCTGTGCTGGATACAGGATTTCCCAGTGCTTGGGATCACTGCATTACTCCCAGGGACAGTGAGAACCCTTGTAGTAGTTCCTACCCTCTCCACGAAGAACTCAGTTCCCCAACATAATCTTCTATCAATAAGTTCACTCACAGAAGTCGAAACAAAATAATCACCCTATGAACTACTCCATGCCTTTCTTTTACAGGGAAGAGTATGAAAAGACATAAAACTTGTTTCTTTGTTTTCTATTTTCCAATGCTTGGGTCACTCTCAGATGGTGTGTCTCTGGAACTGCCCATACTAACAAGAAAGCTGTTGTGGTCAGAAGTGTTATGTGGTATCTGGCCCACTAACTCACCTAGGGAGATTCCTATATACCTTGTAAAAGATTCCCATGCAAGCAAGGATACCTTTGCACAGCTCTGCCTGGGGTTGTGAAACCATACTCCCAAATCAGCTCTTTGCTAAGCTGCCTTAAATCTGTTAGCAGGTGCTGAGGAACGACCCACAAATCTTCTTTCAAATTTTTAATTCATTCCTTTCTGCTGAGTTCACTCCCCTTTTTTTGCTGTGTTTCCATGAACAATCTCACAAATCAGTTTACTGGCAGGGATGTTTGTAGACATGGCAATTTTAAGTCTGTGTTGCATACTATTTGCAGAAAGTACACTTTGAATATGCTATTACAGGTCTCTTCTCTGTCTCCATTAAAAAAGCATTTCCACTAGAAGAATGGAACTCAAAACACAGGCTCTTGTTTGCACCCCAAGCCCTTTAGTAGCTGAAAGGAGAAAGCTGAGAGTAAGCAAAACTGTTCCATGTCCTTTCTTAAGCATAGTTCTGGTTATAGGAGCAGCTGTACTGGTTCAGATGACCAGTCTATGGTCCATGTACCATAGAGTACTGTCTCCTGCAGCCACCATGAGAAGAAACTCAAGGAAATGTGATAATGGAGCAACTACTCTTCCAAGTACAAGTATGTCACAGTATAAACCCTTTAGGGACTTTGCTGTTGCTACCAATATGACAGGAATGCATTCAAACATTCAGGTAAGGGGGACACTGTGAGGGATCAGACAGACAGGTTGATCAATCAGTTGATCTTTTAAGTCAAGCAATACACTCGTGCTTTTAACATAGTGATTTTCATGGAGAATATCAAATATTCTTGTGTGGCTCTCAAAAATAAGCTATTTTGAACCCACCTCAAAATACTTTTGATGGATAACTCTGAACAAACATAAAAATGATCACAAATTATCAGACCTTCTGACATGAACATGAGCAAACTCGGACCTCGGTGGAAGATAACATCTGATGGAGCCAGGCAGGTTAAAATGGAAGCTATGCTTTTTATGAAAGAGCAAAGGTGATTAGCCAGAGCAAGAAACTCCCACATGAAGGAGAGGATTAGTCATGTTTGAATGTCTTGAGATCAACAACTGACCTCATGCAAAGCATTTCTCCTTAGCTAAATACCTACTATGCTTTAGTCAATGACAGATTATTGGGTTCAATCCAGGGGTAACTGGGTGAAAATTAATGGCTTGTGATACTTGGAAGGTCAAAACAGATGATCTAGTAGTCCCTTTAGTCTTCATTTCTGAGTCCATGACTGCACAATGGACACATGGTTCATTATAAAGAGTGGTGCCCAGCCTCAGCTGATATAAATAGACATTTGCACCGATTTACACTTGATAAGCATCTGGTCAGGCTTGCTCAGCTGCACACTCTGGCATGAGAAGTTGTCAAGACTAAAACTGAAAAATGGCTGTAGCACATCAGAGCTCATGGACCAGATGGTGAGGGGGGCTTGCAGGAGCCTCACCCGTGCACACGGCCCTGTCAGGGAAAGTCTTGGACTCATCCACAAGCTGTTGCACCTGCCAGCTGAGGAGAGCAGATTCCTGGGGAGGCATGGATCAAGATCTGCTGCCTAAGGGGAGTTTCCCTGGGTTTTGTGGGCCTGTGGAATGAGAGCTGCCTTGCCCACAGTTTCTCCCAAAGTGGCCTCCTCATGAGGAGTACAGCATTCCCCAACCCAGTGCCATTCCTAGGCATCCCACCTTATGTGACATTTGCCAGCATTTTTTGTCCTAGGGTTTATTGAGAGCAATTGGGTTTCTTTCATGCTGCTGTCAGGTTAGAGTAGTGACAGAGAACATTTCCTTTCCTATTGTCTGAAAGCTAATCTCAAAGGGAAAATTCAGGTTACTCTCAATTCCTGCCTGTTTTCACTTGTCTCCCCATGTATCATGCTACCAGTGTTTTCCTGTTTCTGAAATACTTTTTAAGTATGTGTAGGTTATCATGCTCACAGTAGTTGCTGTTTAACCAATCTCTCCAGACTTTATCCTTTTAATCTTGCTTTCTAAATCAATCCCTCCACTCCCTTGATCATTTCAGTTGCTCTCCTTTGAACAGCTCCTGTTTGTCAATAACTCTTCCTAATGACTCATGTGGAACAGGAAATATGTGAAACTTCAAGGCATAACAAAACACAGGAGCAGCACAGGTTCTGAGTCCTGAATACTGGAGATTTGCATCATAGTGGAAGAGCTGCCTAGAGGGAATTTGTGAGCACTGCCCATAGTGCCTGTTCCCCAGAAAGCTTCACAGAGAGCCTTTGGGGCAGCTGATGCAGGAAAGCCTGGCAGTGTGGTGGTGATGGATGTGCTCAAGCACCCAAGGCCTGGAGGTCATGCCCCAGCCTCACTAGATGGGCAAGATCCCTCTGGAGGTACAACAAACTACTCTGGTTTGGGAGTGGTCTCAGGGCCTGCAGGAAGAAACACTGCAGCTGTATTCCTAAAACAAATGTACACATGTATTAGGACAGGGAACAGCCAGATGAGGTGAGGTCGCTCACTACAGCCCTGAAGTACTTCCATATGATGCATATGCACCCTCCCCACAGATGGGAAGTAATGCAGAGAGGTGACACCATGGACAAAGGAAATTTTCTAAGTGAGGAATTTTCTAAAAATACAGAAATGCAGCCCAAATTGTAGTAATATAAGAAAATGTAAAGTGCAGCAAGGGAGATGTAAAATGGAGATTAAGGAGGGTATAATGAGCTTTGCTGAACAAATCATACCATGGCAAACCCATGCTCAGACTCTGTGGGCATTTGACTTCCCCCTGGGAGCAAAATGGTGCAGTTCTCCCAAATAAGAAGACAAGAGCTGATTACAAAGGAGAGCTCGGGGCAAGGAGCAGTTCCTCCCACAGCACAGGAGTCATCCTGCAGAGGCAGCCTTCATAACAACTAGCAGGACCTAAGCATGATGAGTCACCAGCTGCCATTCAGAGTACATACAAAATTTCCTCAGCCATTCAGGTAAATCAGCCTCCTCAGACTGACAGTGCTGCAGCTCCACAAGTGTGGGGACAGGAAGAAACCTCTCCCAAAGCTCCTTGATCTCCACTTTGACTCTAGCTTTTGTTTAGAGTATTGGTTTCTGCCTATGAAAGAGCTGAAAATTACACAGGAGGGATAGCAGGCTTGCAGCTAGAGAGCCATGTGTAGCCTAAGAGGAGGACAAATGCAGCCTACTTTCCAAAAGTGCCAATTCTTTTTTTTAGACTTCATCCCATTTCAGAGTCGTGGAAGAAGCTTTCTAGAGATAAACTTGCATGGAAACAAAATGAGCAAGGATAAGAGCCTTGAGTCAGTGCCCACCATGGGACGTGCCAGATCAGTAGCAGACTCCAGGAAGGACAGAGGTGTCCTGGTTTGGTGAGACACAGGCAGACTCAGCATGCTCAGCTACCTTTGCAAGTTCTCTTCCTTCCTGAGCCTGAGGGACTGTGATAACTCCCAGGCTTTAACTCAGTCCCTGAACACTGTGCAGAGCTGTGCATGTCATGCATTGCATGAGGCAACCTTTGGGCCTAACGCTACAGAGCAGTATGCTGAACTGCTGCTGGGCATGTGTGCAGCAGCTGCCAGGGTCAGCACAGAGACCTTCGTGTCTGTGACACCACATGGACATTTTGCAGACCTGATTTTCCTCTCTCATGACAGACCCAGCTTGGTCACATGTTGCACTGCCTGAGAGCTGGGTAAAACACCCACACTGTGGAACTGAAAACACCTCCTTATAGCAGGAGAGCTGTCTTTGTGGGAGGAAATGAAGACCCCCCTCACCATACAAGAAGGTACTTTGGGGATGTCAACCTGTGTTCTCTCCCACTGGTGGAAATCCCTCTATGGGTGTGTGTTCTATAGCACTAGCAGAGCTCTGCCCATCAGTTCTTTCAAACAGGGTTTGAAAGGTTTAAAGTTGCTGCCTTGCAAAGACAGGCAAGGGCATAAGGGCCATCAACATTATCTTTAGGACTGCCTGGCTAGCCAGAAGGATGAACCATCCATGGCTAAAGTGGGATGAGTACCATGGAAAACAGTGTATTTTTCTCCTCTGGGGTTTTTCACCTGGGGAAGTGAGGAGAAGGGTGAGTGGAGGGAATAACTTTTAGATGTTTCTCCCAGGCTAAAAAGGGTCAGAGGCATGGAAGGTTTCACAGCAGATAAAATTGTGAACTTCCAAGTGGATGGTTTGCTTCTTTGAATGCCCAGGGAGGGGGAGTTCAAAGTTGCTGAGCTCTTAAGCAAAGCAGGCAGTGGCTTATTCAAATAGCGTTTTGTACAAACGCCTGTGGGACTGAGGGGCTGGGATGGAGGGTGATTATTGAAACTGTGTTTCACAAAGAAGCTAAAGATGATCCAATTATAAAACAGAGCGCCTTACCTCAGAACAAGGAGAAAACACTGAAAAAAATCGTTAAAGATAGAGTTAGAAAGCTCCTAGATGAGTCTAATGTGATAGAGATAAACCTGCCTGCCAGTTTCTCTAAGTGTGACTTGTACTCCTGCAGCCTATTAGGATTCTGGGGAAGAGTTAATGAAATACTGGACTGAGGAGAAGGGATGGTGGGGGGATATAATTTATTTAAACTTTTCAAAAGCCTTTTGATAAAGTCTTTCACAAGAGGCTATTAAAGAAATTTGTTGCCTGTAGGGTGGGAGGCAAAGTCCTGACATGGATTAAAACCTAGATAAGGGGTAAGAAACAAAGGAGAGGAATAAGCGCCCAATTCTCTCTGTGAAAGGAGGTTAATAGCAAGATGCTCCAGGGATCAGCATTGGGACCAGGGATGTTCAATATGTTTATTAACGATCTCAGAGAAAGCAGAAAACAACAGAAATACGAAATTTTGCTGATGGAACAGTTTACTTCTTGCAGTAAGTAATTGGCTGTGTTTGACTCTCTTCTTGTGTTCGTGGCTTGTCTGTGAATAGATCACTGGTTTTACTAATAGGCCTATAAATATAATTGGAAGTATGGCTCTGTCTTGTGAACAGTACTGAGACTGATTGCAGGAGGAGGCCTACAGGTGCATCAGCCTGGGACGGATGAAGAGTCACAAAGCAAGAGGGTTTGTGCATTCAGCCCTCCGTCACCTCTGTTCAAGTGCTGCTGACTGTAACTCTGCTGCTTCTGATGTCACTGTCTGCTAGTGCTCAGGAAGAACTGTGGTATAAATCATGTCAGGACCCACACTGTCATCTTACTTACACTCCTGGATGGAATGAATCTGCTACAGGTTCATGTGAGCTCATGGGCCCTTTGCCAGCACCCCACAGCCACTGGCCACATGAGCACTCATGCATGCACCTTTACATTATCGTTCTGCATTCCAAGTCCTGATTTGGCAAATTCTTCCCCATGTAGCCAAGCTTTCTGCTGCAAGTTTTAGGAATTAAATGCACACTTCACCACGTCCCTGCACTGCTGCCAGAGATGTTCTCTGGTGCTCTCTCAGGGTGCTCTGCCCTGCACCCTGCCCCATCCAGATCCAGTTTCTGCGCTGCCTCCATGTGCTGGCCTAGCTCTGGCTCCTATTCCCTATTCATCACTCTGACTGAAACACTCAGCTCCTAGCAAGGTAGTTATTGTAGGCAAGTTAAAAGTCCTCCTTCACAGTCACTGCTGCCACATAAGTTTGTTCAGCTCACTGTATTAAAGTCATTAGTGCCAGGCAGCCCTGGAGAAATGCTTTATGTCATCATTTTGCTCTACAGCAGCCATTTTTTTACAAAGTTGAGGTTGCTACTTTAGAGTACCTCAGCACTTCCTGGAAGCTGCCTATGTTTACATCTTTTGTGAGACAATAAACAAGAAGCAACTTAGAGACATGATTACAAAAATAATTTTCCATTTTCCAAGTACTTTTTAAAATTGAGACTTTACTAAATTGGTCTCTGATAATCACACACAACTAGTCCAGAGTTAACAACAGAAAAATTATGTTTTTTTCCTAGTGGATCATCAGATTTCAGTTTATGTTGGTCTCTTATAAGGAGTTTCTTAGCTGACCAGACTGTGCAGTTCCCATGCTGCTGGTCTGTCCCAGCTCTGTGTCAATATGACAGGTGAGAAACAGCCAGATCAGCACAGAGGCTGTGAGTGTGACGGAGGAGGAGGAGTGCCAGCCAGTCTGTACTACTCCTGGTCACGTAAGGTGTCACTGCTGGGGAAGGTGCTCCCAGGTGATATCCGATTCAGCAGATCCTCTCTTGCAGTCGATGAGAAGCTGCTGCTTGCTCAGAGGTTCATGTGCACCCTTTCTCCCACCCCTTGCCAGGTACTGAGGAATGAACCAAGGAAGAGGGGTACTCTGGGGCGTAAGCACCTCCAAGGACCAGTATCAGCAGGGTTGATGCAGTTGTCCTCATGCTAATGAAGCCTGGTGCCTGAAGGCAGAGACTCCTCCTGCGATCTGCTGGCATTGTCACTTGACACTTCTCACCAGCTGGTGAGTAGGAAAAAAGAATGTTCTGGTGTCAGTGTAAAATAAGTGGCTGCAGCGTGTAGTCGAGTTGCTGGAGTTTTCATAATGCTGTCTTCAGTCTTTTATATATATATGCAGCCGTGTAGGAGCAGAATGGCCTCCATTTCAAAGCTACTCCATTCTGTCAGAAACAAGCTGCAGCAGCCGGGCGGCCGCTTGACTGATGTCACGGAGGGAAGGTGCTAAGAAGGCAAATGCAATATGAACCCAAGCTCAGCGTGCTGCAAACAAATTGAGCTGCTGCGCTGAAGTTGTGAAGAAAAGAGATTTTCCTATTATTTATACAGCGGTCCTAGACACCAGGGAAACAGGCAAGCTGGAAATGGAAATTCCCATTGATGAGAACAAATTTCCTGTTATTGTCACTGCTGAAACCTGCAGGGATTAGTCACATTACGTGGAATTTTAAACAGTGTAAGTTACAAACATTTGAGGAAAACCGGAATGAAGTCATATGGGTGATGCTCTGCATTAAAGACACCACTGCATTTTTTAGTTACTCAGTTCTCCAGAGCAGAGACTGATCCTTGTGTTTACTAGCAAAACTCTTCAGAGGGTAACTACTGCGGTCTTTCGGACACCACCAAATTAATGAGTTAGTAATGATTCTGCTCATTTCTGTAGCATATGGAAATTAAAAATACAGTTATTATGGAAGGATTCCAATTTCAAAATTTGCTAGAGGTTTTATGCAGTCAACAGGAAACATCACCAATGCTTCTGAAGTATAGAGATGGTTATTTTTTACTGTGAAAACATTACATTCAGGTTGAGATCTACTGTTGTTCTAATTAGGAAGGGTGAAGAAGAAAGAAATGCTGGTCTAAGCTGTTTGTTGCCTCTGAAAGGTAGGTCTCAAGTCAATGAGGAGTGCAGACTGGACAGACAGATGTGGAAATCAGTATAAAAAAAATCAGACTTGAATGCATTCAAGAGCACATTACTCTGATATGCAGTGATAGAATGCAGCCTGGGAACCATAAATAAAGAGAGAGAAACACTGAGGACAATTATAAATAACTTAGAAGAGTGATAAGCTCCTGGACTGCAAATTGGCATGAGGAGCTATTCAATGATCCATGTTTAACAGGGTGATTAGTGTATGACTGGTTAATAACTGCAGAGAAATGTCACTGGGAAAAGCTTCTGCAGCACCTGCATAAGCCTTTGGATAAATACCAACAGCATGAACAGGTACAAAAAAGCTATAAAAAAAACATTGCTTTTGCATTTGTGAGTGTCCCTGCACCTGGACACACATACACACCCACAAGAGGGCTCACACATGCCTGTCCAACTGATCACATGGATGAGAGAGTTAATAAAAGGTTTTACTCACTAGATGCTCATTCAAACCTGTTGCAGCAGGAGCTGTCAGTCCCTGGAAGCAGCTACAGGGACCAGTGATCATGATTTGATTACACTGAATATGAGCACAGGGAGTATCCTGTCAAGAAATAATATATATATTTGTGTACTTGGCCCTTTGAAAAGGCAAACTTCTCAACTGTCAAAAGTAAAATGTCTTAGGAGAGAGCATATGATGTATATGTATATATTCCTATAAACACTCATTTGTGCATCTGTGAGAATTGGGAGCTCCTCCAGCAAAGTTTATCAGAGGCCTCAGAGGCCACCATGGCATAGTCATTCCAGTACAGGACCAAGGAGAAAAACTCAGTAAGATGGAGCAGATAGACAGTGTGGAATTCAGAATGTTTACATACTGTGTTCAGATGGGAAAAACAAACAAACAACCACAAAAAACAACCACCAGCATTAATTAGAAAATTGAAGTTTTTTAAGAAAAGCATATAGACAAGCAGGGCCAAGATGAGGGAACCTGATGGCAAGCATAGTAGTGAGGGGAAATCCAACACCGGGTCTGAACTTTGTGACAAGAGGTCCAGCCCCAGCAAGACAGGAGAAAGGTCCTCAGAGCTTGTGGCCAGTGTAGCAGCCTTGTGGAAGTCCCCAGGAGGAGAAGAGGGATTTAAATGACAAGGCTATACAAAGCCTTGCCACAGAAGAGCCCAGCAACCTGCAGGAGTGGGACTGGGGTCCCAGTAGAGAGCAACCATTTCCGCACCTGTCAGCCAGGGAATACTAGCAGGATGGAGAGGGTGTGGAGAACCTGGAGATGGGAAGACCCCTGCTTTCTGCCAGGGTGTGTGGTGAGGGTGGTGAGGGGGGAAAGGGGTGGTCAGTGCATCCTCTCTGTTCTACTGAAGGAACGGAGAAAGTTTCTTCTCCTTCCTGTTGCTGAGCCAACATGTCCAGGTGCCAGCACCAGCCTGATGCTGGGTGTCACACTAACAGGTCCTTCTGGCTGTGACATTTCTAAAGTGTCTTTTCAGATGCCAGCATCACAGCTGACTCATGCCCAGGCAGCGAGTGGGGCCAGAGACGCTGTCAGGATCACTCCCACATTCAATTACTCACGGCAGCCTGTGCACACACCTTGTCGCTTGACCTCATTCCCTGTCCCTTCCCAGAGGCAGAGGTGCTTCCAGCAGCAGAGGGCTGCTGTCTATTAGAGGTGCAGATGCCTCTGTCCTGTCTTCTTCCCCTCCCTACAAAACACCAGCTGAGAAAGCTAGACTCCACAGGGAGGTTAAAGAGGGGATGAAACCGCTGGCTCCACATCCATCAGCTCCCACAGCCTTCATATGAAGACACAAGGGACTGTGTTTGATGCCAGGTCAGGAGACTATGAGAAACAGCAGAGAAAAAGAAAAGGGGGAAAAATAGGTGCTGAAAAATAGGTGCTGAACTGGGACCCACAGTACTAGCCCGGGGCTTCACACTTGGCAGATCCTCATCATAGAAGACAACTTTGTGGCACTATTACCAGTCAGCACTTCTCCCTCCCTCACTTTCCCTTTCATCTAGGTTGCTGCAGTTGCATTTAATGACACAACAGATGTATTCATTTGCATCTTTATACAGATCTCTAAGCTCTACAAATGGGTGGGTGGGCATGACCCCATTTCCCCAAATTATTCAGCACCTTTCAGTTTTGCATTTTTCTCTTTTCTGATGTCTTTTTGAAGTACATAGAAGCAGCAGTGGAGAATTACTTTGCCATTTTCTCTCAGGCTTTTGGGACCAGATCGCTCCTCTGCCCATGTGAATCTTCTTTACAAGTCAACAGGAGTCATGGAGGTGCACAGACACACTGCCTTTCCTCTGCCTGTACACACACTTCCTGGAGAGGGGAAAAGCCACAGATTCACCTGGCATATCCCCATGCTACACAGAAGATTCCTATGGGGGAGAAATAAGGGAAAAACAAGTGATGCCCTGTCTGTTTATCAAGGGTGATGACAGTTCTGTTGCTGCCATCAAGAGATTGTGTGGTTGCATTTACAGTTCTGTGGGTGAGTTACAATACTTCCTCTACCCCATCTGAAGGCAGTGTTTCTGCAGAGCTGCTCGAGGCACACTCCATGCTGATGACTCAGGGTGGTGCTACCGTCAGCATGGAAGATGTGTCAGCACAGTGGGGTGGTGTCTGGTGTGTGGTGTGTGCTCCTGAGAGTTCTCTCTGCCCAGTGTCCAGGTCCCTGGCCCCCAGCCAGTGGCAAGAGGGTTTAAATGGGTAGGGTACAGGTTCACACACATGGCCAGTTCCCATGGGAAAGTAGCCCATTTTGCATTTCCTGTGAGTCTGGATCTCTGCCTGATAGCTGCACAGACTGAGGACAGGAGGAGAGAAGACAAGGAGAGGGGTAGAAGGGAGGGGAGAGTCTTACTGGGCTGTTGTACATACATAGGCAACATAACAGGGGGGCCATCCCAAGTGTTGCATTGTGAGGTCTCATGCATAGGAGAGAAAAGCTCCTGTCCTGACTCTCCTTCTACCTTCCCCACCCTCTGACCAGGTGGCTCTGGGGCTATGTGTTGGTGAGAAGCTGTTGGTGTGACACCCTGGAAGAGCCAAGAATGAGGATGCTGGTTGCTGTAGGCAGAGATCATCACCAGTTTAATTTATGGGTTGCATTTTGTGTATAAAGCCATGGCTACAGATATAATGTAATCCTGCCACTGTGAGTGTGCTGAGCACTGCTGTCAATCAAAGGTGCTTTGCATTGGTATATTTTCATATAAATATGTATGTCCTTTTGCTAACAGTATTATTATTTATTATTTGTGTTACTGTCACGCCTCAAGGCTTCAGCAGGGACCAGGTTCCTGTTGTGCTCAGTGTCTCACACACACGGTGAGAGGCAGACTGTGTTCTGTACAGCTTCCAGACTAAATACACCATAACAGGCACAGTCTGGGGTCCATAAGTGAAAAAAAAGCATTTTGAAGTGCTGGATCCAGTTCACCAGTGGCAGAGCTGTGAGCAGACCTGAGCTTGTGCTGACTTCCTATCCAACAATCTTTCCACTTCAGTTCCGAAATGTTGGCAGCTTTGGCTTCTTTTGGAGAAGTAAATGGATGAGACATTTCACAGGGTGGAAATTCCCTTTGAACCCTCTTTCTGAATACCCCCATACGCAAGGAAGGCCAGGATGCACATGGAGGAAGAAAAGGTCCCTTGGGGAGGGAGGGGTCATGTCCATCAGAAACCTGACAGTGACTCCCTCCCACTGGCACCCCTGTGCAGAAACCAGCAGGGACCCCTCTGATGCCAGAGACACGTCACCCCACAGCCCACATGGACACTGTCAGGAGTGTACCCTAAGCCTCACACAGTCTAATGGGAGATTTTTTCTCCTCCCAAAGCCCTGGCTGCACCTGAGCACAAGGGGTTCTTCTCTCACCCTTGTAAAAAGGGAGTCTCTTGGGCTTTGGCAGCAGTGGAGGGGACACAGGCTGCCTGGTGCACAAGGGTTCAGGATCTGTCCTGTACTGGTCCCAGTTTGTCCCATCTCTCTCCATAATGGGCGGGACCCCAAGGCCATGGCCAGTCAGAGGGATCCCATCTCTGCTGCACCAACCACAAAAGCTACTTTTCAAAAGTTGCTCCATTCTGCAGTGCTAAGGGAGGGCAGCACTGCTGGGGCAGGCGAGTCTGGAGGGGACACAAAAGAGAATTGAGAAGCAGAGAAAGAGGAGGAGATGTGAGGATGCACAAAAGGAGGCACAGGAAGGGATGCAGCAGCAGATGAAGGAACAGCACAGGGCTTGGAACAACTTTTGAAGAGAAGGGCTTCTTGCTGGGTTAACCTTGGGAGGGCACTGTGACTGTGGGGGACATACTGGAGCAGGGACACTCCTGAATGGATAGCAGCCCATGGCTGACCCAGGATGGAGAAGAATATTTGTAAGAGGAAGGAGCAAGGGAAGACAAGAGCAAAAACCAGGAGCAGCAGCAAGAAAAAGGAGAGAGATGTTGGGCTGAAGCTGAGCCTGGAGAACAGGAAAGAAAGAAGCTTCCCTTGGTGTTTAATTATCTAAGTCTTCTTTGTTTTCCATCAGCCAGATCAGTAAGTGAAAGTTTATGTTAATTGGAAATAAATCAAATTCAGTAAAATTCCCTGAACTGAGACTGTTTTGCCTGCAACAGACACATATGAAAAAAATTGGAGGTTTTTAGCTGACAAGACTGTAAGAGAAAGCTTCAGAAGGCAATTCAGGATTAGTGACAAAGCTCTCTAAGCAGAAGTAGAGTGAAAAAGGTCCCCAGTTTTTATCTTGCTGTGAATCAGTACATGGCCGCTGCATGTGCAAGAACAAACACCAGCAGATGACAATGGAATGGCACAATGTTGGTGGCACAGCAGTCCAAGACTCAACGTCTAGGTCACAACTGCTGAATAGATCTGGTGTGACCAAAGGATCTCTGAGTATTTGAAGACAGACAGGTTTCCAGTCTTCATGAACCAGCCAAAAAAGAAGCAAAGTACTACTACACACTCTCCTGTTCTTGTCTCCTCTGCAGAAGCATATAACTAACCCACCAGGGCAACCTATGACCAGGCATGCTGGCAGAAGAAACTCTGGCGGATGCAAATGCTGTAGGTCTGTTTTGGGTTATGTAACAAAAAAAAAAAAAAAATTATTCTATTTTTCCATCTGTTGAAACCAGATGGGGAGATGTTTTCTTTATCTCTTGTATAACCCATTCCTCATAACTCTGGGGTGGAGGGGGCGTGTGCCTTCTGATAATGGGCCAGCTGTTAAAACCAGGTGGAGCAGTGTTTCTTATCTCTTCCACAATCTGTCCTCCCTCGAGGGATATCTGCTGTTAATGGGCCATTAAGGCTCACCAAATGACTGAAAATATTACATCATCCCATTGTGAGATGCTCCACCCAGTGGAGCATCCATCCATCGTTCCTACCTGGATAAAAACTGGGACTCAGGAACACCAGGTAGCTGGTTTTTCCACTGGATTCCAGAGGAAGACTGGACCCATCTTTCTCCCCCCCAGACCCTTTCTGCAGAATCATCTCTACTCCAGCAGAACCACATTTGTTTCTCCCAGAGGATTTATTTGGACAGCTTCCAACACCCTGACCAACAGGGTGTCAGGTTGTATCTCTGACTCTGTCAGGGTTTCTAGAATTTGTTTGTTTGCTTGTTTGTTTGTACTACTACATTTGGTTTTCTTCCTTTTTTTTTTACTATTTCTAGTAAAGAACTGCTATTCCTATTCCCACATCTTTGCCTGAAAGCCCTTAATTGCAAAATTATAATAATTTGGAGGAAGGGGGTTTACATTCTCCACTCTGAGGGAAACGCCAGCTTTCCCTGGCAGACACCTGTCTTCCCAAACCAAGACAGATTTTGGCACCCAGTGTGGGGCTCGAGGGCATTGAGAGAAAAAAGGAATAACAGTTCTTGAGTGACCTAAGTTCTTGGGTTCTGAATATAGAAACCTCATTAAGTAGCATCATGTGGTCTAGCCTTCCCTGGTTTGGGTGGCACATTGTTGTGGCTGTATTTCTGCCATTTGCAGGCCCTTATCTAAACATGGGACCTATAACTAAGGCTACTGTGGCTGGCATCCAGATTATTTTATGGGTTAATAAGGTGAGAAATTCATGGTCCCAAACCAAGACAAGGTCCCATCCACTGCACTCTGGTTCCCCTGTGCTGATGTGGACCAACCTGCACACCTGACCACATTGCAACAATTCTGTATTACAGTCACAGCCAACACTGCTACAGAAATACACTAGATTTCTGCTCCAAGTATAGGGCAAGCATCTGTCCAGATCAATACAGCTGAGACATCCAATACAGTTCAGGAAAGCTAGGGCACCTCTTCTGTCTCTCTCTCAAAATTCAACTTTATTTTGGCTGAGATTAGGTCCTTTCTTTTGCATATGCTGATAGGATCTATGTTTGTTCTATCCTACTTGCCTTTAACTCAAGCCTAAAAACGACCTGCTGAGATGTATCTCAAAAAAACCCCACAGAACTAAATTCCAGCATCAGCACCCAGGAAGAGAGAGAATCTCAAGGTTCCCCATTGAAACAGCTAGTGAAATTTAATAACACCAATGGCAGATTTATGTAACTTTTATGAAATCAATAGTACTGGACTCTGCAAAATGACTTGAAGAGCAAGACCCCATACAAATGTAATTAAGCACAGATGGCAGCATGCTTTCTATGCTTGTGAAAAGCACTGCAAAGCTCTGTCTGCTTTAATGTGAACAGCAGTTGCCTTGGACTTGCTGTAGCTGATGTGAAAATGCCTTTGTCGCCAGTCAAGGCTGCCTTTAATCTAAGGGTCACTCATCCTTATTTAAATAAGGCAGGTGTTCGAGGTTCAGTGCTCAACAGGAAACAGGCAGAAGAGGAGATGGAGCTTGTGAGATGGAAATTCACACACAACATCCAAACCTCATTCAGCTGAATTCTGCCTCATGTTTTTTCCCAAAGCATTGTCAAAAAATCTTTTTTGCAGTGCAGGACCACTACCTCCTCTCTACCCCAAAGCAATGGGGCCATCTAAGTGGGTTCATGGCACAGGGCAATGAGTGCTGTGCTGAGCATTTGTCCCTTTGCAGAACCTCCAGCCATATCCTCCTGCAGCTTCATGCAATGGCCTTTTCCTTCTTATTCCAGTGCCACCAGCACTCCCATCCCCTCCACCAGGCATCCTGGCTGACAGGGTCACATGTGCAGCAAGGGACGAGAGAACAGTCTGGGATTAAGACCTATGTGAAGTGAGCAGAAGGTGGCAAGATTACAGGTAGTACACGAAACATAAATGTAGGTGGTTGAGAAACGGAATGGGGGAAAATGGAGATCACATGTTTTTTTCAGTTTTCCTTAACTGAATGTTTTATTTTCCTGTTGGATAAAAGGCGCATGGAGGTAGAGCCGTGGATGTCACAAAACTGTCATCAGGCTGTTTTCCACACTTATTTTCTGAAATTTGAAATGACACTGAATGTTGAAGATTTGAAAAAAAAAAAAGAATTCTTCACAGAGTTATCTGTACACCTCTGTCATAATCCTAAAAGGACAGATATTTTTAACAACCTCAGGATAAAAACACATGCTCAGAAAGTTCAGAAAAGCTCAAGTGCTGTTACAACACACACAAAAAAAATTACTTTTAATCATTAAAGGCATGCCTCTTTAACCTTCCTGGCTGCCTGTGCCACGTTCCCCAGCTCTGGCTAACATCTGGCTCTCCCAGCACGGCAGTCTGTCTGTCTGTCTGTGCAGGCACGCCCCGGGATGTCACCTCGCGGGCAGTGTGTGCGTGGCGGAAGCTGGAACTTGTCACTCCCTGGCAGAACCGGCCGCCAAAGGTTCTATTCAAACACAGTTATCTAATGCAGGGGCTTTCAGCTCCCTCAGCTCTGCTAATGGCTTATGGGCTATGTCCAAGGGAAACACAAAAGGTAAAGAAAAGTCACTCTAATGTCTCTGAAAGTAAGTTGATGGTAAAGGCATCTGTACCACTACTAAGCCATTTTTAGTGGCACACAAATAGAATTGAAAGCCACGGTGAGGTGCTTCAGGGTACACTGAGGCATATGTGTTATTCTGTCCTTCTCTAGTTACTGGCTACTTCAGTATAACCACACACCTTACCAATTTAGTCAGGAGTTGTGGAAAATTTAAAGTTGAAGACTACAACTTTTTTTTTTTTCCTTTCTAGTTTTGGTCTTCGTTCCACTTTCTTAGATTTGTGCCATCTCTTTTCTTTGGAGTCCTCTCATCTATTCATTGAATCTGTTTTCCCTGCTGAACCTATTGTTTCCTACCAGTAGTAAATCTGTTGGCATGGATTCTTGGTGTGAAAGTATCATTTTGTTTTTACTGTGTTCATGAAAAATAGTAAATCTAAATTGCCAAATATTATTACATCAAACACCAGCAAATTAATCTAATTTCATACAGGTGAGCTTCTGTCAATCTCCTCACAGTATAGCTCACAAAACCCCCAAATGTATTTACTTTCAAGGTATTTAGTTTTTGTTTGGTTGGGTTTTTTTTCTGTTTGTTGCCATATTTTCTTTTCCACTCATTAGAGCACTTACAGGTTTAGGGGTTTTTACCATTTAAAAGCCTGATCTTTTTATCATGGTAGCTGTAGTGACATTATAAACAAACATATAATTATATTACAATTTCATCAATTATCCTACAAGACTGTACTATTCCATTAGAGGTTAGTTGGATGCTCACTTTCCTGCAAGTGTGCCTGGATCTCCCACTTCAGTGTAGTGTCTGTGACTGATCCATTTCACACTCTGAATGCCTTGTCTGTTTGGATGATGAGCTTATGGGGGAAGGGAACATCTGCTCTCCACATTTGCAGTGTATGTGGTTCCATACACTGAGGATCTCTTCTTAGGTCACCACTACCAGTGGCTATAATCTTCATGATTATTGATAGAAAATAACTTGTTTTAAGCTTCTGAGATTTCTTCAACTGCTGGGAGGTTTTTTCTCTCAAATTATTAAAGGCATTTTTTCTCTATGATCATTATTTCATTTTACAAACATATACATAATGTACAGTCACCAAAGTTTAAATGAAGTGCATAGATTGAGGAGGATGAGAAATAAAAATAGTAATAATTCTTAAAAAAAGCATTCAGCATAAGTTCTTCTTTTTTACAGTTCCTCCTCTTACTAGTCAAATGTTTGTCTGATAGTTTTACTGTATGGGGGGATTTATCTGCAAATTTGAGACTACTGCCCTAAATTAGTGGGGATTAGGAGCCTTTACAATAGTAAAGTCAGGGCCTAATATGCCTTTTACAAGGAACTGCAATCAAATCAAAAATGCACTCACCTTCTCCCTTTTCATTCCCCTCTAAGAGCTCAGCAGAGCCAGGAGTACTTCTCTTTAAAGCTTCTTTCCAGCAAGGTTGTAACAGAACTGAGGTCCCAGAAGATGAAGGATTTTTTTTCTTAGATCTCCCAAGAAACATTCTAGGTTAATAGTGCTGCCTTCACTCTTTCCTCATCATATACCTGTTTAAAAGGAACAAACATCTTCCAGTATGCTGGCCTGACAGAGTTCAGATGGGGGAAGATCAATATCTTACGGCCTTGGTAAGTGATTGCCTTTATGGCTTCAGTTGCTTTTAGGATTTGCTCCCTCTCATGTATATCAGTCAGAGAAGCAATAACAGTGTTGTCTTAACTGGCTGCTTTTGTTTCTAAAGCAATGATTTCTTGTGCTCCTGCACTGCCATGTTTTCTTGCTGGGATCCCTTGCCAGATTTTACCACGCCATCCCAGTTATCCCAGTTCACATGGCTGTGAAGTAGCCCAGGAAGTACCATGACACACATTTGACTCATGATAGGCACTCATTCTCACTGACACTGTGATGATCACAGTACATTCTCTGCAGTACTAGTCTCAAAGCTAGAGCAAGCCAAGTAGCTCCTGCGCTGTCCCCCCGCAGAGGGGCTGGCTGCCACCAGGATGCATCTCCCATCTGTAGGGGTCTCTGCTGACCCTCCTGCAGCAGCTCAGCTTGGCACTCCTGAGGGGTCAGCCTTGCTCTGCCAGCAGGGAGAAGGCAGGGGAAGGCTGGCAGTAACAGCTGGATCTTAATCACAGGAGCAGCTTCAAAGGACTGTGTCACACCCGGTGGCATTCCTACAGAGGGTTCCTACTGCAGCTTCACTCCTGGTCTGTCACTGACTATTAATACATTCTCTGCCCCCACTGCTCCCACCACTCCAAAGGCGAGCTCCCTTCACTCACTGCTCTGCCTCGTGTTTAAGTATGTGCTTAGCCCTTAACATATGATTTCATCCCACTGAAGCCAAAGGGCACTGAGCACTGGCTGAAATACCCTCTGGAAAGTGAACAGGGACCTATGGCCCTGGCAAGGCCAAGTAAAAAGCAAATGCAAAGAAAGACTTTCTCTGTCAGTAAACAAAACAAAGCAAGCTGATTTTTAAACCTTTTAGCATGTCTGGATGTCTTTTCTGCCACTGATGAAGGATAAACAATGCAATTATTAATTATTGATGATCGCTAATAAGAATGATGATTATCATCACCATCATCCAGCCTTGCCATTCCTGCCACCTCTCTAATCAGTGTGATCTCACTGTTATTATACATAATTGCAATCTTCCAAGTCAGAGTAGGCAAAGAAGCAACCTTGCAGTGTAAATACTAAATACTTGGTATAACAAGAGTGAGAGTTCCCCAGCTTGGAGCACAGCTAAGCGAAGCCACGGGCTTCCATTCTTTTTAATTTACCATCTGTTCTGTATGACACAGCCTGTGTCTCTTTAGGGTTTAGTACCCATTTATTATCCAAAAGCCACCTCTGCCTGCTATTAAAATCACGTTGGAGTGATTTAGAGAGGGAATCCGTCCATTTGCCCAAGTGGAAAGATGTGTCATCAGCATAAACCTGCATGCAGCTGCCTTTCTGGACTCCAGGGCTGGGAAATGCCTCACCAGCACACGCGTGTTCTGTCGGCTCCAGCCCCTTCCCTCCTCCTGGCAGAGGCCATTACCAGGGGCTTGGCACCACACACCCCCTTCTCTCCTCCTCCCCTGTGTTACGTGCACATGCACCACATGCACAGGCACGCACTTTCCCGTGGTGCCTTTTTCCTCTCTGTCTGTGTCACAGAAGGGACACGAGTGAGCACCATCCCTCTGATACTCCACCTTCTTTTTCATTTTGACTCCAGCCTCCCTGATCGTTACCCTCTGTCTGTCACAGGCTAAGCCAGCATGCTCATTATTCTTCCCTCTCCATTCCCCTTAATCATTCACTCTAATATAAACCTGACCATGGGAGCATGCTCCTTACGCCTTTATTTTCTAACATGCACCCCTTTCCCACATCCTCATGCTCAGCTTTACCTCTTCCTCTCATTTCCAGATCTCACGGTTCTCAACATTATTTAATAAAACACAGCATAGATGAAGATAATTGCCATCACTTCCACAGTCCCTTGGGACATCTCAGAAATCTCCCACAGGTACCCAGGCAAGCACCTCACCCTAATAGTGAATGACTGTTAAACTAAGCAAGAGATTTCCAACACTCTGCAAATTGAACTCAACAATGCCCCCTCTACCTCTATAGCTGCCTTCCATGGCTTTAGCCACTTCCAATTAACCGAGCAGCTCAGAGCTGTCCTCAGGGATGCAGGACAAACGGGATCCAGGCTGAAGTTCAGAATGGCAAAACAATTAAATGCAAGGTGTCTTGGCTTCAGAATCCTGGGGCTGAGCTTCTGGGGGACAGGGACCTGTGGGAGTCTGTAGCCGGGAGCTCAGTCCCTACTGAGCCATCAGGTGGGATAAAAGTGGCAAAACTCCCTGCACAGCAGAGAGGGGGCAAAGTGGTACTGGTGCCACTGCATACACCCAGCTTTGTCTGCAGATACCAAAGGGAGACTTTTTGTGCACTAAAAGTGTAAGGTCTTGGCTGTTTTGATGAGGCAACAGCCATTTTGTTCTCAGGCTCACTACAGCAGAGGTTTGTGTGCTATGCGTTCCCACGGAGGGTGGAAGATTAATAGAGCCATTGTCCCAACTTAAAACATTTTAATGAAAACTCTGGCATCACTGATGTGTGTCCTTGCTTGCTGTTATTTTTTTCTTACCTAATTTACCTGATAGACTACAGCAGGAGGGGAGAGGAAAGGAGAAAGAAGACAAGGGAATAATGGGTATGTTCTCACCAGAAATTCTGAATTGATTCAAAATTAATTCCTCCTCTCTATTTTGAATCAATACTTCAGAATCAAAATCTCAATTTTTGTTTTGGCCTCTCATGCCTTTCTTTTTCCCCACACCAAACACACTGAAATATAAAGCTGGACTTTTTTTATGTTTTTTCTCTTTTGAAAAACAAACAATAGCCTGAAAATGAAATTACATGTTATGTCTTTTTGGTATTTCATTTAGAAATGGTGATTTGAAATGCTAGTTACAATATAGTACTTTTCTGGAGGGAGTGAGCACCTGATTTCCAGAGGTTTGATGGGCCATTTATCCCCATGATGGGGCAAAAGGAAATGAGGCATCCCAGACACAGTATGCTTGCGTTGGCTTCCCTCAGAGAACAGTAGAACTGCAAAAGCTGGGAAAGCAGAAAACAGCATCAAGAGATGAGTAAGGGCTCAGTCTGATTTTGGTATTATAAGCTCTGGAGGTACTGGAAGAAGAGTGCAGTGGGGAAAAGCATATCCCCCTTACCTGTCCTACCTTGCCACATTGCCCCATGCCAGTTCTGTCAGGTTTATCCAGACTCAGCCTGAAAGAAAAGCAGGATGCCAGGGTGTGCTCTTCTATTTGTCCCCACAGAGCCCCAGGTCTGCAAGGAAAAGAGGCTGGAAAAGTCTGACAGGCTGCTTTAGAGGAGGACCAGCTGATGTGCTGTCACTCTGGGCAATGAAATGCCCCTGCTTGCACCGTGCTCTGGCAGGTCTGACAGCATCTCTCACCATCATCAGCTGGGGCACAGCAGCCAGTCCAGCCCCATATCTCTACCTAAGCAGGAGCTGGCACATCAGCACTGCACAGGAGAGTAGTGAGGGGCTGGTGTGGGGAGCCTGAGGGGGAGGAGACAGGTAAGCTGCAGGGCAGGAGAGGCCACTGGCAAGATGATGAGGGAAGCCCCAGGCTGGGAGGGCCAGAAGTTAATGCAAGTGAGTAATGTGGTGCATTAGTAGAGATGTGTGCATAGGGGAAGCCATGAAGAGCTAAGTTTAGCTCTAGTCAACACCATCAGTCTTTCACTTTCATGAGCACTAAAATTGACTGAAACTCAAAATATGTATTTTAAAAAATGGGAAAGGAAAAGAAAATGTCCGGTTCCTGTAAGATGATCAATAACAGCCAGTCCTAGAGATGACTTTTTCAGCCACAGAGAAACAACTGTTATTGTTGAATTGCTTGGGAACTTTGCCAGTGGACAAAGATAAACCAATAATGTCAAAGAGAGGAGGGGTGAGATTGCTGAAACCTTAGCTACGGTAAGAGGGTTGATGGAAACACTTTCAAGGGGCATGTGGCAGGCCTCAAGGAAAGCAATCAGCTCCAGGCACCAGGAAAAGCAAGGGCTGGGGGACCACACACCTATGCCACCTCCACACCATGGCTGCTGCAGCTGCCGCAGAAGATGGCACTGGGTGCAGCATCAACCTGCTTCAGGGGCTGTAACCATGGCATGTGAGTAAACAGGGGGTGTGGACTCTTGCAGGACTCTCCACACAACACTTTCTTGCCCTGAACTCCTACTTGACTTCTCCTGCTCCCTTAGAGGTGTGAAACACAGAAGTGCAGGCACTGCTGGGCAGGAGCAAGGAGCATCCATGAAACAGCCCTGTGACCTCAGGAGCAGGTTCACTCTCTGGTACCAGAACTGCCTCACACATGCATCATTTAACACTGCAAAGAAACCTTTGCTAAGCTTTATTTCTGCAGCTGTGTCCCCCATCCCCTGTGGCTCTGCAGCCATCCCTTGCAAGCCTAGGACTCACCCAGAGATATGGTGGACCTCCCTACCACGTGGCATGGCACCAGGAACAGCCCTCCCTGACTGTCCATAAAAGGGCTCTTCCAGGGCAGTGGAAGCAGTTGGTAGGTTGCTGACTGTAATAGTTTTGACTGTGAAGGTCTCTAGGGAAAACCAGAGCAGTCACAGGGTCACAGTTCCCTGAGTTTTTGCCATTTCATCCTGGACAAATAGTAAATCTCATTCCCTAAAATAAAATCCTTTGTATGTTGTGAGGCAGTGCACTGAGGGTTGTTTTTCACAAGATCCTGTTATTCCTGTGACACCAGCCACATGACACCAAGGCACAAATTTGGGCCACAGTGTCCACTGACAATAGATGGAAAGGCCCTGAGCAGACCCCAATTTGTGCCTGTGAGAGATAGGCTGCTGTGTCTAATCTTGACCTTTTAAAAGTTTCCCAATACTCACTTCCATTACTACAGAAAAATCACTGCACATTCTGGGTTTCGTGTGTTTTATTCAAAAATTCCCAGAATTCAAACCCCAAACCAGCTAGCTCTCTGGGTGATACTGCAGGGTAGGGGGCAGCTGAGTCAGGGGATGCCAGAGAAACTTGCTGATGGGTGCAGAACTGCCAAAGCAAGAGCCAAACCCAAAACGCAAGAGTCCTGATTTTCGGGGCTGTCTTCTGACTGCAGAATGATGTTTTCTAGCAGCTCATGCTCCTGGTGGCAGTGGGGTAATCACCCCTGTCTCACTGTCATATGCTTTTGGTACATCAATGGGGACAGAGTGTCATAGAAGGGTTTGGCTTGGAGGGGACCTTAAAGATAGTCTAGTTACATCCCAGTGCCACGGGTGGGGACACTTTCCACTAGACCTGCCTGCTCAAAGCTCCAGCCAACCTGGCCTTGAGCAGTTCCAGGAGTGGGGCATCCACAACTTCTCTGGGCAACCTATGCCAGTGTCTCACCACCCTCAGAGTAAAGAATTGCTTCCTAATATCCAATCTAAATTTTAAATTGTCTTCCAGTGTAAAGCCATTCCCCCTTGTCCCATCACAGGGTCACTGGCTGCTTGATAAAGGAAGTTTGTGTTGCAGAATGGGAAACTGAGGCACAGAGGAAAGCATAGTGACTTACCTGAGATTATTCTGGAGACCAGTGGGAGATATAAATCTAAAATCATGAACTCACAAGAGCTCAAGGTCTTTCAAGTCTCAGGGTCAGCAAGCATTCCACTCTGAATACAGACATCTGTTGCTTGTTTTATGAATGGGGAGGGAGGGATGTCCTCTGCAGTATTGTGAATCCTGCAGCCCACACCGATTTGGACCTTCCAGAGGTTGCAGCTTCATCACTGTCAAGAAGAACTCAGATCCCACAGGGAGGGAGAGAGCCTTAGGTTACCACACCTGCAATGGTCCTTAGAGCACATAGATTCTGCAGGGATCCCACCAAAGCTTTGCACCTCTGACCTACCTGACGTGCTTTTGAACCAAGAAGTCATTTACATGGCATGCTCTGTCCTCAGCCTCTCTGCTAACAGAGATGCTTACTTGATGCCAACACTTGTGTCTGCAAGGACATCTTTCCCTGGTTTGGAACACACAGACCAGAGAGGAGTCACCACAATTCCCTGCTGGCTGCTCAGTCCCACCAGCTGCCATGGAGGTGAGACCCCACCTCCCCAGGAGAGCCCGAGTCCCGTGCCCCCCTCCCTCTCGTGTTTGTGTTGCTCTTTAAATGGCTTTGTTTTGCTTAAGCATCCCTTTTCAAGTACTGTTTAGCTTCCAGTTGGAATGAGCTCCAGGAAGCATGGCCGGGCCCCTGCCTGGAACAACGGCCTGTAATTTACGGTGAGTTATGTTTCAATTACCTCGGTGTTATAGCGTCTTGGTGAGGGCAGGCATTATGTCATGTCAGGGATACGGGAGAGGGAGAAAATACAGACGCTCCCATTACAGCCAGTGATGGAACAGTTTTAATAATACTGCAGGAAAAAAAATAAAGAGAAGGGGAGCGCAAATGACTTTCCAGCCATACCATTACTGCACATTAGTAACCCAGCGCAGCCAGGGAGAGAGAGGGGGAGAGTGAAGTGGGGAAAGGAGAGGCACAGCGAAGCGACAGGAAAGAAGAAAAGGGAGAGGAGATGGAGAGGGCAGAGAAAGGAAAAAATAGGGTGAGGCAGGAGAAGATAGGGAAGGAGGGAGGGACAGAGAAGGGCACCAGAGGAGCAAGGAAAGAGGCTGAGAGAGAGATGCAAGAGGAGGGGTGGCAGGAAAAGAAGGATGTGGTCCTCACAGAGTTACAGAGGGAGGCTCACTGCCTCAGCCCCACAGCAATCCTACCCCCCAGCCAGCTCCCATGCACCCCACACCTCCACTGGACCTGGATGACTGGTTGTGGGGAATGGCAAGGGCAGGAACAGGGCAGAGAAGCAATCCTTATTAGGCTTTGGTGAACCATATTGCTAGAACAAAGCACTCGACTTTCCAATAATAACAATCTACTTTTTTTTCTTTTAAGCAAATTTCCTTTGTCGTTGTGGCTTTTCTTAATTTTGCTTGAGCAAGGTAAGCCTCTAACTTCCAGTTTGCTGCCTCAATCGACGCTCTGCCTCGCTCTCAGTCACTCCTGCCCATGTGTGCCAGCACGCTCTCTCCTTCTTTATTTTCTTGACACAAATGGCAGTCATTGCTCAGAGAATGTGCTGGGTGAGCCTGCTTTGTAATTCAAACCTTTTATTCAGGTTACTATTATGTACTAAAGAGGAAAATATGTATTGGCTAAATGGCCTCCTTACTGATGGTCCCCAGGATGGAAGGGAAGGGCTCGGGCGCAGGACCTCATGTGCACCTGCTGTCTCCCTGCCTTGCTCATCTCTTGCCTGGGAATTCAGCCTCTTTTCATTGCCACCTGCCTTCCCACTGCAGGGAGTAAACCCTGTGGCTGGAGACAAATTTATGCCTTTCTGTCAGTGTTCACGCTTGACAATGGGCTCAAAGACCAAGAACTTTGGGCATATCAAATAGCCACCAAGAAGATCAGTTGAAAATTGGGAGTGTAATTTGAAGGAAACATGAATAAGTGAGATTTTGCTTCTGCCTGGGTAATTTATACCAGTATAACTGCTAGAGATCAGTACCCACCTGTGTAGGCTTATTCCACCAATGCAATGCTAGAAAGCCTCAGCAAACCCAAGGCAGGGATTCCCTACCATGACAAGTGGCTTCATGCTGCTGTACCAGCGAAAAATAAAGGCTGCCTCCCTGTCACTCAGATTTTGGTTTTCCAGAATGCTGTTAGTAGAGATAGGGGATAATACTGCAGAGTTCCAAGTTGTGCAGCTGCATCCTTTCAGTACCATGTCTGTACAGTACCAGTGACCACAGTTGTGTGAGTGTGAGCTGAACCAGGCAGTGGCACACAGAGGCACATTCTGCATGGTTGCAATAAGGGGCACATCCTGCCTTGTGGCAGTAACGAGAAAACAGGACACCAAATGATCTGGTTTAACTTTAAAAGGACATGCAGAGGCAATCCCTGTTCCAATGCAAAGGCTGCAGAAACATTTTCCCCATCAACATGTTCTGATCATCAGTGTGAGTTTGTGCTGGATCAGCAGCTCACCACTGTGAGACTGGCATATTTGCCATTCAGGTACAACAATCCCAAATGCTGGTTCAACCTGCTGTGTTGCAGGCTTCCCAGCCCTCCTGGCAGTGTGTGGTGTGTCTGACTGCTGGCAGCAGGGGGCTGCAGCTTCCAGAGTGGTTCTTCTCTGTGGTGCTCACACCTCACTTGCTGCATCAAAGCAAGGGGGCAGGTCTGCCTCCCTCCTGAAGGCAGCTGGATAACTCTGTGGTTGGGCACATGTAGTGCAGGCAGGGGGATCTCAAAGGTCAGAGGACTGCTGCCAGAAATTTCAAGTGGAGGCCACCTAAAAACATTCTGCATCCACTGGATTACCCCAGTTTTACAGGATGACACAGGCAACAGAGGAAATTATTAATGTGACCTGAGTTCCACATCAAGGAGTTAACCTTGTCTGCTTGCCTGCAGACAGAGTGGATTTTCTGGTCAAACTTCTCTTTTTGCCAGGACTTTTCAGGGCAGATTTCTATTTTGTTCCTGGACCTCCTTTAAGAGGAGACCATGATCTGCCTTATATTGCTGAGGTGTAGTCTAGAGTTTTTGTTCAGTTAGAGTCTCTTTGCCTCAGGGATTGTTTCAGAAGAGCTTACATGGCAATTGCATCTAGTCTTCATTATACACAGAACATATTTCTCTTCCCAAGTAGGCGTTATCTTGTTTACTATTTATTACTATTATTTTATTTATTTGGTGCCATGGGATACCTCTGCACAGGCAGGTAGTATTCAGTTGCATGTAGAAAGGGAAACTTCACCCAAGCAGTTCTACCACAGCCCCTCACTTGCCTTGTGGCAGAGTTTAACAGTGAGAATCTCTTTCTTCCCTCCATTCCTGAGCTCACAGATGTTAAACACAGCCGATGCAGATCTGATGGTCTTGTGGTTCCAGCTTCTATTCCTTGTTTCCAGCTGCTAAATCACATTTAAAGATGTTAACAATACACAAATACCCTAGGCATATGACTTCCTTCTGCAAGTGATCACTGGAGCTGTCACAAGGGTATTATTACATTGCCAATGAGAGGAAACACATCCCCCGTGGTTCTGAATGGAAGGGAGGCATCTGTAAGGCAGCTTCTCAAGTAGGAGGTGGCCCATGCTTTAGAAAACGTGGAGTGCCCCCACACAGGAAAACTGTATTTTAGGAAGCACAGACTAAGCAATTTACCTGTACTATGTCTGTTGTTTTCCCTCCACTGTGGTTAGTCATTAAAATCATATCTCAGCCCAGTTCTTGTCAATGGATCTTTACTAGACACAGTACAGTGACTAGTGACTTCACCTGCATAAATTTCCATCTGATTTATTTTTTTTAACCTAAACCGAGGGGCACCTGTGGGATGTGTGGATGAGCCTTGGGGGAGGACTGTGAGTAAACAGGTGGGTAGCAGCCTGTTTGCAAACAGCTAAATCTCTGGGAGATCTACAAATGGAAAAGTTGGTCCTGAGGCACCAGGGGAACTACAACAGAGATTTGTTGGACAGCAAGAGATATAGCTTCATTCTTTTTCACACAGGGGAGAACTGTCCACAGATGTTATGGGAGGGCTCTGTCACAGACTTAGCAGAAGAATTTGGAATTCCCCTTTTCTCCTGCTGTTAATATTCCCTCACAACTACAATTCATCGTCCACTTCACTGCCTGTGGTATTACCCAGGACTACAGGATCAAAAGCTTGCACAGTAACTGGGTCAGAGGGTCTCCTAAGAGGAGACTGTGCTGTTTTTCTCCCCATCCTGGCCACCATGTTAACTGAGATGCAGCGAACGAGTGAAAAATGTGGTGTCAGGTAAAGAAACCAGGCTTCTGTCTGACTTTGGGGAAAATTTGGGAAATGAAGAGTGGCATCAAATGAACTGCTTCGAGAAGTTTTGAACAGTGGATTCTAAAAGTCGTTCTGTAGCACAGCTCTGCCTGATCACTTTGGTTTGTGTAATAGGATGTATTAGGATCTAGTTACAAGCCAAAGACCACTAGGGAGTGGAAGTGTGAAGCTTAATACAGTATCACAGAAATGGAAAGTGTCTTTAATGGTACAGAAGGGACTTGTGCTTGAAAGCATTTAACAGAGCCCTGGTAAGTAAACTGTAGTAATTGAGCTAGCAAAGGCATTTCGCCTGAACACTTTGTATATGTATAACAAAATCAAATAAGCACCAGGAAGAACCATTCTTCAAAGGGATGATTTGAAATGCTTCTGTTCCCTCCCCAGACAAAGAGCACTTACTCATTTCAGTGTGCACATTTCATTGTGCCATGTAGCTACGGTGACTCCTGGTTTGTGAATACAAAAGGATTTAAACCACAATGCATTACAGTCAAGCTTCCACACCTACAGTTATTTCAAATCCACCAGGGAATACAACCCAGATCTTCAAACTGAGAACTCAGCTGATCATGACATCCTCTGGGACTAATGCTCCCTCTGCTCTTCTCAGCTCCAACTCTCTGCTTTCCCTGAGGATTGCTGTTTATCTGGAAAAGAAACTGGGATGCTCAAAGGCATGGGAGGGAAGATAAATAATCAGCATGACCAAACTGTCAAAGAAAGCTTCACTGTGGTCAGCTGTATGTCAGAGAAAAAGAGAGGAAAAGAAGAATAAATCCTATGGACAATACAAGCTTTAGGGATCTGGCCTCTATACCCAGTAGAATTATAGTGTAGAATACAAGAGCTTGTCAAAGGTCTGAGTAACATCTGGGTCAAAAAACACCCACTGAGATTGTTTGTTTTCCCTTAACTGAGCCCTGCGATTTTCACTAACTAAAACTTAAGAAAAAAATGAATTTAAAGAAAAGCAATTTTACGCCTTGGGAGCTGCTGCAGGGCCATGTGGGGTTTGAGCTTTACTCCATTCTCCTCTGGGAGAGAGTTTTGTTTAGAAGTGAATCCTAATATGAAGATCTGAAGGACTGCACTTGCCACTACAGCACCATATTAAGTTCCAGGTTGGCAAGGTTGAAGAAAAATATTTCAAGTGTAGTGTTTGAAGTGGAAACTAGAAATCAAGTAAAATTTTAAGCAGAGAAATTTCTCTATTTTTTTTCCTTTATTGGCACAAAATCTTGCTTGAGGTCAGCTTTGAGCAGGACCTCACCAGACAGGAGTTTGGTTTAGCATTTTTGGTCTTCTGTGACATTCATGAGAATTCCAGTTTAAGAATTTTCATCTGAACAAGATGAAATTAGAGAATAAATTACCCACTGGAAAAGAAAAAGAACCCACGAAGAAACACAAATAAACCCAAAACCAAACCAAACCCAAACCCAAACCCAAAAAACCCAAACAAACACAAACAAAAAAACCCCACACAATACCAACCACAAACTTTAAATTTTTAATCAAGATTTGTACGTCCATGTTTAAAAGGTGCTGGAAATTGAATAGACTAGGCATGGAAAAGGATGAAAACAAGGAGAGATGAATAACTGAGGAGGCAAAGGGTCTAACATGATGGAAAGTTGTAGGGTCGCTTCAGAGAACAGACTTCAGGAAAAGACTCAGTGGCAACCTGTGTTGGAAGCAGGGAAGATGACAGACGAAGGAGTGGCTTTATCAGACTTCAGACGCTATAGAAACACATCTTATGGCTGGGAAAGGCACATATTCAGACCCATGGAGCAGCCCTGGCTTTTGCAACAAAGAGCATTCCAGAAGACCTGGACTGCTGAGGAGTGGCATCAATGACTGGAGAGCAGAGTGTCACAGCTTAAAGGGGAAATCTGTGACAGCAGCCTTGAGTTCCTTTATTTAAACAAACAAATAAGAAGCTAAAGCTATAATGCACTGGATTATTCCTATAAAGGTACATACAACAAAACAGCCTACTGGGAGAAGAAGGAACACGAAGTCATTACTGCATGCAGCTCTCCCACTCCCCCAGTCAGCAACACAAGCAGCTACGAGGAAAAATTGGGGTCCAACTGTTCTTTCTCTCTTCCTTGTAAGTGTTCTCACCTCCACTGTCCCAACCCACCACCCACCTTCCAAGAAAAACAAAGCTCCAGTGATTTGTTCGTAACATTTAATTCTTACTTGAAGAGCTTATGTTACCAGGTTTAGGAAAATAAAGAATACTAAACAACTTGAACGGCCAACAACTGACAAATAGCAAATAATGAAAGCACTCAATTCAAACATAAATGAAGCCAGGGATTGCCTATTATTCTGTCTTTG
The DNA here is from genome assembly GCA_016584745.2 of Phylloscopus trochilus trochilus. Taxonomy (NCBI): domain Eukaryota; kingdom Metazoa; phylum Chordata; class Aves; order Passeriformes; family Phylloscopidae; genus Phylloscopus; species Phylloscopus trochilus. The sequence goes on from WQNJ02000012.1 coordinate 28,159,234, forward strand.
CACACTACCCAGAAAGCAGGCAGAGGGGGTGCATTCTTGGTCAATTCCTAGGCACTGTCATAATAAACATGATTAATAGGCTATAATTTACCTGCACAAATAATTCAATGAACAAATACAAACAACAAACAAATTTGGGCAGCTGCAATCAGATCTCGAGCAGAATAGAGCACATTTACTAAATAAATTGGTATCAACTAGTCCTAGTAATTGCATTCCATCTCCCAGAATGGCTCTTGGATTACTTATGGAGCCCAAAAGCCTGCCAAGCATTTTACAGGCTGTGTCCATTCTGTGCCTAGGAGAGTGGATTCACTGCCTACACCCAAATCACTGAGCGTTTGCATTTGCATTGACATTTTTACGGGGCTTTCTAGCTTCGCAAGTGTTTTCTAAGGAGTGAAGTTTAAAATAGCTCCAGTCCTCTTGTAATATTGCTGATTAAGTAACAGGATCAGACTAGATTTTACATTCTTTTAGCCACAAAAATTACTTACCTGGGGCGTTAAAATAAGAGTCCCTAGAGAAATATTGTGCACAGGTTACAGATAAGCCCTCAGCACTGCATTAGCTCTCCTTGTTATTTGCTCTCCCCACGTGTTCATTGCCCTGAGTTTTGAGCTGGAGTCACAGCTCAGCACAGACCCTGGAAACCTGTGCTGACTTCAGCCAGCCCTGAGAGAAGCGAGCACCTCTCCTCCACAGACCAGAGCTCTGGTCTGTTTTGTGACTCGCAAGCAGAGCTCTGGCTCTTTGGAAGAAATGCTGAACTAAGCTTTCCTGGGCCATGTATCCTCCCTCCTCCCCGCCTCAGCCAGGCAGCAGTGCCAAGCGCGGTGGGCAAGCGCGGGTCCCACGACAAGGTAAGATAAATGGAGAAACACGCACTGCAAGAGATGTTTATTGAGTGAGATGCTAAATGAATAACCCAATCAATGCTGTAATATTTAATTCAATACAAACTTCAGACTGAGAGTGTTCCCCATTTATTTTGTGCTGTCACCGAAAGTGTCGTTCATTAGAGCGCTGTGCTGTCATTAAGGGGAAGAGGTTTCCAGGAGGAAGGAGCTGGCTCCAGGCTGTCCAGTGGGTGCAGCCTTCACAAGGGAGTGAGCAACAGACTTTTACTTCCTTCTGTGCTGGGGGCTTTGGGGAGGGCAGGAGACACTGTGCTCTTCTGAACTTCTCCCACCCTCTGTAATGCCTTGTACCAGTGTAACATTTTCTCCACATGTCCGGAAGCCCTTTGCAGCTGTGTCTCTGCCCTCAACCATTTGGACCTGCCAAGCATGAGTTTAAACCACCCTATTATTTCTGTCTTCTGGGCTCCCAGTTCTGTGCTGGGACACTGCCATTGCTCACATCGTCGGCACAGGGCTGTAGTCAGGGATGGAGGGGGAAGAGAAGACCTGTTACTGCATCCTGGAAACTCAGGTACTGCCAGCTATGTGGCAGAAGGAGCAAGGGGAGGCAGAAAAACTCATTGTGGGTTAAGTTCTGGACTGTCAACCTGCTCTTGCCATGTGTTAGTGCTTGCATCTCCTCAGCACTGTGAGGTCAGCTGCAGTGTGCCAGGACACCCTGCTTGCACTTGGACCAGCTTGTGGGCAGCCCTGCCTGCTGGCAAGCCATCCTGCCTCACCACCAGGATAAAGTGCTCACCCTCTAACACATGTGCATTGGGATGGCATGGCAGAGGTTGCCAGCTGGCTGGACAGCCCTTGCTTGTGACAGGTGGCACATTGTCTCTGAATCATCCTGGCCATCCTTATTCAGTACACCTGGCACCCTGTCCCCCACATTTAGAACTGCCACTCTCATCGATCTCAAACCATCTGGTCCAGCTCTAACTTGTCCTGTGTTTGATTGGATTTCCTGAGTGCAACACTTGACTGAGAGGTGCCCACAAATCCTTCCGTATCCCGTGCTGCCTCTGATGGCTGTTATTCTGTCTGGCCTCTGTCACTGGCCAAGTTGTGCCAAGATCCAGGGTGATGTCTAAAGCATGGCATAGCATCACTGAAGCCCCATTCTCTGAACTAATCTGTCCTCTTTTCCTAAGGGTTTACATGAAAGCAGTCCAACGAAGTTCAATATTGATTTCAATATGGGTGTTAGAGTAATGCATTCATTCCAGCAAGTTGAATACCTTCAGTGGGTGCTCTTCAAAGCCAACTTCACTCTTGAAGTGATCCCAATTAGCTCATTTATTCCCTTCCTTCTTTCTTCTGCCTCTCTCTTTGCTTTCTCAAGCAAGTCCTTAATTATCCCCCCAAGTGTTGCTCAGGTGAAGCAGCTGAAAGCTGTGCTTAACATGTCCTCTGATTACCCACAGAAGAACTAATGAAATATGGACCAGCTTAGTGAGCCTGGATGCATGTGTGTTTGCATACTCATTTAATTCTTTTAGTTTCCCCCCTGAAAAGGGAAACTCAGTCCTGCTGACCTTTGTGAGCTTCACTGCTTTTGGGGAGCTGACATGAGCACAGTGGAGGTTTCTGTCACAACTCAAGTGCTCTGAAGATTTCTCTTTCAAGGTAGTTTACAAGAATGTCATTGGAAAGGAGACCACAAAACCTCCCTATCATTTGGGCATGATCTAGAGGTCAAAGCATATGTAAATGCAGAGATATATATGAAAATAAAAACAAAAACAAACCCCTCTCCCCCTTCTGATTTAATATATCCATACGTTGATCCATTCTAACTCTACCTTCTGACTTTTCTTATTTCTGTGGCTGCAAGAATTCACATCTTATCTACCTTTCAAAGGCTGGTGAGTAACCAGAACTTTGTCGGCATCTTCATTTTAAACAGAAAAAAAAAAAAAACAAACAGCCGTTCCTCAACCCCCCTTCTCCAGTCTGTTCCTGCCAGAAACATAGCAACCAGCACGCACAGCTTTCTGCAGGCAGCCTAGTTTGCATTTAATTAGTTCTGTGATATCCTAAACTTCTTTCAACCTCCACCCCCAGAACATCACTGTAGAAATCCTCATTCTGGGAATGGCATGATGGAGCTGTCAGAAGCCCAGCATCTGTGCCAGAAAGTGTTTAGAGGACTTGGATTCCTGAATCAGGACATGGCTTGCCTGGAATATAATCTGTGACCAGGAAAATGAAGCAATGTAAGGGTCTGCAGAGGAACAAAGATAGGAAATGTAAACTCCATTTTATAAGCTGGAAAATACGAGGTGGAGATATGAAACTACCTTCTCTCAGAACATCTGTCTGACCCATCAATAACAATGCCAGGACAGGTGCCTGCCCCCTCTTAACAGGAGAAGTAGGTCCTCGTGAGTCCCATTGCAACAGGGCTTACATTCTCAGTGATTGCCCTAATGTAGGTCATCCAAGGGCAGAGTCACTGAACACTGGAGGGAAGGGGTTTGTATGGACCACAACAGCAATGCCTACGGCCACCTTACATGTTTGAGTGTTCAGGATCAATAAATGCCCCTGCTACATCTTGCAGAAAACATCACCTCCATCTCCATGCAATTCCTGTTAGCTCGGCAGACTCCATCCCAGACCTGGGCCCTGCCTCCAAGCCTTCTGCTTGGACACTGCACTAGCAGTCACAGAAAATGCAATCAGCGTGTGCCCAAATCAAGCTGCCTGCTGGTGAGCCTTGTCTGTTCCTCTTCAGTCCTGAGTTTCCACTCACAGACCAATCATTCCCACTCCTCCCTCCTCCAAGGCAGCAGGGGCTTCCCAAGACAGTGCCAACCCCAGTGATGTCCTGAGGTGGTCAATGAGACAGTCACTGTTTCTCCCCTGAGCAAAGCCTCCCCTTTCTCTCCCTTTATCCCTAACCCAGAAACACCAGCCACAGGAAAGCTCCTCATAGTTTCCTGCATTTCCGCTAGCCACAGCAAACCAAGATCTGGAAGGCAAGGAGAGCTAAAGCAGGCATCGATATTTTTAATCACTCTGTCAGCCCACTAACCCTCTTTGATGCTTCAACCAGGCTTGCAGTTGGCAGGAGTGCTGCTGAGAGGGGTACCAGCACGTTGAGGCAGGTCCTCCATGTGACCAGTGCAGTGCAGCCTCCTGCTCTGGCCATTTGCAACCTCTCGGCGCAGAAGGCAGCTGCATCCCCTTCCAGGACTCTGTGAATTAAAGCACAGGGAGCATTCACCTTGTTCCACAGTTCCTCCCTCCCACCCCCTGCCAGTCTGCTGCTGCTGCTGAATTCACTGCAGCTTCAGCTGCTTTATCATCTCATTTGCTTTCTGATCTGACACCAGCCTGCCATGCAGCTGATCAAAGGTAGAAACCAGAGTGCAGCTGGGCTGAGCAGCCCCCGAATTCACACAAACATGTCACTTCCCATCTCTGTATGTTAGACAACTTCACTTCTTTCTGTTACTGCCTCTTTTAATCTCTCCCTCCACATACACACACCCCTTTGCTTTCTCTTCCTCCACTACATTAATTTCCTGTGCCCACGTGCTGTCACCATTTCCCTTTTATTTTTTGATCTTTCCCATCACTTTTTCCCCCTTTCCCACTTGATTCCCAAGTTCCTATGTCTCCCTAATCGTTTTCATTTCTTTGTCCTGTCTCTTCCTACTCTTCCCAGAACTGTCACATTTTTTCACTTGATTGCTTCAGCTTCTGTCTCTTCCTCATTCTTTTTGGAGGATCTGCATTGTTTCACAGGAGCAAAGTCACTTTTTGCAGCGTGAAAGTAAGGTCCCAGAAGGGATGTTCATCCTTTCAAAGTTGCAGATAGACTATTATAAGTATCAACATTATATATGCCTCTTGAATCAGTAAATGACCTCCTCCCATGAAGTCTTTCATGGATCAGAAGCCTCTCAGCACTTGAAATCCTGTGTGGGGAAGAAAGAAATTCAGTAGTCCATTTCTGCAAGAAATCAAGGAAAAAAGGGAAGAAAGGAAGAAAAAGAGGGAGCATGAAAGAGAGGAGTCAAAGAGAAAAGAGAAAATAAAAGAAAAAAGAGAAAAGAAAGGTATTTTTGTCTTTGGGGAAGGATGTGGATGATAGGCAGTAAATACAAGGAGCTCAAATAGAAAACTTTTTGTACAACCTTGCTGAATTCCATTTTAACATAATCCTGAAGTCTTGCGTCTCATGCTGAACTGGCAATCTTTGGAATGCCTCTGGTAATTCTCCCAATCACCTGCACAGGACTACAAATTAGTCTTAATTTTGGATTTTGGGTTACATTTCAATATTTCAGTTTGCAATCAACTAACACTCCAAATGAGGATGAAGACCAGTTCAGACCTGTTTAGGTTAGGGGATGAGTGATGATTCTGATCCCTTTTGACAAGACCAGGCTCTTGCCCCTGATGGTAAAAAGACCATTTACAACAGAGGAAGGCATAGGAATGGCACATGAGACAGGTGACGTAATTTTGCCTCCAGTTCCCTACCCATCAGGCCTCAGCCAAAGCTTCAAGAGTTGGAAATGGTGTTCCAAAGCTCAAACTAATCTGCAAAATTTGTACTGAGATCTGCACATCTCTGAGGTCTTCAAGCAGGCATTTTGGTCTACACCCAGCTTGATTAAAGTATTCCTGGATTCAATTAACTGAAATATAATAGGATTATTTCACATCATGCAATCTGATTTTTCTTTTTTTTTTTTTTTTGTTACAGTAAAGTGAGCAAGTGGTGATTACAGGGCTTTATACAGCAGGCCTTGCTGTTTCTCTGAAATAAAAAAGTGACATGAAATTAGGTCAATTTTGCCAGAATTTCTTGGGAGAAGTGAGGAGTAGGGGAAAATATCTCAGGTTTTCCTTCATGAGATTATTTTTCATTAGATAATTTTAGAAAATGTATTCTCTGGCACATTATATAACAGAAGAAGAAACAGTTTAAATGAAAGACACTTCATTTTCATCAAAATAAAATACATATTGAATCAAGTGTTAAATACACACACAAAATCATTTCCCCAGAATATTCTTTAATAGAAAACATTTTTCAAGAATTAGGGTTTTAATTTCAGTTCCATGTCAAGACCATATTTCAAAAAACTGAAACCTGAGAGCAGATAGTCACAGGTTTTCTTTCATTAAATCGTGCCTCTGGGAACCATGGTCGGCACCAGGCCAGGCACAGGGCTGGCAGCAGCCACCCTCCTGTGAGATGCAACTGTCTCCAAGCTGGGAGTGACTCCCAGCACACTGATGGACCCTGGACCATTTTGAAATTCCACCACATCCATCTCAGCTTCCCACCCTGGTGAAATGAAGGGGCCAGCAAGGAAACTTCCACGTCACTCTGTAACTTCAGACCAACCTGAAGTGTCCAACCAAGGGCTTTGCTCTCCATGGCAGTCCCAGCACTGAGCAACCAACTGAACCCCCAAACATCAAATTTTCCTGCTCCAAATCCATTAAGCAGATTTTATTTACAATCTCTTTCTACGTCAGGAGCTCAGATAGTTCATTTTTGTATCCAGCCCCCAACACTTATACATCTGCAGATGTTCCCACATGAATATGGGAACTTATCTCTAAAACTTATCCTTGTCCATCATATTGGAATGCTTTAGCATGTGGTGCTTCTGTTGAACCTCATGGTGTTTCCAGCTCAAGGTGTCTCTTGTGCCACAGGACACTTAAAAAAACACCTAAAAGAAAAGAATTCATAATCTGTGGTCCCTAAACCCCCAGTTCTCAGCTTAATAAAGCATTTTCAGCTGTGCAGTTACAACATTCATAGTGCTGAGAAAATAATTTGCAGCCAGTAATTTGCTGAAAGAATTTAGTCCCTTTCTCTGCTCACAGATGGTCCCTGAGCAAAATCAAAATTTCCTCGAATGTACTCATTATTTGAAAATACTCAACACATTTTTGGCAGGGCTTTTTTTTTTTTTTTTCCCTTTAAAAAACCACCCTTGCAGATTGATCACAAAAGCATTGCTTGTGTATTCCATAGTTAGTATTCTAGCCATGAGCTGCTGGTTTGTTGTGATTAATCATAGGTCCATACTATGGTTTCCATTCCCCCACTGGAGGGAAAACAAAACCCCCGTAATTCTTATAGTCAGGTGTAGGCCTTGAAAAAATCCCACAGGGTTTGATTTCCCTTGGGGGAAAAAAAAAAAAAAAGGCAGAGACATTGCACTAGGGAATTTTAACCCCTTTAATCTCTGGTTCTCACAGGGTTTCCTATATCTTTCATAGTGCCTACAGTCCCCACTGAACGTGGCTACATAGAGAGTCTCACAAGGGTACAGCAGGACCACATATTTGGAATTGTGCATCCTAATGGAAAAACAAAAAGAAAACCCCATCCTGCTCCCCAGGCTCCTGAAGTGGAATCAGCTTATCCCAGCAAAAAAAAACCCCATGGTGAGGTTGCAGATGCTCTGCTGGAAGCACTCGAGGTATGGGATAAACTGGAGGGTACCAAGAGAGGGGCATGGACAGAGTCTTGTCCAGACCTGTGAGACCTGACAGGTCTGTTTTTTAAAGAATCACTGCAGATAAGGCTTCAAAAATTGATTGCTAAGCAGGGTCCATCATTTAAATTCCAGTAGCTCATTGCATGCCAAGGAACTACATGCAAGGGAGGAATTTTGCATTGCATTTAACTGTTCATACCAACACTTAGGAAAGAGAAACATTCACAGGCTTGTGAAGGCTCAGTAGGCCAATCAAATTCTTATGTTCTGCCCACCTGCTTCTGCCAGCTTTGGGTTGTCCTGCTCTGCTCCTGTAGTTGGACGCTGGAACTCATCCAGGGCTGGATGCAGACTGATGTCCTAGAGCTGAAAGGATGGGGCACAACACAGTAAAAATCCCTGAGCCATCCCTTCCATCCATCAATTGCTCTCTTTCTGTGCAAATATGTGCTACTCATGCAAGCACAGACAGAATTGTGCCATTCTTTGCAGCTGCCACAGGGAAGAATCACATTTACATTACTAAATGCATCTTTCCAGCAAAACACAGAGTGAAGTCAGAAGACAGCCTTTGATAAGGAAGAAAGAGACTTTAAAACAAATAACCCACATTCACTAACATGTATTCAAGTACAGACAAGAGGTACAGCGATAAAAAAAAAAAAAAACCCAACCAAAACCCCTGACATTTCTGCTTCAAGCAGCCTTTATCACAGAGCGTGCCGGTTTTATTTTGGCTGTTACCTTTCCTTTTGATGATGTCTTCTGAGCCACTTCTCACACAAACATTTCTCCATTTCCCCACATGTACTCTGCAGTGTGGGGGATCCTGTCTCTTGCAGATGTATTCTGTGCTTGCCTAGCCCGAGCAATGACCAGCCATACAGGTGTAAAGGGTTTTCTGCTGCTGAAAGATATTCTGTGTCCAAAGTGGAGCTCTGGAAAGAGGTCTGGAATCTGACTGGTATCAGGAAGACAGGACTGCTGCTGGATATATAGAATTATGACAACTTTAAATGCTTTGAGGAGAAAAAAAAATATTTTTTTCAAAGGGATGACAATTGCATTCAAATAAATTTAGTATGTGGGAGTTCTGATTGTTAATCACATGTATGAAAACACCACACAAAACCTTTGGGACGTATAAGGTGCACTACAATAGCCTGGCTAGATAATAGATACACATTGCCCTGACATCTTCTATATGGTGCTAGATTTATTTCATTTCTTGAATTGTGTGACAAGATGGAAGTGAGGAGTTTTCGCAGATGGAAATGGGCTGCTGCTGCTAGCCTCAAGCAGAAGAGAAAGGATTTAATGACATTTACACCAAAAAAATATTAGAAGTGAAGTAGCTGTTGAAGATGACATCAGCACATTTCAGAACTGGCCATTTATTAGGGTAGGTCCATGTCATTCAGAGCTAATGTTTCTGAAGCTATATTCTGGAAAATACTAGAGCAGAGAATTATTTTCAACTGATATTCCAATACTGTTTCCACCTTTTTCTTTTTTTTTTTTTTTTCTTTTTTATGGTAGAAAACATATTTTAAAAAATGGAACTGAAACAAAGAACAATTCAGAGACAGGAGGTCAATTCTGTGGCAACTTCCATGGCAATGGAGACATAAAAAATAAAACACTGCAGCTTTTTATAAAAAGTAGGTTTTTCAGGGCTAGAACATTTTCTGTCTATTGTAAAGTTAAACAATAAGGAATTTCCTCGATCCAGAGGCTGAGCCACTTAAGGCTTGGGATGTTTGAAATATAAGGCAAAAACCTCAATCCAAACTTAGCAGTTTACACCATCCAGGACACCGTTCACCACAGACCTCTCTACCTCATGCATCAGAGGGTCTCAAGTTCAGATTCAGGTGTGTCTTGGGTTTGTGTGGCCAGGTTTTGGTAGCAGGAGGGGCTACAGGGGTGGTTTCTGTGAGAAGCTGCCAGAAGCTTCCCTCACATCCAGCAGTGCCAATGACGGCCGGCTCCAAGATGGACCCACCACTGAGCCCATCAGAGATGCAGGTAATGCCTCTGTCATAACATATTTAAGAAGGAAAACAAAGGGTTTGTGCAGTTGTAATTGCACTCAAAGGAGAGCGGAGGAGGGTGACGGTGTGGGAGGGAATCAGCCCTGCAGACACCAAGGTCAGTGCAGAGGGAGAGGAGGAGCTGTCCCAAGTTCTGGTGCTGAGATTGCCCTGCATCCCGTGGTGCACACCATGGTGAAGCAGCTGTGCCCCTGCAGCCCACAGAGGTCAGTGGAAGTTCAAGGATCCACCTGCAGCCTGTGGATGCTGGAGCTGGTGGATACCTGAGACAGGGCTGTGACCCTGAGGGATGCCCATGCTGGAGCAGGTCCTTAGCAGGGACCTGTGGACCCATGGAGAGAGAAGCCCATGCTGGAACAGGTTTGCTGGCAGGACTTGTGACCCTGTGGGAAACCCACGCTGGAGCAGGCAGTTTCTTGGTGGAGTCATCCTGTGGAAAAGTGACCCATGTTCTGCTGCCTGTGGGAGGAACTCACTTTCAAGAAGATCATGGAGGTGTCTCCTCCCCATGCTGGAGCAGGGAAAGGACCCCTCTCCCTGAGCATATGGTGAACTGTCCATAACTCCCATTCCCTGTGTTCCTGTGCCACTGAGGGGGAGGAGATGGAGCCTGGGAAGGATGGAGGGATGGAGGGGAAGGTGGTTTTGATGGTTTACTTCTCATTAAGCTGCTCTGATTTTGTTAGCAATAAATTTGATTAATAACCTCAACCTCTGTCTGTTTTGCCCATGATGCTAGTTGGTGAGTGATTTCTCCTGGTCCTTATCTCAATTCACTTTTTGCTATATTTTCTTTCTCCTGTTCTTTCCAGTTGTGCAGGAGAGTAATGGAGTAGTGTTGGTGGGTTCCTGGCACCCAGCCAGGGTCAATCCCCTACAAGATGCAAATTCCTTAACTTGTTAAAAAGTCTCACCAGCTAGGAAGTCAAAGGAGGACAAATGTTACAGGCTGTGTGGTTAGACACCTCTTGAATCAAGATGCTAAAAAAAAGAAACAAAATCTTTCCTGTTATTTAAGCTCAAGGCTTATGCGAGACAATACACGATGCTCTAACCAAGGGGAAAAGGATATAGTGAGCCCAATCTTTATTAAGGTCTGGCTGTACATGATTTACTTTTCATTAGGTTTAGTTAGCAGATAAACACTAATTCAGGCAAGACTTCTAACCGTGCTTAATACTTTAGTCTTAAAACAGAATAATATCTCCAGCATCATTAAAAACAAACATTCAGATGGGAACAAATTAACTCATATCAATTCAGCCAGCTGCAAAGACCTCCTTCCTACTACTGCTATTTCAGAAAATTTATGTTAGCCGTTCTCAAACCACCTCTTAAAAATACATGACTTTTGCATCAAGCCTTTAAGGCCATAAAATCCAGGCCTGTCCACCCAAGGAAGAGAGTGACACCCCAAGGTCCCTGTGATTTCTTGGAGAATGCTGTGCAGGTGGGGAACCATCTAGACCAGCTCTCTGCCACAGGGTGAGCAGTGGTCCAAAAAGCAACTGACATCGTTTTGTAAGTCATCTAAAGCTGCACAAAGCCACCTATCCTGAAACACTTATTTAGAAGTTCAGGTCTTTATCCAACAGTTTCCAGAGAAGGGAACATACCCCTGCAAATACCTGAGGGATAAAATCAAAAAAAGAATGCAGTCTCTGCTTTGACACCTGTTTTGTTCATGGGTGATCAAATCCTTTCTGATCTTTTATCCACTGTCCTGAGTCTTGAAAGCAAGCACCTCCAGCTCCAGGCAATACAAAGAAAGCTGCAGAATGCACCAGCAAAACACTCACTGCTTGTGACTTGCTTCTGTGCTAAAAGCTGGAGCTCTCCTTTGCTCTTCCACTAACATTTTCTCTGATTCTTTCTGACTAAACAAGAACAAGCCATATTTATTCTTAGAAAAGTTGCTAGGTCACCATAAGCCCAAATTTAAGTTCTGGTGGAAAAGGCTTTCCTGCAGACTGCATCTGAAAACTGCCCTCTCTCAGATCCCACTTCCTATCCCAAAGCACTTTGAGAAAGTTTGGATACACATCTGAACTTTTCAGCATGATGAACTATCTCCCTGTGACTCATAGAAATGTTTCTATGAATATTTAATTCTTTTAAGTTCCAAAAGGAAAAAAAAAAGGCTCAAAAGGGAAAGAAAAAGACTCAAACAAATACCATAGCTGCCAACATCTTGTGACAGAAAGTCAATAGCTTTTAAATCTGCATAAAATTACATACATTTCCATGAAATTACCTGCATTTGCATATAGTGATGCTACAAGGGAGTTGCAGCTCCTCCTCAAGGCTCCCAAAATTCTGTCTTCTCGCACCATCCCAACAAAAGATAAATTCTGTCATCCTTGACCTCTGGAATCATTGGGAAAATGGAGGAAGAAATTGCTGGGGCGTCTCCATAGCCCACTGGAAATTCATGTGCAACCAGGGACATGGGCCAGGAGCTTCAGGAAGTCTCCTGATACCTCTCTTCCTTTCCCCTTCCCCATCTCTTTCTCTGCTCCTTGGCAATGGCAGCAGGAGACTGGGGAGAGCAATTTCTAGCAGGTGGAATGAAGTCTGTCCTCCTCCTTGCTGTCCGTGTCCCTCACCACCTGCAGCTGAGGGGACAGTGCCCACAGCACGCCCAGCCAGGAGTTCTCTCCAGCCCTTGTGGGGTTGGGGGATCCCTCTCAGCCTTCCAGGAGCTGGGGCAAGGCAACCCTGACAGCCTGTGCAACACCATGGGTTGGGGGAGGAGGGAAATAGGGCCTGGTGGTAAAAATTACTAACCTAGGAGTTTCTGGACTGCATGGAAGAGGAAAAGGCCAGTCCAGAGGTGGGGAATGACTGCAAACTGGAGCCAACAGCACGTTTGAAAAGACATGGGCAATACTGGCTTTTATCCACAGGCAGAAGTGGTGTCTCTAGAGCACCAAAAAGAAAGGGGAGCCCAAATACAAATCATGTGATTGAATGACTGCCATCACAAAATATTGAGGTACAGCATCTCCCAGCTGCTGTGATGGCTGCCATACCTTCATGCCCCCCCAGCCCTGAGCTGCTCCTCTCAGTTGTGTCAGCACAGCTACATTTGTGGGGCAAATCCAGGAACCCCAGTTCACATTGTAGCCCCCACACTGGGGAAGCCAGCAACTTTGGGGACACAATACAAGGGGGTAGGGGTGGAGGGGGGGAAAATGTGTGTGAGTAACCTAGCAGCCATTTTAGAGATACTGAAAATTGTAATCCTGGAGAGAGTCTGAGTCTGGGGGTAGACAAGGTACGCTGTTTATCACTACCTAACAAAACCCAAGAATACATTTGATGAGCAATTCCTTCCTGCAGAAGTCTCTCATCGTGATTCCAGCAGATAGATATATTCTAGAGATTCCTGCTGGCTGGAGTGATAGCTGAGGGATCATGGAGGAACCTGTCCCCAGGACCAGAGAGCATCCTGACAGCTTCTTCCATGGTCTTCCCTCAGGTTAGGGAGAGAGCAGGATGTAAACAATTTCATTTTTTCCCTGCCTCTTTACTGCAGCCTCTCAGCCCAGCAGCCAAAGGTACTGTTAAATGTACTTAGGTTTTCTCTGGTGACATTTTCCCACCAAAAACCTGAACTTGAATACACCAGCCTGCTTTCCCAGAGGCCACAAAACAGGTTAGTAATGAGTTAGATCAAAATGTGGAGTGTTTTGTGTCCCACCCCCAGGCCCTGGCCTCCCTGTATGTAACTGCTATTGAAATATATTTGGTAACACACCAAACGTATTTAAAGGGATTGCGGAACTGGCCAATTTTCATGCTAATTAAAGTGCAGGAGATGGAAGTGAGCTGTTTGAAATACATTACAGCACCGAGGAAAACATATTGTGCGCTATCTCATATTTTTCAAGAGCCCATATTCAAATCCACTTTCAATCTGTGTGCACTGTGCTGCTGCTGTTGCTGCTGCTGCTGCCTGTGTTACCAATCCACAGGCAGCATCCATCCCGTCCCTGTGCCGGCCCAGCCCTTGGAATGGGATGGACCTGGATGCATAGCCCATCCCTGGGGACAGGGAGAACTAGGTCAGTGGCTTGGAAGGAGCTGGAGCACCAGGCTCTCACACGAGGGGAGGCAGGGAAGGGAGAAGATTACTAATCTCCACAGACAGTATAGCCAAAGGGGACAATGTTTGAATTTCCTGTGATGCTTACAGAGGATAGAGCTCAGACTCACAACTGTGCTTCTCGTGCAAGGGCTGGGGAAAGCGTGCTGTTCAGGTAAATGTCTGGGGAAAGGGAAATCTTGTGCAGAAAGTCATTTGCAGAGCATGTAAGCATCTTGTCTTCACTTCCCTGGATAGCTGGTTGGTTGGGTCACACCCCAGTGTCAAAAGTGGACAAGAGTTGGACCAGCATCTGAGCCAGGGGCACTGGTACAGCTTTTATTTCAGCTCCTTAGGGTACATGAGCTGTTCATAAAATACAGGGCAATTTACTTACCTGGCAGGTCTATTGGGACCAATGGTTGTGTCCTACTTGCTCAGATAAGTTTAGAAATTCATTTTATTTGGAGATATTAGATGTCGCCCATTTGTTTACACAAAGCTCCTTCCTCTACAGCAGAAGACCCCTTCAGAGTGCACGTTCACATGTATGATCTCGTTTCAAGTGTCTGGCTTGGGAAAAATCTGCATATAAATTGATAGGAATGTCTTTGAGTACTTCCCAAAGTAATGGTGCATGTGCTACAGCCCTCTGGGTTCAGCTCTGCATGCAGCTTTGCCTCCCAGCAGAGGGTGGCTGGCAGAGAGGGTGATCCTCTACATGCACACCCACACCTCTCCAGGAAGACTGTGGAGAGAAGGACCTATTTCTATGAAGACCCACCATAGCTATAGGACACTTGTCCATGCATGATTGCTTGGATGTAGGAATTATTTGGCTGTTTTCCTTGTTTTCACCTCCTTTCCCTCTCTCACTGACCTTTGGATACAGGGTCGACAAGTATATTTGTCCCCAGGGCTGGGAGCTACCAAGCTGCACTGTCAAAGTGCTGAGCAGCGTTTCTTCACCCTCAGGAGGAAATCTGCTTCTTTAAATATTTGTCTGACTCCCTGACAGCTCTTTGACAGAACATTTTGACTGTAAACTTCCCTGTTTACAGTAGCATTCAGTGGCAGAAGACATCTCTATCAGGGCACCCTCCCCTTAGCGAGCAAATCCTTATTCCTGGCTGGCAACAGATTCTCCTTCCCTATTTCAGTTCATATCTGAGTCTTTTCCCCTCTGTTATCTTCTGTGAGGACTTCATTTCCCAAACCAGAATTTGGAAAGACAGCTGCCCTGGGGCTGGTATGAAGATTGCAAAGGTTAGGTAGCAGCGGGTGAGATGATAAAAAAGATAGGTTCTTCCCACATGGACTCCACCAAAGGACAGAGGTGGTGGAACAATGGCTAAAAGAGCAAATCCCCACTCTAGTGAAATAAAGGCAAGTTTCTCTCTTAAATGTTAATTGAGAAGTTTTCCTTCTTTCCTTCAGAGTCTGGCAAGTAATGTGTGTGTGGGTGGAGGAAGACAGGAATTACCTAGCAAATCTGGGAACACCCTACAAACCCAGGGATCACGTGGTTTTAGAAGCAGCAGCTCTTAGGAGGCAGATGAGGTAAGCCAAGAAGACACGTGGGAGTAGGGGAATTAGGCAGCCCTGTCTCTGAAGCTGTTTCAGCTTTCTGGTGCTGGGTCCAGATGAAGTCCTTGCCTTTGGAGAGAAGCCACCACCAGATAGAGCAGCTTTCTGATTTAGCTCCATGAAGGTGAAGCAGATGACTGGTCAGTACAATAATGAATTTGAAAAGATGAGCCTGAATTAAGTCATCTCTTAATGAAGAGCCTCTGAAAAGATAGCCTGGTCTCATAAGCTTGTGGGAGACTAAGCCTTTTTAATAAGGGCAAAATCCAGATTGCCTCTGTGACACTGGAGATCACTGAGTACTTACACCCTGCTGCCTGGCAGTTTACAACAAGAGAAGTAAATAGGAGTGCTTGCAGGAATGAAGAGGCTGATTGATAAATGATTCCCATTGAAGTGTGGATCAGAACAACAGAGTAAGCAGGGCCTGTGCATCAGTTTCACTTGGAAGTCAACAGCATGGTGCTGCCAAGATTTCATCTGTGGTGTCTTCTCTAAGTGAAGGACAGCAGGACCTTTGCTGATGTTGGTGGTATCCTTGTTGCTTTGTCCTGCTGAAACAGAAGGTTGAGAAGAACCATCTATGCATGGTAAATTGAGCAGATTACAAAATCTTCCTCATTCCAAAGATGATGAGAAAGTTTGTAGTCCCAGAGGCTCAGTAACCTCAAGGTATCCACACTCAGCTCTTCACGTGCTTTGTGATGCTCAGAATGGAAGCACAAATACTTTTTTCTGCCACCAAAAGCTGTGGTTCTCTGGCAGAACCACAGATACTCATCTTCAGAGAAGTGCACTGTCACCCAAAGGAGGGAGAGATGATCTCCTACAGGTTTTCTGAAAGGCACTGCCATTGTTCAGAGTGCAAGTGGGCTGAGGAGCTTAACAGATGGCTGCAGTGAGACACGGACTCTCTACAGATGGTGAATTCATTCCCTCTGAGATCAGTGGTGGGCTGGATGACAGCCCAATATGGTTACAGACTCCAAAAGCCTGTATTACCCCCACACACCCTGTTATCATGACATTTTCCTCTTTGGAAAAGGCAAAGGGATTTAGAGAGATAGAAACAGACACCTACATGAGTAGGGAGAAAACAGTGAAAATGGCAGATGGCATAGAAACAGGTATGTATCCCTCTGAGAGGCTGTCAGCATGGGAAGAGAGGGCAAAGTAGCTATTGCTCACTAGCTTCCCTTGTGGACATCTCTTCCGTTCGTTCCAGGGACATCCAGAGGATGGGCACCCCGGTTTTCAAAACATAATTTTCATAGACAGTAAGCAAAATGACTGAGGATGACATCTCTGAGAAAACCTCCCAAGAAACCCCTGTCCCAAAGGACTTTTTCTTTAAGACAGTGGTCTCAATTTTAAGCACTGTTCCATCTCTGGATGGATTTTTGCCTTTAACAGAACCTTTAACAGACTCGATGAAATTATTGGAATTAGACAGCAAATGGGTTCCTGCTGTAAGCAGGATTTGAAGGGATGTCCACCTTATGCCCCCCACCCCATAACACAACACTAAATTTCACATCAAATGAACAGTTTATCAGGTTTTGTCAAGGGAAATAGTTTTGGTTCTTAGCTATTTAAAGGCCAAACCAGGAAATTATTTCAAACCAGAAATAGCATAAATTCTTTTGAAGGAGTTTTTTCTTTTTGTAATCAAGTCATGTTTTGAAGACAATCCTCCTCCCACTGATATTTCAGAAATGCAACATCAGAAGACATCACTAAGTCCAGGGTTTAGGAAGCCACATCTTCATTCGTTTCAGGATGATCTTGGGCTGTTTAATGGTTGTAGTGGGTAATACCAAGAAGCTTGGATGTAATTCCAGGTTCCACAGCAATGTGTAGGTCGGAGAATTATCTCAGCAGTCAGCATCCATTGACTCATAGAAAGCCTGACTCACAGCTATTGGTATCTACAAGAGTTCCTTTTATTTCTCTATTTCCCTATAAGTTTATAAGATTATACCCACCAGGACTAATGCCATATTATCTCAGGAGCAAGTTTAAATTCAGCAGGCTGGTATTCAGCAAACCTCCCAAGCTGGGTGAAGGTCTTTATTAGAATGCATCTACTGATAACTCCTCTTCCCAAAGCCCCAGGGCTTGTAGGCAGAACAGCACAGCCCTTGAAATTCACTTCCTTCCAGTTTTAACAGAGCATTTGCAAGGAAGTTTCACAAGAGCAGCTATTCCAAAAGACACTGCTGCTAGTTCTAGTGGCAGAATAAATCTTGTGATTCAGCATCCAACACCTTCTCTGGAAGCTCTGAAGCAACCCTAGAAATACTCCCTTTCCAAGAGGAAAAAAAAAGAAAAGAAAAGAAAAAAAGGAACAAGTCACTAGAAGCATGCAAGTAGATTTGTAGACATGAAAAAAAGCTAGAAGATATATCTTGCTGAATATAAACTTGCTGGTGCAAAGATCTTACTTTAAAATTGATGGAAAGGCCCCTTGTGTTGCATTGCTCCCTGGTATTAAAGTAGTGTTGGAACACCTTGCAGGATCGAGCACAATATGAATGGTAAGTCCTAAAGCTATATATTGAATTATGAAAATATCTCACTGGTACTATTGTTCCCAGGATGCTATATGACAGTGCAAGTTGATCCCCAGTGGCTTTGCCAACAGGTTCTGGGATTATTCCAGAGGTATTACTTTTAGCTTGGTCTCACAAGTCTGCTAAATACTTCTCAATATGAAAACCACAGCACCATGATGTCAAGGTGCTAAAACCACATGAGGAAAGAGTGGGACAGGGAAGCTTGAAGTAGAGAGAAGAGCTCTCCCCAGTCATGCTCCTTCACTCCTTCCCAGCTGTCTTGGTTTGCAAAGACAGGTATCTGACAGGGAAAACTGGAGTTTCCCTTAGAATGGAGAATGTAAACCCCTCACTCCCTCCAAATTATAATTTTGCAATTAAGGGCTTTCAGGCAAAGAATTGGGAATAAGAATAACAATTCTTTACTAGGAATATTAACAATACAAATGTAGTAGAAAACAAAACCACCCAACCAAACGAGCAAACAAACAACAATTTTGGAAAAACCTGACAGAGTCAGACCTACAACCTGACACCCTGTTGGTCAGGGTGTTGGAAGCAGTCCAAAAGTGAGTCCTCCTGGAGTGGCAGATGTGGTTCTCTTGAAATAAAGATGATGCTGTAGAACAAGGGTCCAGTGATGGTGAGAAGGGTCCAGTCTTCCTCCAGGAATTCAGTGGAGCCAGATATCTTTGTGTTCCTGTGTCTCAGCTTTTATTTAGGTAGGAATAGTTGGCTCCCCCCACTGGGTGGAGCATCTCACAATGGGACAATTGCTTGTGGACAATTTGCTTGTGGACAATTTCTTGGTGAGCCTTAATGGCCCATTAGCAGAAAATATTCCCCTGGAGGGAGGATGGGTGGTGAAAGAGATAAGAAACACTGCCCCACCTGGTTTTAACAGCTGGCCCATCATCCAAAGGCACCCGCCCCTCTCCTCCCAGAGTTACAAGAGATAAAGAAAAAAAACATCTCCCCAGCTGCTTTCAACATATGAAATAGAATACACATTTTTGGTTCCATAACCCAAGACACCACCTCTTTTTGTTCCAGGGTATTTCCCACCACCTTCCAGGGTTCACCTTTTAAAGCAGCCAAGCCCTGGAGCCATTGCAGCCAGGCATGCTTCAGCACAGCCACTATCCCTTGCTCTTAGGGAAAATCCTCCTCCCAAAGGACTGCTTCATTTATTTCATTTGTCTCCTTCCCATCTCCCACCCTGTCCTCAGGGGAATACAACCCAGGCAGATAAGCTAATGAGACAATTAGTTCTCTGCTCCCTGATTGAAGAGCCCTTTATTTCCTTAACCAGCCAAGCCAATTCTCAACATCATTGAGTGCTTGACTTTATTTTTGCAATGTGATTCATCTTCCCTCTTGCTCATATATAAACCTACCATAAAAGAGTGTTATTAGTGTTGCCAAGTTAAGCACTACTTGTTAGCAAACACTTAGACCTAAGCCTGTTTGGGGAACCTTAATTCACCCTCTTCCTCCTCCCACTCCACAATTCACCTTGCATGTGTATTTATCGAGGCCTTTAATAACCTATCACTGTAGCCTATCCTATAGTGGTGCACAGAAAGCCCATTCCACACTCAGCACATATATTGGGCAGTGATCTATGAGGAATGACCAGCTAAGGGATATTTCATTTGTGAGATATTTTAGTTGTGAGTAGCTTCCTCACAATTTGACTTGCCACCCACCTGCTCTTGCTTGTCTATAAAGAGGATTATTGCAATGTGGCATGCAAAGGTGGGTACAGCCACAATACAAGAATCATTGTGAAATGTAACCCAGCATGCAAAAACTCTGTCCTAAGACAGCACCTTCTGGAAGTGTTCACTACAAACTCTGGTAGAAGGGGAAGATGGATATCAGCAGAAAATTTAGGACCTACTCCCATTTCCCTAAAGATCCTCCCTCCCAGGTGATCATACAGCAGCCCTTATATTTGGAATCCATCTTCTTCTACCTTCAGGCCAGTATGAAAAGTAGATTCCTGAGGCAGTTGTTTGGCTAGGGCTGCTGTGTCTGCATGCTGGCTGGCAGGGCAGGCAGCAGTGCCTTGCTCCTCCTCTGACCCTGTGCCATGGAGAGAGACACAGCCTTTCAGAGCCCAAGCTCCTCCGAGGTGAGAGACGGGGTAGTTGGCCTGCTTTTGCCTCTCTATATGGGGAAATGCAACAGTGGAGTTCAGGGGGTCTGCAGGATTTGCTCAGTTGCCACAGAAGGTCCATGTTTTCCTCTCCTGCCTCTGCTACCCGCTCCTGCTGAGCCATACAGTTGTGAGACCATGTCACGAAGTACTATGCTGTAGTTGTCAGACTATTAGTCACTGATCAGCCTTTCCTTGGCAGCACCCTGTCCACCAGATTGGGAATAGGGTTTTTTCAGTTGTCCTCATTTCCATACCAAGTGGGAGAGACAAATGGCCGATTGTCTGTGCCTGAGGCAACCCTGCTAACTGTTGGGATGATGATCGATGTCCCTGCCTGACCGAATCCTTCAGCCCATGAGATGCTTTCCAGTCTTGCAAAACCTGTCCTCTATTCAACACTTCCTATTGCATTCTTGATAATTTAGCTATGACATCTCTTACTGATTTCTTGATGGAATGGTCCCCAATCCCAGTAAAAACTTACAGGGTGGCCTCAGAGACACATCTGCCTGAAACCATCCATGACCTCTCCCCTCTTGCTTTTAATTGCTTCTAAGGAGGGTTGCAAGAGGAAGAGGAAGGAAGGAAGCAAGCCAATGCTGAAGTTCTCAGTAGGTTCATCATTTGCATAGTCAAGTCTGAAAGAGAACTTGAACCCAGGATAACCTGAATACCATGAATTATTTTAACCCCAGACTTATTTTTTGTTCCCGGTTCTTCTAGCCATTCCTGAAAATTTACAAATATCCTATTGCATGACCAAGAGGAGGTTTCCTGAATACAAACACAGAACAAAATAACTGTCAGGTTTATGATGCATCACTCTATTTAGACACAGAAGTATTCTTGCCCAAAAATTTCAATTCAGGCAGAATGGTGAAGGCTTTTGCATTTATCTCAGAATTTACAAGCACAGGAACAGCTATAGGGCAGGCTCAGGTCTACAGTTCATGCCCTGACAGTCCATGGAAGGAGGCTCAATATGAAATAAATTCACTTTGTTTCCACTTGGGATCTCCCAGACAAGTAGATGGCAAGTTCAACTTCATCACTGAACCTCTTTCCTTTAAATGTGTGCTTGAGTGTATTAACTCCCCTCAGCATTGCAGAAGGCCAATAGGTGCAGAAGGACTTTTGTTGCAAAGATTCCAAGAACTGCTAACTGGTGATCATGCAGAACTGTAAACATTTGATTTTAAAGATATGCATGGGTGGAAAAAAGGTATTGAATTCATAAAATTGCAGTACATGTGCAGCTAGATTCAGTGGCCTCTGCCCAGTTGGGACTATAGGGAAATAAAGACCAAAAGTTTGCAGAAACAACTGAAGACCTTGGAGAGAAGCTTTGCTTTCTTCCATTGCTTGACAGATACAGCACAGCAAACAGTGAGTTAAGGCTTTTCCCTTGCTACACTGCAGCAAAAATGAGAGATTTAAATAGACTGAAAATGTAAATCCAACATTTACTCCATAGACATAGTGAAGCAGAGCGAAGGGGAGGGGAGTGAGGGAGGATAGATGATCATTGGATGTGTGAGAAGAGAGATGCATCACATAGTATATATTTTATATGTATTAATATTCATGCCAGTTCTTTCTTTTCTCCCTCCAGGCTCTGTCTGCTGCTTCAGTTCATCTATCCGGCTTCAAGAGGGAGATGGATCTTTCAGCCCTTTTCTGCAACTCTGAGCTAGAATCCAATCATCAAAATAGCATGTGGTTCCTTTCTCAGCAACGTTGCAGAGAGATGTTGGGACATCTACAGCTGGAGTCTCATCCTAAGACAGAAAGCAAAGTTTGCAAGATGGGTCATCCCATGCTCCCTATGAAGATCAGAGATGTGCTTGGCTGGTGACATTTTGGGAGAGGATGCATGGAGAGTGACACTGTTCCTCCTGAGTCCAGAGGGAGCACCCCTGCTTTTATGGAGGCACAGAGTTTTAAATACTGCTATCCCGTATCTGAAAGTCTGGTACAACACATGGAACAGAGTAATCCTGTGACAAGTCTTCAAATATTTGAGGAATTGAGGAATGAAGATAACCATACCTTTGGAAAAATATTGTACCTTCTGATGGCAGAATGGTGGTAGTCAAGCCAAAGTAAAAAGGCAGTATGGTCTTATACTTACTTGGAAACAAAGAAAGCCCTGCTTTTGGGGAAGGAGGAAGTCAGTTGTCCAGGGCACTTGGCTGTGTCTAAAAAAACATCAGCCTAGAGGCAACAGCATCAAGATCAAAAAGTAATATACAGGTTATAGTGCATGAGAAGAGAGTTTCAATTTGCTGAAAAGAAGATGAGGCTGAAGTTTATGCTTAAAGGCTGCTGCAGTATTTTCATTCCAACACTACTGAAGATTGTCATGAAAAAATCCATTTTCTGAACTCTGTTTGGAAGAGAGACAGTAGTAGTCCTGGAAGACTGATGTTTCCCTCAAGACTCAGGTGCTTCAAACTAAGAAAACTTGATGGCAGTGCTTAAAAAGCACTATGTGCCCCAAACAAGCGTCACAGCAGAGAAATAAATTACTCTTAACCAAGCCAAGGAAAGGTGAGACTTAACAGCTTTTTCGCTTGTCTTGCAAAGCTCTTCTACCTATCACACTGGTGTTCATGCCTAAGGACTCCCTTGGGAGTTCTTGCTTTCTATTTGGGAATCAAAAACCTGGACTTTGATGAGGAAAAAACTGCCGAATATTTTTCATGGAGAGCAATTTAATCCAGAGGAAGACAGGTACTGTGTGAAGCTCAGCGCATACGTGTGTGGAGTCCAGCTCTGAGGGGCACTCCTTCTGGAACCCATCCCAACGTGGTCAGTGGAAGCAGACCCACACCATGGAGTCTCTTCAGAGAGCACCAGGGAACCAGGTTTAAAGGCATGGCACTAGCTGCACCTGTGTTTATCCAGCCGAGCACAAAATGTTTGGGCATGTAGTATGTATGTGCACTTTCCTAAAATGCAGTGAAGAGAAAGCCATTTTGTATTTGTAAGGAGGACTCGCTCTTTCTTAGCAAAGAGTGACTCACGTACGTACTACAAAGGATTGGTCTTCCGCCATGGAACAGCTCTTCTGAACTTTGGAATGCAGAAGCTGGATTTTTGGTAAGCTGGACTGGGTAAAAATCTCTGCCCCTCTTTATCTTTGGGCATAGCAACCAACAGATGTGTCCTTATTTTTTTGGGAAACTGTACAGAAGATTTACCATCATTCTTCCCACAGAAACTGACAGTGTTCACAAAATTAGCATCCAGGAGATAAAAGTTCAGACCACAACCGGCTGCCAATTCACATAGCGCAATTTAAGTCAGTGCCACTTTACAGGAAAGCTTTTACAGGAAGTGCTCAGGAAGGTTTTTTGATCTATGGATGTAAAGTGAGTACTTTTTACCCTTGCCATCATTTGGTACAGAAGGAAAAGATTTTTAGCCTACCATGGAAACATGGATTTGTCAGTGCAGTTTGTATTACAGTCACATCCACGGCCTCCTACTGTGATAGATGCTGAATAAACATGCAAGTGAGAAGTCCACGCCACCTAACAAAGATATCCAAAGGGAAAGAAGTGAAACAGCTTGTCCAACACCATGAAGCAAAGCAGACACAGAAAGCAGCACAGACTGCTTAGTCACATGTACGACTTTGTGGAAGTTGTGTATTTAGTGAGGTTATAACTTTACAAACACATGCCTTCAGACAAAGGCACGCTGCTTCTCCTGCTACTGTCAACCAAAGACATATTTCCTGATGAGTTCATTACTCCCAGTGGATGTCTTAAGCAGTGTCATCCTTACCTGTAACTCCTGGAATCCAGCCTAATTCAAGTATGCCAAATCAGAGCTGGGTATGAAGTCTTTCTTGCAGCCCTAGAACACCACATTCACACATTTCACGATGATCAGCAAAGTCTGGTTTCCTCTAGGCAATGTTCAGCTGCAAGAAGCTTCTCTGCATTTTAGTAACAGGTGCTTCATATTGCAATCTTTGTATCAAAAGAAAGTAGAACTCTGTTTTCTCTCCATACTCCTTTGCAAAAAAAATTGGAGAAGTTTAAAAGTTCTCAGTGAATGAGAGGAAGGAGAAGGTTCTGTAGACAGAGCATGCTCCTTTTGCCTTATATCCTAAGCAGGCAAGATAAATGTCATGGTGATTAATATTTATTTTCCTCAGCCCAAAATGAATAGGAATTTAATTCTCAAATTAAATTGAAGAATTTGAAAATCTAAAATATGTTTTACTGAACACATTTTATTTTAACCACTTTTAAAACCTGTATGAAAAAATATCCAGTCCTTTGCTATACTTGGCATGTATTTCCACACTGACGAAAAGCTTCTAAAAGACTTTTTGAAAATGCTTTTTCCTTGAAATTTTTAAACATACCAAATGAATCCCTCAGGCAATTTTTTTTTCCAAGTCAGTATTTTCTAGTGGAAAAAGATTCCCATTTTAACCTTTCATTAATAAAATTTCTAGCCTGACTGAACACTCTTAGCTAAGTGAGTGAATAGCTCGCTTCAGGAACCATTAATCCAGACCTGATGTGAACTGGTGTCTCTCCAGTCCGTGGCTGTACACTGAAAGAAGGTGTCCCTGTGTCTTGTCTCTGCTGCTGAACCATGTGGTGTTGGTGAAAATGTTGGTGGGGGGCTGTGGGAACAGGAAAGGGCAGAGCAGGCGTGCTCTGGGGAGAAAAGCACTTGAGTTGGTCACACATGTAGGCTGGTGGACAGGGTGGCTGAAGCTGAGCTTAAAACTATGCTGACAAAATTAAGGCTAGTGGAAAATGCTTCTGAAATACAGCTTCCAGCTGCATGGTTACATTCTTATTTGCAATTCCTCACTCCCATGGTGTTAGTGAAGGAAAAATCAGTTTTACTGATATGTTGGTGTTTGTGGTTGATTTTGAGTTCACTAGGCAAGAGCTTAACTAGTTCATTAACTTCTGGAAAGCACAGCTACTAAAAGATTCATATATATGTAGAGGAAAATAAAATCCTTTTTTTTTTTAAATCTGTGACAAGCTTGATCTTGAAATATTTCTTAAAAATATATTCAGCCTCCTTTTAAAAAATATTTCTCCCCTTGTGTAACTCAGAAATAGCCAGATCAATTTTGTGAAAAAGCCCCTAACAACTTCTAAACAAATCCTTTGAGCTTAGACTAAGTGTGAGCAATTTCATTCTGAAAGAGGAATCACTTGGAGAATTCAGAGGACATAGAAGCAGAGACTTGGATGCTGCAACCCTTTCAAGCTCCGCATTTGGTGTGCACTGCTGGCAGAGGCAAAAAGGAATCTGCAACTGAATTGGCCTGCTGTCAGGGGATGGAATTTTGCTTCCAGAGTTTTCAGTACCACTAAAAAGAAGAAGAAGACAGAACACCAGAAACAAGCCTGCATGGGTGCACAGAGGGATTGACTCCCTGCAGAGCCAGCAGTTCCCTGAGGATGGCTGACCCTGGAGACCTGATTTAGCAGGGCACTTGTCCCTCTGGCACCAGCCCTGCTGCCATGAAGCCTTGTGTGTGCATGGTGAAAGGTCCAAGGCCACCACCTGGACAGTTGCCTGCCATCAGATTTGTTTTCCATGGGAAGCATCTGTAAACTCGTGGTGGGAGAGGACACAGCTGCCCCAGAGCACAATAATTGGGTTTTCCTTTCTTACTCTGCTCCCTGTACCTGCCCTGGCACGACTCATTCACAATACTTGGGAACAAAACTCTGCAGCACAGTTCAGTTTGGGACTACACTGAGTGATGGGTCTCCTGCAGATGGCCTCGTGATGTACTACAGCCAGTGCTAGGCAAGTGACAGAACGCAGCAAGACAGTGTCGCTGAAACCCCATACAAAGGATTACTTGTAGCCTTCATATATCAAGCCAACAAGAGCAGGCAGAGAGAGAGGGTTATCTGAGCAGGTGTTTTCAGATTAAGTTTGAAGGGAGATGGAAATGAGGCACTGCAAAGCAGTTAGCTCTCTGCAGCCACAAGATTACGTGAACAGGTCTCTGTTTAGCACATGCTGCTCACTGTCCCACTATGAAAGACTTCAACTCCATAGTGATCTCAAAGGGACAGCTGCAGCCATCCAGTGTGTTGTGTACAAAGCCTTCCCTGTAACATCCAATTCTTATCTCAGAAGCCCAGATAAATTTCATCCCAGTTCTCTAGACTAGTGGATCTTGATCATCACAAGCCCTGTGGCTTTCCTCATAAGCTATGCTCTTACCTTTAAGCATGGCAGGATTTGTGGGAGCTGCTCTTGGGCTGCTGTCAAGAGTTACATTGTTCAAGCCTCTCTACTACATGCAAGTCTAGAAAGCTTCTCCCTTCACATCCGGCAGGTTTGGAGCCAGCACTTGCACTAACAAATCTGAGCACCTCAGCTTCTGCTACATTCGGACTACAACTCTGAGCATCTCGGTTTGCAACAAACTGAGCCATTCTGCCCCTGTTAAGACATTGCTCAAGAGAGGAATTCAGCACTTTACTCAGGCTTTTCAGCATTCATCGCAGGATTATTCTATGCATCCATAGCTGCAGGGACAGTAGGATGTGGAAAAGCTGATACTTGAATGAAGTGCTGAGTTTTGAGTGAACAAAAAGCTCATTTGCCTAAAGTGGGTGTGTTTGTGCTGCAGATAGTTTGAAGCCTTTGATGTGATAACTCGGGAACAACTTGTTCTGAAACCATTCACTTAGTGAAGGCATATGGAAATACAGTATTCTTGCTCCCACTGTTTGCTTCTCTTCCAATACAGCAATAAGCACTAGCTAGAACTGGAAATACGTAGTTTGGCATCTTGCTGGAGATCCCATTCCTCCAGGGAAATGGGTATATCCCCATTTTCCTACATGTGAGCTGAGTACAGAAGGCAAAGGCCCAGAACACCAGTGAATAGCCTCACAGAACATCCCTCGGAAATAGTACTTTCTGTGTCAGACACGAAATCTCTCTCCTCATGGTAACTGGTGGGAAAAGAGAGAGAAAGGATCATTGGGACTAGAGGAGCATCTCACTAGATTTAGAGGACTTCAGCAAAGCCCTGCTTACTGGCTGATTCTCAGGAAGCTGGAGCTTTGGAGGTGGCCCAAGCTGGGATATCACTGGGCAGACCCACATTCTTACACTGCAAAAGAGATGGGAAGGAGCTGAGGATGTGTCTGCAAGGATTTCTTCTCTTTGCTGTGGAAACTCAGAGGCACCAGTCCTCTCTGGGTACTTACCAAAGAGCTGCAGTTTCCTTGTGGATCAGACTCTGTGCTGCAGAAACCTCCTGTCCGTTTGCAACTCCTAAACCACGGCACGGGGAGCTGTGGGTGGGAGAGTAAAGGAAGCTCTGGCAGTACGTGAGGAGGAGTCACTGAGCTCTGCAGAACTTGTCTGACATGAGAGGAAGGATGTGGCATGGAAGGTCAGAGTCCCTGTCCCCACCCTCCAAGAGGGGACAGCTGTGCAAGACAGTGATTCACAGAGCTGCTCATGGCAGTGAGGAGGGAGGCAGCGGCGAGCTTGCCGCGTTTGTCCTATTTGCAACACGCTCCAAATCTGTGCTGATTTAAGATCAACAGGGGACAGTGATGACAGACCTGTGTGACCTGACAGCACTCTCACTTTGCCTAGACCACTCAGGGAGTACAGCACAGAAGGCACACACTAAGTCACTGCAGATTACAGGCTAATGATATGACACCTTGTGAGTTGTCAAGTATATTGCCACTGCACCTGCCCTTAGGCAGAGGAGGCAGACGTGACCCTGTATGCATCTAGCAAGTGCACCAACTGTCCTCAGCTATCAAGGACAGCCAGCAGAACTAAGCAGCTCCTTTCCCAGCTCATATAAATTGGATCAACTCCCCTCTGCTGCTGCTGGCTTTTGCCTACAGTATTAAGCTACTTTGGACCAGAGAGCCATCCCCCCTCCCATACCGCTCCCACTGCTGCATCCATGGCAACATTAGGAGCTTAACAGCAGACAATTCAGCCAAAGCCACCCGCCACTTCAAAGCACACTCCCCAGCTTGAGAATTCTTGTCTATTTTAGAGTCTCCAATGTTGCTATCATCAATGGGACATCATGAGTATGGACAACAGAGAGTACAAGGAACAAAAAGCTCGACACCACTCCTCTGTCAGTTTACTGCTAGTCTCCAGCCCGAAGGCAAACCATTATTTAGTCAAGGAGGAAGAGCACAAGCAGCAGCAGACAGCATTCCCCTGCACACTCTCCTTTTGGCAGGAAATTCGAATGAGCAGGAAAAGATGGGGTCATGAGAGAAAGTCTGGTAGAACAGATAAGAGCAAGAAGTCAAAAGCTGGAGTAATTTCATACGAATAGTCCAGGCTTGCTCCCAACCATGCAAATGAACATAAGTAATATGTCCTTTCACTAGCAAAGCATTAACTCTTTAGCCATCAGTGACCATCTTGCCAGCCTGCACAGCTCCCAGTCACCTTCAGTGAGGAATTATGCCTATATTCATGCTCATTCTCAGTTGAAATGGGATGGTCCTAAGTGTAGGTGACTGTTCCAAGCCCATATTTTTCCCACCTCTTTACTACACCAGGTATCTTGTATGTGTATGATATTTTGAGATAGTCAGTGCAAGACAGTGAACACTACGATGTTGTATGCTGCAGAAGCACTCTGAGTCCTTCAAGCCCTGCAAACAAAGACTACAAGCACCAGATACCAAACTTAGAACCATCAACTACAATCAGTATTTTCCTAGTACACTCACCTAGGAGCTAATAGCCTGAAGTATAACTCCCATTCCCCTCAAATGTAGGTAAAGAAAACATGGAAGCAAAGGTACCAGCAGCTTAAACCTTCCTAAAAGCTAGAAAAGTCAAGTATGGAGGTCTACAACAAATATTTTTATTATTTGCAGTAGATGAATGACACCTGTGTAACAAGTCTATTAGTAAAGTTTTGCATTTCTCAATAATTTTAATGCAAATGTTTCAAACATAGTACTCTGACCTCCAAAAGTAGATATTTTTCAGCCCAAGAACTCCCCAAGACATTATTCCAAGAATCCGTATCACCCAACTTGGAAGAAATAGAAATGTGGTGAAAAAAAGACCCTCCTAGGCCCTGTCAGTGAGTTGGATTAAATATTTCTTTCATTCTGTAATTATTACTCTGTCTCTGAAGCAACACTGTAAGAATCAAAGATTTTTTTTCCAGGAATATTTTTGCACTCCAAATAAGTTATGAAGTCTGAAAGCTAACTCAAAAGCCAATGAGAAAGAATGAAAAAAAAATAAAAGCCACATCATTTTCCTTTTCAGAAGAAACAGAGATTAAATGTAGTAGGTACAGTTCAGTAAAGTCTCCCTTCAGACCCCTTCTAAAAATTAGCATATCTGACACTGCAGTCTTCACATCACTAGTTTTAATTCCAGGTTTACATCTCTGCTGTCACAATTATTTCCATGAATGTGTCAAAATCCACAGTGTAATAACTAAGATTCCATTCCTCCTCTAATTTTAGAAGTCCAAGCCTCAGAGACGTCTTCTCTGTTGATTAGAGGTTTTTTCTGTTCAGTTCATTGATCACAAGGGCCATTTACAAGACTCTGAGTTAACTAAAGCTGATTTCAGTCCACAAAGAGCTATCATGTTCTCAGGTGAGATACAGCCAGGGAGGAGTAACCCTGTGCACCAGTAGGGGTTGACTTGACGGAGAGCAGCTCTGCAGAGAGAGACCTGGGAATCCTGGAGGACAACAACTCCCTTCCAACACAGGAAATTCTATGATTCTATGTTTTGTGAGGATTGGAGCATCTCTATTACAAGGAAAGGCTGTCTAGTTTCTCTGTTTAGCCTGAAGAAGAGAAGACACAGAGGAGATCTTACCAATGCATGGAAATATCACAAGGGTTGGGGTCGAAAGGATGGGCACAGGCTCTGTTCAGTGCTGCCTGGTGACAGGG
Source organism: Phylloscopus trochilus trochilus (assembly GCA_016584745.2). Lineage (NCBI taxonomy): Eukaryota > Metazoa > Chordata > Aves > Passeriformes > Phylloscopidae > Phylloscopus > Phylloscopus trochilus. The sequence goes on from WQNJ02000012.1 coordinate 28,189,010, forward strand.
CAAGGGACAGAGGGCACAAACTGGAACACATTAAGTTCCATCTAAATATGAGGAAAAAAATGCCTTACTGTGAGGGTGACTGAGTACTGCAACAGGGCAGCCATGGAGTCTCCTTCTCTGGAGATACTCAAACCCAGCCTGGACACAGTTCTGTGCAAGCTGCTCCAGAGAACCTGTTCTGTCAGGGATGCTGGACTAAATGATTACTAGAGGTCTGTTCCAACTTCAACCATTATGTGATTCTGTAATTTCACATTGAATACAGACAAGATGCTCTGGGAACAGACCCAAGGAGAGAAAAGTAGTTTACCTAGACAGACTTATCATCAAGTACAAATCTAACCAGACCCCTGAGCCAACCCTTGAGAACGTGTCTTACTTATGGCAATGACCCTAGCAGCCACTCCCAATAAACCCAGTCTAATTGTTAGAATCAGGACCTTGATTATAAACCATTTAACACCAGTAAACCCTGGGGCAGCTGCAGTGACCAGAAAGCAGATTAGACGTGACCTTGAGCAAAATTTGCACGTTCTTTGGTTCTGCAAGTGCTTGGTAGATCACAGAAGCAAAAACACCATTTCACACTGACTAGGAGGACACAGTTCACAGCTCACACCAGTGAACTACAAAGTTTACAGCCCGGGGCATCCGGTGGTTGATGGTGCTGAATTGTTGGTGTGCCTGAATTACTGATGGCCTTATTAAAGTTGTGCTCAGGCTGGGGACCATCCACAAGCAGCAGGTTGGAGGCAGTCACTCCACTCTTTCTGAAAGCTGTCCTTGTCATACCAGGTGATGTCACAGGGGACTCTGCTCCTCTTTTAATTTGCCTATCCACTTACAAATCATAATTTAAAATACAATGAAAACTTCATCTTAATATTCCTTCTTAGATACGACAAAGAGGGTTTTTTTGGGCTTTCAGTTCTTTTTTTTTATTATTATTGTCCTCTGTAAGCATTGAAAATACTCGAAGATAGAACCAAACACTCAGACTGGATCTAAGCAGACCTAAAGCACAGATGATGCATTAAATCCCAAAAACTACAGCTCCATCTGGATTTGGTGCTAATTCACATATATTGCTTATACATAGCCTTTAACTGAAGATGTTGAGCTCTAATATTGTTATTATTTTTAATGATAGTTTAGGGGATTGCTAATGGAGTAGTAGAGCCTTTCAGAGCCAGGGTCAATCCACATTTGGCATGGAAGTGCCTGAAAGTCATTGAAGTCCAGTAACAGGAAGAAAGACACAGCAGGGATAGAAAATATTTGAGAGATGATCACCCACAAACTTCAAAGCCCTCTTGCCTTTTTTCTTCATCACTTCCCCATCAGGAAACATGCCAGAATATAGAGTATAGAATCACAGCCTTGATCATAAATAACCTTTGAAACTCTCCATAAATAACTTCTGAAATTCTTGCCATTCACTTTCTCATTTATACCTTGCAGGTGAAAGACCATTTGTACAGCACTTCTGATAGAACCCCTTCCCAAACTTTGAACCTGTGCCAAACGCTCCCTGGGAGGGAAATATAACCCAGAGAAGTATGAGCACAAAGCACTCCTCTTCCCTGTTAGCTGCTTTTGCCAGTCTCTACTGGACAACAATAGTACTGGGACAGCAACTCCAGACAGAAGCCCATATACAGTCTTGGTGACTCTGCTAAACCAGAAAGATTATTTGACCATCAGAAAAAAAGAATGAAGTGAGAATAAACACAGCAATTTGGTTTAGAGAGGAAAGACATTTGCTAAGCCTATTTCTCACTCTTTTAGTGGAAGTTCTCTCCTCCCTTTGCCCCACTGCCCCCACAAGCAAAAGGTTTCCCAAAGAGGCCAGTCCCACATTAATCTCACAGCCTCGTTGCTCTTTTCCAGACATAATTCTGCTGGCTCTGCACATCCTGCCTTCTTGTAAACCTCCCCCCCACCACCCAAGACTATCCCTCAGAGAAAGAGGAACCCCTACCTTTCCACACTGCCCCCTCCTCTGCTGTCAGTAGTTGAATTCAGGGTCCATTGGAGCTGAAGGCTTGGGCTCTCTTCCCTGTCTCCAGGGTGGCCATTCACAAACCAGTCAGGGAAAAGCCCAGTCTGAAAAGCCCAAGCTACCCTTGAGAAGAGAGGGAAAAAAAAAAAAAAAAAGGATTGGAGGTTCAGGCTGTAGAGGCTACACCTACAGTGCAGATCTCCATCCCAGAACACCTATGCTGGGAAAATCTTTTAAAAGACTGAACTAGTGTCTTATTGCAGGATTCATGCCCAATTATTAACCTTGTAAATATTTCAGGTTACACAGCATATTATACCTTCTGTTTATTGATATGCCCATAGATTATTAATCTTTCATGACACTAATTAATTATCATAGTGATTTGGCAATTATCTTCTGTAAAGTTTGGCTGGGACCAGGTGCAGCCTCTCTCAGTGCCTGTAAAATGTGTTCCAGATCCTTGCAGAATGCCAGATGAAAGATATGGCTTTATTAGATCAAAACTGGGCTGCTGACACCTCTCCCAGAATATGTATTGACAGCCTTGCTGTCTTAAAAGGTACAGACTGTATGGAACAGCTTATAAAAACCTTGGATGCAGAAGCAAAGAAAAATATGCATAGATTTAACACATATCACTATGCCCTTTTCATATTCCCACGGAGCCTGGAATTAAGGCAGAAATTTCATCCCAGAATCTGGTTTATGGATGGCCTAGGGATTTCATGGAGGCATTTGTTCCAGAGACACGACTTAGTCCTTTCTTCAACTGGAGAAATCTTATGTCATGCACTGCGGAATGTGGTTTACTAATCACCGGCGCTGGTTTGAATGGCTCCATGGATCAAAACTGACTTTACACAGGGATGCCAAGAGCATTTGCCACTCTCCAGCATTGATCATTAGGACACTTTGCTTGTGAGGATCACACTGGGAGTCATTTCTTTGATGTGTGCAAATGCGGGAAAAGAGCTGAGGCTTTTACAGGAGCTGCTTGACTACAGGTAAAGAATGCTGCAGCTTCGGGGAGGGCCATTGCAAGACAATTAGAGCCTGCTTGTTCTGTCTTCCTATTTACAGGAGGAGTATAGCTCATGCTGTTTAGGCAGGGTGTAGATTTTGTTTCTGTGCTTTGGAAAAACTCATCCAAGTGCAGCTATCACAGGTCCTTTTCAGCAGGAGCTAACTTTAAGCTCTGTTCTTTTTGTTCCCTATCACCACCCCTTTCTTTTCTGCTCTCTTCACCCTCTGTAAGGTAAGCTAAAGCTGTGCCATTGTGATGGTCAGTAGTCACTCTGAGCCAAACGCCTGGTTATTTTGAAATCAGTTGTGAGCATTTCCACCGACTGAAATTGTAAGAGGATTAGGCTTGTATGCAGTCAGCTCCATTGAAGCACAGCAGACATGTTCTCCAGCTCCTCAAAAACACGTGTAATAATTTGTCTGGCTGTGATTGCTGCATTCTCTTGGAGATGCCACAGCCCTGGGGAATAGTGCACTTTCCACCCCTGCCTATCTTTCTAAGAGGGCTCTTGCTCTAGTCCTTAAGAGAACAGTCACAGACTTAAGAAGACTTTGGATTAACTCCTCAGCCAGTGTTTTATTGCTGGCCATGTCCACATTGCCTGTAAGTATTGACAATGGGTTCATTATGGACTGAGTGCTGCACAGACTTTGTAATCCTGCAGTCTTTAGACCTTCTGGGCAAATGTTCAGCACACTTGGGGGGTATTTATCTCCTTTCACGGCTGATCAACACAGAGAATATGGCCATTGAAGCAAGTTCAGTGGTCTATGCCCACATGAGGTGGCTGAACAAGAAACCTGTAGCTCCATTCCTGGCTGATGACTGAGCTACCCAGTCTGCAGCCAAATGATTTCCTGCATGTGTGTTCTGCACCTCTGCTGTCCCTGTGCCATCCATCCTCCTCCTGAGTGTCCATCAGCATCATCAATCCCAAGTTCGTATGACAACACATTCCTGTAAAGCCCATGAGTGAAAATGCGCTTGGCCACAGTGCATGGAAGCATGTCCATGGATGCAGGAAGAGGACACAACAGAAATCTGCAGAGAGGGTAACCCCACACTGAGCTATCTGAGCTTCTGGCTACAGCTTTCAATTGTGAAGTACACAGCAGCATCCTGGAGAGGAAGGGGTGCTGCTAGCAGCCAAACTCCTGGCTGCAGCTTTTCACTCTGCTACAGAAAATAAAATCCCTGGGAGAAAGAGGAGCCTTGGAGACAACATTACATTGAGATGTTGTCTTCAGGAAAAGTCATTCTTGGATTTTGTTTTTTCATGTTGGTAACAAAGAAGTTCAGGTGTGAACAGCACTGTCTGGGACTTCCAAAAGCCAGTACAGATGAACAATGACTGCTTTGTCCCTACGAAGTTGTTAATGGAGGTTACTGGTGCCACTTCTGGTGAGCTGAAGTTCTCACTGTACTGATGTAACATGTAAATATTTGAGTGGCTTTGCTTTTTCAGATGAGCTCCCACTGCCCTTCATTTTGGAGGCAGAGGCAGCACATCTGGCATTTGGAAAAACAACAACATCAACAGCCCCCCTCACATTATTAATATTTAAAAACTGTCTCCCGCACATGAATAGAGAAAGTTTATTATCATTTCTAATTGCATAGGCCTGTGTAATGGGTTTATGTAACATGTCATCTTTTCTACCGAGCTCACCACTATATGCTTTGAGAGCCTTGGAAACATTAAATAATTTAGCCTCAAAATACCCCCTGGTGGTGTGGTTCAGTGTCATTTGTCTCCATTTTACAGATGGGGAACCAATGCAAAAAACCTTCCAGTGGTCTCCCTAAGGTCACTCCAGGAGCTTTTGGCAAAGCCTCAAAATATTATGTCTCTACAATTTTTTTTTTTTTTGCTCCTGAAAGAAAAATACTCTGGGCCAAAGCAAAGCTCACAAGTACTGAAGCTGGGTTTTGGAGATATTACAACCTGTAGTCAGATTTCACCTTGTTGCCTAGAGCTACAGAAGATCTACACAGAAGAAGTCTTAGGCTGGGCTAAATTGTGGCTTGCATGGCAGAAATGTAAGTAGGATTTAGTGCTTTAAAAGTGAACACCAAAATGACGAACTGATAGTTCAGCCTAAAAAAGGAAAATAACATCATAAAGAGTGGTAAAATGGCTTTAAAATGTAGAGACTAGGGAGAGCACTTTTCTGTTTCATCCTGATGTAGCAAATAGGTTTGACTAAACCACCTTTCTTAGTATTCTACCCTGTCCTTAGGGAAAAATCCTTGCAATAAATAAACAGAGAACCTGGGTAATGGAGGAGTTCTAATGAGATATTTTCATAAAAAAGTTTTTAATACACTGAAATATTTCACTTTGACATTTCCTAAACAAACCTTAACCTTTTCATACTCTTTTAAGAATTGATCAACCCAGCAGAAAAACCAAGAAAATATATGTATATATTTTAAAATGGAATTAAATAACTCAAAACAAAACATGACATTGACATTCAAAGGAAACACTGGACACGTAAATTAAATTTCTCGGGCTACAGTGAAATAAACAGCTTACTTCCTGATCCATGCCACATTTTCTGGTTTCATCCAAACCAGATCTTTTTTTACCTGCATTTTTGGCTTGATCAGGAAATTAATTTCTTTTCACTCAGTTGACTTCTTGTTTTAAATTTCTTTTTAATCCTTCAAGTATTGTCCAGCCATGTCCACACATGTCATCATAAGTCTTTTTTTGTCATCTCTTTCTTTAAGGCAGTTTAAACTACAAGCTTATATGGAACTCGCTGTGTTAAGGTTATACTGGCAGTTCAGATCTGGATCTGAAATCTGTGGATTGCTGCACCTCAAACACAGTGGAGTGATATATTTCAGTCCTGAGGGATCTGTTGGTTACAGCTCGTGAAGTGCAGCATTGTGCCTATACCTGCATCTCAATCCCAGCCTTTTCTCTTAAAGCATCCACACAACAAATGCAACCACAATAATTCAAGGTCCTACAGAGGAAGTGGTAGGAGAAGCAGCTAATGAAAATGGAGTAGCATTAATAAGGACCGAATGCAGCCTAAATGTCAGAAAATAAAGAAGATTATTCAGCTTGGGAACAACATATTCCATTTTGTGGAATGTATAACCTTGGTAAGTAGCCTATAGGTCTGTACCAAAACTCTTGGCACGCTCCCAGCTTTCATTGCTCCACTCTCAGAGACCCCTTGGAGCAGTTCTCAGTGCACTCCTGTCAAACATCTGGTGGAAGAATGTGAACCCAGATGCCTCAGATTTAGACCTAGACAAATCTGCTTTAATCCCTTGCTTATGCTGAGCCCATTAGATGAGGGTGGCTCATCTCTTGGATATGATGGGCTTTGTGGATGAAGAACAGATTGTGCAAGCTGAACCCAAGGAAGATGGAGATTATGCTGGCAGGCAAAAGAAAGCACTATGAATAGTTTATAGACCCTCTGTGTCAGCCTTTCCATACTGTGAACAGCCACAAACCGTCTGTTCAGGCAGTGCTCCAAGAAAAGTCCCAGAGCCCTCTGTCATGGACAGAGCACACTGAGGCAGAGATCTCTGCCATCCCCATTTGGCTAGAAGGCTCCTTTCCATCCCGGCACAACGTGTCCTGGCCTTGGGTAGCCAGGCTTTTGTCACCTTCTGTTTGGATTACAGGACTGTGATGACCCTTTGGAGAGTTCAGCTGATACAGCTCCCTGCAGCAATATGAGCAACTCTGAGCGTGTCTTTCTTGTCCTCTGCTGCCTGTACTGACTCCCCTCAGAGCTCACAGCAACCTTCTTCATCTTGTTCTTTGTCTTCATAGACTGAGCCCAAGATACTATAAACACTGCAGAAGGCACCAGCTGCAGATGCTGTTCGTTGCCATTTTCAGGGTCTGTCATTACAGGAATACTTTATTGATCAAGTGATGGAATTTTCTTGGTACCAAGGGATGATAATGAGACAAATATTGGTATTTCTATGGGTGGTTCTTCCACAGATAGCCCCTTATGAGTTTTCATTCCTGGTACCAGGTTTATTTCTTCAGCACTGCTAATCTTGGGTATAAATGTGGATTTGCTGTCTACATGTACTTAAAAAGAGAAGGAAAAAAAACCAAAGTGAAAATCATTTTCTGTCAAAGAATATTTAAGTCCTAAAATCAGATGGAATGTGCTGTTCTGCCCATGGGAATAAGTAATGCCTTGTTGGTGCCAGTGCATACTCTTCTGGAAAGTGCCTAAATCCTGCAATAAGGATGGAAGCAGAAAACCAGCATGGAGCAGATGCTTGGATATTAGGCTGATATTTGCGTAAGTGCTCAGATGCCCATCTGTTTTTCCACAGTATCTCTTCTTGACTGGAAGCTCACTGCTGCAGTGAAAACACATTCTCCCAGTCCACTTTGACAGAGACTCAGAGGCTGGTGCTTTACCTGGCATGTGTTGTACCTCAGAGAACGCAGCTGGTTATTGTGATTCAGCTCATGAACACAACTGGTTAAGCCAATGTCTTGTGATTTACAAGGGAAGCCCACAGCAGCTTCACAAACAGTCCCTTCTCCTAACACTTAGGGTTTGCTCAGGCCCAAAGCCACTTTTGGGATACTACACAGAGGATGCTCTTATCCCACTTTTTCAGTAACATGTCCTGTCCCTCCCTTAAAACTGAAAGAAGTTCTAATTGTGAGGGGGATGAGATGAACTTGGTTGAAAGAATCTGTCTTTCTGAGCAGCGTGGATCACGTTTTTGTCTTAGTCTTCTTTTACTGGTCCTACCTACTTTTTCTGGTCACAGACTGTCCTGAATTTTCTCAATCTAGTACCAGTTTCCAGGCTTATAAGGTTGTTTCAAACCCACAAGTTCTCTGTGTTTTTGGAACTAGGTATGAAATTATGGTAGATGCAACTTAGTCCAAGCTGCTGATGTTCCAGTCTTAGAGTTTGGAGAACTGGCTGTAAACAACAGACCATCTTTCACTCCTTCCAGTGACAACTCATTCTCTCTTTCCACTCCTGTATTATGAAACGTCTTTCTGCAGAGCTAAAAGATATATATTCTGTGGGTGGGAATAGGTGTTTACAGCAATGCTGGCTGTTGAGAAACTCTAAGAGAGATGGATCTTTGCATGGCAGGAAGGGAATATATCCTGACACAATGACCTCGAATAAAAATGACAAGTGAAGTCCTCTTTCAGCACAAAGTGATGTCCCCAGAACAGGTATGACACAGTTAAGCAGATCCTAAAAGCTTGGATAATACTGCAGAAAAAAAAAAAAAAGTCACTGATAGATACCTGATTTTTTATCCTTACAAACTCTGTCTTTCAACATGGGTACTTTTCAAACACACTTTACAAGAATGTGGTGTGATCAGTTCTTTGTTGGTATTTTTTTGCCTTTCTTTTGTCTTCTGAACACTTTAAAGGCCAAATGTATTTCAATGCCTTTCAAAGTCTTTCACATCATGAGAGACACATCTGTAGATTCGTGCAAACTGAAAATGGGTGAAATATCACATGCTTCATTGGAACAACTGCAAATAGTCAGAGCTGAAATGAACCCCAAATATTCTGAATAGGCCATTTTGACCAGTAGTCGTTGTTCAAAATCACATACAAAAAGAATTTCTACAATCCGTTCTGAAGAGCAAAGACACTGTAGAAATGCCAAATCTTTCTCCAGATACCCTTAGGTCTTTGGAAGGAATGAATTGAACAAGGGTAAGATTGCAGGGAAAGGTAGCATCTTTTCATAGGCAAATAGACAAAAATGGTGTGAAAAAGAGACATAAGAGTACTGGGTTTTTTTAGATTGGAAGCAGAAAATTTCAAATTATAATGTCTCTTCTAGACCTAAACCCAGTGTAATAAAAGATCTGTTTCAGTCTGTCTGATAAAACTTTGCCTTGCTGATATCCTTAGGCCTTCACAGCTGCAGCAGCATTCTTACTACACTCAAGGTATCAAATTCTTTTGCCTTCTTCAGAGGACTGGAAAGGACCATGAGAGGTTATCCAGTCCATCTTCCTGACTTCAGGTCAGAATCAAATACACCTGTGTCCTTACTGAAACTTATTTATCTAACGTGTTCTAAAAGACTTCTAATGACAGAGACTGCACAACCTCCTGAAGCAATCTTTGTGTTACCTGAACCTTTCTTACTGCAATTTAAACCCATTACTTCTTTGTCCTATCCATCAGGGCCATGGGAATCTCTTCCACTCTTTGTCTTTTCCACAACTTTTTACATTCTTGAAGATTTTTGCTGATCTCTTAGTTTTGCCTCTTTTAAGTTAAACAAAACCAGTTCTCCCACAATTGTCTCACTGGTCTTTTTCTCTAGGCTATTTCTGATTCTGAATTTGAGGTATTCCTAATTCTTTCTTTTGCTGCCCTACAGACTGGCTTTTTTCTGGATTTTTCTTGATATTCTAAAACATTATTTACTTACTGGTGTGGAATATGAAGCATGATCCCAACACTTTCAGGAACAAGTGACCTTCCCCACCTCAAATTATAATCCCCAGAGCACAACAGTTGGCACCCAAACTTGAGGTGAATATACATGCTTTTATCTTTGAAAAAATCTTTGATCCCAAGAGAAGGTAGTAACAGCAAACTAATGCATGTTTCCATTCAGGGGAACTGTTCAGAGACATATAGAAGAAAATAAATATTTTGTAGTAATAAGAATTGCCATTTTCACATGGATGTGTTGCAGGCTCTTAGCATGAATGTAGCAGATAATAATTAGAATCAACCCAACTTATCAGATGGGAAGAGCACAGTACAAAGAAATAATGAGATGAGGCTTGAAGTCACATAATGAGTAATAAACATAAAGATGAATAGAAAAGAAGATTTCCTGATTTTTGTTGAGGTTTTTTTTTTATTTTATTTTCTCCCACCTCTGCAGACTGGCACTGAATTTTTCTCTCACCTTAAGGGAAGGTGACTGAGGCCAGGTTCAGGATGGAATCCACTGATGGAGTGGAGCAGAGAAGTCAGCTGAGCAAGGAAAGTGAACTTTCTTCATGTACTGCAACTGGAGTAAAGCAATTTACTCTGCTGGAGCTGTATCAGATCAATGTGATGTCATTCATCTTCCACCCCATGCCCAGGTAATGCTTTTACCTCTTTGCCTTCAACAGAGAGGCAAAAGAATAAACTGAGATTAAATTTCACAGAGTTTTACTGCAAAACAAGTGTGTAAAAAATTATTTTAAGTGACCTAGATGATATCTTTTCACATCAATGTTTAGCAATATCTGCTTCCATAGACATGTAGCTGTTAGTACTGAAAGGATCCCTTAGGACAAACTCTTGTTGTAACATATTTTCTCTGCACCAAAGCCTACATAAATGTTAAATGAAGCCACTTGAAACAAATATAGGTAACAGAGGGAGAATAATCCTGTTAACAGAATCAGCATTGCAGTTGCGAAGTCATAATATTTTATTTATTTATTATGTCATAATACCTATACCAAAAGTAACTAGATGCTATAAAATAATACTTACAGACACAGAAGTTGAAATGACACACCATAACCAACCCTTCATAAAAGCTACTCTCATTCACAGTATCCAGGGAAGGAAGGAAGGAAGGAAGGAAGGAAGGAAGGAAGGAAGGAAGGAAGGAAGGAAGGAAGGAAGGAAGGAAGGAAAAAGAAGGCAGGCAGGCAGGCAGGCAGGCAAGAAAGAAAGAGAAAGAAAGAAAGAAAGAAAGAAAGAAAGAAAGAAAGAAAGAAAGAAAGAAAGAAAGAAAAAGAAAGAAAGAAAGAAAGAAAGAAAGAAAGAAAGAAAGAAAGAAAGAAAGAAAGAAAGAAAGAAAAAGAAAGAAAGAAAGGAAGGAAGGAAGAAAGAAGAAAGTAGAGCCCCTTTTCAATCCCATGTAATATTTAGTGTCATTCCTGGCTGAGCACAGGAGCTGTAGCACACAATGCTTTCAAAAACACAACCTCCAAAAGAGCCTTAGATCACCATGCAGCACCCAGGGTGTGGACCTTCAAGCTGTAAAGGAGATAGAGGAAAGAAACATCCTTTTTTCTAAATGTGGCCTACTGTCAGCTACTGGATTGATCCAAGCCAGACAATGGAAGGGTAATAGAATGGGAAAAAGGAACAGAAATAGGGTTCTCAGCATGATGGACAGAAAACACAGCAAGGTTAAGGGATCCCAAGGACTGTGCCATGTGAAAACCCAGAAATATATCAAAAGTAAGGAGCAGGGGTATCTAATGCTGCATGTGGAGAGTTAAGTCAGGTGTTTGTGAGAAGGTGGCTGTCTGGTCAGAAATAGAGAAAGAAAAGCTGTCAATCTGTAACTGCTAGCTGTGAGGAAATAAAATAGGACCTCCTTGGCCAATATCAATCTATACTGGGGGAAAAAAAGTGCCTTTGAGGAGCTCTCAGCAGAAAAACAGCAAACACAACTACCCTCTGTTATTCTCAGCAAATCACTTGATTTTGCCTTCTCTGGCACTCGTGGTCTACCTCTCCCAAAGACAGCCTCTGCAATTTCTGTAGCACTCAGAGCCTGAACAGACAGCAAGGGACAGTGCAGGGAGACAACAGAGTGACCAATGAAAAGAAAATCAGCAGACTCTTTTAAGCCCCTCTTTCCTCCATGCCACATCTCTTTTTATCTTTTCCTTCCAAAGAGGGACATGAAAACAGCATAATGCAGAGGCACTCAGATGGCACTGCCAACACAGTGCTTAGGAAAACAGTCCCTCCCTGACTCTGATAATTTAGCTTTGTTTTAGTTTCAAGCTAATGAACATTTATGCTGTAGCCAATCTTCAATTTATACCCATCTAGTCCAAAGCACAATTATATGCTGAGCAGAAAATGCAGCTTTGACTCATAATAATAAGATTGGCACTGTGTCTGGCAGCTTTTCACTCTTCCTTTTCATGCCTGCAGCCGTATCAGTTGGGCAAAGCTTTTGCCATATTGCCTAAAAAAAGGTCAGCCTGGCAGACAGAAGGGGAGGACTGGGGGCTATGCAATGTTGGAGTAGGACACCTTCTGAGATGCCCAGCATTTCCCAGAAAGAGATGTAGGAGAGGCATTTTCTCAAAGAGCTGACTATGTTAAAGAAAATAAGAAGGAATGTTTTGAATTCTGTGTTTGCCAATCCCAATTGTTCTGTCCTCACTCAGAGAAGACTCTGGTTCACATGAGTCCACTGTAAGTTAGTCCTTTACCAGTGCAGACCTAGTCCTAGGGTGCATTTGATGGTGCTCCCTGATGGTGGCAAGTCTGCTCAGGTCATTTTCAACTACGTTTGAATCAGTCTTGTCTATTCAAGACTCCCTGGCAGACTTTCCTTTAGGAAAGGTGGTACTGTGCTTAATTTGAAAGCCAAAGTGTCAGTAGTGTTCTTGGCTTTGCCGTCAGCTTGCATGAGATACCAAAGCCATCACTTAATCTCCCTCTCTCTGCTTCATTTTCTTCATCAGTAAATTAAGGTGAACAATAACCAGTCCTTCCATGCAGAAGACTCTGGACTAGTCAATGTCAATTGCAAATGTGCTTTGAGATTGTAGAGTGGAAGTTATTAGAAGGCAGCTGAAGAAGATAAGTGTCCCGTAGCCATCCTTTAGAATCCTCTCACGGTTTCAGCTATACATCCATTTATTTTCTGTCTGGTGCAGCCACCGCTGCAAGGCAATGCCCTGAAAAAACTCCTGGTGAAAAACTCTGTTGAGCATGATGATTCTCACTCTGTCTGGAAGGTGACTATGAACAGACTTGGTCCAGTTTGGCATCTTCTTTCTTTGGGCGTAATACCAGACTCTATTGCATTTTTACCTGCTTAGTGTGGTGGGGCACAAGCTTGTCCTTTGTGTAAATTCCTTTATTTCTTTTTTTGTTTTGTTTTGTTTTTTTCTTTAACAATGGGAAAGATTTCTACCTGGCCTCTTTGGGAGGAATATCATGCACAGTTGGTGGTGCCCAGAAGGGAGAAGCAGATGCTGTTGAGATATTCATGGTGTCCAAAATAGAAAGCAATTTATATGGACAATTAAGAAGAGCCACACGGGACTTTGGTGGCTGGAAGCTACAAGTCTCTAAGCAGACAATTTCTAGGACTTAAAAAAAAAATTAATTCACCTGAGGCCATGCAAGAGAAGTTATATTGAGAGAACAATCCCCAAGTTCATTCACTAGGGCTTTCAGCTCCTGATTTCCAGTGGAAATGCAATATGTGATGTCCTGTCATCAACAGGATTTAGAGGACACAGAGTAGTCATCACAGAACAGGTATGAAATCATCAGAAAAAGTAGAGACAAACTAAGCCAGGATCTTAAAAAAATACAAAATTAGGATCTCTGAAAGTCTTTCTGTCTTGACTCTCACCTGTCATGATGTCTACCCTCCCCTGATTTTCTGTGCCCTAGCTCCTCCAGAATATTTTCTCTTCCCATTCATGACATTACAGAGGAAAAAGACCTGATGAAGGGACAGAAATGTGGTGGAATGGGTTATATATCTGACATTTGTTTTTTTGTCATTGCTTTTGTTCACATGGCATTGGGCAGATGGTGAATGTCAGAATTTTTTGTTGACCTGACATTTTTTCCTGCTGCTTCATCAATTAAGAGAGTTTCAGTTTCAGACAGAAAAGAGTTAAATCAATCTGCTTCAGAACAACCCTAAGAAATCACTCAATTCTTTAAAAAGTCTCTGGAGGGGTGGTTGCTGTAGCCTGAGGGATGTGCAAGCTGAAGGCTCAGCAGCCACATTGACATTAGAAGGCATAAAACGTTTAGGAGAAGGGACAGATACTACTGTGGTTTTGTCCCCTCTCTACTTGACTGCAGAGCTAAGTGCATTGTCTGCATTTGCCTGTTCCCTAGACGTTGCTTGGGGCTGTCTTGTTAGGTCTGGAGTCCCACTGAGAATACGCTGCCTCCCAGCAATACAAAAAACAGGAGGGCATTTCTCACTCCATAGCCAGAGCTGGAACCCGCTGAGCAGGAGCTCTGAGAAATCATGCATGGACTCACTTCTTGCTTATTTGCACATGTGAAGTTGGGCCAGCTCAAAAATCTCCTAATGAACCATCACCCCGCAGGATGGTATGAGTTTCTTCCCCAGTTCTTTGGCTGCTGAATTGAACAGTTTTAGCTGAGTAGCTCCAAGGCTTCTGCTGCATGCAATGTGGGATCTCACAGGGCATTTCTCCTCTGGTTGCTTAAATTAGATAAAATCTCTGGAAACAGCTTTCCTGAAGCAGCCAGTCTCTCACAAGGCTGAAACTATCATTTGCAAAAAAGGAAAGGATGGATTGGTGAAACCAGATATAGGACCCTACTACTTCAGGTATGCTGAAGTCTGTATTTTACCTGCTTGTTTCAGATTTTGCTGATGAAAGGAAGTATTTCCCATCAAGGAATGAAGGCTCTACTTTGTTGCAGCCTCTTTTACTCACCTTTGTTTATTTCCATCTCTAACAGATCTTTTGGGATTCCCATCAAAACCTAGTTTTGTATTTTCATATCCTTTTACTGGATGTTACAGTGCCAAGTCTTGGCAATTGTATGAGCTAAAGTGCCTTTTTTTCTCTCATTTTAATTTTCCCTCTTGTCCAAGTAGTGTGTGTCTCACTCATTCTTTCCTCAGTTGCCACTGTTTTTGACACAACATATACATCTATAGGTAAAGTAGATGTCTGTGCAGTACAATGTCTAATTTTTTGCTATATGATGCATTTTGTCAATCTGAGTAAGAACTTAGCTCCTAACAGATAATGCTATAACTGAAGAAATTCTGTGAGATGTAGTTCACATAGCATTTGAGTCCTTGGCCCCAAATGTGAAGAATGGGGACCTGAAGCTGTCTCTCTCTAATAAAATGAGCAGTTGGTTAATGTATATTCTGCAGCAGAGCTCTTTCTTTTTCTGAGAAAATTTTCTAAACAGAAGTTTCATTGAAACCTGTTCATTACAAGAAAAATACCTGGTGTCTAATAACTCAAAACTTCCCATGGAATGTAATAGAAAGATTTCTGTGGAATAATTCAGAACTGCTTCTACTGATAAGGTATTTAGCCAAGATAGCCAGCAGGTCCTTTGGATATGTCTTCACTGCTGCTTTCCAGAGAAAGCACTACAGAAGAAGGATTTATTCCCTGGAATAAAAGGGTAGCATGGAAAAGCAGAGTCCACGGGCATCATCAGAAGCCTGGTATATCTAAGCCCACAGCTTCACCACCTTGGCAGGCATGTGAGAGGAATAAATATGATACCAGCCTCCTGCTTGTCAGCAGAACTTCTTGGCATAAGACCATCAAGCAGGAGATCCAGAGCCTTCTCTGTCTGATACCTGTCATTATCCAGGACACATGCACAAAGATTCTCGCTTCCCCACTTCAGAGCTGCCCAGAGAGATGTGAAGGTCAAAGGAATGATGTGGCAGTGCTGTGGCAAGCCCCAGCTCAGTGTACATTAAAAGGCTTATTCCACAGGGATGAGAAAAAAAAGGGAAATTAAATTTATGGGTTTTTTTCTTTCTACCGAGTGCCAGGAGTTGTTTTAGTTGCAACAGAGACACTCTAGAGAAAGGGGCTGAGAGGCAGAAGGAGGGAAGTAGGAACAGTAGAACAAGACAAGATTAACAGGGAATGGGTGAAGAAAAAGAAAGTGGAAGGTCAGCAAAGCAGGAAAAAGAAATGGGAGCAAGTATAAAAGCACATGGAAATAACTGAAATAATTCAAAGGCAGTTGCAAAAATAAGGAGGAGAGAAAACATTCACGGAGCAGACATTGAACAGAAGGCAACCGTATGGGTTATCAATTCCAGCCTCCAAATACTACAGACAACAATGGAGGAGACTTTAATTGAAAAACATCCATAACTTCTACTTCAATCCCTGTTCCCATTCTAAGTCAGAAAACATGGAAACCTCACAACACTCAATGCAAAAGAGAAAATGCTGCAGTGATTATAACATGTCCAGCCAAGACAATGGGAAAGATGAAGGGCTTTGGGAAAGACTTAGACTCTTGCAGTTGCAGGCAGGCTGGCACACATACTGATATTTCTCGAGAGTGCATCATGCTCAACATGGCTACGAAGACCAGGGGTGCACTCTAAGCAATCATTGCTCTTCACTCCAGAAGAAAGTCTTTCCCAGTGCCACATACAATCAATGCTTTTAATTCAAGACACATCAGTCAGGCAGTACCACTAGGAGAACCAGCATAACCCACCGACTATTCTGTCTTTAGCCCTGGATAATTCCTTGTTTGGGTAATTTAATGCTTCAAAGGAAGATCAATTTGCCCTCTCCCCACTCCTCATTCCTCCCATCGTTACATACACATCTGAGAGAATAAAGAACTGGGAAATGAAGGAACTTCCTTCTTTAACCCAATAGTGGTCAGTGGGAGCTCTGAAGCATGAAATTAATTAATTAAAATATAAATGCAGTGTAATTCCTTCTATGAACTCAGCAAGCTCTACTTTTTAATTATTAAGTTCCTTGCCCTTGTTATCCTGTATGGAAGACCAGAACTTCATTCCTTTGAAGTTAAGAAACCTTCTCCTGATTTCCCAGCTAATTTATACTCATCTGATCTTTTAGCACTGCTTTACTTCAGCTGAAACAATTCTCCATCCTGGTATTTACAAAGAGTGCATTTATGAAGAAAAACCGCACTCCTTCTCATCTTTCTTTTGCAAGTCTATCTCAGCCTCCCACATTCACTTTCTAAAGGTCTGTCACTTCCCCTCACCATCTTCACAACCCTTTTCCATACATCACTTTCCCTTTTTTGACCAGAAGTGACCCAAATCGGCCACAGTATTTTAAGTGAGGCCTCCTCAGCCCCTCATATCAATGTACTACTAAAATACTTCCCTTTCTGAAAATATCCTTGCCTGATATATCCCAGAATCACATTAATCCTTTTCAAGGCAATGTCATATTCCAGCAAAAAGGCAAAGAAAATGTGAAGCAGAAAAGGAAGATGCTGAAAAGAAAAAATGAAAGCATCCTGAAGAACAACAGACAGTTCTGGAGGGAGAAGAGAAAAAAAAAACCACCACTGCCCTGCAAACGTAAAGACATAATCAGCTTTGTAGAAAAGGTAATTCAGAGGAATAATAGAAAGTCAGAAAGCTGAGGCAAGGCACATCTGTACAAAATCACAGAGCTCTAGCTTTGCACGAGCTCTCAGCTTCGCGCCAAGTCTCTGACACCGCTTGCTAGTGTCAGCGTTTTGGCAAGAGCAGGACTGACAGCGCCACACTGGCCAGGGGGGCACCTGGGCGCAAGGGAGGCAGGATGGTTGGGTTTGTCTCGGGACTGCTGGGCAGGCCCTCTGCAGCACAACTCGTGGATTGTCCCTCCAGGGTGTGGTGCTTTTCGCACAGCAATTTCAGACTTAGCACTCCCCTCATGCTTGGGTGCCCACGTGTGTGCCTTGGATATGTATGTGCTTGACATACAAAACCCACGGTGTCTTTTTTGAGCCCTAAAATTTTAAAGCTAGTATTTTTTAATAAAAATATTTCACTGTCCCATAGACATGCAAATACTGTCCTTTAACCTGCTAAAGAATATAATGGAAGATCTTGGAGTGCCTTAAGAATTTTAATGAGATGCTACAATAATCCCCAGGCAGTGTATGCTTATGTATTTTCTGTGTATTCCACAAAGAGATGAAGTAAGTCGTGCACTAAGTTGCCTCACTACTTTCTGTAGTGAAATGTGATTATGCTTTTTCTTTTAGTTATTATGTTGAAGAAGAACTTCAACATTGAAGCATTTTGCAGAACTTTAAAACAGAAGGTGGAGGAATAGATAAAGCTCTACATTTTGCTGCTATACAGTGAAGTTGATGGGTTTTGCCTTGTAAAAAGACAAATATATAAATAAAAACCAACAAATATTCTCATGTGTGGGTTGTAGAGCAGCACCTTTGTTTCTGCCATGCAGAAGGAAGCTTAACTTGCAGCAGACATGCGATATGTCAATTCATTTCCATTGTATTGGCAAGAAGGAACACACACAAGACAGATTTATCAAGCTATCTGATAGTCTAAGAGCCAAGAATTCTTCTTCCAGCTCTCTTCTCTCCTCTCCTCTCTGCTTTCCTCCATACACACACATGCACAAATAAAGGCAAATCTGCCACTCTTGCAAGCATAACACTGTGAAGTTCTGCAGCTTTATTGTGGGTGTTTATCATAAAGCATCCTTATCTGTTATCTGCTTATAGAGAAGGCTTTGGCATGTTATTTCAGAGTAATAGCCGAGAGCGAGTTAAATTGCATTAACCTTTAAAGCTGGCATTAATGGGTAACCATGTCAGGAGACTATATTACTGTACAATTTCTTTTTCTTATTCTTATGCTGACTCTGTGTCTAGAGATGGGTTGTTGGTTTTTAGGTGGGTGGGGGGGTTTGTTTTGTTTTGGTGGCTTTTGTGGGGTTTTTTTTGTTTTTTTCTGCTGTGAGTGCCAGCCTTACATCACAGACTTTGAGCTCTGAGCACAGCATTTGTGCTCTAGGAAAGCATTCAACTGGAAGAAATGTAGGACTGGCTTTTCCTCAGTGCTAACAGACAGCAGGAGAGAAGCAGGTTCTTGTGGCAGAGACTGAACGTCTTGTCCTTTGGCACAAGCAGCTGGTGATTTGGTACATGCTCCATACCCATGTCTCACTGCAATAAGGTGAGCTCAGGGCTAGCCTTCACTCCAAGCCTAAAGCTGGGAGGGTAGGACTTGCTACTGGACGTACCAGTGAGAGATAAGGCCTCTCTTATCGCTTCAGAAGGTTGTCAGACAACCATCAGGATGGAGAGATCTCAGAATAGTGATTTTTTGGATGTGGGGGCTAAAATGCACAAGCTGTACTGCCTTCTCTGTTGCTCTGACATGGAAGACTTCTGCAAGGTATTCCAAGTGTGCAAGCCCAATTTAACAGCCGCGTTCCATGAACAGGGACAGCTGGAGCTACTCCAGATCTATTATGGTGTAAATGGAACTGGAACGTGGCCTACCACTTACCAGATATTCTCCTCTATGTATTAATTATACATGTAAAAGTCCTGTATTTAGGAATAATCGCAATAATTTATCACTTTCAGAGAACTGTAATTGCAAACACAACATAACCATTCATCAGCTGTTTCAGATGGAAAGGAGTAGGCTGAGAGAAAGCAGCAGCCTCTTTGATCACATTTTGATTGGGAAGTCTCTTCATTACAGGTTTGGTTTGTGAACCCTCCTCCCCCTCATAACTCTTCAAGTCTTCTTCACAAGCTGTTTATTCAAATACCTGTGCTTGACTCACCTCTCATCACAATCCCTCACTAGCTTTTGAAGGAGAGCTAGCAGGAGAGTGCTGTGAGAGGGCACAATGTCCCCACTGATCACATTTCTGAAAATACAAAATGGACAAAACATTGCAGTGGTCTACAAATCTTTCATAAATTGTGAGCCATCAGGTTTGGCATTTAGCAAGCCTGTCTTACCAAAAAGACCTTTGGGAAAGGTGTAAAGGGCCAGAGTCAGTTTTAATGCCTCTCAGAAAAACTCCTGGTAAGAGCGACAGTCCCACACCTTAGGCATAAGTGACATGCCTGGGGTGCTGCAGTAGAGCTGTGAGACTTGGCTGCCAAGGAGATGAGTACAACAGGAGAGCCTAAATAGGAGAGAATATGATTTATTTCGGAGAGCTGTTGCAATAAAGGTGCATGGTAAGTACAGAGCCACTAGAGTTTCTTGCCAAAAGCTAACATTAATTGTTTAAAGTAACACTGCAATTAACATGCAATGAAAATAAATACTTTATTTTTTCTTTTACTTGTTTCTTAAAAGAAATCCATAGCTGATTGCTTCCCAAGCTTTCCCTGGGAGCACAGGTGCTGTGCTGCCCTTTCAAATGGAGCTGTGCAGCCTCTTCTCCCCAGCTGATCCATGAGGTTGGGCACTGCCAGCTGGGGAGGCTTCCAGGCCTTCAGGTGCACCTCACTTTGTGCTTCCTCACGAATATTTGGTCACGGGGGCTGTGCTCAGTGGCATCTTTTAGCCTTGTCCTCACAGATGCCTGTCACAACCCCTATGTAGGTAATCATGCTCTCTCCTTCAAGCTGTAGGGATTTACCATCACAGTGCAATTCTGCAAGATGGGCTTCAGCAAGCTGGGAGCTTGCACATCATTTAGGACTGGTCTGGTCCTGTGAAGTTTTGGGCAGCTTCCTAGGTGGGGGAACACACACTACCAGGTCAGGTCCCGTTTTGTCTGCATGTATCAATATATGGCCCCAAAGAAGCTGATCAAAAGCCCTTCCTTTTCTATTTCAAACAGCAGAAGTTCATCCTATTAGTTACAGAAGTGCCAGCTACAAGCCCCAGGGTGTCAGGCAAAATCATGTGCACGTCTGCTTGTACACCAGTAAGGCTCTGATTTGAGGGGGAATGATTCTGGGCCTGCAGCTCTACTGACGGTTTTGAAACAATGCTTTGCATTTGAAACTGTAATAAGGATGTGTCTCTCTCCCTCCAGAAAATAAAGGAAAAAAATGACAATCATTGGTAGAAATAGTGTTGATTTTTCTTGATGATAGATGAAATGAATATTTCGATGAGAATGATGGATGCCACCAGTCAGAGTTCTTCTTGCTACAGCCGCCAGTGCCTCTTTATGTACCCGTCTCATGAAAGTGTCAGAGATATTTAAAAAGAAAAAAAAAAAAAAAAAAGAAATATGCTAAAATTAAAATGGAGAAGAAAAAGTCATTTCACACATTTAATGGCATAATGAAGTCTTTTTAATGTAATTTTCTTTACTCTTCTGATTACATATTCACAAAGAGGATCTTCACTTCCATCTTTATTAGGCACTGTGTTTGTCATCATTATGGGTTAAGTATTTTCATAAACATTTGATGAATATTAACCATTTAAAATAAAAAATAACAGTTTATTCACACTGCAATGACTACTGCACATGGAGATATTAATATTAGAGCAAGTCATATGAAATTACACACAGCCCTGTCCCTGTGTGCAGGGAAGCAGTGGAGAGGCAGGGAGGGGAGAGACTCAATCTAGTGACATGCACAGGGGCTTGCAAAGGTGGATCCTAGCTAGACTTCTGGCAGGAGCTGACAGTGACCCCAAAAGACTACTGAATTGCCCCTTAAGAGATGGGGTGCTCCTGGATCTTTTCTACAAGTATGAATATAACAGGCTGTTTCCTTGCTTCTTTTCTAACGTGACTGCATTCTTCTCTTGCCTGCTGCTTGCAAGGGGCTAATCTAGCCCAGGCTTGAGTGTAACAACCTGGTTAATTTATATGTTGTCTCTAGCTGGTGCAAATGTCCTAACAAACACAATTTTAAATGTGGTCTGTTCTCTGCAGCAGGGAAATGGCTTCCTAAAACAAACAGTTCCAGAGCCAAGTGCTGCAGAAAGAGTAGGAGGAATAAATACCACAAAAGAAGGTCCAGCAAAGAGGTTGCCTGGAGTTGGGTAAAACCATAATCTGGTTAATCTGGTTTTAAACACAGCAGAAAAATGCAGACATAACATTTTGTGTCAATACAATAACCGCAGTAGTTATAATGAAATTATAGCAATATTTCATTATGAGCATTTATTTTTATTAAGAAAGTTTATTTCTCAACAACCAAGTAATTTTTCAAAAGGAAAATGATTATGTGTATTGTTTAAACACAATCTTTCTTTCTTCCATCCTGGTTCTCTTTCATATTTTCCATTTTCCTTCCCCCAATCAGTAAAATAAAAACAATCAGTAAAATAAAAACATCAGTGATGACATCCTAATTTCACAGCATCACGTGAAAGCTCATTTCTAACAGAAGGCTACTGTAGCACAAAATACCTGACCTGTTTCACGTGACCTGTCCCTTTGCTTACTCAGAGGAAACAGGAGGCAGCTGATACCCTGGGGCTCTCCCCACCTGTAAACCAATTTTAGACATCAGGCCCTGGCTCACTCTTCCCCAAGAGTGCCAGCTTATCCTGAGAGTAAGGAGCCATAGAGCAGTTGTTGGGGTTTTTTTTAAGAAAAAGAAACATGCAAAAGGTGAGAGAAAAGGTCCACCTGTGCATCTTCGAGTGCCTCTTCCCACCTCCCCAAAGTGCAGAGCAATATTGCCAGTGCTGACAAATGTTATTAGAAGGGCTGATGGGGGAAGGAGCAGAGAGTTACTCTTTGTTACCTTCCCAACCATAAACTGGGTCACTTCAATTAAATCCTCTAGGTAGGGGATCCAGAGCAGAAGTGTAAAGAGCCCGAAGGCACAATTCAAAAGCTCCCAACCCATCGCTGACTGGCGAGGGTTAACAGAAGAATTACTGGTGGATGTTTAATTAGGATTTGTGGGATGGGGATTGAGCATTAGGCTGGGGTTTGTTTAGGGCTCATGTGTGCTCAAGCACCGAGGTAATTTCACATTGTGCATCGCTGCGTCCTTTGCAGAGCTCAGCCAGTGCCGTGCAGGAGCTGGAGTAAAAGCTCCACCTGGAGACAGCCGGAGCTTGCCTGCTTGCTTCCCTGCACGCTTGCTGCTGGCGAGGATTTTCTGGGAGTGCAGGGGGGCCAGGAGCCCTCATCCCCAGAATTAGCTGCTCGCTTGCTCCCAGGCTGCAGCCTTAGCACTTCCCTTCCTTCCAGCACTTAGCGCCTCTAATTCCCTGCTCCCGCCAGGAGCCGGGCACGTGCTGTGTGCCAGCAGTAATTGCAGGCCTGCAGCAGGGATAGAGGGAAAGCTGGAGTCAGAGCCTCCTGCCACTCCCTGGCCACCATTCATGGACAGGGCTGGTGCCTTGGAGTTAACATTTGAATCTGGACCACGGGCAGCCTCGCTGCCCTTACCCAATCCTGGGATTAGGCAGCCACCGCCTTGCTCAGTGAGCCTTTCCAGCAGGCTGCAACCTGCTAGGAGCCAAAGTGATGCTGTCTCCAAGCAGAGGATCTCATCCTTCCCCGCAGTCAGGGGAGAGGCTTTTCTGAGGAACCTCTTGGGTTTGAGGCTCCTTTTCAAACCACCTTGCAACTTTCTGCTTTCCCAAGAATGCTGCTGAGGTCACCGGTACAGGAGGACAAAAAGGAGGCAAGAGGTGGCTCCTGGGAACGGCTCGCTCCTCCTTGTCTTTGATGGGTTTTGAAATCCTGATCTGAACAGAAGTTTGCAGCTTGGCATAACACCGGTGCCAGGACTGAGGTGTAAACTGGTATTAAGCCTCAGGGTACTGGGTCCTATGAAACAAATGGATCCTCTCTTTTCCTGGCTAGTGACTTATAAAGGCACAGGGATGCTCCCAGTAACTGGAACTCAGCTGCCTACATTACCAAATTGCTGGTGTGGCCTCTGGCATGTTTTTTTACCCAGGCCAGCCAGCAGACTCCTGGGCACAGCCTATGATTTAACACAGGCCAGGGATCTTTTCCATAGGCAGTTTGTACACAGCTGCCTTGGGCTGGAGGGAAGGAGAACTTTGTTGCATGGAAGCAGAATACTGCAGGCCAAGCAGCATCAATATCAGGGAATGTTTCTGGAAACATATCTAATCCCCTGGTACAAAAGTAGGTTTTTTCACCAAAAGTCTGCTCAGAACCCCTCAAAAGAGAGAAGGAAAATCTCCCTCTGAGGCACATTCTCCTCAGCTGGGCTGAGCCCCATAAAGGTATGAGACCCTCTCTTGGGGTCTTTCAATCCAGTAGGGAATAACCAGATAGAGTCCAATTTAGCAGCAGAACAAAGAATCTTGGCTGTGGGAGGAAAAATCTTCTGTGCTGTTAAAAAGTGGGTATTGTAGAGCCTGGGTGGCAAGAACAGAGGTGACAAGGGAAGCATTCAGGTCTGGCTTATATGCCCATTTCTGAGAAGCAAGATTCACTGTCATTAAAAAATAAACTAGACTGGCTTGCTGATAGTGGAAAGCAAGCCCTTGCATGTTATTAGTCAGCAGATGGTGTACAAATGTGATGTCAGGAATGAATCCAGTATGACCCATGGCAGAAAGGAGAATGATTAAACAGGGGTATGAAACAGAGGTGAGAAATGCCACAAAAGAGTCAGCACAGAGGGACTCACAACCTCAGCAGCACTGGAGAAAAAGACCACAGGAACAAGCTTTGCCAAGAAAAAAAAATCAAGAAGGGAGACTGTAAACAGAGTTGATCATGGGGGATAAAGATGAAATGGAAGCAGACTTTTTTAGTATCTCAGGAGAAAAAAGTGACAAGAACTGACTGCGACACTGAAAAGTGAGTGATATGCTATTGCCAAGAATAATGCTCAAAACACTGTAACAGCTGATAGAGGTACTGAGCATGGTGAACCCAGACAGAGTAAGACTTCAGAGACATCTCTCAGTTAAAGTGAAGAAACAACCAACAAGCTCACTGAAAGCCAGGAGCAGCAGAGAAGGGAGCAGATGTTCGTGCTGAGGGCACCAGACTCCACGGGCAACTTCGGAGACTGCAGGTGCAAAGGCAGGTGAGCCTCCACCCTGGAATACAAACACAGGACAGTCTGTCCTTACCCCAGCACACTCACAGTGAGCCCTCACCTTTCTTTATTCTTGTCTGGGAGAAATTCTGTCCCTAAAGGACTAACCCAGAAGGACCAAAAAAATCCCTTTCCCTTCCTGACCCCTCACATCAGTGCAAGATACAGGGTGTTTTGCCCTCCTCTGCTTTCCTGTACCCTCCTCTCCTGTTTCTCTCTATCAGTATCTTAATTTTCAACAATGTTGTTCAGACTCAACCCAACAGGTTCTAGGTTTGTAATTAAAAAAAAAAAAAAACCAAACTGTTTGTAATTAAAAAAAAACCAAAACTGTATCAGACTACTCCCAGAGAGAATAACAGGTAATTTTCTTTTTCCAAGGAACTTGAAGCTCTTTTCTTATTTTCCACTTAAGGTTCAGCCTCCACCTTTTGCTGGCCCATATAACCTGCTTGTACAGCAGGCTTCAGGCAGAAGCCTTTTAACCTGGTCTGATAAGGGTATCTTCTGCTTCAGTCCCTTCAGGCAGCTGGATAGGAGGACAAACCATCTCTGTCAGACGTGCACCATGAAATGTGAAGATACCCAAGTCATGCCCAAGCAAGCTCAGGTTTCTGTATCAGTGTGCAGCCATGTAGAGAAGCACTTTTGGGAAGCTGGCCCTGGCTAGCTAACCATGCCTGCAACAC
Source organism: Phylloscopus trochilus trochilus (assembly GCA_016584745.2). NCBI lineage: Eukaryota > Metazoa > Chordata > Aves > Passeriformes > Phylloscopidae > Phylloscopus > Phylloscopus trochilus. The sequence continues at coordinate 28,214,215 of WQNJ02000012.1, forward strand.
AATACCCAGGAGACCTGTCAGTCCAGAACTGGACTCAGAAGCTGGCTCAGCTTTGCCTTGGGTGTCTCTTCAGGATTCATCGGTGTGTCACACAAACACACTTGCAGTACAAGGGTCTCAAATGATTTACAGTCTCCAGCAACCCAGCACAAGGCTTAGCACAGACCTTGGGAGGAGGTTCCTCTGCTGATGGTGGGTGTATTTTTATTTATTCCTTTATGCATATATACATTGTTGTGCATAATTAATGCCTCCACAGTGTATTTTGACCTTGCCCGTGACTTTTAGTTTTCCCATTGCAGCTCAGCATCTCTCTTGCCTTAGCATGTGCCAGTTTATTTCTTATTTTTCTCCTTGCAGTCAACCATCCCCTCTCCCCATCTTTCTCCCCCTTCAGTTTAGACCACTTTCCCACCTCTCTACAATCCTCCCATCTCTATTTTTCCTCCTTCACTCCATCTCCCTTCGTTCCCTCCTTCTTTCCTCTCTCCCTCCTTCCCTCCTTCCCCAGCATCGGCGTCCCGCCCCACCTCCCTCTCCCTCTCCTGTCAGCAAAGCAGTTTATCGGCAGTTGCAGTCTCATCTATCAGTCCAATTCATCTTTCCCTGCAGCCTTTGGGGGCAGAGCAAGAGGAAAAACCACAAGCTGCCTTCCTAAAGAAACCAGTGGCAGCCACAGGCATTAATATGAGAAGCCTGGGAAGGTGTCGTTTTTCACTCAAGCTGACATTTAAGCTGTTTCATAAATATGAAATCAAACCAAGGGCCCAGATGGGCCTCCACCCCCTCCTCTTTTGACTAAGAGCGGCTGTGATACTCTCTTCACCAGCTTAAAAAAAGGGGATGACAGGAGCAAATCCCTGGGGAATGAAGGATAGAAGGAGTGACTATTCTCAGTGATGGCACCTGTGCTGTTTACACTAGTTTTAGCAAAGAGCCACCAACCAGCTCAGGAGAGCCATCAGTCACTATTGGTAGTGGCAGGTGGGATTTCCCTCTGAGTGCACAAGGCAATGGGGTGGATATTTCTCCCGCTATTCCCACAAGGGATAGTAGTTCTCTTCTCATCAACGGCTCTCTTGTCATCATGACTGTTTCACACATAGGCAGAGCCTGATTTCATGAGAGAATCTTTGTTTCTGGTGCTGTTAGGAATCTAACCTGCTTACACCACCCCAGTCCCCCTGCAGCCCACTGTGCCATCATAGGTGTGCAAAACCTCTACCACAGCACATCCCAGGGAACCAGTACAGATTTTAGGAGAAGTTACTGGACCAGCTGCAAGGGCTGCAACTTCACCCTTCTTCCCCTCCCATTAGGAAGGAATTCCTTTCACAGCTGGGATGAGGAAGAGGTGTTATGGGTATCTGTTAATGATCACAGATACCAAGAGCAAGGAAAAGAATGTAAATCCTGCTGCCTCCTCTTCTCTTGGTATGATAAGGAGGGTCTCTGAGTTGGTCTGTGGTCTCTGGTTGTTGTTTTTTTTCCCCCACCCTGCTGACAATGCCTCACCCGTGTCCTTGCAAATCTTTACTGTACTTGCAGGCAAGGGGAGAGCCACAGCCTCAGGAGAGCAGACATGGATTTGACACCTTTAGATATACTAGTAGATATCACAGGCAGTGATCCAGCTCCTTGGGACCCAGGCATTAGCTACACATACCCTGAAATTGCTTGCCAGCCTATCTAGGGTGTGATAGGAGAAGGTGACCTTCTGTGGCTCTGAGCTCTGCCTCTTGGATTTGCCATGTCCTATGGGCTCATCCCTCAGCACAGCGTGCTCATAGCACCTCACACTGCCTGCCCCTACTGCAACCCTTGAACAGCTATGGCCAGTCTACTCTCTTCTGATGAACCAAAACCACCTAATTCCCAGGACAAATTTAGCTGACCACTTTTGTAAGAACCACGAGCTTCAGGTAAAGTAGCTTTTCTCCATCTCTTGTGTATGGCCCAATTAAGTGTTCACAGAGAGCAATTGTGCCACCCCACAGCCCCAGCCTCCATTTGTCTAGACTAAACAGGGCAGGCTCCTTTCCTCTGAAATGCTGGGCTTGCTCTTCCCTGATCTTACAGGTTTTCCATTTTGGCATTTGCTACTGTTTTAATTTTCTCTTGCAAACAATTGACAGGAATAACTCTGACTGTTCCAGGTGGTATCTACACCTCCTTACATGACCACCATGGTACTCCATGGTGTCTGGACCAAAACTGGCCAAAATTACTCCAATTCAAATCCTGAAATCAGGGAAGAAATGTAAATAAAGAGAGAGAGAAAGAAACTACAGAGATGAAATCTTAAAGATAAAAAAGGGAAAAATTCCAAAACCAAGTGAAAATAATAAAAGTGAAAGGGATGACAAGAAGTGCAGGGAAATGGACCGAAGCTTGCCCAAATAATCCTCATTGAAACTGCAAGATTTCATTCCCTTTCCTGAAAGGAATTCAGGGAAGAAATTTAAATAAAGAGAAAAGAGAAGAATTTGAAAATATGAAATGAAAAAAAAATAAATAAAAGGAAAAATACAGAAAACAAGTGATTCCCTAAATTCAGGATTTAATTGGAGTAATTTTGGCAAGTTTTCACTGCCCCTCATTTCATCTCAGTCCATTTGGTTGTAATCACTCCATTTCCAAATTTTCTGTGTTTTTTTCAATTGCATTTTATTTGATCATATGTCCTTTCCTGAGCATTTGTTAGGCTTTGTTCTCTGACTTCAAGATCTCATTCCCTTTCCTGAAAGGAAGAATTTTCTTTCTTTCTTGCAATTTCAATGAGGATTATCTGGGCAAGCTTTGGTCCATTTCCCTGCACTTCTTGTCATCCCGTTCACTTTTATTGTTTTCACTTGGTTTCGGAATTTTTTCCTTTTTTTGCTTAAGATTTCATTTCTGTAGTTTCTTCTCCTCTTTCTTTATTTACATTTATTTCCTGATTTCAGGATTTGAATTGGAGTAATTTTGGCAAGTTTTCACTGCCCCTCATTTCATCTCAGTCTACTTGGTTGTAATCACTCCATTTCCAAATCTTCTCGTTTTTTTCAATTGCATTTTATTTGATCATATCTCCTTTCCTGAGCATTTGTTAGACTTTTCTCTGATTTCAAGATTTCATTCCCTTTTTCTGAAAGGGAATGAAAGCATGTGCTCCTCCCATGCAACAACACATCCTCACACTCAACTTGTGAGGTCATAGTTGAGCTGTGATTGACTGCTACAAGCCAGCCTGTCTTGCATTTTCTTGTTTCAAACTGATAAGCTTTCAGTGTGCGGGTGAAACACTTGCTCACACTGCCCAAATCTGTGGCCTTGCAGTTCGTGCTGCTGCATTTCCTCACACTCCTGTTAACATCATCTCCACTAAACCTTGTGTGATATTTTGGTGATCCTAAGCATTGTTGATGCTGCCTGTTAATCCACTCCTAATTTTAGGCTAAAAAGTTATCATTAAAAACAATTTTCCCAAGACCAAGGCCTAAGAACTTGCCTAGCAACCTCTTTCCAGCAGAGCTGCCTCCTTCCCCTATTACACCAATTCCTTACTCAACTCACAACCCTTGTACTAATCCTTATCTTCTCTCATTTAACTAATAATTTCCCAGGTGGCACCAAACCAAATTTTAATGAAGTGCAGATAGAGAAGATCTACTACTTTTCCCTTGTCTAGAACATCAGTTACCTTATCAAAGACAGATATCGAGTTAGTCTGGCACAATCTCTTTTTGATAATGGCATATTGCACTATATCCCATTTTCTATTCCATGTCTTCAATTATTCTTTCTGACATAATTTGCTCTGAATCCATCTATGCCCTTGAGGCCAAAATAACAAGTCCATGGCTGCCTAGATTGCTCTTCCTCACCTTCTTAAATATGGGTACCACATTTGCTCTTATCCAGGCAGAAGGAACCCCCAGTGATTGGACAGATTTATTAAAAACCCCATCTACCAGACCTGCAATTTCATGGGCCTAGCTTTTTAGCATCTGGGGAGGGTGGTTTCCTCCCTTGTTTGAGCACAGTAAGCTCTCTGAATTGCTTCCATCTTCCATGCAATCATTGCCCTTTCAATACATTTATTCCCATTAGTCCATCTGACCTTGTCCCCACACTCTATATCCCTGCTCTTGGGGGCAAAGTAGCCCTCTAGTTTAGAACTGTGCAAGTTTTTTCCCACTAAATACAGAGCTTCCACTTCATTTTTTTTTTCATTTGTAGTCTTAAGGATCCTTCTGTTGTTTCATTCCCTTTGCAGGAACTGACTCAGTTTGACTTCTAGCAATTCTCACTTCATCCCTGCACTTTCTGACCTCCCAAGACATACCTTTCTTTGTTACTTAATCCCCTTCTCGAGGCTGCCTTGATGTGCAGCTGGCCTAGGTGGTTATCAAGTGCAGCAGACTGCTGGGGGGTAGTAAAAGGTCCATAGACCTGTGGCTTTCTTGGCTTATGCCAAGCTCTGCAGAGCTGGCCTTGCTGTGATTGCCAACACAAACAGGGGCAGGGCAGCTGCCACTGCTGTGGAATAAGTCTGGGAAATGCTGCTCCTACCCTCTGCTCCTCTGGATGTCAGTCAGAGAAGAAACTTAGACCTTTCTCTCAGATCCCGCTCCTACTCCTGATTCTTTGCTTCTCCTCCCAAAGGCAGGAATCCCCCTTTCACACTTGCCAAGCAGTGGCCTGAGGGGCACAGATGGGTGTCTGCTTTGTGTTCAGAGTAGATACAAGGCACTTTTGTAGCTCCTTTGGAGGTGGAGGGAAGCAGATCCAGATCTGCATTTCGAGATGACAGTGATTGACATGTTTCAGGGAGAGAGGAAGGCTCCTTTCCCTAACTACAGTTGCCTTAAAATACTCACAACTCCTTTGCAGCCTCACAGCTCCTCTTGTCTTCACTCACCTCACATCTGCTCTGCAGTGCCACCACAAATTATTTATTTGATCTTTGTATTTAGGGATGGCAGCATTCAGAAATTTGTTAATACTGTAGACAACGTGCCGCTTCTGCCCTCCTCTGTTCCTTCTAGGTTCTCTGCTTGTGGCTGAGACATTTTTTAAAGTTAAGGTTTCAAAAACAGTTGCTCATTCATCTCCTCCAGGTTTACTCTCTTTTCCTAGGATGCAAATTACAAATCACTTTGCAGTACTCGCTTAAATGTATTATTTAAATGTATTATGCTGCTCCTCCTCCTTTAAAGTCTCTAATTTCCCAAGTCCAGCTGACTTACTGATTTCCTTGCTTGCAAAAAAAACAAAAACAAACAAACAAACAAACAAACAAATTGGCCTTTGGAAATAAAAGGGAACTCACATTCATGATTCATTGTTATTTATCTGACCACTCAGTTTCAACTAAAACATATCTGTGATCCTGTGATATAGCTGTAGGACTTGAAGGGACCTTGAGAGCTCATACAGTCCATCTCTGCCCCAAGCAGTGATCAGCTGTCCAGACCTCCATCACTCCTGACCGGCATGTGTTTAACCCCTTTTTTTTTTAACCCCCACTGGCAGATTCCATAACTTCCCCAAGCAATCTGTTCCTTGTATTACTTTCCCCTCAGCTCAAAAAGTGTTCCCCAATGTCTCATCTGAATCTCTTTTCCTGCAATTTAAGGCCATTATTGCTTGTCCTCTCTGCCATGGATGCAAAGAAAAGGTTATTGTCTTCATGGCAGCTTCCTCCTTACTCATAAACCCTTTGAGACCTCTCTTCCCAGGCTAAGCAGCTCCTAGCTCATCCAATCTTTCCTCACTATTTGTGGTTTCTAAATCTCTTAGAATTCTTTGTTTTGTTTTCTGGACAAAGTCCAGGAAACCTGCATCTTTCTTAAAACGTAACATCCAAAACTTGATGCAGTTGAGTCTGAAGGATTACTTCACGTATCTCACACATGATGCTCCTGTTTATATATCCCAGTATGTGTTTGCTTTCTTTGCAACAGGTGATTTACTATTATTGACTCATAGGCAGTGTGTGATCCACTGTAACCCTCTATATCCTTCTCAGCAGAACTATAGCCTGCTGTTCCCATATTGTGCTGGTACTATTGATTGCTCCTCACTACCTTGTACTCATCTCCATTGATCTGCATCTCTTTTTTTTTTTTTTTTTTTTTCTCCCCAGATTATTCCTTCAATCCGTCCAGGTAATTTTGAATTTTAACCCTGTTCCCTCTACAATAGATATGATTTTCAACAGGGTATTTATTCTATCATTTATTAAGGGCATGCCTTATTCCATAAGTCATTAGAGATAATGGTGCCCACCTTGATGCATCCTTCTAGTCAGCCAGTGACTCACTGATAACTGTTTTACAAGTGTAGTTTTCCAAACAGTTTGGGATCCATATCATAGTAATTTTATCCAGGCTGCATTGCTCTAGCCTGCTAATGGAAGTCTCACATGAGACAGTGTCAAAACCTAACAAGTCAAGGTGCTTTGCCGTTATCTACAAGGCTTGTTACCTGTCAGAGTAGGAAATCAGGTTGGCTTTATACAATTTGTTCCTGACAAAATCAAATTGCCTGTTATTTACCATGTTGCTATCCAACTCATGATCAATCTGTTGTTAGGTCCTACATAAAGCTCTCCTGTAAAATTCTCTCTGCTAACTGAAATCAAGGCTACAATAGCAGCACTTGTGATGAGGCTCAGTGATTATTTGGTGATGAAGTCTTTTAGCTATCACATTCAAGAATAACCGGGCCCTACTTTTATTAATAGCCCTTATTTTACAATCTACATTTTGGAAAATACAGCCTTCTAAACTGACTCAATTCCCAGTTATACTCCTCTTTCTTACATGTTGAAGTGCTTCATGATCCCGGGGGCTAGAACACACAGCCAGGAGTAACATTTTTTCAGTTCCTTCCAAATGTGATTTTAACTTAAGTCTTTCGTTTGCTACTCATCTGCCTATCACACCCTTAATGGGCATAATCCTACCTAAGTTCATCCTTGTTTCTTTCTTTCCTGAAGATATATATATATAAACTTCAATCTGACTGTGACTCTAACATGTTTTTGAAATGACCGGTTAATAACACAGGTGCTTTGCTGTTTCTCATATTCCTTGGATTAATGTTGATGCACCTTGGTTGTTTCAGTCTAATCTTGCCCATTTTTCCAGCTAAACTGTGTACAAGTGTTCCCCAAACACTATCACTAGTTTCACTACTGTTCCAGTCAACATTTGTGCTCTCATTTTCTTTGCCTTTTTGTTTCATTCCTTGCCGTACATCCATCTATTGCTATTTTACCCATGTTGTTCTTTCTGTGTTTTAAACAAAACAAAAAACCAAAAACAAAACACAAGGAAAAATATTGTACAAGACTTTCCTGAACTTTCACTCTCTTTCATAGACTAAAATCTCATTATTAATTGTGCTGTCTTAATGCCAGAAATCAGTCTCTCAGGCATAGAGGAATCATCTCCCCCTGGAGGATGGCTCTCCTTTTGGGAATGCCTCTCAGTGGTTAGGCTTTCTGAAAACCCTCCCAGTTATATCAGCCCTGTGATTCTTCTGCCTCTGTGAAATCTGCAAGAAATCCCACTGTAGCTCACCTGAGCTTCACTCACTGATCTGAGCACATTCCTTAGCACAGCACAGCACCGGCATTTTTAACCTTCCCTAGGAGAACTGTGGCAGTAACATTTGTCCCACCATGAAGGACAGCCACCAGATTTTTTCACAGCATGGCCTTCGTGTTCACAGATCTTCACTGTGGAATTCACCACCAGATGTGAAAGGAAACAATATTCTTGCTAGGACAAAACAAGGCCAATGAGTCCTGGGCTGTGGCTGTGGAAGCACACACAACACCATACAAAGGCCAAATTTTCACATGTAAGCCACAACCTGTGCCACAGCACAGGAGGAGGCCTTGCAGAAACAGCCTGGACAGGAAGGCACAGAAGTTGCAGGGAAGTGTCCAGGGCAATGACTCAGCCACTTGTGATCCTCACTGTCATGCAGCAAGCTGTAGCTGAGGTGAAGGGGAAGGAGAGACAGGCATTCTAGAAAGTGCAGAGCAAGGCAGGAGGAAGGTGTGGGCCTGGAGTGTCTCGGGTGTATGAGAGGCTCTATGCTGTGGATGCTTTGCTATTCTGTCCCTGTAGCCTGCTCTGAGAGGTGCATGGACTGAGAGATTGATGCTGATTCAGACAGCACTTGGAAAACAAGCCATGCCTCTGGGACTCATGGCAGTGTACTGTTCCCATTTGCTGATTTGTCTGCTGGGGGTCTCCCTGTTTGCTCTCATTTTCCTCTGTGAATGATCCTTACCTTTCATCTGTATCCCCAAGCATGTCCATATTTTTTCCTCCCCTTTCCTTCCATTCAATTGGGATCATAGATGTGGAACACTGTCATATAATCACATCTAACCCTTGTGAAGAAATCTTCACTGAACAGAAGAGAAACCCAGTGGCAGCAAGGAAACTGGTCTGGAGAGGACTGAGATAATGTGGAGAGCAAAGTATGGAGTCATCTGAAGAGCTTCTCCAAAAGCCTGGAGATTTAGGACATCAGGAAGTTTCAAGTGCAGTTATATTCTTGAGAGAAAAATTAAAAGATAACTTCTTTCCTCAAAATTCCTAGTCTTGCAAATTATTAGAAGAAAATATTATTACAAGTCAAGGAAAAATGATTTGAGATCTCTTGAAATGTAGTTTAACCTATTGCACCTGGAACATTATATCCTTAAAAAAAAAAAAAAAAAAAAAAAAAGACCAGAGAGAGAGTAGAAGAAATAACAGAGCAAGATAGGGCCCCAGAGACATGCTGTTAAAAAATTATATTTAGAATCTCTGAGTCTCCAAGGTACAGCAGACACAGAAGTCAATTATACTACCTCAAAGGGAGATTTCCAAATACCATACCCAATGGGAAATTACACAGAATTGACTTCCTACATCCTTGTATCTCCCAAGATCTTTTCCATTTCACAAGGCAATTGTGAGTCTCTGCCACTTGGACTTGGCAGTTTTTGCATGGAAGGTGGGAGTATAAAAAATATTATCTGTGTTACATCTAATCCAATGATTTAATGGACATGAAAAAAATTCAGAATCTCTATGCCAAAGGAAGATCTGCAATTTCATATTTTTCTTTGCTAAGGAAAAACAAAACAAAATAAGCCTAGAAAGTCTCAGTGAAAATTTGATCATTTTAGGTCAATCAGAATGTTTTATATGTATCTTAACTTTAATGTTACATTATACTGTAGTTCCAAAGAGAAAATAAGAATCCAAGCAAGACGTTATAAAAAAGCCTAAATGAAACATTTCAACCTCCTGGAAGTGCTGATATGTTTTCTGAATGAAATTTCATCAAATGGGGCACATTTCTACAGACCCTGAAGCTTTCATAAAATCAGCCCTTACAAATGGAAAATCCTTATACTAAAAAAAAAAAAAAAAAAAAAGTCAAATACATCTCCTGTTGAGTTTCTAACCCTCATTGCTGGAAGTACAATCATTGTCACTTGTGTCACTAAACAACCTTCAAGGAATGAGTGGTAACAATCTCAGCAGTTCTCTGGTCAGTCTCTCAAGAGAGCACACTCAAATTTGTGTGGTTTCACACTGGTGACCTGCAGACTGCTGCAGGTCCACAGCCTGTGTAAATCACCCACAAAGCATGGTGCCTTTTGCTAGGTTTGAACTTGCTATGTGAGGTGAAATTTCTGCTGGAAATGTTGGGTTGTTTCTGATTTTTAGAAGTGTGTCTGTACTTGACATCTGTCTGCCTTGCAGGGCAGCAGCAGATGAGGAGTCACTGCACTGAGATTTGGCCTGCCATGGCAGCAGAGGAAAATGTACTGGCCAGTGACTCAACAACCCCAGGGAAAATCACCTCTGAAGAAGAGGAAAGCTTTCTGAAGAAGGGAAATGATAACTTCATCTTCCTTTGAAAGAAGCTGTCTTCTCTCTCCAAGCACAGATCTGAGTCAATTTCTCTCTTTGGCTTTCCCAGGTCATCTTCACTGCAAAACTGATGTTATTCTTCCCTTGTATTTCTGAAATTACTCTTCTTTATTGCACAATTACCCTTGCCTGCATTTCTGGAAAGTGATAAACATGTTAATAAATGCAGCTCTCTGCCTATCAAACCCGAAAATCAGGAAAGCTGCAGGTACAGAAGACCAAAGTACAAATCCTTGCTGCTGCGATGCAGCAGATGAAGGACTCTGAAACACAAAAGTTATATTGGACAGTTATCACCCGAGTAAAACATTTGGGATGCTCATGCATCAGATCCATCCTCCCTGCTCAACAGATCATGCACAACCTGGTAAGTGTTCTCTAGGGATATAATATCCTGCTTTTGTCACAGAGACCACTCTTGCTTCATTCGGGAGCAGCAAAGTCACACCCCTTATCTTCAGAGGGATGTTGCAGTTCAGGTCAGAGGTGCTCTAGTATCAGTGAGGAGTGAGTAGGACAAAAATTGGTCACTATCTAGGAATTAATGAATGGACCAACAGAGAAATCACTACATCTTGCACTTCACTGACCATTTTGGACTAGCAGAAGGATTAATTACAGTATGGACAGTGGGATTTGCCCAAGTAAATACAGGGACATGAGCTGTAGAAATTTGCATCTGGGGAAACCATTCTAAGCTTCCCTTGTAAGTCAGTAAAGCTCTAATCAATATAACTAATGTTGTTTAGGGTGCAGTTCATCTCATCCTAAAACAAACACCTATGTTTTATCTGCTGAGGCACTCTCTTCAGTATCCATTAACAGTAATGGCATGCAGATGCCTAGCAGGGGTAAATCTAGGACATTGATACCCATCCCTAAGTGAGACAAGTCCTCCCCTGCATCCCTTTCCAAGCTATAAATGGGGCCCTGGTAGGCAGTGAGGAACAGGCTTGCATTATCTGTGCACAATTTGTTGGGGAATTTGCTTCTATATCCTCTTGTAGCTAATGGTCTGTTCCATTAATTCTTAAGGTTAAGGTGACCTTGCAAAGCTAAATAAGTGCATTTCTCAAATAGCATACAGCAAATATATGTATGCACACATTTAGATAGTCGTGAAAGAAATTAACCCTACCTCTCTAACTCATTTCCCACTTTCCTTTCAGTGGCAAGATAATCCACTTAAATAGAGTTCTCAACCTTTTTACAGGCATAAAATAACATGAAAAAGATGGAAAAACCCAATTGGTTGGTTCCTTTCCTGTTCATGGAATTAAAAGTATAATTATTTCCTTATTAAAACAAAAATTAAATATTTTCTGAGCTTTCATCCTTTTTTTCCCTCTTTATTATACCACCTCTTAAAATAAAAAAGAAACATGAAACTTAATAAAAATAAACCAAAACTGATGCAAACAGAATAATTGGCAAGGCGTGAAAATACTGCCTGTATCCTGGAGACAGACTGCACTGTCGGTCGTTTCTTAATTTTCACTCTATTAAGGTAATTTCCTGTGACTGTGGCTTTTTTTCCGGCAGCCATTCTCACACACTGTCATCTTTGCGTGCTGGGTGGGGGGTGTGTAGTTTTGGGGTTTCTTTTCTTGGTCAGGGAAGAAAGGTACAGGTGTCAGGTCCATTTCCAAGAACTCTGGAGGCAGATGTGCTGCTCTCTGAGCCCAGGCGCATGGAAGGCAGCAGGGGAAAGTAAAATTCCAAATGCAGTTTCCACACCACTGTAATATCTGCTCAGCAGCACCTTCACTGGATGTCTCCTACAGGAAAACAATGCTTACCAACACTGCACACCGAAAACATTTTATCCAGAATAATGTGTCCACCACCGATGTGCTCCAGCTTGGACCCAGGTCTGGTTCATTTGGAACCAGTCTAAATCTGGATGTGTATGAGTTTCGGTGGCCACCCTGACAGCCAGCCACATGTGGGTGTCCTTCATTGCTCAGTTTCTTCCCTTGCTGGTGGCACTTCTCCCATGCTCCTGCTTATGAGCAGAGGTTGGTATAATCCATCAAGGCTATCAGCTGTACCTGCCTTCAGACAGAAGTACCCTGAGGAAGTTTATAACTAAATCTAGATTTTTGCAGAGAGCTGTCCCAGCTTGAAATGAACAGCATGCCTTCAAACATGTCAGGAGTGACATAAGGCCAAATTAAACTGATTTTAGAACCACAATGAAACTCTCATATTAAATAAGATTAAAACCTTTGTCTAAGACTCCTCCACTTGAAATAATTTTAGTAAGCTTTGGAAGTCTGGGAGTGGAAAATGTCTTTCACCTTCTTCATTCTTCTTGCTTCCAGCCAGAACCAAATACGGTAATGTGGAAAAGTTTTATCTGGAAACAAGAATTATCAGATGCTCTCAAACTAAAATTGCTGCCTGTGATGAGAACCTGCCATAGCTGAACAGGCAAAGTGTTTATTCTGTTCATCTCTCCACCTGTGATGCTTACTGTTCCTCTTGTGTGCATGCGTTTGCATGTGTGCCTGACTTTCCAGTGACTCTGAAAATCCAAAATAATTTTTTTATTAATATTATTATTATGTAAATATCTTGTGTACGTCGGAGGCTGTACACAAACTTCCCTGGAAATGACACATTTTTCACAATACTTGTCTCATGTTCACTGTGCACAGAATTGAATCACAGCCAGCTAATAGGGAGTGAACCTTTGGCAATCAAGTAAAATGTGCTCTCTTTCTTTACTCGCTTTGTTCTTTGGGAATCTCTGTGTTTGAGTCTTGTATCAGTGACATCAACAGCTCATGTTCTTGTCTGAACCACTGGCAGGCATAAAATAGCCAGGCTGGCACTGCCAGATTCGATTTCTGTTTCAGAAGCATTTGACCATAAGAAGACAGTTGTTTTACTATTTGCTGCATGTCATTAGGAGCACGTGTGCTCTGGATGATGGCCCCAGATGACCTGGGTTCCACAAGCAGCTCTTGCCATGGGAGATCAGATCCAGCCTTGCTGAAGGTGTTTCATCTCTGCCTCCTTTCTGCCCAGCGTGGCAGTCCCAAGTGAAAGCTCACCAGTTTCTACTCCATTTTCAGTTTTGTCAGAAACTGAACTACTACATAAAGAGCACTTCTGCTTACAATACTGCTCAGTTCTCTCTGTTCTTGATTTTCAGAAGAGACAAATCACTTCCACACTCAGGATTTTACACAAATGAGAGACTTACACCATAGCTGTGTCTACAACATACAGCAACACAGATCTACACAGAGCAGCTTGAAAGGAATTGGTATAGGTTAGAGAAGAAAGTTTAACCATGATATGGAATAAACAAACCAGTGAGGAGCCAAGTTCCTTCCATTCCCAAGGCCTTAGAGGTAGAACAGAGCAGACCTCATTGTCTTCAACATACTCACCAGAGGAAACAGGTAGGTTTCCTCTTTACCTACCAGAGGCAGGTAGACTCCTCCTCATTCTTGTGACCAGTGACAGGAAGAGGCATAAAGCTGAGTCAGGGCAGGTTTAGACTGGATACCAAGAAGAATTTTTTCACCTAGAGTGTGATTCAGCACTGGAACAGGCTCCCCAGAGAAGTGGTCTCAGCACCAAGCCTGACAGAGTTCAAGAAGCATCCTCACGTACATGGTGTGACTCTTGGTCCTGTGTAGGGCCAGGAGCTGGACTCAATGACCTGTGTGGGCCCCTTCAAACAGCATATTCTTTGATTCTCTGATTCTTTGACTCTATGAGGTCTTTTACTGGAAGTATGTCACTTTCCTGCAACCATTCCTCCACGTTCCCACTCTCTGTGAGGTCCCATGTTTTTTCTCCTTTTAGCAGTGAATACTAAAGTCATTGGAGGGAATGAGCAAGGCTTTAGTAGGACAACTTGTGTTAGCATCCTAAGGAAGTGTAGAAGAAAGAAGAGGTGAAAGGAGAAGACAAGGTAGAAGGGAAGAAATCTGGCAAGCAGAATGAAGGCTAGAAACATACCTCAAAAGGGTTGGGGCAGACTACCATACAGCACCAAGTTTTTCAAATCTCCTAGGGCAAGAAGAAGCAAATAGGCACAGAAGAGTGAAAGGCTGGACCTAAACCACTGACAAAGCTGCTACACTCTCTGCAAAGCCTGTGGAAAGTGGCCAGTATGGGTGGCTCCAGAGAATGTATACTTCAGTCTCATGTCCTTCTACTGTGTTTCTGCTCCTCCAGCACCAACAGCCTCCAAAGTCTCCAGAAGATTATACTGGATAGAAGATCAGCCATACCAAAGACCAAAGCACACCAACTGCAGACAGTTCCACGCTGAGAGTTGAAAAGAGAGCATTATCCAAGTTGTAAATCCCAAAGGAAACTCAGCATAGAAGTCAGGAGACACTCAGATGGTTCTCAGACTGAGACCCTGACTCCTCATATTATAGGAGAACAAGAAGCATACCCATGGGCAACTAATACAGCCTTTTCTTATGTTTAGGTTGCCATAGGTCCCTAACCTTCTGTAGACATATTGCCTATAGTCTGTTGATGCACTGTCTGTTTTTCCATTTTATTTTCCCTCTTCCCATTTCTGTCCCATATTTCACATTCATTCTAGCTTATTCCAAACTGCCTTTTCACCTCATTTTTTTTCAATAGCTGTTTGTTTTTTTTTTCTTTCTCACCAGTCTCTCTGCTTTTCTCTTTCCTAAGGGGAGCATGGACTGGGAAACACCTGAATTAAAATGTGTGCTCATCTGATGCATGCAACAGCTTGATATGAGGCGTGAGATGTTTGCCATATCCCCAGCGATTAGCTCTTTGACTGCCATCTTCACAGTAGCAGAATTTTCTTCAGAAGGAAGTACATGGTACAACCAGCTCAGTTAAGGGAAATTAAATGAATTTGGGATTGATAAAAACCACACACAATCAAATTCTGAAAGAGTGAAAGGAGACGTGTCTTCGGTATGCATCCTGACTCAAACTGCTTTTCAGCAGTGAAAGTAAAACATATCCTGTTTACAAAACACAGGGGGAAAGAACTCAGAGCATGATGCACCCTGACAACTAGCATTTAAAGACACAAACATGTAGCTATTGCAAATTCAAAAGAGTTCTCTTATTTCATACAAAGTTAATTGGCACTTCAAGGGAGTAGACCAAACAGCACAGAAATTGTCTACTTATTGAAATTAACTGAAGTGGAAGGAAAACAAAGAGTGGGAGAGAAAGAGACCAAAAAATATATATACATTTTAATTCCTGATAAGGGATGGAATGCCGTAAATTAGAGACAATGAAGCCTGCTCTGCCAATAATTACACCAGTGTTTAAGGGGGGACATAGCTGAACCAAACTCATGCTGCAGGGATTTTTGTTGACTCCCTGTAAAGTGGAATCACTGCCATTCATTTTGTTTTCCCCTTCCTTGCCCTCCCCCAAGGCAAAATTCCCTGAATCAGCTGGATGTGATCAAGGCATTTTTCCTGTACAAGGAAAATGGGGAGCTCTTGAACACTCTCATGGCAGACATCCCACATCCCACTAAACATATTTTAGCTGTCAGGTGGATTAAATGTCTCCCTTTAAACAAACTCATGAAAATGTAAGAGCCTCACCATTTTGTCTTTCTCAAGACGAGTTTGCTGACACAGACTAAAGGTGGGAAAGAGCAAAGTTTAGGAGCAAAGTGGTCATCAAACACTCAGTGATCTACAGGCCAGATATTCAGGAGCTCAGCATCCACTATAAGGCTCTTTCCAAAGGATTCAGCCCTGATAGTCCCCAGCAGGGAAAAGCCAGGTTTTCGGATACTTCCTAAGTTCACTGCACAAGAACTGCAAGTGCTGAGGGCTTCTGAGGGTCCTGCATAGCTTAACAATTGTTTGGATAAACAGTGGTGCCAGAAAGCTGACACTGACCAGCAATCATGTGTCCCTCTTTAGCCAAAAATACCATAAAACTGGATTGTTTAGTGCTGTTCTGCAGCTCCCACAGTCAGACACTGACAGCTCAAATGCAGCTGTCTCTGATTTTGGGCTCAATTTAAGTCATTTAGACATGCTGCCCAGACAAGTTTCTCCATGCCTGGAGGAGCTGGGGGCTACTTAAAAATTTGCCTCGGTACCATCTCCAACTCACCATCCGGCCATGAGCCTGACACTCTCCCCTGAGCCTGCAGAAGTCCTCAAGGACATCACGTTCTCCACTGCTGGAGAGCCCAGGAATGTGACAGCTTCCTGCCTCCTGCCACGGGCCTGCCTGGCCAAATTAGACTTTGATGTTAGTCTGTGGTGAAATGGGGCTTTCTGTGTCCCGAAGGAAAACGAAACTTACTTGAAGTTACAGGCTTATGGTCTAGGAATCTTTTTGCTTCAGCTGATATATTGTCTAAATCTAAAACTTATTTAAAAACCTGTCTGGATGCGACGGCTTTTAATTAATCTTCTCTTAGTTTTTATACTATATAGTACCTTGAAGACGCAAGATCAATCACTGCTGTATTGTAATGTAGAGTTGGGAGACAGAAAGATAAATGAGCTATCAAGTTTAGCATTTTGATAGCTAAGTTTAATTTTAACTAGCTCGGGAACATACTGTGGATAGGTGGATAAAGTCATGGAATGGATCTTTCATCTTTAAGACCCGATCTAGAGTCCATCAGAAAGGAACAGAAAGAGTTCCTTAATGTCTGGTCACTCTCACATGGACTTCTCAAAAAAAAAAAAAAAAAAAAAAATAAACAATTGCTGAAAATTAGAAACATCATCAAACAGCAAAAATAAGTATCACACAAATCTGATGGTATGTGACTATATTTAGCACATTTCATCTGCATATTCTACAGCTTCCACCCTCCAAAGACTCATTCAGAAGGGCACTGGGACCATTTCCAATGCATAATATTAGACATACATGAGAGTTGTGGCAGAAACAGGTCTCAGTTCTTTATAAGGAAGGGTAAACACACTGTCATGCACATGATGGGAAAGAGAGAGGGAAGTTTATCACTCAAGGGTACAAAATGAGTCAGCAGCAGAGCTGACAGCAGAACCAAGGAATCCTGACTCATCAGTTATTCCATCCAGGCGGCTTTCCACTGCACTGCAAGTAATTGATGTAACAGGCAGCCATGTCATTCATCCTTTAGAAAGTACCCACTCAGGATGAGGGAGCATTCAGGCCCTTATGCCTTTTATGACTCACAGTCACTCAAATTCTGATGTGTTTCACAGAGCCCATCACAGAAACTTTAATTCCTGTGTTTTCTGCCTGGTCCATTGCAATGATTTTCATTTTAATGTGTGCCACGCATCCATCAGAGTGACGACTTCTAAGGTGCTCCACCCAGTCCTACTGCAATGACTAATGCTAATGCACTGCACCAGTCTGAGAAGAATTTCCATCATGCATCATTTTAAGATCATATTGTATTCAACGGGACATTTAAATTAAGGCAGCTCTTGTACATATGGTTGCTCTGAATCTTAACTCTGGCCTTTTTCCATTAGATCAGTAAAAAGGTTGAGCAGGGGAGCTAAATAAAATGTAGCTTTCTTTCTGCCTGCATTTCCAAGGAATTTATAAACACCCATCACTCAGGTTTTCCAGAGGCTGGATGAAAACGTCTTTTCTCCAGAGGTATATTCTGATACACCGGGGTGAGAATTACATTCACAAAAGCCAAAAGATTTCAGCCAAATGCTGAAATCATTGCTTCTTGTTCCATCAGGCCTAGAGTAACAGTGGGATTTGTAGTATTTTTGGGTTAGGGAGAACAGCATATCTGTGCTTTCTCACATAGTAAAGAAAGTAGATGCAACTGACATGACTGAGAATTAAATCTCACCCAAATAATTAAGTTTCCATTTAACTCTCTGCTATGATACTGGGGCTCTGAGCACAAAGTTAATAACACATAGCATCCATTATTTTACCAATGGGTTGAAAATGTTGTGGCTATGTGACACAAAGGGACAACCCAGTATTGTCTTTCAATTATTCATTCAGATGGTTGAAAATTTTACCAGAATATTTTGATCATTTAGCTTTGCTCCAAAGGACTCTATTTGGTATAAGATACCACCTGTCCTCCACTATGTGGCATAAAGCATTAAAAAAACCCCCCAAACATCAACAGGTACATTTTTGCCCACACCCAATCCAGATCAAAATTGTAACAGGAGCTGATGTAGCAGGGCACATGGCCTCAGAGTCAAGATGCTGTTTTCTTCCCAGCTCACTCCATATGCTTGTCAGTGCAAGATTATGTGCTGCTATTCCATTGGTACAGGGATTTTAGCCAGTCTGTTCCATGCTGTGGTGTGTGATGTGGCTTTGGGACTGCAGACATCCTGGGAGGAACCTGTGCCAAAAGAGGGTTTGTGTTCTCCAAGGGCAGGTTCTCATTACTAAAGCCAAATGCATAGCAAAGACATGCAGGTCAAACATTTCTAATAGATTAGAAATCGAATATGACTCTGGCCATTTTTATACTCTGTTTATACATGCTTTAGACAGCCCTCACACGTGCAAAGTCCCATTGGAACAAGAGTTCACAGGGAGTAAATCTCAAGCCTGTAGCTTAGAACCACTTAATCACACAACAGACTTCATTTCTGGCAGAAGTAATTAACAAAGGTTCAGTCACCTAATCAGGGAACAAAGGCATGGCTCTGTCACCTCATTGACCAATCACACCCCCTGAATATCGAATCTTGAATATTGACTGCCCACAGCAGAGGGTTTGCAGTAGCTCCCACACCAAAACACGCATAAACAGAGGCTGCAGGTCAGTCAGAGCAACCCCACCATGTAAAACAACTGCTGCTGAGCACAGAGAGCTGGAGAACACAGGAGCCAGGGGTGGGAGGGGGGTTGCAGAACAAAGCAAAGTAGCTAAATTTGCCATCCACTGTAGATTCTGCTTGGCCAAGTGTAAAACAGACAGCAAGAAAAAGGGAGTGGAAAGAAAGGTTGGAAAAGAGGATGTTCCCTGTGTGTCCTCTTGATAAATGCTGCCCAGAGGAAAATTCAGAATTGTGGGAGCACTCAGGTTTTCACAGGACATGTCAAACAGCAGTGAACTCCTGTCTAAAAGCCCATCTTGCAGGACTCCACACCATGTACCAATCTTCCCAGACAGAGCATTCCTCATTCACTTCCCTTTTCCATATGCTTGTTTTGACCAGTGCCAAGCAAAGGCATTCTGCCAAAGCTGATTTATTCTGCCCTGCTTGGAAGCTTGCTCCTTTGCACTGTGTTCAGGCTTCCTTCCTTCTACCGAGGTGAACCCTTCTGCAGTAGGAGAAAAGTAAAGTGTGGGACAGGGAGAGGGCTGAGGCTCAGTATTAGGATTTTCTGGTAATGGCTAGGACAGAACTAAGACTGGGAGCAGTCTGAGACAAAGTTCCCATTCAGATCATAGCACCACACCATGCTCCTGCCTTTGCAGTATAATGAATAATAGCCCCATCACCCAGACACATTTTTTTATGGGGGATCCATCAAAAATGAAACCAAACTGAAGAGCTCAGGTTCATTCTAATTTATCATCTAAGCCTGACTCCCAGAAAAACTGTCTTCCAAAAGGATTCACACGTTCGGAAAACAGCCCCAGCCCTGTTTATGAACTTTGAAAACAAAACCCAGTCTAAGGAAACCCTGAAAGATTTGGAGTGAAACAGCTAGTTCAGTTCAAAGGGATGTCATTTAGCAGTATCTTCCACCACAGTGATGCCAATATAAAACTGCTATGAAAGAGGGCAATAGCATGTAGGGAGCTAAATAGAGAACTTAAGTTCATACATCCAAGTACAGCAGGGCAGGTAATGAGAAATTCTAAGGCAAACCCAGTCTTGCATCAAAACACTATGCAGAGAAGCTGGAGAGCTGGGATTTATTTTTGGATCTGGCACTGTTTTTATGAATGACTTGGGCACCATCAGTACACCTTGTTCTAAAACTTTATTTCCTTAATCATAAGAGCGAGCAATAATGCCAATAAAGTGCTTCAGAAGAAGCAGGAAGATAACAACATTTGCATAGTGTTCAGACACTAGTTTGACTGAGAAGACAAGAAAAGGCAGGAAGACAAGGTCTACCTATGTCCTTTCCTGTGAGGATGCAGTCAGGGACGGTGGAAGCTGCCCACACAGAGACAGACCATGTTTGGTCCAGTCTGGCTGCAGTTGGTCATGCAGGGTAAAAGCTGGGGGAGTGGGGGAGTCTAAGTGCCAGTCTTGGTTTGCCAGATTGCTTAGGTATTCAGCCTAGGTCTAGGAGTTTATCTGAGTGAGGCTGCAACATGCTGGGTTATGTTCGAAGTCAGGGAGGTTTCAGTGATAAGAATGAGCTGAATGCACAAATGTGCAAAGCCAAGAGACCAGACCAAACAGAGAGGAACCAGGGAATCAATGTATCACTTAAAAACAAAACAAAACAAAAAATCTCCCACCTCTTTTTCACTCCACCCTGAATGTTGTATAGGAAGACCAAAGCAGAATCTGATGTGAAGGCAATTGTGGTGGACGTTGGCGGGCCTGTGCCCCCCTCCAGCCCTTCCCAGCAATGACCAGTATCATCCTGTGATAGTAAAGAAATTAGTCAAGAACTAAGAGTTTCACATTAAAGAGGTCTGAAGAGTAAATTCACTCACCAGAGTAACCCACCAGCCTCCTGCAGGGTCACAGAATCATAGAATGAGGAAACCCTAAAGATCACCCAGATCCAAAACCCTGTCATGGGCAGAGGCATTTCTACTAGACCAGGTTGCTCAGAGTCCCACACAACCTGTTCTGCAACACTTCCAGGGAAGGGGCATTCACAACCTCTCTGAGCAACCTGTTCCACTACTTACCACTCTCACAGTGAAGAACTTCCTTCTAATTTCTGGCCTAAAGCCACTTTCTTTCTGTTTAAAGCCACTCCCCTTTGACCAGTCCTTCTGAGGGAGTGTGTCTGCATGAGTATGTAGGAAAACAGTCTTCCCATGAGACTGTGAAATCAGGCAATTAAAGGGATATAACCTAATTCACCTGTAGGGAAAAAATAATTTCCTTTTTTCTAGCTCACAATGACCTCTCTCCTTTTACCTCTTCCAGTGTTTCTACACATAAGAAGAAACATGTACTTTATCTAGCACTTCTCTTAGGCTCATCACTTCAGCTGCTGAGGCCATGTGGATGGCAATTCAGTGTCCTGTGCAGCAATGCAGCTGGCACATGTTGGTCTCTGAATCCATGGGAAGAGATGGCCAAGAAGTGAGGATGGTTCCCAGAGCAGGTGCAGCTGACCCATTGCAAAAGGCACACTGAGCCATTCACATGAGGATTTCACCATTCACTTAAGAGTAAGGCTCGATGATCCTTGTGGGTCTGCTCCAATTCAGAATATTCTGGGATTCCATGATTCTTAGCATCCTGAGGTCAGAGACAACATAGCACCTTCTTTTCCAACTGAGAAGTGGCAATTGCTTCCCCCAAGTGATTGATCAGGTAACTTCTAAGGAGGCTTTAATTGCTGACAGCAGCTCAGCTTATCCAGCACAGGGTCATGAACGTTGACAGAGTGGTTATAACCAGTTTGCACTCCTCTGCCTTGGAGCAACAGAGCTTTCTCCATTTGAGGTATCACAGGAAGAGAAATGAGGCAAATGGGAAGGGGCACCGTTTGCAAAAGAAAATCAGAAAGATTGGGATAGATGAACAATAGCAGAAAAGTCACACTGATTATGTCAAATCACCTGGCAGAGGAAATTAGACAAAGAACAAATTCAAGCTTGCAGGGAGAAGGGAAAGCAAGAAAGATATTCTGCCTTGCTTTGCCTCTCTGGCCTGCATCTCCTGCTTGCTTGCTGAGTGTTGACATACTGTTGAGGACCAGAGAAATCCCAGTGCTGCCTGGAGAAGCAAAGCCAAAGATGCAGCAAAGGAGCTGCAGATGGGGAGCTGTATGTTCTCCTTGGGGTCAGAAAGGTGGGACAGCTCTTGCAGCAGCAGTGCTGTGTCAGCCAGGTCTCTGCCAGGGCAGTTTGGTACCAGTCTGCTGCAGCCAGGAGTGCAGTGGGGAGCCTGCCCTCCAGCTGTGCTGGCCTCTCATGTCCACAACAGGACAGCCTGGGCTCACCCACACATCAGAGTACCCCGAAAGCAGAGGAGAAACCCTGTCTTTTTGTCAGCTGTCTGGTGCATGCCAGGGTAAGGTGGTTCAGAGGCACAGCTGGAGATGGTGAGGAAGGGAAACGGAGAGCTGCCATGTTTTTCAAGGATATAGCAACCTTCATAGCAAATCAAACCAACTGTCCGACTCTTTAACACCTTCTCTTAGGCAGTGGCTAGCATCAAGGATAGATGTAAAACACTTAAAATGGGAAATAACTAACTAATATGTCCATTGGGGAAGTTTCTTTATAACCCCAGGCAGTTAGTGGTTGGATTTATGCCCTGAATCTCAAGGGCTGATATTTCTTATAAATTTTTTATTTTCTCTAATGTAACTGTGAATGTTCTCACTGTCCACAAAAATAGCTTTTTTTTTCCTTCTTTTTTTTTTTTTTTTTTTTTTTTCATCAAGGCCATGAGCTCAGTGGGTGACACCCTGCAGCAGGGAGTTCCACAGTTTAATAGGGTACAATAAAAAAAACCTCTCAACACTTCCAGATCTGCATTGCTTTTTGATTCAAAGGATACCCTTTTGTACCAGCACTGAGAACCTTTTTAAATATTATAATTTATATACTTCTGACATACCCCTTCTTATTCATCTTGTCTCCGAACAATATCTTCCTTCATCTTTTTTGGTTTCTCCTTATCTGAAAAATCCTTCCAAGCCTCCAGACCATTTTCACTGCCTATCTACAAGTTCTGCTATATTATCTTTTTTTTTTTTTTCCTATAAAAAATAAGCTTATGAGAAATTAGCTAAGTATGAAAGGTGAGGGTTTATCAGTAACTCTATAATGGTAGTACATCTTTAATGTTAATTTCTGTCCTACGCTGTAGATATTTATTCTATGCATCTAGTTATGCAAGGTTCAAGGAAAGATGGGGGTTTCTAACTGCTCTGAATAAGCATCTTTGTACAACAGCTATCTCCTGCCGTTCCTCATGCCTGTGAATACAGCTCCCATCTTCTGTCTTACTGCATGTTATCAGGCTGTGATTCTTGTTGGAGATTGTCATTAGGGTGGCGAGCTGGTAGGGTTATATAGCTGCCCAATTCCTATCAAAGGAGAACTTGAAACACTTTCTGTTATTTTTAAATATAGCCTTGTGTCACCTCGTTTAACTTTAAAGTTCTGTTTGAATGCATCTCTCTGTAGTCATCTAAGGGAATGCTCCACAAGGAAAAAAAAAAAAAAACCACTGAAAAAACTTGCTGTTTTTTTTCTCTGTTAAATTCTTCTCTGAAGTGGTGTTCAGAGAGGAAGGATTGCCTGGGTGAAAGGACTAGCGCAAAGCCTATGGTAGAAAGTCAAATCCCTGCATTTATCTCCCTTCTGCTCCCTCATGAGATCTTGTCACTAGCAGAGGTTATGGGTAGGCAATCACAAGTGATCGAGTTTCTGATGCTTAACCAGTTACTGTTCATCAGCTGAACCATAGAAGCAAAGATGTCCATATTTCATGTCCACAGAGACAGGAAAAAAAAATCTCTTCGCTTAAGCTACCTTCCAGGAGCACACCAAAGGGCAATTAAAGCTGGCCAGCTGTCACTCACTCGGCTATGAAAGCACATCCGTTCTCTCAAGCTTTCCACACCTGCAATGATTCCTTAACTCACAAGAGAGCAGGATGGAAGCAGCAGGAAAACTGTAAGGTACATGTATAGAACAACCTGTCAGACTCGGCAGCCACTTGGCTACGAGTGCACTGCACACCTGAGAACACAAACCAGCAAAGGCAGAAACCACACAGAAACACAACCTCTGTCACCTCCTTCTCTCTTCCCCTCACTAAACCTCACCTGAGGACAGCAGAAGGGTGAGGCCAGCCACTTGGGCCAAAAGGAGAAGATGGAGTGGGGGAGCTGTTGAAGCCAGGGCAGTGTTCCTAGCAGTGCCACGGGAGGGGTGGCAGCCTGCACGTGTGGCAGGACAGACTGGCACTGCAGCACCCACTCCCCTTGGGCAGTGCTCGCTGAAGCAGAGGCTGCTGAGAGAGGCAAGCGAGCCCCACATCCTGCAGCAAAACTCTCAGCCCAAATAACCAGCATGACTAAGATCAGTGCTTGGTTAAGGTAGTGCATCGGCTCCAAAAACAGCCTCTTTTGGCTATACTTGAAGCCAGCTCTGAGCTTTCATAATACACATTGCTTTTTTGGTGTGAAAAAGAAATTGAGTTGACAAACATTGGTAATAGGAGGAAGAAATAAAAAGAACCTTCTCCTTATTGAGATACATTGCTGTATTATTTTCAGGGTTGTTTTCTTGCAGGTTTGGAAATAAACTCTGAGCTGTTTTGCAAACCCTTCATTTTCAGTGCAAACATCTTATTTTATTATCTGCCTTTTTGTTGTTGGTCTTCTTTCTTCTTCCTCATCTTTTTTTTTTTTTTAAGCCATTCAACCATTTATTGGAACTTCTATTCTCCAGTGTACATTTCTTCTTTGCTACACTATCTCCTGCTTTTCACAGATAAACACCTCACACCTGGGAGACAGGCTCCTCTAATTAGTATTAAAACCTGAAGTTTTTTTCCACCCTTCTTTGAAGCTTTCTAGGATGCCTTTTCATGAATAATAATGTTCTCAATTCAACATAATGCAAGGCTCAATCAAAAGATGCTTTAGCAATCACTTTCCAACAAGGAACACTGGCCTTTTCTCTTCCTCTGTACAGATGATGGTGAGGCAATAAAAAACCCAGCCTGGAAGATGGGCTCAGAAGTTGCAGTTTCCACTTGTGGCAGCCTGTGGCCCTCAGCACACTCTGTACAGAAGGTTCAGTGTCTTTTGTCATCTCTGCAGCTCCCCACTGCCTTCTCCAGCACAACAGGAGTTCTGGCTGCCTGGTCCCCTGTCAAATAAATCCCTTTGAACAGCAGTTTCCTCTCAGCCAGACAGTCCCTCCTGCACAGCATGGGACACCCAAAAATCTCTTCATTCTTTCCAGCAGATCTCTCATGGTTTAAGTCCCTGACTGCTGCCTAAGGGATGCCAACTGTGCTACTGCCTACAGAAGACACCAAGGTCCCAGGCACTATGAATGCACATGCTATAGACCATTTTCAGTGGAGACTTCCTTCAGAAATGCACAGAATCTCCTGTCTTCCCACAGAGCATCTAGGTTTCAGTGGATGGAAACATCAGCATTCTTCAACAAGAAGCTGTTTTCTGACAGCTTTACTGATCACTTCCTATTCAGAAACAAGCTAGGGTCACCCTTCTGCTCCCTGAAGCCAGACAAGCAATCCCATAGACTTCATAAGTAGCACTGCCAACAACAGAGAACCACTGCAGCCATGGCTGGATTACACCTACCACAACAGGAGCCATCTAGTCCTACAATCATTGAGATTATTGTTTCCCATCTTAATATTTTATTAGTGAATTTCTTTGCTCTGTGTTTGTATGCGTATGCAAATGCACAGAGGAATGTTTGCAGGTAAATGCTAAAATGTTGGCAGTGGAACTCGAACGCTGTTGTAGCAACATCCACAACTTGGCACCCTTGCACAGGGATCAGTCCTACTACCCTTGAACTTGTGTGAATTTCAAAGGAACTTGAGTTCTGAAGGATCTTCAGCCTTCACCTTTCTGCCAAATGTCATTACAATTGCTCTTCCAGCTCCACTCAGCTGCTTCCAAAAATCCCACTTTATGAATAAGACTTTGCTGTACATAGCACCACTGAACTCCACGGGGCAAGCTGGAAAGTGCTACTACGAATGGTAACAGTTAAACAATAGGTAGGTTTTAAAACAAAACAGCTAATTGAAGGCATTGTTCCAATGTCAGTCCCAAGCAGGATGGAGGCACTGATTTCTTATGTCTACAACAGCATTCAAAGGCTCTCTTAGTTTGCTACTACAGCTGATCTCAACCAGCCATATCAAGGTAATACCATAAACATGAAGGACTGAAGAAAAAAATATCTTCCCAGTGTCAGATCCCAGCTCTTGCAATTCGAGTAAAACTTCTGAACTTCTGAATTCTTCCTTTTTTAGTCAGTCCATAAGATATTCTTACTGATTCCAACAGATTTTGTCTAAGAGATGAAGGAGTCAGTTGGGACCTTGGAGATCTCCATGGGGAGATCCTTCAGGAGCACACACACAGGTGGGAGTTGGTGCCTGAGCAGTGCCACCCTCACAGATGCACTGTGACAACGAATCAAGAATCACAAGGAGACAGTGTCCTGAAGGAAAGCTATCAGCTTGGGAAGACAAGACACTTGGGACATTTGTTCCCTATCATTCCAATCCTAGAAAGCCTTGAGGACCTAAATTAGCCAAAGAGTAGCCAGGAACTAAACAGGGGGCTAGAGGGACTAGGCATTTTTCCAGACCTGGTATTTTTCTGGACCTGGAAGAACCGTAATGAATCCTGCAAACACCCGTGGGAGGATTCAAGTGTATGAACATCAGACTGTAGTGCTGTCTGAGGTATCCAAGGATTGCTAAATTGTCTGTAGAGGACAGGTGGATGAGACAAGAAAAAATCCACAGTAATGTCCTGCCCTTCTGGAGAAGCAGCTGGAGTGGCTACACAACCGCTCACCCATTTGTGGCTGTCTTGGGGTGGTTTGTAGAGAAAGTCTGAATTTAGGCAGCTGGACCTGTGTGTCTATGGAGTTTTTTGTACTTCCTCGGGCATCTGATGCTGGATTGTGACACAAACCAGGATGCCAAGCTACACACACAGCTGATCTGGTGCACAAAGACAGTGCTGGCAGACAAATAACCCCACCTCTGGTTTAGAATGTCAGGGGAAACATGAGAAGGCAGCATTGCAATTACCAGTTTGCTTTTCTTTAAATATTTCTTGACAGTGTCCCCCCCCCCATCCCATTCCCCTTCTCCCCATATGAAGAGCTAGCTAGGCTCACTGCAGTGCTGGAAATTATCTAAATGCCCACTGGGCTGAGGGGTCAGCTAGTTCACCTGCCATAACAATTAAATTCTGGTTATTACTCTTTCATTACTATACAAACTAATCCCATACATCTCATGAGCTGTGTTGAGGTGACTTCACGCTCTTTAAAACTCCTGCTATTAATTAGAGTGCAGTCAGCTCTCCTCTGATTTGCAGCCCCCCTTCTCCCCACCACCTTTGCAGACCTGTGTCCCTGCAGCCACAAGAACTCCTGGTAGCCCAGAGCTGGGGTCCCCATTAACACCCCCACCTGTTTGCCTTGCTTTTTCCTTGTTATTCGAGTCCTGAACTCCCTTCAAAATTCTGCCTCTTATCTTGAATTTGAAGCCTCTCTCTCCCTCTCTCTTTTCTGAGACCCTTGCCTATTAAACCAGCTTTTGCTTAAACAGAATCAGCTAATCATATTGAATTATGCCAGATTTTAATGTGGCTTCCTACACAGACACATGCCCATAGGGATCCAGGCTGAGAACACCAAGACCACATCATCTTTGATCTAAGACACTACAAGATATAAACCCTTGATCATATTTCTAATGCTAATTAGTCATCACCTTCCCCTTTTCATAAGATATATGTGTCTAAGAACACTGTTGCTGATTTGGTCATGGCCAAATTAATGGTTGTGTGTGCAGTATGTAGTGGCATTTCTATAAGCAAGTTTAACACTAGTGAAGTGGTTGCATTGAATCAAAAATTATAAACTTTTGCAGCTCTCCTGTAATTGCTGTTCAGGGAGTCATTGTAAAAGCAAGACTCCAAAAGAAAATGAGCAGCAGCATTTTTGTAATGAAAGCAAAATGTCTTCCATGAAACCATAGTCCCTGTCCTTGGAAAACTCTGCATTATATCCTGAGAAATGGCAGACTCTGATCTAAAACTGAGCCTCCAGCCTTAAAATATCCTATTGCTTTTTGTAATTTCTACACTCGAACTGTTATCATGTAAACCAACAATTACAAAAACAATAATGGTGCAGGTTTCCCCGCTGCCATTATTTTCTCTGAATAGTAGCAGCAACATATCCCCAGCCACTATTAGGAATCACACTACAGTTCATGCTCTTATGCTACTGCAAAATGATCTCACATAATGAACCACGTATGGTGTAATTGATGGAAGCCATATAACTCATGCAAACAAATGGATGCCTAACAAATAAACATTTCCAAAATGAACAAGCACTATTTGTGTGTTCAGCTGAGATATGAGCTGCATCTGCTGCAGGTGACAGACAGAAAGTTACAGAGACTGACGAAATAAAATGAAAACCTAAATATTTACTAATTTAATCAGTTCTTTCCTCCTTCTTTATGTCTAGGGGAATGTACTTTCCAGCAGTCTTAATTTTAGTCCTAAATCTTAATTCTAGTCCTGAGGTTTTGTGGGATCTGGTATACAGCCATCAGAATTGCTCCATAGATAAGGTTATGTTTGGAGATTTACACTGGCTGATGTATAATTACTGAATTCAATTTTCAAATTTGGCATCAGGGAAAAATGGATTTATTAAATAATGGCTTCAGTTGAAGATTTAGAAACTCTTAGAAAGCAGACATTTAAAGATGCCCATTGAAATTCAGACCTGTTTTTTCTTATATTTCTTTGGGTTTCACTATCTTAAATCACATATGCTGTGCACACATCACATTCCACCCAGTATCTCATCTTTACAATCTTTCAGACATAGGGCGGGTATTGGGACTTGAAACGAAGACCTTTAAAAGTTATTTCTATCATTTTTTGCTACTGGATTTAGCCTGGCAGAGGAAACCAATAGATGTGAGGGCTGTCATCAACACCATGCTCTGCTATGCATCAAGGTGAGGAAGAGACCTTTGTGCACAATGTAGTTTATGGACGTTGCATTTCACTTAATGAAAGGGAGTAAAATACAGATGCTGTTTCCAAGTAGCAGGGTGTCCCTCTTGCTTCCCTTTCAAGCATATTTTCAGTGTAAATGGAAACAAACAAATCCCAACCCCAAGTGGACCATGTCTTTGTTAGGAGAACAAAAAAAAAAATTAGACTCTTAATTCATCATAACTTCATAGGTAAAAGGCTTGTAAAGACAGAGCCACTTGTAGAAAGTGCAAACTAAGACTGGATCCCAGCTCCTTACTCATCTCAAAACAACAGCTGCTTTGGTTCTCCTAAGCTTTTCTCTCAGGTTAGCTGCTCTCTTTCCTTGCCAGGAGAAAATACTGCTGGGATGTCTGTAGGATAAGAGCAGAAGGTGCTTTGGGATCCTGGCTGGGATGCACATAGGCAAACAGCTGTGCTGGTCTCAGAAGTCACCTCTGCCTGGCTGCCTGCTCCCAAGTCAGTCTGCTTGTCATAGCTGCTGGCACAAGAACTTCCCTGGTCTTTAGTTGCTGCCATACTCAGAAGCAGCCCAAAGCCACCCCTTTACCAGCAGCTTCTGTTGGGATTTTGGGCTGTCAGCTGCAGTGACTGGACAGCAAATAGGTCATGTCTCTGTTTTTTGGTTCCAGAGTGAGATACACCCAACAGAAGAGTGGGGTAGGCACCAGGGGGTGGCTGTAGTAGCAGTAAAGCTGCCAATCACTGAACACCATAGCTGCCAGGAACATTTTGCTGCCCACACTGAAACAAAAGCCCAAAGTGTCATCTGAGGCCTTGCTTTCATGGGAGAGCTCCAGCAGTCACATCAGTCGGGATGCAGATACGGAGTTTAGCAGAATGAATCCCAGCATGAACACCATTATCCTCACATGAGAAAAGAGGTCTTAGGGGCAAAGGGCTAGGGTATTGCAAACATTTTCCCAAATAACAGCAGCTAACATGATGAAATAGTCTCCCCTAATAGCCAAAAAATTGCACCCTGTACAAGGATTACACCTGTAAACCCTATCAGTTTAAATCTACCTCTGCAGTAATTTTGGAAGGATGTTCCCACACAGGCAGAGTCTAAGGAAGGGATAAGGCACACACCAGGAGGACCTGCTGGTTATGCAGGGTCAAGGGGAGAAGGGCTGAAGCACAGCTTGAGAGGAAAGCTGGGGGGGCAGGTCTGGCATACCAGTGTTTAGGAGTGTTATGGAAGATAAAATGCCCTTCAGGAGGAGGTTCTTGGGGATTATAGCTCTACACCCTTGAGCACACTGCTGTACAGCAGTCATGGTAATAATTAATAACAAGGAAATGATTCTCGCCCTGTTCTGGTCACCTTATTAAAGTGAGGATATTGTGGAAATGGAAAAATCCCAGCAGGACTGCACCTAGGATGATAGATGGATGGGATGCATTTTTAACAGAGCTCACTACATTTCAGGAAACATATTTCTGAAGGGAAAGTGGCTGCAAAGCTTTTATCCTTGCCTACTCTGCTGCGACTGGCTTCCTTCAGAGAAAGGACAAGACAATGCAAGGTGGACGCTTGATCTGAACAACTTGTGGCCAATAACGTTGTGGTCTGTGGTACTGAAATGCTTGGTTAAACCAGCAACTCTGTCTTTACACTTTTTCATCATTCTCCTTTGCCCTTTGTGCTCTTGCCAAGGTAAGTTACATAAGCTGTATTTTCTTCATGGCCAGAGGGGCCCACAAAATCTAGAAAGAGATGCTGCTTGCCCTGAAGGACTCCTAGAATCCAGTTTTCAAGTGTTAGGCCAAGCTGTAGTTTTTGTTTCAATAAAGGATGCTCTTAAGTAGTCCCAATGAACAAGAAGTCAAAACAGGCTTTGGGTGTATATTCTGCTATGGCAAAGCTGACTGGAACACAAAGAGTGGATTTTGACCTACACAAATGCACAGGAGGGAAGAGATTTTGGCGAAACTGTGGCTTTTAGCCACAAGCAGTCCTCCCAACAGGGACCCTGCAAAGCCCAGAGGTCATCTCCCTTGTATGAAAGCAAACCAGGAACCCAGCAAAGAAAAATTTCCATAAGATCTTTCAGTGCCTTTTGCTCTGCCCCTGCAAATTCAGTCCCAGACTGCAGCATCTGTTGCCAAAGCTCTTAGGTGACATGGTGCGCTAGCAGAATGGGACATGCACCCTACCCTCACTGAGACACAAAGCACAGACCTTTTCCAAGGATCTGTGTTACAGTTTAAAGGGGTCAGGAAAAAAAGAAAGAAACAAAAGAAAACCTTAGCCCTCCAAAACAATTGAACAAATATTTCCCCGGTTAATAAATACCAGGCTCGGCTGGGGAATTGTAATTGTGTGTATAATGCATCTCAGATCTACGGTATAATTACACTCTGGAAACCACTGACTAATAAAAGGCACCAGCCAGGGGAAAGGATGCCTTCTTGCCATGGGTTGACAGGCAAGCAACAAACAAGGTGCACTTTTTCACCTTCTATTCAATAAAACCAGGGTATTAAATATGCAGGCAGAGCACCTCCATTAAGCAATTCACTTCCTTCCTTTTCTTTCTCTCTCTCTCTTTTTTTTTCCTCTTCTCCTCCTTTTGTTTCCATCAAGACAGAGAAGGTTAAAAAAAAAAAAAAAAAGGCTATATATGAAACCCCTGGCTATACGTGAGCTGTACTTTAATGAGGCTGCATCTTAGTCCCTCTGCTATACTAAGTAAACATGTTTCTCCCCCTGCAAAGAAAGGCTTTGCTTGCCTGGGACGAAGGGAAAAGAGCTTGGGGAATACCAGGAGGCTTTTTCTCTGCCCACACCCCTTCCTCCATTCCCACTAAAATAAAACCCTTCCTCACATTACAGAATGAATGCTCATTCACCAACTTACAGCAATATCAGCTATTTCAATATTGCTCACAAATGCATTTGAACCTCTACAGGAAATCAGAGACCAGACAACTCACCTGAAAATCATGTTCCAATTTCTAAAACTTATCTAAACCCAGGAATCACACCTGGATTTAAACAAAACAGCCAGGTCTTTTCCTCCAGCCTGCTCTGAACTGAAGCACTCCAGTCAGTGCATACCTCCATATTCTGCCAGTGACTCTCTCAGCCATTTATGATTTCAACCCTGGACGGAAAACTGAAAAACAAGAGTCTTACATGGGACCACTGCAAGAGTATTGTGTGGCCATTTTGAGGCTCTGGGAAACATCTGGTGTGGTGCTTGGGACCCCCAAAATGATACAGAAGGGTAACAGGTTCAAAATACAAGGTATTTCACCCTTCACTGCAGCACTGAGCAGAACTGGAGCGTGTCCCTGACTTTGCCTCCCCTGCCTGGAAGCTGGACACTCAGCTGCTGCTGACATGTCTTTGCAAAGAAGGAGGAGGTGGCGTGAGCCCTCACACCTCCAGCTGCCCTGGCACTAGGGAAGGAGAGCACTAACACGAATCCTGCCTTTCTTTGCCTCTGACCTACCCACCACAAGCCCCTGCATGAAGACCTCGTGGGTCAGAGCTGGCTGTGCCTCGGCTGCTTCAGTCTCCTCAAGCACCCCCTCAGCTGATGACTACGGTGAGATGTCCCTAAGCCTTTTGCTTCTCAGCTCCTGAGGAAGGAAGCAGCAGAGCCATGGTTCCCACAGAGTGAGGAGTCAGGTATTAAACCTGCAACCTGCATCCACATGCACCAGGTAGGTGAGCTGCTACTTGAGAAACCCTGATTAGCAAGCACTCGCGCTTTCAGCCGCTCCCACCGCTGCCCCTCATTTCCCAGCCGAGCGTGCGGGAGTGCGAGTGCGGTAATGACCCCGCCGAGCTCCCCGGGATGTGCAGCCCGGCCTTGAAACACGCCAGGGAGAGCAGCCGAGCAGCCCCCGCCGTCACCGCCTCCCTGCCGGGGCCCGGGGAGGCGAGCTGGGAATGTTTCCTGACTCAGCAGCGGTGCCTTCGTTCGCGGAGGCGCTGCCGCTGCTAATAGGTGGTGGTGATGGAGAAGCGTCTCGCAGGCAGGACGGTGGGAGGCTGATCAGCTCCAGCAAGAAGAAGTGAGGTCAGTGGTAATGAGCGACAGCGATGAGGAATGCAAATTGCAGGAGGATTTATGGAGCAGTTTCTGCTCAGCGAGCAGATTCCAGATAACCGGACTGTTAATAAGGCAGGCAAGCTCTTTGGCAGTGCCAGCTGTTGGAGGGGGACTTTTTTGACTGGCATTCGCACCAGACCAGCTGCGGGGGTGCCGACAGCACAGGCGACACTGCACACATATCCCTCACCACACGCACAGGGGCAGCACATGTGATAAGCTGAAAGAAAGCAGGGATAGGTGGCAGAAGACTGCTTACCAGCACACAAGGGAAAGCCAGAAAAAAGAGCACAACTTAGCAGGCTCAGACCCTAACCAAAGCCATTTTTATCTTCTCTTCTCTTAGTTCTTTCCTTCTTTCTCAGAATAGGCTATGGTGTTAGATGATACTCCTGCCAAAGATGAAGGCATTGCTGCTCTTCTGGACAGACCACCCTTAAGACAAAGGAACGGCAATGGATCAATGGAAAAAGCAGAGCAAATCCCCAGGCTAAAGGCATGACCTAAAGGCATGCACCAAAAATGCCAGCAGAGATGGGAAGGACAGGCTTACCTTGCCCACCTCTTGCCTGCACGGGCTTGAGTCTCTCAGGATTATTGCTGCTGTGAATTACAAATGGTAGGTGTCACAGACTCTACTGAGGAATGCCACTCTCAGGGCAGTCTGCTGGATGTTGGTGACATACTCGAAATCCCTTTTCTCTCAGTATTATTCCTTCTAAAAGCTGTGGGATTTTGTCCCAATAAAGCCTCTCAGCATCAGAGGAGTAGCCAGTTTCTCAGCCACAAGCTGCCAACCTCAGCTGCTCCACGCGGTGAGACACCCAAGCCTGCAAAGCTTCCATTCCCAGTGCTGGCCTTGAAATTTTACTCCCAGTAATGTGCCCACCAGAAAGTTGTTGGATTCTAGTCTTCAGGTTAAGGTTAAGGAGGCCCCACGGACGAGCTGCCATTGAGCCCTTGTTGTTGGTAAGAGCAAGTCCTCCTCATCAGAGGAGGTGAGCTGGAAAGCCCCACTCAAAGTTCTCATTGTAAATACTGAGCTGACGCTGCCCTGGCAGGTTGGGAATGTCCTGCCTCAAGAAAGAGGTGATGGGAACAGGCTCTTCTGGACAGACCACCCTTAAGACAAAGGAATGGCAATGGATCCTCTATCAATGGAAAAAGCAGAGCAAATTCCCAGGCTAAGGACCCTCTGCCGGGAGGCTATCCCCTTCTGTCCATGTTCTGAGCCAGTGGACAGGGCTCTCACAAACATGTGCACAGCAGGTGACATGGCAAGGGATGATGGTAACATGGACAAGGGATGTTGGATCCTGCAGCAGCCACTGCTCAGACCATGTTATCTGGGGCCCTGCAGCAACCTTGTGTACTCCTTGGCTTCCTGGCAGCACCAGACCCCCTGGCAATGTTTGGGCACGTCCTTCTGGAGCAGCAGAGGGTCAGGGCGGTGCACATCTGCATCTCAGCTACACCACAACAGGGGTGTGAGAGACAGAAACCAAATGAGCTCATTTCATCCTGACTACATGAGACTTGACAAGCCTATTAAAGGGCTGTAGCCTACTGTGTCTCGTTATGAAAAATTAGTGCTGTCCTATAAAAATGCTGGAGAGAGTGTGTCACTTAAGGAAAGAATGTCTTGAGGATACGGTCTTTTCTTAATAGGCCCTACATCATCAGGGACATACATACATCAGGAGCGAGCCAAGGGGATTTAGACCTGGGAGCTAGTATTGCTCAAGTCTGACACCTTTAGGATACTCTGGTTTGCCCATCTCTTCCTGCTTTGAATGAGGAGCAGCTGCCTACACCTGAGTAGCCAGGGGTCAAATGGATCAAGGAAGAATTTTGCTTGGTTTTTGCAGTGTCTCAATGAAAAAATGCAGTAAGAAAAAAACAATAGGTTGGATTAAAACAGAAAGAAAACTGTGGAAAGATTTTCAGCAAAATAAAATAAAGCACAACCATTTCATCTTTGGCCAAATCCAAACACGGTCAATTCAAACACAATGGTTTTTTTTCTTCTCTGGGTTATTTAAACTGCTGCCTAATCTTTTGTTTTTAATGTAGATCAATGTTAATACCATATCAAAAAACAAAGATATTTCTGTGAAAAGAATGTCAAAATTAAATATTTGGATGTTTCAAAAATTAAATACTTCAATCAAATCCAAGATGTTTTGACATTTGCAATAATTCTTAGCTCTTTTCCCTCCGGGTTTTTTGGGGGTTTGGTGGTTTGGATTTTTTGCTATAAAAATTTGCCAGACTTGGACTAAGCACATCCACAATTTTTCATTTTCTCCCCACTTCACACCCTGCCACACCTCTTCTAGTGTTTGTTAAGGGGTTATCTCCACTTGTCAGGTTGAACCTTGTCATGGCTCTGGGGACTGACACAGTGTAAAAATAAGAATAAAAGTGTTTTTCCCTCTCTTCCCCAGTATTTAGGAAAGACCCAAGGAACTCAAACATCTCTGTGCCATCTAGCACCTTGCTATCTTTGCTGTGATCATGGGCAAGCAAACACGTCAACTTCATGTAAGCGAATGATCAATGGAAAGTCAAAGGTGAGTCCTACCAAGCTGTGCATCTTTACTGGAGGAATACATAAGCCACACGGGCAGAATGGAACTATCAGCCCCTGCTGAAGCACAGTAAAGCCCTACCAAGAGAGCTATTGCTATAACAGGGAGAAGAGCAGCAGCAGCTCAGTGCAGAAAGAGACATTGGTCAGCACCCTCAGACATCAGACCTTCACATCTCAGGTGTGTTCAAGCAAAGGTTAACTCAGTGCCTTTTCCTGGCCTCTATTCTTATAATTAAAGTGAAAAGGTTTCCTCTTCCAGTTACCTAGGAATGTTGCCTTCCAGACAGGCAGAGAAAAGAACACACATATGACAGCTGGAAGAGAAACCAAAGCACTTTGCCTCACAAAAGAAAATACAAATGAGCAATCTGAGTGCCATCAAACCTGCTGTGAGAGAGAAAGAGAGAGAGAGAGGTAGGATCAAATCCCTTGTTAGACCTTAAGCTCTCTGGAATTAGGCCACTTTAAGAAGTAAAAGGACTAGAGTTTAAAGGATTCTGAGAATTTCCCATTTCTTGAGATAACTATGACCTTTACAAAGAAAACTACAAAGAACCCAGAGCATAAAGGAATGAGACTTCTGTGTCTTTCCCTTTCTTTTTCTTTCTTTCTTTTCTTTACTTTTTTCCCCTCTCTCAGTTTTCTTTGTAGAAACAGGTAATTGTGCTGCCCTTTCTGGGAAGATGCAGTTCTCCCTCAGCTAGAGCTTCATAATAAAAGTGCCAGTACTGCCGCCCTTGGCCCGACGGAAAATTTGCATGGAGAATACAGCCGTGTGAAACTCATCATTAAAAATCCAGCCTTTACAGTATGCTCTGGAGCAGAGGCAGAAAAGATTCAACTATTGGGGTCAACTCTAGCCTAAGTCTGTTGAAGTCTTAGCCTAAATCTTCTGATGTCTAAGTCAACTGCCCGAATGAAGATGGACAATTTCTGGCACAGGTTACTACCTCTATTCAAATGCCTCACAGCTACACAGGCATGAAGTGGTGTACAGTGCCCATTTCAGTTCCTCTGGGAGCTGGTACCTTGTGTCCACTGATGCTCCACTCAGAGATGAACCAAATCCACCTGCTGGTATGTACACTGTGCTCTTCTGTCAGTCTACCACTGACAGGTTTACATGCTTCAAATAAAATGCTTGGAAAAAATTCCCTATAGCTGCAGCTAGCTATAGAGATGTAACTACAAGCTTGTATGTGAACCACAGAAAGCAAGAAGAGAATGAGAAAGCAAAAGAAATTTAAAGAGTTTACTTGCTATGGAGAGAAAGGATATATCTCTTCCACACATCCAGACACAGAGCACATTGTGTGGTCACTGGAGTGTGGAGCACAACACACCCATCACGTGTATACAATGAAGGTACTCTCTCTGTGGCACCCCTGCACACAAGGCTTTCATAGGCACACAAGGGACTGGAAACACTCGAAGGACGCCCTAAATGGAGGCAGTCAAAACTCGGTCTTGCACAGACAGCTGTTACCAGAAACTCAAGTGTGAATAAAAACTCCTGTGAGCGTGCAGTGATTTGCCCAGACAATTCCAGGCATGCATGTCTGCAGCCAGACACACGACACAAGGTACCCACACTCTGAGTGACACACCAGCTCATGCTTTCAGGAGCATGCATGTGTTCCAAATCCCAACAAACTTACGTATAGTGACTGATTCATACAGCAGCACAAATGTAAACCTGTTCAAAATAGGTTTCCACACAGACTCAGTAATATACATCCGCACACATCATTGAACAATTAATCTACACCCACAGGTATTCCTGGCCACAACCCATTCAGGCACAGAGAAATGGGACAGATGCCCAGACAGATGCAAATCAGTCCTAGGTATAGGAATACCTGCCTACCAGACTGCTACTAGGAGTCACAAACCTCATTGGGCAAGGCCTGCCTAGTTCGTAGGAACTCACCCCTTCTCTTTGAGGTTCTGCTTCTTCATCCACTTGGTGTTCATGGCAAAAGCTCTTTCCATTCCTCCATCCCTCTTTCCTTCTGAAGCTCTGTTCAAAGAAGAATAACACAGCTGAACTAATAGCCTAACACATAGCTATCTGATGGCCTCCCTTTCATGCTTGCCACTTGGCCACGTGGACAAATGCATATTTAGCTGCCAGTCACAGCACAACCAAAAAAACCCAAAACATTAGAAGGTAAATGAAAGGGAGAAAAACTTCAGGGCTAAATCCCTCATTGGGTGCCAGGCAGCTAAAATCAACAGTATAACACCAGGGCTGAACTTGGCCCAGCATGGTGTTTTGATGAACTAAACAATTAATTAAGAAATATCTCCCCAGCAGATCTGTTCTTGCGGCAGAGTATGTGAGGAACACACAGATCCATGTAAGAGTTCTATCGCCACCATTACATGCTGGAGAATAGCATATAATTAATTTTAATGATGGCAAAGATTAGATCCAAATTCCTTTACACAGTGTGTACACAGCCCAAACAGACAAAATAAATCAGAGTGCCCATACCCTAATCCAGCAGCTTCAGAGGATTATACAGGTGCATTCTAATCACAGGCTCAGAACAGCCCCACTCAGTATGCACAGAGCTGCCCCGTGTGCAACCGTGTCTAAGGGATCCCAGGAAAAGTCTCTCGCTTCAGATGAAAAACATAATTTAGGCTTTGATCATCTGCTGTCATTCCCTCCCTAGATTTTGGCCTACACATCCCAGGCAAATTCCACATTCATCTCTCTTTAAGCCTCTCCTGCAAGGCGCAAGTTTGCATTGCTCTACCAGCATTCCGTGCACTGTGCTGTGTTACTTAACAGTTGATGAACCATTCTTGAGGTGGCAGCACTGAAGACAGAAGGTGGGGAAGAGGGGTTTCTCCGCTTAAGACATTTTATTCAAACTAAAAGGCTTTTTTATTTTTTCTTAATTTTGTTAATATGGACTATACAAGAAGGCTGAGGTTACACTCCTTATAAAGCAAGTAGGTCTTTTCTCAATCCATTACAAATAATTTTCAAATTACGATGAAAAAATTATTTCTCAGAATGAAAAAATGCCTAATACAAATAAAATTACAAAGAAACACGTATTTTCATGCAACAAGGGTAAAATTCATTAATTGTGTCACTAATCATTGGTTAACTCCATTCCTGGAGTGAATGAATCAATCCCATTACACCTGCAGCGAGACTGAACCTTTATGTTAGGTAAGAATAGATCTGGGTGGTGTAGCCCATGAAAAACATCATAATTTGACAGAATTAAAAGCTTAATTAACACATACTTTGCAAAGGAATAACTTTAAAAAAAAAAACCAAACAAAGAAACAAACAAAAAACCAAGCAATAAAAAAAAAATCAAACCCACAACTGGAAATGCAGTCATTTTTCCACTTCTCCAATCCAAAAAAATATCTTTTGGCATTCCTTGAAACCAAACATTTCATCTGGGGATGTTATACAGAACGTTTCACAGCCTTGTTTCTGCCTGTTCTGGAACTGATCTGTCACAGTACCTGGCTACTCTCTGACTTTCACCCTGCACTGTTCGGCCCAGTCAGTGCTGATCTGCAGTATATTATTGGAAATGTGTCTCTGACAAGCAGATAAATCCATGAGAGCCGCAGGTACAGTGCACCCAAACTACAACTCCCATGAGGCACAGCAGCCCTGTGGGCAGGCAGCACCTGATTTCAAATAAATGTACAGCAAAATGCTTTGATTCATTTCAGCAAGTGCAAATGTTTGAACCAATCCAAGTCAAAACATTCTGTTCAGAGTCTAACATTTTAAAGCTGTCAAAAGTTGCTGTATTTTATTTATGATAGTAAAAAAAAATGGTTTTTCCCTCGGAGATTCATTACCATGGGAAAACTCACGCCCAGGGAAGATCTGGAAGAGAAAATCCTTAGTAAAGTCTCCTCTGGTCTTTCACATGGGCAACATCTTCACTGCAGGGTAAATTGCAGGAAGCATGGACACACAGGAGGTAGCTTGACCTCACATGCTGCTGCTATGGGTAGCAATAAAATTAAAACAGGCCTGTATAAGTTCATCTGAGAAGCTGTGTAAATAAAGTGTTGGCCCATTTTAGTATTCATGAAGTTCACCACAACTTTAATTCAGAGAGGGTGCTTATTTCTGTTCATCCTGAAATCACGCCCCTGGCTCCAACATGGACATCATCCAGGGGCTGGCTCTGCATCTAACAAAAAGCAAGGCACAGTACCTAGGAATATCCCAAATGAGATCTTCCAAAGCACTTTTCCTGAGATGGGTTACCTCACACATGGCCTTAAAGGAAAGGTAGCAGGATATTACCACAGAGTAAAAAGAGTATATGTATTCATAGGGCTCCATAACACACCTGAAGAACTCCATCCACCTCTGCATTAAAAGAACCAAAAGAAAGATAAGCTAAATCCACACATCCTTGCCTATCTCCCCTTCTCTTTTTGTCTTTCTAAGGTAAAAGGTACAATATAACCTTCCATCATTTCATCACAGCCTCATGCTGTGAACCAGTCAATAATTTTTATTATCACTTATTATCACAAAAGCTGCATCACTCTCTGGTCCATCAAGTATGGATCAAGGTCCCATTCCACCTGGTGCTGAACAAGCAGAGAACAAAAACCACAGTTTTTTGTCTAAAGAAAAATCTAAATATCAGGCAGGAGAGTGGCTGGCTAGAGGCAGATGGGGAAGAAGGAGTTAATGAGATCATTCACAGAAGCATAGAATCACAGAATGGATTGGGTCAGAGGGAACCTTAGAGATAATTTCATTCCACCCACATCTTGCTGCCATGGGCAGGATTTGAGGGCAGAACACAGAGGTGCTTTTGCAGATACTAGCAGGGAAGAAGGCAGGAAGATGCTCTTCTGCAAACCTGACTAGTGTGTCTGGCA
Organism: Phylloscopus trochilus trochilus; assembly: GCA_016584745.2. NCBI lineage: Eukaryota > Metazoa > Chordata > Aves > Passeriformes > Phylloscopidae > Phylloscopus > Phylloscopus trochilus. The sequence continues at coordinate 28,254,624 of WQNJ02000012.1, forward strand.
CCAGAGAGAGGAACTGGGCAGGATACAGAGCTGACCCACCATGACTGAGCAGGGAGGCCATCATGGGCTCTGAATCAAAACCAGCTCATTGTCTTAGAGAAGGGAAAAAGGAAAGCTGGATAGAGGGTTGTCAAAGCAGAGCAGCAGGAGGGTACACATTGCCACAGTGTCCTGCAAAGCCTTCCTAGAGGTCCAAGCAGAATGTGCTGTAACATCCAGTGTAAGAGGCTCTGAGCTGAGGCCCTGGCTTGGAAATGCTGTTCTTGTTCTGCTGCTGTAGTGTTTGGGGAGGATGTTGGGGGGATTGTTAAATTTTGCCCTTTAACCATTATGTTGGGGCTGACTACTTGCAGTTGCCAGTTGGAAGCAAGGAGAGTAAGGCTGAAAATTCAGAGGAATCTTGATCCTAGTCCTGGGTTTTAATGATGTGTGAATCAAGCAAAAACCTGCAGCATAGAGGACTGTATTCTGAAATCTGAAATGTATTTTAAACAGCAACTTTTTTAGAGCTTTCTCCTAAAGTGAGCGGAGAAGCATTTGGTCTGCCTCCTTTTCCATTCATTCCCTTTTCCTCTCTAATTTTTGTGTTGTAAAGAAACACTGAAACCAGAAGGATCTCTGAGACACCAGGCCTGATCAAGCGTGGGGCAGAATCTGCTCGTTCCAATTATCTGCCAGCCTAATCATAAAAATACCACGGTGCACACTCCATATGTCATTTTTATTGAATTCATTCAGGAGTTTCTCGATTAATCTTTTATTATTCCTTTCCAAATCCCAGGGTTCCCATAACAGGGGCTGATCAGCTAAAGCAATTCTCACACAGAGAGGAAACAGTGAGAATTATTTTGGCTCTTGCATCCTTCAGTCATGTCACCAGAATCCCCTATGGCCTTTTCTTTGAGTGCCTCCTGCCTGGAGAAGATCCTGTGCCCTCGGTGCCTCAGCCCCTTGGCCCTCATCGCTGCAGACAGTAGAGTCTGACCCCACTAAGGACAGCAAGCAGATAAAAGCTTAGCAATACCTCATCTGAAGGGGGAGAAATGCACATTCTCATGGGGAGTAATCCCAGATATAAGAGGTTCACTCCCAACACTTCTGGGAAGACACCTGGCCCAGACCAGCAGCAGTTTGGTTTGCACCAAGTGTAGCATCAGTGGCATTAAGTAGATCCAATGCAAGGAAAAAACAGGACCCTTTTCAGTCTGAAACCCTGGTCTTGCCTTGTCTGAGAAATCTGACCTTTCATGGCTCTAGCAATGGCATACCTACCAACACGATTTTTCACTCCACCTCTATTTATCTCTACATTAGCAATTCCTATGCTGCCGCAGGCAGCAGAGAGGCTGTAGCACTCCTGCTCTTCCCAGCCAAAGCTTCTATTCCAGCTCAATAAAAGAGGCAATAAAGGAGCTTTCCATCCCACATCTGGGATGCGTCCCACCTGTGCCATTCCCTTCACCTAGGCAGAATGGGACCTAAAGGTACTGAGAGTTTCCCTAGGCAGTTGTGTTGCCAGTGAAAAAAATACTACTGGGAGAACAGCAGCTAGCTTTTTGTTATCTCCAGGGTAGGATATTCCTGTCCCAGTATCTTGTTTGGCATCTTCATCACCACCTCATTAAAGCTTCAGTTCATTAATTAAATATTTAATACATTAAATGAGGTTCCTTTTGTACAGAGGAGCTGAGATCTTGTTGCTGGTGAGCGTGATGCTGTGTATCCTCCTGGGAGGCTCCAATTTGCCGTACTAATTGCACGGAGACTCTTCAAAAGGCCCTGTGCTCAATCTTCGGCTGCTGAGCAAATCGTAGGCTGCATCTCAGCAGGAGAGAAGCCTGAGCTGGGAAAGACACAGAGCAGCAAGTCGCTCTTCTCCACAGTCCCTGGCAGTCTGGAGAGATCAGGGTGACAGGGCACAGTGCAAGGCAGCAATCCCTAGACTGAAAGTAACTTCCAGTCCTCATCTACATCGGTGTGCAGGGCGAGATGCAGCAGATCCCAGCTTTGCTAAATCAAGGAGGGCCCTTGCTAATTAGGGCTGTTAGATGGGAACCAATTAAAAGCTTTCTGTTTGCATTTTAAAAGGCCCCACTACTGCACCAGACATTTCTGCTCTCTTGGTTACATATGTTGGAGCTGCACTACCAGTTGACTCAGCAAAGACAGATTCTGGTAAAAGCAGAGGTGCAGAGAAGGGAAGCTGGGAGAAATGAAAGGGGGCAAGAATCCCCCAAAGCAGATGAGCTGCTGGTGGAACAGAATCTTGGGCCAGCTGTAAAACCGTATTGCTGCCTCACTCTGCCCTCATCTACACTTTTTTGTCCCCAGCCTGCTATTTGCTTCCACCTCTGTCATTGTGGTGAGAAATCAACTATTCATGTGGCTGACCAGTGATAGAGAGGGTTGACACCTCTGGCAAGAGAGGGCAGAAAAGCTAATTATTTTTTTTAACCTTAGTTCGGCCCCTTCCCCTGCCTTTCTCACACACACCCACCCCTGATACCTATAGAGAAAAATTATTAGCCTTACTTCTATTGATATCCACATAAAGCTAAGGATCCAAATTCCCAGTGGAAACTGCAATGGCCTAAACATGTGGTTTAACTCTTAGGCCCATTTCCTAGGTTCTCAGTGTATCAAGAACAACATGATGCTGTAACACTGTTTGAAATCCAGTAACTAAACTGCAAAGTCTGTAGACAGTAGGGAGTAGGACCCCAGACTTCCAGCATCAGAAATGTGGCTTTTGGAAAATAAATAAATCCTCTAGGAACAGGTGGCAGAAGGAATTGGAAGGGGTTTTGCCTCCCCATGGTAAAAGATGGCGTCTACGTGGACAATCCTTTTATGAGGAACACCTAACTTGGAGGATTAGGTAAGGAAGCTTAAAAAGAGTTTAAGAAGGTTATTGGGAATGAGTTTTGAGGTGGGAGGGCTTTCCAGGAAGGTGAAAATGTAGGTGGATTAAGGTTTTACTCTGGGAAGGTGAGGGGAGGAGGAGGGATGCCAGAGAGAACACAAATTACAGTAACAGGCTGAAGTACAGAACACCGATTAAGAAACAAGCAGGAGGCTTTAGGTTGTCTGTGTGTGGTTTGGATGTTTTCTAAAGAATGAAATCAGGCTGCTAAACACGGCCAGCAAAGCCCTGTCTTACACAGTGAAAGGAAGGGTCTTCCTCCCTGTGATGACCCGCAACCTCAACACAGGTTTGTCTGGGCTACAAGGCACTTGACACAGACTGCTTTTCCTGCTCTGCTCTTTTGTTGTTTTTCCAGGGCTGGTTCCCCACAGGTTTAGTGTGAGACATCCTCACGTGCCTGGATCTTGAACAGACCCAGCAACATCAACCTCCTCTTTCCTGTTCCATTGACCAGGGGACCAAGCTAATGGAGAAGAAACTCAAATCAGAGGGCACAGGTCTCTGGGCAGGGCTCCACAGGTCACCCAAAGAGACTGCATGTCAAGAAATCAGCTTCTCAGGGAAGGGAAAGGACACACACGTTTCTGTTTTCACACATTTTTTTGTTTCTTTTTTTTTATCCTTCCTTTTAATGCTGTGTTAAGGAAAGGAAGCTGTACAGAAATAGGGGGAAAAGGCTAAGAGAATGAGAGAGAATATTAGAAACTGATGCAAGATTTGGGGGAAGACAGACATGATCATCCTTTGGGATGGGGAAATGATCAGGTAGAATAGCAGTCTGAGACACCCAGCAGTGGGTTGCTGTGCTCAGGAGTGAGACAGAAAGGGTTGTGGGCTTCTCCTTTCTGAACACCAGAATGGAAGCAAACAAGATTTAGTACACTGGTGGTGGACAACACTTCAAGGGCTGTTTGGCCATGGGTAAAGGCCATTAAATACCGATGTAGGAAGTAAATAATGGAGAAAACAGAGTCCTCATCCAAATCATGTTGCAGTTCAGTGATGAAATCAGGGATCCAGCCCAAGTCTGTTGACCTTTTGACTCCTGCTCTGCTCAGAAGATCTACATCATCTCTCAATAAAGCCAAGTGCCAGACGTGAACAACCCTGCTGAAGTCAATGCTGTTACACTGTGATACATTTTGCAGGACTGAGAAGGAGTTGGAAGGACAGAAGGTCTTCCTGAGCACAAAAGCCTAGATGGAGAGGAAAAAGCCTCTTGGTAGGGCTAGGTGTGGATAAAGGAAAGTTTTCTCATATAAAATTTAGAAGGAGGTAGCAACAGACCATCAGTCTTCACATTCCTCCATTTGGCCTTTTTCTCAACACTAATTCACCTGAAACCATGCACGCCTGAAAAATCTCAGTGAAGTCCAGCCAAGCATCTATCTTCCTCCAGCTTTCTTCAGAGAACATCTCCCATGACAGTCAGAGATAAATTTTCTTCACGGAGAACATTTTCCTCCTAATTATTCTAGAGGGAACAGCTCTGATGGTGCAGATCTTTCTCAAGTAAAATTCCTGGTGTAGTAGAGTACAAATACCTGATCACATACCCTGGCCCTATCCATATCTCATGGCTATAAATTGCAAGGTCCTCTGTAGTGGACTTAAGAATGAGATCTGACTGTCCAGGATCACAGAATGAGATGAGTTTGAAAGCAATGTCAAAATTCTCCCTTTATATGGAAATGAGCCTGTACCTTTCTGTTTGTCAAAGTTTCTGTGAAATGTACTGTCCAAAGCCATGGTTTACTGGGGAAGGGGGCAAGGGTATACAAAAAACATGTGGTTTTTTTCCCACTAGTTCTTAAAAAAATAAAATAAAAAAATAGATAAGTTTTATGGTTCTTACTACTCCAGATTGGCACATTCTATGACACATTCTGCCTGGATCTAAAGTTTTTCATGCCCTGGCTGCTGAAACTGCTGCTGTGCACTAAAGCTGTAATAAGTTAGGTAAATCCCAGATAACTCTAAAACAAACACAAGCTAGGTTAGGAATGCTTCCCTTCTCAGACTTTTCAGGACTGGGGAGCAGGATGGTAGTCTGCTTTGTTCCAGGTCTTCTTTTCTGCAACACTGAATTGTTTTGAATGACACCCATCTGGTTTTTGTACTTCAAAATCACAATTCCACCTTTTCCCCCCATTAGACTCTTTCTTTTAAGGCTATGTTCTCATTAAGAACAGGAGGCACAATTTTCCATTGTGCAACCCAATGAAGGGATACTAGTGGAGAATTTGGTTGTGCAGGATTTGAAGCCCATTACATCCCCAGCACAAAAACTTGGCTGGGGTGAAAGGCTGTGCGGGTGCTGAAATGACAGCCATGATACTTTCCCATCACCAGTCCATGCTAGCAATTTATGGAGTTTGGATGCAATTGCTGGCAATGACTTAACTGCCAGCATGGCCACAACAAATCACTTTCAGCATCATGTCAGCTTTCTGTGATTAAATTGTGGATCTGAGAAGGCCCAGCCTCATGGGATCTGTATATAAGGGCAGACAAAGGCAGACATGAGTGTTGCCAGAGCCACGTCCAGGAGAGAAATGGATAGGGGCACGGTTCTGCAGAGCCACACAACCATTCCTGGGCCCCACGACTTGGAGCGTGATGTCAGACAGAGCTAATGAGGGGGAACAGACCTGTCTGAGCCCTCTCCTTCAGCCTGTGCGAGAAATTAGTGCCTGAATGTCACACAGGGAGATGCCATCTGCTTTGTCTGGGTCAAGGATATGCTGCCCTTCAGCTGGGGCAAATCTAAGAAAGGAAACCGAGGCTGGTGGGGGCTAAACCCAGAAGCAGGGAGGTAGAAGAGAATGATATTTTATGTCTGTGGGTCTAGTCCAGTTGGGATCAGGGGGGAGGGTGAGGAGGACCTGCCAGCTGAAGCAATCATGGAGATGGAGGCTCACAGATCCTGCCCAGAGGACAGGAGTGAGGAGGGGTAGGAAGCTCTTGCCAAGGAGGTCTATGCCACAAGAAGAAAGATTAACTAACAGCTGAGGAGCTGACAGCAACAGCAACAGCCAGTTCAATCAAATAACTTCCAGCATATAGCAATAGCATTTATCAGGTCCTTACAGGCTACCCAAAACCATAGTACCTAAATGGTTTCTACAGATGGTAGCATATCATTAAAATTAGCCCTGTGTTGCTTGCCCAATGCACGATCTGCAGCACTTTAGCTACCCCACTATATCCATTACCTAAAAGAAAAGGCAGAGCTGTATGAAACAGCTAGAAAACACTCCAAAACAGAAGACTGGTTTAAGTAAGCCTAATCTTCCCTTTTGTGTCCATAAATACCTGCTGGGATGCTTCTGTATGTGTCCATGAAGCCTCTTGCAAATCCAGAGTGGGATACGTTTTGCAAATGTACAGAAGATTTAAATTTAAGAGTAAGCCAAGGTAGTGGAAGCAGTCAAGAATGATCTGTCCCTCTCCCTTCCACTGATAAGATGCAGCAGGCAGAAAGGGGATAATTCTCATCTCAATTATACAGGCACAACTCTGAAGACAGTCCACAGCCCTTCAGAGGCCATGGGTATGATTGGGACCAAAACCTGCCCAAAGGCTGCTAAAGGTGAAACTAACTTCTACTTCTCTAAATATCCCAAACCTCAAATAATATTTGAAGTAACAGCAGGACCATGGTCTCAGGTAGAGGGTCCAGGAATACCCAGATCCTTATACCAAACCTACCCTTATCAGTAGCTCTAACACTGGGTATTAAGCTAACAAGATACGATGCATGGATAATATGCTCAAGGTGTTTTTTGCCCATTGAACTAAAAATGACAAATCCCACACACTCCTCTTGATTTCGTTTTTGTTGCATATAACATGAGCCTTTCTCCCAAGGTCTACAAAAGACAGAGGCTGCATTCTTCATGACTCACTGAGCTATCATCTGGTGACTGAAGGTGTAAGACAGACCAGATGTCTGCTGGGGCTTCTGTCTGCAGGGCCTGCAGAGCTGCCTGTTACCAAATCACGGAGGAAGGTGCCACCCTCTCAGACCTGCCAGGGAAATTGCTTATGTGATCATTTCCTAACCCACAGCAGTTAAAATAAAGCAGATTAGAGCTGAGTGGGGTCATTTTTATGGGCTCTGTATTGGCAAACTGCTCACACTAACATCTGTGTGGCATAGCTGGCTGTAAAAGGGTAGGCAACCTCTTCCATTGCTCCAGCTGGATCCAGAAAGGGATATGCACTCTGAATTAGACTAGGGCTAATCATCTTATTTCCAAAAAGAATCAGAAGCTTCCTTTTGGCATAATCCCTTAAATCTTTCAAGCTACTTTTCTGTCTCCCAGGGCACGCTGCTGCCAGTTTTCAGAAGAATGCTTATGCACTCTTGCAGTGACGGGGGAGACTTGCAAGAGAAGCCACCAGATTGTCTGCCAGCCACAGTGCTGATGGCACAGAAGTCTTTCTTTCCCTAGAGTTTAGGAGGCTCAACTCAGTTGCTTAAACACAGCCATCTAGAGCCATGGGACAATTCCCACGTGACCTAAAGCTACCACTCTGGAAGGGCACAGGTGTCCTGCTGGTCTTTGGTAATCTGCAGCAGTTTCAGATATCCATGTGCATCTTTAGCAGGGGAAAAGGCAGCTAAATTTACACAACTGAACTGAGCTATTTAGGTCAGCAATTCAGAGGGTGTTTTCTGACAACTACTATGGCAAGGGTCAGCCAGTGGCAAAAGCTTGCGGACCATATTCAATAAACACCTTTGTCATGTGAAACAATGTGGGCTTGCATCTGAAAAGGTAAAAGATGTAGCTAGACACGTTTGGGCATTTTCAAAAGTATTTAGGCAGCCAGCATGCAGGATTCCAACTTCTACTCAAAATTGCACCAAGGACAATTAAAACATTGTGTCACCTCTGGTGACTTTCAAAATTCCAGCCCCTTACACCGTATAGCAACACAGAGCTCCAAGCAGGAGCAGAGTTTACAACCCCCAGGCAGAGGCATGGCACAAATGCAGTCAAGCATTAGGCACAGGAGAATACAACCACATCCTCTGCCTCTGGTGCTGCACAACACCCTGCTAAAGGTGCTGAAATACGGGTGGCTATGCAAGGACAAGGATGGAGCCACAGCTTTCAGTACTCTGCAATCAGCTCTGTCATAAATTTGTAGAATGGTTTGTGTTGGAAAGGACCTTAAAAGATTATGTAGTTCCAACCCCCATGCCACCTTCCACTAGACTAGGTTGTTCAGGCCCCCAATCCAACTTGCCCTTGAACACTTCCAGGAATGGCGCATGGAACTTTGAGTGTGATCGGAAAAAATTATTTCAACTCTCACCCCACCATGTAATTTTTTTTTTCCTAATAGTGGAGCCTCAAGTTTAACTCAGAAGAACTAACCCTATTTTCACCCTTCCTCCTTCCTCAATTTATTGATTCCCTCTTCCAAAGCACAAAGGCTTCTGTGTGCCTTCTTCATTTTGTTAATTACTCTTACCCAGCCAGAGGTGGAGAAGGAGGAGACCAGTGCTATGTGAATGGATCTGACCCATCACCTTTTACCACAGCAATACCAAGCAACAAACACACTTAGGAAATCCAATTAGTGGGGAAGCCACAGGATGCAACTGTTCATAAGCAGCACTCATCGAATACATTGGCAAATACACATGCAAAATGAAGGTTTGCTCAAGAGTGGATAAACATGCTGCATTGATTAGACAGGCAGCTGTTAGAAGTTTGTTTGTCTCTCTCAGATTAGTCAAACAAGAGGATAGATAGACAAGTAGATAGGCTGGCAGACAAACATATAGATAAAATTGTTCCTGCAAAAGTGCAGGTTGCATTTTCAGGGAGGTGGCTTGGGTAAAATCAATAAACCAATTTCTGGAAGCCGGAGTGCCGCCCGTCATTAGGAAAAGGCCTCTGAAACCACCCCATGCTCAGCTGTGAGATCTCTCTTCGTGGGTTTCAATGAGAGTGAAATTGAGTGACTTCAATAATTTCATGCCGGGTTATGGGAGGAAGGTGAGGAAGGGTGAGTTCCCAACCATCTAATAGGTCTCTAACAGCTCGATAATTGGCCCATCCTGTGGGTGATTAAGGATGAAAATAACTAATTTCCGCTCATCTTACAGACTAATCAGATCACCTCACCCCTATCATTTTCTCCTCTATTTAAAGATGCAGTCTCCTTCTTTCTGGCATCAAAGGCTAGCAGGATGCAATTATTTAAGTTAGTAAAGGAAGTAGTTCAGGCCAGGGTGGTGTTAGTGAGTTTAAGATACCGATTGGTTGCTCTGTAATAAACCTTTTACTTCTGGTTTCTGCTACAGTGCTCCAGCTCGTGTGCAGCATAGGAATCCTGCTACCAGATCCCAGTGTTCTGCGCTGGAAATAGAGAGGGTTGGGCTCAGACATCGGACCCAAATCTGAATATTACAACACCTGGGCATCATCCCCAGCATTGGCTTCCTAGCCATGCTTTCAAGAGTTTCTATGGCTGGTGATTTCTTGTTAGAAAGGCCAACTTCCAGCACTATTGCTAGTGCAAAAAAATTCCATATACAGCAGATTACATACAAAGTGCACATCCTGTGTGGTTCCACTGAGGCTTCTTGGCCACCAGGAACAGGCAAGAGGCCACAAAGATGAAATTGAGGTCTGGACAAATCACACTGTGGAGTGGGGATGTCATTTTACTCTTTGCCTTGAAGCTGTGTTCCAACCCCAATTCCTGCATGGCTCAATGGAACACTAAACATTTTGTCTCAGTTCAAGCCAGTCCTTGTCTAGATTCATGGCTGTGCCTTTACAGACCCCTTAGGGAGGGTCACAGACATTGGTTCCTCATGCTCCACCATAGGTCTAAAGAGGTGTTCTGGTTTATATGGGCAAGGATCTCCTGGTTTAGTGCTAAACTGAGTGCTGGCAGTACTGGTGGGAAAGGCACAAGTGATGGGAAGATTGGTGTGACAAGTCTCCTTGACTAGTCCACGCTATAAAAGAAGTAGTGAGGTCCTTCTTCAGTAGAAAGATTTGGACTTTGTTTCACCAAAGGCTGCTGTGAAAAACTCCTGGAGACCTCAGAGAAACACAGGGAAAGCCCTCAAGCTCATGTGTCTCCCCCCATATGAGAAGCTTGCAGTACAGTGCTTTAAATCATAAGTTTCATTCTCCAAATTCCTCTGCAGTATACCCTGTAGTCTCAAAAGATTGCAGTATGGCATAACCCATGGTACTGTGGAATGAAAAAGTAAGATATTTCCTGAGAGAGAAGAATAGAGAAAAAATAAAATCTGGTTGGCAGAGATTTCTTCCCTCATACCTGCCATTCTGGGTACCAAACACACTCTTCTACAAGTCTGCAATGAGCAGACTATGGCTTAATACAGGAAACTCAAGCACAGCTGTTTCAATACCATGAGTCTCTGTCAGGAGACCAGAGATCAAGATGATGGAACTGAGACTGAGACCTTAGTGGTGGCCTTGGCACTGCTATTCCTTTGCATTGAGCAATTAAGCAGTATTCACAGATGGAGAACTCCAGTCCTGGAATTGAATTGGGTCAGTTCACTGGCATAATCCTGATTATTTCAAAAGAAGTCCAGTGTCAAGCCCTATTTCCCTGAATGTAGCAGAAATCGTAATGAACAGCAGTTTTGTCCCTCGTTATTTTCAGGTCTACTTCTCCAGTTAGTCCTGTGTCCCACACATCTTATCTTATCTACCTGCTTGCTTTCAGTGACACATTTCCAACTGCTTCCCTCACTTCATTTCATCCATGCGTTTGCTGCTATTATCCTGGAAACCTCTTGGCCCTCATAACTTTTGCCTCATGCCTTAAGCAGTAGCCTTTTCTTCATCTCCAAGAAAGGACAGCTTCATTTTGCCTGGAAGGAAAGATCCGAACCTCAGTTACTGGCTTTCATCATATCTCTGCCAAGAAGGATGTCACTGCTGTGGCTTCTTGATAGGACTTCTTTTTCAGGCACATCCTTCATTGCTTCCGCTGTGGAACTAAAGTCATCCTTTCCTCAGAAGAAAGCCATTGATGCACTCTTAGCTCTACACACACTCATTCAAAAAAGATGAACAAGGCTGTAGGTATGACAAGCCAAAACATCCTACTACTCATCCCACTCTCATCAAAAGCACATCTTCGTTCAGAACATAATGATCCCATAGCAGAAATAGCTTCTATTATCCCCTATCATCACAGCTTCCCAATTTCTCACCAAATGTACCCCATCTCCAGCCACCATATGCAGCCTGGGCAGGCTGCCAGCTCATTTTGTGTGCACTGCTCTGCAATGCTGGGATCTGCAATCAGGAGCAGGCCTGGTAGCTCATGGCAAGCAGGCCCGTGCAAGGACATCTCCCAGTGTCTTGAATTTCACTCTGGGCTCCTGTGTGTTTGCTAACACCCTCTGACAGCCCATCAACAAAGATGATGGAACACCAGTCATTTGCAAGGCAGGGGTTGAAGGCTGGATTCAGCTTTACCAAGGCTTCGGTGCCCATTACAGTGTGCAAGAACATTCCTGGGTGATCTCTGGGCAATTGTTTCACAGGTTCAGGGAAGCATGGCTACAGGGCTGCGGAGCTGTCACAATCTGAATGAGTGAGATTTTAAGCTTCTCATCTGAAACGTGGGGCAAAAGTAAACCTTAAAACTACAGCTCAGGTGAACCCTCCTGCACCTCTCAAGGGCTCCAGTGCCTCCCTGGCAGTGGAAAGGCCCCTGCCATTAACTGCTTCACTGCTGGCTTCTAGAAAGAGAAGGCAAAACACCTTTACTGAGAACGACAGTGAGGACCTCATCTTGGCACTTCAGTGTGGTGTTTTCAGCCTGTTGGTGAGGCTCGGTAAAACATTCCCATTTTCATTCCTTTTGGTTCTATCCTGCCTGCAACATTCTCATGAGGTTGAAAGGAGACCATAAGCAAGGTGGGGACACACAAAATAATAAAAGGGGGTCTCTTTAACAAACTAAGGCAAACAGAATAAATTGTAATAACAAATATTCTGCTCCATGAAGTGTGAGCCTTTTTCTCCCCTCTTCCCAGTTTGTGGAAGATCCCCATGCAAATGGCAATTTGCTTACATCTATAAGCTATTCGAATTTATGTACTGTTATTTGAGAAATATATTATTTTGTCACATATGTTGGTGATAGAGTGATTCCAGATATTCAGTTTGTGAGCTGCAATGCTTAGTCCCAGTTGGCCACACTTGGTAACTTCCTGCTTATCCATTATCCTGCTGATAGGCATTTCCAGTGTGAAAACCTACTTGTGGGGTTTTCAACTAAATTCTCTTGATTTCAAGCTGCTTCTCAAAGTCCTCAAGTTAAGTGAGATAGCAATTCAGCTCTGTGTATCAGAAACACCTAACAGCCCTTGTGTTCCCAGACAGCACACTGGGAAGTAGGGGGTGTGGAGGAAGGGAAGGGAGCCACACACTCAATAAAGGCACAATGAGAAATTTACACAATTGTGAAATTACATTTTTTCTTAATGGTTTGCCAAGCTCCAGGAGGGAGCCAGAAGCAAGATAAGAAGTGCAGAGTCTCACATACTTTCAGGTTTCCTTACAAGTCTCTCATATGGCTCTGGTCACCCATTCAGTATGCATTCGAGTATGTGCTTAGAATTAGTTATTCCTAATGCCCAGAAGGCTATTCCAACTTCTCCAGAGAGACCTATTGTAAAGGTTTTTAGCACATAAAGAAACCCAGGCTTACACACATAACTGAATAAAGGCAGGATGCTGATTGAGGTCTTCACTACTAATTACGTGTGTGTAGGCACAGACATAAAAGCAGGATGCATGGCTCAACTCACCTGCTCCACTGCACATTCCCCCACCAGTTTTCACTGCAGCTGGGCTTGCATCCCTTCTCCAGCACAATGTGCCACATTCACTCACAGAATTGATCTGCCCTGAAAACCACTTCTCTCACATTTCTAAATCTCTTGGCGTAAAACCTGTTATTCTCTTGACATTAGGCTATTCAATACCTGTCAGTTCCCCCCTTCAAAAAAAAATTGACTTCCGAGTGACATTATATGATAAGCAGTTATATACTGAGACTTCTAACCAGATGGAGCCCTTCCATCACTAGAGGCAGCACAGAGCACGTGGGATAAATGCTCGCTGTCACAGGGTCCCTCTGCTTGCTGCTTCACTTAGGGAGCTGTTCCTTGCTGGCAAAGCCCTGCAGTTTGAACCTGCTCTGTAGCTCTGAGGAGTAGACTCTCTACATGAATATCTGCAGTAGTCCCAGTACCAGAAAGGCTGGTGCTCTCTAGGTTGTATTTGCAAACAGATTCAAGCCCTCTTTTTTCTCTGCTACCCCATTTTACCAGTTCATACCTCCTTTCAGCATTAATGCTTGACATAAATCTGGTCCCACAACTTTTGGGACTGGAGCAGCACCTCACAGACTGTTCCAAAGCTGGAAATGGTGCATCTTAGCCTGAGGAAACCCTAATCTCTTTCCAAACAATGGGGATGTAGGTTATTCAACACTTCCAAAAAAATGCCTCCAGAATGCAAAGCAACACAGAACCATGGTAAACATGAGTTTGGACCGAAAGCACATCAGAGTTAATACTTCACTGACAGCAAAGAGCAAACTGCAGAGGGAGACTGGGTATGGCCAAGATACCAGGACTCAACACCTATTTTTCTGGTGAGTAGGTCCAAGAGGCCCCAGGATCTCAGTCATGCTTTGCAGGTGATTGCAGGTGTTTCTGTGAGCCTAGTGCCCTGTCCTGTTGTGCCAGTACAGAGCACTTCTGGTTAGGACTCACTTGAGTCACCCAAACTCCCTCACCATCATGTGTTTTCTTGGGAGTTGCAGGACCCCTCAAAGGTCAATAGTAATTAATATTATTATTAATATTATAGCATTCAAAATAAGGAAAAGGAACTCATACTTTCAACATCTTAAAGTAGAGTTTTCTGGGTTGTAAAAACAGCCCACCCAGCCAGCAGTTTGTCATGGAGCTTAGTTCTGCCATAAAATGCTAATCAGCCTGAACAGTCACGTCCCCCCTGCACCATATCTTTTTATGAGCACATTAACATGGTCGTTAGGAAGAGGGGACTCATATGGACACAAACACGCACCACAATCATTTATTTCCCCCTTAGACTCCATCCTGAGTGACTCTAACTCATTAGCAGAAAGCAGTTTTCCTTCCCCTCCTTCGAGGTGGTTTCTGGTTTCCAGAAACCCAGACATGCCCAGACTACCAAATGGTTGTGTCCCCATAGTGCATCCTATGACAGATGTCACAGGAGCAGGTAGAGCCATCTCTGCGAGGAAGAACACTCATGCTCTCTGGAATGTTCATGAGGAGTCATGTTGTTGGAATTAAATACAAAGGAGAAGGTTAAAAGTTATAAATTCACTAAATCACTGGAGTCTAGTACAGGAAAAACAAAAGAATTTATGAAGAATGAGAGAATAACAAAACCTGTAGGAACCAAAAGCCACGACCTGAGAAGTAAGAACAGGAGGATGTTATGAATCAAACTACAAAGCCAAAGACCCATTTAGCTTGAACTCTGTGATCATTAGCATAGTAAAGTGCCCATACATAAGCTATGATCACCACTTACTCATAAAAGCTCCTTCCTCTTAGAGCATGCACGGTAAAATAAATGCACACTGTATCTTTAAACCGAGAGGGGAGAATGAAAAGCCAATTACTGTAGCTTTAGATTGTTAGGCATACAGGAAATGGCAGGTTTTTTATTGTTCAAAGAGTATAAAAATCAGCACCTGGCATACTGAAGGGGTGCTAGCTTTGTGGGTTTAACACATATCACCTATCTCTGTACAGACATGAAATAAAATCAAATATCTCTACCCTGTGTGGACTGGCTTCTTGCACACAGGGTTAAAGAACCCTGGGCTAGGGACAACCGTGTCATGTGGATCACTAGATGCAGCTACTTTTTGTTTGGAGTAAGGGCCTGTCAAAGATTTGATAAAAGTCACCTTTTTTCCCTCAGATACCAAAAACGATCCCTCTGTATGTGATATAAAGATAGAGCTGGGAATAAAGTTGGGTGATTCAGATAGAGAGATACAGGTCACTGCCACTCAAGCTAGGAGAGAGCTAAAGCCAATTTTAGGAGCAGATAGCCAATCTCTAGAGGGCACCTTCAAACACACAGGCAGTGTGAGACAAGGAGTAAAGGAGAGCAAATACCTCAGAGCAAAGAACACAAGGACATTGGTCTTGTGGGAGTAACCCCCTAAGTGGCAGGGAAAGGGATGACCCTCATCTCTACATTCACGGGCACCCAGGACCAAAGCATTACTGACAGGCCCAGGGTGTGATTGCATCCTGCCTGCTTAGTCCCCTTCTTGCCAGATCCCATCCACTTGGGCTAAACAAGAATAAGGCAGTAGGAGCTTTAGTGCAAATGATTTCTTTTTTTCCCAAATTCTTTCTTTTTCCCCTATCAGTGAATTGTCCCCTCTTTCCATCTCCTATTCATTCCCTATCTCACTGTATGCAAACCACAATCCCCCTTTTCTTCTTTCTGCTTTATTTTCCTGAACACTCATTAACTACTCACAAAGGACCGTGCCTGGCAGATCGGAGCTGCAATTATCTCCTGGTTCTGACCCGTGTTCAGCGGTCAGAGATTAGCATCAGCAATAATAATGGAGTGCGAGATGCAGGCAGCTGCATGCTGGGGATTTGACAAGTGTCCAGACTGCTGGAGCCAGCGTGCGGGGAAGGGAATCCACACAGGGGACTGTGTCCTCGGGAAGGTGGATATGGACACTTCGGTTTTTCCAACACATCCTTCATGCTTATTCAGGAAAGATGATCAGCTTGTCCTCTGGTGTTCCAGTTGTAAATCCTATCCAACTCCCACTCACTCTGATGCACCCATGAACCTAAGGGAGGCAGAGGCCATTTCTGGTACAGTTACCCTCCTGACTTCAAACTTCACTTTTCTTTTCTTTTCTTTTCTCTTTTTTTTTTTTTTTTTCTTTTTTTTTTTCTTTTTTTTTTTTCCCATTTTCAAAGTGCAAAACCCACCAAGAAAATAGAACTCCAAATCATACACATTAGCAAGGAAGTATATATCCCAGACTACTAAAATAAACAGTCCTGCCTTTTCCCACCCCCAGTAAAGGACAAGAAAAATGTTTGAGTTTCCTGACTTTCCGAATGTCTTCCCAGTGAGGCCACCATGCAGCTTTCATGCTTTCTGTCCACACACTCATCTGTTTAAGGTATCCATCCATCTCAGTCCACCATACCGTAATTAAGATTCCACAACAGGCTTTGGTTGGGTCTCCTTCTCATTTCTCTCAGTTTTTCAACAGCTCTGTTTTCTAAAAGCTGTGGCTTTGTTTTTATATGGGTTTATTATTTCTTGTTTTCAGTTACTGCAAGCAGCCTCTGACAAACAGGTAAGTCCTGTAATAAGCTTGGGAAAATAATTGATCTTTGGCTCAGCCTTATCTCCTCTATCCATCAATACTATTAGGGCTGTCTCTATGTCACATCCTTGGCTGAACCTTCAACACAGCAAGTCCAGGCTGTCAAAACTTTCCAGGCAATGTTAGAATTTCCTTGTCACTTAACATCTTCTGGATACCATCTTTGTTTTTCCCTCCCTCAAAGCAGAACAACTGTAAACAAGATTCTTAAGTTCCAGGATGTATGAGTTCAGGATAAAACTTAGTCTGTTTATCCATTTGGCAATAATACTATAAGCTTAGCTGATAGGCAGCAATAAAACCCCAACCAACCAACTAACAAAGCCCCACACACACAACAAAAAATGATAGATACAAGTACAGCTTTTAAGGGAATGGCTATGAACTTTGCTGATACCTATTTCCAGTTAAGATGCTTGATCCACTCCTGGCCTGATTTGAAATATCCAGACTTTTAGACAACAGGAAGAGAATTCTCATCAGTACAAACTTTCTTCAAAAGATGACTTCAAATTCATCCTGCTTCTGGTTATCTTCGAAATAACATGAGAACAGACCCTATCAGAGCATATCACTGCTCCCTGAATCTGGTATCTGCAGACACCTGGACATTTGGAAGTGCAGTGATAATGAAAAAGAAAAAAAAAAAATTGAAACTTTTAGAGCCTCAAAAGCTGTTCAGCTTGAGATTTGGAGAAAGTTCAAATTTGATTTGCATTGTAGCTGATTAACCTTATTCATCCTAAAAATATCCCTCCGTATATTTTCTCAGTTATAGGATGTCAGAAAAAATATCAGAAAGAAAATGCCAAGAAACAATTGCTTGAATTGGTAAATGTTTGCAGTTCAAGTGGTCTCACTCCCATTTTTGTGGTTTAAATATAAATTTTGTTATTATTTTTTACTGGCACAAAAACTTTCAGCAATTAACTTTAGATTTCTATAGTTAAGTATTTACACCAGGAGCTGCTACCTGCTAGTTTCCCTTAAGTATTATGTGTTAGATGACCAACCACAATACCAGATTGAGTGAAAAGAGAAAGAACTATGCAGGGGGGGAAAAAATGAAGGGAGGAGGAGAGTAGTAAAGAAGCAGCATTCCACTTTTCTAAACACAGAATATGAGTTGAACAATCAATTCCAATCTGCCCATTTCAAAGGCAAAAGAGGTTCAAGATGATTTGTAGCAGCATCCACAGTTTTCACCTGGAGGACACCTGGTTCAGGCCAGCCACAGATAGAGTTTCTCACATAAACCCTTTTTAGTAGCTACAGTGAAATCATTAACTGATCATTTATCACCTCCCTGGAAATGAATAAATTCCCATATCTGCTCTCACCCTTGTTGTTCAGAAAAGCACAGGATTTTGTCACTGAATGGACTAGGCAGATAACCCCAGACTTTCACACACATGCAACCTTCTAGTTATATTAAGTTCAAGGCATGCTTCTTCTGCTGAGTGCAAGTCTGAACTCCCACAAATTAGTTATTCCCATTTAGTACATGAACAGACGATGCTGCTTTGCAGGGCTGTCGATCCAGCATGAAACTCACTTTGGAAAACTGTTTTTAAAGAGAATATCTGCATGAGAGAGGGGAGAAGGTGGAGGAAATAAATCTCCTGGTACTTTTGTTCATTATTTAAGGCAACTGTTATTTTCTCTCTCATTTTTGCTTTCAAATTTGATATCTAAGAGACAAGATTTCTTCTACTAGGCATCACTGGGGGAAACAGACCGTGCAATCTGCTTCAGAGAATGCTTTATTCCAGCATTTCAGGCAGGAGAAAGGTCCAGAGGAGATGAAAGAAGCAGCAACCAGGAACTTGAAGGGACTTTGAAATGCATCTCTGGTCTTTTCTTGTTCAAACCTCACACGAGTCACTTCTTTGGGTGCCTCTGGATGGCATAATAATGGCATCCTGGCCTGGATCAGCAATAGTGTGGCCAGCAGGACCAGGACAGTGATTGTCCCCCTGTGTTCAGCTAGGGGACAACCACTGGGGAGGCCACACCTCAAGTGCTGTGTCCAGTTTTGGGCCCCTCACTGCAAGAAGAACATTGAGGTGCTCGGGCATGTCCGGAGAAGGGCAATGGAGCTGGGGAAGGGTCTGGAGCACAAGTCTGATGAGGAGCAGCTGAGGGAGCTGGGGTTATTGAGCCTGGAGAGAAGGAGACTCGGGGGAGACCTTATTGCTCTCTGCAACTCCCTGAAAGGAGGCTGTGGTGAGGTTTGATCTGGCCTCTTCTCTCAGGCAACCAGTCACATGAGATGAGAGAAAGTGTTGAAGAAATTATGGGATGTGGCATTTAGTGCCATGGTCTAGCTGACAAGGTAGTAGTTGGTGAAAGATTGGACTTGATGATCTTGGAGCTCTTTTCCAGCCTAAATTATTCTGGGCCCATACCTTGTCTAACACTACCAAATACAGAAGGCAAGGAAAGGAAAACTAGGAAGTGGGGTCTGTTAATGGGTTAAAATCTATCAGGGCTCCTCCTACCTAGCACCACTACAGAAGGCCACCATAATGAGCATCTGACCAATGCACTCAGGTCCCCACATCTCTGAAGTGGTCTTGTGGTTCATCACTAACTGCTCGGCTCTGTCAGGACTCACCAGGTTGCAAAACAGACATTAATGATGCTGCAATGCCTGAATGTATCCATCAGAGTCCTCCAGAAGCTAACAGCCAGGTTCCTCAAGGGGCTTTAGGTCATGCTCAGCACAACTGTCTTTACTGAAAAATCAGTCTTGGCTCAGATCTGACCTTGAGACTCCAGAGTCAGCCCTTATGATACTTGGTGCACCCTCATAACTGAACTTTGCGACTTCTTCCATCCCTAATGGCCTAACAATGAACTAAACAAATACCTGTATCCACATGCTACTTGGTGCATTTCCTTTTTTAAGACCAGCAGTTTGGCAGGGGTAACTCACACACTATAGACGAGGCCATCAGATAAATACAGGGTGCATAATAACCTGGCACACCTTTATGAGACCGGGAAAAACCAGTATATCATGGGATTTCAGGCAGGGAGTACAGCATCAGCAAGCTGGAGGGGAGAACATTATTAACAAAGCACTTTCTCTGAGCTTCTTGATAACTTTGGATGAGGTAAGCCGAGTCTGGAGGATATGTTAACTTTGTGCATACACAGAATGGGCAAGCCTTGTGACTGCTAATGGCTTTGTTAAATCATTTCTCTCAGCGAGTCTGTCTGTAATAAAGGATTGCTGCAGCTACCCTCATTTTTTAAGCTGCTTTGAGTTTTGCACATGGAAAGTATTAAGTGCTGGCATTACATCTGTAAAATTAAGGCCCTAAAAAGGTCAAAGTCATCAGCTTAATTTTTGCAAAGACGATTGAGCAACACTGGGATCTCAGGGTATCTGATTAGTTATACCTTGCAGTTTTTTCTGTTATCTGCTTTACTGTACTTTGACAATGTTTTCTCTCCCAAAGGTTTGTGGAGGCTTTAAGTTAATTTTGTGGTAGCATAAGGTACCAGACTGACAAACTGCAAGATTAAAAGGATCCTACGTGTTTAGATCTGCAAGCAGTATCAGCACCAGCTACTCTATCCATTATCCCATCTCCCTTTCCCACACTCCCTTCCTACCCTAAAATAACCTCAGCAATTAAACTGAGAAAGGGCTCACAGAAGGAAGAAAAACTGCAATCTCTGTGTCCCATTCTGTCCCAGCCCTCTCTGGCTTACTGCCCAACAGGAAGGCTATTTATACCAGGTTTTTTTTCAGGAGGAGGATGAAGGGCTCTGCTATATCTCGTCTACCCATCTGATGGGCAACTAATCAGCCACCAAATCATAATGATTTGGGTCTGGGTCAGAAGCCAGAGGTGAGAAGCATTAAACATCCTGGCAATTTACATACATGCAGTCACCTGAGATTGTGGAGGGTAACAGGTAACATCCACCAAAGCAAGCATGAACAATGACAAACATGAACCAGTCTCTGTTTGGATCATCAGCTCTCCTTCTCCAAGCCATAGAATGGCTTAGACTGGAAAGGACCTTAAAGACCTCTTACATCCATGGCCCTACCTTGGACAGGGACACCCTCCACTAAATCAGGTTGCCCAAACTTTGTTTAAAGGAAGCAAAGATGTTCTGGTTGACAAAGAAAGGAGAGAGCATCCACTCCAGCACACTGCCACTGAGCCACATCCACCCCACCCTCAGAAGAGGCAGCAAACAATCAGCCAAGCCCTTTTGGTTTGCTACAATTGCAAAACAATAACTTTTTTCAGAGTTTGCTAATCCTTAACTCTTCAAGATTTCTAGGGACTCTGTCACCTTGGAAAACCCAAATTCATTTGATCAGTACAGAGACTCCTTCTGTTATTTATCACATGGAAAAACATTGCTCCACAGGACCATCAATCCAGCCCGAAATTCAGTGTGCTGGAAGAAAGGAAAATCTGCATGGCGAAAAACAAAGGCAAAACCAGAAACCCCCCAAAGACAGTTGACATCAGGGGAAGTAAAGATATGGTTGTTCTATTTCAAGGCAAGGGAAAAGGGTTATTTATAGTGGGCAGAGGAGGGGAGAAATAAACCTGCTGGGGAACTAGTTCTACCAAAAGTATTCAAAGGTAGGTTTTAGAGCAAAATGAAAAAAAAGTCAAGTAAAATGAAGAATGCCTCTGTATAACCCTTCAGAGGTGTTTCAGGCTCTCCCCAAATGCAGGTGGAAACCACTCAGATGTGATTTACATGGGTTTAGATTTCCCTTCCCCTGCCAGCAGGAGGACTAGAAATGGACAGAGCCCTCTATTTCAGTACCAAAATTTATCAGAAAGCATGTTCTCAACAACCAGAGGGGCCATATAACCAGTCCATTCACCTTTGCACTCCTTTTAGCAACGCAGAGCTTCTCTCCTGTGGCCGGCCCACTGACTCTCTTTCTTCAAACCCAGTCTCTGAGTACATTTCTTCCTGAAGTTTCTTAAGAAGTTAAAGTCTTTCCTCTTAAGCAATTGGGACAAAAACAGCCGGATATAGAAAAATCCCACGCACACATAAACAACTATGAGCTATTCTAATATGTATCACATTTTTCAGAGAGAAGGAGGGGTAATCATTTGTTCCCTTCACCTATCTTACTGCTGGCTCCACAGGCCTCTGCAGAAAGACTTTTCTACCCATGGCTGATGGAGTTTACAGCTCTCTCAAAGAGAAGGACACAGGAACAGAAGGCCCTGTAGATCCTGCCATCTGACAGAAGAGAGCTGTCCTACAGCAGCACTTTACAGGGTGGTTTAGGGTGAGGGGTTCAAACCTAGACATCTGAACTGCAGATGTTTAGTCATGGTAGATGAAGGTCAGCCTCTGTTTCCAACAAGAAATGTTGGCAGATTGCAAAAAAACCCAAAAACCCCACCACTGCCGCCACCGAAACAACAAAATACCACCCCTAAAAACACAAAAAAAACAACCCTAAAAAAAACCCCAAAAAACCAGAACAACCCCATGGTCTCAGGGACAAAGATCATTTGAGGAACCCAACTTCACTGACACCGAACTACAACTTTTTTGATCCTACAGCAGCATTGTAGCAACAAACCATCTTGAGTTAGACAAAATGCTTAATTTTTCCCCTCAGGAAACTGAACTGTGCTTGCTGATGCTGCCTTAAAAAAAAATAGGAAAAAAATCCCTATTTTGCATTAATCTGAGAGAAGTTAGTAGGCTTCTTAAGGATTACTTTGCACATCTTTACCCATCACATAAAGTACTGTTCATAGTAGCACCTGCCACAGAGCAAACAATGAAAAATTTAAGGAAATTTAAGTAACAAGATGGATCTTGTGCAAAGTTGGAGAACTTCAGCAATTTCTAATACATTCGGAGAACTTCATTCAAGAGAAAAAGGAAATCAGTGACCTGCAACTCACCTATACTTGTCTCTTCTCTTGCTGTGACTTCAGCTTGATAATACTGTGGAATTCTATTGTACTGATCTTCCCTTGAAGGGATCATTTGACTCAAAAGATCAAACCTGCTTCCCCACCAAAAAACAGCCTCTGTGTGGGGACAGATGTCTTTGCCCTGTTGATGAAACAGCCATCAGCTGGATCAGATTGTAGGTAACTTATTTTAATACTTTTGAAAAAGACGAAAGAATTTGACTTCTTATATATGTAAGTTGCTAATTAAATAAAGCTGCTAACCAAAGTTAATTAGAACCTGACTGACCCATAATCATATTAAAATACTTACAGCAGAACCAAATCGTCCCTGCAAGAAGGGGGTTTTGCATTTCTGCATACAATTCATGGGGAGGACAGAGGAGAGTTGAGGGAAGCTCCCCACTGTGCAGATGTTTTCCTGAAATGATTCAAACAGGTACATCTGGATGGCATAAAATCTGACAAGGGAAATCAGCTGTATAGGGTCTTCACCTGTCTGTACATTCCCCTGGATGAGGCATTTCACATGGTGAGCATCCCTCTCACCTGCCATGTCACAAAATGACTGTCAAATGACAACAGGCATCCCACAGAGATTTGTCTCCTAAACACCCAGATATTGTTTATAGAATTATCTGCTTTTCAGTTATTGAGTGAGCCTGCACAGCTTCATACCCATCCTCCTGGACAAAGTCCCTTCAGAGCAGCTCTGGACATGCACTGATGCCTGTCTTTCAGGGGCAGGAGGGCCACAAAAGCCATGCCCTGTGCTAGTGCCATCTGTATTCCTAGACAGCAGACACCAGGCTATAGCCTCTGTTTTAGTACTGCCCAGACTGGCACATGTGCTTTTAACTGCATGTCAAACCATGCTTAAATTGAGGCTCTGAAGAGGAAGGGCAGGGTGCCTCTTCTTTGTCAGGGCAGCTAAATACCAGTTTACAGGAGAAGCAGGCCCAAGATCCCTTCAACCCTAAGCTGACGTACTAAATGCAGGGCTGCTTTTTCCTTCTACTGCTTACTTTAGTTTCTCCTTGTGTTGTTGCTATTCTAGTTACAGAGAAGGTAAAACAGTACCTGAAAATTTGCATCTGCATCAACATCAACCCATCCTCCTTCCAGGGATCCATGTGCCCATATTCTTCATTTATCTTCATTTCACACCGTCGTTCCTGCCAGCTACATTGTCTCTGCCAAAAAGCTTTTGGAAAGAGGAAGTGTCATGAGAACCACTGCAATTATAGATCCAAACCTACACCAGCTGGGTCAGTGCAGCCACCTCAAAAACTTTTTTTGTGGCTAGGACCACATGTTCATATACATATATCTCTATTTTCACACGTGTCTGTTTTTTTACTTCTGTTCATCAAGCAAAAGCCACCATGCTCTGCAAATTTACAACAGTGTGTGCCATCAGACTCTAGATCTTTGTAGAAATGTGATGTTTCCAGCAGACTGAAAACAAGCTTGCTGTGTAAATGCTGCCTTCATGGCATGGGAGCATTTTGGAGCAGTGAACTCTGTGCTGGGAGATCATACAAAGCAATCCTCAGTAAGCCTGTGAAATTGCACTGATGGGTAACACATACAAATGTGGTGGATAAGGTAAAGGGGATCCTGGTGAGCTCTAGGAAGAGCTGAGCTTTGACAGAGCATTCTCACAGGGATGGCTGTAAGCAGCCACTTAAACTTAGGGTTTCAGTTCTTCCTTTCTAGTAGACCCAGCTTAAAAAATAAACTATTCCCAAACTGCATGTGTTTGCCTTCACTGCCTAACAGATTGAACTGTATAGTTTAACTTTCAATCTACCACCCTATTCCTCTCCACATGATCCCACTAACTGCTGCCCCAGGGTGGCAGAAAGAGCAGCTCAAAGGGTGAGAAATGCTTCAAATCCTCCTGCCCTCTCCATACACAAGGACAGCCAAACAGCCCTGGGAAGACACAACTCTGTTTTCTCTTTTGCCTGTGCCTACAGCTGCCTCACTGTGAGGACAACAGGGGTGCAACAGGAAATGCAACAAGGACAGTTCATAACCTGAGCAGAGGCCAAATGGAGGCAGTGAGGCAGAAGCAAATGGTGGGGGAAACAGACTATGGCTACTCCAGGGTCAGCCTGTTCCCCAAACCATTCCTCATCTCCTAAGCAGTGAACAAACCTTGAGCTGGTTCTGGTCTGCTGACCTGGAACATCTCGGGGGCATTCTTCTGGAGCTTGCTCCTGTGTGTATACTGACTTTCTACAGCATTATGCAGGCTTGCTGTGCAAAACCCTCCTGGATTCCATCATAAAATAGAAATTCGGGGAGGAAAAAAAAAGAAAAAGAAAAAGAAAAACCAAACCTCTTTCAAAAGGAGCCAGAGCTTGATTTATGGCTTTGTATCTCACCAGTGCTAGCTCAGTTGGGAGACTCAGGATTTCTGCAAGGAGAAGGTTGTTTTGAAACCTCCTGAACTTTTCTGAGCCAGAAGGTGGTCTGAACATAAGGCTTATTTTATTTTTTTTCTTTTTTCTCTCTCTTTTATTTGGTGTGCTCTGCGACAATCCCCCAGTGAGACGTTTGCTGGCCAGCAGAAGCAGAGATTCAGTCTCTGCATCAGTGCAGGATACAAACAGCAGTATGTACCTGCTTGGGGGGCTAGGTCAGGACAGGCTGGGTGGACACCTGTCACAACAAAAACAATTTGTTAGGCATGCAATGCTTAAGGGTGCAGCAGCTCTCCTTTGCAGTAACCTGTCCCCCCTAAGGGTGCCCTGGGAGATGAACTGTTGTGCTGGTTTGAAAGCAAAACCAGTGAGACTCCCAGTCAGAGATACAATTTAATAGGAGAAAAGAGGGGAAAAAAGGGTAAAATAAAATAAATGGAACAATACAACCTGACACCCTGTTGGTCAGGGTGTTTGAAGCAGTCCGGAAATCCTCCTGGAGAGGCAGATGTGGTTCCGCTGGAGTAGAGATGATCCTAAGAGAGAAGGGTCCAGGGATGATGAGAAGGGTCCAATCTTCCTCCAGGAATCCAGATGAGATGTTCTTGTCAAAGCAGTGATTCCTGTAGAAACATCTGGTAGCTCTTGTCTCCTCTGAGAGTTCAGTGGATAGAAGCTGCTCGTGAGGTCCCAAACCCTGGATTATATCCAGGTGGGAATGCTTCGCTCCTCCCCCTGGGCAGAGCATCTCACAATGGCATGATTTCATCCTATGAGTCATGCAATGGGTCCTTGATGGCCCATTAAACAGAGATAACATCTTCCGGGAAGGCATTGTTGGGCTCGTTATCAGAAGATAAGGAGAACACTGCCCCACCTTGGCTCCAACGGCTCATGGGGATAGAATACATACCTTGGGCACAATTTTACATTGTAACCTAGGACAACTGTGCAGACTGCATGGCTGGATATAGATCTGGCCTGTACAGACAGGACAGAGACACTCCAAGGCAGGTAAAGCAGGACTAGAGCTTCTGCAGAGCACAAGCACTTCCTGGAGGCTGGTTTGCCCACCCATGCCAACCACTGCACTCTCCTGCCATGTGAAAGGCTGGACCCAGTGTCCAGAGCAGCCAAAAACATCCATATCCTTTCTCCCACACATCAAACACTGTGAGTTATTTTCACAGTGGTTTTTTTTTCCCCTAATACTCCTCTAGCTGTCACATCTGCCTCCCTTGTTCCACTTCTCCAAGACCTCATGCTGCACACTTGCAGAAGGAAGGTGACTGTGCTGTGCTGCCTTCCCTTCCAGCACAGCTCGCTCCCTCACACGAGGAACCCTCCCACACAAGAAGCTTTCCTCAGCATACCCAGGCATTGCAGTATCCTGCACAGAGTACATACTGAGGCAGCAATGGCTGTCCTTGTGAGCGTGTTGTCCTCACACTCACACTGCCCAGCCCATCCCAGCCCCTGTGCAACATCCACAGAGGTGAGCCAGTCATTCCCATCATTCTTCCAGAAACTTTGACTAACGGGACAACAGGCAGAATGTGCCTGTTATTGTCCCCTCGTTCCCACAACCCCCCCTCTCTCTGTCCCTGCCAGGCACAGGTGATGTGTGGTGGTGTTAGGTGACTACTTTATATCCTCATGAGTCAAACCTTAATGTCCCTTAATATTTGCTCCCAGCATGAAGTGGTGCCTCACGTTGTTTCCTTCTGTGACCTCAACATCCAATTCCTGTTCCCCTTGGTTGATTTACTTGCAGGAAGGATACCATCTGTGGCAAGATAATACCCTCTAGCAGGTACATGTGGTCATTCTGATTCCTCCCACCAAGCCCCCCAGAACGCAGAGCTAGGTGCCACCAGCAACCCACATGTTCAGCTAACACAAAAGCCTTTAACAGCAGCTCTTTTAAAACCTCAGGCTAATCCTATTAACTCCTAGCTGCAGGTGCAAAGGGGTTGATACCTCCAGTCCCGTGCCTCCCACAGGTAGGGAGATGCTCCTGGGGCGCACAGGCAAGCCCACAGATGTTCTCCAGCACGCAGACCTGTGCACACACTCACCCCACGCAGCACTCACCCGCGGTTCTGCTCAGTGCTTTGCTGGGAGAGATAAGCTGCACATTCGTTGTTGTGGTGCAAAGAGAAAGCAGAGCTCGGGGTCTCCATCGGAGGCGGGCACAGGCTTCTCGGAGGAAGGCTCCAACGCGTGACTCCGATTTTATCTCCCGTGTCCGTCTGTCGTTAGCATCAATTGCCGGTTTGGTGGCACACCGATAGCACGATGTGTGATCTCTGTTGTCTCCCTCCTTTCCTCTGGGGTTAGGCACAGCCTTTTCTCATTACCTTTTTGCTGAAAAGTGTTTATCGTGGCAGATAATCTGAGAGAAAGCTTCTTCTTGAAATCATTTGTCTTTTAGCCACAGGAGTAGGAAGTGTCTCACGGTTTCAGTCTCCCCTGTCATTTAAGAGAGTCATTCTTCTTTCTTATACTACTGTACTTCAGCACTGGCTGTCCAGCTCTAAATTGTGGTCTGTATTTTTCCATGTGTAGCCAAAAAAACCCCAATCACATTTGGTATAAGAATTTGGGGTGTGAGAGAATCAAGAGAGGGGGTCAAATTCCTTAGTTCAGGCTCTCTAACTGCCTGTTGTACTAAATCTGCCTTCAGGTGGGAGGTTTGATATTGGCAGCAGCAGGTGACCTCAGTCCCAACAGTGGGTGTCTGCTCCATCAGCAGTGTGGTTAAGGGAGCAGGCAGAGCTTTACAGAAGACAACACTGCTTTCACTCGGATTTCGGTTTTGAACCTCCTGTGCTTTAAGAGCACAAAGCTGACTGGCTCAAATCAAGCGCCCCGAAGTACTGCAGCTTTTTCTGTGCATTGGTGAGAAGTGGGGAAGGAAAACAACTTTCTTCTATAGGTAATTTTACGGGTGTCACCTTCTTATGCAGAGAAAAATGGTGAGATTAAGATTTTTTTTTTATCTGTTGTGAAATCTGAAGATTTTTTTTCATTGTAATCTGGTGATGAAAAATTGAAACTTTTATTCTTCTCCATGGAATGAAAATTCTAATTCAGAATATTGACATTTGTGAACAAAACAAAGCTTTTTGATAATCTCAAAATCAAAGTATTTAATTTTACAGAAGTAGCATGAAATACTGCATTTGAAATTGTTACAGCAAGCCAAAAGTCCCCCTAACACAGCTTCTCATAGGAATTGCTTCCTGGCCTCCAGGAAGCACAGTGAGACACAGGACTCAGATAGGGCCTGCTTCAAGCTGACCAGACAAAACTCATGGCATCACCATTGCCTTTTGTGTGTACTGGTTTTGGGTTTCCTTCTTTTGTATCTCATGCAGAGCAGAAATGGGGGTGTTGGAAAGGCAGTCTGAGAAAGTGATGAGCCCTGTGAAAACATGGGTGGAAATCTGTTCAGAACAAATCTGCATTTTTATCCTGGGGGAAAAAAAGGCATTTGTGAGGAACATGGCACTGAGAGAGCAGAGGAACAGGAGGGGTATCCCGTGCAGCTGCACCATGATACCATCTTGCTGTTGCTGCAATGACACACATGCTTTGTTACCTTTTAAAAGAAGCCCCACTCTGTGCCCAGGCATGGCAGAGCAGACCCAGAGGACACCTCTGGTGCAGGGCTCCACAGGCTTCCTGACTGAAGCAGGCTTCTCCCTGCTTCCATGTGCACATCAGTCAGAGCTCACACTGCAACAGCACAAACCCACACTCAGGAGCCTCAAGGACTCTGATGTAGAGGTCAAGAGCAGGAGCAACACACCCTCTTAGCCTAATATTCCTACACACAGCCTTACACACACCCATGCTAAAGTACATGCAGGGCTTGCAATGCATTTCCCTGTGTTTTCTCGAATTTCCCTAGGACCAGACATGCTTACTCATTGCTTTAATCCCAAACACACATAAGCATTCAGTCCTGCCACTCACAAATCTTCCTGTCTCCCTTGGGAGAGTGGATCTGGTAGCCCCATCTCCACTGAGACAGAGGCTGCAGTTTGTGCCAACAAGAAGAGAAATCCCGCCAAAACCTTGAGAACAGCCCTGGGCTCATTCACATTTTCTTC
Organism: Phylloscopus trochilus trochilus; assembly: GCA_016584745.2. Taxonomy (NCBI): domain Eukaryota; kingdom Metazoa; phylum Chordata; class Aves; order Passeriformes; family Phylloscopidae; genus Phylloscopus; species Phylloscopus trochilus. The sequence continues at coordinate 28,283,503 of WQNJ02000012.1, forward strand.
TGTTCCTGAGGGAAAAGAATAATGATAGTAAAAAACCCCCAAACCAGCTGTGAATTTATTGACTCTCCCTTAAGAATCTCGTGCAGTAAATTCCACCTTCATGGCGCTGGCTAATTATGCATTTATTTAACTCTGTTGCTGTGGGTTTTTTTAATGATTCTCTGCTTGTTGTTTGAAGTTCACTGTCTATTATTTGCTATAAAAGCCTCTGTCATATTTTTACCTCATTATTCCCAACAAATAGTGCATTTTCTGCCACCCTCCCCTCTCTCTCTCTCTCTCTCCCCTGCTCTGCCTTGCTCCCTGCCACCCTCACCTCTCCGACTGGCACTCCCCGAGTTTCAAAGACCAGCTGTTAGCATTTTGTCAACCGAGTGCTTTTGAGAAACTTCTGTCACGGGCTCCAGCACAGCAGGGGCTGCTGAATAAAATATCAGCCCTTCAAAAGGGAATTAAGGCAGGGAACAAAAGCAGCAGGGAGAGCAAGGAGGGGAGAGGCCGGCTCTGCGGTCCCCTCCCGCCCAGCATTTTGGGAGAGGGACCCTTCGGTGTCACTCCCAGACAGATGCCCGGGACAGATGTGGTGTCCAGCTACTCCATGAGAATTGCCTTTGCGATGAGAAAGAGCAGTGAAATACTCTTCCTAGGGAACAGGTAGTGCCACACTTAGTTCAGTGACACTGAACTCGAGTGCAAGTTTCATCCACTCCCAGCTACAACTTGCAGGATCTGACTCCACTCCCTGTCTTCCTTACACTTGCCCAAGCCTCGCTATGTAAGTGTTTCTTCCAGCTCCCAAAAAAACCAGCTTTAAAACTTGCTAATATTTTTTTTTCCAGGTAAAACGCAAATTTTCCCAAACCAAATTATATGAAGGGAAGTGGATTAATGCACTTGGTTTCCACTGATAATTTCCAAATCAGCGAACACCACTCATTCCCATCTTCAAAAAGGGGATTTGGGCAATTACAGGCCCATCAGCCTTTTCTTGATTTCTGGGAAAGTGATGGATGCTTCTGGAAACCATTTCCAAATATATTAAGGATAAAAAAGAGAGTAATTGGGAGCAGTCAGCATAGATTTATGAAATAGCATGCCTGGCCAACCTGGCACCCTCCACAATGAAATGACCAGTTTAGAAAAGGAGGGAAGGGACTTGATTCTGTTATTCAGGAATTACCTGGCTGGTGGGGAAGAGAGCAAAACTCAGCAAATTTGCAGAGGGTACAGTACTGGAGGAAGGGCTGGTGCACCAGAAGGCTGTGCTGCCACTCAGAGGGGCTGTGCCAGGCTAAAGAACTGGGATGACAGGAATCTCAAGAAGCTGGAAGGGAAGCACAAAGTCCTGCACCCAGGAAAGAAAACCTCATGAACCACTGTGTGCAGGGGTTCAACTGGCTGGAAAGCCACTCCACAAAAGAGGCTTTTGGAGTTCTGTTGCATGAGTATGTGTGTGTCAGTCAGCAGCCTCTTGTGAAGAAAAACATTGACAGCAGGTCAAGGGAGGTGATCCTTCCCCTCTCCTCAGCACTGAAAGTACAGAGTTGGGGGTGCTGTGTCCTGGTCTGGGCTCCCCAATGCAGTAGTGACATGGACTCGATGGAGGGAGTCCAGCAGTGAGTAACTAAGATTATCAAGGACTTGGAGCATGCGACACACGAGAGGCTGACAGAGTTGGGATTGTCTAGCCTCAATTAAGAATGGCCTAGGGTGACTCTCACCAATAAAAATGCCTGATGGCAGGCAGCAAAGACACAGTCAGACTCTAGTTAGTGATGTCAGTGAAAGAGTAAGAGACACGGGGTGCAGGATGAAACGTAGGAAATTCCCTTCAAATACAACACAATGTGGGTTTTTTTGTTTGTTTTGGTTTTTTGGGTGGGGTTTTTTTGGGTTTGTTTGTTTGTTTGTTTTTATTCAGTGGAGGTGGTCAAACACTAGAACAAGTTGCCCAGAGAGGCTGTGGGGCCTCTAGCCTGGGAACTATTCCAATCCCATCTGGACACAGTCATAAGAAATGTGCTCTATTTGACCTTACACTCAGTAGAGGAGTTGAACTAGACAACCTCCTTCCAGCCTTAACAGTTCTGTGACTGGAGATTCTCTGGTCACTGAGCACACTTTAGATGGATTTCAGAACAGTCTGACAGGAACCAGGAATCCAGAGACGTTAATTTAACCTAAAAATGGGGCGTCTCAACAAATTCAGGATGATTCTAAGTAGAATAAATCATCAAAACTCATGCCTTTAACCACAGTTTGCCTTTGAACATTTTGTAGCAGATAAATGACTCAGCTTGCTCTGCTTATGTTCTGCCATTATGCAGCATCTCTGTCTGGAAGAAGAAATGTTGGCTCACATGGAACCCTTGGCCAATGAAAGAGAGTTTCCACAGGGAGGGATGTCTACATTTGCTGCTTCTCTTTTTCAGGTACATTGCAAAAACCCCACACCCCAGGATGCCCTCTACCTAACCAAGGAAAGCAGTTGGCAAATGAAGACATCTCATCATCATGCAGTTTTCTGCCATCTACTGTGAAACTTTAGCTTAGGTGGTAAGATTACTTAACCAGGCCTGTGCTCTTCAGCTCTCCAAATATCTAGACTATTAGTACATGCATCCTTTCTTCATAACTTAACCAAGTTATACATATTTAAATCTGTCCTTGTAAATAAAGTCACTCCAACCTTTGATTACATTCTTACTCTGCACTCCATGCAACCTGCCAAATATTTTGGAAGTCAGGGGTCCAAACTGCAATGTAGTAATTTAAAAGTGGTGGCACTGGGGCTGTGTGAAGAGGATTTTCCTCCCACTTCCATGCCATGATACTTTCATACTCAAAGTTCCGAAATGGAGGAGTAAATCTTGGATTTATCCTTTGTTTAGCAGCTGCCATAGACGCTTACAGCATCACCAGCTGCTGCTTTTCTTTTCCTTGGCTAAAATACATGCTTGTTTTGGATGGGATAAGTAAAATTTATATATATGAACCTGTTCCATACACCTATGCATGTCTATGTACATATATTCCTCCTATCTTTGAAAGCCAGTCACTTACGTCCAGCTTACCCAAGTGTAATAGTTAAAAAGCACTTTCAAATTTCACCACGTGTCACTTGGATGTATTAAGAGCAGAATAACATACTTTGAAACAACCTGTTACTTAGAATTCTAATAAATTTTCTCAGAGCTTTAAATGCAAACCAAATAATTTCACAAAGAACCAAAGAATGTGATCCCCCCCCCTAAAACCACCAAAATTTTTGTCCATTTCTCTCAAAAGACTTATTTTTATATATGTATATATGGACCTTTTTGCAGACTTGTTTCTGTATTCAGCCTTAATCAATTACAATGACTTGTATTTACTCATTAAATGTTATCTCACTAGTTTTTGTTTTCTCTAATGATTTGGCTCCTCATTAGTGAGTTTACACTAACTTTTCCACCACATTCAGTGCTCTCAAATTGTTATTTGAGGTACCACACCTAGTTTGGTGACATCCTGTCTTAAGGCAGACACCCATTAACTACAACTATTCCAGCAGAGAACAAGCATGGCTGGAGTGCTGGAAAATGTAACAATGAATAAAGATCAAGGGTGGGGCTCATTCAACAAAGGAGAAGTGATGGGGTAAGATATCATGTAAAACTTCATAAAACCATTGAATTACTGAATGTTCTGTATGTCTGAGGTAAACCAAGCAAGAACCTCCAGGATATAATTGCACCTTCTCCTGGTCCTTCAGGTCCTTCCCATTACTTCTTTATTTTTACCAGTTTTGGCACATCTATTAATTCTCTTTCATCTCTCTCAGTTATGCTACCTTTAATGCACCTTTATTTATTTATCCCATTCTAATGTAAGACATGCACATTATTAATGCTGCTGTTTCCAAATTCCCCAAATTCCCTCAAAACAGCCAGGGAAGTGCACAGTGAAGACATGAACAGGCAAGTGTCATATTAAGGGATAGACTGAGAATCTCCCAGAAAGCAGTGAGGAACCAGTTCCTTGGGTAGCAAAGAAACCAAAAAACCAATCTAAGGGTCTCTCTTCCTACTATTAAAAAATCTGCAACATGTCAGGGGCCGAAGGAATTTTCACACCATTGCTTCTGATTTACCAACACACACCAGAGCTGAAGTGCTACACAGGGTATTCTCCTTCAAGGAGGGCCAGCTAAAGCACCCCTGTGGATCCCAAACTGTGAGATATGCCACTGTCACTGAAGTAGCTGGATGGATGTGCAGTGAACTCAGGCATCAAGTTCTGCTCTTGGACCGAGCAGGCAGTATGGACACAGAGCATTAGCACACACGGCTCTGCAGCTAGATTGACAGACCTGCTCTCTATGAAGAGATGAGCTAAAAAAGTGGGAGGTGAAGCTGGATTTGGGACAGGTGAATAAACAGGAAGATGCATTTCCTCCTTAAAGAGATAAGCCTGGCACTAGGGGATGTATAAACAATCAAGGCAATCCACACCACTGTCAATGGATCTTTTTGTTGCAGAGCTTTAACACCCTGATGGGAAACACAAGAGTGAAAATACCATATATTACCTCTGTCCATGGTCTAACAGTACTTTTCAGCTCGATCCTTGGAGCTGTGATATAAACTGTTTCGGGGGGAAATCTGAAATAGGTGATTTTAAGAATGAGGTTTATTACCAGTGGTGCCCAATTCACCTCATCAGAATCTATACCACTTCTGGCATGAACATATCCACAGTGCCCACAAAGGGAAAGAGCCTCAAAATTGCCACTCTAATGACTACACTTAAATTGCTGATCAGGTTGGGATTCAGAAAGCTAAAATTTCAATTCCAAAACATAGCCTGAGGCCACAGCATGTCTGAAGCACAGGTTTGACAGAAGGGGCTCTCACAGTGCTTCACTGACTAATGAGATTAAAGGGTTTTCATTAAATCAGTTGTAGTTATAAGGCTCTCCCCTTATTGCACTTGCATCTTAAAAAGGTAAGTGGTACTGTACGATTTGATACATTTGACTTGGAAAAGATTAGCAGCCAGTTTGAAGTTTTCCATTCAAAGTAATCCAGTATCAAAAGCCTCACTGGAGCCCCAAGAGTTTGGGAGCAATACTGTTTTGAATTTTAGTATTCGGACAGGGACAGAGATCTTTCTTTCTGGTTTTTGATCAAAGTATTTTTCAAATGAAAACAGCCCATATTTAAACTTCTTATAAGTCTAAGACATTTCATTTAGATGTGTAACTATCCCAAACTACACAAGCAGTCACAATTAAAAGATCCAAGGCATATCAGCTCACAGACAGGGATCTGGTAACAAAAGTTGATAGAAGGCAGCTGATGCAAACCCCTCACTGATCAGTCAAATGTTGGTTTCCCCCATTTCTGCTATGCTACACATTTCATTGTGTCAGAGAGTTCATCTATGGCCTGTTGGTAGTCTACCACTGGCAAAACTAATTCTGAAATTTCGCAATAGATTTTATGATCGAATTCTAAGCAAAAGTCTGAGTGCAAGGAAAGAAGTGCCTTGACTACTGGCTAACACAGATGAAATCAGAGGATGCAAACGCAGACCTCAGAGCTCACTCAGTCAGTCCCATCTCAAATCTGTATCTTTATCTCTCCATTGTACCAGAAGGGGGTAAATTCACTGTGCACATTAATAAAAAAGCTTACACATGATGAAAAACTGGGGGGAAGACCAGGAAGCAGGGGAAGCATTTTGTTAACATACACATGCACATTTTCCCTGCTGTATTTCTTCAGGTGGAAAGAGGACTCTGTGGCACCCCCATCACTGAAGATAAGGCCTTGCAATGGGAAATAAAGCATGGCAGATGCAGCCTGCACATCTCATACAGGAGCTACTCACATTAGCAGACGATACCTTTTCCACTGTAGTCTCTGCCTACTGGAGCATTTGTGAGACATTAGAATGCAGCAAGATGTACATGGAGAAGGCTTAATGTTACATTAGGAAGTGCCAAGATCTCCTCAGGCAGTCATATCAGCAACTGTATATTACCACTGTACACTTAGGGAACAACAGTACGTACCTTTTGCCACAGTCCCCCATGGCCACAGTACTGGCTGTAGCTGCCAGCCAGAAACCACTCAGACTGTAAACTACCAGCATCTGTAACCCTACCACCATCCTCCTTTACCCCACCCACCCTTGGGCAGCTACAGTCCAGATTTTATGATCACCTGGGTAGTAGGGCAATAGACTTAAACCACTCTCTAAGAGCACAAGTCTGAAAGAGCCAGCAGATGTTTTACTGAGCATCTCGAGCAAATTTCACAGTACATGGCTGTTACAATTAGCACAATATTAAAACAGAATGTGGAAGTATTTGGAAAAAAACTTACTATGTACTACAAGAGCACTTCACGCTAGGATTCCGAGTTAGTGATCCAGTAAAGCAGCTCTGCCCCCTGCTCAGCATGGCAAGAAGATCCCTGTAACCTATTTAGCTCCTGATGATTGCTGTATGAAGGAAAGCCAAAGCATGGGTCCATGAGACTTTCATTTGCTGCAGCAGGAGTTGGAGATCATCTCAAGAAAAGCCAGAGTCAATATTTGATGCTGCAGATAAAAGTTAGCCAGAGATCATTTTACAAAAGAGAAGACTGCCACCTCTGTGTCCTGCAGATTTTTCTGTTGTCTCAGCATTACTCTCTCCCTCTGCTCACAGGGAAAAGGTTGCCCACATTACCTCCATATTCACTGGAGCAAAAGTGTATCTGTGATATGTACCATGCTCCCAGACCTCACACAACCACAGAGGAAAGCAAGTTTGGCAGCCACTACTGCCTGGGCCATGTCTTTCCTTCTAATCAGAACATTTCTGAAGCATTGCTCCAAACACCTCCATGCAGCCACTCAATATTTCCACTGAACTACTGTGGCCTTTTGGCTACTGCCCAGTTTCTCTGGGAAAACAGCCTTTGTTCCATCTCAGAGTGAAAGACTGACCAAGTTAAAGGAGAGAGGAGAGGCAGGAAAATAATCTTCAGATTCTTCGAAACCTACAGCCACTCCTTTTGGGAAGATAACTGAAAGCAAGCCATTGACAGCAGAGGTTAGGGAGAAGGAAAGCACAATTCAGTGTAGAGATTTATTTAGACCTGTCTTTTTTTTAACTGCAACTGTACACAAGATTGACATTTCCTGTAAGCTACCTTTTATAAAGTACCTAGACTTGCTGCAGGAATGCAAGGAAGGCCATTTCATCTGCAGTGCATTTACAACTGTAGTTTAAAGGATTTTCTACTTTCATATCCCAGCCTCAGTTGCTAGATGTCTCTCAGGTCAGTGTTTTACTAGCTTAGAGTTTGTCAGCTGGTACCTGCAACGCACTACTTGTGCCACTTCTTAACAACTCTTCCAAAATAAAAAACAAAATAACAGAGGGTAGAGTTCAGAAAGTAGATGGCTCTTGATCCCTGACACTGAATGGGAGACTCACAAGCAAGTTTGACGTACACTGATCCTGGAGACAAGCAGAAAGGTGGGCAGAGACTGTAAATTCTGGTCACATCTCCAGTAATGGCACCCCAGAGGACAGCCTTGGCACCGCAGCCACTCTGCGCTCCCTGCCCGGTGAGCACAACCTGCACACGGAAAGGAATAAATGAGGAGCTGGTGCAGCAAGGTCCCAAAGCCACTACTCATTTTTCTTGAATGGCAGTTTTGATTTAGAAATTAAGCATAGCTTCTCTTGAGGTCAAATGAAGTAGTCATAATCTGATTAATCATTGATAGATCATTCAGAAGTAGGGCCAGAAAGCCCCTCCTATCCCTTCCTTAAGGAAATGGAGACAGCCCAAACTTGGCTACTTCTGAAGATCCTTATCCAATTACTTGAAAAGTAAGAATGATTCTAATGCCTTCTTGAAGCACTTATTAGAGTAAATGGTCTGCCCTTACTCCATTCTCTCCTCACCCACACAGAGGGTAAGTTACTTAACATTGCCCCCCTACCAAGTCCTCAGTAAAGCAGCCCTCTCCTATTTCCATTTCTGTTTTTTAGTGAGGATAGCCTCTCACAGAAAGCATAATACCCCTTTTTCCTAAAGACCTTTTCTCCAAAGATGTTACCAAGGTTGAACAAGATGCTCCCACTAGAGTCTCTTTAGAAGTACTCCCCTCTTTCCCTATATACAAAAACTATTTCTCCTCTCCTCCATTTCTTTTCCTTTGGAGATGGAGTAAGACTCTTGTCTTTTGCAGATCATTTAATCCAACAGGTCTTCCTTAGAACTGCTGCTGAGATCGCCATCCCCCATTTGTATTCATGAATTTGATTTCTCACTCCTAAGGGCAAATCTCTACACTTGTCTTGAATTCCATCTGGTTCATTTTGGATGGTTCCTCTTGATCAAAATCCTTTTGAATTCCACATCAATCTTTCCCAGCCTTTGCAGTCAGTCTTAGTGAGCCAAAGCAGTGCTGGAGCCCAAAACCAGCACGGAAGGAATAGGGAAGGGTTGTGCTGCAGTGGAACCAGGGTCACTTGGCTGCAGGATGATCACACACAGGCACCATGACTAGACACATGTGGCTTGACTTGTGACAAGAAAGAATCGTGCTCTGCTGCTAGGACAAAAATAGTTACAGGTTTTACTGCTGTTACAGGCAGAGTTTCTGAATATTAGTGTTACTTTGCTTTCAAATTGAGGTTGGCCTTGTGAGAAACAGAACTTGGACTTTCCAAGTTGAAGCAAACACATGGCCCAGAGGCTGCAGACAGTTGTAGGGGCTGTGTACACACACACAGGCACATCACCTGCTCATACAAGAGTGCTGCTCAGCTGCCTTCAAAGAACAGATAGCATAAACAACAACAACAAAAAGAAATAGTATTGCTCTTTTTTTCCCCCCACCTGCTTCCTACTCAGGAGCTGTGAGGTCTCATATTTTCCAACTCCCCTTCAGCAGTTCTGGGGCCTGCCTTTTCTCCATCACATTTCTTTAAGTGTCTGTAGTATATTCCGTGCCTTTATGACGACAGAGGGAACAGTTAAAACTCAAGTGCACCTAGTAAGTACCTTGACTTCTACATTAGGAAATAACACTAGCTACAAGAATGACACTGTCCTACCACTCTGCCTTCGACTTCAAGCTCCAGATTAGTACCTGCAGCTTTTCCACTTTTCAGTGCTTGTTTCAAAGCTACCTTTTGAGCTAATATCCAAGAAATAGGCTTGGACAGGTAAGGAAAGGTGAAATGAAAGAAAAGGTTTAATTCTCTCTCTCAAAAAAAAAATCCCTCTCCATAAAAATTGTGTTCTATCTTATAAGCAAGGGTCAATATTCAAAGTGTGCAAATAGGCTTCATGCTGAGTCTTAAATTCTTCAGACACAAGTAAATGGTATTATGCCCTGAAGACAGTTCTGGACTTAACCAGGCCTCAGAAGAAATACTTAATGATCACAGCAGGCAAGACTTTTCTCCTTGTCCTGACCAAAGAACAGGTTGGTGGTAAGAGACTGGAGCCCTTTCTGCTTATATTCATGAATATTAAATTAATAGAGCAGCAAGGATCTTAGGCTGTCAGAGCAGATGAGGGTTAGAGTCTCTGTAGAATGAAAATGCCCTTAAAATATGTATGAAAGGAGGAGTTTTGAAACATGGGGGAAGAGAGGAGAGAGACTACAGAATAAGGGCCAAAAAAATCTGGGTACAGGAAAGGCAGAAAGAGAAAAACAGCAGATCATCTTTTTTTTTTCATACAGATCAGATGAACATACTTTGTTTACAGAATCATTATGACCTCTAAAAACATTCTAAGCACTTTAACAAACTTCACAATCAAGGTGGCAAGAGCAATTCAAAGATTGTCAGAGCTTTGGTAATTCAGAGATGGGGATCCAGGTGCACAAGTATCAGAGCTAAAACCATTGCTTCAGACAACCCAGAAGCAAAGCTCTGCTTAAGCAATACTTGCCTCTAGAGCAAGACAAGCCACTCCAAGAGCTGGTAAGAGTAGCCTTCTGGTGAAATCCAGAACTGCAACAAGAGACAGAGGATCATTCTTCTGCTCCTCAGGATGGCACTGCTGTTACAAACATTGGTTATTCTCTCAAAGGGTCAACCCTTTGCAAATACTCACTGTGAAGTCAGTGTTAACGCAGACACTCCGCCATGGGAGGAGTCCTGATTCTGGGTGGGACCCAGATCTTACTCTGTATCACCTCAGATCATTTCTGGGGTTGCAGGTAAGGAATTCTCTGGTTTCCAAGGAAAAAGGACATGGTTTCCACTGGAAAGGCATGGCAGCATTGTCCTCACTGTTCATTATCTCAGGGTCCCTGGTGAGCATTTCTGCACATGAATCCCCCTCTCTTTCATATACTTTTGTTATTAATATTGTTGCTATTACTGTTAATCTTTCTATCTCACTGCTGTTTGCAGTAAATTGTTCTTATCTCAACCCATGATCTTCAACTTTTGTGCCTCCAATTCTCAACTCTATTCTTCTGGAACAGAACAGGAGGAGGGGGAGGGGGAAGCAAGCAAGCAAGCAAGCAGGGTGTGGTTTGGGAGGGTCTCGGTGGGGGCACTGAACTGGGGAGCACGATTCCTAAACCAGGACAGAGAACCTCTGGTTACTTTACTCACTCGACTCTACAGAAGGAGAATTCATGTAACAACAGCCCATGTGGACTTACCCAAAGGAACCTGGAAGTTAATCCCAGCTATAATGCTTTCCAAACTCCATAGCTTGCTGCAGCTCCAGGAGGAACACAAGAATTTGGAGACCATTCAGCATTAAGTGACCCTGTGTTGAGTGTGAGCATAGGCCAGAGTATCTACGAGACAGGCCTAGATCCTGATGAGAAATTGGAGGCAGAACACAGATGGGCTCAGCCTTTCCTTCTCTTTCCAATCATTTGTTTAGGAACAACTATCCTCAAAAAGAACCAACTAAATCCACAGATTAATTAAGCTCTCCTATTTAGATATGGACCTTTGCAAATTCTCCTGGCTTTCTATGCTATCTCTCATTTTAGACTAAATAGTCTTTAATGCCTTTTCATCCTCAAGTGATATAGTGGTTGCCTAGAAATCAGTGCAACTCCACATCTTGTGTTCAACCATAAAGGCTCCAGAAAACTCAGAGAAACTTCTTGGATGGCTAGTACAAACACACAGATACATAGATAACCTTCAGCTTTTGACACTCTTTGACTTCAGAAATCCCTGCACAGTCTGAGCTGGTAGTCTGAACTTCAAGGCACCAGGCATTTGAAATCACACTTTCACTACAGCAAACAGCCTTGGTGCCTCCTATTTTTGTAATGACTCCAAGTGAAAAAAAAAAAAAAAAAAAAAAAAAAAAAGGCAAGCTTTTCCCTCTCAGAAGGTCAGTGAGGTATGCAGGATTTCATAGCATCTTCGACACAGGCTGATGCACTACAGTGAAAGTAAACCTAGGAGGAAAGAAGCAGAAAGAACTGAAGTGAATCCACATGGGCTATTAGCCCCACATTAACACTTAAATAGAGCATTATTTCATCATTTGCCAAAGTTCAGATAAGCCCTAACCTTTAGCAGATAACTCAGGAGGAACTAAAATGTGGGGATAGCTGGGGTGGTTTTAGCCTTTTAAAACAATGACATGAAAACAGTAAAGTCTAGATCAATAGAGAGAAATTAAATGATAGCCTTAAAGAAGCAATTTTAAAAACAGAATCTACCTGAGGCTGTTTTCAACCCAGAGCTCCACAGAATTTCTGCAGAGGAGTTTGTGGTATCTTGATGATATCATAAAAGTGACACAAAAGCAGAGCTTAAGCCTACAGCACTGCCAATAACCTCTCCCTCCCTAAAAAAAAAAAAAAAAAAAAAAAAAAAAAAAAAAAAAAAAAGAAAGAAAAAAAAGAAGTGTTACTACAGAAATATCAGATTGATTCTACCAAACACTAACAGCTTCTATTTTATAACCAGAGCAGCTGGACTGATGCAGGTGGTAGAAGAGCTTCAACTAGGTGAAGCTTACCAGTCCATTAAGAGCCAGCTGCAAGGTAGAACCCACCAAAGCAAAAGTGCTGGCAAATAAACTCTTTTCAGAAGAAACTTGCAGAGAAAAGGGCTTGTCAAGTCACCTGTGTTCTTTACATCCCCAAAAGGACAGGGTCATCTATTCCTTAATACCTTTCTTGTACAAGCTTTCCAATAAATTATCTGAAAATGCTACACTGTTAAATAGCCCCAATATTATGGCTTCTCACATCACTATCTGCCACCAGCTGATCCTCATATCCTGTGCTCTACAGCCTTCTGCACAGGAGAAAAGAGAAAGAAAGCATTGCAGAAGTGTCAAAGAGGCATGACTTCAGAAGGAAATCCAAACCCCCTCAGGAGCATCCATCCCTGCATGTGTAGGCACATGGGGAGGCTGTGGGAAGAAAGATGAAAGGGGACACTTTCATGACAATCTCACTAGAGAGACCAAGGCACATAAGGAAAATATTTCATTCTCATTTAAGTTAGGAAGTAGAGCTGAAAAAGATACCGCTGCAGTTGATTCTACTGCATTCCTTTTACTCATTTGATTTCTTTTATCTTTAATATCCAAAAAAGGCATGAAGCTATCTTAGTGCCTTTCTCAAGGGAGGCTTGATCATATTTTATGTGACTTACTCCAATCCTAGATTACCTTGAATAAGAAATAAGATTTTATGGAAAAAACCTTCATCAATCCCTTCCTATCTGAATATGGTTCCACCAGGAGAGAGTGGGGATTGTTACTGAACAAGGGCATTCTCTTGGTTGGCTGGTCAGCAGCTCTCACAATGCCTCCTGGTCAGATGAAACAAGTCCAGGTTAGTGGTCGTACATTCATCCCTGCAGAGGCCACAGAGAAGTGAGCATCAGGGGTACTCTGGGTTGTTATAGAAGTCCAGCAGGCAGTCCTTGTAAGTTATAATTTGAGAGCTGTCATCTGTCCCCTCCTCATGCTTCTTTTTGTTCAGGAAGAAAGAGAGCAGAGCCAGCTCTGGCTTCCCTCCTTCTCAAGGACCTGCTTTACACAAAAATGCCCCTTCCCTGCAGACAGCCAAGTGTTTCCTACTACTACTGGTCACAGGTAATCAGGCTACATTCCCAGAGCAGGCTTCAAGGGAAGGAGGGTTCCTGACTGCAGCTCTTCGGGGCAGATGTTGTGTTCTACCAGGGTAAGTTACACAGCACAGGACCAGGAGTTAAACCAGCAGCTGTAGCCAACAACACACTGAGTCTGCCAAGTCTGATAAAGCAACTTCTTGCTCATCATCCCTGAAGTCTGCAGGTGCTGCCAATGCCCAGTAGCAAATGGTGAGGTGACACCAGGAAGTTGTCCCCCTTAATGACATCCAGCACTGTCCTGTGGCAAAGGCAAGCCCAGAGCTCTCCTGCCTGGACTGCTTCATTACAGAGTCAACACAAAGGGAATACCTCAGCTGCTTATCTGATCTTTCCTGACATGGCCACAGCCTGCAGGTGACTTAAGTGGAGGGTTTTTTTGTTTGGGATTTTCTGAAAACCAAGTTTATTCTATTACTTTCCCAATTTAGAGACTTGAAATTACTCCACTCATTGGAGTGGGAATAGCAGTGTGTGCTTCCTTGCACAGTTCGAATCACTAGATATTATGTTTAATACTGCCTCTGTCCCAGGAGGATATGGAACCAGGTAGTTCCTGAATCAACATGAAATTCACAGCAAAGGAGGGCTCTGCATTTCAAATCCTAGCTGCAAGCCTGCTTAGGGCAGAAGGGGAAAAACATATGAATACCTGCAGGTTTTTTTTTCAATAGAAGACATGCCTTTTAGGAATTAATTCTGAAGGCTTTGTTTGTTTGCTTATTTAAATTAGTCCCTCACAGCATTTGCAATTTGCTCTCTGTTACAGATTGTTCTAGTTGACATGGCACAGGGTAAGCTCAGAAAGCCTAGGTGTCCTCACCCACCCTCCATTTAAAAGCTAAGAAGGTACCTTTCTCCATCAGAACTTTCCCCTTGCAGGAGCCATCAAAGCCATCTTTTCAATTTAGGAGTTGGCAGCTTTTCTCTGAGGCAGTACCTTGTCTTCACACACCAAGAATCACACTGAAGATAGTCAGTCACGCTGCTACCATGCTGATCTCCACTTCTCAGAGGAGGAAGCAGCAATTCTGCTCTTCCAGAACAGGGAGCACAGGAAAAGCTAGAATTACTCACTACAAGTATTTGTGCTGATCAGGGAGCTGCCAAACACTTTTTATTGCTGCTATCAATTCCATTCCTCCAGGACAGGGGTACACATAGCTCTTTTGGCTCCCAGTGATCACAGCTGCTTTCTATGCCCTCATTCTGGGCTATTGAGTTCTTATCTTCAGAGAAACAGTGAGGTACTTAACAGCAGCTGAGACCACCTTTAATTTTATTTTATTTTTTGGATTCTCAGGAGTCCCAGTGTCTGGGAAACATTATATAATAACATTCATCATGTTAAAAAAAAAATGAGACAGCCAAAGCCATTATTCCATGTTTTATAGGCTTTCATTTTCAATGTAAATGAGCCTGGAGCTAAGCTGTGACCATGCAAGACAGTCAGCCAAAAGGTTAAGAGCCAGACCCATCAAAGAGACCCTTACCCCCTGTTCTCTCCATACCTTAAGGGATCGGGTTTGATTTGTGTCTCCTTTGGATCCAAGTGCTCTGGGAAGATGCAATGGGCACCTACAAAACTAGCCCAAGCAGCTCCTGTGCCAGCTCACCTTGATCACCTACTCTCTCCATCCCAAGGCCCAGAGGATGGCAAAGCAACACAAACCATTCCAGCCAGCGCTGCCAAACGCTGCGCTCCAGCCATCCACAATGGATTCACAGCATTTGAGATCGTTAACGAGCCAGGAAGAGGTTATAATTTTCTCTAGCTTAAAAAGCAGGAAAGATGAAAAACACTTTGATAGAGGCTTGAAGCTTTGCTTTAGTTCCAGAAGCTGCCACCTCTCCTTTCGATCTCACAGTCTAATACCTAACAAGTCATGTGTCGTGTCATGCCAGGCAGTGGCAGGAGGTCTTTTAGCTCAAGGAAACATCTACCTTCTAGGTCAATTAACACATAGGAAGGGGGGCAGCAGCTACTGCAGTCCCGTGGCTGCTGAGATCAGACCACCAGCAGCACTAGGCAAAGGATGGGGCTTCTCTAGAACACCGAGGCAGGGAAGTTGCAGTTAAAAAGCGTCTCAGGCTCCCAGGTGATGACTACAGGCCAACAGCCAAGTTATCCACCCTCCCAGCCTTTCCCAAGGGGTGCACACATAAAGCCACTTCTAATAATCTTTTAAGAAAGAAATTATTGTTTCTCACTGAAGTTTTTGCACTCAGCTAACTCTAGGCAGAGAGCAGGTTCTTTGCCATCGACTTCAGATTTCAGTTTTAGCATTTCTGCCACGTGAGCTCAGAAGAGACAGCTGCAGGCGAATCCTAAAGCCTGCACATACAAATGCTGTGCAGACAGACAGGAAGGATGTTTTTGGAAGCTTGTTCTTGTCCCAAACCTTTCTTCCTTTCACCTGGAAAGGTGACAAGCTGCTGCCCCCGTCATGACAGTTTTAAGAGCTCTCACAACGTGCTCGAAAACTGAACTCTGGGGTGAGGGTGAGAGTTTTCAGGAGAGCTTTCACAAACAAACTAAAGATCATATTGCAGCCCTGGATTGGGAAGAGGTCATTTTTCTGACCCCCATGATTAGGTTGGTTTTACTGCTGAAGCCTCTATAACACAGAAACTTGTTACAAACCTTCACTCACCTACAAAGGAAGCAGAGGCTTAGTTTGGTGAGCTAGCACACTACACCAGAGCCCAAAGCTCCTTGTATTTACTCCTCCCTCCAGCCACACAGCAATCACAGGCACTTTCCTTATAAGCTTTAGCTCATCCATTTCTAATGCTGGTTCAATGACCTCTAGAGTAACTGGGTGAGAGATAACCAGCTTTTATTCTTAGCTGCTAATGTGATGTACAACCCAACAATTGTCCTTCTCCTAGGAGAAGGATCAGGCCTTAGGAGCAGGTAGGATCAGGTCTTAGAGAAGCTTACAGCAATCAGAAGATTAGCTGCTTTAACCAGAGAGGGGCTGTTTACTGACATGAAGCCTGAACACAGCTGTGCTGTGGGTACAGAGAGCTCACGGACCTTGCAGAAGGAGCCAGACACTTCCCAGCTTTCCCCATGTGCATCACAGGCTCAGCCTTCCTCTTACAGAAAGCATTATGAGACTCATTGCACCAGTGAAACAGAAAGAACAACAAGGGGAGGAAAAACCTGCAGCCCCTTGGGCCACAGCTTTAGCAAGCTACAGCCATCTCAGAGGGACAGACAATTCACACTCAGGAGCCAGCAGCCTCTCTGTTACACTGACTTCACACCACTGTAAACTCCAGTGAATCAAGCCCCACAGGTAAGCAACAGAGAGGGCTGAGGGAGGGCAGTGATAGAGTGGGAAAGCAAAATTCTCTCAATTTTACACTCGGTCACCCAGCGTTATCTAGAGACAAGGGGAAATCTCATTCCATGTAATTCACTTACCCACAGCACTCAGAAGGGAAATCATTGCAATGCTGTTTGTGAGAAGGGTGAGAGGCGTGCTTCTCTAGCAGCAGTAAAGGACACCATGGTCCCAGCATAATCACATCTCTAAAGCAATTAAGAACCCCAAGGAGCAAAGGAAAGAAGCACCAGAGCATCCAAAACATACTTCCCCAAGGAGCCCCTTTCCACTTTACCAGCTACATCCTGATCTTACTGTCTAACAGTTCATAAAAAAAAATCCCACTTGCTTGCAGGAGAATGCTTTCATACCCTTACTTGAACTGCAGTTGGACAGAACTAAGGACATCAGCCTTCAGATAAGGCTAATACCTCCTCCATGGGGTAGGCAGAGAAAAAGTCTATTCTCACCATGCGGGCACTCCTCCCTGATTAAATTGTCAGCACCTGCTCCACATTTATCCATTTTTGTTTAGTCTCCTAAATCCATCATTATTTCCAAAATAAAAATAAATATATTTCAGAATAGAAATAGAGGAGTCAGCATCTGAAAAATACTCTTCAGTACCATTACTGGGTAAGAATAATGTTAAATGTTATGCCCTCTTCTAAAAAAATAAATAGATGAATGTGTACAGAGGGAAGTGAAAGGCCTGAATCACACAAAAGACAAACTTCTTTATTGCCTGCTCACACAGTGCAGAACAATAAAACACACTACTTGTCAAACAATGCAAATGCTTCCTATAATCTTATATGCATGTATGTGCAGCATTTTTAGGTTTCTCTGTAAACAGAACAATTTGTGATCACATTTCAAAAAGAACCTACTGCAGCGTATCTGTGAATACGTAGACACACGCACAAAGCAAAATCATTCACAAGACACATTCATCATAAGAATTTGGGATGTAACTCCACTATCACAGCCATACAGGCAAATGCCTGCAGTCCCTCCGAGCCTCTGCAGCTCCAGGGTCAAAGATGTGCACAGAGAGGGGGGAAGTTCCTGCACTGGGACTTTGGATGCTTTCACTTTGAGACTCAGGCTTACCAAAACACTACCGGAGTGAAGGATTAAAACTTTAAAAGCTCATCTGAACAGAGGAAAAGTCCCATGCAAATTTTCTATTTCAGTTGAGAAGACTCAACTGAAATAGAAAAGGCCTGAGATAACACAAAAGCTTGAGGAAGGCAAAGGAAGTAGAAGCAGAATAAGATCTCAGCCTGTAAATACTGCCTTCATGCCTAAAACATTTGCTTTGCTCCTCCACCCATCCCCATCCAATGGGGAGCTGCTCTGCTTACCTGGAGTAGATTCATTCTGCAGTAGCTAATCTGTGGTGGCCACGCAAATGCACACTCCCACCTCAGTTTCAGGACCTACAATGAGATAAGTGCAAGCAAGAAAAGAGCTGCCAGAGAGCATTTAGAGCACAGTAAATGCATGGTGCAGCTTACCACATTGTGATTCATTTCTGTTAATGGACTTCACAGGCAGCTCAACTAGATGCAAGAATTAAAAATATAAGAGGTTGCTTGCTTAGACAGCCAGCTTAGGAAATTTTCTTGTTTGTGGTATGCTTTGGGCTTTCAAGGCGTCTCTCTACCCACCGAGCCACAGTCATTTTTTGAGGCAGAGCCATGTCAATGTCACAGAGGACACATATTTTCATCTCTTCAACCAAGACCTTTTCATAGGGTTTTGTTGGGGGTTTTTTTTCCTTTTTTTTTTTTTCTTTTTTTTTCTCTATTTCAATGTAAAATAGAAACATTTTAGATTGAAAGGGCATGGAAAAGTCAAAAAATCACTAGTTTAGGTGTATTGTTTGAAGAAGGGAAATGCAGCAAATAAACAAATGACAGATAGGGAACAGCGGGAATTGGGTTTAAAAACCCCACAACTTTCTAGATTTAGTTATCTGAGATACCTTTTTTAAATTTATTTCAATAGTTCATTTTGTGTCTGAACTGCTTGTCTTGTGTGAATAAAATCTTCACCTTGGGGATCTACTACTACAGATTTTTTGCAGAATGAGTGGTATTTTCAAAACACCTTAACATTAACTCAGTTCTGTTTCCCCCTGAAGTCAAGAAGTGGCATTTTATCATCAATGGCAATGAAAAGAAAATAAAGCTGATCTAGAGTGCTTTACCTTCCTGCACATAATTTTCCTCTTCTGATGGTTTGTACCTGTGTGCATGCATGTACCAAACACACTGAGGTGCTTAGGAATTTGGGACATAAAACTAACATTGGTAGTTCAGGTCCATATTGAAAATACACTGCAAGAAGAAAAAAGTGTAAGAATTTTACATAAACATAAAAGAAATGAAGAATTTTTTTCTCAGAACTACAGAAAGCATCTCTATATAAAAAGCTAAACTTACAACAGTCTGATCCAAAACAGACTAGTTGAGGGTAACAGGATAAAATTCATTCAGAAGACATTTAGCCTGAATCAAGGCAGACTTGCCCTCACATAAATTTCTAAGCTAGCTTTTTTTCACATGAGAGAATGAAACAAATACAGTTCTGTCCAGTTTGACAGTTGCATCTAAAGGAGTGACACAACATTTATTATCTGTAGTTACAATTCTGAATCACAAAACAAGCCATTGTAGTGTGCAGGAGCCTGAGTTGCTTTAAACTGTTCTGACTGCTTGCAGAGGAGATACAATGCTCAGCAGCACAAAATAAAGGAATATTATAAATGATGGCAAATTCCTTATTGTATATCTGAGCAAGGTGGTATGGAAAAGGGAAATGATGTGTCCAACAGTCTGAATTAGATCCCAGGTTCACAGGTTTTTTTGCTTCCAGTAATGAGCAGGACATTTGGTCCTGTCAGACTTGAGTGGACGGACTGGTACTGGAGTACTAAGATTTTTAATTGCTGCCTTTCTGTGCCTGGCATGGTGGAGGAGAGGCAAGGGAGAGCATAAAGCAGTTTACATGCTTGTGCCTGAGAAGAAGGAACACAGTTTGGCTGCAGTGCATTCCTGCTCCAGTCCCCCATGGCTCTGCTTGCACAGAAAGCATTGCTGAGGAGATGGTTTCTTCTCACTGTGAGCTCTCATTACGCTGGGGACTGTGGTGTGCCAGAGAGTTGCACTTGTCATCAGCATGGATGCAGGACAAGGAAAAGCCCCTGATGCTGAGTCCACAGGAGTCTGAGGCAGCAGAGACCCAGCCCTACCATCCTGAGAGGCTGTCCTGTGTTAGCAGTGCCTCTATGTCTGCAGCAGTGACCGAGTCAAGCCACAGCCCTGGTGCTTGTTTGACAACGTGTCCTTGTGGGACAAGCTCTGCATTGGAATAGGGTACCTCTGAGGCAAAGGGGATGAGCTGCACACACACCTCATCTCTCACTAGAGTTCTAAGCCCTGGAATGACAGTGGGGAAAAGCAGGGAGCATTTCCTGCATTCCCTAAAGGAACATCAAAGCACCTTGGTGAGCCATGGTCAGCAGTGCAGAGCATTGGGATGTGCTGTGGTAGGATAAAAGAGAGGGGGAAAGAGCTAAAGAGACCTTTGCTGGTAGGCATGAGTATGATGTGAGGCCACTGCCTGTGTCTCTCCCACCCTCTGATCATGCAATATTAGTCAGCTTCCTTTCCCCTTCTCTCTGTGGGGATGTTGGGCTATGCTGGCAGCAGCACAATCACCACTGCAGGCTGTCTCACATGGAAGTGAGACAAAAATTGTGGTGACTGGGAAAAGCACAAACTTGGAGAGCATCCTTTATTTGAAGGACAAAGCATCATCTTCTGCTTTGGGACTGGAGCATCTTTTCTCTCTAGCCTTGTGCCAGGGTCATCCCAAGGGCTTTTTCCCTGACGTGTCACTGGGGCTGGATGCAGACCATGAGTGTGCAAAGTTGCACTGGTCATCTCTGCCAGCACTGCTGGAATTGTTCACAGTTTTCCTTCAGCTGCCTCAGGCTGTAGGCAGCAGTGGTATGAAAGGGCATAGCTCTCAACTCACTGGTTCCATATCTTTAGGGAGCAAGGCAGCTAGAGCTTTTCCTCAGGACTGCCAATGCCTGTGCTTTATCCTCAGCACAGCAAAGGCAGAGGCCTCCTGTTTTGCCATGGACCAAAGCCATTGGAGATAGACTGATGCTTTTGCCTGGGGTCACTGAAAGTGACAGTAAAAGTCCTGTCTTTTTATTGCTGTCCTGCTTAGCATAATCACAGGCATGATTACAATGAGGTTTTAAAACTCCTTTTGCAAAGATATTTTGGACTCCCTGGGTGTGTGCATGCGTGTGTAGGCACACAAACTTAAACTTAGAGCTGCTCATCCTCCTCTCCCATTTCCTCCTCCCCATGGCATCTGTTTTCCCTCTTACCAAGGCAGGAAGATATTAATTTTTTGCTCTGCTAGTCAGAAGATTAGAAATATTAAGATGTATGCAGCATAACAGTGTTTATTTAGTTTGGTTTGGGTTTCTTTTTTTTTTTTTTTTATCTGACGGCCAAAGAGAACTTAATTTAATTGGTGGGAAGATAAAATAGGACTGCATTTACAAACAGGTTATCTTTCTACTGTCAACTCATCTCCCCTGCTCTGTCAATTGGTTGAATTTAATTGTTCCAGGCCTCCCAGTTTTATTAAGCTCTTCCTCTACTCTCATTCCTGATTACCCCGCTTCTGCATAATATATTCCATTTGCAGGTTACTGCAGAACTGTAGCAAACCCTTGAAGGAGTGCATGATTAAAAAAATAAAGGACATCCTAAGCCCAAAGCCAAACACTTGCATGTACTATACTAATATATTGCTTAGAAGGTGTAGCAGACTCTCCATCTGCGGCCATCATATCTCGAGACCGGTGATTTTCCAAGAGCTGCATACAATTTTAAATGTTTGAGGGGAGAGGGGACCTAAGGCTGCCTACTACTGAACATGGCTTATAGCTAGTTGAGATGGACCACAGTTGTCCATTCTGGCCCCGACTCAGTGATGCTGTGGACAGAAACGTGTGGGCAAGACATAAGCTGTTGATTTTTCAGCAAAATATCCCCAAACCTCTCTGGCATGACTAGATGATAGCAATGTCAAAAACTCTTGTTATTCACAATTCCCTTGGGTATTTGATATTGCATTGGTTTTGCCTGGCCTGGTTTTGGTAGCTGGAGGGGCTGCAGGGGTGACTTCTGTGAGAAGCTGCTGGAAGCTTCTTCCACATCCAGCAAAGCCAGTCCCTGGTGGCTCCAAAGATGGGCATGCCACTGGCCAGGGCTGGGCCAACCAGAAATGGTGATAATGCCTTGTGATAACAGATTTAAGAAGAAAGGAAACCAAAAAGTTATAATTGCAGTCAGAGAAGAGTGAGAACATGTGAGAAGAACAACTCTGTGGAGACCAAGGTCAGCGGAGGAGGGGCAGGAGGTGCTCCAGGCACTGGGGCTGGCATCCCCCTGCAGAGCCAGGTGCAGACCATGGTGAGGCAGCTGTGTCCCTGCAGCCCATGGAGGTCCACAGGGATCCACCTGCAGCCCATGGAGAAAACCCAAACCAGAGTGGGTGGATGCCTGGAGGAGGCAGTGACCCCAGGGAGACCCCTGGAGAGAGGGGCCCTGCTCACAGGCTGCAGCAGCCTGTCCTTGAAAGACTGCACCCCGTGGAGGAGTGGCCCACGCTGCAGCAATTGTGGGAGGATGGCTGCCTGTGGGATGGACTCACATTGCAGCAAGTCACAGAGATCTGCTGCTCGTGAGATGAGGCTACATGGGAGAACTGCCTTCCACGGGAGAGACCTCACAGTGCAGCAGGGGAAGGACTCTTCTCCCTGAGCAGCAGGAGAAGCCATGGGGATGAACTGACCACAACCCCCATTCCCCATCTCCTTGTGCCACTGGGGGAGGAGGCAGAGCAGGGAAGGGAGGGAGGGGTGGGGCCAAGCTGCTTTTAAGGGCTTATTTTACTTCTCATCATGCTGCTCTGATTCCATTAGTAATAAATTCACTTCATATCTCTAAGTTGAGCCTGTTTTGCCCATGATGGTACATAATGAGGGATCTCTCCTGGTCCTTATCTCATGAACCCTTTGTTAAAATTTGTTTTCACCCTTTGTTAAATTTTCTCTCCCTTGCCCAGCTGCAGAGAGGAGTAAGCAAGCAGCTTTTGTGGGTGCCTGGCATCCAGCCAGCATCAACCCAGGACAGCTACAACCTGCCCAGTGGATTGAATTCTGTCCACTCCCTGCAGCAGAGCGTGGCCGAGCAGAGCTGAGCACATGCAGTTTCACGGGCAGGTTTTGCAGCCTGGCCCAACCTCTGTGTTGCAGCAGCCACAGGACAGCAGTATGTGAGCTGGCAAGTGCATGTCTAATTCAGGTACAGCTGTAGCAGCTACAGCCATATCTCGATTAAAATTAGATTAGCCTACCCTACATTAGATAGGCTTCAGCCAGCTCACATATGCTTCAGATAGCTATTTCCCCAGTCCTTCTTTAAGCCAGCACCACCACCATTATCAGGTTTGTCAGCACTTCTCAAAGATTTTTCTACATTATTAATGACTGTACTCACACTGTCCAAGGAAAGATGCAGCCTGAGCTGGCAAGTGATTACTTCAAGTTTTCAGAGGAAATATAATAACTCATCACAGGACTTTCTAAGGCCTGGATGGGCTCATACAGACTAGTAAGGGAAACTAATTCTTGGAGCTGTATTCTAAATGAACTACAGTCACAGTATAAGACAGAATAGCAGCACTCTGGGACTTTTTATCTGCTCTCTTTTCTGTATTTGCATTTAAAAATAATCATATTAGTCTGCTTTTCAAATCTTCTTTGGGCACTGGAATACATCCACAATCATATAAGCAATTACAACTTAGGCTGAGTCTAAACATTAGGGGCTGATTTCACCGCTCTGTGCTCCTGATCAGTACAATCCTCATACTCAAAGCTTGAAGCTCAAGCAGTTTTCCTGCTCCTTCTCTTCTTCTGTTGTTCCTTTGCTACCACAAAGACAACAGATGTTTACAAACAGGGTCTTACCTCACAGCCGGTAGTGGAGGCAATGGTGGGACTGGTGACTGAGAGACATGAAAGCTGAAAAAATCCTGTGTGTTGGTGAATGTCAAATGTGATAGATAGAGCCTGAACTAGTCAAAGCAATTCTCCAGAGTTCAGCAGTACTCTGCTTATGAGCATGCAATATCTTGATCTCTGTCTCTCAAACCGAAATGAAGATGTATGTTCTATGCCTCTTTGATCCACTTGACTCACCTTACCTGGGACTATCTACCACAAGAAATGCACCTAGAATCTGTCATGACAGTTAAATTCTTCTTTGTCTTCCTTTCATCTGTTTCCTTCTCTTCCTAATTCAAATCATCCTAAATGGGATTAGAGGAGCCTTGCCTAGATTCCCCTGGTGATTCAGCCATGTTGTAAGCATAATGCAGAGACCAGTGAGTCAGCAGGAAATGAGAAAGAACAATTCACTTACCATCCCTGTCCCCTAATCCTTCTTTGCCTGTGAAGAAGCTGCAGCTCTCTCAAGAAATCTATTAAATGAAAAAGTTGTTCTTTCCATTGTCAAAAAAAAAACAACAAAAAAACCCAACAAAAACAAAAACAACAACAACAACACCACCAAAAAAAACCAAAAAAAAAAAAAAAAAAAAAAAAAACAACAACAAAAACACTCCAGCTCAGAGTTAAGCAGGGGGTAAAGGAGGAATCACATAAGTAAATACATCCCTTCAAAACACAGATGCTTTTATCATGCAACTTCACCTTTGTTGTAATAAAGTGGTAATGTAGAACTAAGAGAGAAATATTTGTTGCCATCCTAGAGAAGTAAAAGACTTTGGAACATCACGGTACGGAGGTACAGAACCCAATCCTCTCTCACTGCGTACACCATGATAGATAAACACTTTTTTCTCCTGACACCCTAAACACAGATACAGCATTTGCCTCCACAGCAGCAAGAGGATTCAGTCATAATGGGGTAGGGGCAGAGAGAAAGAGGAAAAAGTCTCAAGCACAGGCTTAAGCTGTGGGAGTGCTCACCCATCCCTGATGGGGGGCATAGACACTGTTCATGCCTCCCTCTACCTCTGTGATTGTATGCTTCACCCATACCAGTTGTCTAGGCTGCTCTAGAGCCTGGTTCTGCTGGTCATTCTCCTCCAGTTTTCTGCCCATTTTTATTCATGGCCAGCTTATACCCATTTGCTCTTGTGCCAACATTGTCCTGTAGCTTAAACAGCTCTTCTTCCTCCTTGACGTTTATCCTCTTAAGGTGTTTATAGAGAATAATCGTATCACTCCTCAGCCTTTGTTTTGTTAGACAAGTAGAACACTTTGTAGTCTCCTCACATATGACAGGTTCTCCATTCTCCTGGATGGCCCCACAGCCTTCTTTAGCAGCCTTCTTGTTCTGCTCCTGCTGCAGCTCAGCCAGACACGTGACTGACTGGTGCTCAAGATGATGCTCCAGATAATGCCTCAGCAAAGCCTCAAACAATGATATTAAAAATTCCCTGTCTGCCTCAGAAATACTCATCCTAAGATTGCATTTGCTTGTTTCTCACCTGCATCCCAGAGGTGGCTCACAGTTGTACTAGCTGATCACAGGATGAATAACATCTTGGTCTTTTCTCCCTACTGTCATTTGCAATTTATGGAATTTATGAATTTATTTATTCTGGCACATAGAAGAAATTCTCATGTTAATCCCAAGAATGTAACCTTTTACTTTGCACTATACAGGATTTCATCCTGTTTCTATTACCTTCAAGGTCTCCCAATGCTTCCTTCAGAATCTCAGTTTTTTCTTGAGGGTGTCTCAGTTTTCTTTCATCAGCTAATTACATTAGTACACTCCTTTCTTGCAAGTTTATTCCTAACCCCTGTCTTCTCCAGATTTAGGCAGTTATTTCCCATGAAGGGTATCACCTTCCTAAAGCCCAAAATAAATTTGACTTGACACTGCTTTGTGGTTTTGGGGGGTTTGGGTGGTTTTTTTTGTTTTGTTTTGGTTGGTTGGTTGGTTGGTTGGTTGCTTTGTTGGTTGGTTGGTTGGTTTTAATCTCCAGAAAACTGGTTCTCCTCCTCAAGGAAAGTACCTGGTTAGTTTGTAATGGTTCTACTTTGACAAACCTGGACTGCTTTCAGCCTGCTTAGCTCCCTCTCTGTAGTTATTTTTACCTTCAAAACTTTATTTTGTTGTTTTTAGAATGGGTCTACACAGATAGAGACATCTGCACATTGTTAAGAGGGAGAACAATTAAAAAAACCCCACCAAATAACTGAAAACAAACCAAAAATGGTTTCAAGATTGATCAGGGTGTTATTCCCTTTGTTTGTTTGTTTTAATCTCTTCCTTTTATGGCTATTTTTTCACCTCTCCTCTCAAATCCCAGAAATTCTTATTGCCATTCAACTCAGATGGGTAACTGGTCCCATTTGTCTCTAAATTACACTACACATTGTTAGCCTGACGCTGCTGCTGCACCTCAGGAGTTTCACAAAGGGACCCTCCAGCAAACAGACCTTGCTCATCAAGAGGGCTGCTGGAGAGGGCCAGGCTTGAGTGGTGGACATTGATGGTTCAGAACAGGAGGAGGGGGCTGGGTTATCTGCACATAACAGGTATTTCTATCTCCTTTGAAACAGTGGGAACCCACAGGCTTTGTCTGAGCCAGGAGCGTTTTCGCACAAATAATGACTTGCATTAATAATGTTGTCGGCCCCCAAGTGCTGGTGGCCCCTTTCCAGGTGCTAGTGGCTGGATTCAAAAGGGCTGGTTCACATAAGGCTTGGAAAACTAAAATAAAAATCAAGAGGCTTATCAGAAGCTTAACCAACCCTTTTCAGCAGCCTCATTAAGTTGGCCAAAGGAAAATGTTTAAAATCCTAGCCACCAGTGGAGATATGTAAAATCAGCTGGACAACACAGAGGTGAACAAGCTCCAAACACCAAATGTATGTAGCCTGGGAGGGAGCAACAGGATGAAACAGCTTAGCCCTAAAACTACTGCTCCCATGCAAGAGCTAATTAAACAAACCCTCCTTTCCAGATCTGCATCACTCAGTGGTGAACACTCACCATTGTGAGGCCATGCTCTCCTGGGCAATGAGGACTTTGAGGTGCACCCTCTGTGTACACTCTAGACTCCCGTTTGTCCTACCAGCACAACCTCTGTCTTCACTGCCATCCCAAAGATCCCACAGGATTCCACACCAGAGAAGGTGACTGATGAAAAAATGATCCTGCTCACCTGCAAGCAGCACCTACTTCTGTTTAAAGTATTCTGATTTCTTTGGAGTATGTGATCATACTGTCTGTCTGTAAGTCTTCTAACAGTCATTGAGTCAGTTTGCCAGTTTCTACCCAGTTTGACAGAGGAGCACAAGTCTGAAACGTATTATTAAGCTCTGAACTGTTTTGTGGAAAAAGCCAGACAGGTAAAAGTTTAGTTTCACAGACCTTTCAGGTCTCATCCATCCCAGAAGAAGTAGATGATTTACATATTTAGATGAGAAAATAAAACAAAATTCAAGTGATGGCAATAAGAATTTTTGGGCAAGTGTGAGCCTCTGAATGAACCCCAAGTCATTACTTCTCCCCTTTTATACTCATCTAGAGGTATAGTTCTATGTTGGATGCTAGAGGACAGGAAAGATAGGAACTACATGACAGCCATTAAATTTTCTTTCACGAACTCTCATACAAAAGGTGCATTTTTTATCCCAGATTTTGCTGTTGAGACACTGGATGGGAAAGTGCCAAAGATGTTGCCTCAAGTTTGGTCTCCAGACTACAACCTTCACGACATAGAATTCTCTCTTGATCTGAAATAAAGCCTTCTTTTAGCTTCCAGCTTCACTTTCTGTCCTCTGAACAGCCAGGAGGTGCTTGAGAGATGGAAGGAAGGAAGGAAGGAAGGAAGGAAGGAAGGAAGGAAGGAAGGAAGGAAGGAAGGAAGGAAGGAAGGAAGGAAGGAAGGAAGGAAGGAAGGAAGGAAGGAAGGGAAAGGAAAAGGGAGAAAAAGGGAAGGGAAGGGAAGGGAAGGGAAGGGAAGGGAAGGGAAGGGAAGGGAAGGGAAGGGAAGGGAAGGGAAGGGAAGGGAAGGGAAGGGAAGGGAAGGGAAGGGAAGGGAAGTACTGTCCCCGTACTGTGAGTTATCTGGTTAACTCCCAGAATCAAATGAAAACCATGGGCCTTGATTTACCTAAACAGCACCCTGTGTTCTTCTAGCTCTTCTCAGCTTCATACAAACATCTTGCTACTCCTACCTGCCCTTTTTTGTCAATATCCAAGTATTGACAAAAATCACATTTAACTTCAAGAGCTAGTTAACATCTTGGTAAAAGGAAGAGTTTCCTTAAAGGATTGGCTTCCATATCCTGCAATGTTTTTCTCTACTGAAACAGCACAATACTTTCCAGAGCAGCTCTGACATTTCTAAATATTTGTTCACACTAGAATATACATTGCTTTAATGCTGGAAAAAAACCGCCACAACAGTCCCTTAAGGCACACTCACTTCTATTTGCATACAAGTAATAGTCCAGTTTGACTAAGCAACATAGCTTTCCAGCACTTTTACGTTAGTGTGACCGCATCCACACTAAGGGTGGCTGATAAAACAACATAAAATCACTTTCCTAAATGAACAATTAAAAATGGACACAAAATTTGCATAGAGATAGCAAGCTAGGGAGAGATGAAACCCTCGTCCCCTTTGGCTTATCTTTGTACAGCAAGAAAATGAAAATTGGTGCTAATGCTTCTACAATTCTATGGGCATGTGAAATGGTGCTACCAAAAAGACAAATATCAGTGTTTATGTTATGGCAAAAAAAGTAAGAAATAACATTGTAATTTCAGGTGTAGTGAAAAGCAAGGGAGTCTACACGAGAGCCAAGGTAGAGAGGCACTCATTAGAGGGAAGCTGGATTCTGTTTCTACCCTGACAATTTCCTTCTTTATTCAAAGTGATTGTTTCTGCCTCTCATTTGCATAAGCACTTTGCTCATTAACAGGCTGTAAGAGGAAAAATGAGATGGGGGTGGGGAGAAGGAATGGGCCACTGATAGAATAAAAAATGTTTTAAACCAGAGAAACAATAAGGTCACATCAACACCAGGCTGATAAGAGCGGAGGTCAGTGAAGGCCATAGCACCTCGTTGTCAAAATCAGTCAGAAAAAGGAGATTGAGCTGATGTTCATTCCTCACAGTTCTATTTACACAACTATCTCCCCTCTCCAGTTCTTCTCCCCTCTTCTGCTCCCTCCCACCACTTTCTCTCCATGCTGCTGGCTCTTTTAAGCCAGAGCTGATTGGGCCAATTCTGCTCTCATCCCAGATGGTTTCCACGCACTGAGTCCTTTTTCATCTCCCCCGGCAGGAAAAGAACCAGACTTCCACATTTATTGGTATCTGTCCTTGAGGGACAAGCCCACAGCTGGTGTAGAGTGGAGCTGAGGATATACACCCCCAAATCAGCCCCTGGGGGAGACACAGAAGAGGCAGCTTGGTCTGGAGCAGCCGCTCTGCCGTGGTGTGCGTCAAGATTTGCACTGGATTTGTGACAACTGTGGCAAGCACGCCCACGGGGGAGGAAGACAACAGAAGCTTCTGCCTGATGCTGCAGGCAGGACACATGGACAGCTCACACTCTCAGCCAGTGGATATTGGCTCATGTCACTGGCTTGAGACAACATCTGGCTTCCTCGCTCTTGCTCCTTCCCACTGGCTCTCTCCTATTACAAGGACAGTTTGCTGCTAACATGGCTTCAGCCCAGGAAATAACTCCATTTTCAGAGCTGGCCAGACTGAACAGCAAGGAAGCAGTAGAAGGAAAGGAAAACAAAAGGACAGGAATAAAGAGAGAAATACAGAGAAGCACTATGTAGTGCTATGCATAATGAGGCTAAAGGGAACATCACAAGGCCACAGTCCTTTCTTTCATGGTCCTTTCCTTCTGATCATTACCATTCTCACCATATTTGTCAGATCATGCTCTTATGGTGGTGGAGACTGCTCCCTCCCTACATGATCAACTCCAGGAAGTCTCTGCCCTTACCAGTGGAGAATCTATCTCAGTAAATCTGTCTTGTAATTAAAGTCTGATAATTTTTGTCCTTATAAACAGGACAACAAAGAGATGGTTGCATTTGATTTTGCAACATCTATTACCATTTTGGAGCCTATTTTCCTTGTTGTTCATTGGCAGGAAGGAAAGGAATTAAAGGAAAAGTTTGTTAACTGTAGCACAGACAGGACTCAGTCAATTTGTCACATAAGAGCAACTGACAGAAAATATTTGAGACAGGAACACACACTAATATATTATTTATATTAGACTAAAGTGGGGGGAAATGTGAGTGCCTAAAACTCGTGTGCTCTCTTTCCTCTAATGGACCTCAGGGTCCATTATTCTGCTGCTGGTGACAGGTGAAGGCTCTTGGCCAGCAGTCTTCTAGCCTGTACAGGAATGAAAAAGAAACCCTCTCCAACCAACATTAGTGTCCACAGGACAAGTATCTTCCAGAGACCAGCAAAAGTGTCCTATACCGAGTGAGTGACTTCCAAACTGCATGAATGGAGGCTTCTTGTCACTCTCAGAAACATACCATTCATTTCAATGTATGAGTTTGGAAATAATTAAGGGAACATGGCCCCCATCCTCATGACTGACTCTCTCTATTAGGCTGAACACAGCAGTGACAGTTCTCACCTCAATGAACTTTACATGCTTGACCAAAGCTTAACTGGTTTAGTGATCAGTATGATCACAGAATCATTCAGTTTGCAAAAGACCTCTGATACTATAAAGTCCAACCACTAACCCAGCACTGCCTAGTCCACCACAAAAACCATGTCCCTAAGTGTCACATCTACATGACTTCTAAATACCTCTCAGGATGGTGATTCTTCCACTTTCCCAGATAGCCTGTTTCAATAATGGATGAATTTCTGTGAAGAAATTTTTTCCTAATATCCAATCCAATCTGAAGCTTATGCTGTACCATGGCTTTTGGTATGAGGACAGTTTGGTAATGGGCAGAGTTAAGCAAGCATTTGTCAGATCTCTTTGGAGACACAGTGACCCTCTAACTTTCAGTTCTCATGGTCTTGGAACCAATGTCCACATTGCTTAATTCAGCCAAGCTCCACTGCACTCAATCAATTTATGTTACTCACAGAATAAACCCACAAACCTCCACTCTGTGCTGGAGAACCAAAGCCAGATATTTATTGAAAAATAAGACACAGTAGTCAGAGAATCACTCTGTTTCTACAGGTCACATTATTATGCAAAAAATCATCTTTGCTGACATAAAACTTGATAGATCAGGACATCAGATTTAGGAGGTGATGAACTTAACATGCTGTTCTTGGTAGGTGCAAGTGTAGCTAGTGTACCTGTGGTTTGCCTAGGCCATAGGAACTGTGCTCCTCATGCCTACACAAGAGATTTGCAGCCCTGCCCTGCAGCTTTCCAGGCACAGTCTCTTTGTTTAGTTTTGCAGGGGGTCAGCAGCACACTATGCTCACAACAGCAGCCTTTAGACAGCCCATCACCTTAGTGCTGCTGACGTTTCAGAGCTGTGTGCTTTAAAGCTAAGAAAGTATCTTTATGGGGTGTTAATAGTCCCACACAGTTAACTTCCTCAGTGACCCAGGCAAGGTGTAGCAAATGAACTGAGTTGTTTTACTAGACACCACCAACTGTGATAGAGACAGTGCCTAAATCTTCAGAAGTGTTCGATTGGAGAGAAATCTTATTTGGCATGTAGTCAATAGCCCAGGGAAAGAATAGGACCTTGTCCAGCAACATCCCCAGAGGTATCTGGTACATGTAACAGAGGCTGGGAATAATACAAAAAAAAAAACAATCAAAAAAACCCCCCAAAAAAACCAAAAAACCCCAACAAAAACACAAAAAAAAAAAACCACAACAAAACCCCGTCCTGGCTTCTCAGAATACTAATCAAGCTTATATTTCACCAAAGGAAAACAATCCTTTCTGGTTTTGTCTATTCCCCAAGGTTGCTGAGACACTCAGAATTTGTCAACTAGCCACAGCAAATAAATTGAGAAGCGTGATGTTACAGAGGGAGGATCTTATTCTATGTTGGGCAGAAAAGCCACCATAAAAGCGATTAGAGAAACTCTTCAAGTGCAGCTAAACAATATAGAGTGTCTGTTCAGTGGGCTGAGCAATGCCTGATGCAAGTAGTCCATAAATTGTCAATCTCTGGAGACTAGAAGCACATCCCAAAAAAAAGTAATTTCTCTATACTTGCCCATGTTTCATACACTTCCTGGAAAATCTTGGTACTGGTTAGAGGCTTATTTATATGTGTTTTTTTCTGTTTTAAGATATTTTGTTTTAATACGACGTGTTCCATTTCAGGCTCTTAGTTGTTCCTTAATGAATGATAGTTGTTCTTTCCTGAAGTTTCCTCACCAATCTCTGTTTTATTGAGAGATTAGTTGTGGCTCAAAAATAATAGCATTACTCTCCTTTCTCAAATACCCGGATCAAGTCACAACAACATTCCCAGTGATGCTCCCCAGTGAAAACAGCTTTAAAGTTTGTAGACTTGTGCCAGCTTCCAAAGAGCATTGTACACGTACATATAAGCTCTTGCCTAGGCCACATCTCTCATTTCCCCTTGGGTTAGAGCCTGGCTGTAGCAAAAGTGGAGCAAAGATTTGCTCCAGATCTCCGATGCATCCCAATTGTAGCCACCAGGAAAAGGCAGCCAGGTGCCTACGACAGCAGGGAGCAGATTTGCAATAAGCAAAACATTACTAACAGGGCTTATAGGCAGAGCCATGGGAGCATTTTACTAATTGATGGACTGGCAGTGCTACAGTGCTTCAGCCGTTAAAAAATTCACCATGAAAGCTTGGATGGAAAGAGGGAGGCCATGAACTAGCCAGAATAGAGCAATGTGTCCACAGGAGCTGTAAAAAAAGGGATGGAGAAGCTAGAGAGCACACCCAGAGGGAGAGCAGGCAGCAAAATTACATGTAAAGGGAAAGAGTGCTTTAATATCTAAAGATGGTGTGCCATCCTCTTAGTCTGAGGGTTTCATGGGTACAATTTTGTATGTGTACTTCCTAAGTAGTGTACAGTACAAAAACGGAAACAAGAGTGAAGGAATTGGAGGCAATTTCCTGGAATCCCTCAGGAGAAATTGAATTTAGCCTGGCTGACTTGCCCCCCACTGAGAAAAAATTATTCTTGACTCAGAATAAAAATACTAATTATTATTATTATGACTGCTTATAATAGCATCACCTTCCGTTCACCAAATCCAAAACTTGTCAGGCTACCCATTTTACGTGCAGTGAAAATCCTTTTCCTATGTCCATGGGGACAGGGGAAAATTTACAGTGACTCATGACTCAAGAGAGGTAGTAGAGCCTGTTATGGAAATCTCTTCCTTTGATATTTTCCAGTGCAGTTATCTATCCTGTTGGGCCTTCTGTCTGTTTGGCTGGGCAAACTCTGAACTGCATTGAATGATTTTCCAACTCCTTATTCACTGAGCCATGAAGCTGAAGGAAATATATAAGGCTATGGCAAGCCTTCAGTTTATCCCTCCATTAATTCCACCCTTCTGCTACCCTGCACCGTGAAGTTTACAGTGGTGGATTTAGTTTTGGCCAAGTGTGAAGAGGACATAAGGTGGGAGAAAAGGTGCAAATGGAGAAGGTGCAAATATCCACTATGAAATCCAGTAGAGTGGCTAAAGTTATCAGGTTTAGCTCTGGATTTTTTCTTAGCAGGGGATACAGTCCCCAGCCGGGACATGGGAACTGCTCATTGGTGTTTCCCCTGTCCAAATCCTGCACAGCAAAGGCTTTGTTTAAGCTGCCTGACTTTGCACTGGAACAGATAAGGAGTGCACAGGAGCTCTGCTGCACAAACCCTGAAAAGCAGCTGAGAGAGCTCTTATATCTCCAACCTCCCACAGCAGGCACAGCAGAGATCTTCCTCTCATCTATGAAACACCTGGACTTTCAGCTGAGCAGTCCTGAGTCTTGGTGCTATGGGTTTAGCAGGAAAAGTCTGTGGGAGCTCCCTATATTAACTAAAGCTGTTTGCTTACCAACAGTGTATGATGATTACATATGACAGACAGCAGGGCCCAAAGACTGTAAGGATCACTAACAGTCCAGATGTTGAAAAACCCAAAGCAGTTGAAAAAAAAAACAATTCAAGTGGTTCCATTTCTTTCCCCCCTGGGGGAGTCCTCTCCATTTTTAATTTGTTGTGTGCTTTGTTGCTGGTCAGCAGGTGCCACAAGGCATCCAAGACACTGATCTTTCTAATAAGATATTTC
Organism: Phylloscopus trochilus trochilus; assembly: GCA_016584745.2. NCBI lineage: Eukaryota > Metazoa > Chordata > Aves > Passeriformes > Phylloscopidae > Phylloscopus > Phylloscopus trochilus. The sequence continues at coordinate 28,317,369 of WQNJ02000012.1, forward strand.
CTTCAGGATACTGAAAGTGCCAGTAGTTTAAAAAAGAGAGAAGGAGAGCAATCTCAGAATCAACTTGCAACTTGTAAGAATAGAAAGGCCACGTTTTTCTCAGCATAGCCAATGTTTACTTTCATATTCACATCTCATTGCCTCACATCAAGAATAAGAAGGGAAAAGCTAGTCTCACAGATCAACAAGCATCACCTGCCATGAAAGAAGGTTCTGGAATGAGAGTCCAAGTCTGTGAGCCAAGACAATTGGATTGCCCAACTGCATCTGTCACTTACTTGTAAATCACCTTCCCTAGCAATGTCATGAGTTTTCAAACTCTGAGACAGAGCCAGCAGGGCTTAGCAAGTTGAAATGCAAGTTGTCAGAAGTAGTACAAGAAACTTCAGCTGGCTTCAGCATCCAATGCCATCAGGCAATGCACATGAAAACCTCAGTGGCCTTTTCCAGCCCCATGGAAAGGTGTGGTTAAGTGAAAAAAAAGACATGGGAGAAGCAGCAAACTGGTTAAAGCATGAGTCTCTGCAGGTCCTAAGGAAGTAGCTCTGTGAGTTATCTTCTTAATTTTGCCAAAGGCCTCCAATTTAAAATGGAAACTACAGAGAGAAACTTTTCTGGAAGTCAGATCTAGAGTGGCTCAAATTAGAGATGCACTGCCTCCACCCATCTGTCACCTCTAAATGAAAATGTCAGCCTTAATTCATGGACGTTTTTTAAATCCTTTGATGGAAAGGACTTGAAAAGCAGTGGTTATTATCACAAGCGCTCAGCACTGCTATCAGGCACAAGGCTATTTTATGAGCAGGCAGTGCTCTCCCCCATCCTCCTACCCTGGAAAGTTATAATGTATCTCTGGGGCAGGTTGATATTTGCACTTTGTGGACACCCAATAAATAATAATCCAAATATTTGCACACATGGAATATTTTGTGACATTATAGAGCTGACAGACTGTGATTATTCGGGAGCTGCTTTGTGCACAGAGCTCCCATTGGTTTCAAAGTGAGTGCGGAGTTCAGAAGCGCTGCAGAGTAAGACCTGTGACATTTATGTTTATGAAATAGGAGAGACCTTATCATTTACTGTTTCTGTAGTCACAAAGCCAGAATAGCTGATGAGGGGCCTTTGCTGGTATCTTCAGTACAATCACAATGTACACAACAGAGGTGTCCCGGCAAGTAGTAAGTGAGCTAAGGGGAAACAAAGGGAGATTAGCAAGGGATGCTGCAGGGGGCACTGGCAGGGCATGGCAGGGGGAGCCCTGGCCTGGGAGAGCTGGGGTGGCTGGGGGACCACTGGGAGCACCGGCAGCACCGGCATGAAGATCCCTGGGCTGGGAGATACCAGGGGACTGCAGAGAGGAGTGGGCACTGGAAGAGCTCGGTGCCGAGCGCTGGATGGAACAGCAGGGCTGCGTTGTGGGGGGCACTGGCGCAGCCAGCGGAGAAGCGAGCAGAGCTCGTATGCCATCTGCTGCTGCACTATTAACTGCTATTAGTCACTGAGCTTCATGAGCATGAAATTCCCTTAGTTGCTGAAAAGCAAGGAGAAAAGCCCAGGATGTGGCTTAACTTTGATTAAGCACCAACAAATTTGGGACAATTTAAACAAGAGGGATTTCAGACATCTCATTGAAGCATGTTGCAAAATTCCTTCTTTGCCTGAGGGAGGCACACACACAGAGTATGCCCCATTGTGCTTCTCCTTCCACAGCACTTTTGTCAGCAAGATAAGACGAGAGAATTTCCAAGTGTTTCGGAAAGGAGCTATGGATTTGCTAAATGGATTTCTATCCTGTTCAGTTAGAGTGATATGGTTCAGCACGTTCCAAAAAAAGATGGAAGTAGACAGAAGTATGAATAGAGACAGCTTTCTCAATTATGCTAGTTAAGATAAATGTTGGTAGACTTATTAATCCTTATGCTTCAGGGCTTTTGCCGATCAGCAGCTTGGGTCAGGAAGAAACATCCCACACCTTGTCATGGCATAATGCAATTAGAATTGATGTCTCCTTCTGTTCTGATTCTGGCTGGGATAGAGTTAATTTTCTTCATAGTAGCTATGGGACTGTATTTTGGATTTGTGCTGAAAACAATATTAATAATACAGAGATGGTTTTATTTCCAACCATGTCATGTACGGCATCAATGACTTTTCTGCTTCTCACATCTGTGCACAAGAAGTTGGGACAGGACACAGCTGGAACAGTTGACCCCAACAGACCACAGGGATATTCCATACCACAGGACATCATGTCTGGCATATAAAGCTGGGGGAAGAAGGAGAAAGGAGGGACTTTCAGAGTGATGGTGTTTGCTTTCCCAGGAACCATTGCATATGATGGAGCCCTGCTCTCCTGGGGATGGCTGAACACCTGCCTGCCCATGGGAAGTGGTGAATGAATTCCTTATTTAGCTTTGCCTGTTCATGAAGCTTTTGCTTTACCTATTAATCTGTCTTTACTTCAACCCCACATTTTTTCTCACTTAATACCTTTTCAGTTCTCATCCCACCAGGACAGAATGAACAAGCAGCTCTGTGGGGCTTAGTTGCCAGCTGGGATTAAACCATGACACATTGCCTGCTAGATTTGGCTATTTGATAGGTGAGAACATGAGGCATCTTGTAAGCACACAGGGTTCTGCTCCCAGAAATGCCCTTAATAGAAAGGCTACCTTAATGGATGGAGAGACTGTTGATTTTCTTCCTGTGAACACCCCTCCTGGAAGCCAGACTTGCACTCCTATAGTTGAAGGGAAAGGGAGATGGAAGGTGAGAGCAGAGGCAACCTAATGTGACTGTCACCCAGCCACAACACGTTGACACAGCTTGATTTAAACAGCAGGCTGGAGAACTAATGCATTTGCAGATAAAGGCTGCAGGCACTGCTTTGAGAAAATTATAATTTCCTTCCTCAGACAGAGGGAAAACTGAAATGCATCTGCCAGATTATAAACTGTGAACAATTTTCTCAATCTTACTGAGAACACAGAACATATAGCAAGATTTGGTCACAACATGGAAACAGCCAGCATCCAACAATCCTATGCATCTAGGAGGATGGAATGTGGCGACACCCACACCAGCCCAGCTGGGCGCTAGGTAAAAAAAAACCAAACACGTTCTTTTGTGCTTGTGGGAGTCATAGGGAATGGTTGGACTATGCAGTAAATCTGATCCCGGGGTTATTAGGACTGGATCAAAAGCTCTGCAGCCATGTGAGGTCACTCTCTTAGCACAAATTTGTCCAAATCATTTTGCCAAGGTAAGTCACGCTCAGCCCACGCTCACCAGGCCTGTCCCACAGGAGACCCTGTGCTTCCCAGCCTGCTTGCATCTCTCACCCACACCATTCAGGATTGGGCTCCCCTTGCCTGCTAGTCAGGTACCCATGAGTTTTGGCATGGGGGGGAGGAGAATGGGAATTCAGGCTTTCCCAACAAGCCACATCCTAGCTGAGGCACCAAAGGAAGCTGTTGTCTCTTCAAGACCATACATTACAGCCATTGTTAGTCAGTCATTGTAAAGTGCTCTTAGAGCAGTGGCAGATGTCCTATTACACTGAGAGGAGTAAGACACCTGGGTTCGTTACCACCTAATTAGGTTCTCCATGTGATTAACTACTTGTGTTGCAGACAAAGAAGCAAACTACCCAAATGAATGCCAACAGAAGACAAGCTGGCATGGCAGCAGGCACCTGACAGGCAGACGCAGATCTGTAACTCATCTGGCTTCCTGACGGAGAGTGGAGGATTTTTAGTAAAAGTTATAAAACTATAATCAGAAACTCTGAGAGCATATGTTTTGCCTGAGTCCTTTGAGACTCCCACAAACTCTTATCTTCCCACAAAGAGAATCCATCTTGATCCCTGGTGGATCTGACCTACCTAAACATTTATGCTTCCTCTGCAGAGCCCTCAGCATCTTCCAGTCACCTCAGTATATCCTCTTTAGAGACACCACCACCTTCCCAGGAGGGAATAATTCTCTGCACCTTTCTGTACTCCTCAAAGCCTACACTGTCCATCTACAGAAGACCATTTTTGTACCTTTGTCCTATAAGAAAAACTTTTGTTGGGGAAGTCCTTTTGTATAGTCCTGAGACTTGTCTGTCTTCCTCTTCCCTCCCTCCGTCGCCTAAACCCAAAGCATGTCTCTGCAAAACTCTGTCTCTTCACTGAGAGCTTCCCAGCCTGCTAGAGCTGAGGCTGCAGTGCTCCTGCATGAGCCTGAAGGCTGCAGGCTGGGTTTCCTCATGAGCGCCTGATCCAGCCCAAACACAGATCCACATTCAAACCGTCTGAAGCCTCTAATCAATCAGTGAATTGCACTGAACGCCCTTAGGAAAAAAAGATCTTTGATGAGGCTTTGCTGCTAGCAACCAATCCAAATCCATTAGCTTTCACATCTGGAGTTCCAAAGAACAATAAAAATGAGCTTGATGGCCTCAATCTTGTCCTCATTTTTCAGCATCACAATAACCTGGCTCCACTAAACACAATTCAGCATGATTGCCTGACTGCTCAGCCTTCGGGGATACCCAGAGCCACTACAGCTGCCAGAGAAGAGGGTCAGGACAGAGGGTGCTTTGGCAAAACTGCGTGTGTCTGTGTGTGCACATATGCATATTAGGGCAAGAGAAAAAGAACTGGAATTGGGCAGGGTGCTGCAGGTTAGGATCAGGGGCATTGGCAGAGCTTTACGATGTAAATCCACTTGGCATTTTCCCAGTCAAACGTGAGTATCTGGGCAGGACTATTGCTTTTACAACATGGCCAGCTTTCACCTTATTTCCACCACTTTTTGAGATTTGTTTGTTCACCCTTGTAGACTCTTTTGGTGTCCCCTCTCAAGCCCATCCCAGCCTGCATCTCCACCCTGTAAGAAATGGAGGGTCTTCCTCTGCAACTGGGCTGTAAGGAAGGAGAGTTTCCTCTTCTTCCCAGGGCACCCACAGGCAGGACTCAGCTGATTCCAGGAGATCTGAAATGCAAAGAGGTAGCAGTGCACGGCAGGCAGAGGCTGGGATAATTGCATGATTTGTGCTCATGATGAAAACTGTGCTGATGCCAGCCTGGGACACACATGCTTGGACTCATCCCAGGGCTGCAAAGAGTCCAGCACGGCCCTGCAGCTGCCAAGCCAGTTGCCTGGCAGGTGGGCAGAGCCTGTGTAGTAGGATCTGGAGTACCAGATTTTAGATGCTTCTCCTGGTTTGTCCAGGAGCTTCCTATGCCACAAGCAATTATCCTGGTTTACTTCTTTCTGCATTTCTGAAGTTATTCTGGTGTCAAAATGAGGTGGACAACCTGATGGCAGTGATTGCATGAGGGACTCTGGTGCTTCCACTGCTGTATGAGCAATCAGCCCTGGCCCAGGATTTGCTGGTTTAGTCAAGCCCTGTTTCAGCCTACCTTGCCCCACACACATACCCTCCAAGAACCCTCTCACTCTTGTGTGAAGAGCAGTTGGTAGTGGCAGTGGCTTTTCTCCTTCTCCCTTTTCCTTCATGCTGTAGCCCAGGTCCCATTTCCTGCCCTCACCTCTCTCTCTCCTTGCCTTTTACAAACAAGGAGCCCATGCTGGGACCTCTGTGTGAAGCCATCCAGAGCATCTGCTAACGGACAGCCTAATAGCTATTTAATGGGCCTGGTAAAGCTAATAGATTTGTAAAGAAAAATATGAACAACAATAGCCAAAGGGGAATGCTCAAAAGCATTCAAAACTGGCAGGGTCTTTTCCACTTGGACTTAAATAGCTGAAGCGATGCCTGAAGCCAGGCAGCAGCTTTACCAGCTTTCCAAAACTGTCACATTCCCGGGAAGGAGACTTGATCTGAGAATGACACTGTCTGCCCTACCCACATGGTCATGGGAAGGATCTCCAGGAGGCTTCTAAATGGCTTTGCCAACTGCTGCCAACTCTGGGGTGGAGGAGCGCTGGTAGACAGGATGTCAGCCTTCTCCAGGACTAGGAGCAGGTCACTGCTGGAATTACTGCTGTTAATATCCTCACAGTGGAGAGAAAGGTCTGTTAAGGCTGCATCCCACAGATTTCTCTTTCCCAAACAGAGCAGAGTCTACCTGTCAGAAGCAGATGGATTTATTTGATCTTGACAGAATTTATACCTAAATCTCTTAATACTTATTTTCCTTATGTGTAGCCAAAAGTTTTATGAGACACACTAACCCCTGCTCAAGAAACAGACAATATATTTTGAAGGATATTGTATCTAGCTGACATATCATAAATTCCCTTTGTCACCCTGTTGCCCACCTCTTGTTATACAGCCACTGTGGAGTGAGCACTAGTCCATATCTCTCTGGGGCTCCTCTAAAGGCCCTTATCACTCTGCACATATGTTGCCTGAGCAGGATGCCCAGGCCTGGAAATAAAATCTGAGCTGAAACGAGTCAGGTTGTTGTCAGATGATCTTACTGTTCAGGTGTCAGTGTGAATGGTACCAAGCAGGGTAGGATATACACACTCTTGACAGACTTATGGACACCTCTGGAAGATGTGTGAGGTCAGTGAGGGAGACATGGTCAGCTTGGGGCAGCAAGATGGGATGTTCTTGGCACTGCAGCCTGCTTGGGCTGTTCTTCAAGCTGTTTATGCAGTGGCAGGAAATATGGCCCCAACATTACGTCCACTTGAAACATACACCACCATTTACCAGAAATGTCAAGTACTCTCTTTGCACAGCATCATGATATCAGTATCCTGCATAACCCAGACTCTCCACCTGCTCTCTCACCCTAGCCCAGCCCAGGGCCATCTCTGTTTCAAAATGGGACAGCAAAAATGCAGGATATGTTTTTGCTACATTTCACCATCCAGCATCTCTCTGCCCTCTCTCCAGACAAGTCCAGCAGCACAGCAGAGCTGTGTGTCTGGAGCTGGAGCAGGTATGGATAACAGGTATAGGATACAAAGCAAAAAAACATTTTTTCACTCCACTGCAACTTAAAATCTCTGAAAGGTAGGTTCTGTCCCTCAGCAAGATCAAATTGATTGCCACATAGGGAATTATTGACAGGAGAGGAAAAAGAATATAATTTTCCTATGGCTGCATCCTAAAAGCTCACCAAGTCCTTATCCAAGAAGAGCAAACACACAGCACTGGTGTGATATGTGACAGTTTGGTCCTCATAGAGGATGATTGCATTTCCTTTTGTAGCTGAATTTAGCAAAGAGTAGCTGCCTTCTGGCTAAGATAATGCTTCACTTCTTTAAGGGGAAAAAAGCATAATTAAGTTTAGGTCTTGTTACACTTGGGATTTGGAGTTTGCTCGTGACTTTAGCAGCCTACTTGGACCTGACTGCACCTTGGTAGTCCTGGAGGAGGGGTTTTGAGCTGCCATTAGAAATATTACACATGTAGACCAAAGCAGATCCTGCAGAGAGAAGCACAGAAGAATGCTTGCACATGGATGCTTGAGGGATACACACCCCGTACGCCTGCACTGCCCAGCCCTGAGCTGGCTCTTGGCCTCAGGGAGCCTCTGCTGCTGTTGGCCAGGGTGGCAGTGACACCTGAGGGACAAGGAGTCAGTAGACAGGGAGCTGGCCTTCAGCATCAAGAGGCAACACAGCACTGAGGGTGCCCTTTTCCCGTGGAGAACCAGAGGGTACCTTTGCCTTGGCAACACCACAAAGACAAACGGGATTCATAACTGTAGGAGCTCCCTGCAGCCAGGAGTTTGAATAATTCACTTCCCAGCAAGAGACATCAATCCTTTCTCCACAACCCTTTCTACCACCTCATAAGATGTATGAGGGGAAGGCAGGAGGCATTTTTATTATTTTTATTTAGTTTGTGGATGTTTAGTGTTCCTCGCTATGGGCTATATTCAGTCCTCACATGTATGGTATTCTCAAGACCTTTATCAGTTAACTATCCTTCCTTTAATTTCCCCCCTGTTCTTACCCTTACTTTTCCCTCTTTATAAATTACAACATTCAGGCCTTTGCTGGCAGTAGAGAGCACTACATTGTTCTGGAATAAAATGGACTTTATTCCATTATAATGACTCTGCTTCCAAAGGGGAGTAGTTATACTGGAATAAAAGTATTTTTTATGCTCCAGTCTGGAGCATAATTCAATCATAAATTACATCAGAAAAAAATAAACCATAATAATAAAATGGCAGTTTGTGCATTGATTAAAGTGAAAACACTCTTCATTCTGGAATATTCCATGTATAAAGTGAAGTTAGTGTGCAATAAGCAAGGGTGTGATTTTTTTATAGCACACTAACTACCCTTCATTCATTCCCTAATGGATACCCTGCCAGAAAACACAAGTGCCTTTAGGTGAGGCAGGTTTGAAAGTGGAATAAACTATTGTGCATTAATGTGCACTAGGAGCCTTCATAAAGCAGCGTAGGGAAGTAAGTAGAGAGGTGAAAATCCACCACCAACTACTCTCACAGTGGCACCCCCAGGGAGGTTCAGGCAGGTCCAGGCTGGGACAACTCTAGGGGAAGAACCCTTCACATTTTCCTGTGGTAGGAAGATTTTCCAGGTCCACTGGTCCTCATGGTCTGGGTCTTGAAACTAGTTGTGTGACCTTGATGAAAGAGGAAGCTGTCCTGTTTTGGGAATGGGGCTATGCCACCAGGAGATGTGCATTGCTGAAATTATCCCTTCTAATCTTGCATGAGAATATCTCTCAGATCTCTCTGAGCAGCTGACCAGCCAACTCGATGGAGGTTGGGCTTTCTACCTGTGCAGGTACCCTGAAGGATCGAGCAGCCAACATCACACATACAGCCAGGGGCTATACTTAGGGCACTTTCTGTTCACTTCTCTTGTCACACATTAATACAGCATTTGTACCCAACATCAGTTTGTATCAGTCAAGAGCTCTTGATCAGACTTCAATGCACCCCATAAAGCAATCGTTTGCAGGGAGCAAGGGAAGTGATCTCCTGGCTAGGAGACTTCCCAGGGAATCTGTCACTCGCTTTGATTCTGCTTTATATTTTCCTTTGTGTGAATTTACAGGCTGAGAGTTAAGCAGTATTCACATTTCCTAGCTTTACCTAAAGAACAGAAATATACTATAAATGCTCCTCAGCTGTTTTTTTTTGTTTTGTTTGTTTGGTTTGGTTTGGTTTTGGTTTTGGTTTTTTTTTTTTTTTTGCCACAATGTGCTAGACAATTATATCAAAGTATAAGCAGCAGCGATTTATGTGCCAACCTCAGCTCTGCCAGGGAGCCACTGCCTGTTGTCCCCACTGATGAGAAAGGATGGGTCCAAGTGTAGTAGGAAATCTGGGGCCCTCCCAAGAATGGCACTCAGGTCCTTGACAACATCCAAGTAAAATTTACACATGGTTCAAGACAAATAAGGCCTGCCATTTGGGAAAGCTGAATGTTCAAGACATCATATTTCATTACCCAAGACCTGGTTTGCCCAAAACCAGCCCTGCCAATGGCCCTGTCTTGCAGCCCCCTGCTCTCTCAGCCCAGGGCTCCCCACACCAGCTCTGAGTTTCTTGCTAAGAAGACACATCACTGCCACACTGAAAGCTAGGCTCAGGTATGGCTTCACCAGTAAAAAATACCCTGAAAGCCTCATTACTTAACACATTTCCACTAATGTGATGTTCAAGTATTGCTAAACGCCTCATATAAAAATGACATCTCGACACTTTAGCTACTCATGGCTAACGCTAAGGTGCCTTGACAAAAATGGCACATTCAGAAATATCACTGCCCGTACGCGTGTGAAAAGGAACATTGTCTTGGACATCGTGTTAGTTACAACCAAAGTTCAGCTTCTGTGGACTTCATGGCATACACCCCCAGGCTTCTGAGCAATCTGAACTTCAGAGCATGGTTCAGTCTTGTGAGTCCACTCATTTCTGCACTATTGTCCTCTATGCTGAAAAGTAATTTAAGCTTAGCTAATTTCTTTTGCACTGAACAGGGTCAGGAGAGCTCACACAATCTCCTGCCAAAGCTCAGCTGTCAGAGTGGTGACATTTAATGAGGGGAACAAAATTAAGGCAGGAGCGAGAAGATGGTTAACATGTTCAGCTACCAAATTGGATTCTTGAAAGCTCCTGATCTTAAAAGTCTTTTCCAACTTAAATGATTCTGTGATCTTCTCCCTTCCCAGCATGTGATTCCTAGTGTGAGGCACAGGGAAACCAGCTTGTGGAAATGACACAGGGCTACACAGGCAGATCAGCCTGAGGCCATCAAATGAGTTTCTTTGTGCTCAGATCAAGAGTTGGTTCCAGCCCTGTGCACTGACTGGCTCATTGCACTCCTTGGGCCCCTCGCTGAAAGGTTAGGGCAAAGCACAAAGCGAACATGGAATTAGAGATGTGGATTATATCAACAATTACAATCTGGAGCATAATTAAATTATAGATTAAATTGGAGTTAAAAAAACCCTACCATAATAATAAAAGGGCGATTTGTGTGTTGATTAAAGTGAAAACATGCAGTCATTAGCCTGTGTATAAATCTTGTTAGCTGTGAGCAGAGCTGTATGTTGCCATTAACCTGGTAAGTGCCTGGGGGAACTGGCACTTCTCTGGGTGTTTAAAACATGGATGTGCATCAGGGCAGCTGCTGCCCTCTGGGACCTCCGTGTTGGAGGTCAGGCAGGGGAGTGGTACACATCTGCTGGTAATAAAAATCACTCAAAATATATGCTTTGCAATGCCTCATACACATCTGTTTCCATGGGACAAGGCCTACCAAAAGGTAGGCATTTTTAAGTGTGGGACAAGGGCAGGTGATGAGAGGTGCTTTCTCCAGAGACCACAGGCCAGCCTTGCTGTGACTATGGGGCTACACACAAAAAAGGGAGGGAAGTGAGGCCATTGTGTGGGGGAAAAGCATGAGCCTTCACCAATCCTTGGTAAATTTCAAGAGGATAATGGTGACCCTAAATAGAAAGGGGTATCCTCTGACAGTGTTTCTGCATCCCAGAGAAATGCTTAGAAGACCAAAGCCGGAAAATTCTGCTCCTTTGCTTTTGTCTTAAAGGCTTTCAGGGAGCTTTGAGGGTCGCCAAAAGTCAGATGCTCCTGGCCCTTGCCTTACATACCTGGGAACTTCTTGTCTCATGTGATCTCTGTTGTGGATGGGGCAGAGACCTCAAACAGATCCTAGACCTGCATCCTAGACCTTCTCCGTGTTCCCGATTAAAAGGTCAACACACCTTCCTCCCACACAGTGCTGCGTATCCTCCCTCTCACATCCGTTTTGCCCCACTGGGCTCAGGAGTTTGTGTCTTCCCAACACATTCTGAATAACCTTCCTGAGGAACCCTGCTGGGATGCATAAAGGCTCCTCCTTACAGCCCTTTCCTTCTCCTGTATTTCATACCTCTCCTGAGCCAAGCACACTGTGTTCCCGTATTACGAGAGAATAATTGCTTTTCCACAGCTCATATCCATGCTATTTTTTTTCTCTTTTGCTTTACAAACTCCTCTCCCAGAGAAATATGTCCCCGCACGAGAGCTTTAGATCGAATTTTTAGATCAAATTATCCTTCTGTTCTATAATACCATCCGTAATTACTCCCTGTAACTTTGCTTTTGCGAGTGATCGCAACCATCAGGCAATTTTCACACATCTCGCCAATAGAACTCAAGAACAAGCAAATATTAGAGTGAGTGCGAATTTATTTTTATTTATAAATTACTTAACATAGAAAAAAAAAAGCGACAAGTTCCGAGCACTTAGCAAATTACTGACTTGAAATAGCTTTTGCAAAATTTGCCTGTGTTGTTTTCTCCCATGCCTTGCAAAAAGGGGAGGGAAGGGGCACAGGGGGAAAGGCATACGTGCTTGGATACTGGAAAGACTGGAGAGGAGCTGAACAAACTGTGGCATATTTCACAGTGTAAAGACGCATGCAAAAGTCTTGAGCTTTCAATACAATGAGATTTCTCAGTCACTCATAAGTTTAGGCACCGACTCAAGTCATCAACATGAGGAAGGCAAGCTTAGTATTTCACCTGTTCATGTATGCCTGAATTGAGTCTCCTCTAGCCTCTCAGTAGCTTCACCTGGCAGCCACTCAGTTACATCCAACTTTGATTTGGGTTTGGAAATGATTCTTTCCCAGATTTGTGTCGCTTCCCGTAAAATTTCAGCCAGAGATCCGGCCAACAGGGAGCTCAGCTCTGCATTAGCCCAGCTTCAGTTGCAAGTGTAGCAGAAGAGAAAAAGAAGGATCCAAAAAAAAAAAAAAAAAAAAAAAAGCCCCACGTTTGACTCCATCTCAAACTGTTCCGTTCCAGAACTGAATCCAAAACCAAACTTTGCATTTAGACCCATCTGCCACGAGCCCTTGGCTCACAGGTGGAAGCCTGTAACCTGCTGCCAATGAGGGCATGTTTCATGAGACTGCAGTGGGAAGACTTGGCTGGCAGAAAATATCAGTGGCTGCATTGTCCAGAGGCAGCAAACAACCAGCTTGCTCATATGGAAAGTAGACATTGGAGCAAGTACGAAAAAATCAAGATCATCACAAAAGGCTGCAGCACATGGGTTTTGTCATTTTGGCCAGGCTTTTCCAAGCCTGAGGGGCACAAGAGCCTATCTTAAATGGTCTTTTTTTGATATTACCAGCATGGATTATCAAGGCTAATCTTAGATTTGAACTGAGAAGTCACAAGGAATTTGCAGCAGGAAGGAGGGCTTTTGGCTAAGAGCAGGGTCCCAGTAGTGAACTTTGTTTGTGTTAAAAGTCAAAAAGAGAGCACGCCTAGTGACTTTTGGCAAGTTTTCTTTCAGCTACCAAGTTGCAGAGCAGATCAGAGAGTGGGATCTCTCTTCCTGGACACTTTCAAGACTCAGCTCAACAAAACTGTGGCCGATCTGATCTCGTGTTGGTGATGGTCCCAGAGAAGCTGGATTATGTGATCTCCAGAGAGCCCTTCCAGTCAGATTTTCTGTGATTTTTGCAGTGCAGATATACCCTCTTCGGTTTGGTTCTCTGTATAAATATAAGTGAAATCTGCATCATCCCTTGGAATCCCCAGCAGCCAAGGCTCATAGAATAACTTGGGATGGACAAGACCATCCCAGGTCATTTGGTCCAACAGGTTGCTCAAAGCAGGGTGAGCTTAGGTAAGGCACCAGTACAGCAGTAAGGAGAGATCACAGGCTACTCCTGAAGGTCACCTTTATTCAGAGGGTTCCCTTTCGCTGCAGAGAAGCCCGCCAAACACGTGGTTCCTAAAGTATCTCACACCCCCCCCCCCCCAAAATATTTTAGTATTCCACAAATCAAAAGAGAGATTGAAATACCATTTACTTCTTAGCTTCACTTCTAGAGGAAACTCCCATAGTAATCAGGAATTTTAAAAATCCAAAAGGCATGCAGATGATATTGAGTCTCTCCCTCCATCCAGGAACACAATCTCTTACAACCAAGGCAGATAAAAATTGACCTTAAAGCCCTGTGGAGAGAAGCCCCATCAGACCTCCAAGCAGCCTTTTAAAGGGCTTCATCTTCCTTCTTACCATGATGCTTCTCTGTGTTTTAACTTAGTCTCACTTCCTATGGTACAAAAGAATGGCATCTTTCCTTCTTTTCACAAATCTTTGGTAGGTCACCACCACATTCATCTGCAAGCCCTGACAGGCAGGGGCACAGCCTCGTGGAGGCCTGTACAGCATCTAACACAACTGGGCAGGAATCAGAGCCTTTCCCTTTGTATCATATTTGTAAGAACCAACCTGCACCAATGAATGCACTGACCCTGTAAAGCAGGGAAGTGTCATTTCAGAGATGAGAAAATGAAGCAGAAAGGCAGGCAGCATAGCAGCATGCCAAAGTTCACACAGAAAGTCCGTGCCAGGCCTGGGAATCAGGCCTTACTCAAGCATCTTAATGTTCTCTCCCCTCCTTTTGGCACTGCTGAGATATAAAATAATAATAATCACGAAATGTGCTCAGATACTAAGATGATCATCACCTTAATTCAAATAATAGAAATAGCCAGCGTCTGTGCGATGCAGAATCCAAATGGTATACAATGGGGAGAACAAGATGTAGCTTAGAGTTTAAAAGTAATTAAAATTTCCTACCTAAGTTTCTTTTGCTTAATGTACTTCCAAAAGAACGTTCATCTGCTTGCAAATGCCTGACCCTAGGAGTGCAGGTTTCAATGCAATGGAAAGGCATACATTGGCAGAATGACAGCAACTGAACAGCATCTCATCTGGATCCAAAAATGTAAAGAAAAGGAAATACTCATTATTCTAGAGGCTCAAAGACAATTTCAATCCATTTTAACTCTAACAGGTCCCCCTGTGGCCTCTTAAAACCTACTGAATTGAAGCAAAGTAGTGTAAGCGGCAGAGTTTCATCTTCAAAGGTGCAGTGAAAGTATCCAGGTTGACAAGAGGGCTCAGTTCAGGAGGTTTTGTGGGGTTTCACTGTGGACTTTTAACAATGCTCTTCTGCAGCACCTTTTATCTGTGGATCTGACTGCACTTTAAAGATACTGACTGATCTCTCACCAGGTTTCTCCTGGGAGAGGTGTATTATTACCTCCATTTAATTAGCAGGGAAACTGAGGCATAGCAGAAGGAAGTTATTTGCTTGGGCCTGCACAGCTCACTAGTGGAGGGAAGGGAAAGGCTGGGATTAGATACAAGCTCTCTTGATGGTTTAGGTGTCCCACTGATTTTTATCTTCTCTGCTCCTGCTTGCCTCTTCAGCTGCAGTCCCCTCCAGCCCCGAGCTGTCAGGAGCCCTGGGGGATGTGAGGGGTGTGCTGAGCCAGGCAGTGATCACAGCAAAACAAGCAGCAAACCCTGCTCGTTCATTCAGAGCAGTTCTGAGCATGTAAAGAGAAATCTCAGTGGTCCAGAAGAGACCTCATAGCTCCAACAGCCCTATTCCTAGGCTACTAGTCATATTTTGCAAAGGTATAAAGCAAAAATGAGAGAAAACCCTCCTTCTTCCTCCCCATTACTCTAGCATTGCACAGTGCAACTGCTGTGCTAGAGAGGGATATGAATTTCTCTCAAATCAAGAAAAGAATTTGAGTCCCAGACTGCAAACTGTAGCTGTACTGGAAGCTCTTGGCATTCACTGTGCACCTTTACAGAACCTCCTACTCATCCCAGAGTCACACCTGTCTTTTTAATCTGTATGTGCTCTTTTTCCACATCCACACATAGACATGCATAACAATGAATGAATAAGTGTTTATGTGACTCTCCAGAAAACAGTATGGAGAAGCCCTGAGAAGAGAGAATTGCTGCTATCACCCTAGCAAGGTCTTCCACTTAGCTCCCTTTCACGGTTATTTAAATATCAGCATTGTAAACTGTAGTAAGATCATCAATATTGAAGCCCACATATTTCCCTGCCGCCTGAGAAAGCCCTGGCAGGAGCCAGCAGTACTCCAGGTGTGTTAAAACGTATTATCTCATGCTTGGTGCCCCACTTGTACAGAAGAGATGGTTGCTAGCTCAGATCCAAGCAGTTCAGAGAGTTTTCTGTGGTTGCACTCGAACACAGACATGTGCGTTCACGGGGAAAAGGGAGTGGAAGGAACATCCCCCCAATTTACCTTTATTCCATTGTTCTCCTCATAGCTTTCAAGGGTTTTGACTATATTTAGGCTGGCAAGGCCAGACAGCGGAGCCTACGCTGTGCTCACAATGTGGGGGTTGATACAATTTATGGTGTCCTTTTGAAGAGAGTCCCACTGTAGAAGCCAGGCAGCTCTAGCAGAAGAGCTCTGGAGAAACTGGATCTGAGGGAAAGCAGCAGGTTGGGGTAGGGGAAGTCTCTGAATGAGGTATGTGTTGTCAAGTAGAACATCAAGGAGATAGTCACAGAGTCTTAATAGAGTTTCCAACATAGATGTGATTCGGAGCACCAAAACCCAGAATCTGCTTTCTCAGTTCTGTTATAGGAGAAAAGCAGGTGCCCACAAAAAGGAGTTCAGGATTCCAGATATAACTGCATAAATGCTTTGTAATTCACTAATAACAGCCACAACCTGAGCATTCATATCTTAAAGACACAGGGGTACCTTTGCTTTTCTTCTTTAAGAGCAGCCAAATTTAATGAGGCCTTGACCCTATTCCAGGGAACAAGAAGTCTCTCCTCTCTCCCACACAGGGCTGCCTCCAAGGGTATGCAAGTCCAGTTCCCCCACAGAGCTGCAATGGAGATGATGCTGGTGGACACTGGAGGTTGCTAAGACACTCTGGCTTCAACTGGAAACTGTCACATCCTGCCTTTTGGACGGGCTCGCAGTTTGCTAAATGGAATGCATGGTTCCCATGCTGATCATAATTAATGGAGATGCTCCGGGATTTTTAAGAGGCAAGTGCCTGTTCTTTTGGAACCAGAGGACCTGAGATTTATCACTGGTGCTGCAATGAAGAGGGAAGTCAACATGATGTACAATGTAGAGACCATCAAAAATTACTCCTATGACCATGGATTCATTGAATTACTTAACATCCTCACACAGAACTCTGGAGTTTAATAATGCTAATGGGGTACTTTGAGATCCATACACTGAAGAACTGAAGGAGGAAAATTATCATTATGTTCTCCCACTGTCATCTGCAGGTTTCAAAATATATTACAGTCCTTCAGTAATTGTCACAATGCCCCACTAAGTCAATATTATTATAATAGTTTCATAAATGCTGAGAGACTGATTTTGATCT
This sequence comes from Phylloscopus trochilus trochilus, assembly GCA_016584745.2. Taxonomy (NCBI): domain Eukaryota; kingdom Metazoa; phylum Chordata; class Aves; order Passeriformes; family Phylloscopidae; genus Phylloscopus; species Phylloscopus trochilus. Next base: position 28,334,049 of record WQNJ02000012.1, read on the forward strand.
CACTCACAGGGATCCAATCACGACATCATATCCCAGCCAGAGGGCTGGCTCTTGCATTTTAGGGCTGTGAGAGCATTGTGGGTTAGAAACATCTCCTACAGAAAATAAATGGGCTTTGACCACAAAGAACCAGATTAGAGAACTGTAATGGTGCCTCACAGAGATGGCAAGTCTGGCCCACCAGCTCCGTTGCGTTCATGATGCTTTACAGCAGAGGTCCTGTCCCACATGAGAACTTGGGCAATTCTAGGTGTAATCCTGGGGTTCTTTCAGAAGTGAGCTTGGGGGCTGACCCAGGGGCTCACACCTCAAAGCAGACCTTGCTATTTACATCACTGTGAATGACAAGAAAACCTAAACAACTCGTTCAAGAGTGCACACTGTTATCAGTAAAACTGCTCCTAGGGAAAACTGAATCCTCATCTTCGACCAGCAGATAACCCTTCCCTCCCTGTGGTTTTGGAGTGGTGACAATGCATTAGCCAACAGAGTACATAGCTGCAGGTGGGATAGAGGAGTTTGGAAATTGATTTCTGAGAGTTACGGGAAGTCCCTTGTCAAAACTTTCACCTTGGTGGATGACCTCAGTATTCATCTCCATAAAATGGGGAGAAGAAAGCAATCTTGCTTTACACATTGCTTTGAGATTCACAGATAAAACACGGTTTCTAGAGTGCCTATGCTTTGTTTAAAAATTCATAGCATCATTTCCCCTTCTGCCCTCCATGCCACTAACCAAAATTCAGGGAGTGGTGAATTGTTGCAGGGGAATCAGGAACTGGAAAGAAGTCTTTTATTATGTCTTATTTATTTGCAAAAAACACATGGACTAATACTTTCTCCCATGCAGGAGAAATCAAACAAGCCAGAGAGTTTCTTTGCTTACAGCATCAAACTCCAGGCTTTTCCTTAGGGTCAGGCTACCAGCTGCCTGAACAAGCTGTGCTTCAGCTTCCTTCTTTCTCCATACTCGTGTTGAAGTTACATTCTATCTCTCACATGCATACACACCAACCCAATATTTTCAGAGCCCATTGAAATTGTCTTTTCTGAGTGGCTAAAGTGTGCTTGTATGACCTCTGGCTTGAATAGAAGCCTCCTATCATTTCATAAGAGACTTTAACCATTACTCTAGAGTGAAAAAATGAAACTTAGCTCAAGCTACAATGGCACTGGTGAATCTCAAGCCCTAAAGCAATGGCCAAAGCTCCCCAGCACTCTGCTTCTGAGAGCATATACCCAACAACATGAATTTTGCACTTGAATTGCTGCAAGCCTCCTTGGGAGAATTTCTTCACATCAGTTCAGCTGTTTCTCTCTGTGGCTCTGGCAGACACACAGGGATATTTCCCGAGGTGCTCCCTCTCTAGGTCTTCTTTAATTTGCAGGGCATGCTTCTGCCCCCAACAGCACCACTAGCAAGTCAGCAATGGGAACACGAAGGATGCAGAAAAGAGGATGAGTTTGGAGTCGTTTCGGTTTCTTTAATGCAAGGTGACAGAGTGCAGCAGAAGAAGAGAGAGGCAAGATCTGGGAATTTCAGAGGCAAGAGGAAGAAAATTGAGTGTCTGTTATGACTTACTGGGACTTTACACCTAAAATTGTGAACTCTAGGGAAAGCACCACAGGAGAAAAGGAGAGAAAGGAAAAACAGATAAAAGCTAATAGAAGCAGGGCAATACATTTGGGAGATGTGGGAAAGGCACTGGGGAAAAGGATAGGTGAAAGCAACATGAAGGAAACAGAACCTGAGAGGTGAAACAAAAGGGGGGAAAGAAAAAGAGAATATAGGAAATGGAAGAAAACAGTTTGGCCAAAGAGGGAGGAAGTAAGCCAGACAAGAGAACAAGGAATAGAGAACAGGAAAAGAAGCAAGCAGGGCTTTTACCCAAACAGGCAAAAAATTAGGATGCTGCTTTAGGATACATTAAAAGAAAAAAAAAAAAAAAAAAAAAAAAAAGAAAGCATCTTGTTTAGAGATGGGGACGTAGTTACGGATTAGATTAGAACTGAGCTCTGGAATAATCACGCTCCTCAGAGCTAGTGGCCGATTTTGAAGACCCTGGCTGCACTGGCCCTTCTTGCAGCGCAGTGAAGAATTGCTGTGTCCAAGAGCACCATCAAGCGGTGAAGGATAAGCGACATTGAAGCGCCAAAAGGCGCTTTTTTGGCGCTTGAGGGAAAACGGCACGGAGCAATCCATCATTTCCGAGCGGTATCCCCGGCACAGGGAGCCCCGCATCTCAGCACCGAGCAGACTAAAGGAGGAGAGGCAGCTCTGCGCAGGCAGCTGCTGCACACACAGCGCCTGAAGGGGCTTCTGACTGCAGGTGGGGATGTGGGGCAAAAGCAAGGTGGGGCAAAAGTATGGTGGGAATGGCCCAGAGAGGAAACAAAAGGAACAGCGGCAGAGCAGGGAAGCAGTGACACTACAGCACGGAGCGGGAAGGATCAGCCTGGAGAAGGTGCCTGGGATCGAGTGTGACAGCAAGGGGCAAGGGTGGGAAGAAGCAGCAATCGTGGGGGTCAGTGACTGAAACCAACGTGATCACACACGTCACAGGTATTCGCAGAGGGCTCAGGAAAATCAGCAAAGAATCAGCTTAGATCTGGGCACCTTACTGGGGAATTACCTCTCCACAGTACTAATCAGCCTTCCCGAAAATTGCAGTATTCGTGACTGCTGGTGCTGCGCCCAGCATGGCTTTGGGAAGAGTCACATAAGGGATAATTGTGAATAGGTCAGAGTGCAACAAGTCAATGATGATGGATTTTAACAAAGGAGTGGATGTGGCAAAAGCAGCTTCTGTGTGTGTCTGGTTTGCTGGAGCAGGAACCTGACACAGATATCAATAAGGAAATCGTGACTAATATAAATGTGAGAATTCAGTAAAAGCTGGTGCTAGAAGAAGCATATTGACCAGTGTCACTCATCTGCCGGTCTTCTCTGACAGATCTCAAAACACAAATAAATTTAAAAATAAAGGGGACATCAGTGTCACCTTCTTTATTTTACACCTTGAAAAAAGAGATATGGAGAAACAAATCATTTGCCCAGGAAGCATTAACAAGAGCAAAATTTCAATGCCTTGTGTTCTGTGATGAGTATCCTGCAAAACAGTCCAAGCTGCCTCCACACAAGGAGGAAGAATTTCACCCAGGCACACACACTTCCCTTCAGGAAGGCTTCAGAAGCAGGAAAGAGAGTGACAGAGAGATGTGGTAGAGTCCAGGCAGACAAACAAGAGATGAAAGGATGGGCTGAAGGAGATGGGAGAGTTGAATGTGATCCACACAGGAGGAACACCACCAGGCTTACAGTGAGCACTGGCAGCGGAAAAGGGAGCAGTGATAATGATGGAACTTGTTTGAAAGGCAAAGGAAAAAGAGCTCAAACAGCAGTGAAAGAGCAGTGAAAGCAGTGAAAGAGCAGCAGCTGATGAGGCACAATTCACACCAGGAGGTGAAAGAGAGAGAGAACACCAAAGGAAAACTTCCTTGATCAATAGTGCTGAGAACCATGGGGAGGGCACAGAAAATAAGGGGGGGAGGGGAAAGAAGGGTTTCCTCTTGCAAGAAAGAAAGAAAGAAAAAAAGGAAATGGACAGCTTGCTACTGAAGCACCAATATGATCATTACAAGAGAGAGACTGATTTCCCCTGAGCAAGACCTGTCTTGTATCAACAAGCAGAACTATCTCAGCCAAGTATGAAATTCAAGAAAGATGCTGGCACTTTTTCTAACTTTGTGGGCCCCTTAAATTTACTGTGTGTTCTTTGTTGGGGTTTGTTGATTTGGGTTATTTTGTGTGTGTGTGTGTGATTTGTTTTTTGGTTTGGTTTTGTTTTTCTTAGTATTATTAAATTTTTTTAGCTCTTTTCTTCAAATGGCTCCCTTTAGAATGTCTCTTCCTAGACTCTGCCTTTGGGCCCATCCTTTACTTTGGCAAGGCAGAATCAAAGGCCCTGGGGAGCTCTGCCATCTCAGCCACAGAGGAGTTCTGCTATGGTGACCCGTGGGATGATGCAGACTTCTCTGAAACACTGAGGGACACAGAGAGGTCTTTTTGCCTGTCTCATTAACCAGAATGCCTTTGTAGCTTCCAGCTGCTTCATAGCAGTGCTGAGGTCAGAAAGGGGTGCAAACAGAGATTTCCAACATGTGGTTGCACATGGCAGGAAAAGCAAGGAGAGAAACATGTTCTCCAGCGGGTTTCAGAGCCTATTTAAAATGCAACAATTAATGAGTCAAATATTTCCTCAAATCAGACTCCAGAGTCTCAACTTCCCATCATGTCTATTCCACACAGCACCACTAATTTTCCTTTCCTCCCTCTTCTGTTGAGGGGATTAATAATTAATTATTATTAAAAGAAAAAGCTGAGGGAACCCAATTCCAGTTTTGCAACCAAAAGACTCAAACTGGCACTAATTATAATCCTCGTCACTTTTCATCCAGCTAGGCAAAATCTGGGTTTATGGCAGAGGGCTGTGCCTCTGCTCCTCACTGTGTCTAAAGCTAATGGGATGAGGAGGGATGAGGAAATGCAGCAGATTCTCATGAGCTTTGGAAGGAGCTCATATGAGGCAAGGCAAAAATGAAGAGGTCTCAGCTTTTGGAAAGCCCTTTTGAAAGCTTGTTGGAGGAACCATAGCAGAACTGACTGCTTCTGACTTCTGCTAATACCCCATGCTGAATATTAATGATAAACATAATAAAATATGTATACAGTGTAATAGGAATAAAAACGCACATGTAGCACCACAGATTTATAATACTGCTTTACATACACATTCAGACAGCTGAGTAGCTGTGGTGAGCACGGAGCCTGCTGCAAAGAATGAAAACAAGCTCCCTGCTCGAGGTACTTATTCATGCTTGTGCCAGACGTTTTTCACGTCTGCTGCAAAGCTTTCTGGTCCCTTTGCTTCCCAGTTCCCAGTGTGATTACACTGTCTGGACAAACTTAATAGCTTAATCTGTATCATTGTCCTAGCACCTGGAAGTATTTACAGCTGAGGAAAAGGGGGTGGATAAGGAGTAGGTTTGCTGGTGTTTCACAGTCCTATCCCATAAGAGATTTCACTATCAACAAACCAGTGAACTGGAATGGCTTAAGTCTCTCCAGAAAATTACCTACCTCCGTTCCTGCCCTACAGCTGGGTATATTCCATCTTTTTCACTACCCTGGATTTGCACAGAGCAGTTCCTGACAGCTAGGGAATCTCAACAGCATCAGCTAGACATTCCCTATGCATATCATGGCAAATGGGAATATGTCCTGTTCTAAACCTTTAATAGTCAACAATAGTCAATATTACAAAAGCCTGAAAAGTCTGATAAGAGCCCAAAGTTCATAGAGGCAAGATGAAAGAAGAGAGCTTTCAGCAGGTCAACAGAGCCATCTTTTATTGTCTCCAGCAGGGACTACATCAGGTGCTCTGCTGTTGTACCAAAAAATCAACACTATTTTTTCCCATCTGTATCATTTGGTTTAACAAAAGAATTTGTATCTCCCTATAAACCACCTTGCTTACTTTACATAGCATCCTTCCTTCTCTTTCAGCTGCAGTCCCTTTCTGCCATTCTTTTTCTGCCTCTTTCATGCTTCACCCATTCTGTTTCCTCCTTTCACTAATTTGCGTTGCCAGGACTGAAGACCACTGTCTATTTGTGCTTCCTAGGAGTACTGACATTTTCCAATTAGAATATTCAAGAGAACTTGGGTTTTGTTGGTATAGGACTGTTTGCCCTGAGAAGGGCATGGAGCCAGGGAGTGGGTTTGATGATTCTGGATGAGAGCAGGTGTGAGTACCACCACAGGCCTGCTGGATGCATTCTCTACTCTCTGTTTTAGTCTTATCTCATGATTTCTTGAAGCAGAAGTGGCCCTATTCATCTATAAATGAAACTGTTAGGCAAAACCTGCAGAGTGGTAGTAAAAGTAATGATTATGGTAATAACATAATCCAGGAAAAAACCTTAACATGTACCTTACAAATAACAACACTCTCCTTTAAGGCACTTGAGACATTCCTTGCTCTGTAGGGTGCACCTGTTCATCAGATAGGCCATCTCTCAGGGGTCTGACCTGAACCACTGAGCAACTTCAGCTGGGAATTAGACCCCCTTCTGGGACTTAAAGCTCTGGAAATTATTTAAAGTGCTTGCAAGCAAATCCATGGTGCCTATCAAACTGTTCCCCCAGAGACAGCAGACACAGGGGGAAAATTCTTCCTGTGGAGATTCTGACACTGATCTTGAGAAAGCACCACAGGAAGCAAACAAGCCCTCACCTAAACGCAGCTAGAGTTGTTTCCTTCTCCTGCTCTGATATTCAGCACCTTTGCTTCCCACCTGTTGGAAGAGCTGTCAGCAGAGGTAGCTCACAAGGGAGATGCTTTTTTGACTGAGTCTGTTCGCAGACTCATCACCTTTACAGAGTAATTTCCTTCTGAATGACTCCCAGGTTGTTTATGCCAGAGGAATACGGTACCATCCTCCAAAGCATTTCAGTTACTGGAGCTTGAGGAGTAACCAAACATCTTGCCCAAGTACAAGATTAAGACTGCAGGTAGGACCTTCTGCTATACCAAGTAAGTCAAGGAAAGAGAAGCCTGCTGTGAACTGTCCTCCACCAGAGGTTACTGCCTTATCTTAACTTTGAGACTTTCTAGTTTTAGTCTTTAAGACAAATTTGCCCATTTAGACTAAAACAGAGAGGAGCAATGAAAGAAGTGGCTCAGCTGGCAACTCTTTGAGGGATGGCATCACCAGCACCATGGGGGCAGCTGTCAGCAAGTGCAGTATCTTCCACTGACTCAGCTGTTTGCAGGACCATCCATTGCTCTGTGCCCTCAGCTCAGCCATCAAGTAAAATGTGTGTACTGAATAGAGTGTCACAGCAATAACTTGATCACTTCACACTGAGAGCCTGTGAGTGGGACCCATCAAAATTAGATTTTAAAACCACTTTAGCTCCTCTAAGTAGACTCAGGACAAGTCTCTCCTTCTCTTGTGTAGACTATCTCCCTCAGCCCCTCTAATGGCAAGGTCACCTCAAGAGCACATGAAAAGCAGTTTCCACAAGAGAGGGAAAAGAAGTGGTTTATACAACCAGCCTGTAAATCACTTGCACTCAACTGGTACAAGTTTCTTGTGCAAACCAGGTGTTAGAAAAACAACCCTTGCCCTTAATTAACAAAGATGAATTCAGACTGCAGGAGCAGGTGAGCTTGGCACCTAAGCTGGTAAGATCAGACAAGCTCAATAGAAAAATCTATGCACACAACGTACACCCCAGCGGGATACACACAGAGAGCCCTGAGAACACAAGACGGAAGAATTTCCATCATCAAAGCAGAACATCACAGGCAGCTGCAGGCAGCCTGAGGGCAGGACACAGTTGCTAAGCAACTCTTCCCTAGGTTGGATGTCACACACAACCCCAACCCCAACCAGGCTGGGTATATAAGGGATATTTTGCACTGGGCTTCCAATAAGAAGGCAGCTAATAAGTGGGTTGTTTTCCAATGCTGTCCTCAAGCAACACCACGTACCTTGATTCTGTGACTCTAACCAACAGTCCCCTTTCAAAAACATGCTGGCCTTCTGTAGCTGGAAGTGGTGTTTGACTGGACCAGTTAGCTGCTCATGGCATAAATAGAGACATCAGGGTGAAACACGAGCAACATAGACCCTTGGTGTAGACAATTAGATGTCTTAGCCTGGTAGTGTTTGACATGTGTGCCCAACAATAAGAAGTTGAGAAATAAATAGATAGGCAAATAATAGAGAACATTTTTAAAGAAAGCCAGAAAAACAAGTTCTCTTCCCTATTCCCTGCCCCAAGAAACTGTAAGCTTTATTTTTTTCTCTTTTTGTAAGAAATCTTTCTTACGATGAAACAGTGAAACCATGAGAGGATCAATATTTTGAAGAAAGCAGAAATATTTTAAGACATTCCACCCTCTCTCTCTCCCCCCTGGGCAGATGGATACCTGGGGGGGGGGGTGGTATCCATCTGCCCAGGAAGCTAAGGGTAGATGGGTATCTTGAAGAGAACAGTTCTTGAAGAGCTGAGAACATTGAGGGGCTGGTGCCTTCACAAAGCAGAAACCTGAAAGACAAATCTACCTACAAAAGAACTCGAGCGTCTCAGTTCAGCTGGGCCTTGAAAGCCAGAACCACCCAGCTCAGCAGAACTTGAGTGAAAAAGAGATAAAGAGAAGTGGTTAGGGACATTGGCAGCAGGTCATGGCTTGAGCCATACTGACAAGGCAGCAGATCTGTGCCTCATTTCTGCCTCGTTGCTTCAGCAAAGCTCATACCCCACTGCAGAACATTTCTGTTCTGGTAATACATTGCCAGAACAGATGAGAATTTCTTTAAGAAACTTTTCAAAACAAGTCTTGCCAGAGGTGTACCTTTTTAGTTCTGCCCCAGCCTAAGTCATGGAAGGCTTCCCATGGCTACAACAGCTTTAGGCTAAACCAACACATCACAAGGTGCTTAAAAATGCCTTCTCACTTTGGGGAGTAACTAAGACACAAGTGACCAGATTTCTGACAGCACTGACAGCAACTTGGCTCTTTCAGGGAGAAGGCAAAGAAATTTGCATGCAAGCTGCAAATATCAGCATTCATTCCCCCTATCCTGGCAGAACTGAGATGTCTTGTCTGAAAGGTATTTATACTTTTATAGAGCAAGTTTATCTAATGCTCTGTAGCCATCACAAATCCTTCCACTCCACCCTAACTGACTTTTGCTGGAATGTTTCTCTGTAATTATTCGCCTGTGCTCACAGGTTCATTGTGCCAGGCATGGGCACAAGTGCACACCAAGAGACATCCCTGGGCCCTCAAAAACAGAGATCCAATAAATTGGTGTTATTAACCTAATTCTACCGATGAGCAGCTGAGGTTCTGGGATCCTTAATCAAATGCTTATGTCCTTTTGGGATGCTCATGGAAGCACTGGACACATTCCCCACACTGTCTAAATGGCAGAGAAGCATTTTTTCCCCACGCAGGTTAGATTATTCTTCCTAAACTGAGCTCCAGAAATGTTACTAATGAGGTTTTATTCATTAAAAATCTATCTGGCCTTTTGTTTCATATTCAGTGGGCCAAAGAGAAAGCCAGGAACTACTCTATACACCAGAACCCAAGAGAATGAAAAACCCTCTCCTGTCCTCTCTTTTTTGTAGCTTGAGCCTTGAGCAAGAGGAACATATCTCAGCAAGGCTTTCCTTCACAGGCACTTGCAGTTGCCCATCAGGGTGTGATGTGAGCCTGGGCCTTTGAGAGATTTCCCCAGGTGGCAGGGCTTTTGTCAAGCCCCATCTTTGTAAAAAGGAGCTTTGGGCTTTGCCCATCTCCAAAAGTTTTGGGCTTTCCCCCAAAGGATTTATTCTTCCCTTTGGGAAAAAAAAAAAAGCAATATATGTGGACAGCAGGCAGACTGATTGGAGATAAACACATAGCAGTTTTCAGCTGAAGCTTTTTTCCTCCTTTTCATTTTTTCACAGAAGACTCTGGAGGGGAAAGAGAGAAAGTGAACAGAAAAGTCCACAGGGAGAAGAACATGTGTGGGGGGAGGAGAGTGAAAGGAAACAAATTAAAATGACAGATAGAAGTTGTGTGTAATAGTGCATTATTTATAAAGACAAGCTCAGCTGAAAAACATTCCTGTCCAGGCAGGAAGAAAGGAAATAAATCTTTTTATTTCACTATGTTCATTAGTTGCTATCATCCCAGTCCAAGTGCCAGATGCATCATCTACAAACCAACTGAGGACTGTGGCCACAGCCAACCGTGCTTTGCATGGAACATCTGTGGCTTGCAGGTCAAGATCATGAAAGAAAGCCAAAACATTTTCAGAACCCTCCCATGCACATCCAAAATCCTGATATGGGAGCAGCCTTCAGAGCACAGAGCTTGCTACACGAACCTGGTCTAGGGAAGCACAGCAAGGGCAACACTGTCATATTTAGCAAGGCTGATTTTGGGACCTCTTCAGTGATATTCCAGGGCTACTTTTCCAGGAGGGGAGCAGAGGGAGAAACTTGCTAGGTAATACTGGGGATCTTCCAAAGAGTTGAGCCCCAAGTTTTTGTTTGTATTTTGAGCAGGGATAGGAGAATTCCCCAAAGATATTGTCAGGCCAGGGAAAGGATACATTCCTTGGAGCTGCCTGAGCTGTCAGTTTAATAAAGCCATGTTTTCAGGCTCCCAAGGACAGTTTTCACTCTCCAGTGTTCCTCTCTGAATTCCTGTAAGATAATACAGAATTTAAAGCTATTAAAGCAATATTTTGCAACAATCCACTTGTGTTATAGGTGTCCTTTGTCTTCCAAATTTCTGCTTTTTACAAAAGGCACATGCATTAATTTGGCCATGGAGTTTCTCTGTACACTTGCTATTGCTTATGGTTTCATTGTCTAGGAACTCCTTGGTAATTTTCCAAATATTTTATTATTTTGCTAGAGATTGAAATTAGGCTGAAAAGATAGTTACTTACAGGATCACTGATTTTCTGAAGGCCACTGACTTTTTTTAAGAAGAAAGCCTTTTAAGTATCTCCTCAAATCTGCCTGCCTTTTCAGAAATAATTGCCAGTGTTGCAGCCAAGTTAACAACTTTAAGTATCCTGGCCCACTTGTTGTGCAGCTGTTTGCTTGTGTGTAAGGCAGCTGGTCAGTCCCTCCACTCTTGAGAGGACCTGCCAATAACTCCACTGTCTGTCACAGCACACTCACATCTTTTTCCCCTCTTAGCTAGAGCCATTCTGCTACAGCCCCTGCCTGCTCTGTTCAAATCTCTTGGGATCTGGGATTCCTACAAACATGGATCATCTCCTAGAGACATCTGTCAGCTCTGTTCTGAGCCTTTTATGGAGACTGCCTAATGATCCCAGCTCGGTCTCACAGGGGCTGGATGGGTCCTATAGAGCCAAACCATCCTGGTACAGCATCTTTCCCAGAAGAGCTGACCTACAACATTATCTTGTTGCAAGTTTCCCATACCTACTCTTAAACAGCCATTTTACAGTTTGTCCTTTACATTTTCAAACTGTTCTTTTTATTTTTTAATCTTGTTCAGGATGCTTTGGGGTGAAAGAGAACCAATTTCTCAATCTCAGCCATTTTTGAGCCATCATTAATTTCTTTCCCATCCTCATTTACTAATAGACCTACTTTCTCCCTACTGTTACTTTTTGCTCTGATCTGTTTGCAAAAGCCTTTCTTATTCTGCCTTAGCCCATTGATTTCATTCTGTTTCTCATCTGCCAAGCCCTCAGATGGCATGTTTTATCAGCTAGGAATTCATCTCATTTCTTTCTATTATGCAACATTTTCTCAGCTGCCCCACTGAAACTGAAACATAACAGGTCTCCTGCACTCACTTTTATCATCTGAGGCTCTCATTCAGCAAGGTAATGCCACCAGGTTCACCTGAATTGTCTCTCTGAGGTCAGGCACTGAAAGTTAGAAGGATAGTCTCAAGGCTCTTGTTCATCAGTGGGAGGTAAAAGCTCCCTTGCTGCCATTCTGTGAAAAAAATATATATATACACTGTGGGGATATATATTGATATGTATTATATATTGATATATATGTTGAGGATAGAGGAAAACGCTCTGAATAGAGTTTCCTCTGTATTCCTAATCAAGAGATAGTGTGTCTGTCACCCACTTGCCTCCCCCCACCACTTACAGAAGAAGTAAAGATCCTGCCCAGAAGCCCTGTTGATCCTTTAGCATCACCCATCCCAGAGGAATGGAATAAACCACACAGGACTGGCACAAGGGCTACTAGCAGATGTCAGCTCCAACCTTCTGGCATTTCTCCTTGTGACTGCTGCTCCCAAAACCCAACAAATGCTCCATGGCTCAAACGGGGCACCCTCTCAAGAGGTGCTAATCCACAAGATGCTCTCCGTGGGTGGTAGGGAGAGATTGAGAGGATGCATATGTCTTAAGCAGTCAATGGTATTGAAAAATAGCCCTGCAGGAGGATTAATTATGTCATCTGAAGCAAAGAAAATTGAGAAAAAGTGTTTGAAAATATGTGCCACTCTCCTGTCTTCGTCACTGCCTCACTTTCTCATTTGGAAACTCTCAGATGCCTCTCCCTCTCTGGATGTTTTGATAAGGCCTTTTCTTGTTTCTTTGCTGCCTCAAGCAAGTGTGATTTGATTTTACTTCTCTTTTCTCCCCTCCCTGGTTTGAGGTGTGCACTGCTGGCTATCTGTTAAATTCCATCTCTCTTGCTTGTTCATTTTCTATACAATTCTTTTACACACCCTCCCTTCAGCCAAATGGATTTTTTTAATCTACCTTGTATTCTAAGTTGTCTTGATATTGTTAGCCTTTGGGCTTACGAGACTGTGTTTTTAATACTTTCCCATCCTCCCTGTGCCCCATCCCCAGCTCAGACTAGAGGACAGCTTTGCATTCATTTCTATCAACTCCATAATTGGTTTGCAGAAAGTTCCAGCATCCTTATTAGAGCTGTGTCAGAACCAATACCATGGGCCTGATTCCCCAGCAATAGAAAGTGAAGAACTACCAGGGCAATGAGAACCATTTATCACCTGCAAGGGCAGACTGAAGTCACTACAGCCAGAAAAAACTCTTTGAAATTATGGGACTGGACTCATGTTTATGGCAAACTGAAAGTTCAGAAAGCAGAAATTCCTCCAGATCTGGCCAACATTAGATTGGGATCTGAATTTGGATATAGCAATAGCTCCTGATGCTCTCGCACTCCTGAAAAGTGGACTCTTGAGTTACACAGGCATTGTTTGCATTGTTTTCCACTGAAACTTTCATCCCACCAAAGACACTGCTCCTCCCCAATCCTTCTTACAACCAACTGACCACCAGCTGAGAAGCCCATCATTCACAGTATTATTTTCTTAATTTCTTCCCAAAAAAGAAAATAATAATAATAAAAATTAAAAAAAAATAAATTAAAAAATCTGGACACTCAGAGTATGAGCATCTCTGATATTTCTTTGCTAGCAGTAGGGTTTTTTTCCCCGATATATTTTTCAGTAATAATAATAAAAAAGTCCTCATGCTTAGATTTTAAAATACCTGAAAGCTTTTCCATTATTTTCTACTTTGATCTGGCTTTACAGTTTTGAACTTTTTTTTTTTTTATTGTGTGTGACCACTTCATAAAACATCTCCATTTTTATTTTTGCCACACTTCAGTACTGAAAGTTTATTGGTTTTTTGCAGGTGCAATTGTTATATTCATGTCACAGTGGCCTGTTTCTTTGCCTCATTTAACTCCAACATACTCTGGTTGGGGTAAAGCAGAGTATGAAAAGTCATTTTCCCAAAAATAACACTTTAGTTTCTCAATAGATCCAAACCAACTTCATTGTGGAGATATATACAAAGACATTTACTTTGAGCATCGACTGTGGAAATACGTGTTGGAATCTGCCAGGGCAGCTCAGTGCCTTTCATTTTGATGCTTTCACACAGATATAAGGAGCGGTCAGCTTCTTCCTCCACGGCTAGTTTTGGCTCTCAGGGTGCTAATGGAAATAAAAGCTCTATGTGCCTTGCTATAGGTGAGCCAATCTCACTTGGTGATGCTTGGAGAGAAGTCATTTAGATCTCATCATTTTTATTCTTTCATTTTTTCCCTTTCTTTTTTTTCCAGAAAGACTACAGCAACAGGAAAAGAAGACAAGACTGTGTTGCCATACCTTCAAAGTCATCTAACATTTTGACTCACTGCTTTGTTTCTGTTTGGAACCTTCTTGGTACAGAGACCATTCTGAACCAAAGTCTGTAGCAATGCTTGGATCTTTAATCCCTCAATAATTCAAAATCCAAGTTCTCTGGACAGAAGAATTAACCCCACAACTATTACAAAAGGTCAGGTTAAAATTTAAAGTGTCTACACGCCAAGATAATTGCAGAATGTCAAAGAATTTTCAAAACATTTCCTCATGAATCCTCAGAGCATGCAGTAAATCTTACCAGCAGCATTTGAACCATCCAATCATGATAAAAGCAGCAGTGACTTGACCAGCTCACACAGAGGGTAGAAAGGGGTAGAAGCATTCCACTTCCTACACAGTCCCACAGACTTAAGCTGCGCCAAGGGAAATATAGATTGGATATTAGGAAAAAGTTTTTTATGGAAAAAGTGACAAAGTACTAGAATGGTCTGCCCAAGGGAGGTGTTGGAGTCACCGTCCCTGGATGTGTTTAAAAAAAGATTGGATGTGGCACTCGGTGCCATGGTTTAGCTGAGGTGTTAGGGCATGGGTTGGACTCAATGACCTTAAAGGTCTCTTCCAACCTAGTGATTCGGTGTGTGTGTGATCAGTCTGCAGAAGAAGGGATAAGCTGGGCTGCTTATCCTATCCTGGTTGTTTCAAAAGGTTGGGGGAGCCCCAACTCACTGTTTCAGAGGATGACAAAGTTTTTTGCCCTATAACTGCTGGAGTCACACTGACCCTCTGTTCATCATGCTGTAACTATGAGATCATGCTTACAGGATCACTTAAAAAGGAAACATGTTTCTAATGAATATCTCATTTAAAAAGAGAAAAAACATAAAGCTTTCTTTTTTATGGCCTAACTTTTTATCTTAAAATATAGTGGGCCTGATTCACATGGGAATGTCAGGTCAGAAGTTCTACACAAAGGAAAAAAAATTGTTTCAGAAAAAATTCTGAATTACCTTTTTGATCCATCATTATACAACCTCATTTTCTTCTGCCCTAGTTTTTTTCTTCCCTCTGCTGTTGATCGTATCTTCCTTTATTGATATTCCAGTCACATGCATTATCCTACCCGCTTTCTGTAATGCCAACTAAATCATCATTGTTTTCATGCATGAGATCTTCCTGCTTAGTCATTTCCCATATTTCTTGTGTTGAGACGTTGAGGAAAGACTTTTGTCCATTTTCTCTCACACCCTTTAACCTCACTTTCTCTTTTTGGTTGCATTCCCACTTTCTTAGTCCTAATCAAACGCAGAGACACAGTCAGCCCATACCCCCTGCTCACCTTTGGGTTCTTCTTCAATTGCAATTACTCTGCTCTCTGCCTGGCTGCTGCTTAGTTCAGTCGCTGTGGACAACACGGTCCAGTCTTCCCTGTTGAGAAATCCCCAGTGACCTCCTGCTCCCTCCCAATTCTCCTTGTAGATGGCTCCCCAACATCTCTTCTGTCAGCCAGCCCAGTGTTCTCAGCAGGGGTGGCAATGGAACCCACATCCTCTCCCCTTCTCTGGCAACACCACCTCTCAGGAACAGAAAGCAGAATGCAGCCCTACAAGTGTTACTCTACAAGTAGAATAACAGAATCATTTAGGCTTTGGAAAAGACTTTTAAAATCATTGAGTCCAAGAACAAGAACCTTCATGCTCTCTGCTCTTAGCCAACTTCCTCACCAAATCCTTTTCCCACCTGGCACCAAACTGTGCCTCTAGTTCTCTCATTTACTTTGCTTTTCTATGTGGCCTCTCTCCACAAGGCTTGGTTTTAAAGTCTTGGTTAGAACAACCAAGACTTTAAATTCTCCATTTTCCTGTTCCCTGTTGAGTCAGTAAAGAAACTCAGAGGAGACTGGAGATGGCCTAAAAAGATAAACCTTGACACCAAACCCTCCAGAGACTCCCCCAACTCTTTCCCCAACCCTTTCCCCAATCACACTAGAAGAACATTCCTGATCCAAGGATGCTCCTTGCTTGGCACTTTGCCCAGTTTTGACTGTTGCCCTCCAAAAATGTGATTATCCTCCCCACCATGAATACGACCTACTGCTACACAGCCACTGCCATTTCTTGTGATTCCCCTGTGACAATTTCAGGCCCTGCCTTGCAGTTACCCTCCTTTTTCCTCTGCTTCCATCTACCCATCAGCTCCTCCACCCACAGTAAAAGGAATTGCATCTCCATGAAACTGGCAATTGGAATTTTTAATAGTACTAAAATAATTTAGTCCATACTACAGGTAATTTTATTAACAGTCAATATTTTCTACCCTAAATGACAGATTTATTACAGCACATTATTTTTATTATTGAGTGTAATCATATCCCCATGCTACTGAAATCCCCTGGGCATCCACAGTGCTCTAGCAGTAATAAATAACCAGTGCACACAGAGAAACTTTGCTAAGGTGAATTTAAGGTTGCAGGCACACAGCAGTGTGTTTGAGTGCATATTGCTTCTCAAGAACATTGGAGTTTACAAGCTGTTTGCAGGCAACAGCCTAAGCAATTCTCATTGCTCACGTTTTTGGTCCAATGTCCCACACAACCCAGACTCATGGGGTTCTTCTCCAGCTATTGTCCTTCAGACATACTTTACTTTTACTCTTTCCCTGTGTTACCTCGTAGCAGCTTGCATGAGTTAGGCCTGGCTGACAGTGATGTTAGCCTACGAACATGAGTTAGCCAGTTGTCCAGATGAGCAGATTGGTGGCACCAGCAAGTGACAATAGACAGGTGTACATTTAGGGAATTTGTGTGGACAAATCAAGCATTGGTTAATTTCTACCAAAACTTACATCTGCCATCACCTGGAGGCACCCATGAACATAGCCCAGGGGGCCTCACCACTCAGCAGTGGGAATATCAGGGCACAGCTGGAGCTGCTACGCTGACCCATCCACATTCTCTCCTCTGACCCATCTCGT
The DNA here is from genome assembly GCA_016584745.2 of Phylloscopus trochilus trochilus. Taxonomy (NCBI): domain Eukaryota; kingdom Metazoa; phylum Chordata; class Aves; order Passeriformes; family Phylloscopidae; genus Phylloscopus; species Phylloscopus trochilus. Next base: position 28,350,725 of record WQNJ02000012.1, read on the forward strand.
CATCTCTCCCACTGAGCAGAGAAGTTGTGTAACTCATAAAAATGCACATATCTGCGATTAAAATGTTCTGGTATCTAAGTCCATTTAGTCTCTAAAATATCTCTTGGTCCTAAATGGCAGCAGCCCCCTCTCCCTGCACATACACCTATGCAGCATCCCCATGGTTACCTGACCAAAGCCAGGACAAGAGGCAGCTCATGCTGTGTTTGCTCTCAGCTATGCACGTGCTCATCAGCCAGCTGACAGGCCACACTGGGCAAGTTACACTCCAGCTCTCACCATCGTCTTTCCTCCCAGTGAGGGCACTCATTTAAGTCTGTTTCCCTAGCCCAGCCACTAATTTCCTTGGTATTTATAGGAACCATTTTTTTATTATTATTTTTTTTAATCACCTATCCTGTTAGGAAATGTGGCTGAAAGCAGCCAGCTGATACCAGAGAAGATCAGAACTGACAGGTTGACATGCAGGCAGACAGAATGATTGCCTGTCTCACGCTTGCTTATGAATCCAGGATATAGTGAACAACTGGAAATGTAAAAATTTTGATTCAGATGAACCACTCAAACTCAAACTGCATTCCTACGGAATACCATTTCACTATTTCCCCTTCATTGAAGATTTTTAAAACGATTCACCAGAGGGCACAGAACTATTTGTTATCTACTCCAAATAACAACCATTCTGCTTTGTTACCACATTAACCTTTGGTCTTTTCCAGGTAAAAACTTGAATCTCGCAATCAGGGAAGATGAGGTTTATCCATGGAGGCAGGTGAGTGCAGCATGCAGGAGCACTCAGAGAGCAGAGCATGAAGTGCAATTGTCGAACTTAACCCTGTAGGCTGCTAAATAGCTGCCAGAGCAGCTGCATGACCTCAGCATCTGGCAAGGTCACAGCCTATGCTGCACAGGGAAAGATTGCCTTCAGCATGCCGCTTGTGTAAATGAGGGTTTGTGAGCTGTGCACGACTGCAAATGAAGCAGCAAAGCTCCTTCCTAACACTTGGAATACTCTGATTCTTTGTAGTCACATGGACTAAAACCACGTTCAGTCGTATTTGCCTTGTGCCACTTCACATGGTGGAAAAGAGACAGGGAACCTAAATGTTTTTGCTGAGACACTCAGTCTTGTCTCTTCATTTTCCTAGCTCACTATTTGTACTGCTTTTTAAAACATTTGCATGTTACATGCTCAAATCACCCAGAGCCTGCTAAGGGAGCTGGGCTAGAGATGACTTGTCTAGTAGTGTGAAGAAAACTATTTTCCTGCCTTCAGCCTAGTAAAAGTCAAAGCCCTGATGTTCCAATGAGCAAAAATTCCAAGGGAGAGGGTAAAAGAGATTGTTTAACAGAAAACAAAGAAAAAAACCAACAAACAAAAAACAAACAAACAAAAAACATTTCCTTTTAAGCCAAGCCTGGAGTAAACACAACACTTGTGTCAAGTGCTCTACATCTGGGGTTCATGGACACTATTCTTCCTACTGGGCCATACTTCCTGGCTGGCCTATCTCTGCATGATAGCTTGTGAGAGCACTCCTATCACCCTGCTTCCACTGCAGGACACATCATGCTCTTCCAACATGCAAGGCATTATGAACTAACATGGAAATAACCCAAATCCAACCTCTTTCCCTTTGTAAATAAGAACAGATACATTCTGGAACCCTGATTCTCCATGTGTTATTAGCCCCCCCCCATGATGTTATGAGGGGGAATAATGCATTTTAAAACTTATTTGTTAATAGACATTGGTTGGAATTTTTCAAATATTTAATATTTTACAATATCTACTATGAGTTAAGCACTCCGTTAGTGGGATTTGGAAGTCTAAGCAAATAGGGTCCTTTAAAGAGCTAAAGCATAAAGAGCTTTAAGATCCTTGAATGAAAGAATCCATAAGTAGTACAAAGAATCATTGGCTACACAGGCAGAAATTGTCATTATCATCTTATTTTGTGATAGCAAAACCCTGTATAACAATTCAACACATTAGGCATTAACAGAGAGATAAAATACTCCCTTAAATAGGAAACCTCCTTTAGTACAACTCTGAAAACTGCTGAGTTGATGGATAAAGTCCTATCTTCTTAATGCTTTCTATATTGGATCTTTGGCCCGCTGGTGTATTATTCCTCAGAATGGAATCAGAAAAAAGGTTCCTCAGTAATGGGTGCTCAGCTTTGTACAATGTTGGTGCTCAAAAGTACTGCACAATGCAGCCCATATTGAAGGGGTTGGGTTTGGCTTTGGAGCTGTCTAGGGCAGACATCTCCCTCTCAGCCCTCTGGTATCTCCTGCAAGCTTAGCACAGTCCATGAAGCCAACAAGGAGGTGGGAGGAAAAGAAAGAAGTGTTACAAGGCAGAAAGCAAGAGGAGGACATTTGAATTTCATAAGACAGGTTAACCCCGCAGGGCTGAGAGAAGCAAAAACAACTTATTCTGAATAAACATGATATGGAAATTGCAGAGATAGAATTGAGCATGAATTTATCTAGGAAGCTACAGCACAAGTTGGTGCAAGATGCCATCAGGAAAACCTTGTGAGAACTGGAAGGCAAGAGAAGTGATCGTGTCAGCCACATCCGTCCAAACCCCAGACTCCTTGTTCCCACAAGCCACAGTTTTGGTAGGAGAAATGATGGGCTAGTGATGCCCACCCTCCAGAGGCAGCTCCCACTACAGCCCCTCTGCTCAGTCACCAGCCTGAAACGTGCCCCCAGGGAGCACATTCCAGGCTCTGTGTTTGACATCTCCTGGACCATGGCCAGGCATTGCCAATGGGAATGCTAGCTCACACATTCTGAAACTGTGGTGGGGGAACGTTAACAGCTGAGCAGCAGGCACTGCTGTGGGCTAGGGTGTCTTGGGTTATGGAACCAAAAATGTGTATTCTAGTTCATTTGTTGAAAGCAGTTGGGGAGATGTTTTTCTTTCTCTCTTGTAACTCTGGGGGGAGGGGGGCAGATGCCTTCTGATAATGGGCCAGCTGTTAAAACCAGGTGGGGCAGTGTTTCTTATCTCTTTCACCACCCATCCTCCCTCCAGGGGGATATTTTCTGCTACTGGGCCATTAAGGCTCACTAAGGACATGACATATTTCATCATCCCACTGTGAGATGCTCCATCCAGCATGGGGGGAGCCAACCATTCCTACCTGGATAAAAACTGAGACGTAAGAACACAAGGTATCTGGTTCCACCGGATTCCCAGAGGAAGACTGGACCCTTCTCACCATCACTGGACCCTTTTCTACAGGATCATCTCTATTCCAACAGAACCACATCTGCTACTCCAGGAGGATTTACTTTGGGACTGCTTCCAACACCCTGACCAACAGGGTGTCAGGTTGTAGCTCTGACTCTCTCAGGGTTTCTAGGATTGTTGCTTGCTTGCTTGTTTATTTGTTTTACTACTACATTTGTATTGTTAATATTCATAGTAAAGAACTGTTATTCCTATTCCCAAATTTTTGCCTGAAAGCCCTTAATTGCAAAATTATAATTTGGAGGGGGTGAGGGGTTTACATTCTCCATTCTAAGGGAAACTCCAGCTTTCCCTGGTGGATACTTGTCTTTCCAAACCAAGATACAGGGCTTGACTCTTCACCAGCCTTCATTCACTGGTTAGCAGGGGTGCAGCAAGTCACCAAGCCTAGGGACCTCAGTTCCTGTCAAGGACAGGAAAGGTGGTAAGGAATAACACACATACAACATGAAAGCAGACATGCTCTATGATGAAGCTTCATGCCCTTGTCCCAGGCTGTCCTTAATATGACTGATGGTCCCAGGCAAAACAGAGTCAATTTGCACCCATTCTGAGTGTGCAAATGTACTTGATAGACGAGCTCCAAAGAGACTAGCTGATGTGATTTAAGATGTTACCTCTCCCCAGCTGTCTACCCTGCTCCTCTGCCAGAAGTTACTTCCCCAACAGCAGGGAAAGTAGAAAAAAAAAACGTGTCTGCACCTTGAATGCTCTAGCTAAGGCTGGTGTATTAGCATAAACTGCCAATGAAGGGTGGGTTTGTGCTAATACATCAGATGAGAGCTGCAGCCACTGGAGCACAGGCACATGTCTCATTCTGCCAACTCTCCAGTCATTTCCAACAAGGGAGCAGAAAGGACATCTGAGGGTATTAAACTCATGTCTGCTGGGTACAGCTAGTACACACACACACACACACACATATATATGAATATGTGCCCAGTACTCTGATGAACACACTGTGTTCCAGTCCATTTTCCCAAAGCCTGGTGATCTGCAGGCTCAATAATGCACAGCCTGGACCATGACTATCAAGCAAGACAAGCAATCAGCACTGAGGAGTGCACTTAGTAGGGCACAGCTACAAGCCTGCAAAGGGCAGGGAGGGAAGGGCGACTTCAGCTCCCTCCTCCTCCTAAACCACCTGGGAGAGTGCCAGCTCATACCTTGGCTCAGCATCATCAAGAAGGTTGACAAGTCACCACCCAACAAAAACTTCTTTAGATAGAATTATGGAACCGCAGGCTAACAAGTTACTGGAAGAATTCCACGGGTATGAAAATAGGCAGAAAAATTTGGTCAGCTCATTCTAACATCCATTTCTGCTATCAGTGTCAGTGATGCAGGTTTATGCTAAACATTTCTTTATCTCATACAGCATAGGACTTGCTTTTTACATGAAAATCATTTGTGCTTTGGAAAATCCTGTAATGTGATGATTTGCTTAGCTTTCTGTTGTATGCTATCAATTTATTGTTTGTTTTTCACTTGTATCTCTTGCTTATGATCTCTCTGTATGCTGAAAATCCAGTACAAATATTTAGTAAACAATAAGAAGCTTATTGCTGCTTTCAAGCAGAAAATTTGCCTTTGCCTCACAGAACATCTATTTTGGCTTGTATTTAATTTTTTAAACAATGCATGAATATATATCTACAGATCAGATCTTTCCTTGCTTGGACTCTACAGTGGTGGGTACTTTATAAAAGTCAATATAGATGGAATCAGCTGTAATTCCTTTGCGGCAAACTCATCTTTGATCAGAAGATATAGCAATTGTTCTTTTTCACATGTGACAGGCACAAACCTCCCTTTTCAGTACATTATTTTGAAAGCTTAATTTTTGTTGTGGGTTTTGTTTTTTTTTTTAAGCTAAAGAACCCCTGGGAAATCTTCTGTTTTGACATTCTAGAACACTTGAAGCAGCCCTGAACCAGAGACCACAAAGAGATCCATGACATGGCTAAGGTCACTAGCATATTCCCTCTAAACTGTTGTTCTAGGCATGGACTTAATGAGTAAAGTACAGGATGGAGTCCTGGAGCTCTCACTTCTCAGAGTGAATTTATCCCAGCCAGAGTTCATGCAGGTAATTTACTCACCTCCTGACTTTTCCTTACAATTTCAGATAAAGCCCAAATGCTTTCGAACTGCCACATTGACACATTTCTCTTTGTGAAATCTCAGGCTAGTATTTTTTTTTTCCCCACAGTAATCTGATTTTGAGTGCCCAGCTAGATACCAGAGGCTACAATGACTTCACTGATTATGGTCTCTAAATTCAGGAGGCTGATGTGAATCTCAGACTGTCTAGGATACACAGCTGTCAGACTCAGGATCCATCTACAGCCAAGCGAAAGGAAAAGTTATCCTAGAAGAAAAAAATTAGAGCACTGAGGCATATGACACTTCCACAGACAGACTTTGGTAGCCTCAGAAAAGACTTTGTCCATTTGTTGATCCACCACCCATCACCCTTTTTAAAAGTAGTTCCCATAACATCAGGCACATTTCTTCCTTTTAAGGATCTTAACAGTTGGCCTGAATGGAGCTGTCATGTACCTTGGCCAGTGCAGCCAGAAACTAAAATATGTAAAAAAAGCAGGAGCATTGGTTGAAAGTGGTGATGCTTGTTGTAGCTCTGGAGCAGTTATGAAGGCCTTGACAGATGAAATGAAGAAGCCTCAATGGGCAGAGAATAGCTGCTTCCTGCCTCTCATTGTAACCATTGTAACCAATTTAATCCTTTTTTGCTTAGGTGATCACTGAAGGATGGGATACCCTCCCTAACTGAGCCTTTTCTGGGAAGAATTCCGATGTTCCTGTGTTTAACTTGGATATGTGAGAAATCTGTGGTTACATGAAGCAAACTGGGGGCGTTTTGAATGACAGAAGCACCCTGGCATCACCAGTTTGGATTAGAAGCAGAGGATTTTGAGGCCACCCTGGGGGTTTTCAGGCAGAACAACTGTGAAGCTACAGCTATAAATTTAATCACTGTATATTGATGTGGTGATGTTGCGTGTATTGATGTATTTTATTGCTAAGCAGTGCATTCTCCCCATGTTTTTTCCCCCTTGAGCAGATTAACTGTATATTCCAAAATACTGTCCAAGAGAACATGAGTGGCATACTATTTTCACTTTGCTTGCCTCCCACATAAAAGAACAGCTGTGAATGTCAGCTGAGGCAGATTTCTCCAGCACAATGGCCTATCATTTTTTGTAAAAATAAATAAGTGGCAATCATTCATTTTTTTTTCATGGATATAAACACTTTGGGTCAAACTCAAAGTGACTGAAATGATATTGCATTTTACCTCTGGTTGATAAGTAGTTGTAATTTACAGGCCAATAGAACTGGGTAGATAGAAAAGCAACTACCAAGTAGAATTAAGATAAAGAACCTCCCACTCTCACTTTGTCTTACACCTTTCACTGAGCTGCCTTTGCTCCTGCATCATTTATTCCCTGACTGTACGTTCCTGTAAGTTACACTAGGTTGCTGCCAAGTAACACAGAGCATCATTTATACCACCTCTGAGCACTGCCCAGATGCAGAGCTAGCTGCTGGAGTCATTGGTTCGGCCCCAAACACACAATCATCAAAGCAACTTCTGCAGTGAGAGCGGGCACAAGATTAAGTCTTTACACAAAGCTGCAGAAATTGAAAGCACAATTGCTGGGTAAAGTGCCACCCACACACAGCCCTCCCTCAGTGACAAAGGCTGACTGTCATAAGAAAGGCTCTAGATATCTAATGGTATCTCTTACCCTTATTCTCTGCAAAGGCATTTTAGGCCCCCCCCAGCTATCTCCAGCTGACATGGCACTTCAGCTTGGTGCAGTGTTGTGCCGTTGGTACAACTGGAGACCCCAGAGCAATAAAGCCTGCATCAATGGGATGCACTGTTTTCCAGTCCAGGGAAAACTTGGTTAGTACCCAGCCAAGCATCTCTGCAATGCCCTTCTGCACATCACAGAGGAGCCCTGAAGGATAAGGCCATAGCAGGTTTGAATAGCGAGAACTTTCCACAAATGCATGGTGCATTCCAGTTGTTGGATCTTTTCCCTCCTCACAATCAGCATGTAAGAGTTATTTGGGGCAAGTAATTTCCCATTTTTATCCCTCTGCTGTCCCCATAGCACGGCAGTACTGTAGAACCTCATGCAGCACTTTTGGGACATGTCAGTGCCAGCCAGGATTGGAGTCATGCATGTAATTGCCACATTGCAATTGATATTGATTATATGCATCCTTCAGAATCAATACCGCCTTTTTCCACTGAAAATTAGCATTCTTCTGAATATGACAAACAATGGAAAAAGCTCCCAGGTGTGCATGCATATCTCCAAAAACCCAGCTTGGCACTGGCAGTAGTATGTTAGCATATGTAAGACACATTTCAGTTTATGTTCTGAAAGGATAGCACTAAACCTCTTGGGTAATACTGCTGCAATGGTTTCCCCATCCCTTCTATTGGAGGTTGGGAAGACTGTAATTTGTGAAAAGCCCATTAAAAATACAGATCTCCCCATTCACAGCAGTGCAGGGTATTAATAACTTTCTCACTGAAAGCCTGGAGACCATGTATATTCTTACTCACTATATCCTTCACCTTAACAGACCTCAGTCTAGGGACAAATCTTCATGACTTACAACACACAGGTGGCAGAACAACATTAAGGGAAATATCCAGAGTATGTCTAATACTTCCCATTTTTCAGAAGAGTGGTTATCAAACTGCGGTCTGCAAACCCATAGGGCCTTGCTCTATTTCTGTATTTGATGTGCACTGTAAGGATCTAGACATGGGAATTTCCTAAAGGTGCTGGACATCTTTCAAAACTATAAGGGATCAGCAAATTAAGAGGTGGGAAAAATATGTACATAAAAAGCCTTGAGGTCAAGTGCATCCATGATGAGGAAAAGTTGGGTGTCTGAACACTCTCCCTCCATGTGACACCAGGCACCCCCATACACAAGGTATTGCTATCAGCAAGGGCTAAGACCCCATCAGCCTCCTCCTTTCCCTTTCCTCCTGTAAATCCACAACTGATTAAAAACATTAATTAACTGTCAAACCCTCCTCTGCTCTCCATCAATTAAATCTGGTTTATGTCCATTTTATCTATCCATCCAGATGCTTTAATTAGTCTCCATGATTGCAATTCATCAGCACTTCCACAGAGTAAAGCACATCAGCAGTCTTCTCTCTCTCTCTCTCTGCAAAATTTACCCAACACCTCACCTAATGGGGCTCTGAGCCCAACTTATATTTTGAGCTCAACTACAATGGAAATAACAGTAATAATTAGTACAAAGGGAGCTTTCTTTCCATTCCCAGCTAAAAAGTTAATATTGTGTCTTCATAATGCACAATCTAATTATTTAGTAGTGTTTCCTGATTCCCTAAAGTAGTGATATGCACATTATGTTCTGTTTGTAAATTTTTAGTGGGTTTATAAATACAGCATGGCCTTACTGTGCAACCTCACAATCTCTCTGAACCCAAAAAAAAAAGAGGTTTAAGATTAATAATAAATGATAAAACTTAGGAAAAAAAATGAATCGGGCTTCATTAAATGATAAAATCCATCAGGAGCCAGGGGCAAGGACAGGGGCAGGGACTCAGTTAATTTGTGAGAGTAACGTAATTTTGAATTGTTGAAAAGATGTAACAGTGGAAATACGTAATGCAGTTTAATCTCGGAGGTCACTCCAAGGAGAAAAGGCCAAGTAACTATCTGACCTTGTCCAAAAGAAGGAGAATATATTCTGTTGCCTTGGCAAAATCCAAATACTTACGTGATCTTGAGCTGTAATGACTAACAAATCAACGAGTTCAATTTGCCAAGCTGTGATCATTTCCACTGCAAGAGAAGACCTCCATGCAGGCCTTCCAGCTGTACAGAAATGTGGGCAGCCAGTCCAGGAAAATGCTTGCCACTCTCTCCCTTATTTTGTGCTCTGCAGCCATATCACAACTTCAAGTCTTAAGATTAATTCTATAGCACTAAGACATTTTTACCATAAAAACTCTGCTGGTAACCTCACCTCTACTCCGTGTCTCCCCAGTGATGCCTTAGAGCAGCTTTAATCTGCTCATTAGCATTATGCTGTCAGAATGGGACACTGGGCCATTAAATGTTAGTATGTGTAGCCCTGGTTCATGCCTGTGATGCTTTGGTTTCTCTGAAACTCTTTTCCAGAGAGTTTTCTGTCAACAAGAGACACGTTTTCCTAACTGTACCCTATGTTTACATTCCTTTCCCTAGGAGGGGCTTCTTCTTGATGTCCCTCTGACTTGACCGATGTGATTGAAGAAGTTTGTCTTTCTTCCACCCCTTGGGTGGTTCTTTGTAGAATAGCATAAAAGGGAAGAAATTCCCAGAAATAAACGGAGTCATTGTCAGCCTTCTGAGTCGGAGTCTGTGTTGTTGTGATCTTTAACAGCATCAAGTATGGGCTCCCTTCCCTACACAGGGGAAATTTGAATTTCAGACAGTATCAGTGGTGAGGGGACTTTACCTTCCTCTACCACCACACGCAAGCAAGCACAAGCAAGTTCAAGACATGAGGACACACTAGAAAATATCTGTTGGAAAGACACCCAAACTCCAGGGAATGATCCCAGAGGAAGATGAATTAAACAAATCTCCTCAGTAAACTTCCATGGCCAATGTACCGCCACTGTAAAAAGCTGCCTCATTTCCAGTATAATGGTTTCTACATTTCAATATGCAGCTTTTAACATTTATTAGGACTTTGTCCCTTAAATTAGAGGGTATCAAAATTAGAGACAGTAGAATGACATTAAAAAGTAAGAATAGGCATTGTATTAAAGAAAAACTTAAAATATCCTCATTTTGAGCTGGTAAATATGATATTGGAATGCTAAATCCTTTCCTTTTGTAACATGTTTAGTATTCCTTTTCTCAAGGGAGCAGGAGCTTTATATTCCTTAGCTGAAATCTTAAAAACAGCATAGTCTTCTATCAGAAAAGGTGATCTGACAGAATTGAGCTGTGCAGTGTCTGCATGAATATACTGTCTGTATAAAGAGTCACTCCATGTTATCTAAACATGTTTTATTGTAAATACATATTTCACAAAGTATTTCAGATACCTTTAAAATATTTATGTTGCAATTAAACTAAAAATACTGAATGTGTGTTTCACAAATTAAGCCAGTAACCCAACTGGGGCTTTCATCCAAGTTTGACAATGTAAAATTTTGAAATGTCAAAACCGCCTTCAGGACAAAATTTCCATTTCTGTTGCCATCTGTCATGATGTCCCTCAAAAGCTGCAGACCATACTCTGATCTCTCCAGGCCAGGAGTTCTCAATTGCTGCTTCCTCCCCGCTGTTTCCACTTTCACATGGGAATGGAGAACTCACTCAAGACTACTACACATCCAAGACTTATTTAGCAGGCAGAGGGAAAAAAACCCCAAAAAACAACAAAACACCAAAAAACTGTGTTCAGCTGGATTGTTCAGCCCACACATCTTAACATGGGCTCAGCCAGGAAGTAAAAAGTTACTAAGAGCAACATCTCATTTATTGTTGCAATTGTCATCTCTGATGTCCTGGCACAGACACATGAACAATCACAGTCCAGCTATCAGGTTTGCCAAAGGTAGTTGTGCCAACAAAGAGGGATCTTCTGGTGATGAGCAGCTGAGATCACTGACCTTCAGCCAAGACTGGCTGCTGCTTTGATCTAACTCTGCTCTTGAAGGTGAAGTCTAGGCTGACAGTCTAGAGCCTATTAAAAAATGCAGAAAAATTCAGGTTGTTCTCGATGTGCATTGAGCTCTTTATACAAAGAAAGGCTTCCCAACACTGGAAGAGTTGCCCTTGAAAACCCACCAAATAGTAATTACATCAAAATGTACCTAAGTAAAATTGCCTAACAAACATCTATCACATCTGAATACAACCCAGATATCTTCCTGACAGAATTTTCACATTCCGATTTTGGCCCCTTAGAGGGGCCACAAGATATATTTACAGTTTCCATAAAAATAAAGAAGATACACTGTTATGTTAATTCACCATTCAGGGGTCCTCAATCTTGGGGAATTTTGTAGGGATTTGCAAACTAAAAGAGATTGAAAACCACTGTTGCCTATCAACTCCCCAAGAATCTATATGATGCTCATACTAAATACCTTCATATATTACTTGCATACTCTGCAGATGTTTGCATGCTGTGATCATGTAGAATAACAATGCCTTGAACTGTAAAACACTGGTCTTATTTATATACAATGCCATACTTGATATTTTATGTTTATCTCTTCTCATAAGCCACCATCATACATTGCATTGGTGGGAAACTATCAAAACAGCTCTGAAAACAGCAAACACTCAATCACAGGTCATTTTTTCTGCCCATTCACTTTCACATTTATCTGGGGAGGGAATCTCAGCTTTGGTTGTGTCAGAACAAATTTCCTCACTGACTTGAGTGATCCCAGAATTTCAGTCAGTGTGCTATAGTATTTTTACTGCATCCTGGGCAAAGTAACTCCTAGCCTTTCCATTTGGAAACTATTTAATAGCTCAATGAGTTCATCACAGGGGTTTCCTCATTTGTATTTCTTCCCATCACTGCTAGCTCTTCCCAACACACATTAACTAATCCCTTCTCCACTTGGTGTTTACACACTTTAAATATTCATAGAGGGCTCCATTTTCCCACATTCCCATCACTGCCAGGTGCATTAACTTTCATTTTTGCCTAGTTGACTCTTCACTTGTTTTCGTACTAAGTCTCTAATCTCTCTAGGTATCTTTGTATTACTACTATTTAATTTCTGTTAAGTACTGACAGTATGCCAGGTGCCTTCAGTTTGCCAGATGCTGCACAGAGTGGAGAGGCACAGTTCTGCTGTGGACCATGCAGCCTAAAAGACAAAGCAAAGATGGGACGAGGTGTCCTCACAGCTCAGAGCATATGGTTAGGCTTAGAACACAGGTACAGCTGTGAAACTACTGAGGGACAAAACCAGGCAGGTCCCTTCTACAGCTCAGGTAAAAAAAAAAAAAGAAAAAAATCTTGGGTTTCCCCAACAGCACTGGATGGAAGTGCTAATATTGTGGAAATTTGGAGGAAAATAGGTGGTATAGGCTGAAAGGATGCATTTAGGAAGCAGGTCGGGATCGAAACAAAAAAGCATTGCAGGCCATTGCAGCCAAACCAGTGTCTGTCTTTGATGAACATCACTCCAGCAAAGGGAGTGCTGGCACGCATGAGGGAAGCACCCCAGATCCCTTCCTCAGGACTGAAGCCATTGAAATAAAAGGTTGGAACCACCAACACCAAACCAAGAGACAGTGAAGGGGTGATCAAGCAGACAGAGAGCCCGAAAACAAATATGGGAAAAAGCAAATACAAGAGCAGTCTCAGGGAATAAATCACAGATGGGACTGGGGAAGCAGACACAGCCCCAAAGCTGCCAACAATGGGGACAGCAGCTTTACTGGCCTGCCCTGCACTCTGGTTGTGGTTTTACTTGTCTTGCTAACATCCATACAAGAGATACGAATTTGCTACTTAATCTGTCTTCTAACTTCTTCTATGGCTAAACTATAGCTGAAGCACACTTTGGAGGACTGGACATAATTTTTCTCACACTGATCCCAATAGATCAATGGTCTACCCTTCTCATTCCTCAAAACTCAAAAAAGCAGATAAAATTATTCAACAAGACTCTTCTTTCAAGGTGATGAACATAAAAAAAAAATGGTTCCTAGCTCTTTAACCACAAGGCAAGAAAGTACACTAAAGAAAACTGGAAATTTCCCTACTGAGAACAGGCTAGAGGCTCTCCCAACCTGCTTTCCACAGTCTGAGGAATAAAGGATAAATGAAGGGAAAGCCAGGGACCAACTGCACTTCCTCTCAATGAGGTCAAATTCTGGCAAGGGCTCCTGAAAGTATCAAAGATTTTATCTGTCACCAGGAAATGGCCTGCATTGTTTCCAACACAGAGACTAACAGAAAAAATACACAATTTTGCTTGTTACAGCAGCTCTCATGGCTGCTCCTTGGGCCACCTAGTCTTGCCCCAAAACAGTGTCAAAAATTTTCTTCAGCTTTAATAATGAGATCTGGCTGGCAGTGCAGCACTACTTTAAGTATCCCTCCCCACATGCACCTTCTCCAAACAAGCAAGCTTCCCAATAATGCTTCAGGCTCCTCAGTTCTCTGCTTAGCAACTAAATCTCAAATCTTGCTCTCCCCATTCCCAATGGGAAAGAGTATTGAGCATAAACCATGATCTTCCATCCTCCTGCTTCACCCTACAAGGGATGAGACAGAGAGAGTGCCAAGCATGTCCCATCAGAGGAGCAAGAAAGACATGAAACACTAAAGTTATATTTATTCAAGCCTTTAAGAAGTTCTTGAGCTTCTAAAAGCCACCTTAAGCCTGCTTCATACATACAGATCCCAAAGTACTAGATCTCAAGAAAATGGAATAATGCATACAGCACTGCACAGGTGAGTAAAAGAAATAGGACTTGAGTCCAAAGCAGAAACATCTCTGACTGTATGAAAGCCAGAACAGCCACTGCTATTCAATTTCTCACAGAAACAGCTCTTTTTGCAAAAGAGCAACACCCTCCTTTCAGACATCCCTATTCTTTCCTTCCCAGAAACCTACAGGCAAGGAGATAAACTGTTAGTAAATAGAGGTTTCACACCAATTAGCTCCATGTTCTGCAAACAGCATCGCAGACTCAGTGTGGTATTTCCAAGGGCTTGTTATTTCAGAGTACTACATATATATTTCCATATAATTGATCTGTTCTGCTTTAAAGAGGCCATCAGGAAGATATGTGGGCAATTTATTCTAGAGGTAAGAGAAAGAGAGGCAAAGGGAGTTAACCTCAGATTAGCTGTGTTTACACAAGAGTGTTTTACACTATGGGCTCCTGGAATGAGACCAGAGCCCATTCCATTCTCTCCTGCCTCTTCAGCACCCGGTTTGTCCCCAGAAGGGAACAGCAGGCACAGCAGTATAAAGTCAGGGGATTCAACTTCACAGCCACAACAGGGCCAAGATAAACCCAGAAAAAACTCTGCCCCATGGCATGGCTGCCACCATCTGGGCACATCCTCTGGTGCTGGATGACTGAAGGGCTAAAGGACGTGATCACCTGGATATGGCCTAGATTAGGTAGCATGGCCTAAATTAGGCACCATATCGCAGCTTGGCACACCTGACCAGCAAGAAAGCTGGCAAATTCTTGTGGTAAATATTCAGAGCACTGTAGTATCACAACACAACAACGTTCATGGCCTCAGAAATCTCTATGCCCTTATGTTCCCATATCATGCCAGGAACAGGAGAGGCGGGCCACAGAACTACAGCTATCATCATTTTTTATCCAAATACAGACTGTAGAAGCAACCAGACCTAGTCTGACCTACTGCAGAGCACAGGTCATAATCTCCACCTACAGTTCCTGCATCAGACTCACAACTTCTCTTCACACCATGCAGCCCATGTAGAAGGCTGACAGGATTGGACTGAAGACTTGAGTGCTGATGAAATTCCCTGCTCCTGACAGATCTCTTCCAAACAGCTCATTACTCTGCTGTGCTTTATTTCCGTTCCCAGTTTGTCTAGCTTCCATCTCCTGTTCTCAGTTCCCTTCACATGTTTGAGTACTAAAGAGCTGTCTTCAATCAGACAAATTCTTTCCCTTTTGGCTTTATTCCACAATCAAGATCCTTAGCTTTGATAAGCTAAATAGATAAAAATGTCAATGCCTTTTCTGCAGATGAGAGTATTCCAATCCCCAAATCTTTCTTGTAGCTGACCCTACCATTTTCAGCTTTTGATCTGTGGACCCCAACACTGAAAAAATACCTGGAATAAGTACACCAGTATGCATCTCCTTAGTCCATTTTGCTGAGGGCTCTGCATCAAGCCACAGTATACCATGTTCAGCTCTGCCAAGCCAGCCAGGAAACATATGCAAGCATCACACCTTGAAACAGAGTGAGAGACTGAAAACCAGATAAGAAATAGATTTATCCAAAGAATGTGGGAATAAATCTGGGATCTTGGAGAGGACCACCCGATTGGTTTGTAGTCATGGTCCAGACAGGATTTTCCATTTGAAGGGTTGTCCAAGAGTTCTCCTAATGTGACCCAGCTGCCTACAGTCAGCAGCATCACTTTACAAGTGGACCACTGTACTGAGAGTACCAAGGCCAACTTTTGCAAACATTGCTATCCATCGACAGAGATGAAACACCTCTCAAAATAAAAAACACTGGGCAAATCTTCTACCTGATTCCTACTCCAAAGTCCCTGAACAATATCCCAAATTCTCATATTCAGCCCATTAACACCCCAAAGTAATTTATCAAATCAGTCTGGCACAAGAGACAGCTCTCCCAGCCAATGCCTGTCCCACAGTCTCTATTTTGTGTGTTAACCCAGTGAAGTCAGGCAGCACATCTTGCTAACACACTGCTCCACAGAACCAGCCTCATCCCACCCTTAGTTACCAGGCAACATCTGTTACCTGTAAGCTTCACAAGTAGTGATTTGTTCATCTCTCCCCCACAGACAGGCATGTTTTGTTATTGTAGCAAGAAAACTTTTGTATTTCTCTTCGGAGGATGGGGAGAAGGTCTGCTACTTTTAGAAAAAAGGAGCAGCTTGATGAACAGACCTTATAGCAAGGTACTGGAAGCACATGAGGGTGACAGGAGAGAAGACAAACCTGTCAGTGAAGGAAGAAGTTGACAGAAGTGATCACTGAGGACAGATCAAGGGGAGAAAATGTAAAAGCCACCCAAACTGGAAACGTAAGCAGGAGTCATGAGATGTGGGCCCTGAGAACAGGAGCTGATTTTGACTCACAGCACAATGAAGAAGCCCTGAAATGGCTTAAGGAGGCAGCTGTACAGTTAAGGGATCTCCAGGTCTCAAAGGTGTCCCGACTTGTACTCAGGGTGAGGTAGCAGAACAGCAAAGTAATACTGCAGGGACTACTAGATTGCTGGTTCTCACACACACTAGTATCCAGAGCTTCTATATTATGCTGGAAAACTTCAAAAGCAAGAAAACTTGGGAAGATATGTCATTTTTTTCCCCCCAATCCTTTTAAAGTTATTCTGCTGTTGCCTCCTGGTGAAAAGTTCTGCGGGAAGCTAAGTCAGATAAAGCAGAAGAAATACATCCATTGGATAGAGGCTATTTAAATATTTGATGGCTAATATATTAAATGTTAATTGAATACTACAATGATTTTCTCCCCTGGACAGCACACAATTAACATTTAATTTGTTATAAAATATTTAAAGTTATGAAATATCCGAGGGCAACTGAAATGTCTCTTCCACCAAATTGTCTTGGGACAATGTGTTGAGGGGACAAGAGGGCAGGGTAGCATTTCAAATTCTTCCAATGATCTGTACAAGAGACAGGAAAAAAGGTTCCAGAGCTGACACAGTTCAAGGACACAGTTAGAGTATATGAAGGGACACACACAGATATCTGATCCTGTCCTCTGCAGATGAAACAAGATCAGGAGTCCTTATGGCTATAAGGAACCCAGATTGCTGTGGTGATTATCCATTCCTCAGAGAAAAATAAATTCTGGGCACTTAGACCAAACATACATTTTCATGTTATTTGTTTCAGAGATGCCAGGGAGGGACTGGACTCCTCTTTGCCCTGCATTCATTCCAAGGCATACTGAGAAGAATAGGATTCAGATGATACAGAGCCACTACTTTGGCTGTGCTCAATGCTTCAATGAACATCAAGGATGGCAATCAGCTTGGGATGTTAAAATTATACCAGTTGTTTAGGACCTGAACACAAACCTATCTCAGTGGCTGTAGCACAGTTGAACATCCAAGCATTTCAGAAACTTACCTTACTCTAATGCTTGGTTTGGCAAGAGAGGTAGGAAAGCTTTGCTAAGACTTCAGTGTTGGGAAGGGATCTTTTGATTAGTTCAAAAACAAGTCCTTCAGCAAGTTTAGGAAAGCTCAGACTCAATAGTCTTGACATTTTTTGTAGCAGAACTCAAAGACTAGGAAAAAATAACATCAAAGTTCTACTCTGTGTCATTTAGGAGACAAAAGAAATTCAAATACAAGCAACCCAAATGTCTTTTGCAGGTACCCTTAATTAAAGAAGCAACTTTAATTGCTAAGAAATCCTGAATAAGCCCAATGGTACAAAAGGCTCACCTAATTAAGTCCATGTTGCTTAGCCTTGATTTACCTCAGCTTTAAAGGGAATATATGCTTTGTAAAACTCAGTTCTTAATGCAGCTTCTTTTAAATTCCTAACTTTTCTGGTCTCAGACCTTTCATTGACCATTTTCTAAAGATCTGCTAAAAAATCTCTAAGCCTTAGGCTTGTAATGATGGATTATTTCTACCTAGAAGACTTTCAGCTTCCAGAAACTCCTCTCATTTGCTACTTAAAGGTTTGACTAATATGGGGAAAAAAAACCAACAAAACACATTCAGCTCATGATTATGTAGAAATGGAATGGGGGAAAAACATCCTGGACTTTATCAGATGGAGGTCTATGGGCTTCATGCTACACATTGGCTCGCTCCCTGCTTTGTGTTTCTCTGATAACATTTTGTCAATCAGCTGCTGTGGTGAATTATTGTCACCTCATGCACAGGGATACAGCATCACAGAAAAAAAAAATGCATTTTGGTCTTACCTCTTTGATAAAGCAGTACTTTTTTCAGTTTTTCATCCCTACCAGCACCATGGTAGGCCTTGGAGGATTTTTGCTGGATTTTTCTTCCTCTTAATATTTAACATGTTGAATTATGTCCAAACAGAAGAGGTCAGTGAGAAACAACAAAGGTTTTGCAGGGAACGTTTCCATAAAATTTAGATTTTGCCTGTGCAGAATGAGTCTGACCCTGTCACAAATACTATCAAATAAACTCATAAACATTTTGATCATGCAAAGACAAGAAACAGGAAATGATAGAAGTACTAAAATACAGAACTTATATGCTTTTCAGAGTCAAGCAGAGCAACTTCAGAACAGTTCTGTGAGGAAGAAATGGCTTTTGTACATGAGTGATGGCCATGAGTAGACATAGGTGTGGAGAATATAGGACACAAGCCTGTGGGGTTCCTTTGTCCACACTGCCAACCAGACCTTTGGTCATACTTAGGGCTTCTTTCTTCCACCGTATCAGATCAACCCTTCTTGTTCCACTCCATTCCCAGCCACAAATGGATGTGCCCAGGCAGCACCTGTTCTCCTGGTGTGTGGTGGCTGCCACTGACCTGTCCAGTGGCTGTAGCCTGGTGGCAGCTCCCTGTGGCACCACAGTGTATCAGTGTCACACCTAACTACTGCTCTCTGAGGAGTGAGCCCACTAACGAGCTGCACTGAAACCACATCTGCATACTAATTAGGGAGCTGCCTTGGAGGATATTAATTAGGGGTGACACTTTCAGGGCAAGTTCTACTATTCTTCTTCGTATCCCATTTCAGACATGGCCGGGAAGTGTGACTACAATACAAATAGAGACAAGACGGGGCATTACAGGGACAGCTTGCTACTGCAACACAAGAGAAGCAAAGTTACTGTAATATTCCTCCTTAGGACTGGCTACTGTCTCAAGGAACATTCTAGAAAGCCCCTAACCATATTTTCCTCTACCGTTCTTCTAATCTGGAGAGAAAAGATGCGTTTCTTTGTCTCCACACAGATAATCCTTCTGCTCCCTTCATTTACACTCCTCTAGTCTCTAGCACAGTCATACAAGTCCAGCAGCCTTGACAAATGGTTGGAGCACCTGTAAGGGGATCAAGAACTCAGTTCTTTGTCCTGGCTCTGACAGTGACTGAATACTGAGTACTTGTTCCTTGAGTTCTCACTTGTGTTTACCATCATTAGTCTTGCACACCACAGAGCTGTGAGCACTGTTTAGCTTCATGGACCCCCCATTCCCTTCTCCAGCACCACCCAGCATCCACAGCAACCCTGAGGAGTCAGCAGAAAACCACGTTTACAACTTGCACCAGAACCTGCAGACAGTTTTCACAGCACTTTGCAGACTGCCAAATTTTATTGTTCAGCCTAGAGGTGGGAAATGAGCAGCAGGAGTGAGAATTCTACAGCAAGGAAGATGCTGTTTAGAAGCACAAGTCACTTGTTTCTTTGCTGCACAACTTCATGTATTGTGTTTGTGTAGAATTCACACATCTGTCAACACATCGCTGCACAAATAATTTCACCTCCACAAAACTGCTGCTGCCTCCCTGCATTCTCAATGCAACCACACCACTGGCTTCTGGTGTTTCACAAAACTAGGAAACAAGGAAAACAAGTGCTAGACTGGATCATGTGGGAAGGTCGTGCAGTTCAGGGGCCCAACACCCTCTGTGATGTGCACAAGAAGCTGCATGTGCCATCCTGCCAATTAGCAACCCATCTACAGGAGAAGTGTCCTCCTTGAAGCAATCAGTTATCAGGGAGCAGACACCCTCAAGCGTGAAGGTTTGCACCCCTTCTGCACTTTTCACCTCTCTAATGTAAATGTCTATACTCTCCCTGGCTATTTTAACAGCCCTTCACCCCATGAATTCTGCTGAGCTTCCAGCCCCAAAGCTATCACATGGCAGTGAGTTCCACAGATTAGTGGCACTACAAAAACGTGCCTGCTTCTCATTCTCAGGAGCAAATGCAGATTAGGCAATGCAGATTTCCCACACATTTTAACACTCACATATATGCTTCATTTCAGCTTCTTTCTTTGAGAGGTCAGATGCCAGCTCCTGATTTGTAAAGCAGGCTTGTTCAAGCTATTGGCACTAGCAACATCAGAAACAAGTGAATAAAGAAGAAAGTCTGACATTTCTTTTCCACATGGGAAAAACTGGAAATCTGTCTGTCATTTCCTCTTAGTGATCACTTTCTCTGAATTCCTTCATTTCCATAACAGAAGCAATAATGCATAGATAACTTTTTTGGGGTTTTTTTGTTGTTGTTGTTGGTGGTGGTGGTGGTGGTTTTTTTGTTGTTGTTTGTTTGCTTGTTTTTTTGTTGTTTTTTTCTTTTTTTTTTGGTGTTTTTTTTTTTTTTGAGGGGAGATGGGGAGAGATGGTCAGCAGCTGCTGAGGAAGTCAGCAAAATACTCTCCTTTTCCCACCCTTTTCCCTTGAGGCTGTTGTCAGGAGACAACAAAAACACAACTACTCCATAAGTGAAGATGAGCCAAAAGCTGAAGATACCCACAGTATCTTTTCAAATCAGAGGCACAGCCCCAAGCCAGGACTGAGAATCTGGGCTGGAGACTACAAGTCCTGTCCAGTGGTGGAGGGTGCCTGAGTGAAGAGTCCAGGTGAGGCTGGTCAGGGCTGTTAACCCACAGGAGTTACACTCAAGGTCTCGACTGATCAGCACAGAGTCCCATCTGCATGTAAGCCTCTGTGGCAGAAGGCAAGACTTTCCTTCACTGCACTTAGGCTCTGTAAGGTATCCACAGGCCAAGGAATCTTTTCCAATTTTATAAACTGTTGTAAGGCTCAGTGGATCCAAGGAAGGTGGGGTGACTCTTAGACAGTGGGCGAAGTAGTTGCCTTGACTCTTAAACAGTTTTTTCAGTTGCTCTATTACCACCAGAGTTGACAGTTTTCCAAAGAATATGTAAAGTACCAGGATTTGCTTCTGGTTTATTCTTTTCTTCTTTTAATCTCCTGTTTCAACAGAGTTTGGGCCTTGTATTCCACTGCATTTCTTTTTGTGACAAGGAACTCTCACTCCTTTGGGAGATGTCAGTGAGACGACAGACAAGCCTTGGTTCTGGTAAGAGT
The DNA here is from genome assembly GCA_016584745.2 of Phylloscopus trochilus trochilus. Lineage (NCBI taxonomy): Eukaryota > Metazoa > Chordata > Aves > Passeriformes > Phylloscopidae > Phylloscopus > Phylloscopus trochilus. The sequence continues at coordinate 28,371,839 of WQNJ02000012.1, forward strand.
TTGGCTCATCTCAGACTAGTTCCTGAAAAGTGTTTGCTTCTTTCTGACAGAACCTTAGGCCTTGGTCTCCTGCCCAGCAGTGTCTGCACCTTCAGGCTTAGAGGACAGCCTTAAGGATTGCTTTACCCACTTTCCACAGTGCAAGCTGTGTAGCCTCAGGCACAGTGGAACCATGATTCCCATCCTGTGTAGTGGAACCATGTATCCCATCCACACATACTCAGCAGGACACCCTGCTGCCAGGTACAGCCTCTGAAGCAACCCCATGGGTTGACTGTGACAGAGCTGCAGAGCCCAAAGCCAGAATGCTCTGCTTCTGTGCAAAGCATTTGTGCTTCTTTGCACAACTTTCTCTCTCTCTGAGGAACAGGCAAATCCTCTGTCAGTTCTTGCTGCTGCCTTCATCCCATGGGAACGGAGCAGCGATGTGTTCAAAGCAACATTGCTGGGCCCTATTCCTGGATTCATCTGTATGCTAGGGATGATTTCCCCAGTGGTTTCCTTATCCCATGCTGGTGAATCATCCCCCCAACAGAGATGACGTATCCCAATAGCTTCTAAACATGTTTTGAAAGAGCGTATTTTCTGTCTTTTGATTTTGCCAGATGGCATCCAGTGATTAGTGGGTTTAATATACGAAGCTTCCCGGAGGAAGAAACTCCTAGATCTCACTAAAGGTTCTTCACCACCCTTCTGGTCTTTCCCCTCCCAACTTCAAATTACAGAAGCTGGACCCCTGCTGCGGAACTGAGTCCTCTTCTACTCTATCAATATCCTCTGGCCATTTTTCAAGAACAAAGTGGAAAGCATTTCCAGCAAATGCTTTTAATGTCACTTTGTTTGCCAAGAGATGCTGACTCCTGCTTTGGTTATCATTACGAGAAAGCATCTTTGTTTAAACAGGAAAACAAGTGATGATTTTTCCCCGAGTCACTCGTCTCTCTAGCTAAGCAGCATCTGCATTCCCTGGCAAAGGGACATGGCCTGTTCTGAACAGAGGAAAATATTAGGAGCCTTCTGTTTTAAAAGCACCCATCACCTCACTGCTTCAGATAGAACCTGTTGTCAAACATCTGTCTCCCCTGCCTGTCCCCCTTCTCGTAGATGAGATTGGATAGATTGTGTGACTTGTATTTTGGGGTTGTAATCCTTGCTAACATGCTGTGCACCTTGCCTCTCTCTTGTGCCTAGATTCCACCTATAAACATATTATAGCCCCATATTTCAAGTCTCAAAATTTTGGATACTGTCCAAATATAGATATACATAGATACATTTCAAATGCGTGGTGCTGAAGGAAAGCCCAACTCCGTTCATAAGTTTACAGCAGACAGCCAATGAGCTGCATATCTTTCTGAACAGGGATCCCCTTAAGGAACAGTTTGAAGAGGTGGTGCCCTGCAAGTTCCCTGTGGGCCAGTATCCTTGAGGGAACAGTAGCTCCCATAGCCCAGTGCACTCTCATCTATGGTACGAGGCACTACAGCATGGCGAGTTTCTTCAGATTTTCTATACCTGTTAGTTTTCTGAGCAGCTTTTAACTTCAGAGTAGCTTGTCTGCTCAAGTAGTAGCTGCTCACACCTTTCAGCCTTTGTTGCTCTTATCTTGGGGTAACCCTTTAGCAAGGGCAAGCATCTTCCTTGTGAAGGAGCAGAGTCAGGAGCTCACCTGCATTAAGCAGCATCACCATTGCCACAACAACTGGCAGCTCCCAGGGCAGCCTGGGCAGCATGATCTCTCTACCTTTCTCACAAGCTGCCTTGACTCACAAGTTTGGTTGACTGCAAACTCCTGGTGTGCACAGCCCACAGCCCCATATGGTGCTGAGGAACAAAGATTCCTAACATTGCTCTAACACAGAAGCCAAGTGATCTGAGATCCATATTTACAGTACACCTGCAGACATTTTCTCTTTTACTGCCACACTGGCAGCTCTTTACTGATTGAGCCAACACAGTTTAAGAAGACGGCAGTTCCTGCTGTTCGTTAGAGCCCTTCACAGGAGAGGACTGCCCTCACAGTTGAGACTAAAAACACTCATCTAAGTATGCCTAAACAGTTGTAGCATTTTACACTGTTCCATCAAGGTCTGCCAGAGACACTTGCCTGTGCTCTCACCACAACCTTTGTCACATTGCAACTAGTGCCAATCAAGGATTTAATCACTCAATACCTCACCTTCCCTTCCCAAGTTACAATCTCAAATGTTCATGCAAGTGCCTAAATTTGCCCTCGGCAGCTTAAATGGAGAATATGGCGTCTAAAATGGCTTCCAAAATAGCCATCACACTGAGCAAAGAGAAAAAATGAACATTGTATGTAGTAATCTTGAAGGACAAAAGATCATCACTGAAACAAAACAATCCTGGGGACATAGCCCATAGTCTACACATACTTATATATAAAAGGCTATATATACAAAACGGCACATATATATCTATAGATAGATAGATAGATAGATATACTAAAAGGCACAAGGATATCTGGTCTGCAACTTCTCCTTTCACATATCTCTGTGGCATAGTCTGGATGTACTATGACACCATACACCTAAATATCAAATCTCCTGCAATGCTACTTAATCACAGTTCCAGACAAAACCTACATGAAGCTTAGGCCTGGCCCAAGGGATGGTATGTGGCTGGGGCTAGGACTAGATCTTAAGGCCTCTGGTCTCTTTTCTTCTGTTTGACTAAAAGCTGTAGCAGAACATAAATGTTATTGCTGAGTGTCATGGCCAAACTGCTCCTCAGTGACCTTCCTACTCCTCATCTCTGCTCCAAACCTTTTCTACTTCCTGGACTGATTCCTTTGATGTTACCCTTAACTAAGTCATCTCTCCAGCTTGGCTCTTACTGACTCCTGTCCTTGTGCTCACCCTCCTGTTCCTCACTGCGTGCATGTCTCATGCATTTGCACTGTGCAGCCACTTCACCTCTCACCAACCTGCTGCCAGCCTGCTGTGGAGAACAGCAGACTTCAGGCATGGGCCATGCTCTGTGAGCACCTACAGAGGGGAAGAAGTGGAGATGCCCCTCCTATTCATCAGTGTTCAGACAGGTGGTCCTCAGCCCTTTGTCCAAGCCCTCAGGCTGTGGGTATTTGCCTGCAGCCCTGGGTACTTACAGACATCTAGGTAGCTTCATAATAAACAAAAATTGAGTAAGGTGTGGGTCTTAACAGCTGCAAGAGCTGGACAGTAGCTGTGACTACATAGGACTTCATCCTAAACGAAAGACCAGAATTTCACCTTAGTCCTGATCTGGGCATCAGACAATGTGGGCCATAACATGTCTCTGAACAGCTCACTGAAGAAAACTCCCTCCCCCGACTCTAAAACAAGCCAAGCTCCTTCCTTATAATTTGTCTCCCCTGACACAAAAAGGTGCTTGTAGGATTCAGGCTGGCACATTTTCCAGCCTCACATCCATTGGCACATATTTGCCGTGTTCCTGCCGCTGGCTGATGATGCCTCTCCAGCCAGGCAGACACATATCAGCCTTGATAGGATGCCTATAATAAGGAGGCTTGGAGTCAGTTCCTTACAGCTGGGCAGCCAGCAGTGTTTGCTCAACATTTCTGGCAAAGCAGAGTCACCCACCTCTCAGCTGCTCTGTCTTTTCCTTCAAGTCCTGTCTGGGAGGGATCCACGCTCCATGCACTGGCACCAGGAAGCTCATTGGCAGGGATCTGCTACCTTGTGCCCACTGTGATGTCCCACTTCAGTCCAAGTCACAGTGCCTGGAGACCACAGCTCTTACCTCAGTGCTTTGCAATTTGATTAAGGTGAAATCTGATCTGCTGTTCTGAGGACAGGAAATGCCAGGATGGCAGATGGCAGGGAAGAAAGTTGAGTGGAGCTCTTTACTGGCATCCAAGATCCTGGGAGAAACCAAGCTGCTCCTGTAGGGGTCAAATACCAGGGTGAGTAAGGAGAAAAAGCTGTCAGTGTCTTGGTTCTCTTAGAAAACTCAACAGTTAAATACTACAGAGAGATTAAAACACAACATAATTACTTAATTTATTGAGAGATAATGTGCTGGTCCCTCACTGACAAGGAAGAATCAGAGGGAGGTGAAATTGTTAACCAACATAATTGCCCCCAACCTGAGTTTAAGCTTCCTTTGAGATATTCACAACTCGGAGAGACGTGAGCTGCACAGCAGAGAGGGACTCCAGGGAACACAAATGCATCTCTGCTGGTGAGTGGGTGTGTGAGGGAGGCCGGGCAGGGCTCTGCCTGAGAACCCCTCTCCCCATGCCAGCCGCTCCTCTAGGCAGCAATAACAGCTGTACAGTTTTGTGTTTCTATCACGTTTGCACACATAGATCTCCAAGAACTTCACAGGAGAGGAAACTGTTGTTGTCTCGGTTCACCCAATGGGAAAGGCTGCAACTGATCTCTGAGATCAACCAGCAGTTTAAGAGGGCAGAGAATCATAGACACAAAATGCCATTAGCTCAGTGTCACCTGCTTCACTAGATTGCCTCTCTGTTGGTAGAAAAAAGGGCAAAGATGAAGACTTACAGCTCATCAAAAGCCCAGAGATGAATGGGAACCAATGCAAAATACCAGCAACTGCACAGATTCAGAGAAGAGCAGTAAACATGATTAAAGGGCTGGGGAAATTGATTCCTGGGGAGGAAAAGAGAGCTAAATATGTATAGCTGCCTAGCTATACCCAAAGGAGCACGCTTAACCTGCTGCAAGTATTTGATGGAAGAATAATTGTCCTGGGAGGAATAAAGGTCTTACAGCTATGAAGAATAGCTTAGGTGAAATTAAAAGGGTGGAGATTTAGCCTCTGATGGGCACACTCGATAATGGAGATGCTGACCTGTCTCCCTGAGGAGCGCCTGTTGCTTCGCTCATGCGGAGGAGCCTGGGAGACAATCATTCTCTGGCACAGCAGTGGACTCCAGAGGTTTTCCCAGCTCTATTTACTTGGTTTCTGTGGACTAACAGAGGTTTCCCGTCCCAACAGCCTGTCAACTGGAGGTCAGGTGGGGTTTTGTTTTATAAATTCTGATGACAGCTAAGGGATTCCCGGCAAATCTGTATCACCGGAGAGTCTAACCAAACAACCGCCTCCAGAAACACAAAGCTGCAGTAATAACACACAGTGCCTACAGCCCTCTGCTCCAGAGGAAGAGGCATTGCTACTCTTGTCAGAAAGCAGAGGGACTGAAATCTAGCATTTCTTGTCATTAAGGAAATATTGCAGACGGGTGCTTGCTGTAAAATGTCACGACGGCGGAGCTCACTGTAATGCTAACTGAAAGCAGGAAAAAACACAGCTGCTGTGAGAAGAGGGCATTGCAGCATATAATCTTCACCACCCAAAGCTGGTGTGCATAGAGAGGTTTTAGCCCACTCCAGTGGCCCACATGCAGAGTACTTTCTGCAAACATTAGCAAGGGCTGTCATTATAAGCTGCTGCCTCCTCTCAAGTGCTCCCTGTCTCTGACTGGGAGGCGTTACTTTTCCACCCATACCTAACACTCAGACTCCTCTGCTTACTTCCAAGACAAAGGAACACAAGGAAAGAGAGAGCTGCCTGTTTTCTGCATCTACTTTCTTCACCCTTTGGGCTTGTTCTCATGCTCAGAGGATCCACTCCAAGGCCATCTCTGTTTCTCATTTGCTTTAGATGCAGTTTCCTGACACGAAGGGCAGGCTCACTGCCTGTCGAGCTGAGTTCACACCTTGTGGGGGGCTCCATGTTTACTCTCATTAAACTTCAAGCATTGCAAGGCAATTTTGCTCTGCTCCACACCCTCTGGTATAATACATACTGAGTTTCACATCAGTTATACAAGGAATATGGGGTGGAGGAGGGATTGAACTGATAAAATTCCAGTTTTCATCTCCTGTGACATTGTGAATGTTTCCAGCACTATTTTTAAAGTATTGTCTGATAAAACAGAGGCCACACAAAGGGGTACTGCCATCAGAAGACACAAAATAGGGCTGTGATGGCATGCAAGCACGAGAAACCACGATGTGAGAAGATTTGGAGTTAGGTTTTCCTTAGGCTTTTAATACCACAGCAGTATGAGTGAGAAGCGGGACTTACTGTTTATTTACTTTGGCTAGGCACTAACTGCGATCATATTTTCTTGGCACAGCATTCCTTTTCAGCTGAAATAATCAAAACTAAAGCAGTAAGATGGCCCTGCCTGGCATGGATGACCAGTTCTGTCTCTTCAGGAGGCCAGTGGAAATTTCCCTTCAGAGCTCTCCCTGTGGGAAGAACTGCAACATATCTCACCTAGGCTGTTGATAGCTTTGCACAGAGGAGGTTTACACTCTGTGTAGAGACAGGCTAATGATTTTCTATCCTTATTTGGTGTCCTTCACACATCAGGCAAAAACACCATTGGACTTACTTAAAATATAACAAGCTTATAGCTCTTTTTGCCTGTGTTTGGTGATACTTCCACAGTCACAAATATCAAGGCTTGATGTCATGTCCTCCTCCAGCTGCAGCCAAGAAGACACTATTGCTTGGCCACATCTGCTGCCTGAAATGCTCCTGAAGGCAATCCCAGCCCCACTTAAGGCTGAAGGAGCTGTCTTAGCTTCAAGAACAGATCACTGACAACCTAGTTCAAATGGCAAAAACGTGTCGGATCCTAACAAAAAGAACACCTCAGCACACAGGTATCAAAAGAAACTTACTCCAGGCAGGAGACCATGCCAGAAAGCTGGGACAACAGCAGCCAGGAAGGTGTGGGTGATTGTGCCTTAGTGTGAGGAGGCCTGGAAATCAAGGCTCATGATTTCAGGAATATTGTGCACAGGGGCTGGTCTGCTGTAGCAAGCTTCAGCAAACTACTTGCTTTCTTCCTTCCCTCTTTCATGATTCTTCCATTGAGTACAAGAAGGCCAGCCCACCTGATTTCCAGAGCCTGTCACCAGCCCTTTAGACTGGAGGAACAAGCATTCCCTTGTAGAATGTCAGCAGCACATGTTTCTGGGAGACTGAAGGGCAGGTGGTACTGCCTTATAAATCATCTAAGCATGCCTGGCGAGATAAATGCCTGCTGTATTTTGCATAACATCTGGGACAGCACAGGAGAGACCTTGGGGGCTGGGAAGGAGCAGAAAGTGAATGTTTTCTGAACATCATGAATTGACAAAGACAGAGATGGTGTCACCATATGGTCAAAGAAACAGTCAGAGATGCCCAGCCCTCGTCCTCTGAGGGGAAAGGCAACGACAGGGGCATAAATGCACAGCAGCCAAAGGGTATTTATTCTGTTTGGTTTTGTCAGGATTTGACAGCGTTGAGGATAGTGGGGTCTCTGTGGGGCAGGCTGAAAGGACAGAGGGAGGGTGAAAGGGGAGGAGGAGTTGTGTGGCTTTCAGATGGACTGGCTGGTTAATTCCCCTGGGATTAAAAGCAGAAAGATCAGGAACAGCATAAACCAGCATGGGGAAAAGGACTTCCAGGAATTACTAAAACTGTAACAGGGACCAGGGCAAAGACAGTTTAGAGAAAAAAAAAATCTGAAAAACGTTTGAAGCCTGAGCATGATTTTAACAGCTTAGTTTGACCAACTACCTTGGTCAAACTATCTGTTTGTGAAAATAAATATGATAGGGCATCTCTTGTTGCAGAGGCCACCTATTGTTTCAACTGTCCATAATTCCAGCCCTCCCCCTAAAGCCTATCTCCTTCCACCACTGGAAGGGAACCCATCTGGGTGTATTTTCAACAGGCATTTAAGAACATAGAACAGTACAAGGGAGCACAGAATCAGTGCTCTTATTGTGTGAGGATTTTTTTCTTTTGCCTTTGACACCAGTTCTCAAACCCATGTATGGAGCTGATTGAATTCCAGGCACATCTGGAACCACACAGTAAATAAGGCATGGAGGAACCTCAGGACACCACCTATCTTATCCCTTGCCATGAGGTAAGATGAACTAGAACTGAATCATGCGTGGCAAATGATCACCTAATCTGCTGCTAAAAAGCTTTTCAGTGATGGAATCTTCACAGTCTCCCCAGGCAATACATTTTGGGTTTTCATTGCCATGGCCATTTTACTTCTAGCCCGAATCTTCCTTGCTGCAATTTAAGCCCATTATTTCTTGTCCTATCCACAATGGATGAGAAAAACAGTTTATTGCCTTTTTTCCTTGTAGCAGCCTTTTATAGACTGTTACCTCCTTCCCCCTTCATCCTTCTTTTCTGTAGGCTAATTAACCCAAATTCACTCAACATTTTTCCATAGTTCATATTTGACAGAATACTGATTAAAATACTGCCCTCTGGACTCTCTGTCCAGGGTCCTGCTTTCTTTAAAGGTTGTGCTAGGGAAAAAAACAAAACTCAAAGAAGCCCTGCCCACACTTCTGTGAATGGGTCTTTGGGTTCACTGCATTTCTACAGATCCTAAGTCAGAACCACATTTTCACTGCATTGCTTTCTCTTGATTTCTCTTCTGCTGCTCCTTTGTCCCTTCCCAAAGAGGTTCATGGTAATTCTTGTCTGTTCACAATGCAGGAGAGTGTGCTGTGAGGGCTTGCCAAGGCCCTGCTCCTTGCAGTAAAGAGGGTAAAGAGGTGGACCTCCTCATGACTTTACAGTGCCACACACAGGACAGCAGATGAAACAAGGGTTTGCCAGCTCGAGCTTAAATAAAGACAAAGCAGCCCAAAAAGATTGCAGTGTCTGAATGCATGTCCTATTATTCAGAAATTTGCTTTATCACCAGGTAAGATTTAAGGATAACAGAAGACATACACTTAAAAACATTGATTTGCAATAATGAAAGTGAGCCGTAAAAAGAGAGAGCAATGTTATTAAGATCATTCTTAACTTAAGAATTCTCCATTACGGCTTCAGGATAGTTTCCTCCAGTTCTTATTCCTCTTGATGAATTGGAATCTGAAAGAAAGTGTTTGCAAGATGGGCACTTCCAGGAAAGTCACTTTGCTATGCATTGTTTGTACCAAAATAGAGTACTATCATTGCTGTAAGTTCTCCTTTTTTTTGACATCTGAATCATGCCACAAAATTAATAGACTTTAACAGCAATCGTTCTAAAGTCAAATGCTTTAAAACCTCCATGCATTTGGAAATGTCTTCACAGTCAAATCTGAGCCATTTATTTCCTGAAACATCAACATTACTAAAAGCAAAGAAGAACAAGAGTATGAGCCAATGTTCATTTGCTCTCATGGTCTGTGTTTCTATTTCTACTGCTATCATAAAAAGTCTGCTATGGAACATGCTGGATTAGTTAACCCTTGCCTGAAGTCAGTATCTGGAGCAGGCCAGGGAGGAGATATGGCATCTGAGCCACAGTGGGTGGGTGAAAGAATGGAAGAAGTGGGATGTGGAGCAACTATGGGCAGTGATTGTAAGAGAAGGAAGGGTGAGATCCATCTTTGATAATAGTGTGAGAAACAGAGGAGCTGCAGAAACTCATACCCATATGATAAGGTTTATTTCCTGAAGACACTTGTCATGAAATGCCACACCAAACCCATTATTAATCTCCAATGGAATCCCATGCAAGCTGCTTCTGTAGCTTCCCTTCACATGATGGCTTTGTGCACCATGTATCTCCTCCCAGCCAGACTTGGTTTAGAAGCTTTCAGTGCACTTGGGGGGAAAAAAAAGCTGGATGGACTTAATAAACAGCTGGTCATCACACTACTTGAAAGAGCTTGCAGAAGTGCTGTCCAGGATTTCCAACGCAAATTAGTTTTGTCCTGAATCGGCATATTCTGAGTTACCTTATTTCCACTGTCAGATGAGTTTCGGAAGTCAGCTCCACTTCCAACATTGCCAAAGTGAAGCCAGTTCCTGCTGCTGCAAAGGAGTGGTATGGAGCAGTTCCTGTTGCCTGTGTCATGTAGAAGCATCAAGCTGGTTCCACTCCATGCCACTCTCCAGGGAAAACAGCTACTCAGGGCTGCTAGCAAGCATTGGGAAATATGGATAGGGCCCAGCCAAAGGGACCCCGCAGCTGGAGAGGCCATGCATAGAAGGAGAAGGCTGGCCATAAAACAGGGCAATGCAGTGTGGAACAGAATCTAGAGGACCACCAAAGAGAGGATGTTGGAACCCTGGAAGCCAAGAATTTTAGGCTGGGCCTCTCTGCAATTGTTCCTTCACTAATATAATAAAAGATAAAAACCCACAAGAGGGTAGTTAGGAACATTTCCTCATGAACCTGAAAGCATATTCATTGAAGGTGTAGCTAGCATTCTACAGGACTTGTTAGTGTTAGCACCATTAAAATGCTATGGATTAAAGGCATTAAGTCATGCTCTACCTAGCTGCAAAGGACTTCCAGGCAGATGAACATTTAGTACCTCTAATATATAAACACCCTTGTTAAATAACAAGGTTTGAGTTATGTTTCTTACAACCTTGGTGAAAATTGATCACAGCTTAATCTCTCAGTGTATATCATTGCAGAAGCAAAATGACCCAAATGGCTGCCACACATAGGCTGTTGCCCCATTTTTGTTCTCAGTTACTGCAATCTGCAAGAACAACTGATTTCAAGCTTTAACTTCTTCTCTGAAGAGCCCGGGGACCCTGCTGTCATCCAACTGTCCTTTCCCAAGCATGAGCTCTTTACCAGGCTCCCTCTGTGGCAGGTGACACTAGCAGTTTTTCATATATTTGTTCTGAAAGGAATGGAGTTTTTTTCACAGACTATTCATTGACATATAGCTCCCATAGCTAATCCTAAAATGCTTTCTAACACTGTAAACTATACATGTTACAGAGATTAGTGCTGAACAAATATTTCACTGTAAATAATTTATTCAATAAGTTTCATATGGCTTTTTTTTTTTCTATTTGTGAATTGTCTGCAAACTGCAAGCCAAATTCCCAAATTCATTCATTAGTCAAAATTGCCCATGAATTTCTCCTGCAGATAGTTTTTGCCCTGCAGGCCATTCATGGACAGTTTGTTATGAATAGCCTCAATTCAATGCTTGGTTGGTTTAGCTGCAGCAGTCATGTGGACACAGCTCTGTTCTGAATGAAAATTCACTTTCAAATATGAACCAATATTCACAGTGAATTTCTCCCTCTGTTCCCTCAGCCCTTGGAGGAATCAGCCTAGTTAATCTAACTGGGTGGGTTAAGCTGTCCAGAGCAGCACAACGGACTGGGGAAGGAACTGAGGGATGTTCAGTTGATATTGTTCTGTGTAGAGGCAGGATGGGAATACTCCACAGGGCAGCTGTGAAGGGCCAGAACTGATGTCCTCACTCCTTCCTGAAGAGTGACCACCAGACACAATCAGGAACATGGCTACAGTGCAGCATCTCCCTGTGTTCTACTGTTACCAAAGAAAGATGGATAATTACTTCATACTTCACATTCTCATAATGAATTAACATGGGTGAGTTCTGAGCTGCAGCCAGACCCAGCTTCTGCTTGCCAAACTACTTTCCAGGGGGTTAATCCATACAGAATGTTTCCAGGGTGTTTCTAAGCATCCTTCACCTCCCTGGAGAAGAAAGTAGATGAAGTAGGACACACTGTGTTGCAAACACTAGCTTGATGTTTGAGTTGCCATTCAGTGAGTCTGGAGGCTTCTCTTGTCCTGTCATTTGTCTTCAGCAGATGTTCTTATCAAATCACTCTGTTGCAGAGTGCTGCTGCCAGTGCTGTCAAATCCAGCTGCTGCTCACACAGGGGGTCCAAGCAGCCACCCAGCTGCACCTGCTGGCCCTGCTTCCTCATCAGCAGCATGCCAGGGCAGAGAGACCCTGAAAACCTCAGGCAGATAACAACAGGGGCTACGTGTGCCTCTCAGTACCACTGGTGTACCTCCAGGAAGAGATTTCACAGGCTGATACAACACTGCTAATTGTAAGGCATCTTTCCTCATTTCTAAGGTTTGAATTGCTCCATGTAGCTATCTTCACTAGTGGAGAAGCAAATCCAGAGGCCTTCTTAGTTGAGATTTCAGATAAATGCATTGACAGCGTAGAGAGAATAGCAAATGTCCCCAGATGGAGAAAATGTTGACTTTATGTTGAGAAACTCAAAGGCCAGAAGAAATAAAACAAACTGATGGGGAGAGGAAAAATAATAATAAAAAAAAATAGCCCAACCCAGTAAACAAATACTAAAACTGATTTTGTTTGTTTGTTTGTTTGTTTTTATGATGAAAAATATTTGTGCTCCTTCCTATGAAAAGCATACATTTGCTGCAAAAATATCGCATGGAAATTTCACACTAAATTTTTACCATCTTTCCTTTTTTGCCAGACAGGTTCAAAGGAGGTCTACTACAGGCTTAATAATAGTTATACACATCTTCAAGCTGCCACTGGAAAGATATTTGCATTCATTGTGTGAAAAAAGCTCTGATACAGACGCCTCAGAACGTATACAAACCCATCTCTGGACCTCTGTTACCTTGAGCTTTGACTATGAAACACATGGAGTCTCAGTGTATCCAAGATGCTGCTGCTATTATTCTCTCATTCTTATGCTCAAAACTCCTCTAAAACCATTCTTTACCAGTTATCTTTCCCCTCTGCAGTCCATTTGACACATTTTGCCCTTACCTTAACAACCCATCTTCCACCCACTTGTCTGCACATTTGCCTTCACTAATTTTTCTAGGAGCAGCTTTGCTGAAGCCTCTTGAGTAGTCAGTCTCTAGCCTCTTCCAGAAGGCTGCTGTGACCAAGGATGATTTCCTGATCCCTTCTGCAAAGCTGTTTTTGCTATTCTACAGGTCTCTCCTTCAACGAGGTTTGCCTTTCCAAGGTCTCCTCTCAGACACCTGCGAGCATTTTTCTGCCCCTCCAAACGCACTGACATTACTGAATAGAAAACTACAAAGGCACGCATGAAATGTGCCCTCTCATTCTTCTTACTGTCAATCTTCTGGCATCCTTCAGAAGAGCAGGCTCTAAACTCCTTGTAAAAACTGCCATGGCCTTTTTCTATCTCTAAGAGTTCCTACCACTTTTATCATGATAACAAACAAACAAACAAAGGAAAAAAAAAATCCAACCAGAAAAAAAAATTCTAAAAAAAGCAGTACTTCACCTAGGACAAAAATTAAACCTCCCTTTGTACTGCAGCAGCAGCTGTTAAACATTGAATAGCAAAGCTGTATCTCAGCAGGGAAGAATGACAGGGAAAAACCTGTAGCTGGTTAAAACTACTTTGGTAGGAATTTATGGAGGTAAAATATTTTACCTTTCTAAGTGTAAAATTCGATCAAATTTCATGGGTTTTACTTGCTAGGCCACCGTAGGCTGCTCCCCCTGCTCCCTGATAATAGCTGTGAGCATTCTCAAAAACAAACAAACTGAATTAATCTGCAAGTAAAACACACGGCATTTTTTAGTAACTTGGAAGAAATTGTGCCCTTCTTCAGAATCCCGCAGCTCCCCTGTGTGTGCTGCCGCCTTGGAGCAGCCTTGGAGCAGCTCAGCACAGCCCTTCACTCGGGCAGGCCCTTCTCCCGACCGAAGCAGGACGGTGATGGATCCCAGCTGGAAGTGCATCTGCTACTCAGCCTCCTTCACCCCTTTCCCAGAAACCTGGAGGATTTTTCCTCTCTGGCATGTGCCTTAAAAGACATGGAGGTTGCACCCAAGGGTGCCAAGTCCTTCCTACGCTGCAAATGAACGATTACCAAGCTATTGTGCCAGAAGGGGAAGGGAAAAAAAAAAAAAAAAGTGCACTGCTGGCACCTCTCTTATTTGATTTCATTTCCCCCCTCCCACCCTTTCCTTTGGAGCGACGCGAAGCGATGAGAGCAGGCAGAGATCTCGCTTAAATTAGGTTTACAAATAGCCCGGCGAAGAGGGAGATGAAATGCATACGCTGCATGTCGAAGCGTCACGGCCGCGCATCCCGGAGCGGTGGGATCGGGAGCGCGGGGAGGGAGCAGCTCCAGCGCCGGCGGCCGCCGCAGCTCCGGGGCCGCTCCGCCAAGCGCTGGGCGCTGCTGCCCCCCGACGGCCCCTGCCCGCAAGCGGCCCCTGGAACCGGGACCGGACCGGACCGGGCTGAGCCTCCTCCGCTCTGCGGAACCCGCTCACCGCCGCGGGTCACAGCATCCAGGCCAGGGGAACCGCGGGGCTGCAGAGGTGACCCCGAGGGAAATCGTCGTTTTCATGGTCTATTAAAAGTGACAACTCGGTGCCCTCCATTTATTTCCTGTCACTGAGATTTATTTTCTGTCCAAGGATATATATTTTATTTTTTCTCCCCACGTCCCACCCCCCCCCCCAAAAACAAAACAAAACAAAACAAAAAAAACCCAACAAAACAAAACAAAAACAAAAAACCAAAACAAACAAACAAACAAACAAAAAACCAAAAAACACAACAACAACAAAAAAAACAACACCAACTCCATCTGGCAGCTGGACATCAAACTCTGGTTTTGATACCTTGCAAAAAAAGATATGGGTTGGTAGCTGAAGCTGCTACCTTGGCAGCCTCGGAGACCAAAGCTCTCCGTCCACCAGAGCTGATTCCTGTGTAACCACACAGTATAGTTTATCTGTATAGTATCATGGCTAACTTCTTCCAAACACTGGCTCCTGCCCGCTCAGCTGACTCTGTCTAGCACAAACACTCTGTACCAGCTCACGAGGCCAACTGGTCTCCACATCCTATCTGGCCTCCCTGCTAAGCCTTAGGGGAGGTCAGGAACAGGCTGGCTGTTTTCGTTACTTCTTTTATTTACTATCCTCACTGAACTACAGGTGACATGAAGGCTATTTATATCTCACGTACATCCCTCTAGAGGAGGGGTGGATTTGGATGTAGATCTCATCATTTGGGAGTTCAAGGGCTGTTACTAGCATTTGGTCAAGGCACGTGATTCTGCCCTTCTACTCTGGTGTTGCAAGACCCGTCTGGAGCACTGTGCCAAACTCTGAGGCCCCCAACATGGGAAGGATGTGGACCTGTTGGAGCAAATCCAGGCAAAGGTCACAAAAAGGATCAGAGGGCTGGAACACCACTCCAGGGTGAAAAAAAGTAGGGTTGTTCAGCCTGGAGAAGAGAAAGCTTCAGTGAGATCTTGTAGCAATCTTCCAGTACCTAAAGAGGGTCTATGAGTAAGATGGAGAGGGTCTTCTTAGAATGGCACAACAGGACAAGGGAGAATGGCTTTAAACTGAAAGAGGGTAGAATTAGATCGCATATTAGGAAGAGATTTTTCACTACGAGTGGGGTGACACACAAAAACAGGTTGCCCAGAGAAGCTGCGGCCACCCTTGGAAATGTTCAAGGCCAGGCTAGATAGAGTTTTGAACAACCTGGTTTAGTGGGGAGTGTCCCTGCCACAGGCAGGGGAGTTGGAACGAGATGATCTTTAAGGATGCTTTCAACCCAAAAAATTCTGTAATGCTGTGATTCACACAGAAGCCCAGCACTCTGGAGGCAGGGTAAAGCCCAAGAGATAAGCCTATTACACAGGCACCACTTTCACTGTGAGGTGTGCTGCCACTACCATTGAATTATAGAGGTGTGGACAAGACTAAGTTGTCCTCCAAAGAGATGGTAAAACAAAGTCATTGGGTGCTGGTGAAATCACTGAACTCACCACCTTTGCAACTTTCTAGCCATCACCTTAGTTCCTACAGAGGATCACACAGGCTAACTGGACCTCACCACACAACTGGGAAAAAGGGGAGAAATGGAGGTATTTGGTAGAAAACAGGAGATGAAAGAACCGAGGAAGAATGGGTGAAGTAAAAACCCACAGAGTGGGAAGCCAGAATGAGGAAAAGGAAACTGAACATGAGGCTTCAGCCACATGGACTAGAGAGGACAGGACTAAAGGGGCAGAGGATAGAGAAAAAAAGAGAAGGATTGGAAGAGAAGGAATAGACTCCACAGAGAGGGAACACACTTTTTGGCAGTAGGAGAGCTGAAACTCAGGTTGGGAACAAAAGTCCTCTCTGAGGCAAACACTAAGAGGGGATAAAGGGATGGAAGAGGGTAAGAGATGGAGAAAACCAGAGAGGCCTATGTCTGGGAGCAGGAAGCTGAGGGAGTAGAACACTGTGCCTTTGGGACATGGCTTGAAAAGACAGCTGTCTTGGAAATGCAGCATATGAGGAGGGACAGCGCTGAGAAAGATGCAGCTGCCCCTGTCTGTGCTGTGGCTGCCACTGTGCTAAGGAACTCTGTTCACTGTGAAGGCTCTCAGCAGCTGTTTTCGTCAGCTCACCCTGAGCACATTCCATGACTGCAAGCAACCAACATGCTGGGAAGCTCTTACTGCAGCAGCCACCATCAGGAGCAGCCCAGGCAAGCTGACGCTTCTACTTGGTATCCTGAAAGAAGGCTGAACCACCAGTGCAGCACTGATGAAGTCTTGACACCAGTTTATAGAGAAGACTTGGTTTTGTGGCATTCCAAAGAGCAGCAGTGCTCCTTCTGGTAGAAGGTAAAGTCTTAAAATCCACCTGATGCTTCCCAAAACCATTGGATGGTCACTCTTTCAAGGTCATGCAACATGGGGACCAAAGCTCTCTATTTTCTACAAGGAGCACCAGAAACACAAAACCCGTAACACCCTCTTTTTCTCCAATTAGCAGAGAACGTTTGTCCTTCCATTCAGGCTTGAGGAGGGCTCCAGGGTGAGCTAGGAGCCCAAAGCTCCCAGCCATACCTGGGAGTGATAAGACTGCTGGCTAGGTGCACTCTAACACCAGCCCTGCCTGTGGAGATAACACGCAGCTCTCCTGTGTGTAGGGAACACCTTTGGGACTGAGTTTGCTTGGTGCTAAATAAAACCCATGGCTTTCCTGTCCACTGGAGGAAGCCACCAGACACACAAGGGCTATTACAGCTGAATTAAGTCCTTTCTCACATCTCCTAAGAGCACATTCAAATGTGGCTGGTCATGTACTTTGAAGAGCTGTGATGCCAATAGAAAATGTGAATGAACTAGGCAGTTCCTTGAAAATATAGGTTAGGATTAAAAAAAAATCCTAGTCTCTAAGTGCAAATCAATGAGAAGTACAGAGTCCTGTGTATTCCTAGCTTATCCTCTCTGCAGCATCTGGCAAAGTTAACACTGGGAGCTGGCAATGTGCATATGAAGAAATATGTAGATTATCGTTCAAATATAAAACTCTTACGAGGCAGTCAGTCAAAACCAATGTTGGAAGCATTCCCTCCTATCCTTGTGCCTAGTAAGACTGTGGACTCTCTGAGCAGAGATCTTAAAGAGCAAGCTAACCATCTTTCAGCAGGGGATTAGATATAGTTGGACCTCTTAGGTCAGACCCTGGGGGGTTGTGTGTGCACATGCATGTGCATGTAGAGTACTTGGGGACTTTTTTCTGCTCTTTATGATTGTATCCATTTTCCAGGTGGGGAAGAAAAGTCTCAGTGAGACTAGAGCTAATATTTTCACTCTCAGGCTCCTACGTTCAGATTAACCACCAGGTCTATCTCTGACAAGCACTACAGACATCCAGCTGTGGCCCCCCTGGATGGGTGCCTGCATTCCTACTTACCTCAGGCAATGCAGCAAGTCAAAGACAAGCTGAGAGTGAAACCCAGATCTGACTAGAACCCCAGCAGCACGTTTGCTGGATCGCGAGCACCCGATGTATTTGTCTTCATTTAATGTACTATTTTTTCTATCCTCTTGAGTAATTTCCTTCCCTTAAAGGATATAAATCACATACCTACAAAGTAAAGAATTATTTAAAGAGCAGTTATATTTAAGCTTAAAAAAGGAGTTTGAATTTAACTCCCTGGTGGCTGAGATGTGACTGGCTGGTGGATATAACTTGGCTTAAATAATTGAAGGTGTTTTATGGCTTCAATGCCATAAAACCAGTGCTCCATACACTGGGGTGCTACAGTGGGTGAACACCCTTGCTGCAAGTTAACTTAATGCTGCCTTCATTCATTTCCCCTAAAGTCACCTACCCTGCTCTCAGCCCCAAAAGCACGCTCATGCACACATCGGGCTTTGCCCCAAGTTAACTCAATCAGTTTAACAGCTCCATTTCATTGTGTGCCATGCTCAGGTGGAGAGAAGGTAACAGAGGTTTCTCTTTACTTCTCTAAGCCACACCACAATTTCATTTTGTCCCTGATCTTATTGTTGATAAAGACAGGAGGAAATGTAGGAGTGGAGCGATTCCCAATGGAATAGCATCGACTTCAATAGCATTGACAGTAGTGAGTGTTAAAGGTAATCTGTTACTATGAAAAGGAATACTCTTCCTGCTTATTAAGTACGGCTTAGCAGCAGAAACACCACCAAAAGCTTTAAATGAACAAAGGAAAGGACATGAAAGAAATTAATACGTTGGGAAGAATCATAGTGACCATGTTTTAAACAACTTAGCAGCTGTTCTCTCCCACTAATACCTTGTGTAGCATTCATGATGTCTATTCCCTTCCCTCTGTACTTCACTCTAATAAGCAATGGATTTGCTCTGAATAACACAAGTCTAATGCTGAGACTTCAGCTTATGAGAACTGAAATATGATGCAAAGATGCATGGCCATTATAACTACAAGACAGACAGTCACCTGTAACTTCCAAAAACCTTTGGAAAAGAAAAGAAAACACAAATCTACAGTCCAAGGATGCTTTGTGGCCAAAAAGAACCAATTTAAAACAGGCAGAGACTGATCTGATCAATTTTAATGCAGACCTTGAACTTCGTGCTTAGAAATATGACAGAGCCGTCAGGAGCTGCAGCTCCTTCCCAGCCAGTGGACAAGGAACTTCACATCACTTGAAGGAAAGGTTAGACATCCTATGGGTCTGGGTGCTGGGGACAGATAGGGGCACAACGTTTCTATTAAAACTCGGCTGAAAGGCTACCAGAAAAGGCCCATGGGCTGAATGTTCTTGATTTGACTGACAAGAATAGAAATGAGGGCATGACATGGAAATCCTGATTATGGGCCATGTTTCAAAGAAAACAGTATTTGTTGAATAGATGAACTTTCAATTGTGGTTTGGACTATTTCATACACCATCCTTAGTAAACACAGATCTGGAACCAAATTCTGATTTCTGATATGCTGGGAGTCCACTGCCTGGGGCTGGAGGTGGCTCTTTGTAAAGCGAAAAGCTTTGGAGTCTTTGTCACATCCAAAATCTATTAGGGTCATGTTTCCTTCTTTCTATCAACACGTAGCTGAAAAGAAAATCAAACTTGGGAGGTTTGCATGTAATCACCTTGCCTTCTGAACCAAAGCCTCACTGGACTTGCATGAGCAAGTACTTCGCTCACATATCTGACCCCAAACTCTGTATGTCCTTGCTGTTGCAACTAATCTGGGCCCATTAATGAGCATGGATATGGTTGCTGGTTTCACAAGGTCGGTAAATCCTTGAATATCCAGAGCTGGCTGGCAGGCAAACAAAAGTTAGTTTGCAGTGGTTCTTCCACTGGGCGCTCTCCTGACCACTGTGTTGCTCCAGTGTGGAGGAGCTAGAAAAGTCAGCCAGGCAGCTGCTCCCAGCCTCAGCAGGGCATCAGGACAAACATAAGTCAGCTGTGAGCCCATAAGAAGCCAGTTGCAGTGGTGTGTACAGTTAAATATGGGGGCAGCAGCTCTTTACACTGTGTCCCATCTGTTCCCTGGCACTGCCCGTGCACCAGCCCATTCCCCGTGCCTTTGAACCACAGCCCATCACACCAAGAGCAGGAGCTGGGAAGCCAAAGGCAGGCTGTGGTCATGACCATTTGCTCCTGGGACACAAAGTGCTCAACCTCCTCACCACAGCGTAGCAGGTGCCACAGTACTGAGAGCATATCCTGAGTGGCAATCGTAGGAGAAAAAAAGGAAGAGGTCTTCATAGTCAAGGGGCACTTTATTCTTTGCGGGATGGCAAGGAGGGGAAAGCCGAGCCGGCAGCTCGTACGGAGGTGCAGCCATGCGCGGGCAAACCAAGCAGTGAACGGGAGCCGCTGAAGTTCTCCATCCCTCCAGAGGATGTCAGCGTAGAGCCACCGAAAAAGGCGATCTTGGTGACCCAAATCCGGCGGCGGTGAGGCTGGAGCGATGTGCAGCCGCTCTGCGGACATTGCCCCAGAGCTGCCCGCCCGCTTTCCCAGAAGTAACCAACTTTCCCTGGCCAGTGTGCAACTGGTGGAATGACGGCAGGAGCGGCGAAAGCCACCGCGATTTGGGAGCTACGCAACAGGTTATCCCGGGAAAGACACGGGACCTGTGCTGTGGGTGACTGGGCTGAGCAAAAGCACCGGGCGTTCTCACCCTTTCCTGCCGTGCTTTCAACCTCCCTCGGTGTCCCCGAGCGTGGATGAGCAGGTGGAGGAGATGCATTCACACACAAGGAAGATGAGCAAACAAAAGATTTGTGTGGAGGTTTTGTTCGCAGATAGCAGGAACAGACTGCAGTCTGCAGCCATTGAGCAAGTGCCCCCTGGAGAGAGCTGGTGGGAGATCCGTGTGCTTGTGCACCTATTACTGTTGTTTGTCTCACCAAAGGTTAGTCTTTGATTTTGTACATATTAATCCCAGCAGAAAACCACAGCCAAAAGGAGGAACCACTTTCTGTCCGTGGCACATTTCTGTAATAGTTTCTATCCCTAATAATCGTATTTGAGAGTCTAAAGTCACACTGGATTTTCTATGGAGCTAATTCTAGCCCCTGCTGCCTTTCGTCCTTCATGTGGAGCACAGGGGCAAATGTTCCACGAGCCTCAATCCCAGATGGTAAGGCTGTACCAGTGATGCCAAGCATTAAAACAAGTCTCTAGGCTACTGTGCAGCCTTAGAAACTGCCACGACTTAAAAGAGTGCTGCTGCAACCCAGATCACACACCTTTTCCCTGTCTGAAATGTCCACATGGACAACAACCTGGTGATTGCTTGCCAAAGGGTCTTGTGATCATTCAAGAAAAATCAGCTGCCTGAGAGAAATTCTGCAGATATTGATAGTATCCAGGAAGGCAGACTCTACCAAACACAGCGGGTTTGAAAACGAGCAAGAAACTACAGAGCCTCTGGGCTTTACTCTATCCAGTCCCTTAGCCAATGTTTCTCTTCGAGCACGCACCACATCAGTTTTCCCATTAAAGCATATCGACTGGAAGCAAGTCATCATCCCTTCCCAAGTATGATTTAATAAGTCCAAATCCAGGACCTGACCCAGGCTACATCCACTGCTAAAGAATCACTTGCCAGCCAACCACGCAAGCTGCATCCTAATCTCTCTTCTTTACTGCTGTTTGTTTTGTGGGGTTGGGGGGGTTTTGCTTGTTTTTACGTGGGTAGATTAAATTTCCTGCCAACCCACTTTCTCATTCAAGCATGTTACAGAGGAAGTGGGAGGAAGGAGGAAATCAGGAACAAACAACAAGCAGAAAATGGCATTAGAAGGCTTAGAGAGGAGTCTGATCCTTAGCCATGCGCACTGCCCCATTCCTGCACATCAGCAGTGCTCTCTACTACAGGGAAAGGAAAAGTGATTTTTTAGCTGTCGTTGTCCATGAAAACACATCAAAGGAAATATGCCAGAGCTCTAGAGTCGGGAAGTCCCAAGACTACCAAGTTTCTCCTCCCTAAAAATCTCCATTCACATATCCAAAGCTCTTACCACATATTAACTCCCACTCCCCCTCCACGGCTGTGTAGGTGACCTAAGAAAACCCTTCTCTGTGCTGTTCACCAGTCAACAAGAGCTCTGAGCTAGTGCCAAGGCTCAGGAAATGCCTTGCATGTGCCCTCTCTTGCTTAGCAGGTCACAGACCTGGTAATTCTCAGCAACATCCTCCAGGCACGTGCAACGCACAGAGGCAGACATGGAAGAAGGCAACATGAAGAAAAAGAGCCACAGCCTTTCTCCCTGCTTTCAAGGCTTGCTTTGTCCCTATGTTCACCTACTCTCCAGCCAGAAAGAGGCATGGCTCAGTGAGCTCAGTGACACTGCATTCCCTCTCTCAATACCCATATTCCTGAAACTCACCAGCACATTTTGCCTTTCTCGTGGCATGAGCAGACCTGTAAGAAGGGCACAGTGGGTGAACACTGCTTTGCTGGTATCAGGAAAACAAGCTGCAGGCAGGATAGCCAGCACCATTTGGAAAAAGCATAGAAAGAAAGGTAACTCAGTCATTGAGAAACCTGACAACAGCTCTGCTCCAGGCCTCTCTGCTAAACAGAGGCCATGAGTTAATGTGAGTGCTTGTGTTTGCTCAGAAGTGAACTTGTGAAAGGCATGTACTTCCTCAGTTTTCCACGTGCTAGAAATGTTCAAGACCATCATAAGAGAATCTGCTGAACCATTTTGGGTTTACTTGGTGCTGGCAGACACATGCACAGGCTCACCCACCTGCTCACAAACCCGTGGTGCCATGGTTGGGAAGATCCAGGTTAGAGTGCAGAAACAGAGAGGCACTTGCATGCCTGAAGTGAATGAGGCTGGGATGCCAAATGTTGCTTTCAAGAAAAATCCAGTAACCTGCAAAAGCTTACCAATTTACTTGATGAAACCATGATTATCATGAACTATTAGAAAGCACGCTGGTTGTGTCCAACGAGAGAGATGATCTGAAGATCAGGATACTCTTTGGAACACGTGCTTTATTGGTCGTGGGAAGGCAGCCTAACTGGGGAAGAGTCCAGGGATCCAGTGCAGAGAGTCCAAGAGGGCAAGAGGGTCCAAGAGAAGGGGCGCAAAGAGACAGAGCTCCTTGTTACATTCCATTTTAACCCTTTCTATCGTGAATATTCTAATGAGCATTAACCAATCACCTCAAGATACAAAACCTACAGAATCTACATATAGCCTATGGGAACTACAACATTACAATACTACTCTACATACCAAAACCTGTGAAACCCACCTTATCCCTGATACCTGAGAAGGTCCAACCTTTTATTCATCCTTTTGTCTTGGCAGGGGTGTCACTCACTTACCCAGCCAAGTCTTTTCAGCTATCTAATCACCTTCTTCCTGTCCAGCAACTTACAGTTCAAATTTTGCTTTTAATTCTATTCCTCTTGTGGGTTTCATACTTTTAGAATCTTTTACTAATAAATCATCTCTGCAGGGCCTAGCTACTTCATCCTCTCCAACAATGAATATTCCTCCAATATAAAAAATATATTTGATTTCCTCTGCCCAATACCATCGATCATCCAGTTATCTCCTGGGTGTCATTTGAGGCTACCCTGATTTGATGTCCTCTTAATGAGTGCCTAGACCATGATGCAAGGAAGACTTATATCCTGAGCATGCCCCATCCTCATGGGGACACTAGGCAGTTTTGGACAGGATACCATCTGTTAGACTGGTTTCTGCTGGAAACTCGTCTGTGTTGCAGCAAGAGTGTGTTGAAGTGCATGCATCTGAGTAATTTTAATTTTTTTTAGTTCAGATGAATCAGCAAATACGAGTCCAAAAGCTGTGTAAGTTAAAAAAAAAACAAACAACTTCTGGCAGTCTGCAGACCAGTTTTCCCAAATATTTTTAACTGAGCTCTCATCTACACCAACCTCTAAAAAGATATCCACTTCTAAAGTGTGAAGCATCCTCTCATGGTTATTTCTGTCTCAGCACTCAAAAGTACAGTTATCCTTGTTTTAGAACAAGTTCCCCTCTGATGTGCCTTGGTAGAAGGTGACATAGCCATAGTTACCAACATTTAAAGAAACACCAGTGCGTGTGATGGTCAGTCCCTGTGGCACACCTGGGGCTCAAGGCTGTCAGCAAACTCGACCATTTCAATGGTGACTTTCACCTGCTGCTGCAATAGCTTGAACCTCTGTTTGATTTTTAGTAATAAATTAAAACTCTGGAGCACTACCAAGTTATCGAATTGGTATTATTTTTTTAGTTATTTGTATTGCAGAAATGCCTCACTAGGCACAATTTACAGGTTTAAAACTCCAGCATTCCAGGTGCTGCACAAACCTAGTAAACCATCCTGCATCCTAGGAAATTCTGCTCTGGATCAACAAGACATGCAGAACGATGATGTAAGGAGCAAACCAGTGGCTAGGCGTGGATAGTATAGCAGAATACTGACAGGGCTATCATGGAATAAAATGTAAAGATGCTATTAATGTCACATCAAGATTGCAGAATCAAAAGGTGATGAATGGAAACATTAAGATTCCTATGACAACTTCCTGAAAACGGCAATGCAGCTGTCTTATTTACAGTAAGGTCTATAGCTGAAAAGACATTTACAAGAGCATTTGGAAGTAGATTTTGAAAAATACCCAGGAATGAGTGAGAATATGATGCATGTGCAGCAGGGCTGAATTGCCACTGATGTTGGATCTGTAGATTTTTCTGGTTTTAATAATCACTAGCAGAATATCTGTGGGATTTTAGAGGAGAAATGGGGAGAATGAAACATGGAGAGAAAAAATGCAAAATCCCTGGCAAAACATCAGGTTGCCCTAACTAATAATAACCTTCTGGTAGCAGCTGTTGATACAGACTAAGAAGTGTATGCTTTGCAGTCTCCTTATGCCCTGGGAGTGTGAATGCTCAGACACTGAAACTTCACAAGCTCTGTCTATGGGAACCAGCACTTCTGTTAAATTCCTAACAGTTTCCCCCATCAAATTTATCCAAATGCCCAAGAAAGTCAGTGACTGCCTTAGATTTTGAATCTGGGATAAATATGCCATGGTTTTGATTGGAAAACCAATATGTCAGCAAAATTTGGCAATTATAAAAAAAAACCCCATTTTCCCACATCACTCAAAGTAACATAGGGTCTCCCCTGCCAAAAGACAGAAAATAAAACTCACCTTTGTCTAGAGAAGTAGCGACCTTGCAAGCCTGGGAAATTGTACATTCAAGGGCAATGTGTCAGACTATTATGAATGAGAAAAACAAGGCTCTAGTACCAGAGCTCACTAGCAGATAGGCTGGCCTAATAACATTCAGCTCTCGGCTGCCTGGTCACTGCCCACTGCCAGTCACATCAAGGATAAGTATTAATGGCCAAAGTCATTGTAGTTACAGAATTAGGTAGGAGGAAGAAAAAAAGCAGCAGCAGGCAGGCAGAAGTCCTTTTTTTATATGAATAAAATTTTATTGAATTTTATACAATTAGAAAGAACAAAGAAAGAGGAGCAAACAGTCTTATGGAGGGTAGGAACCAGAAGAGCTTTCCCAGTAGAGGAGGGCGCCTGCTGAGGGCAGTGTTCCTGTAAATGTCACACAAGGGTTGTTCAAAAGCAGAGAGAATGTGTCTGGGCTTTTCTTTGATTGTTTTGGGGTTTTTTTCTTCCCACATTAAGGGTTCTAAAGCCACTCTTCTTCCCCCATCAATCCTACCACCCAGCAGCAAAGCGAGCAGGAGGCAGGAAGCAGGAGTGCTCCAGTGAAATGTGTGCACACAGAGCAAGTGCCTGCCTGCGCCACCAGGGGGTTTGCAGACATTCTGGATGCAGTGCTGCAGAGGGGGAAAGAAGGGAAATTGGATTTTTTTTATCTCCTTTTTTATTATTTTTCTTTTTTTTTTTTCTTTACATTTTAAGAAAAGAAGGCACAAAATCTCAGCCAAGCTTTAAACCTAGTGCTGCTTGGGAGTTCCCAGTCTCCCAAAAAGCCAGTGTGTCCATGTGGGAACCCAGCCCTCACATCTCCCTCCTCTTCCTCAGAGTCTGTGCTTGCATTTGTACTGCTCAGGTAGAAGGCCCTGCCCAAGGTTTGTGCACTGCTAGGGAAAGTAAAGCCGTGCCGGAACAAGGAAAGTGGGGATGAGGAAGAGTCTGTTGCCTTAAACAGACCCTTTTTCCAATGTGAGAACTATGGAAAGTCACCCGTGACTCCCCACATTGCTTTTCCAAGAGCAGACCTGGGACGGCTCTGGTGCTTTTTGAGGTGATCACTGCCTTTGCCTGTGCAAGGCTTGGTGTTATGCAGGAGGGCCAAAGCCCCTGTCCAAGCATGGCCTCTTTGAACCAGTGCTCTCTAGGAGGGGAAATCCCAGCCCTCAGTCCAGCCCTCCAAATGGCATCAGGTTCCTTCAGAGGTTTCAACTCTTGGCTTTGATTAAGGCTATTTAGTTGCAATAGAAAAAAGTAGAGGTGCCAGCCACAACCACCTGCCAGGCTGCAAGGAGATGGCAGGGCCACTGGCAGATGCCACCAGTACCCAGTCCCAGGACGCTGAGGGAAATGGGGGAGGCAGAGAGATAGTGTATGGGCTTCCATTAAGCCTCTGCTTTCTAAAGCAGGAAACAAATCCTGCCAACATGTCTGTGCACGTGGGAGAGCAGGAATGAAACTCTGATGCCTCTCTGTGAAGGCTCCAAAGCACAACATGTACCCTGCCATGCTGCCCAGCCCTGCATAGCCTGATGAATAAAATCCACCATGCAAACATCAAAGTTGAGGGCTTTGAGGTTTTGGTTCAAGAGGCATCTGGGCAGCAGATGCCTCATGAACCTGGCTGGTGCTCTACCACACCACCCTGCTCCTCTCTGCCTCCTGAGTAGCCCCAGCAACACCCCAAGAAAAGGAAAAAAAAAGAGATCCAAGCCCTAGAGCAGCAGCAGCAGCAGCAGCAACAGCAGCAGCGGCGCAGCCTCACCCTGCACCAAGTGTCTCAGGGAAAGATGCTCAGACAGCTGCATCCTCCACAGCTATAAACCGGGCTCTGGTGGCACTCCAGTGCAGGAGGAACACCCAGTCTGAGGATCTGCATGTGTCTGTGTGTGTGTGTGCCTGTGTGTGTCTGTGTGTGCTGAGGTGGGAGGAAGAACTGTAAAAAATAAAGACAAATGCTTCCCGGTCCGCACCCTCACCCAACCATCCCTTTGCCTGGGGTGGTGGCTGTGCCTTCATGGGGCCCCTCCAGCCTGCCCCATGCCTCCCCACACCCAGCCCCAGTGCACACTACTCCCTAATCCAACAGCGGAGCCAGGGCCATGGGAAGCTGGGGCTGCTCAGCCTTCCCTGCCCCCACACAGGTTGTCGTCCTCTTGGAAACAAAACAGCAACAACAACGGAAAAAAATAATATATATATATATATCTCCCGAACCT
The DNA here is from genome assembly GCA_016584745.2 of Phylloscopus trochilus trochilus. Lineage (NCBI taxonomy): Eukaryota > Metazoa > Chordata > Aves > Passeriformes > Phylloscopidae > Phylloscopus > Phylloscopus trochilus. The sequence goes on from WQNJ02000012.1 coordinate 28,398,835, forward strand.
CCCTGAAAGACCCAAATGGATGGAATCAGTCCCCAACAAAACCGACAGGAAATAAAAGCAAAAGTTCCCCCCAGGGTCAGGCCCGAGTGCATGTCCCAGCTGGGGCCCAGCAGCCCGGGAGCACGTCCCGACCTCCCTGCTCCTCTGGCCTTGGCACATCTGTGGCGTCCATTGGCACGGGGAGCTCCAGCAGCTGGGGGGAAAGCGGCTCGGACAGGGCTGTCCCACCAGCTGGCAGCAGCCTGGAGAGGGGCAGGCAGGTGGAGAGGTAAGCGTGTGACCCCCCACCGCTCGCTGCCTTTCAGGAAGGAGTAGGGTCTCTTCACCCCACCGGGGATGAGAGGCCCCTTGCTCAGCTCTCGGCCACCAACACGGTCCTACACCAGGGAGCCAGCCCGGCTCTGGGCGGGCACCATGACGGGGACAGCCCCGATCCGCTCCAGCGTGGCCTGGCTGACTGCATAGGAGCGGGTGTGCGGCAGCCGTGGCTTCCTGCTGACCGAGCCATTGCTGCGGATCACCTCCTGAGGCGACGGCGCCGTGCTGGCCGTCACCACCAGTGTCTTAGGGGGAGCCGGGGAGGGGTGGCCGCCGTTGGCGTAGACGGGGCGGGCACTCGTGCTCCCTGAGCGGGAGAAGGGGGGCTGGTGAGCATCGTTGCTGTTGCTGAAGCGGGTGAAGGAGTCTGTGGCGTGGTTGGCTTTGGGGTCGTTCCAGTAGCGGCTGTTGTAGGTGTTGGAGGAGGTGAGGGTGTCGTTCTCTGATGAGGACGCGTCGGCGTGGAACGTCTTTGCGGCAGAGGAGCATTTGGGCGGCAAGTCATCCTCCCTGGGAAGGAGAAGGTGTGAGGACATATGGAGGACACTGGCCCACTTGTCCAACACCCCCACCCCCAACCACCATTCTGGGGTGAACACCATCGATTCAAGGAGAAGGACAGCACCAATATGAATCAGCATTGCTCCTTGGCTTGTTGGCTCATCCCTCTCTGCAGGACCTACCTGTGTGCTCCATGTGCCAAATTTGCCACTGAGGCAAATGACCCATGTTCACGTGTCTACAGAGAAAGTCAGGTAGTTCCAGACAATGATAGCTGTCACTGTAACCTCTGTGACCAGAGAATATCACAGCTGTATTTCCATTTTCAGTTATCACTGCCTGGCATTATGAGTTAGGATTCCCACTGCATAATTCTCCTACAGAGCTAACAACATGAAGTCCCATCCCTCTTGCTGGCAGAGGGGTTGGAATTAGATGATCTCTAAAGTCCCTTCCAACTCAAACCTTCTGTGATTCCATGAAGCCAAAGTTCTCATTACAGGCAATACTGAAAACAAAATCTGTTGTTACCATTCTTCATTTTCTCCCTTCGTTTTCTGGACATATATCTGAACATCTTCCCCTGACCCCAGGGAACACACCCAGGATTAACAAAAACAACCACTCCTCTTAGCCGCAGCTTTTGCTTGGAGGTCCCCCACCAGCAGCTTTTCCTGACCCTTACCTTATCTCATTGGGAATTTCCTCCTCTTCTTCTTCTTTGTGTTTATTTTTCCAGTAGAACAGTGCTACAGCCACCAACACAATGCAAACAACGAGCACAACAGCCCCTGTGGCCACCGCTCCTGCAATCAGGCCGATACTCCGCGGGTGAGCTGTGGAGATGATTGAACAGAGCATGGAGAGGAAATCAGGGATGGGCTGTGGCTGTCTGTAAGCACATGAAGCTACCGTGGCTTGGGAGGGGAGAAAGGCAATGTTCCCATTCCAGGGCATGATTATCTTCTGATAGAGAGGCACGTGGTGGCTCACAGCAAACATGGTTACACACCTTACTGTCACAAGACAGAAGCAGGTGCCAAGCCTCCCCTGGCAAAACACTTACGTGCAATGACTTGCAGGTCCAGAAGGCAAGTGCTGGTTCCAATGGCATTTGAAGCCACACATTGGTAAAGACCTGAGGACACAGTGCTGATATTTCGGAGAGTGACAGTGCCCTGGACTTGGTCTAGTCAGAGAGAAAAGAAGGATTTAAATCCCTCCCCCGCTTGAGGAAAACCATGAAAAGGCATAGCCAGCAAATAGAGAATTTTGGTGCGAGACTATTAAGAGAGAAATAAATTAGGAAATAACCTTGAGATGGAAGCATTGTGCATGCACATACACACACAGAGACAAGATTAGGCCTTAAGGAGCTTAGGCTAGATGTTTCTTTCTCTTCTTATAGAGGAATTTCTGCAGATGAAAGCTTGGGACTCTCAGTGTTGTGTGAGAATAGGGAAGAAAGAGATGCAAAATTACCTATACCCAGATCAACTTGTTGAATTCAGTCTTGCTCTGCAGAACCCCTACTCTCCCATCCCTGGGCTCCCATCTCCTGCTCTGCTAATATTCCTCATTCCTGAATTATATGAAACTGAAAGCTAGCATATTCTTAAAATACAGCAAGGTAAAGGACAAAAGTACAGCTGTCAGTATTTGATCAGGACACGGAGGCTAAGAAAACTTATGGATGGGACTCGAGGCTGGGAAACACCAGTTTGATCAGAGCCCTGCTTCTCCATATATCTGAAAAGCAGCTTTGGCAGTAATTTATTGGAGAACTGTGGCATCAGTGTGAGAAGCTGACCATATTTTCCTGGGATGATTCTGCCTCTCTTTTCCCAGTTCCCATTCTAAGCCTTTCATTTGGTTTAAAATGTAGGTGAGTTGGCAGCTGAAATTTCCAGCCACATGCCAACATGTAGCAACCACTCTCTCTCTTTTCCAATCAACCCAGTCCTTGTTTTTCAATGGGGAACATGTTTCTGTACAAAAAAATAATCCATTAGAATTTAAGTGGCCTCTGGAGGGTACCCAGTCCACTGTGAGCTTTAGGAATCTTCGTTCCAATAAAGGGACCATGCAAATGATGGCAGACGCTCAGTGAGCCATGCCACCTCTGGCAGCTCGGACAAGGGACAGCCCAGGCAGCCACCTGGGACATAAGAGGATAATCAACAGAATGAGCACCTTGTGTGGCAGTTGGGGGCAACTTGGGGACATTGTCCAGTTTCTCCCAGAGGTATGTAGGCCGGGGGATGCCTTCTTCCGAGCTGCAGGTCAGTGTGATATCGCTGCCCACGTCCAGGGACCCCTGGATTCTGCAAAGCGGGGCAGAAGGAGGAACTGCGAGAGAAGAGGGGAAGGTGATAGCAAATCAGGAAATGTGACCAAACAGTGGAATGCCGGCTCACTCTGGACATGTGCTGCTGGGGAAGGCAAGGGCAGTGGCATGAGCTGTCAAGGGGACAAGAACGAAGCAGCAGACAAGAACTCGTTATGGTTTGAGGGGTGACAATTCACACAAAGATTCCTGACCCACCAGCCCATCAAGGTTACAGACTACTGCTGACTTTCACAGGACCCAGTTCTCTTAGATCCCTCCCTTGAGAAAAAGATGAATATTTCTGTCTTTGAGACAGCAAGGATGGTGAAAGTTAACAGAGCTGCAGACAAAATTTACTGTGACTGGGTTTTGCTTTCATATCCCTGTAATGGCATGCACTTTGGAGTATTTAGCATCAATGGGAGCATCCAGAACTAACTGCTTTCATGGAAAGGAAGCAAAGATATAAAGTCATTCTCTCCTCCTGTTGCTATGCACCAAACCCCTTACACTCCTTTCAGCCCTCCAGGATGCCCTCGTACTTTATTCCTGCTTCTTTGCAACTCCATATCACCATACCACCACAAAAACTTTCTCTCCACCATATTTTAAACTTCATTACACACTGCCTGCATATGAAATCTATGTGCCCTACAAACTCCCACAGTACCCACAAAGCAACCCATTCCTCACTGCAGGATGTCTGTGGGCTCAAAGGCACACAGTACTGCATTGCTCATGATGCACTATCATGCACAGAGGTCCCCTTGTCCCTCTCCCCCCTCCCTTCCCCATAATACCAATAAACACACCCAAGACAGTAAGTCCAATGACTCCAATATTCCTGACGCCTCGGTCGGGAAGGTTGTTGACCAAACACTGGTATGTGCCAGTATCCGATAGCTGAGTGTTGTTGATGAAGATGGAGGCACTGGTGGTTGGCATTGTCACAGCAAACCCCACTCGCCCATAGAACTGGGGTGCACCACCAAAGATCTGACCCCCTTGGTAGAGAATAACCTGGAAAAGAAAGGAAGGCTCAAACAACACTCTGCGGGAGCCGAGCAAGGAGGAAGAACATGCAAGCAAAACATGGGCTTCCAAAGACGAAAGGACCAGTTACCAAAGGATCTCTGAATAACCTAACAATATACATCCTAGCACAGGTGTTTTTTCCAAAAGAGGAACACACTCTGTAGTCCATTTGACATCAATAAAAATGTTCATAAAGGTAACAGACCAGAAAGATACCCAAATCTTCTGGCATAGCTGGATTTGCAATACCAGCCTCCTTCATATGATAGTCATTACCCATCTCGACAGGATCATGTACAGAAACAGAGGCTCTCTGCAGGTCAGTGAATACTTTGATAGAAACCATCTGCCCAGTGGACAGTATCATTTTGAGTCTCCATCAGTAAGATCTTGCCATGATTTGACACTGCTTACTGAAGATCTTTGGGATGGGCTGAATGGCAGGCAGGGCAACCTTTGAACCTGCACAGCCTCCGCCAGTCAGACCGTACTCAGACCAAGTCCCTGAGGAGCAACTATTCTTCAGTGCAGGTTCTCACACTGAATACAAAATGTGATGAGGGTAGTGTGACCCAAGACACATGTATTTCAGAGAAATGGCGTTCTTCTTTTGTCGGAGCATGTGGGCAAAAAACAGGCCAGCATATCTCAGGTTACGATTCTTATGCCTACCATTATATAATCTCATTTGCTGGTATTCATAAGAATGGACTTGCAAAAGCTGCAGACAGTGAAAAAATGAGAAGGGGAGTGAAAGGGGCAATGAGTCTTTGAGAGATTATGTGTTAGAGGACATTTTACATAAATTTCACATTTTTAAAGCTGCAGCTACTCCCAGGTCCTCCAAATTCCATAACCAATGCACCAGAACATGGATTACATCTCCTGTGCTCTTTTGAACACACAAACCAGGGTAGCAACCCAGTGTCACACACACTTGCCCCAGCTGCACATCCAGCCAAGGACACAATGTGCATCAGTTAACAAAACATTGAAGAAAACAGATTTGTGTCGTTTCCAGAGGGCACGTTCAGCAGTGAAGGGACAATGAAGTTCTGGGAAAACCATAGACTGAGCATTGCAGAGGGCCTACATCCAGAAGGGGGTGGGGAGCAGGAAAAGCCCCAAGGAAATACAAGACCTACCTGTTGAGGCTGGTTGGCGTTAGAAAGAGGAATGACCATCCAGATGACATTAAGGTTAGTGAGAGCAGCGTTAGTGGTGAAGGTGCAGGGCAACACTGCTGTCTGGCCTCGGGCAACCTGGATGCTCCCTGAACTGACTGACACCTCCAGAGGACACACCAGACCTGGAAAGAGAAGGACATGCAGTTCAAGCATTGCAGGAGAAGGACACACAGTTCAAAGCACTGCAGGTGGCCCCATACACTTGCAGGTCACAACACAGTATCCCATTCCTACACAGCTGTACCCTACTACATCAGGTTAAAAGGAATTATATTCATGCCTCACAGATCACTCTGCTGTTATGCAGACCTCTTTTACAGACAAATGTAGATACATGGTCCTTTTGAGTGAGGGCACTCTGGTTTCAGAGCCTCTGAAAACAGCTGGGAATTTTTTGGCAACAGGCAGAGAGCCATAAGAACAACCAAGCTGTGTCTAAGAGAATGAGATATGTTTTCAAACCCATCGATCTTAATGATACCCAACATCAGGGAAAGACAAAAAAGAAACTGCAATATTAACCAAGAAACACAGTTGTCCTCCCACTTCTATGCCCCATAAAATACAGCAAGACCAGAAGTATTTTAGCAATATTTTTAATTTTAAGGGTTAAAAGTCAAAATATTTTCCAGTCCAGGCATTTCTGTTTAGGTGATGAAAAGTTACTATTACTAATGGAGGATCTCATCAAATCTAGTTTATTTTCCAAAATGTCCACCATTCACTTCTTTGCATTCCACACAGACTGAACAAGGATGAAAGCCCAATAAGACCCAGCTTCCCAGTACAGCAGCTCAAAGCTGCCATTTTAAGACTGCAAGTCACACAGGGAAATATCTCTGTTCCTACCACCAAAATCTTGCCGAATTAACCTAACCAAGGAGTCTCCATCACCACTTTGAGTAGCACTAATGCTTAAAAACATTTTTCTCCACAAAATCAAAATATTGACTACAAACAGCTATGTCTTTATATGACAGCTCACCATTTTCTTGTTCAAATCATGTGGGAGGGTACTGGAGAAGAAGGGAAGGAGTTTTCAAGCTCCAGGGCAACAGCAGAATACTGCTAACACCCAGGTGCTGTCTGCAGACCACCCTATTCTCTTGCTGAATCCAGGAAGAGCTGCCTGGAAAGTTTCTATTTTCTGCCAAGAGACAGTGGTTTGCTGAAGGTGAAATGCTTCATGAGAATGGTTTTCTGTCTGAACTACCAAGAAATTGAACAGGCCGAGGTCTGAGGAAAAGGTGAGTGTCTCCCACGTGCTTGTCTGCTGAGATCCTTCCCAAACTGCCTAATGTAGAAATGCGGCACCAGAGCCTGGAAGTGCTGAACTTCAGGTGCTACAAATTTTAAGATTCTAGCACCTGAACAGCCTTCCATGTGTTCTGGTGTATGAACTGACTCCAGAGTTGCAGTACTCCAGGGCTTTGCAAGTTCTCAGCCACCTCCTCCAAACTTCCATTCCTTCCCCCACACCTCCTACCTCTAAAGCCCCAAGTAGTTCAGGGAGGCTCAGAAATGCTTCAGAACAGAGTCAGACAAAATTTCACTTTAATCTCTTCAAGTGAAGTTCACAAGTTTCTTACTTTGTGGGGAAAAAAAAAAAGCACCCTGACTTTCCTCACTGTCTTGGGACATATTTAAAAATATGGAACGTTTTGGAAACTCCTAGGTAAACAGTTAATCTCCAGTGCTAATATCTCAGAGAATTGGGCGGCTGGATGAGAAACAGCTGGTGAAAGCTTAATCCATCAATCTCCTATGCAAGTCTGTCAGTAGCAAGCAGAAGTAAATAACTTGAAGAGCCAGTAATAAGCATCACCTTTATCACAAGGCATCTGCCTTCCAGCAGTGTCTGTGGGCAACAGGCTGGGAATGGATTTGGATTCCTCACTTTCTTACGGCTGGCCAGGCAGTGGCAGTAGCCCAAAGCCCAGAAGTGATCCATGTCAACTTTTGAGACCTCTCTTGCTGAATGTGACTCAGACAAGGAACTGTCTTTTCTGCAGGTTGAAATTTGAAGGCTATCTTGCCATGACTGCACATCCAGTCTAGCATCATCCATGTGCTAACCAGGGCGCAGGGAGTCACAATGATTTGAACATCTATTGGATTGACCTCTCGCTCCAACATGGTGATGTTCAGTATAGATTTCATGAGATCCTCTCCGTGAGGGGAAAAAAACCTACTCATCTGATTTGGAACAGCACTATTTGTTTTTCAGTCTCATTCCTTATCCCTTCCACTTTCCATTCCATGAAAAACCCACACATTCAAATTCTTGTCATTCAAAAAAAGTAATACTTAAGTGTGAGTGTTCCAATTTACTGGAAAAGTTAGACTTTGCAGTTTGCTTTGCAGCATTAGTTACATCAATCACTCAATAATCAAGATGATGAGATTTTTCATGTCTAATCACCCTCTTCCTACTCCTAATATTTATTATTAGTTAATTGTAAACATCCTGCAGGATAATAAAAACACTAAAATAGAACATGCGTAATTTATTCACCGTAAAAATAATTTTTGCTTCAACTGAGAACTTCACAATGTATTCATAAGCAATTTTAAAAATGAAAGAAAGCATATTACAGAAAGCACAAAAACACATACTCCCTTTTCCCTGCCTGTAACCCCACTCTTATGCTGCAACACCCCGCAGCCCACACTATCTCCTTTTCCTTTCAAGGCACCACAGCATCCCTTTTAATTTGAATGCCATGGAGCAGGGAAGCCCTAAGGAGGAGTTGAGGTCTCTATTCATTTCTCCTGTCAAGGGGAGGTGCTTTGAACCTGGTCTGCAAGATGAGCACCCCCCACACACACACCACACTGTCCTCTCTCTGCCTTGTTAAACCACCAGGCAAGCCAGCTCCTCAGGCTTGCCTTTACCTCATGCAGCCCAGGGCGTGCCAGCTGCTCTTTTGCTCTTTTTTGGCTCTTTTGGCACACAAGGAAGGTGCCACTTAAAGACTCATTTTGTTAAGCTGGGCGGCACCTGCAGGGCTACATCTGGGGAAAACACAGCCACTTCTGACAAGGAAGCTTCAACAAGGCAAGAGGAAATGTAGGCAAAGTCCTCTTCCAGCAGCATGAACTAGGAAGTAGGGTGATGTGTTAGCACAGCATTGGGCAGGCAGTACTATACCATGACTCCTTTCCCAGTGAGACAGCCAAAAAATCAAAGGCCAAACCTTCTTCAGAAGCTGCACCATCTCAAGACTACAAGAAAATGTGACACATTTACACACTCACTTGTCCATCTGTGCAAGTATTTTTGTGACTGCATTCTTCCACACCAACACTCGTGGCCCAACACACAGATGGATGCAGACAAAGTCACATACACTTAAAAACCTGGATGCCTGGGAAGAAGACTACTAGGAAAACTTGACCAAATAATTTTTGTTTAAACATTTCAAAATTAGGCATTGCAAAAATGTGGATTTGTATTAATGCAAGAGGAGGGAGGCAGAGGAGAGAGGGAAAAGAGATTTCAAATTTAGCATATCTTTTGGGATAAGAATTTTTCAATGCAGCCTAAGGAATGAGGACTTGAATTCCCTTGAGTAGATATAAATGCAAATATAGATATATGCACACGCATACAGCCTACTAAGTCAAATTACACATAAGAGGTCAGAAAAATCAAGCAAGGGATGTTGTAAGAAGTCTCCTTGTGCAAAGTTATACAATCCAGGTATTTTCTAAGCATTCAGAAGTTTAATGACTTCAGAGAGACAAAGAATCGATCACCACCAAGTCATCTCTCAGAATTGGATTACAATGGCCATTACACCCTCTCTTGTGACTGCAGTCTCCTCCTTACTTGGTAATTAAGCAACCCTGTAAGCAGCATGCCCAGAGGATGAGCAGGGTACGCCACTGTCAGCAGAAAGAGGAATGGACCCTTCCTGTACGTAGGACACTTTGATCTTAGCTTGATTCAGCAAACAGCGTTCTCCTTTGATCCTGAGGCAGCAAGCTCCCATCACTAATTGGAACGGATGCTCCATTTTTCTGTCCCCCATCAGCAAATCAGTCAGCAGAAGAATGTTTTGGCTGCAGAGGCTCTTTCAGAATTTCTTCACATTTTCAGGATCAAGTAATTATTCTGGCAACAGGACTGATTTCATTTTTGATGGCTCACTGCTGATGCTTTTCCAAGCAGCACCTCAGCTCCCTCCCTGGTATCCATGAAGGAGTCTGTGTAGGTGGTTTATACATCATGACACAAGCACATAGGACTCAGCCCCACAACACACATTGCCCTCCCTGGTGGGTGTAATGAGGAGTCAGATGCTGCCATATTTTCTTGCTGCCCTAGAGGGGTTGCAAGCTTCACAGAGCCTTCAGAAAATACCAGATACAGTGAAGCTGAAAGACATGGGCAAATCTTACCACTTTGACTCATTCTAAGTTGGTAAAAAAAGTGTGCCCAGCTGCCATTCACTGCCATACCTTTCTGCCAGAGATCACCAGCAGAATCAGCAGCTTTTGGCACTTTGCTAGCAGCAAACTCCTGATACCCAAAGGCAGAGACCAGAGTACAGGTTCACTCTGCAGTGCTGGCAAGCCAGGGAAGCAAATGGCCAGGGGATAAAGGAGGGAAGGAGGTGTGAAAGGGATGAAAGAAACCTCTAGCTGTCTGCATCTCCAGACCTCAAGGGAAGATGTGCATGAATGTGTGTCGCTGTGGGGAAAATGAGAATAAAGCTTCAAGCTGATTCATCTTGCCTCTGAAACCCAGGGAATGGCTGGAATGGCTCCCGCCTGTCCCAGCGCAATTAGCAATCCTGTTGCCACATGCTGGGGAAGATACCTTTGGCAGTATGACATTTTGGGTCCCTTGTTGGAGAGGCAAAGATGAGGTCACACAGAAGTTTCAGAAACAGAGTAGCAACACAGTGTTCCATCTGGCAACCGCAGGCAATGGAGGGAGAAACTGCAGAGCAGACTTTTTCCTGAGATGAAAGGAAAATACAAGTTGCTGTGCCTTTTGCCTGCCTCACATCTCTGAGTCTGGGACCAAAGCTACCCTCTGTGCTAAAGAAGAGAAATGTCTCCCACCCTGAATGAGCTGAGGTGCACTGCCAACCCAGCACACTGAGCAGCAGCAAAACCTACAACCCAGGATGGAGTGACTCACAGCAGGAGGAGACAGGAGCAGATGCAGGCAGTACATCTGCAATAGGACCTGTCTCTATAGCAGACACTCAAAAGCCCCTAAAGGAGCCTGGCTTGCAGTTGCAAACACAGAAAACATTAAAATTATCCAGCATGATGTGATAGCATCCAAACTGGCTGATCAACAAGACACTTGAATACTGGTCCTGCCCATTCTCACCAGTGGCTGTGTATCCTGCTCCATTCTGGATGTGGCAGAGAGTCTACCACAGACTAGACTAGCACTAACTACTTGCTAGTTCAGAGTCTACCTAACCAAACACAGTATTTACCCAGCCTAGTGTCTGGAGGCAGTTTGCTGTAGACTCCACCCTGCTTGGGGAACCAACATCACCAAGCACTGCAATGGAGCACAGATCTGAATTTATGCCCAGCTAGACTATTTCCAGTTCACTAAGGAAATTCTACCATGGAAAACTTCCAGGCTCCAAAGTCATTCTGCAGGGCAGGCATTTGGGACAGATTCACACTGTTCATAGTAGACTGCATTTTGGGTCCAAGGTGCCCTAGCACAAATTTTCCTGGGAAGGATGCTTGGTAGAAACCTCCTTGAAACAATTATAGTGGGAGTAATGGAGTGAGTAAAGAAGCAAGCAATAGCCCACCTGCCAGCTCACAGCAAGAAGGCAAAGTTTGCTCCAGACATTCGTAGGGGGGTTCTGTGCCCTGGTTTGAGGGCACACGTTATACAAGTGCTGACAGGTCCAGCAATGGGATAGCAACCTGGGGGGGACAGTGGAACAGTGTATAAGGCAAAATAATTTCCAGCACTTTCCTTCCTGTCTTTGCTGGCTCTGCAGGACTGACTGGAACAAACAGCAGGAAAACAATCTCATCTAGCATGGTTTAGAGCAAGGTCTCTGTAACACAAGTATTAAAACTATACTGACCCTAACTTTTCATCTGAGGTGTTTCTAGTGTTAGTATTCCTTTTAAATGCAGGTCAATAGGCACCTTTATCCCTGGAGAAACCATCAGACACAGCTGGTGGTATCAAGTCACCCCCCCCCAGCGTAGAGCCTTCCAGGTGAGAAGATCCATTTGACTCTATTAAGAGTAATCTCAGGATTGCTGCCCAACCTGTAGGATATGCAGGCTAGCAGACACTAATCCAGGGAGAAAACACAGTGTCAGGGTCTTGGAGTTGAGCTCTGCAGTGTTTCTTGCCAAGAACTAGACTAGCTGTGAGGGACGCTGGCTTCTTCTGAAATTGTGCTGATTACACTGACCCTTCCTCCTTACATTTATAACCTCATCTGAACTAGGCAGAAAACTAACAGGGCAAAACTCCTGCTGGCCCACTCCACTCTGGCCTCAGCTGCTGACCAGTGAGCAGCAGTCACTACCACCCCTTCCATCTTCTCTTTTGGAAACAGGTCTTTCTCTGCAGGCCAGTTGGGAGGAGAATTTCAAACAATTCAAACATCCAAACAATTGGGATGACATAGAGCATATGTCCCTGTGCTGACCTGTCCAACCTGCAGCCGTAGACAGGATGAAAAATTGACTTTACAAAAAAAAAAAAAAAAAAAAAAAAAAAAAAAAAAAAAAAAAAAAAAAAAAGAAAAGGCAGGAAAGCTTTCAGCTGCACTTACTTTGAGAATGGTGTCAGTTCCCTTCCATGTCCTTGTCAGAGGAGCTGGATTAGCTCTTGCAGGGATAAGGAAGGGGCTCTCATGACATACTGAGGAACTTGATTCCTTCCCCATTTCTGGCACAGACTCCCTGGATCCTGCTGAACAAGCCAGACAGCTTCAGGTATCCTCAGAGGTCCCCATTAGTGTGAGATCCTCGTGTACTCAGGTTTAGACCTCAGGAGTTTGATTTGCTGAACTGCTGAGCACTGAAACCTGCTCGGGAAATCGAGAGGGGCTGTGCTCTCCAGGTAGCAGAGTTCATGTGATGTTAACCTCCCTGAGCACCTGAACTGTGCTTTTTGAACAGGTCTTACTGCTTCTGTTTAACCAGTCACAGACTTGAAATGCAAAAGGAGTTTTTGAACAGTGAGAAGAATATAGTGTTAGAACGGCTTTTTGGCATGTGCTAAGTGGAAACAAGAACCCAAATCTGGTTTACAGACGCAGCATCATGGGCCTGATGACCCAAATGGTCCTTCCAATTCTGGACTCCTGATCCCAGTTCAGGCTTCTCTTATGTGCTTCTATCCAGCCTTGCTGAAGCTGTCAGGAGAGCTGCCACCTTTGCAGCTCCAGCAAGCTGGGATGGATGCCTTGCATCTACCTCTGCTGCCTTGAATGCAATATGTGTGCAAGTTAGAGGCAGAAAAACAACTGCATTGTGTTAGAGCATTATAAAAACACAAAGGAACATTGATAGGAGCAAAAATAGCGTCTACAATGACATTAGCTAGGATAGAAGTAATCAATGGCTGTTCTCTGGGCATGCATTAATCCCCTTTCCATGGTATAGTGTTGCACATTATGGGAAGTTTAACACTTCCCCCCGATGCATGCGGCACTGGCTGCAAACAGAAACTGCTGCGATCTGAGCTGGCAGTCCTTGAATTCACAGCATTTGCAGAGGACTCAAGGAGCAGCTGCACTTCAGAGGTTGGGAGTTTTTTTGCTGTAGCAGATGAGCAAGGCCAGAGGGGACTCAGGGAGGAACAGGAACTGAAGAGCTCACTCATTTCTCCCCTAAATTGAGAGTGGAGGGGTGGGTAAGGCTAATTCAGCCCACTCTGTGGTACCATTTGGTGGCAATTTTGTCCATCCCTGGCTGTGTTTAGAATCAGAGTCATCAATGACTCATACCCTAGGACTCAGGTGGGCAAATCAGGAACAGGCAATCTGTCTACAGAAGATGGCTCAAGGCCACACAAGGCAGGATACCCAAGGTACAAACAGAGTGGTGTGTCCTTGCAGCAGGATGCCAGTCATTTCCTTCTCTCCTCAGGTCCTTCAGAGATGCCTGACACTATTTTCCAGATAGCAGACAGAGATAAGGAGGAAAGAAGTTTAACTGGGCACAGAAAGGATTTTACAAAACTAAAACTGGTAAACACAGTTCCTTTTCCTTCATCCCCCTACTCCTGTGATAGATCAGCTCTGGGGAATACTGCTGCAGTAACTTAAGATGTTGTCATCCTCTGCTGTTTGCCTCGTTCCTCAGCACAAGGTTATTGTCCCCAAACCAGTGAAAGCAGAAAAGAAGCAGTGCCTGTACCTCACAGCTAGGCATTAAGCAGCATAACCTGTTGAGGAAGGTGTGGGGACATTCTGACTTCCTTTGCTGTGAGAGGGGAAAGCTGCATTGCAGACACACTGTCCTGTTCTGCTCACTGCTACAGTAGAGGCATCATCCTACAGTAATGGATGTCTAGGGATGGGAGCATTTTAAATGACCACAGTTACTTTAGCTAAAGTGACTTGGGGATGAAAGCTTATCAAACGTTCATAGAAGTACATTTAAGGTAAGAAGCTCAGCTTGAGTTTGCAAAAAGCCTGCAGCAGCAGCTCTGAGCTGCAGACTTACCCATTCATCTAGCTGGGATGCCAACATAAACCTCCCACATCCCTCCTCTTAATTATCTTACTGCTTGCCACAGCACACCAGAAATGAAAATTCACCTTTTACACAAAGATTGGTATCCATGTTTCCTGAAAGAAGGAAAAGGAACGGAACTGACTGGGAGCAGTGAAGGTACACATTGGCTTTATTTTCCTGAAGCAGGTTGCAAAACCTCACTGAAGCCAGCTCTTAATATTTGGGAAGCTCCACCACGGCCAGCCCTTGTCTCTGAAAGCATCCTCAAGCATCCCTCTGGGTATCTGTAACCACACCTGAGCCCACGCATGAGAAGTACAGGTTGAAGCAGCATGGGATGAATTGAGAGGTGCATGTAACATGTTTGCCCCGGAGTGGGAATCTAATTAGAGCTCTTCCCAGGATCTAAAAGCAAAAATGGGCTCGAGTTCCCACCCCCCTGATGGTGTTTCTTTGCTAGTATTCTCCCAGTCAGCAGAGATGTGTCAGGCTGCGGATCGGTGCCAAGTGCTGGCAACAGCACGTGACATTGCTGACACAGCAAAGTTGTCTCCTTGGGGAGAAGGTATCCACTGGTGCCTCTGCAAGAGAAATGTACCTGCCCCCAAGACTGGGGAACAGAGAGTCAGGGTTAGGAAGCTGAAATTAAAACAGGTCGGCAAAGCTTTACTAAGACACTCACTTCTATTTTCTGTTTGCCGAGACATAAAAAATACATTAACAGCCCAGCAGCTTTGTAAATGATTTATGGACAAAAGAATAAATTTCTTCCCTCTCTCCTGGCTAAAAAAAAAATACAAAAAGATTGCAACAGTGATAAACTGCTTAATAAGGGAAAACAACTCAAGGTTTAAATATATTCAGTGGTATATTGAGTGGGAAGGACAGAGCCCATAAGGAATAAGATTAAAATCCAGTGAGAGGAGTTGGCGCAGGGGAAGGCAGGATGAATGGGTGGGCAGGCTGGAATATACAACTCATGTGGTGGGGAAAGGCAGCAGCCTGGACTGCAGCTGCCAGACAACCATCCTGAGGTCAAACTCCTGTGCAAATATCCCAACCTACGGTTCAAGCAATTGCTTTTACCCAAAGCATCAAGAGCTATGTCCATCTTCCTCCAAAAGGAGGAAGAGCAGAGGGTGATGAACAAAAAAGGTGCAGGGCTTGCCCTATTAAACACAGGCTGGGTGAAGATCCAGGGACTCGCTGGATGCTACATCCTGTCTCCCTCCCTGCAGACACCACTGACATCATCCGGGAGACCTCAAGGAAGTTCCCTGCAAGGAGGGGCTTCATCTGGGCCAGGCATAGCTCAGTTTGGAGAGGGGATGAGGACAGCTTCAGGAAGGAGGGCTTTAGGGAGAGGACTGTGGGACTGCAGCAGTAGAATGGGTGCTGGGATGGGAGTTTAGGAAGTTCAGGGGACCGTGGGCAGTGGGGTTTAGGGGTAGGAAATAACTTCCAAGAAATGGCTTCATATCTCCAAGCCAAATGCAAGGGAACTCCTCCAAATGCTTCCTGGGGCCACCTCACCTGTTACTGGGATAATCCAGTACCATCATCACCCCATAGTTGCTTATTTTGGCCTGTAGGGGATTATGGTGGACTCACCCCTTAACAAAGGCTTGCCTAAAGCACAAAATAATAAAATTAAATATTTTAAAATATTTAAATAGCATAATTTAAAATATTTAAGTAAATTAAAATAAAAGCAACATCCCAAGTCCTTTTTTGAGAAGAAAAGTTTTCAATAATAGACTGATCCCCTTTTCCTTGAGGATGGGAGGGACTGTCACCAGGACAAGTATCAGATTCTTACAGGATCTGGTCCAGCAACTCATAAGTTTTGGCTGAGGTAATGCCAACAAGTTGGCTATCTGCTTTCCACATCTATTTTGTGTCTTCTGTATGAAATGCTCTCATCCTGTGGAGTGCACAGGCTTTGCAAGTGGAAGGATATTGGGCCAGTGTTTGTTGTTCACCACATCTTTGAGCTCCCTTAAAAATTTTCCTGCTCTGTGACCTGACTGGAGTCCTGCTTCCCCAAAGCTGCCAGCAGGAGCCAGCAGGAGCCCACCTGAAGCCAGGGCTGCTCAGCCAGACACTGATGCCTGGGTGCATTTGATATGTCCTAGAAACTCCACTAAAGGCAGGAAAGTAAGTGGAAATATTTAAAGTGGAGATATTTAAAAATGCATATTTAAAAATTAGGCACGTGTTTAAGTATCTTGCCAAACTGGGATTTTTAAAAAAACTCCTGTAGCTTGTTCATAGGAGAGAGAGCCTTTAAGGCCTGAGAATGTGGAAAATCACCGTGAAACTTCCCTGTCTCCAAACAAGAGTGATTAAAGCGAAGTCTCTCAAAGCAGTCAGATTGAAACTAGTTTATATGGACATATTCAAAGATATTAGACTTCCATATCTTAAACTTCATTTATCCTAAACTACTTTGGATTTAAAATTATTAAAAACAAGCAAACAGAAAGGAAACAAAAAAGGGGGGCTCTTTTTCATTTCAATTGGAAAGAAAGGAAACCCCAAATTTGTCTTCTGCTCTGGCAAATGTCAGGTCAGTAATTGAATGTTTCAGATTATGAGTTGAGCTGTCTAAAAGAAACTGTAAAAGGACAATTTTCCACTGGGAAAAGAAGAGTTTTCATTAAAATCAAAATAGGTTGTAAGACTATCAACTTTGATGACATTCTCAGTGAGTGAAGACAAAATGAATTGCTTCGACTTCCCCATTTAATTATAGTAATATTGGCACACTTCAGTTCAATAAGGTAAGAACACTTTACTTCAATCCATTTAAACTTTTGCCATATATTTAGATATTACATAAATTCTGACTTTGCATAATTTTATGCAGTTCCAGTGCAGTGAATACACACATGCATACTTAATATGCTATGGCCTCTCAACATCATGTGAACAATCTCTTTTCCCAGTGGAAATTTACCCTGATTTTTGGTCCTTCATTACAAGGCCTGATCTCTCACTATGATGTGAAATGAAACAGAGAGGGTATGTTATGACTTCCTTGGAATAAATGTCCAGCTTTTTACCTGCTTTAGATACAAACAGCTCCATCACCACCTTCTCATGGGAATGCCCAGAGTGCTGCAGCTGTAGATGTTTCCATGTGAAGTTTGGTCGCAGTGTGGCTCAAGGTGAGAGTGTCAGGCACGGAGACTTCCACACAAAAGCCACAGCAATGCATCTATTTAAGCACTTTGCAGTCCTTTCCCAGAAGGAGGGTCACTCCATGCTCCCTGCCCTCTGGAAGTGCAATCTTTCCAACCTGCCTACACCAAAACCCAAAGCTCTGGCACAAGTGTTGCTGATTATAGATCAGTTCCTGACACTCCAGTCACTGGGCTAGTCATTCCCATGTTGTATGTTGGAAGCAGGACCACCAGATGAAATGTACACAGCCAGATTAATACAGATCTGCTGTCCATCTGCTATGTGTCCTTTTGGCATGTGCCAGCACAGGGTGCAAAGAGAAACACATCCCAGAGCTGAGAGGCTCTCCCTGCTCATCCTGTACCCAGAGCTGGAGCATCTGCAGCTCTAAGCATCCAAGCCAAGATCACTGAGCCTGATTTTTCCCAACTGCTATGCACTTTCCCCTCCAGCCAGTGCCAGCCCCCCGGCACTCTGGCTGTGTACACAGCATCGTGCTGAAAAACTCAAATGCAGAAAGTTGTGCTCCTAGCTCTAAAATATGCCAGGAAGGAGTGCAGAGTCTCCATTTTGCAGTGAGGAAAACCAAGATGGAGTGAGGCTATAACTCACCAAATGCCATGGAGCAGGTCAATGGCGAGACAGAACAGGACTTTAGAACCTGATTCATGGGCCTTGCTCTGCCTATTAATCACTCTCCCCACCACTGTACAAGTATTAGTATTGATTTCAAATTAACACACATACACATCTTATCAAGGAGAAAAAGAGAGTAACCAAGAAAGTTCACCATGTTCAGCTCCATTGGAGGCCAACATGATTCTAAGAGCAAACATTTTCTGCAAGCAGCCCTGGCCCAAAGCATTCAAGGCTGGGAGGAACAAAGCAGACACCCTCAAGGAACTATCAAATGCTTATAAAATGTTCCTAACCTCCTGAGCAGCTTGTCAGAAAACACAGAGTGCAATCATAACATGCTTGAAATGCAGAAAGGAGACTGCAAATGCAGATGCTGCTGTTGCTGTACCTGACAATGCACGTCCTTCCTTACCACCTTATTTTCTGATGCCAAGATCGGAGAGTTAACCCCAGATGACCAAGCCTCACAGTGCCATCTGATTTTATGCTTGCCCTCTCTTCTTCCCTTCCCATGATGTCCTGAATTCCCTTTTACAACAGCTGCTAACTTTTGCAAACATAAAACTGCTACAAGCTTCCCTTGTCTTTTAGAATAAAAGTCTGAGGAAAACATTTTGCAAATTTTCCCTCTGTAACAGATGCAAGAAGTTGCTTATGCCCAAGCAGCAAAGTACACAACTGCTCTGAACTAACTTTTTTTTCTGCACAGCTGGCTCAGTTTTTTACACAGATGTTGTTTCTCCTGCCAAGTCTAAGAGCACACAGAGCAGCATTAATATGAAAGAGCCCGATTGGACACTGGTTTAACAACAAGTTGAAAATTCCCCAAGCACAGCCTGTATGTTGGATTTTCCCTTTCCTTTGTTTCTGGGGTTGGTTTTTTTTGTTGTGTTTGTTTGGGTTTTTTTGGTGTGTTTTTTTTTTTTTGGGGGGGGGGGTGTTTGTTTTTTGTTTGTTTGTTTGTTTTTGTTTGTTTGGGGTTTTTTGTTTGCTGTTTGTTGGGGGGTTTTTTTGTTGGTTTGGTTTTGGTGGGGTTGTTTTGTTTTGTTTTGTTTTGGGTTTTTTTAATTTTTTAATTATTTTTGAATGCACCCAGCAGGAAGAAAAAAAAGAAAAAGAAAAAAAAAGAAAAGGTAAAATAGAACAAAACCATAAGAAGCCACTGAAGAAAGTCTTAGCCTTTCAGGGGTAAATTCCCTTTCTGAAACTTGAAACACACATTAATCTTTAATGTTAAACCGTGGATTAAAAATTAATTCAAAAATCTCACAGTTTGGAACACTTACAAGTCTACTGCATTTTTAAAAGCTCAGATCAGTGCTACTCTGCATAAAGAAGTCTCCCCAAACCCTTTCTTTTCTCTTGAAGCCAAGAGCAGGTACTCACTGCTCTCCCCAGATATCCTTAAAGCTCAGAGAAACCTACTTGTGCTTCCCAAGAGCTGGGAAAGGCTGAGCCCTCAATTCTACTTACTTTTTTGTGTTCCTTTTTTGTTTGCCCAGAGGGGGAACCAAAGGACCAGGCAGAGTCGTTGCAGTTTCCACAAGTATTTTTGGAGCCATGGCTCTCTTACCAGCTGCTGCCTTACAGGAGCAGGAGGTTTCCATCTCTAGAGTCTGTGCTACCACGTCGTTTGCCATAAGGGGTAAAACTTCCTCTTTAAGCATCACTGTGTTCAACAGCTGCCTCAGCACAGTTACGCTAGCAGTTGCCATCACAAAACAGCCTCTCTCCCACGCTCTTTTCTGCACTCTCAGGCTCGTCTCTGTCCAAATCCTGCACCTGAGACCATCCTCAGGAGGCTGCCCTCACCTGCAGCCAGCTGGGCCCACGCCAGAGGAGCCACGGTGCCAGCCGAGGTGAGCGCTGCCCACACACCGCTGGGCGAGGAAGCTGCACAGGCAGCCAGCACCACTCTTGGAGGGGAATGTCCCCCTCAGGGAGGTGCTGGTGCCTCTCTGACCCTCCAGATGCTTTCAGAGGAGAGGACATCTCATCTGCAGTCAAGGCTGCTGCCTGCTGTGTGATAGGTCCTGTGTGAGAATGAACAGGCTGCGCTGCCCCACGTGTGGGCACCCCCGGTATCACCAGGCTCTGGGTGAAAATGGAGCAATACGTTCCTAGCTTTAAGTCAGTCCTTGTATTCAGGGAGAAAAATAAATGAATTTTAAAAAAAAAAAAACTGCACAGAAGGGTGTTTAAACTGCACTGCAAATCGCACTTATCTCTCCCTTGTTTATCATAACTTTTCCTGCCATAGTTGCTAATGGAAATAATAATAATCACCATAGTAGAGTCATGCCTTGGCTTCTTTCCTAGATTCTCCTCTTGTTCACCAGGCAGTCAAGTCATTGTATCACCAAAAGTTCACAGAGACCTGGTGTCACAGGAGAAATGCCACCAAGAAAGATTTTGACAACTTCCCATGGAAGCTGAGAAAACAGAGAGTAAAGGAGGAAAGCACTTTTAGGGGCGGGGGAGTGACAGGCAGGGGGGTAAAATGTGGCAAATCTCCACTATATTTGCCAACAGTGGAAAGCAAAGACAACAACAATTATGAGTGAACAGACAATTCAGCACACAAACAGTCCTGCTCAGGATGCCAGCATGTTCTCCCAGCAGGATCTGAGGAGCCCTGGGACCAAGGGGAGGCAAGGAGCAAAAGCCCAGGTGATGTGCCTATGCTCGTGCAGAGCCAGACATGAACCCTCCCTCTCTGGCTCGATAGTTCATCTTCCAAATCATCTCTCCTTCCATAAATTCAGTCTTCTACTTTTAAACTCATGTGCCCATCAAGTCAGATTACAATTAAAACTCTGCAAGTATGGCAAAATATATTCATGAACATCTGTTTGAATAATGAGCCTGAATTTGCTTCGACATCCGCCCTGCTTTCCTTGCCTTCTGCAAGTGCTCACACCAGCTCTCTCCGGTTCAAAGATGACAACGTGGGGGAGAAGCTGCTGCACACACTCACATAAACATGAAGGTGATTTTGCCTGGTGGTGGAGGGGTTTCCAAACTCTGATGCACAGCCCTTTCAAGGGTTGGAGGCTGCTTCTCAGACTCCATAAAAACCAGCTGAGATAAATCAGCCTAAAGTCAGAAAGCTACAACTTAGTTCATCCAAGTCCAGTCTGCCACTGAAAAATGTGTATGTGGGTTTGAATCCTGGGCTGTCCAGTTTGTACCTGCTGGGAGAAGAGGGGTAGTCACTCATGCTGAGGCCCTACCTGCTCCTGTGGTGGTTGCTCCCAGAGGTGCAGGTAAGTATCCCTCTCACTCCTCATCCCTCTGCCTCCCACTCAGACCTGCCAGTGGAACTGCTGGTGTTATAGCTCTCTCTCCCACACAGTTGTGGCAAAAAGATCCGGGTCCATGGGTAAGAGCAATTTTTTTTCTGTCATAGGTCATGCTGAGAGGATCAGGCTAGAGAACAAGAATGCAGACAGCCACGCTGACAACCTGAACTGAGGGTAACCTCTGGCAGAGAAGGAGAGTAGGGACAGCCTCTGACCTCTCCATCCACCTCAGCAGCTGTCCCAGCAGTACTTCTGACTGCCTGACTCCTTTTGCCTGGCTGTGAATTGGAGCAGCGTCCCCTCCCCTCATCCCAGTGCTTTGTGCTGCTTGGGCATGTGGTGTTGAGGGAAAGCAGGAGAAAAAACAGAGAGATCGATGGAAGGAGCAGAAACCATACCCTGAGGCCTAGATGCAGGTTGAAAGCAATAAATACTGAAAGTGATAGGTTGCAAGCTAGAATATGGCCCTGGGGAAAACATTTGATGAAGGGCAGAGAGGAATATATGCAACAGTGTACACTTGATGGCTACTTACGGAGGTAAATCAGCATGGCTTAAAACGCACACACCCCACAGAGATACACGGAAAGGCTGCCCACCAGAGGTTTCAGCAAGAAATTTGCTTATCTCTAAGCAGGATATGGAATGGATAAAGAACAGTACAGCAGGACAAGAGTAGTCTCTGAGCAGGAGAAACTAAGAGTTTGAGAAAGGCACTGGGTAAATCCTAGAACCACAGAAGCTCACAAGGAGTTGTCTTTTGATGCTGCCACAGGAATGCTCTGTATGTTGACAGCAAACACAGGCCACAGGGAAGGAACTCAGCTCTAACAAGAAGAGGCTATTGTGGGAGGCTGTGCTGTCCTGAGACTGGCACAAGTATGTTGCCCATCCAGGGATACCTTCCATCAAAGGAACAGTTTTTTAGAACTGCTTGCCCTGCTCTCATTATAACACAACCTACTGATAAGTATTTCTGTACCCAAGTCACAAAAAGGTGAAGTCTTTTCCAGGCTCTGGGAAGCAATACAACAATGGAGTAAAGCACCTTTGCTAGGCTAGAAGACAGCATTGCTGCAGACAGCACATACAGCAATAATCCATAACCACAGAGAACACATGAAGAAAATACAGCTACCTTTGGAAATGGGAAATGTATGAAATGAAACCAAGCTTCTGTTAGTCTTTTGGAAAGAACATCCCTGGCTCAACATAATTACAGGAGTTTGGTCCATACTTTTTCTTTTAATCTATCAAGAAGAATGGTGGTGCTGACTCCACATCCCCATTACATCTAAAATGAAACACCAGGGATGGAGGTGTGGGATGGGGGTGGAGGGCGGGCAGTGTGCAAGCTCCCTTCCATGACAGTACCTTCCTCCCCAGCACACTAGAGCTGACAAGGCCATGCAGCACCAATTTGGTGTTTTGCATCCTCTGAGAAGTGAAAAACAGGAGGTGGCAGAGTGGTTTTCCCCCTGCTTTCTGGATGCTTGGGTTTCTGACAGATTTCTCTGTGAAGGGCTACCCAAAAGCTCCATGGAACTGGAGTGTCAAACGTGAACATTCAGCACTTAATTTGTGGTGCAAATCCTGTCAAACTCGATTGCGTCTCTTTGCCCCTCCAAGGCATCCCAGGCTCTCTCCACTTCTGCAGGGGGATGAGGCTTTAAGGAATGACCAACTGTTAAAGCAAGCCTGCAAACCAGCAGGATGCACAGCGTATGCTCCAGAGCCAGGCATGCCCTCTCCTCCCGTCCGCCAGCTCCGCATACGCACACAGAGCGGTCAGCTGGGAATACACCCCAGGAGGCCTAATTAATGAACATATTTGAAAGCTCCAGGCATCACCACGCTGGAAGAAATGAGTGATAACATTAGCATCTGAGCACGAGCTGTTTGGATTGAGTGAGGAAGGAGATGGGGCTGGAGGCGCTGCCTGGGAAGCATCCCAAAAGCACAGGGCCCTCTGCAGGGCTCTGCCATACTCATCTGTACCAAGCGTAAAGGTACCAGAGGGAAAGGAGCCTTCTAATAATGGGAGATCAGGCAGGATTAAGTGGGAACTCAAAAAGCACAGCAGATGCTTCTTTCTGCTCCCTGTGAAAGGAGAAAGTGATAATCGTGGAAGAAGGAAGGTAGGAAATGAGATGGAGATAGGGAGATACATCAAAGGGACAGAAAAGAAACAGAAGAAAAATAGATAGAAAAACGCTAAAAGATAAATGTAGTATGCTTTTAATTTGCATGATAAAAATAGTGCTCTTTTCCCCACCAATCATCTTTATTAGCAACAAAATTTGCAGCGAGATCTCTGGCTAGCTATCTAGCTGTGACAACAGCAAAGCTCTGTAACAAACGGCTCCGTGGGGGCTGCAAAACTCCGTCTCAGGCAGTTTTAAATGCAGGGCATAGGGCTGACTGAGACTTAGCCTGCGACTTTGCTAGGCAGCACACAGACCAGAATCCTGGTGCCTGAACTTCTGGCCTGCAATCCACTCTTATTTTTGGAGAGTGGCTGAATGAAATCACTGAGTTTCTACTGTTTATTAGAGTGTACCTGCATAGTGCTCACCTGTGTCCCAGACTACAGTCCATGTATCACTGGCCTAAAAAGGTGCCCCAAGATCTCAAGCTTCCGCAGGCTTCAACTGTAGGGACAGTCTCCAGGAGATGTGAAGGAGGTCACAGAAGAAAGAAGATGTGTAGGAAGTCTACTTTCACCAGGGACCTACAGCTTGTTCAGCAGTAGTGCATGTGTTGTATGTATGTGTCCCGTGCTGGAAGGCACAACCACTGCAGTGCTTCCAAACTCCCTTCTCAGCCCAGCAACACACAACTCACACCAACACAACACTGAGCCTGAGAAGGAGCACATCAGGCTCTGAGCTCTGTCAAGTCAGGTCTTGGCTATGAGCAAGGAAGTCAATGGCAACACCCTGGGCAGGGAAAGAGTCTGGCATGAGGCATGTCTCCTTTCACACCTCCTTCACGACTCCAGGGACAAGGTACATGGGAAAAGATTCCTCGTTGAAGGGCTTCTTTCTCAGAATACCTGCCACAATCCAAATTCAAACCAGTAGCCCAGTCATGGGACCTGGGGCCAGATGCTGGGGCCAGATGCAGCAAAGCCACTGCTGTTAAGAGGATGGAAAAAGCAGTGGAGACAGAGAAAAAGCATGGCTAAGAAAGCACCTGCCAAGAAAAATCTGTACCAGCTCCCCGTAACATTTTTGAGATATAGGCTAGCTCCAAACCCACAAGTCTGTCCTCAAGCAGACACAGCATGTGTCTGTACTAGGTTTAATCCAAGTAGCATGTTAAAACCAGCAAGAATGCCACGCTGGAAAGGACATTGTGTACTTTCCTGATGGCAGCTCACAGCAAGATCTGTGCTACTGCAGTCCCTCTGACTCTTACTCATGTTGAACAAAATAGAAGCAGCAATGTTATCACACCCTCCTTTGCCCAGACAGACAAAATCCCTACACGCACTGGTTCAGTGCTGTAATCTCAACCAGCAGGTATCAAAGCCCCAGCTCCCAACCAGGAGCAACAGAGCACCTCATGTGTGTTGGGCTGCTGTCCAAGATACACATCTCTGACAGGTTTATTGGATCCTTATCTCCCTCTTGCTGGCAGGAAGTCAAGGCACAGGTATTTGTGACCATGCTAATTCAGTATTTCCCCCTTACTGGCAGTTTTAGACACAGCCTTCAGGGAAATCTTTTGACCATGTTTTGGTTGTAAGTCCAGTGCTCAAGCCCAGATCTTCTGAAGGTGTTCCAAGGGTCCACACTATAGTCCAGGTCGTGAGATCAGCACTACAAATGCATTGGGAAAAAGAGGCCTGCAAAGGACCTGCAGGACACAGCCAGCAGACACCACCACCCACCCTGGCAGCCACATATAGCTGGCAGATGGGTCATATTGGCTGGGGAAATATGGGAGGCAGGCCAAGCCGAGATGGGGTGCACCAACTTTAATGGGGTTCACATGTCCTCAAATAGCTGAGTGCATCTCCTCATGTGTTTATATAAACAGCACTGTTTCCTTTGGATCTTCCTCTAAAACACACTGAAGAGAACCAGGGGTGAGTTCTCACCTTTTCTTCAATGCAGTGTTCTAGCATGAGGGAACTGAGAAGGGGAACTGGCACAAGGACACATCTTCTTGTTGAGCAGATAATGCACTGAGATCTGCGTGGCCAAAACATTCTGTTCCTATCTGGGGCAAGTACTGCTGCACCCTTAGGCAGCAGCCTTGTGTTCTCCTCATGTCTCTTTCTCTCAAAAAAAAAAAAACAAACCACCAAATAAACAATTCTCCTGTAAAAACATTTACCACCTCAATTTCTTTCTAAGACAGCCTTTACTTCAGCCGTGAAAACACAAAAAGAAGCTGAGCTCTGATAACCACTGCATCCTTCCCTTTATTCTCATCCTTTCCCTTATCACAATTTGAAGAGTAATGACCTGAACCAACCCCATCTTAAGACAATGGGTGTCTGTGTACTGGCTTCAGCGGAATGTGGATTAACATGGGATTGCAAAATCTCCAAAATTAATGCAACTGTAATGCTGTTAAAATAATGGCTCAGAGGTCAGGAGATCCCTGAATTGAAATGCTTTCCTTGAAATTAAGCAAGCTATACCACATATCCTGCATTGCCCATGATTATACCTTCATAGAGAGAATGAAATAGAGTACTGCACATCTGAGAACAAAACCCAGGAATATAGAAGTCTGTGAGTGCAAAACAAATACTCAGAGTAGATAGCAGTTGCTATCTTCTTTCTTTATCTCCCAGTTGGTACTGATAGTTTGTTCACTGCAATGCCTTTTTTTTTCTTGTGCTTTTCTTGAAAAATTCATAAAACAAAAATGTTAGAAGAAAACAGAGCATGTAGAACAAAAACTCCTCTGACAACAGTAATTCTACAACAAAAAAGCTCAGAGAGAAACAAATTTGGCCTCAGACTTGGTTTCATGTAGTCATGGAATGCCACCTTTGAGCCTCTTTTCCAATTCACCAGAGTCCAGGCAAAAAAAACCAAAACAACAAGGTGTTGAGCAATGTGCCACTAACAGTGACAAGTTCCTTCAGAGCTCCTCTCCCTGTACAGGTAATGCTCCTGTGTGTATTATTATCATTCCAACTGTCCAAAGAGATACTGAACTGCCTGGCTCTGGTTTTAATCACAACACCCCCTAAATTATGGCTTCTGACAATTATGGATGCCCATCTTTGGACAAGAGATGACAGCCAGAGGCTGAGTACCTGCAGTTTCTGCTGGAGGCAGTGAGGGTTGGAGCAGTCCTTTCTCCAGTCACTGTCCTAATGCCATGATAATGTCATATGGATGGAATCAAAGGGAAAAGCAGACAGACACAATTTCCACTAGCTGTTCATCTTTTGAAACCTGACTGTTTTCCCCAGAGCTTCCCAGGGAAATCCTGGCTACATTTATTTTGGCTGGGGTACAAGGCTATTTTTAGGGAAATAAATAAACAGCTGAATGCCCATTTTTAATTTTCATTTAGGTCTAGGATTTATATTTTTTTTTTGTTAATTTTGCTTTAATCTCCTTGCCCTTCATTACTCCCTGGCATTCACAGCAGGGGAGATGAGACTTGCAGGGAGGAGGGTGAGGACTAGGATTCAGTGGGAGCAGTGATGAGGAAGGTACTGAAAGGGGGAAGAGAGTGAGGGGAAAGAGTATTGTTGACAGCATCTGATCCTCCGATTAATGTATTTCTAAGCAGATTAACCAAATCCCAACTGCTCTGTGCCAGGTCTCTTCTCTAAGCTTCTCTCTCCCCCATGTAAACAAAAAGACATTTCCTCTGAGAAAACAACCAACATACTGACCAGAACTCTGGCAGGCTCCCTGCCCTCAGGTAGCCCAACACTGTGAGGCACAGAAGAAGGGGGAACGTATGGGCCTATGGGAAAAGTACAGGTCCGTGGGGGTAAACTCCACTTTTAGGCACATTTTGTGCTTTTTCCTTTTTTTTTCACCTCCTCAGGACTCTGCGTGACTCCTGACTTGTTCATCTCCAGGAAGGGTGTGAAGGATGCCATGATTTGGGAAGATGAAGACAGAATGGCTTCTGGTCTCAGAGTCACATGAGAACTCATGATCTTATTATATTCTGCTTGTACATAGCTGCTCTCCATGGCATCCACAAAGGGAGGAAGCAAGAGAGAAAGGTGGGTCAGAACATCCCAAAAGGACGTGGTGGAAACCACTAAATACAATCCACTTCTTCCTGCCCCACAAAAAGCTTTACTCAGACTTCCTAAAAGAGAGAAACACTTCCATTTCTACCCAGTTTTTTGGAGCATTTCAGTCAGGAGTTGGCCAAAGCCCTGTAATCCTGTATCACTGTCCCTGTTTTAGGAGAATGGAAAACTGAACATAGGCAGAGGTCATAGGGCAGGTCAGTGGTACAGCCCCATTCTCATGAGCTGAGTTACAGGCATTTTTACAGGTCATAACATCAGCCTTGGCTGAACAGGTCTTCTCTAATGAGCCTCTAAATTTAGCCTCCAGATTTATTTGTTCCCAGATCTCGTGCAGAAACTCCTTCACCAGATGTTCTCCTGCCTTGCTGCCCAAGGCAGGTTTGCCATCTCTGGTAGCAGCAGCCACAGAAGTCATGGGACATTTCTGCCTGCCCAGCATGCTGATGGAGCTCAGACACCACCACACCTGTTTTCAAGCATGGCACTGTTGCCAATCTGTCTTGAAGTGGAGCTTGGAAGGATGGAAAGACCTCCTGCCTCTTCTCCCCTTTTACAACCACTCAGTGTTTCAGCCAAGGTTTCCTCTCAGCTCTCTGCCTTCTCCTCAGCAGCAAGTGGCCAAAAGACTCACAGACCTCCACCACCCACTTTGGGTTAGAAGGACTCCCCTTAAAAGGGAGTTTTTTTCCATATCTCCCACCAGGGAAGGAGAGCAGCTCTTGTAATGAGCAGTCAACAAAGCACAGTGCATGAAACCACTCAGGAAGGAGAGGAATTCCCATTTGCTCAGCTCCCTGTCTTGCCCTGCTCCAGCCATGGTGAGCACTTTTAAATTTCAGCAAAGAAATGCTTAAACCAAATGCTGTCACTGCTGTCTTTGCTACGCAGTGACAACAATGTAAATTGACCCTGAGAAAGCTCCACAACACACAACTTTCAAAAGAAACATTTCAGATCTTACAGTAATGTACAGCATGGTATTTTCCTATCAATGCCTTTTCATTAATAGAATCACCAGAAATTCCTGTGCTGCAAATGGAAGCAGGGGTTGTGACTAAACAAGAATATACGGTGCCAGTTAAGGATGCAGGGGGGGATAAGGGCAAGGGGAAAAAAAAGAAAGCAAATGAATTTATGTTGCCTAAGGCATTGAGGAGAATAAGAAGGGATTTACAAATTCATCAGGAGGAGAAGCAGCACCAGAAAGAAGGTGGGTTCATTAATAAGTGAGGATGAGGATGAAATGAATAGTTCAGAAATGGCTGAACAGCTTTTTTAAATCTGTCTGTAGCCATAAGAATAGAGAGAGGAATTTTGTACTAGAAAAGAGGGGAAAAAAGCAAGCTTATAAAAAGAGAAACAAAAAGAACTTGAAGAATTATATGTCCGCAAAGGAAATAAAGCAAGCAACATCCTAGAACTTAATCTAGAAAAGACAGAGACATTTTTTAAAAGCATTTTTCACATCAACGGAACTAATACAGGGCTGACTGTTAGGCAATCTATACATATAAGCACCTGCATAAATGTATGCAGGATCAGGAGCCCAATTTGTTACGGTGAGGCATTGACAAACGTATTATCCCAGTGACAAATAATCTGACAATTTACATTGAGCTAGGGAGGTTCCACAAAACCAGCCAAAAAGCAAACATAATAAAGATTTTCAATAAGGAATAGAGCCTGCAATATTTAATTCTAAGTCAATGTCTAGCTTTAGTGAAATAATGAAACAAATATATAGGGCCATTAGAATCTAAAGAATAAAATCACATGAAATACACAAGTTAAAATCTTTTGCTTTTTAATACACGTACACAATTAGCACACAGAGGAAAGGCAGTGAAGAGAATTTGAAGTTCCAGGAATTTGAAGAATTTGACACTGGCCCACTGGAACCAAAAGCCCATGGATCAAAAAACTGGCCAGTGTACCAAAAGAAAATATGCTTTGTTGGACTGGGAAATGACAAATGACATGCCAAGGGGTTTTCATCCATGGTGGCCTTATTAAACCAGTGTCACAGGAAGACAACACTAACTGTCCATGAAATTTGCAGCTGCCACCCTACAGAGAAATTGCAAATATAATGGGAGACAAAGAAAGAGGGCGTCGATGAACACATAGCTCCTTAAAATTGAACATGTGAGGGCAATGGTCTGAAAGTTAAAGCAGAGAGTAGCTTGAGTGGGACAGAGGATGATTGCATCTGGGCTTATCAAAGCCACAAACTGAACCCATCAATACAGAAAAAAGAAAACAGTTAATGTCTCTGGAGAGCAGTAATCTAAAGGATGGATATGCAGGAGATGAGAGAAAGCATAGAAACTGTTTCATTCCCTGAAACTTGAGGTTACAGAAAAGAAGCAAAGAAAAAAATCTCAATGTGCTGCATTAACAAATCAGGCTCACTCAATTTTGAGTGGGAAGCAGAGGTGCATCTCAACACAGAAAAGGGGAGAAGGGAGGGGAGAGTGTCCACACCCTTTCAATACAACCTGTCCAAGGATTCAGTTTGGTTAATTCCATCATTTTTTCCTCATTGCCAATAGATGAACAGCAAACCAGAAAAAAATCAGAGATGATTTACAAAGACACATGGAAGAACATACACAGAAGACTAAGGAGGGCCAAATGTGTACAGTTCATTAAGGAAAATGACCCCAAGGTAGTAAACTGTAAGATACACTTGATGCATGTGAACACTGCAGAGTGAGAGGAGGTAATAACTAGGAGTTATGAGGTTAAACCAGGAAGAAAAAAAGTAGACCTTATACCAGGAAATAGGTTAGCCTTGTTCTGCTTCTGAATCAATTTAAATCAGAAATAACTCAACAAAAAGGAAAGAAGGAGCACAGAAAACAGATACTACTGCATCCAGACAGAGCATTTTGGAGATCCCTTCCCAGTCTCCCAGTCTTTGCACTGTCTGAGATGCCAGCTCCCAAGCTACAGCAGCACTCTCAGTTGCATCCATTTGTTCCTTCCTTCTAGGAAAAGCAGACGTTTTACCCAGAACACAAGCACTGGGCAAAATTCAAACCACTGCTGAGGCAAAACAGCCTTGCTGGGTGTTTGAGCAGCTCTGGCTAATCTAATGCCCATTAGCAGCATGCATGGTTACATAAAAGAGATACTAAGGCTCTAATTCCACTCTTCATTACCATTATGAATACAGTGACATACAGATATGCTGTAAAGACCTCCTGCCCCTAGGGAGTTCATGTTTCCAGATGCCTGCTGACCACAGGAAGGGCTGGGAGAGGGGCACAGTTCCTGAATTTCTCTAAGCACTAACGTGCTGCATAAACAGACCTGACCTCTTCTCCTGGACAATGACAAAAATAAACATTTTCATCTCTCACGGAATTTTAAGTCAGCTCAAACTGCAGGTACACCCACAGAGCACTTAATGCATGAGAAACATCCTTGGGGTCGTACATGTTTTCAAAAAAAGCCGAATCCAACCCCCCTGTCAGACGTTACTTAAGAGCCAATGAAGGAGAAAACAAGAGTAATAGTGCTCAGCAGCCCCCAGGGCCTTCAGCTGAGCTGCTGTGAAAGGCCTGCACCACTGCAGGCACAGGGAAGGGCAGAGCACACCGGAGAGGAACCTGCAGCTTGGTGGCAGCTTGTGACAGATTTGGCTGCTCATTATGCCCACTGCTACAGAATGGAGTGCTTTGGGAAGTCTTTGCCCACTTACTGGAACAAACAGGCATTGCCTGGCTGAGAGGTGCCTTCTGGAGGTTAATACACTCAACGTCCTTATTAAATTTATTCCTCATTTTCTGATGGCTAAATCCTGGCTTGCCCTGCCTTCATATGCCTTGCAGTGTCAAGCAGATGGGATGCACATATGTATTCGCCACCATGTATTTTGGGCAGGGCCAGATGCAGCCCAGCACTGAGCGTTCCCAGGTCACCCGGTGGGAACAACACTCAGTTGCACCCCGTGGTCCCAGAGAAGCCAGCTCAGCTCTTGTGGGGGCTAGGAAGATCTGCCTTCCTCTCAGCACCTGGCGGAAGCACTTGAGGAACTGCAATGCTTTCATCCAGCAGGCAGAAAACTTCTTTGCGGCTCACTTGCCCCACCCAGAGGCATTTTGCTCTGCATCCTGCGAATGCCGAAGTTCTGCAGCCTCCAAATTCCGCAGGAGAGGGGGCAGACAGCAGCCGTATCGCCGAATTAAACCCAAGCAACAGCAACGATGGTATTGAGGGACTCCTACAGATCTTGACAATTACCAAGTTCAGGCCCTCTGGAGCCTTCCTTCAGTCACTCAGAGTTGTGGAATTGATCTGGAAACCACTTTATTAATGTTCTTTCTTTTCCTCCCCTTCTCCCCAAGCAGCATCATCATTTATTAATTTATGATTAAATGAATTATTGATTCTCACTGCACCTGCAGTATTCGGCATTGTCCTTCCTCCCCAGAGACAGCTTTGACTGATGTGAGAATGGCAGGATGTCAGAGAGACAAAAAAAGAGAGAGAAGAAACTCCGTGTGTGGGGGACCTCAGACAAGCATGTTCCCCACCAAAGTGCCAGGCTGCAGGTGATGGGCACAATGCACCAGGGCACAGCAATGATGCCACCTTCTCAGACAGCAGTGAAAAAACCCAGAAAGCTCAAAGCCAAATTGCTTCTGATAAGGAGGGAATGAGTAGCAGAGCTATTCATAGGCATTCAGCATGTGGGGAGGTATTAAAAAAAAAAAAAAAAAAATCTGAACCAAAGCAGAAGCTTTTGTTTTTATTCAGAAAAGTCAAGCTGCAGTTCTTTGAATACATCATTGAAAAAACCTTCCAGGCTTTTGGCTTTTGCCTTGCAATTACAATCAACAGATGGTGATTATTTCACAGGCTGGGGCATCTGGTCAGCTCCCAGCCAAACATAAATAAAAGACCTTTGCATGATTGTATTGGGCATTCTGGTCCAGAAACAAAACCAAGGTTGGGAGTTAAAGAAAAAAAAAAGTGAAAGAGAAGAGTTAAGTTCCCTGATTTTGGAGATATCTTCTTTCTAGGAGAAAAGATGGAGGGGGACAGGGGAGAAGCAAACACAGTATCTTAATAGAAACATGCCCCTTGCACAGATGATCAGAGTCCAGCACTCCTGAAACCAATGTTTCTGAGCCAAAATCTCTCAGTCATGAATTAAACCTCAGTCTTGACCCTTTAACTGGATTTTGCAGGCCAGATAAACTTTCACCTTCTTTTATAGCACATTTTACCCAAACGTTGCAATGCAGTTCCCCCGAAAAAGCCAGTCAAGTTTTACTACACCCTAGAACGGAAAGAATACATCCAGGTATTGCTTCTGCTTTTCATCAGGGAAAAAGGACAACCAAGCTACCACAGGAAAATGTCATCTCCCCACACATCTTTCCTGGCCAAAAGAGCTGCAATATTCTCCTTGAACTAACCACACAGAAAACATGCCTCCAATTTTTGTTCCTCCTGCAGCCCTCACATCCACATGAACTGGTGCTGGCCCCACAGCAAGCAGTGCACGCTGGCTCTGTGTGCTCTGTACCCACTGCTCACTGAGGGGCTGAACCCACAGCTCCAAGGGAAGATTGCAGCAGACAAAATACCCCACAGGTGGGAGGCACAAGGCTGTGTTTCAGTGACATGAATTCCAGGGTGACAGAGGCTTTGGCCATGAATGTGTGCAAACACCCTCAGAAAAAATACCATGATGGCATCTGCTGTTTCTGCACTCCGATTTTGCTGGTCTCTGTTAGCCCAAGACTGTTTCATCCCATACATGAAAGGATGGCAGGTTTTATCCTTGAGCAGTGCAGGCACCACAAACCTCAAGCAGGTAAAGGAAGTTATTACCTGCATCTCACTCCACACCTTGACAGATGCCCTCAGTGCTTTGCTGCATATGAAAGCAGCTTTTTGCCACCTCCCTGCTGTCCTCTTTGCTCTTGGTGGCTCTGCAGGCCAGCCCCACCTGACCTGCAGAGGAAATTCAGAGCCCTCATCGTTATTTTGTACAGCGGGGTGATGGCTGAAAGTCTGAAAGGCAGGCAGCCAGGGCACAATTTTGTTAGGAAAACAAGGCAAACACTTTCTCCTCCTGCCTTACACATGCCTCTGGGTTACTCAGCCATTATCTGCTAAATTAAGGCCAGCACGGCTGGCCCTAAGAGCCCGTCCCGTACCAAAGCCACGGCCAGTCACGGCTCCGTAGCCGCGGCCGCGGGGCACACGTGGCTGCCTTGAACTCTCCGGCAGCTGGCACAGCATCCTCGCCCGCCGCTCGCAAACACGCAAGCCCCGCTCCCGCGGCAGCGCAAGGAAAGAGGTGAGGATCTCCTCCAGGATCCCAGCTCGCCTCACGACACACCGCCGGAGTGCTTCTGCCCCTCTCCCAGGGAGAGCCCACGGAGCCCGGCCATTTCATTACACGCTCGGCAGGGCTGCAGGCGAGAGAAGAATTGGATGTCTGCTCTCTAGCTGAGAGGGACATGCTCCAGCCCAATTTATACAGCATCAGAAGGCAATGGCAAAACAGGCCCAGGGTGAAGTATGGACAGGTAATAGAGGAGTGAAATCTCTGCAGAGAACATGCAAACATCATGGGATGAGGAAGGAAATTACATTACACCCTAGATGTGCAGGGAACAAGCTCGGCTCCACAAGAGCAGCGCGCTACCCCACCACCTCTGTGAAATTGGTGGACTACATGGCTGTGCCTGGGGCTTCTCAAGATAAAACTGTTCATTTCCTTACAGAACAAGGTTTTGATCTTCACGACCTTACCGGGCCTGTGTGCATTTACACATTTTAATTTCAGATTAGCATCTCTCATTTTCAGTACCTAGGGGATTAGTGTTTTCGCCTGTGCAGCAAGCACAGTTCATAAAAGTATCGGTTACCCTCCCCCTTGTTCAGAAAATCAAGGCAGATCTGACCAGATGGCACATGCTCCTGCGCTCTGTGTCAGGCTGCATTAATTCAGGGGAAATGAACTCTCCTCCAAAACTATATTTATTTCAGACACCGCCATGCCCAGTTGCTGGGCTGTCCTCAGGAAAACCTAGAGCCAGCTATTTTCCATGAGCTTAGCAGGAAAAAAGCACAGCAAAGGCCTTGCTGGAAGTCTCAGATGCCAGGAAGGAGGAATACCCACAGGCTCCCAGGTAGCTGGAAGCATTTCAGTTGTACATCCCCAGGGCTTTGAGGCAGTAGCTGCGTCCCTAATGCTCAAAGCATCATAAAGCAAAAGGTGCTCCCACACCTCACTGGACCAACCTGATTACATCTTAAGGCAGTACTAATGGAACAGCACAGCCTTTTTGGCAGTGTTGCATTACACTGCCTTGCTAGGATCAGGAATGAGATCCCTCCAAGTGACAGAGGAGAGTGGAAGTTGTTCTGGTACGGTGCAGAGTGTGCAACTTGAGTTACTGTCTCGATCCACCTCTTGAAAGGCCCACTCCTGCGGGGCACAAGCAAGGCATTTCACCTATTTATAGCTCTGCCTGTGCTGCCCATTTCCTTCACCTTCTGCCAGAATAATTCTGCCCATTGCTGGAGACAATACAGTGTGAGTGCTGGAAAGAGTCTGATTGGGTGAGAAACGCCTTCGGTTCTCTCTGTAAAATGTTATTTACCTTCTTACACAGCACATATAACAACACCTAAGTGCTATACTATAATTAGTAAAATCATGCAGAGAAACTGTTCATGTGGATAATGATACTTTTCATCCTCCCATGTGGGTAGTTCAAGGTTGAATTAATTCATGTTTGCCCAGCTTTGTGAGATCTATGGAAGAAAGGCTATTGTTATGCAAATAATTATTAATAATGACTGCTCCTGTGCTGCTCCCCATTAAATGTGCTCAATTTATAAGTCAAAGGGTGTTTTTCTTCTTGCTGCAAGACTAACTGGGTTGCACAAATTGAAATGTTGGTGTCAGTGTACCTGGAAATAGAGGATAACTCTGAAATTAGGATGTTTTTCTCAGGATGAAGGCTCATCTTCAGTTTCCTCTTTTCTGTCCTACAAGCAATATACAATATGACTCTGGAAGTTACTTGGAAGAGCACCCACGCTGCCTTCCCAAGGCATCAAATCAGGCCCAGTTCAGAATATCTCAACATAGCAGCAAGCCCATGCAGAGTGAAATTTGAACTACCCAATACCCTATAATAGGCCTAGAGATGAATAATTATCTTTATTTCAGAGAGTGACGCACAAATGCACCATAAAATGAGCATACAATGCTCAAATAAAACACTAAATAAGGACAGGTGTCTGACAAAGGCAGTTTTTAAGAACACTTGGGGGTTCAATACAACGCAGGCACAAGGAGTTTAATGTCACAACCACCATTCTTTGGAGCAGATAAGCAGAACTGCTCCACAGTGGTTGCTATGGTCCCTGAGAGGTCTCCCATTCTGGAATTGAAGGCAAGACCACACAAAGTAAGTAGATAAGGAATTTCATTCTGGGTAAGCTTCTCTAAATTTTCAGAGTATATCATGAGCCACACGGGTCACACCAACACACCCACAGGACTGTTGCATAACCAAGTGCCCCTCAACTAATTCTTTCTTTTTTAATCTCCTAAAGCCATGAGAGCAGAAAAAGAGAAGTTAGGCTGTTACCATAGTCTTTTTGGAGCCCTGTGCAACCACAGTCTGATGACTTATAAAAAAGAACAATTCTATCCACAGGCCATGCAAGGCTCCTTGCAGCTAGGACACAATAGCTTTACTATGCTATTTCCACATAGGAAACAGCCTTCAGTGCAGCCCATCTGACACATCCCAAGCCCTCATGCACACTTATTTTGGAGAGGGTTTTATCACACAAAAACAAGGAGAAGCAAGAATTAAGTTACACCTGTGGCTCCCAAGGCAGTAGTTTGTGTGCACGGGGCTCCTGGGCACGATGGGCTCTGATGGAGGTTAATGGGACTGCCCCAAGTGACCACCCTCCATCACTGACAAACACTTCCACAGGTTTCCCACTGCACCACAGTTAGCAGATGTCATAGGCAAGACACAGGGGAGTAAGGTTTGAGATGGATGTCTTCTGCATCTCCAGCAGCTGCAGACGCTGGAGAATCTGCAGTCAGAACTTCTCTCAAAAGTTCTCAAATGCTCAAAAAGAGCATTTGAGGACCACAAGAGACAGAAGCGATGCCTGCTCATCTCCCTGCAGTTCTGCAGATGCAATCCAGCTAACCATCAAGGAAAATTGATTTGTGCCACATCAATGAGCAAGTATGAGGTGAAGGAACTCCTGGAGCTGTGGCGGAAAGAAGGTTCTTCTCCATTTTATTTATCTGCTACTCTGCTTCTGCAGTAGCTGTGATGAACAGATACTAATTGTTTCCACAGAGAGCCCAGCTCAGATGTGTGCCCTTCCCTGAGGCTCCTGGAAGAGCACATGTTGTACACATGAGAAATGCAGCCAGCCCCACTGCTTGCATAGGCCTGCAGGTTTGCTCTGTCAGTCATCAGCTCAAGGCACCAACCCTTGCAGTCCATCCACAAACACCAAAAGTCTTCGAGAATCACACCAAGGTGTTGCAGTGTGTGATGCTGATGTTGCTGCCGTGAGGAAAAGTGCTTGCCCTGAGTCCTGCAGAGCAGCTTGTCTGGGATCTGATACTTCAAGGATTCCCTAGGGATTTCCACAGGCTGATAGGAACATCCTAGAACAATTCTTTTCTGAACTGCAGCAAATTTCACCTAAGAAAACTCTTTCTCCTTGTCTTGTTTTCAGCTGAGGGATAGGCAGATCTCTGGGTAAGGCCTCCAGCCACCAACACTTCTTGAACTCTGCCAGGCTTGATGCTGTAACCACTTCTTTGGGGAACCTGTTCCAGTGCCCAACCACCCTCAGGGGGAAGAATCTTCTTCTAATCTTCTTCTAAACTTCTTCTTCAGCCTAAACCCCGCCCTGACACAGCTTCAGGCCATTCCCTTGGGTCCTGTCACTGGTCACCACAGAGAAGAAATCAGTGCCTGCCCCTCCCCTCCCCATCACAAGGAAGCTGTGACCACAGTGAGGTCTGTCCTCACTCTCCTCTTCTCCAGGCTGAACAGACCCAGTGACCTCAGCTGCTCCTCACACAGCTTCCTCTCAAGGCCCTTCTCCATTCTCATTGCTCTTCTTGGGACACTTTCTAACAGCTTAATATCCTTCTTACATTGTGGGCCCAATACTGCACCCAATATTCAAGGTGAGGCCATACCAGTTCAGAGTGGAAGACACAGGGATTTTTATTCCAGCCAAGACAGCTTTTCCTTAGGCTGTTTCCCACAAACAAGTTTGCCCTGCTGGGGTCTGCTGTAGTAGCCTGCTTTGGCCAGGATATCTTAGATTACAAAGCATTTCTGTAAATGCATTTCTCTAAGGACTGAGACACTCAGTCTTTTAAACATCACACCTGGTCTCTTCTACAGAAAGTAAAGATCATAGTGCACTTTCTGTTGGCCAACAAGTGTCCTATGACTGGATGAGGAGTCCAACCAAAAATCTTTAAAGATCCAAGCCTCTTCTACTTCATGTGAGCAAAGCATCCTGTTACTTACACAGCCACAAGTCATTAGCTAGAAACTTGTATCTCTTGAGGGCTTTAAAGGGTTTTTAGGCCCTTTTGTTGAGAAGAAAACTTGAGACTGGCTCATGAGAGAGCACAAAGTTGGTAAGTCTAAGCAATTCACAAAAGTGAGAACTTCACTTTATTTCTTTTTTCTCTCTTGGACACATTTCTCTACAGCAGCAAAGAGAATATTTATTCATGAGCAAGAAATATAACTAGGGTTTTTTTAAATGACAGAAAAGAAGCCAACACTCTGGTGCAATTAGCCTACAGGTAAAGCTCAAGGTTTTCAGAGCAACATCCCAGGTAAGGATGCAGTGTGCTGATAAAGCACTGGAACAAAGGAATTGCTAGGGTCACAACAGGACAGCTGCTTTCTCAGTGCTCTGATTAAATGTATTCTTCCAAACAGGAACCAAAAGCTTCTTTAGCAGAATATCTGAAGCCTGGTTTCCCATAACTGTCTAGTATGTGGCTGTCCAGGAACTCATGTGAGTTTCTACTGCAGCCATCACAGAACCAAACAATACCTTCCCACACATCTCCAACAACCTCAAATTCCCTGCTTTTCTTCAGCAAGTTACTCAAGAATGACTGATCCTCAGTGACTTTTTATGTAGTTCTTGCTCTCCTGTAGAATGCACCTCTTCTGCAGAGGCCTGTTCTGCCACTGGAGTACATTTGCTACCTGGATCCCACGGATTTCACCGGCAGGGAATAGGCATGCACAGGCACACACCAGAGCATGGGTCTGAACAGAAGCACCCAAGAAACAGAGCAGCAGCCTCTTTCCTGGACACAAATTAGCTCTCTGATTGCTGTCTTGTAAGACTGGTCCTGGGGGACAGTTGTGACATACGACTGCAGTGCAAACACTGCAGGTGTTCCCTAAGCTGGGAGTTGCTCAGGTCTAGCTCAACTTTCGTGTTACTGGTTATATATGAGCAGCATCAGGAGAAGAAACACTGATTAGATGAGTTATGATCCCTGAAAAGACCAGGAAGAAGTGAAACAAAAGACTCCTTTCCAGACATGGAGACTGGTCACTGACAAGTAAGCCTTGGCACTTGTGTCTATCAGCTTTGCACAATGCTGTTTAAGGTTCATGACAAACCCTTTCATGTAACAGAAACCTCCAGCATGTTTGAAGGCCCAAAATTTCCCATTGCCATGGAGACATTCCCATTCCCATTGCAGACAGCCAGGCCATGAGATATGCCAACACTTTGTGCTGTAGCAGAGGCACATGCAAGAGGAGGAAATCAGTTTCCAAATTTTACAGTTCAGCAATCCCTTAGATTTGTTCAAGAACACCTCTGTTCTCCATAAGTTTTAAGGAAAAGAGGGAAGACCTAAAATATACCCTGCTGGTCCATCTGTGGAGAAGATCCCACCACAGCCTGGTTACAGCACACAGGAGAAATGCAGGGCTTAAAAGTATGGCAAGATGCTTTTCCAAGGGAGGAATGTGCAGTTTCTTTTATTTACAGCAATGCTCCACGCTCTTTTCCTACTCTATTGGCAGCTCGAAGTATGCACAGCCAGTTTGAGACAGCTGTTCCAGGACTGGCCTTTGTCACAGAGAAGATGCTGTGGATACATCACAGTCTCATGTATTACCATGGCCAACAGGATACCCCAGCATAATTAACCTCCCCATTTTACAGACTGTTCAATTGAGACATCAAGCATTGACTTAACCTGCCATGATTCCACAGGCAAAGAATGACCAGGGTAGGAGCAGCAGCCCTCCCTAGCCTCACATGAAGGCACATGGACAAGCAAGAATGAAGAGGGCAGGTCTGCTTTCTTGAAACCCCTCCTTCTGAGTGCAGTCTTGCAGTGCACTCTTGGCACTTGTGTCAGCCCTACAAGTACATACAACATTGATCATGGACTAGGCTTCATAGGATGCTTCCTGCTTGTTTTTCTCACTAATGGATATCATTTTCAAAAAGTAAGATGTTGTGGGGGAGGCAGGATGAGGGAACCCTGAGTGAAAGCTGCCACTGTGCTCAGTCTCTATGGAAATAATCCACAATGCTAATACGTCCTAAAATGGTAATAAAGCCTGTGTTCTCTTATGTAATCCCATAGTAAGAAAGAGCTCTGTCGGCTTGCCTGACAAATGATATCTCTGTAACCTTGGAGGGGATTATTACTAAAAAACACAGGGTGGAAAACCAAAGCAACACAACACAGATGCACGCAAATCCATCGGATGCAGGAAAAGGACAAACAGCTCCAGCCGGCCCCTGTGCATTGGCCCTACGATGTTGTGTCTCTGCCATCAAAGGAGGAAAGGATCTCCTGGCAAAGCAGCAGCCCTGCCCTGGCTCCTCCTCTGCTCACAGCCCCTGCTCCCTCCCCAGGCACCTCAGTACCAGAAGCAGGGGGAGGGCAGGTTTTCCCCTTCTCTGTCCTCCCTCCCTCTCTCCCTCCCTCTCTCCCTCCCTCCCTCCCCCAAAATGAACATTCAAAGCCCCGGCAGCTGGCCAAATCCAGTTTGCCTGCGTCACCGATGCACGTGGATTCACATCTGTCCTGCCCAGCGGTGATGGAGCCAGGGCTACGTGCGTCCCTGGGAAGGATTCATGCCCCCAAATCCATCAAGTTGTGTGTCAGCAAGGGTGGGGACAGCATTTTCTGGGCACAGCTGAGTGGCACTGTGAGGTTTAGAGCTTGCCTTAGAGGAGTAGGGACTGGGGAGGTTTGGAGGTAAGGGTATGCTCATTTTGGAGCTGTCTCTGAGTTTGGCTGATGAACCACAAACCAAAGCCAGGCAACTCTTTTCTCTTGAGCCTCAGGTGCAGAACAGAAATAAGGCAGCACCAGCTGCTTCACAAGGTGAGACAGTGTACAGGTAGCTCTCTCACAGCCTCCCTCTTCTCCTCTCTTCCCCTGGAGGCTGTGCCCTTCTGTGAACACAGAAAAGGGTCCACCAGACCACCCTGGAAACCCTCAGAGGTGCAGGTTTGGTTGAGCAAACACTCCAGTCCTCATGTGGAGCAGTCAGCCCCAAGCTCCATCCTCCAGGACACAGCAGCCAGACAGTCAGGAGGGTGACCCCGGAACACGACTCCCAAGCAACAATATGAGCAGCAAGCTCTTATCTCAGTGCCAGCAAGAGATGGTGACTACTCTAGAATCTCTTTCCCACAGATCAAAGCATGGGAACACTGAGTGGAATGCCGGAAAACTTCCCTGGAAACAAGAGATGACATCAGGCGGGTTTCCATGCCTGATTGAACATTCACCCTTTCATGTTGTGCTGTGTTTGAGGGAACTTTTATGTTTTCTCAGACAGCAGAAGATGCATGAATAGGGAGTCTTGAGTCAAAGAAGATTCCTCAAAGCTGGAAAAACACAATCCTGAAGAAAAAAACCCATCAATCCTAACACTTTAAATGATGTTATTCTGACATTTAAACTACATGTCTAATGGAGCAGAGCCTTTATCAGACAGTGCATGTAGAGAGCTCTAGTTCATAATCAGTATATGCAATGTGACTGTCTGGAAAATAAAGGGTTACAATCATTATTCACAGTAGTCACATTTTTTTAATTAATAACCTTGTAATTGGTATCGACTTAAACCAACTGATGACAGTCTTATGATGAGCCATTCCCAGCCAAGCTTCGTACCCAATTGCCCTCAGGTCAGGAAAACAGTGAACTCCATTATTGGCAGAAGCTTTCTGCCCCACACCACTCTCCTTCCTGTTCCACAGGGAGGTCACCCCACCACGCCACCCACCCCTGCAGCTTTCCTCCAGCCCTTCCTTTCCAGCACCATGGCTCCATGGAGCCTCTGCTGTGCTGCAGCCTGGATCCCACAGGCCAGCATCCAAAACACCAGCACTTCCTGGTGCCTGGATTTCCCTGTGGCAAACTATGATTCCAAAAGGTGAGCCCACTGCCAGGACCACCAGAGCCCCTACCCAATGGCACCCTGGCAAAGAAAGCAAAGGCAAACCCACCTCCAGGCACTCACTTGTAGGAAGCAGAAGGAGCAAAACCTGCTCCTCCGTTGAGACATGGGCTCAAGGGATGGAAATCCCCCCACAGGATCTGCACGATAGGGTAATTTTGGGTGTCTCTGACGTAACTGCAGCGTGCAGCTTGGACGTGCCTCTCTGAAGCAAAAAGGGCAGCACTGACAAAGGGCAGCCTTGCCTCTGCAGCAGCTCAAGCCATGGCCTCACCTAAGACAGGTCACAGCTGTAAATAAAGCCCTGGGGCAACATTTCTGACCTGGAGCTCTTTTACAGCAAATTTTGGGAGACGTTTACATCCAGAAAGAAAAGCCCACGTCAAGAAAGCACAGAAGGCACCACAGCTGCTCCTCTGTAAGTCTGCAGCACCAGGCTCGCCTAGAGATCGAGAGCCTGACATCTCTGCTGGCCTCGGGGCGTCCCTCCAAACCATGCCCTGCTTCTCCCCCCCTCTCCCCGCGGGACCGAAAAAAAAAATCCCCTTTTCTCCCGAAGCCTCGCGGGCACCCTCCGGAGGGCTTCCCCGCTCCACTACCGGCGAGCAGCATTAGAGGGCAGTGCGCTGCCTCGGAACCGCGATGCTGTGCGCTGCCTCCCACCGCGGGCCGGGCCACGGGCACCCCCTCGGGCACGGTGCCTCCCGGCTGTCCCGCAGCACCGCCGCCGCAGGGCGAGGCCAGCCCCATCCCCATCCCCATCCCCATCCCCATCCCCATCCCCATCCCCATCCCCATCCTCATCCCCATCCCCATCCCCATCCCCATCCCCATCCTCATCCCCATCCCCATCCCCATCCTCATCCCCATCCCCATCCTCATCCCCATCCCCATCCTCATCCCCATCCTCATCCCCATCCTCATCCCCATCCTCATCCCCATCCCCATCCCCATCCTCATCCCCATCCCCATCCGCATCCTCATCCCCATCCTCATCCCCATCCCCATCCCCATCCCCATCCTCATCCCCATCCTCATCCCCATCCTCATCCCCATCCCCATCCCCATCCCCATCCCCATCCCCATCCCCATCCCCATCCTCATCCCCATCCTCATCCCCATCCCCATCCTCATCCCCATCCTCATCCTCATCCCCATCCCCATCCCCATCCCCATCCCCAGGGACGGGCTCCCCCGAGCCCTGCCCGCCGCATCCCGCCCCGCAGGCGGCGAGCGGGAAATCCTCCAGGGGCCGCGTTTCAATTAGAAAATGCCCGGGTTTAATTAAATAAATGCGGAGCCGAATAATACGATCAGGAGAATTGCCCGTGCTCTTTCATTTTGCAATTCAATTTGGTTTGTGCTGTACCCACACTTTCAGTTTTCTTATGCCAAAATCTTTTGCATTGATCTCTGGGAGCTGCATTGCAGAGTTTGCCAGGGACAAAGCTGGAAGCGCTGGCTGTTGAATAAAGGGCAGTTGGAACTTTTCACAGCTGGGGATGCACTGGAGGCAGCCTGCCTCTGCAGCAGAGGAGCACATTTTCCCAGCTTTTTGAGCACCAAAGTTCCCATTGATGGTCTGTAAGTGGAGTTCAGCAGCACTCTCACAAACGGGGTACAAGAGGAGAGGACAGCAAAATACACTGTCCCATCTATAACCAAGGAGAGCAAGCAGGTTAGCATGCATGCACACGAGCATGCAAGCAAGCCCATAAACCAACACAGCATCTTCATTCTGCAGCCCTGCAAACACTGCATTGATTTCCTGAGCACGCAATTGTTAAGGTTCCAGGAACCAAAATTACAAACAAAACCAATATTTTTGCTTTCAAAAAGCCAGTTCTGGTTGCTAAGTGACTACAATATTCTTCTCTATCACATCATTTGAAAAGCCCACGCACTAAGAGCAAGGAAATTGCTAGGTTAGGACATCAGGAATGTGCCCTAGCAAGAATGATGAATTTTAAATATGTATTTGTACTACTGTAGCACTTAGAGACCCTGTGGAAGGGTAAAATATGATTCCAAGAGGTCTTAAGCTAAAAGAGGTAAAGAAGTTAGTGTAAGACACTAGAGCTCAGACCTGGAAAAAACAAGGGCAAGGAAGCAGCACTATCAGGACTAAAAAGGAAGCCCATTGCAAACAGAAAAAACTTTAAAGGGAGATATCTAGAGGCAGAACTGGTGACTCAGGCTATAATAAAATGTGTTTGGATGGAGAACTGGTGGAGTATTTGGGGAAAAGAACACAAAAACGTAAAAGCATGAATGAGGGGTC
The DNA here is from genome assembly GCA_016584745.2 of Phylloscopus trochilus trochilus. NCBI lineage: Eukaryota > Metazoa > Chordata > Aves > Passeriformes > Phylloscopidae > Phylloscopus > Phylloscopus trochilus. The sequence goes on from WQNJ02000012.1 coordinate 28,443,070, forward strand.
AAAGTAGGAAAGCTTTAAAACCAATGACAGAAGTTTTGAAAGAACAGGAGACACCAGAGTAGCATCCCGTAGGGAAAGAAAAATCAAAACATTGTGAGGGAACCACATAATGTCATGGGTAAAAATCTGGAGGAAAAAATATGAAACTTTGATAGACTGCAGACAAAGAAGCAGTAAGAGCTGAACCTATCTCTTGAAACAGCACAATAAGTAATAGCTGCAAGACAGCAGCACTAGTTCTGGTTACTGTGGCAATATATAAAAAAATGCTCAGACTGAGAAAGTATGACTCCTCTGTGCTTTATCAGGCATCACATAATGAAAAGTATGAAACAACTTCCCTTCCCCAATAGCTCTGGAATTCTTAAAAAGGACTATTGATTTTATTTTCTAAATACTATTTTTAAGACTACTTGCCCATAAAAATCATTGTTAGTGAATAAATTAATCAACTGACTATGCCTGTGAATAGTCTTTCTGCTTGTAATTCTTAGGAATGCTGGCATCACTGTCTGGTGTAAAGTCTGCATGTAGCCACAACAAACCCTGTTGTTTTGTAAATACCCTTTTATTCATGAAAGAGCGCTATGCTTTCCCATACTGCTCTCCTACATCTCTCTCAAATGGGAATTACACATGCTGTGCCAGGCAGGGAACAAAGACAAACAGGCAGAGATATTCTGCCATGGCCTTCAGAGCACCCACACACAGGGTATGTGCCTGGGGAATGGGGGCTGGACCATTGGGACCCTAGCTAGGTAAAGATGTGATGCCTGGGGTTACCAAGCCAGAGGACCACAGCAGCAGTGAGACCAGAACACTGGTCCAAGCACAACTGCCCACTAAATATCCACCACAGAGAAGTTCAGAAAAGACCAAGAGGGTTTGCACAAGTACCTCAGAAAGAAAAATGACAAAACTTGATTGGTAGTGAAATTAGCGACGTGGTCTTGCTTTTAAGACAAAGAGCTATGATTACTGTCTATATATACAACACTTACGTCATTCCTTGAGATCGCACCAAGAGTTTGTGTGGGTGTACATCAGTGTATTGTCACCCACACAGTTTTCAAACCTGCTGGTCATAAAATTTAACAAAACAGTAGACATCTCCAAGGTTTATGTTCTTGTAAGGTTTGTGACATTGAGGAGATGGGTAAATTTGTGTTGTGACAAAATGTTGTAACAACTCAACAGATAGCTGCCTGGCTTCTCCTGCCAGGCAGTCAATCACCACACACAGAGCCCAAAGCCAAGCACTTGCCAGACCAGTACCAGGTCAAGTAAAGAGGAAGGAGAGGAGAAAGTAAAGGATATTTCTAAGTGTCAAAAGAGACGTAGGAAGAAGCTTAGAGTTACCAGTTTGGGCAGGGGTGGGGGTGGTGGTGTGGAACTCTTTGGCAGGGCATGAGGTGCCTGAAGATGTGTGCACTCTCTGCAAGTGCTGTGGTGCTTGATCCTGGGGATGTCAGCAGAAGAAGATAGCATTGCAGGAGTGTGGGATGTAGGACAAGAACCTGCAGGCAGACAAGTTTCCCAAATGGGCTTTTTTTGTGTGTGTTAGCAGGTGAAAATACCATTTTCTTTAAAGGTTTATAGAAGAGGGGTAAGTACCCAGTAGTAGGTACAGGTATGGATAGTAGTACCAGGTAGGTACAGATGCAAATTGGTATAAGAAAGCTCCTTCTAGGCATGCCCACACACTTCACAGTGACATTAGACACACATCTAGGTGCAGCACTGTCCTCATTCACCCATATGTCACCAGCAAGCACAGAGAAATCAGAGCAAGCCCAAGCTGAGTACATTAACTCATCATATCCCTGCCTTGTTCCTAAGGTCATGAAGTCTCCTGTCTGTTTTTCCAAAGTAAGCTTCTGTACCTGAGAGATTTACAAAACGTGTTGAACAGCACTTTACATGTGAATGATGCCTTGTCATTATCTGTAGATATCCAAAATACTGTATCTACGAGCAATCTCTGCATCACACATTACCATCTAGCAGACAAGTTACAGCTCTACCAGGCCATCTGTGACCCAGGCTTTGGCCATCCCTGTGCCACAAACCCCCCACATCTTCAGATGAGTCATTTCACCACGGCTATCCATGCAAAAAACAGATCTGTATCCTCTCCCTCACTGCCAAGGAAGCACGGTAGTGGGGAATTCAGGAGGAGGAATAATTTAAGGTTAATAGATGAACGCTGTATGCTCTTTCAGTGCCACTGCTTCATGGTCCTCGACACATTTTATCTCTGCAGTCATCTGGGTAAAGAAAAATGGGTCCTTGGCCATGCTCTCCTGCTCCCACGGCGCAGCCCCTGCCCCCCCACCCCAGTACCACACGTCCCCCTGCCAGAGATACCCAAGCGTCTCTGGCATGCCACGTGTTCGGAGTGGTAACCAAACCCAGCTCCTCAGAATAGACACACTCCCCCCATGGCTCCCACCCCCCTCCATCTTCAGTAACCTTACCCCAACAGGGCAGGCACTGGAGGCAGGAAACCAGGCAGGCCAGTAAAACAGGAGATGCTCAAGACTCCGGGGATTAACTCTGTCCACCAGATGCAACTGTTACCCAAGTCCTCACCCCCACCCTATCCCCAAATCTTCATAACAGGTGGAGAAGGAGGGGGTGGCCACCACCCTCACAAGAATCCCTGCACGGATGCCAAAGGGTTGGATATAACCAGGTACAGCCAGAGGCATCCTGGCAGAGGGAAGAAGACAGCGAGCCAAATAAAGACATGGAATGCGACATCAAAGTGCAGATAAAAATACATGGACATCACCCCTGTTCCGAGCAGAAGGAAGGGCTGAGAAGCCTCCCTGCCAAACCCAACAGATTTCATTCTGCCCTTCCCGTAAGATTCACACAACACAGCAAATGCAGCCTGAACAGCTACACTGCCAGTCAGGCCACGCGTGCCAGGAGCCCTTTAGCAGCGCTGGCAGGCTCTGCTCACACGCGGTGCCTACGGTGTGCTTGTGGGGTGGGCAACCTGGGCCTGCCACAGGGGCTCCAGGCCAGCAAAGCCAGCAGTACTCCTGGAACACAGCTCACAAAGGGCAAGACTGGTGCCACATCACAGGTAAAATGAAACTGAGTGTACGAGCTCTGCCAGGTCCACACGGACTCGGTGGCTGGGTGTGTGCACAGCACCCCAGGAGGCACTGCTGGGAGGGAAGAGTTGTTCAAGGTTCCTGGAGGGCAAGGCAGGTGAGGGCAGCCCTGGGCTGGCAGATGAACATGATGAAGTCTGGGAGATGTCCAGGCTCCTTGAACAGGCGTGGCTGAAGAAGGAGCCACTGTCCTTGAGCAGCCTGCCCCAGACAGCGGGGGAAGGCACGTGACCAAGAGGACAGTGTGTCTCTGTGTAAGCGCAAGGACACGCAGGGAGGGAAGTGGTGGGAGAAAGGCAGGAGCAAGTGCAAGAGCCCCTGATTGTGCATGGCTTGGAGTGGGACAAACTGGGAGACTAGAGGAACACAGGGAAAGAATAAGACTCAGAGAAAACTAAAAAGGAGCAAGAGCCACCAGACAGAAAACACAGAGTTCATTTTTCTGCACCAGTGAACGGAGTGACTTAAGTCTTTTATGAGACCAATGATGCACTAGGAAAAAAATATAAACCTTCCCTTTGCCTGAGCAGATGAGGCATTTCTAGAGCAGAGCACAAGGAACAGGTCAGAGGGCTACCCTACCTGAGCAGCTCTTGCTGCTCATGCACAGCACCATGATGAACAAGGCACACAGCACAGGCAGGATGGCAGAACAGGGTGCAAGGCAGCAGGACTACAGAGGTGGCAAGACCAATCCATCCAACACACTGGGGAGGGCTGGTGAAAGGGCCAGTTTGGTGGTCTGGAGCCCTACATCCAGGAGCTTTGGGGATGTTCAGCCTGATCTGGGTTTCAGTTCCTCACTTTTCTTGCTCTGAGACTATGGCATAACACCCCATCATGGTTCAGACAAGAATCCCGTGTTGCGTCTGCTCTGCGAGAGACAGAGCTCGCTTCTGGTGGCAGCCCTTTTGATGCAGCTGCTCTGCATTACCTTGGGACAGACCATGGATGCAGAAAAACCCAATGAGAGCATGAACAGGAAAAGGAAAAAAGCTATAAAACTCTAAGGAGATAACTCTAGGTATAATTTGTGTGTGATGTAGCAGACCCAGCAGAGCGATGGATCAGCTCCACTACCCTGGTGCAGGTCTAGTATGTCAGAAGACACTTTCAAATATATAGCAGAGCAGTCAAGAAATACAAGGGAAGGGGGGAAGGAGAAAGCCTGCCAATAATAACCTGGAAGAGCACAGTCAAGGTGCAAGGCATTGCAGGCACAGAGAATGAGATGCATTGTTTTGTAGGAGAGGGTACACATTTAGGTAGAGCTCTTGAGGGAAAAAAAACCAACCAACTTTTGTAATGTGGCGATAAGTGCAATCAGTGCAGATTGCTAAAGCAATCAAGTTATGTAGAAGATCCAGTACCAGCAGATATCATGATCAGTAATGCAGGATTCTTTAAATACCTCAATAATAAGAAATTTTAGTGCTTAGACTGAGCACCATGGTTTGCTGGCACTGCCTTTCTTTGGAGAAAGAGAGTCTTTTTATGGATAGGGTTACAGGAAGCACAATTTTGTCTAAATTTCTCCAGACACTCTCCACAGGCAGCTTCCCTCCCCAGACAGCTTCAAAGCATCAGCAGTGTTATGGCTCAGAGATAGCCACAAAGGGGATCAGGCAGACCCAGTGTACTCTGCAGCAGCTGAGGGCCATGAGAGCAGGCTGACATGGGCAGCACCCATCATACCTCAATGCAAGTCTTGGGCAATGAGAATCACACACTCAGGGTTGAGGTGTCCATGTTAACATATGCTTTTACACAAAATGTGCTTTAATTTGTCTCCTTCCTATATTCCTCCTCCCCACTCCGCTCCCATTGTAACTATCAATGTCTTTACAAGAGGTCTCTGAAGCAAAGGAGCTGTCAGGATGCTGTAGCAGCAGAGCATGAGACAGCAAGGCTCTTCACACTTCAGCAATAGATTAAAGACATGTAAGACTGGGGGCATTCACATATTTGCTGGTTATTATTGATAGTCATGAAGGAGTTAACTCCATCAGCAGTTACATTTTGGGAGTTAGGTCACCCTTGTTTGTACTAATGGGTCTTCTTGCCCCCCTGACAGCAAACATTGCAAATGCCTTTTACAAGTCATTGCAGAAAAGTTGCTGCAAACTCGGAGCCCCCAACACACCCTCAGTCACCACCCAGCTCTGTTTCTGAGGTTTGATTTTCTCTCTGTTTCTATCCTGTGACATGCAGGCAAGCAGGGCTGGCAGTGGGGCCTTCCTACACAGTGTGAAGCACTGGTCATTTTGCTGGGAGCAGGATCCCAGTGCTCTCACATGAAGGAGCCTCTTTTTCTACTCAGTTCTGACTGTGAACTCTCCCTGGACAGGAAACAATCCAACTCCTTTCTTAGGAGTTAGGAGAATACTGATAACCTTTGAGCAAAGCAAACAGCCTGAGGATATGAATCCAAGAGGCCAAAGTGCAAGAAAGAAACCCTAAAAAAGGACAGCAGCACAGGGCAAAAAAATCCCATCACCAGCATGCAGCATGTTGGACTGCTCAGCTTTCTATTTCTCAGTGCCTCCAACTCAGTAACCCAGCCACTTAGGGGAGCCCAGAACCCCTTACCTCCCTCCCAGATAGATAGGTACCTTCCCTGCAGAGTAATCTTTAGCTCTTCCATGGCTGTTGTCCCAGCTCTCATACACATTTTGGACCTGACATGGGTTAAAGCCCAAGGGCTGATTCCAGTCCTGCAGAGGACCCTACACATTCAGCAGAGTGGGCAAGGCATCCTCCAGGTCCTGCCCATAACTCTACTGACATGGCAACTCCCTGCCTTACCTACACACTCCCAGCATATTTCTTATCCCCTAAAAACCTGTATTTCCCATGTACATCTTTAATGAATACTTTTTACATTACTGTTCCCCACATTAACACTTTGCTTCCAGAGGATCAGGCAAGCTGATGGGAAATCATTCACTCCCTCTGCCATCACTTTACCAGGTGAAGGGGCCAGAGACCTGCTGGACACCCAGCCAGGAAGGCCTGGAGTTCAGAGATACGCAGCTTAAATCTGCCACTCTCTGATGGCTTCAACAAGCCAGGTTTCCAGAAGGATTTCAGGCCAGGAAAAGTTTAAAGCACTCGAGCTGTGTATCAAAAAACTGAAAGACCATATCCTTCATCCTCAGCATTTACAAAAATGTGTAGCACACTCAGCAGCAACTTCCAGCTGAGAGACTGACTGATGACCCGCAGTGAGGACAAAGGCACCTGAGAAATCACACAGAGCACGAGTCACAACACACAGCTATCTCACAGCTGCTGATGATTCAAGAGCACCATCATTTGGGGCATGTAACCCTCACTTAAGTAAACTTCCTTGTGCTGTGGGAAATCTCCACAGCAGGACCCCAGCAGGTACTGATTTACACGAGTTTTTACTGAAGTTCTTCGCAGAGAAATCCTGGTCTGCCGTTCAGATCACGTGTCCCCAGGCTCTCCAGGAGCATGTGCATGGCACTGTGTGTACAGCATGCACTGTCTGTAGGCAGGGTCTGTACATGTAGCCTCTTTCACTGTTCTTACTTCTCTCAGTACAAAAGACAGCTTCTCTGCTGCCCATGCTGCTGACAGACTATGGCAAAACCCGTTGGCTTGCAGTCCTCCAAATCACAAATGCCTTAGAGAGCAGCTCTACAGCCTGTGTAAGAGAGACAGCAGTGCAGTAAGAAATGCCACACTGAAGGAGAGGTCATGATCCCACCAAATATAGCTGGGAAAAGGCACACATGCCCTTGAAGAGAAGAAGCAGCAGGCTACAAGGTATGTGCAGGGCAAGAACAGTGCTTCCAAGGGTCAGCCTCCATCAGAGCACCACTTCCTGCAGCACATGGCCACTGGGCTCAAGTTGTACAGGTGTTTTCCTCTGGCCATGGCTTTGAAGACTGCCCATTCATCTGATTTGTAAGTTATGTAATCACCAGAGGAAAATAGGGTTTGCTTGTTTGCTTTTTGCTTTAATAGAAGTCATGTAATCACTTTAGGTTTAAGCTCCAGTCCAAATCAGACTATTTTTACATTTCAGGCTTGATCTCTCTGGAAAGAGGACAAGTCCTTTTTCCTGGCTTACAAAGAATGGGTTGTGATAACACAGTGACTACATGGGGAGCAGCGTGTCCCTTCTCATCCTGACCCCTGGGGTGCACTCACTGGATGTTCACCCCACAGCTCTCAGGTAGGGATCTGTGGGAGATGGTGTTGGAACCTGAACAATATGGGCCTGGGCAAACCTTGATTCATTTACCAATTCTTGCTCTAGCTTTCTTGCACCCATAGATCTCAATTCCCTTGCTCCCCCAGAAGCAATTAATTCTCTATTTCATCCCACATTTTGAGCTCAGCACATCATTCAGCATTTCTCTCTGAAATCCAGCAGCCATTGCTTTTATGGCACTTCCCTTGGCATTACCTGTCACTGTGCTGCTACCTACCAGCTAAACATTGAGGTTCCTTCAATCAGAGGAACAGACAGAAGATTTGCACACTTTAACAAATCATACCTTCCATTGCACAGGTGCTACTTTGCGCATAGACCAAGTCTGCAATAAAACAGGTTTCTTCCCCTGTTCCCCACTACCAGCCCATTTCTCCCCCTTTGCAGCAAGCAGAGACTGCTTTCTGTTGATGACAATGCACACTTCAGAGGTGTTTAGACCATGGCCCATGCCACCATACAAACAAAATCTGTGTACAGACCTTCCTCCAAGCAGAGTGTTTACAAACTGATTTATTGCCCCAGGCCCCATCAGTAGCTGTTTTTGCTCCTTGTCAAACGATTTGGATTTCACTCAGTGCCTCCTCTCAGGCAGAAATGCCCGTCATGTTGGCAGCAGGATTAAAATGGCATGTGAGCCAGCCAGGGTGAAAATGTCCCCATTAATTTTTCATCTTTCCTCAGGCAACCCTGCCCATAGATCTACACAGGTATTAAGACAGCTTTGTCAACGAAAACTGTTAGCTCCTCTTCCTCTCTGTCCCCAGCGCGCAGCCAGCTGAGCAGTGACAGAAGGCAGTGACCCCTTCAGAGCAGCTGTGCCCCTGCCATACCAGGGGGCCTGGGGCACCTGCTGAGGCTGAAGGCAGGTCCCCATGGACTGAACATGTGACTTCAGTCAACCTCCTTCCACAGCAGCCCTGGGAATACCTGAGCTGGAGGTGGCCAGTGAGCATTTTTCATGGGGAGTCTGCAGCCAGGCAGCCCTTTGTACCAGCTACCTTTGAGCAACCATCACTTGGAACCAAAAGTGCTTACACAGCCTAAAGCAGCCCTCCACTGAACTCCCTCAGCCTCCTGCAGCAGGGTCCACAGAGATCAGACCACACTAGGGAATCATGTCTCTCTGAATGGGCATCTCACCGAGATACACAAAGATTCTGTGACTGAAATCATCCCCTGCTCTGTGCCAGAGCTCTTAACAACAGCAATAATGGTGCCACCACCTTCAAGTTCACAGAGCTGCTTTGCTCCAACCTACACTTAATCCCTTCTTCTCTGACATCAGCTCTCCCTTCAGTCCTCCCCAAACAGAGATGCACCAAAACACATGTCAAAAACAATCATCTCTGTAAACACAAGAAACCTATTCCCACCCTTCCTTAACAGCCTTCACAGAGCCAGGCTCCCACTGCTCCCCCACTCATTGAGCCTGACCAGGCAAAAGCCTATGGCAAAGCAAGGAGATCTTCATGGGAAAAAAATAAAATGCTGCCCAAAATGAGTTGTCAGCAGGTTGTTCTCTCTGCCAAGGCTTCCCACAGAAGAGCAGTGCTGTTGGAGACCTTGGCTTTCAGACCAGAGATAAAGCTGAGAACCACTCACTTCTAGCCATTGAAGACCCTGTGGCCCTGTTTTTTGATAATATTAATAGTGATAAGTGTCCAGGCTAAATTCCAGCTCAGGTGATTACATGCTCCCTGTGTTAATCCCCCCACAGCCCCTCCACAGGTCTGACTGGATGTAGGAGTAGTAAGCCAATACTTGCTCAGTAGCTTACATTCATTTTACAGGGGAGGCAGAGCAAAAGCAGAAACCAAGTTCAGGGAAGATTCTGTTCAGATGTATTGGAAACCAAAGAGATTTTGACAAATGTCAATAAGCAAAAAAATGTATTTCAACTCTCCACTAGACAGGATTCTCTCTTCAAAGCTGATGAGAAATTTAGCAGTTTGTGTGCATTTGGTTGCATGTCTGGTCACATGTCCTATTACTATAGATCCAGTCTTAAAATATTGCTAAGGATGAGCCTTACAATACATACTTGATGTGAGGACCATTAACAATGAGAACTGTGTGAGTACTAGGCTTGACCAGATGGCTGGCAGTTTTTTTGCATTTTCTCATCCTACATTTACCAATGGCTCTGCACCATCATCATAATAGCTTTGTCCTCCAGCTGTATAGTCATAATTGCATTTTATTTTTGTATTCCTTTGCAATTTAATGCTAAGCACAGTTCTCAAAATGGCTGCTTTTGTTCCACATAGGACTCTGTGCTGGCTGGCTTTAACTTCTGTTTTGACAATATGTTTGTCTTCTCTAATATTTGTTTACCTTTTATTATTCCATCTATTTTCTTTGACATACATCTTTAATTAGCTGCACTCCTCTGCTTTCACTGCCTACTAAAACATTCATTTAGAAAGCACGGTGCTCACTCCTGCTGCAAATCTCAGTTGTGTGCTTAAAAGGTCAAGTCTATTTCTTGCAATAACCTTTGGCCAAGTAATCAGTCATATATCAGAGATAAGGTAGCCCCTAAGGAGACAACTTGTATTCAAAATGTATTGAAATATTTTTTCCTTTGGCAACGAAGATTTGTAAACATGATAGGTAACTATCACACCGGTACAGTAATAATTATTTTCTACTTTCAGAGATAATATACCTTTCAAGAGAGATGTTCTTCCTTTTAGACTCATGAAAGTTGAAATCTCTGGAGATTTTGTTCAACAGGTTGCCTTTGCCTTTGAACAAACACCCTCTGCTGAGCTTCTGAGCCTCCAAGCTTCCCATGGGTAGCAAGTTTGCTCCCCCTCTGTATCTTTCTCTGGAATTCCTCAGAAAACTGGGAAGAATTGGAGCCACTTGGTTCAGTCCTCCACCGCAGACACTTACCTATTAGTTTTCCCCAAGCTGGTGCCTGGGATGAAGGGCACAAGAGAAAGCAGCAGTACTGAGAGGTGAGCACTTGATCTTCACCTTCCTCCAGCCCTACAAGTGGGACAGGGACCACTGCACAGTTTGGGCACTCCAGAGACAGCTTTAGCTTTGCAAAACAAGGCAGATACTAGATTTTTCCAGACTACTGGAAAACATCTGGGCATACAGTGAGCAATACTGACCACAACAGCAGTTTGTCCCTCTCTGCCACAGCATGGAGAGGTGATGTGTTTTTGCTCAGGTCAGTGGCAGAGCTGGAACCAGGATTCTGTATGGAACAGGACTCAAAGCAGATTGAATCATGCTTTGCTGACGTCCCAACTTTGCCCACACCTTGTCATGCTGCCTTCACATCAGCCCCAGCAATTGTGCAGCTCTCTAAAGAGTGACTTCTGGGGTGTGATTGAAAATGCCAGCACAGGGGGAGCAGTGGCAAGTCACAGATGGGGGGGCAGAGTGTTGCAGCACGGACTCAGTACAGCTTACAGCACCCAGGCCTTGAGCAGCCCTGACTCTCAGCCTTGTGCATTTGCTACCTCCTCAGGTGTACAGCAGCTGGGCTCTATCTTCAGCCAAGTAACTGAACCACTTCCAGCAGAAAGCCAGGCTCTCCTCAGCACTGCTTCAGCACTGTAATTAATTCACAAGCCTTTCCCTTTCCCCTCCCTGTGCCAGGTCAGCAAATTCACTGTTATGCCAGTAACTAAAACTGTATCTCGCCCTCTTTGGCAATTTATCAGTTTTATTGGCATGAATGTGTCTTCCCCAGACAGCCAGTGAAGTAAAGGTATGGCAGAGCAAACAACTGAAGTGCATGCAGGACAGACAGTGAAAAGCTTGCATGATACATGGGGCAAGAGGCTGCCAGGGGGAGGTGAGCCCGTGCACGAGGTGGAGAAGAAAGCACACCTGAGCAGAAAGAGAAGTCACCCCTATCCAAAGAAGCTCTGACACTGCTCCTCTGGAATTAGGGGTGGGCAGGACTGGTGCTGCTGGTGCTCACAGACACGTGGTGGCTCACTGGAACCCAGGGCAAGCCGTGCAGCCCAGGGCTGGTCTCAGTCAGCCTCTGCAAGGCCTCTCAAAGCACACAGTTTTGCAGCAAGACTTTTCTGGTTTCTGGGATGCTGCAGGAAGCCTGGTGCAAAGCACAGTGAAATAAGATGCATCCAGGCTGCCTGTGAGTTTCAGGTACAAGTATCCCTCCTCTGTGATGGAGAACAAGTTGGTGAAATAAAGATACTAGCTCTCCAGCTGTGTAACCAGGGGTCCTCACTGTGAAGGCACATGTACACCAGCCTTCACTGCTGTCAAAACACTCCTCAGATTTCACTGTCATCTCAAAGCTGATTATATTTACCCTCCAGGTATTGTCTGCATTGTATTTTAATAATCTGCCCACCTGTTATTATTTTCTCTCTCAAATCTGTAGCTCTTCAGCAGCGCTATAATTTAACTCCAGCTGAAGGCTGCTTGGGTTTGAATGACAACATTTTCTCCGTTAGTATCTGCCAAACACCAAGCTGAAGCTCATCAAGTGATAAATGATCATAAGCATCTTTAGCTCTACGAGATTTATTTAGATCACAATGCAGAGGAGAAATAAGCAGTTTGGCCATCACAGCTCCACCCTGGGCAAACGTTGGTTCCCAATCATGTCGTGACCACCAGTCAGGGACGCCCACTGGGCTCAAAAGGTTCCTAATGAGAGTTGTGGCACCAGCATACATGTCCACTGTAACATCACTCCCATCTCTTCTCTTCCCTCTCAGGAGAAAGTGAAAATCAATACTGTTTTCTGTTTTTCTGTCAGTATGGTAGGAGAGAGATGGTCACCACACGGTCTATCACACCCCCCTGGCATCCAGGCTCAAATAAAAGAGTGCTTCATCCTACCTTGTTACACCAAAGTCAGTCTGATCTTGGTGAAAATACAAGACACAACCCCTCCAATATCAAATATAAATTTACATGGGAGGAGGTGCTAGGGAAAACTTTTTCCTGGCCTTCATGGTCGACCAGCAGAAGCCCCAAAGTATCTGGGTTCTTTTTGCAAAATAAAGTGAACCCTAAACTACTCTGATTCCAGAAAGCCAAGGGTCTGCTACCCTGAAAACTCACATTGAAACTAGCTCTTCTTTTCAGGACTCACATTTTATTTGGCCAGCATCTCCTTGAAGTGTGCAACATGATATTTTACATACTCAGCAACACCAGTCAAGATCTGTAGCATCTTCTCACTGAGAGAAAAGCAGAGGAAAAAAATAATGAATCACTGCATTAAAGTAATTCTGATCTGGCCTGGGGGTATATCATGATGAGGTTTCACTCGCTGGTATGCTTCCAGACGTTTCCATTTCCTTGCTGTCACTTCCTTTCACATAAGCTTGCCTGCATTGTGTTCCCAGCTGTCAAGCACCCTGGAGATGCCAGGAGACTGACAGTCACTTGCACAAGTGCACTGTCCTACAACACAGCTCTCCACCCTGGCCCCACAATCCCTGCCAGCACTGCCAGCTCCATCCAGCACGACACCAGCCGCCCTGCAAGAAGGACCCAGGCAAGGAGCTGCCTCATCTCCTGGCAGGGAGCAGGTGAAAAGAAGAAATCTCTCCTTGCACAGGTTTGTTCCCTGGTGCAGAGTCAGTCCAGGGTTGCTCCCTGCTGGCAGACATGTCCTCAACACTGTGCTGCCACCCTGACCAGCCTCACCAAAGAAGGCAGCCAGTGGCTCCCTGAGTTGACAAGGGGTTGGACACAGAGGGGAAAGGCTACTCGTGTTCTCTACCCACACTGTCCCACAAGATCTTGTGGGTTTGGAATGCCTTCAGGGAAGGGTGTTTACCTTTACCTGGGCAAGAAGTTCAGGCTTTTTCAGGGTTCCAGGATCCTTTGCTCTTAAGGCAACCACCTGCCTTCTCTCACAGACACAGGGTGACAATGAGATGATGACAGTCAAGCAGCTTTTCGCTAGACCTTGTCAGACAAGGAAGGCAAGACCCAGTAACAACACCCAGCCAAATTTTATCCAGACCAGTTGATTGAGACGTTCATTAAGAATTGCTGGAGCCAAGACCAGCAGCTCTATCACATCTCCTGAAGCAGATTAGGACCAGGCAGCACCAGAAGTGGGCCATAACACAGAGATGGAGCCTCCCAGCACACCAGTCTAGCTGCAAGTCAGCAAACATTTTAGTGTGTAGCAAGTATGTATTGGCTGTGAAATAGCTGATACAAGTCTTCTTGAGAGAAAGATGATTTCAGTTTCTCAAGACACCAAGTCTCAAAACCCGGTTGTCTATGTCAACATAATGCTACAGACCCTGGTTTTCTTCATGCTGTCAAAGACCACAGCTGTTCAGAGTTGCCTGCCTGTGAGGAGGAGGCAAAAGTTCAGTCCTGCAGTTGCCATCGGTTGCAATATCTGATTCTATGGTCAGTGCCTGCCAGTGGCAGGATTTTCCTCTCTAGAGGTATTTGGAAATTTTCCAGATTGAAAGCTTCTACCACTTAGCTGGTGCTGTTAACTCCCTGGAAAGACAAGGATGCACCCCTTTGTTGGTAGTTCCTGAGGTGACAGCAGCTGTCAGAGCCTGGCAGGGAAGGTGGACTTTACAGCCGAAAGGAACTGGTTATTATTCTGTCAGGTAAAATGTCTGTGTGGATGCTGAAACTGCTTGACTGCTCTCCCGTCAGTCTTGTTAGGAGCTCATTTTATTATGCTTTGTTATTGAAAGTCTGAGTTCATTTTGGGACCTCTTAATTACAATGCTGCCTGCTTTGGAAATGAAACCTGCAACGTTGTCTGCAAGCAGTCACAGAGCAGAGAATTGTACCAGACAAGCTAAAAAAAGATGTTGGAGGCAAACCTTCAGCTGTAAAGGTCTCCAATTTATGGCGAGGCAGGTTACTGCAGGGGCATTCGAGCCCAGTCACTCCGTGTTAGGATGATGAAAATGGGGAGCAGCCGCCCCGGGTGAGAGCTGTGGTGGTAGAGCACGGGCACTACGTCAGCCTTTGCCATGCTAGTACCTGGTGTCACAGCCTTTGTCACAGCCTTTGGGCAGCTGGTGTGAAAAACAGGAACACAATTCCGGGGAAATCCTGCAGGTTTGGAGAGGAAGGCAGGCAGGAGCAGGAGAACAGGTCAGGTACAAGGTAAGGAATTTGTGTGTATTACAGCTAGCATGGGCAGCTGCAGACTTGGTAAACACATTATTTTGGAGATCATTGAGGTGAGATGCTTGCAATGGGAACCCATTCTAGGCAATGTTTCCTGCCAGCAAAAGAACTCTGCAAACTCTATGGAAAACATGCAGGCAGCTGCAGACACAGGGCAGGGAAGTGGGTGGAGGTGGTGAATATGCAAGCATATGGATCAACCATATGAAGTTTAACAAGAGCAAGTGCCAGAGTCTGGGCTGGGGCAGCCCTGGTTCTGTGTACAGACTGAAGAACGAGAGGTTGGGGAGAATCACTGTGGAAAGGGACCTGGGGGTCCTGGCTGATGAAAAGTGGAATCTGAATGAGAAGTGCCCTGGCAATCAGGAGGGCCAACCATGTCCTGGGGGGCATCAGGCACAGCACTGCCAGCAGGGCAAGAGAGGGGATTGTCCTGCTCTGCTCTGAGCTGGGGTGGCCTCACCTTGGGTGCTGAGGGTAGTTTTGGGCACTGCAATATAAGAAAGACATTGAGCTATTAGAGAGTGCCCAGAGGAGGGCAATGAGGATGGTGAAGGGTCTGGAGGGGAAGCTATGTGAGAAGTGGCTGAGGTCTCTCAGTCTGTTCAGCCTGGAAAAGAGGAGATCTCGTGGTGGTCTTCAGGATCCTTAGGAGAGGAAGCAGAGGGGAAGGTACACATCTCTTCACTCTAGTGACCAGTGACAGGACTCATGGCAATGGCATAAAGCTGAGTCGGGGCAGGTTAAGTTTGGATATCAAGGGAAAGATTTTTCACCCAGAGTGTTCTTGAGTGCTGTAACAGGCTCCCCAGAGACATGGACGCTACACCAAACCTGACAGAGTTCAAGGAGCACTTGGACAATGCTCTCAGGCACATGGTGCCACTCTTGGGGTGTCCTGTGCAGGACCAGGAGTTGGACTCAGTGATTGTGATGGGTCCCTTGCAGCTCAGCATATTCTGTGATTCTAGGATTCTATATACAGGAAGCAATCCCTAGTATAATATATGTCCCAATGTATAGGGAGGCTTACTGGGAGGGGTAGTGGGGTACAATTTCAACTAGTGAGAAAGCTGCAGCACAGCCATCACTAGAAGCACTCAAGTAAACATTTCACCTGTCTGTCAGGAGAGTGATCCTGCCTTTTCTGCAAGGGCACAACAATGGACAACAAAGGACTAACACATTAGTCCCGTCATTGTGCTCCAACCACAGGTCCTCTGAATGCTTCCAAGAGCACAGACAGGGTCTGCAAACCCCTCGTAAGGAAACTCAAATCCTTCATGTCCCAGATAAGGGAGAACTCCCTTAAACTCTGACTGGTCTCTGCCACCCAGAAAGACAGGTCTGCCAATTTTAAGCCTTAACTGAAAAGCAGAGCACAAGCCCAACAGTGTGATGGACACGCTGATTCGCCAGTGCACACCAAGCAATAGATACAAAATCAATGCAGGCATGGACTGAGGCTTTTCTATCTCCAAACAACTCGGCACCACCAGGGCTCCCCCCATTTCACCGAGGGCAGCTGCTCTAAGCAGAGCCTGGGGGCGTTGGGTGCTGCTAATGTCCGCCAAATCCCTCCCAGACCCTATCAAAGAGACGTGAGGACTGGCACCCCACTGCAGTTTGACAGCAGACAGATTTTACAGTGACAGTGTAGGGTAAAGTGTTACCGGAAAATGTAACATTTGCAACACATCTCCACTGAAAATCACAAGTGCTAGTGCTGTTTGTTTCCTCCTACATGTATTTATATATATTTGTAAAGAACAAAAATGATGTTGAGGAGGGGACAAAGCGTGGATGGACTCAGGCAGCCTATCCCGTGCTCTAGGATAATTTACTACTAGAGGGTCTCTCCTCCAGCATTTTTCTGTCTGTATATATGCATCCCCAAAAAATCATATCTTTACAATATTCCCTCATAAGCCAAGCCAAGAAATGGAATTAGAAATTCGCTTGATATTCTATCTGCATTTCTGTCCTTGAGCTGTATTATATCACTCCTGCTTATATACCTCCTGCTACCCTTCTGATCAGCTTCTCTACCTCAAATTCACACCCTTCAAATTACAGGAAGACAGTTAGGAGCCCCCCCTTAATCACCAATTTTCCATGATAAACACACTTAGTTGCTTTAATCTTTCTTCATACCTCGGCTCCCCTCCAGCACCCTAATCATTGTTGTTATTCTTTGAACTCCTTCTAACGTGCCTGCCTCTGTGCCAAGGAGATGTCTGGAGCGGAGCACCGAGGTGTGGGTGGGATGTGACCAAAGCTGCATGCTAATTTCACCATTAGGAAGGTTAGGTGTCTCTGGCAGCATGCAGGTGTTTGTTCATTCACACATCTCATTGCTCCTGGCGGGGCTGTCCTCCAGCCGGCTGCAGTTTCCTGCTCCCACTATCATTTGTTGGTTTTATTTAACCAAGGGATTAAAAGCTTCCAGGACGGTAATTACAATGATCGTTTGAGTGGCATGTCCTCTGGCACGGGAAGTGCCTGCGGGGATGGGTCAGACAGTGCTCCCACACTCACAGCCTCTGCAGGGGATCTCCACCCACGGCAAGCTGAATCCAAATGAAAGGCACATGGCCAGAACACCGTGGCCACAGGCAGAAGCAGCCCAGGGAATGTATGGAGGGACTTGGTGCCCTTTGAAACTTGGGGCCCTGCAAAGGGAGACTGCCTGAGCACAAGTTCGACAGCACTATCCTCAAACACAGCCTGAATCTAGGGCAGGAAAGGCAGCTAGGGATGCTCCAAAGTGGCAACAGCAATCTTTTACTGTCAAGGAAAATGTAGCATAAAAGCCACCCACACGAGGCTGTAGAGTCACATTAGCTCCAGCATCCTAAGCCAGGATGAAAAGAGTTTCTGGTGATACATGGCTACAGGGTGGAACAACAGCCCGTCACTGAGCCGCTGGTGCGGAGCACAGGCTGGGAAGTGTCCTACAGGTAGACGACAAAAGTCATCCGGACAGAAACACAGGGATGTAATATTTTCAATTTGTTAGCTTTCTGCGTA
The DNA here is from genome assembly GCA_016584745.2 of Phylloscopus trochilus trochilus. Taxonomy (NCBI): domain Eukaryota; kingdom Metazoa; phylum Chordata; class Aves; order Passeriformes; family Phylloscopidae; genus Phylloscopus; species Phylloscopus trochilus. The sequence goes on from WQNJ02000012.1 coordinate 28,460,596, forward strand.
TGTTCCAGGAACAAATGTCCATAAACAGAGGTAATGAGTCTTGCCTGGTTTGAGACACAGAGCTGAAAAGCCCTCCACGTAAGGAACAGGCAGTATTAATAATACATTAGACTTCCCTTCAATACCACTCTCATAGCTGAGAACATGCGTGACCCTGCACAAGCTTCATCATCTCTCGTCTCTGTGCCTTGGGGGCTTCAGAGTAATTTCAAACTTTGAAAGTCTTCCCCTCCGCTTGCTCCAGCTTCTGTTGTTCCTCGAGAGCCGTCTGAATTTCACAACATCACCTGAGCAGCAGATAAGTAAAAATTGCCTCAGCCGTAGAGGAGAAATCTAGGTTAATTATGTTGATAACTTAACCCCCAGGCTAATCTCTGGTCCATTAAGGTAAGCAGATGGTCAGCTCACTGCAGGGAAGAGGAAGGGAGGACAGAGTAGCATCTCTCATTCACAACATGCAGGATCAGACGTGTCCCCGAGAGGATGGGCATTCCCAGCCCGCTCCCTTCCCCCACAGACGGGTTCTGTTTGCGCCATAGCTGGCAGGGCCATACGGAAAGGGGAGCGCAGAACCACGAGCAGGAAAACAAAAAGCCCACACAAGGTGAGAGTTTTTATGATTCAAGTAAGCAGTGCACTGGCACAGACTGAAAACAGGGAGGGATAGGGAATGGCAAGCGCATATGGATGGGTCTTGCAGGCTGACATATCAGAAACGGGGCGGTGAAACAAAATATCTGTAAGAAATACAGGTCAGACGCAATGTCATTGCAAGAATGGAGGAGACACATCTGCAAAATAGTCTCCTGACCAAAGCAGACACTGAAAGCCCTCCCAGGAGCATTGCTGCATGGGCTATGTCCCTCCCAAGGTGACAGGGAAGGAGGACCTTTTGGTCAGAGCTATGAATAGGTGTCCCAACTTCTGTCCTCAATTCTTTCAGAAATGAATGGATCAAGCAGCAGCAAGGCATTTTGTCTCAGTTTCTCCATCTGTAAAAAAATTCCTCCTACACCTTGCAGGGGGATTTTGTAAAGCTTAAAAATGCCTGTACAGTGTTTTTCATCCCTCGGATGAAAAGGAACTGTGACATCTCACATCTCCCTTAGCAGTCAGCCCATTTCTTCAGCAGAGAGACAGGGATGCCAGTAGCTGCTCTGCCTGCTTAAAAGCTCCCTGGCTTCCATTGAAATTGCAGAAGAATCTTTATTTGCTCTCTTCCATATAAACAGCAAATCCCAGGAGGAGAATAGATGATAGGTTTGTGTGCAAACAACTGCAGTGTATAGAAGGGACCCTCCAAATCAGCAATTTGGGGGATCATTCCTCAGGGCAACCCCACCCCTTCTGAACTTAATCCTCCAACCACCGTGGCAAGTGACTTCACAAACACTGACACTCTGCAGGCCCTCTGGTAGAACAACAAAGGTGCCCACAGCATGGGAACATTCAGCCTTACAGAGAAACAGAAACTGGGATCTTCAGCCTAACCCTTATTCTTAAAGGTGCAGTTCAAGAGGAGTGGTCCTGCTGCAGTGTTGCATGACCATAGCTCTTGTTGCATGACCAATGGTCCTGCTGCAGTGTTGCATGACCATAGCTCTTGTTGCATGACTAAAGGTCCTGCTGCAGTATTGCATGACCATAGCTCTTGTTGCATGACCAATGGTCCTGCTGCAGTGTTGCATTGCCATACTTGGGACTCCTGTGTGAACCACAGCACCACTGTCAAGCTGCTAAGGTAATGTACAACGTGTGCATTAAACAATTACATCTGAAGGTGACGGGACCAGCTGGTGCACATTAGAGCCATTTTACTCATTTAGGGGATAGCCTGAGTAGCCTTCCCTTAAACATGCACTTGGTGGGCTCCAGGTGGGCTGCCCTTTGGGAAAAGCAGGGGTTATAAGCAGAAGGTAGCACCTGCAAAGCCACATTTACATGGAGTATTCCAGGCAGAATCACTTGAAGGAAGAACCCCACTTTGGATTCAGCCAGGATGAAGCTGCACAGCTCTGGCTGGCATGCTGTGATGCAAGGGGCATGAGCCTATACCCAGTGCTGCACTGAAGCAACCTCATGGCTTTCAGACCAGCGCTGGCTTTCATCCACGGGCTCAGATAGAAGGTCAAGTGAGCTTACTTCTGCCTGCAGTATCTCATGTAGGCATTGTCCACATCACCTCCCTGTCAGCCTGCAGATCCCCTGCTTCTCCTCTTTCCTTTCCCCCTCTGTTCCCTTTCCGTAGTGCAGGTTCTTTTGGGAGGCAGGGACATATGACACTGAGTGGCAACTCAGCACCATTAACACGGGCACACACACACACACACAGATGGTTCACAAAAGGAACTGCTGCTTCCCTGAGGAAACTGCACACAGCTTCACCTCCCAGCAGCACCCTCCAGGCAGTCATCCTTTCTGCACTGCACCTCACGGAGCGGCAACAAAAGTGCAGCCTCTGCCAGAAAAATAAGTGCTACCGAAGGACCCCATCTCAATGCCGAGATGTGCTGCCTCTGTGTGCACCCACACACCCAGCTTTGCTCACCCAGATACATTTTAATGGCTCCCTATTCCTTCTGGTACTGCATAACCAACTAAGCTGTTCCTCTCCTGGCTCAAATTCCAGCATTAATAAAAAGCATTCTAAAATAATACCCATAACCAGCAGCACCAGCCCTTTATAGGGTATTGCTGGCTCATGACTGGCATGAGGAAGCAGGCATCTCCCTGGGTCCTCCAAGAGAGGGCTCACTGCCTCCTCCCCCACCATCCCAGCCAGCACACTCACTTCTCCAGACTGAGGGACCCTGGGCATGTGCTGTGCCCCTTGGTGAGGCTGCACTTCTGTAGGTAGGCAGATGTCAAACCCTCAGTGCCACTGACAGGTGCTTAAGCCACAGGTCCCTAAATACTCTCCCAGATACAAGATACAACAGAGAAACCCAAGGAAAAGCTGGCAGCTCTCACTCTGCAGAAACTGGCAGTACCAGCAGTGGGGTGAGAGCAGGAAAGATGCCTTATTGTGTTCCAGAGTCCTGCGTGCGTTTGTGGCACAAAAGCACCGAGCCTGCTCCAGTGTCGGTGACACCAGCAGCATCATGATGCACCAATTGCTCTGTACTGAGCCTCACCACCTCGTTTTGTGTCCCCTGGGGAAAGGATTCCATTGGTGCTGGAAGAAGAAGCAAGTGTTTCAAGCAGCGAGGAAACATCTGACAATGCAACACTGACAACATGGATGTTAGAAACAGTACATGGGAAGGACGCATTTTGTCTCACTCCTCAAAATATTCGGGCTTGTAAAAACACACAGGAAAAATCAATTTCTCCTTTGATTCCAGGAAGTCAGACTGAAAATGAGCAAGAGCAGGACTCAGAACTTCCTCCACATGTGCACCAGCATTGAGCATGTTAATTAGCAAAGGCCAGACTAGAGGAGAAATAAGCAGTTGTGTTCCTCTCCCAGCACCTGTCCTGCTAAGTCACGAGTGTTATCCCCTCTACCCCTGCACATGGAATGGGAAGATACCAAGACACAAAGCATAAATCCAGCTCTTCCATTCCAGGATGCTCCAAGGCGGGCAGGTGTGACCCTGTAAAGCCCTGAGGAGGAGGGAAGATACACCACATTTCAGTGAGGCTTTCCTCTCCTCAATCACTTGAAGGAGGAACCCTGCTTTGGATTCTGCCCAGCACTGCATAGTGATAATTTCTAATCCAGCAGCTGAAAGATTACAGAAAGTTGAAGAAGACAGATGGTGTGGCAAAGATGGAGAAGCCTTATTGCCTGGCTACAGCCTGCACTTGCCAAGGTTAGGTGCAGGATTTCAGAAAGCTCCTCCCTCTGTTTAAGGCACCACTTGCCCAGAGCCAGCCGGCCCAAACATACCCGTGACTTGCTGGAGCAGCAGAGGCTGCTGGCAGGAAGGATTGCAGATGACCTGCAAGGAAGAGGGATCCCTCTTCTGCACAGCCTCACAGGGCTTTTGGTTTGGGACCAGACAGGGAATAAAGACATTTTACATCCATCCAGCACTTTGCAGAGGCACAAGCACAACCCCCACCAATTCACACACTGCCTCCTTTCACTGCAAGCAACAGTCACCCTTCCCAGTTTTGTCTGCTGGAAAAGAAGGCACGCAAACTTTTGTAGCAAGTCAACATCAGAGCCTGGGACAAAGTGCTGCAGGCTGCCCTGGCTCCCTGCAGCTGGCTCTGCTCTCCTTCAGGAGCACCCACACCTGCCTTGCTCTGCCCCTGCCCTCAGCCCAGCTGGGGCACAGTGGTGGCCCAGAGAAAGCTCACGTGCCAGCCAACACCAGCCTTGCTCCCAGCAGGGCTGCAGGAGAAGGATGCTTAGGTCTTTGGATGTAGTCCTGGTTCGTGCCTGTGATATTTTGGTTTCTCTGAAACTTTCCCAGAGACTGTCCTGTCAACAAGAGACATGTTTTCCTAGCTGTAATCTATGTTTACATTCCTTTCCCTAGGAGGGACTTCTTGATGTCCCTCTGACTTGACCAATATAGTTGAAGAAGTTTGTCTTTCTTCCACCCATTGGGTGGTTCTTTGTAAAATAGTATAAAGGGAAGAAATTCCTGGGTAATAAATTGGAGTCATTGTCATCCTTCTGAACTCGGAGTCCATGCCATCGTAATCTTAAACAGCATCATTTGGATTTTTGTTTCTGTGGGTTTGCAATAGTCTGAGGCCTAAATGAAAATTAATGGATGGATGGGGTTTTTTTACACCTGCTCTTTTAATTGTTCTTAAGATACATTAGAAATATTAGATCTCAGCTACTTAATTTTTGCCGAAGACATCTTCAGTGAGCTGAAATAGTTACTCACAACCAACCAAATAGAAGTGTGAGCAAGAAAACTGAAAGAAACATTGAAAACTCACCTTCTGCTTGATGTTAACACTTAATTAAACCGGTTGCCTGGCAAATGCTATGCAAAATAGCTCTTTTCCTGAAAGCCAATGCCATTTTCAGACAAGGATGAAGAAACCTCATGAAACATCACACTTTTTTAATCTTCCAGAAACCCTCCAGGAAAACCTAGACAACAGCTTCCTGATATTTCTCATGTAAGTAACAAGTAGAGAAAAAAAACCAAACCTACTCCAGGAGATTCCAGGCACCCATGGATAAGTGCATAGGCATCAGCAGCACTGCAGTAACCTCCACAAACCAGCAATGGATCAGTGAAACATGCAGAAGTCTGACAAAAGAAACTTCTCTGCTTCTAATGGCAGCATATATTTCTTTTTATGGGACACCTTTTAAATAAGGCAAAGCAAATAAACCTGAGTCATGGCATCCAGTTCTGCTCTTAGATCTCTGCAGGCTGCATGAACCTTGGCAAAACCTCTCCTGTTCCTACCCCCTAGACTTGCCTCCTTCCAAACAAGGATCTCAGGGACATTCTTGATGCCTAAAGAGGAAAATTCATTTTGACAGATCCAGGAGGAATAAGGGGCACTCCCCAGATTTGCACTGGCACAGCCAGGACACAAGTCCCCCTTCCTGCCCACTGAGTGAAGATGCCAGGCACATCCAGGACAAGGGTGGCACAGGCTTCTCGCACAACTCCAACCATTGCAAACTGAACATGCCCTCATGCCCTTGATTTAATAAATAAAACATTAGAAAGCCCACACAGAGCTCCCTGCCCCACTTACAAAAAAAAAAAAAAAATCAAAACAAAACAAAAACAACAACCCAAAACTTAAAGCTCAGTGGACCAAAGTCCCACTGCTGAATCTAAGCGTGGTCTGAGGGCAGACAGTGCTTTATACCTCTGTCCTCTGCTTCAGTGGAATGTGCCGAGGGCGTTATTTACAGCAGAGGCATTGTTACACACCAGTTACTCTTTCTTTTGGAGCTGTGGAGGCTGCAGGAATAATGAGATAATTATCCCCATCGTTCCCAGCAATGGTGGGAATGAGACTGCCTTTGTCCCCTGCTCCAGACTGCACAAACTTGGACGGTTTTGTTCGGCCAGCAGAGCCACCTTAGCAGAGGCTCCCAGGACGTTTCAGCTGAGGCAGCACCCGGTTGTTTGTGTGGGGGCACAAAGACCACAGCAGACTCTGGATATCCCCACACAGCAGAAATTCTCTGACTGGGAAATTTCAGCCCACAGAGATCCCAGTGTGTCCCCACTCCCCTCAAAACACACGCTGTGCCCTACTTGGGCAAGGATCGTCGGGAAATGCAGACAGCAGATGGGAGGGAATTAAACTCAGATTGAGGAGAGACTCAGGCCCCCCAGAATTGAGACTTATTCCTGGCAACACACAGCTGAAAAGCACTTAGATATCAGCAGTCCTTGTTAATTCACCAGAGGGTATTATCCAAGCTTGTTACAAGATTGATGTTCAGTGTGCTACAATCATTTAATAGTTACCCCCAGCATTTGGCCTGGATAGGGATGCAAAATCTAGTAGCCAGAAGTTGTTTCTCTTCCTTGCTTGATCATTTTGCTGATCTCTTGGCCTGAGTATAATGGATCAGATTAGAAGGCTTTCTTCCTTTTTTTTTTTCTTTTGGCTTCTTAGTCTCCTTAAACTAGATTCACACTTCTGCAGGCCACTTGTCATCACTGCCAGGAGCATTAATTAGAGCTGATAAGAACCTGCATTACCTGCTGTGGCACAGAAATGGCATCGTGGAGGAGAAGCTTGGACCAGGAGCTCAACAGAGCAGCCACCCTCCCTTACAATTCAACACATACAATGGCTCCACATACATTGGGGCAGTCTAGAGCTCACTGGGAAGCCAGAGAAAGGTTGTGCAGTTGCCAAACCTGACAGCAAAAGTGCAGCTGAAAGTCCTTAATGTAAAGTTACAGGTTGCACTGCTCCGCCTGCGGGTGGACTAGATGGGCCCTTCCACCCTAATTCTTTTCACCAACCTGAATTTCAGGGAAGACACAGGACTGCAGGCTTCATAGACTACAAAGCCACCATCATTAGGTAACACCTTGATGCAGTATTCCTCTTATTTCAGCTGGCATGACGGCTCGCTGCTCTCCTATGGCAGAGAAGCTCAGCAACAGCCCCAGCTCATCTCACACTCAGCAGACCTCTCAGCAGCAAGACTGTTTGCAATGGATGGCAAACCACCATCCCCGTGGCAATCCTTTTTCCCTCCATCACATCTTCTGGCTTTCACCAGCCCCCAGCTGAGAGGAGCCCCCGTGGGCCTGCTGGCTGCCTGGGGACGAGCACAACAGAGCCAGTCATCCCAGGGCCGCACACAACAGCTGCATTTACAGGGACTGTGCCCGTGACTTGTTGAGGCTGTTTCAGCTGGGGAACAAAAACCCTTTTTCTGCTCCCCCTTGTTTTTAAGTGGGCATCAGGCACGGGAGAATGATGCTGGCTTTGCACACAGCTGTGGCACCCACCCACACCCTGTACCACTGGCAGCAGGAGAGCTGCTCGCTGTGGGACCCACTGCACTGAGCTCTGGAGGCACACATTTACATCCTCAGCTCCCCAGAAAAGGGCAACTCTCCTTGAGGGCTCCCAGCTGCTCACCAGGGAAAGCTACCAGGCACCAGGGTCCTCTGCCTCCCTTTTCTGGGGCAGCAGAGGTAGGAAAATGAGGAGGGCCTCTGCAGGGCTGTGAAAGGGAAGAAGCTAAATATTTTTGGCAAATAGAGAACACAAGCTGGAAAAAAAATGGACAAATTGTGTAGATGATTGTATGAAACTGATTTAAAAAGAAAAGACAGGTTTAGTAGGTCAGAATTACTTCCCCCAGTACACCCAGGTTTCTCTGTCTCTTTCAAAGTAACTGCAGAAGAAAATAAAATCAGTTTCTTATGATATCCAGGTGGTAAGTAGTGCATGAAGGAAAGACATATAGATTTTATGGATACCAGGGAGAAAACAGGAGTTGAAACTCATAGACTTTGTTTCTGTTCCTCTTTCTGCTTTCTATCAGCAACCAAAGCCTAGGTAAAAGAAAAGCTCACACACCCCTTTCCCTGCCTTTTGTCTCTTTCAAGCTAGGTGAGAGCTATCAGCCTTCCAGCTTGATTTCAGCAAGAAAATCCAGCCCCTGTGTCCAGGAGAGGGTTGGCTGGAATGTCTCTTCCCCACCAAAACTCTCAGGCACCCCAGCCCATAGCTGTGCTAGCCCTGCAAAGCCAGGCTGCCGACCTTTTCCTGGCACAAGCCTCTCCACATATTGCATGAGGGGATTGTTGTTTTCTCATGGGCTACTCATTTCAGAACATGATATTTGGAGCTGGGATAGAAAGGATCCGTTTAACCAGATATTTTATTCCCTCTCTCACCCACACGTACACGCGTGCCGCTCCCCCATGGACAGCTGTCTGTGCACACACACACACACATATCACACACACAGAGACACACATCACACACATCACACATACACATCACACACACACACACAGAGACACACACACACACACACACACACACACACATCACACACACATCACACACACATCACACACACACACATATCACACACACACACATCACACACACACACAGAGACACACACACACATCACACACACACAGACACACACACACAGACACACACACACACATCACACACACACATACAGACACACACACCCCACACACACACACACACACATCACACACACATCACACACACACACACACACACATCACACACACACACACACACACACATATCACACACACACAGACACACACACACAGACACACACACACATATCACACACACACACACATCACACACACACATCACACACAGACACAGACACACACATATCACACACACACAGACACACACACACAGACACACACACACATATCACACACACACACACATCACACACACACATCACACACAGACACAGACACACACATCACACACACACATCACACACACACATATCACACACACACACATCACACACACACACACACACATCACACACACATCACACACAGACACATCACACACAGACACACACACAGACACATCACACACAGACACACACACACATCAGACACACACACACACACACACACACACATCACACACAGACACACACAGAGACACATCACACACAGACACACACACACACACATCACACACACACAGACACATCACACACACACACATATCACACACACACATCACATCACACACACACCACACACACCACACACACACCACACACACATCACACACACACATACAGACACACACACCCCACACACACACACACACACATCACACACACATCACACACACACACACACACACATCACACACACACACACACATATCACACACACACAGACACACACACACAGACACACACACACATATCACACACACACACACATCACACACACACATCACACACAGACACAGACACACACATCACACACAGACACAGACACACACATCACACACACACATCACACACACACATATCACACACACACACATCACACACACACACACACACATCACACACACATCACACACAGACACATCACACACAGACACACACACAGACACATCACACACAGACACACACACACATCAGACACACACACACACACACACACACACATCACACACACACACAGAGACACATCACACACAGACACACACACACACACATCACACACACACAGACACATCACACACACACACATATCACACACACACATCACATCACACACACACCACACACACCACACACACACCACACACACATCACACACACATCACACACACACACACACACACACATCACACACACACATCACACACACACACACATCACACACAGACACATCACACACACATCACACACACACACAGACACACATATCACACACACACATCACACACACACATATCACACACACACACACATCACACACACACACACACACACACATCACACACACACACCCCACACACACACATCACACACACACACACACACATCACACACACATCACACACAGACACATCACACACAGACACACACACACACACATCACACACACACATCACACACAGACACACACACACAGACACATCACACACAGACACACACACACACACACATCACACACACAGACACATCACACACACACACATATCACACACACACATCACATCACACACACACCACACACACACATATCACACACACACATCACATCACACACACACCACACACACACACACACCACACACACCACACACACATCACACACACACACACATCACACACAGACACATCACACACACACACACACATCACATCACACACACACCACACACACACACACACCACACACACATCACACACACACACATCACACACACACACACACACACATATCACACACACACATCACATCACACACACACCACACACACACACACACCACACACACCACACACACATCACACACAGACACACATCACACACAGACACATCACACACACACACACACATCACATCACACACACACCACACACACACACACACCACACACACATCACACACACACATCACACACACACATCACACCACACATGCCTTTTGGCTGCCTCCCATCACACTGGGTTTAATTAAACACCCCGGAGGCTTGTTTCTAAATGCACATTATTGATAGATTTTTGGGGTTTGTTTGTTTTTTTAATACCCCGACTGCTGCAAGTCTGAGCTAAATAAGGTGAACAACAAATTTCAGACGGGAAAGAGGGAGGGAGGAGGAGCACAGCAGCCCTTAGATCTGAGCAGCTTGAGGACGCAGGCTACACTTGGAGCAGGATGCAGGAAATCTTGGTGCCAGTCCCCAGAGAAGCCGGATCCCCAGCACAGACTGCGAGCACCCTGCCAGTCCTTGGATGAATTGCATCCTGGTCACTAGGAAGGAAGGACTGGAAGCACCATGTAATTGCTGGCAGTCTGGCAATGGGCATTTTGACATGGAAAGGTCCCACAAAGAGACACTTCACCCTCCTCTTGGTGCCCTGTGCTGCTGACAGCACGCAAAGCTGTAACTGCAGAGTGCCCAGGGACAGGAAGGCACATAAAGCACTCCGCTGACACCCTGCTATGTTCTGCCTTCACCGTCAGGAGAAACTTTTTAGGCAAAAGTGCCCAGAAATTTGAAAAAGTAAAATGTGCCCTGAAGTACTGAGAAGGAAGAAAAACCCAACCAGATTGCAGCAGATCTGCCATGCTGATGAGAGAGAAATGCCCTCCTGACCCTAGAGATGACTAACAGACAGTCTGAAACATGAGATTAAAGCATGTGCAAGAAAGGCTAAGCTTATGACTATTGTCCAGGTAAACTGAGAAAGCCTAGAAGGAAATCCCTCCAGGGATGCCAGCACTCAGGCTGGAAAGATCCTTTCAACTCCAGTTGGTGCAGGCTTTCCTGTCCAACTGAGGCTCTGCTTTCCAAGCCATCTAGTGCAAATGACACAGTGAGATGAATTGGGTGTATTATTTACTCCAAAAACTTGCACAGGTTTTATGCTGGCTGCTCATCTTCATGCTGGATCCAAATCCAATGCCCTTGCTGTGCCAACACTGAAACAAGAAAAAGGTTTTACTTTGTGAGAACGCAGAAAAAAGAAGTGACAATAAACCACATGTCACTGCTCAATATCTCTGGGAGAACTCACATCATCCCTGAAAAGACAGAGGAACAAGGATACTGGGATGGGGGAGGAAGGGAGAAACTCCATACTAGTTCTGCAGTGCTGGATATTTGTGTAGAACGACAAGCATTTCATTCCCCTGCAGCAGCTGCTGCTGCTGCACAGGCCACGAGGGCAGGTGAGGGAGAAGCTGCAGATCAGAGTGATCAAACCATCGTGCAATGAATGCTGAGTCTGAATGCTGCCAAGAGAGGGAAACTGCCAGGAGTCTGCCCCTGCTCTGCCCATCCTGTGACTCCACAAGGGTGACTCCACATGCTCCCCCAGCCTGCCCTAGCTTGTAGCACACTTGGCCCACCTCCTGGGTTTGCTGCCAGGCTTAACTCAGCATCTGCAATAGCCCATGATGAAAAGCACTGTCTAAAGCAGTGCAAAGCACTGCGTACACTGGTCTCTGACAACACTTGCCAACTGTTTTGCTGCATCACAGGGCAGACAAAGGCTCACCACACACAGCATTGGGAGTCAGGCTCAGCCTGGTCCAGCACCCATGACAACAAAAGCCCCATGGCTGAGCTGACACTGGGTTTAGTAATACACCACAACCTCCAGTTTCTGCTTTTGCTAGGAAAATTACCCTGAGTTCAGCTCTGTTAGAGCCTGGTGCTAAAAAGAAAAAAAAAAAAAAAAAAAAAAAAAAAAAAAAAAAGAAAAAAAACCAACCAAAAACAAAAACAATAGAATGCCAAGGTTGTGGATTCAATCCCTGTATGGATCATTCACTTAAGAGTTGGACTTGATGATCCTTGTGGGTCCCTCCCAACAGAATATTCTGTGATTCTCATACCAGACTGCACTTTATCCTCAGACAGCCTTCCTATTCCTCCCACTCCTCCAGAGAGCATGCCTCTGCCATTCCAAGTTCTATTCCTTGAAATAAGGAGGATAGCTTTGTTGAGCACCGGCACAAGGCAGAAGCAGCACTGACCCATGGTGTGGGCTGAGCAGCACCTGTGGGACCTGTGCCAGAGGCAGCATCTCATCTTACCCCTCAAGGGACAGCACAGGATCTGTCACTGCCATTGGGGCTGCCCAGGGGATTAGCCCACAGTTGTTCCTTTCTGATGAGAGAGGAGGCAGGCATGCAAGCCCAGCTCAATGTGCATGGTACTCTCCATCAATCAAAGGGATGGAAGTTGCAGTAACCAAGGCCGGAAAGTGCTGCAGCTCAGCTGAGCTATAACTGGTAACCACAAAACTCAGCAACATTCCTGCTCTGTAGTCCTGTACAAGCTCAGAGATATGCAGCTTTACACAGCCACCCCCATCCCAAATACTCAAGGAATCCCTGAGTAGCAGCACTGAAACCTAGATATCTGCAGCCTGCTGGCTTGGATATTCTTATGCCTAATACTCTGCCTAAATCCACATTTTAGACCTCCTTTCCCTCATTAGGGCTTCCTTTCTTAATCTGGCTGTATGATTTGGTGGCTTCTGGCAAATGCAGTATTTTGGAGACTCCTGTCAAACAGGGCTAAAAGTGGCAACAAGGTACAAAGCAATAAGGGTGAAGTAGACAATGCAACTTCACAGTCCTTTCCTCAAAGTAAAACTGGGGTAAAAAAGGATCCTGCAAGTTCCCTGTTTAGTTACTGCACCAATAAAAACCCTAGAGCCTCAAATCCTGTCTGGAAAGTCTGGGCTAAACAGTGATATCTATTCTTGCCCTAATTTGGGCAACAGATTTTTCATGACTTTGAAATACTTCACACATTTGAAATGAATTCTATAAGGGAATATCAACGTCATTTTCTTCATTTGACTTAATTCCTTCCTGCCCATTCCAGGCTACACATGACCATTAGGAGGTGGGAGTGCAGGTAAAAATGAAAGTGCTGCAGTGGCAATCCAAAACACTGTTTCTCACCAAAGGGACAAGCCAAGACTGATGCCTGGGCTGTAATAAGGTCAGAGCTAGACACATCCATGCCTGATTCCACAGGGGTGGAGAGAAACCTCACACCATGGCATCACCCCATGGGACACCAGTGGGGAAAAAGGGACAACCTCCTGGAAGGGAGCTTCAGCCCAAGCACTCACACACTGCCCTTCTCCCTTCTGGAGGTCAGGTCTTACAGCACAGGCACCCCAGCCCAGTTGCTGTGTAGGCACAGGAGCCGGAGGTGAAGGCAAAGGGCAGAAACTATTTCAGGTTACGTGAACCCATCTCCACCAAATAGGATTACCAGACACAATCCAATTGGCCGAGGTGGGTCACAGAGCTGAAAATAGTTTTGTACTCTTGCCCTCTTAGCTGGTAAATAGCTGTCAGCCCCCAAAAGTGCTGAGTTGTGCTCTGCATTGGTGGAAACAGCTTGCACAAAAGTGAGATGGCTTGAGGACGGGGAAGGGAAAACCTGGGCACTGGGTGAAATGCTGCTGTGGCATATTCGGGTCAAAAGGACAACCTGAAAGGAGCCATGGAAAAAAAAAATAAAACAACCAAATGACAAAAAAATAAAACAAAAAACTATTCCGTTTAATCTCTGATTTCTATTTATGCACATCTCATACAAAAAGCCTGAATAGTTAATGTGGGACTAGAAATACAGGAAGCAGCATAGAACAGAATCTACTGGCACACAGAGCCTGGCCCTCTTAATACAATCCTCTTCACAGACAGATCAAGACTCATCTTAAAGCCTGTCTAGGAGTTTTGTTCCCATTGTTGTGCTTGGAAGCTGCTCTCCAAATTACCCCCACCTAACAGAATGAAACTGTGGTTTAATCCTTAGACTAGATTACCACAATTGATTTATAAGAGCCTGTAGTCCTGCAAACACCTTCTCTTAGCCTTAAAAACTCTTCCCTTTTCACACTGTTTACCTACTAACATATTTACAGAACACTCTCATACTCCCCCTACCATTTTCCTCAGGCTAAACTCTTCTAATCTTCCATTGTAGGACAAGCTTTCCATTGCCTCATCATCCTGACAGGTTTGCTTCAGCACAAGTGCAGCTTCTGCTTAGCAAGATGATCTAAGAGCAAGTCCCTCTGCTCAAAGGAGAAGTCAAGGTTTTGAGAGGCTTCTTATTTGTTGCTGTTGATTGGGTTTTTTGTTCCTTGTTGGTTGGTTGGTTGGTTGTTTTAAACAAACTTTCTCCCTTTGTTTTGGTCACTAGACTTTTCAATGTCAACATTTTAGCCTTCTCTGATCTCAGGGGTTTTGCACTGTTCAACCTTTTCAAAAGCTCCCTGCACTCAGCTATCAGGACAGCCCCAGTACAGCCCATCAATTGACTGTCCCGACACCACAGCCATTCAGATGATGGGAAGAAGGGGCTGAGGCTGGAAAAACTTAACTTTTTGCCCTCTGGCTCAAGCAATTCAAACAGGAATGACATCCCAGCTGTCAGCACAAGACTCACAGCAACCCTGAGCAGGAGTCTTTATCCCACCAAACTCACCAGATGGAGAGTGGGGCTCAGCAGGGCTGTCTTCTTCCTCCTGCCCCTGCTCTGCCTGGCCCTTACAGGATGCTCATGGCACATGCTCACTCCCTCCTGCTCCATTTCCATTAGCATGGGATGATGCAACTAGACTTTTACTGCAATTTGCTGAGGAACACTGCTGTCCAAACTGATGAAACAGCAATTCAGCAGAGGACACAGGAGGCACTTTAGAGAAGTGGCAGGGACACCAGACAAGCTTTCACCACATTTATCAAAGTGCCTGCAGTTTCATTTCAAGGCAGCAGCGACAGTTATAAATAATGAGAAGAGCTACTCTGCATCTAGAGCATTTTAATAAATAAAAATGTGAAAAAAGAAGCCTAAACAGCACAGTTAGTTCTGCTTCTGCAGCCTTTCAGGTTTTCCAGCAATGTATATATCAGTGATTCTCTCCTTTGTAGTCCCTGACAGCACAACTCCCCCTCCACCATGGCCCAATAGCACAGACATGTTCTTTCACATGCAGAGTGCGTGTTATTGCACTTTTACTGGCAAATGCAGAGCTCTGTGTTTGTGTGTGTGCACACACATGTGTGCACTTGGATATGATTGCACTCACAGCTGCTTGCTCAGCCTTCAGGCACAGAATAAACCAGATCAGCCACTTTGCTTCACACTCCAAGTTTATGCACACTCCCTTCCGATCACAACTGGCTTTGGGGATGGCATTTTATGGGGAGGATCCATTTCCTATTTTGTCATCCAATTTTGGCTCTTTGTGAGAAATGACAAAGGAAAGAGCAGGAAAATACCTCCTGAAACACAGCTCAGCCAATGTCCCTCCCTTCCTGCCCAACAGTATCCCCATTGCCTTGCTCATGAGGTGATTTCAAGGACAGATGACACAATGTCTAGCAGTCCTCCAGCACAGGCTCACAGGGCAACATGAAGCCCACTCAGAGCATCAAAGCAACCTTTCAAATACCACATTTCCTCACAGCCTGTTAAAACACAGCCTGACCTCGCAGGACAGCAGGACCACCGCAGAAGAGCACACAGCAGCACACGCACAGCGCTCACACCACGTCCTGCCCCGTGAGGATTTGCTGCCAGAGCACTCACACACCTCTGGGGGTCCAGCACAGTTCTGGGGGTGCAGCCTGTGACCTCGCCCAGTGGAGATGAAGCACTGCAAGTGCTGTGCTCTATTCAGCCTTGGCAGACCTCGGGGAGCTCGCTCTCTCTGCACACCCCGCAGCTCCTGCCCTTTCACGCCCAGCCGGGGTGATGCCCACCGTATGGCATGGTAAGTGTGTCCTCCCTGCTATTGGAATTCACAGCCTGATTAAACCCCTGAGGAAAGGAGGCATTTTCTCTGTCACTTGCTGCGAGTTATCTGCACAGGCTTGCTGAGATGCAGTAGGGGCTGCTGCCACAGCAGCCTCGCTGCAAGAGAGACAGGAAGGTGCTGTGGGAAGGAAATGGCTTCTGCTGGAAAAATTGACTTCACTGATGCACACTTGGAAGTGCCAGTGCACTGGAGCTTCCCAGTCCCCCCTCCAGCATGGCAGGCAGAGTGAGCTGGGAGCCAGTCTGCAGCATCTGCTGCCAGGGTCCTAGGTGTGCTGGGGAAATACACCTGCTGTGCCAATGGGAGCCCACCTCTCCTTCCCTGGCTGTTCAAACATACCTGGATCTGAAAGAAGCAGCACACTGTTACCAAAATCAAGAAACCCTAACAGGCATAAACTTATTTGTTCTCCCCTCACCACCCTCACTACTCAATGGTAGTCACTGCAGGTCATGAGATAAAGTAAAAGAAGGACAACAAACAGCTCCCAGAGCTCTGCTTCTTTATGGATGTAAAAGACACAAAACCCCAGGGAATGAAGCAAACCAGACACCAATGTCAGAAAAATAATAATTAAAAAAAAAATTAAAAGGGAGGAAAAGTAAATAACCTTGAGTCAAAGTACCCAAGTATTACCATGCAGCTGAAGAGTCTGCTCATCTTGGGAAGGGTTTCTTTTCTTAGTGAATGTGTCCTGCTGAACTGAGCAGAGATGAGAGTGAAGAGATGCTCCCTTCCCAGCAGAGGAAGTGTAAATTTAAAGTTCTAAGAATTCAGAATGCAGCTGTCAAGAGAAAACACTGAGCTGTTTCCAGGACCCTATTTATAGCTGAATATAGAGGGCTTTATATTTAGAGAAATTGTTGGGTTTGGGTTTTATTGGGGAGTGACTTCTGCATTTTCTTTTACTTAACTGAGGGTCACCCAAGTCACCCAGGTGATAAGCATGCATAGATTCGTTCATAAAACTCAAATGCAACAAGCTGAGCTGAACTATCATCACAGTCTCATAGCTAAAGAGTCCTAATCTGGAAATGAAATGCTGAAGGTTCTCATAGCAACATCATCTCAGGGGTTTATATACTCAATACCCAGCAAAACAGTCTTCTAAAAATAAAATTAAAAAACAAAACCACAAAGAAATATTCACACTGAAATTATAGTTTTATCCAAGTGCAAAAAAGACAGGGTATTATTACCTAAATGTCACTATTTAGAAACTTGTTCATCTGTGACATTTATATTACAGTAACATAAGCACCTATATATTTCTCTTTGTGAAATCCCAACTGTGAAATCTCCACTGTGGGAAAAAAAAAAAAAAAAAAGAAAAAGGAAAAAAGATTAGCTAAGTTACATATTATCTCTTACACATAATCAGAGCTGCTGGCTCTGAACAAGTTCCAGGAGCTGCACCAGAGTAAACTCTGTAAGAGGGAGTGCAGCATTCGAAAGCTCTCTGGTAAAGAAGGTCCCCTCATGCAGAATTTATACACCCCAGAAATACAAAGATTTCAACACTTTGTTGGCCCTGTTAAAACTTGCCTGAAGTTTCCACACTGAAAATTGTCACAGGAGCACAAGAATTCCAGTGGGACTCAAACTTATTTTTCTCTGGGCGCCTTGTGCTTCATCATTTGGTAATATTAATATAAGGTCTGATCCTGCTGAGCTCTGAGCATCCATGGTGCTCCCTAGGGAAGTCTGTGGAGGCTGCCAGCTGAAGGGCTGAGCATAAGAGCTCTCCAGCCCCTACAGCCTCAAACAGCACCCACTGCTGACCTGCCTCAGAGCGTGCCACCACTAACACAACTTTGGAAACACTTTTTAATCAATTTGTTTTCTATCCCTCTTTTCTTCCTCGTGGCAGAGCAAGAAGTGCTCTTCTAATGAAGAAGTTGTGATTGACTTTCCACAGTAATTCCCATCCTTTTATATTACAGATAACTCCTCCCAGAAGTTCAAAACAAAGGCACCACCCTTCACACCGCCACTCAGGGCACCAACCTCCAGAGCCCAGGGAACACTGGATTTCCAGTGCTTCTGCTGGCAGCAGAGAAACAGTCTCTGACCTGCTCCAAGCCTCCACCACCAACCTGAATAAGCCTCACACTGCTTGCAGGATTTGGTGCCCCCCCTGCACCACCAGTCCTATTGGGCTGCCAGGATGGGATGGAAGCTGAGGGGGTGAAGGCAAAACCTCCAGACCCCTGCATATGCTCCATCATTTCTGTGCTGCAGAGGGGTGTAGCTCACTTGAATTAAGGTCTTCTTCAAAAAAGGGAAATCAGAACTGCAGGAAATCAGCACCCAAGCAACAAAGGAACAGCACTCAGTGGAAGAACCAAGAAAGCTGAAAGGAGGTGCAGCTGCATTAAAATTTATGTTCAGAAGCAATGATTACCTTTACTTCTGAGCAATTTACCCATACACAGAGAAGAGAAAGGTTTCTCCTCCGTGTCTGCTGAGGACTAGCGATTTAACACATTGTAACTGGTTTATTGGGCTTTGTTTGCTGCCAGCCTTGGCAGAGGTCTGCCTGGCCTCATCACTGTCCCCACGCTCCAGCTGGCTCTTCCTACAGCAGCAGAGAGGGAAGCCTGCTCTGCTGCTGCCCCTTCTGTGCCTGCTCCACTGAATTTAAATGTCATCAGTGTGGCACTATCTGGGGAAGAACACAAACAAACCTGGAATCCCTTACCTCTGCCCACAGAGGAAAAAAAAAAATCCCAAAAACTGATTCACAAAAACAGCACCCACAGTCAGCCTGGGACATCACAGTGTCTAGAACTCCTTCATGGCTTGCCAGTTGGGGTTTCTCATGCCACCAAGGGCTCCTGGATGCTAAAAGCAGAGGAGAAGTAGGCAAGTTATTCCACACCTCGCTGGGAAGTAGAGCTTCCCCATAGTGGAGGGTGAAGACCAATCTATATGACACCTGTACCAGCATCATCTGGAGGAAAAACTCAAAAAAAAAAAAAAAATTAGCAGAGGGCTGTCAGCTCTCATCCACATCTGACTGCAGTAATGAGACTCTGGTGCTTCAAACCCAACCAGTTCACTGTGGAGACAGCTCTGACAAAGGCTCTGAGTGGCGGGATGGGGCAGGAGGCTTTGCCCACTCTCAGCAGTCCCAGGGCAGGTCAGATGTTGATCCTCTGTCCTGCCTTTACCCTGAAACCTTGGAGTTGGGGAGGTGCACCTGCATGCCTGGAAACAAATGCCAATCCAGGGAGCTTGCTGCATGGCAGGATGTGGTTTTTCAAGGGAAACTTCAGGAGCAAGGCACACAGGTCATCTTTGACCCGAGATGTCAGCACAAACTAAGGAGTCAGAAGCCCTGGCCGGGACACAGGCTCACCCCAATGCAGACACCCCCTCATCCTTCCAGCCTTTGGCAAAGGACCCTATCTCATCCCATCCCCCGCTACCGCTCCAGTCTGACTTATCCCTCCCTTTTTTATTACCTCGGTGCCGCACGAAAACCAGCTGCAACTCAAGCAAGCCTCTGCTAGACCATAAAGGCAGGAGTGGGAACAGGCTGGGGCTGCTTAAAATGAGTGGCATGTTGCCCAGGGCCGGGAGCCTGTCCCCCACCAGCCCGGCGCCCCGGGCTTCAGCGGAGGGGCTGAAAAGCCGCATTGAGGATGTCAGGGCTGGCTGAACATCCCGTCCGGGAACACTGGGCTCCTTGTTCGCTGGCCGGGGCGCTGGGGAAGCCTCAGCAGAAAGGCTGCTATTCAAATGGAAATCAGGGCCTTGCACCCAGCCGGGAGGAGGAGGGTTGCTGGCTCCTCACAAACAAGAAGATGGCTGGGAGACTCTGGATCGGGAAAAGGATACGGGGGGCACGGGAATGGAGGAGGGGGGAGACGCTCTCCGGCACAAACACGGCACAAGTGGATGCTGGAAGGGGGAGAGCAAGGGAGAACAAAACCCTTTGCCTGTGGAGGCAAGGGAGTGCCCAGTAACTTACCCTATGAGAAGCAAATGCAATAGGGCTGGGCATCTAACATGCCCACGGATCCCAAAAACACATCCCAAACTCAAAGAGGCACACGACACATGGAGGAACAGCAGCTCCAAGGAATAAGGCCTTGTGCCCATGGTCTGGTAGCAAGCCTGGTCAGAGACTTGCTGATAATTCAGATCATCAGAGACATGCTGATAATTCAATGGTTATCAAAATGGTTATCAAGTTCCAAGAAATGTCTTGCTCTCTTTAAGCATTAGAACCTGTTGGATCCATTCCTTCCCTTTCAATTATTTTTCCCCTTGGTGGAGGAATGGAACAAGGTGAGAGGAGGGGGGTAGTATCATCAGGAACTCGTGTTTGATTATTACATTATAGCACAATTTCCAGCCTGCAAGGAAATGCAGCAGCTCTTCACACAAACCATCTGAGTGAGCAATTCAGCAATGGAATAAATCAAGGCAAACCCTCAATAAATTAAACCAGAATTATATTAATTAAGAGGAGACATTATGACTTCAATCACAGGAAATTCTATGAGCCAACCTGTGGCTTTATTTTCACATCTGTGCTTGTGCTACTTTGTGGTGCTATCAGCCAAAATTAATTCTAGGTACAATCACAGAATGGTTTGGTTTGGAAGGGATATTAAAGATCATCTAGTTCCAGGCCCCCTGGGAAGGGCAGGGACACCTTCCACTAGACCAGGTTACTCAAAGCCCCATCCAGCCTGGCCTCAAATATTTCCAGGGATGGGGCATCCACAGCTTTCTCTGGGCAACCTGTGCCTGTGCCTCACCACTCTCACATTAAAGAATTGCTTCCTAATATCTAATCTCAACCTACTCTCTTTCAGCTTGAAGCCATTACCCTTTATCACCACACACCCTTGTAAAAACCCTTCCCTGGTTCTCTTGTAGCCCCCTTCAGGTACTAGAAGGTGCTCTAAGGTCCCCCTGCAGCCTTTTCTTCTCCAGGGTGAGCAACTCCAACAAGAGCCTGGGAGACAGTAGCTGTCCTACAAAGCCCAATAATTGAGGTCAATTGCTCTCTTCTCATCCCACTGTCCATCTAGGATAAGGCTTGACCAGGAAGGGAAATATCTCCTCCCTCGGTCTTGATGGCATCCCTTTCCTATGCATGATTTGTCTAGCCAGGGCACTGGAAAAAGACAGAACCTAAAAATGACCTTTAGTTGGCATATTCCTATCTTGGTCATGAGCAAAAACCAAAAAGTTGGGGTTTGGTATTGGTTTTTGTCTTTGGTGTTGTAGTTTCAGAGTAATTCACTCTGACTTACTCCAAAGTTCAATTATCACAGGACAAGATCACAGGCCACAAGAAAAAAACGGAATTATACACTGAACTCTGGATTATAATTGCCTGTGTCATCCATGAGGCAGATAACCAAAATGGAAGTATAAAAAGAAAGGATTAAAGAAACAAATAAAACATGTATGTCCTGCCCAGCTTCTCCCTTGACTTTAGTCAATAATTGCTTACTGTTTCTCATTCACTCTGTTTCTTAGCTATCTAATGGACAACAGGAGCATACTTGGAAATAGAACTTTGGAACAAAGGGAACTTTCCAAACACAGGGAAGCCTGCTTTTCCCAGAAATCTGCCATTCTCCAACTCCACCAGTAGGTAAGGAAGTCTTTATCTAAGCCATTAAAATAAAGTATAAAGTGCCATGGACAGCCAGAACAAAGTACATCTTTTCAAGGCTCACTGAGGAGGGAGGGAGGTTGCTTTGGTTAAAAAGCTAAGCTTCCACACTGGGAGAGAGTAATGTGTTCTGCAGAGAAATGAACACTCTCTCCCCAAGGAATTAAGAGCCACACCAGCCATATATTCAGTAGCTACTTATGTGCAAGTAAAGCACCTGGAGATCAGAGAATAGGAAGAGAGAGGAGGATCTCTTGCTGCCATTGATTCTTGTAGGAGAAAACATTTCTGTTATCTCCAGGCAATGCCTGGTGTCCATTCTAGACCTTTTACTACCTGTGATTGCTTCACAACCCGCTTTTTTACTCTCAATTCATGATCAATTTGAAAATAATTCACTCTTAATTCACAGTCAGTAGGTGAATGATTTAAGGAAAAAAATCCCTTTCCATTTGGGAGAGAGTTAGTCTGCCTGCACCAGCTCTCAATGTGGTCAGTAACCCTGACCACAGGGTGCTGTGTCTTGTCACAATCTGACAGCAAGAAACCAGGAAAGCTAAATAGAGAATTTTCCTCCTTGCTCCCAGGAATGCCATGGAGCAAATAGACATCTCCCAAACACTTATCAACTGAACTCACCTGTACAAAGACTTAGGAGCAAGCAGACAAGAACAGCCAGACCCCACAGCTTCCCTGCACAGTAAAGAGTATTTACAGACCCTACTGAGCAGCAGGATCCAGCTCACTGGAGCTGAAAAAGGATGGTGATCTCAGCATATGCTTCACAGTCCTTAGTGCCTTTCCTCCACAATGGAGAGGTAGGAGTGGGAAGGGAGGGATAATGCCATGCCATCAGCTGCTATTAGAACCATGTTTGATCAGCTTCACCTCACCTCCAATCAACCTGCTGCAGCCCCATGCATTGTGAAAGGCAGGAGGAAGGTGCCCTGGGAACTTCACTCTCCCTTATGCTGTACAGGTGGCTCTCTGCCCAGCCCCTGAAATACACCATCTTCTGAATTATGGATCCTGAGCAAAAGCCTGCTAAGTTACTGTAGTTTGGGGGCCCAAGTTCAGGTAGTGGGGGTTATTTCTATGCAAAAGGCTGGGTTAAACAGCTGCTTCAAAGTACACATCACATCCAGGCAAGAGACTGTTTTGTCGTCAACCTCCACTCCTTTGAACAAAAACAAAAGCAGGAAAGAGCACTAAAGCCCCAAAAGCATCTTTTGACCCCTGCCAAGGTAAACAGTGTCTCAGCACAGAGGGGACAGGAGACATTTCAGAAATGTAATATACCTGGAGGGAAAGGATTAAAGTGGCAATCTACTTCATAGAAATTTAAACTATCCTAAATTTAAAAATTCATTGCTGCTTCTTATTACTAATGTAGCAATTATTAATCATGATTACTTTCTTATTATGTTAATTCACCTCCTGTTTAACCTCTGTGGTGCAAGTACCAGCCTTCATCAAGGTAGTTTATAAACAAGCTGTTTAATCACTCAAGTATCAACACAGCTCAGGTATTCAGCCCAGATGCTGCCAGAAAAGCAACAGATGCCATATCCACTGGCACTGCTAAAATATAGCTGATTATGTACGAAAACAAACAAACAAATAAATCACATACTTTCGTTTCCTCCTGATTCTTTCAGTCTCCAGGATAGACAGAAACTGAGTCTATATTTAATCCTCTGGTTTACTGGCTTTACAATAAATGTGTGACTGTAGGTTATATTTGTGGTATGCCTTCAATTCCCAGCCAGAAGATAGAGTTGCTGAGTCCCTGGGGAGGATTTCAAGGTGCTCAGTTCTTCCAGTTTTTCAGTTCCTCCGGGATGTGACACAGCCAGGCCCAGACTCATCCTGCCCCTCTCTTCTCTGAGCCTCATCGGGCCAAAGGATCCCTGATAAAGACTCCCAGTTTCAATCCCTCTGGTGACTGTTGTCTCCCCCAGGGGAAGCTGGGAGAACTGGTGCAGCCTGAGGCAGAAAAGGCTTGGGGGGCAGCCCAAATTATTGTGACTCACTCCCAGGGAGTCCTTCTCCATTCAGTGCCATAAGGGTCTGCTTCCTCCCTTCTTCCCCCCATCCTTCAGTGCATTCCCATTCTCACCACGCTCCTGAGTCTGCAGGGACCCCTGCCTTGGTCAGCAGCTTGGTCACCCCTCCCTGAGCAGCTCCCTCTCCCCTTGAACATGAGGAAGGTGGCTTTCTTCTCCATCACATACAAGTCTGACAAAGGAAGTCTCCCAGGCAGGTAAGAGAGACAGGGGCCCACTCCCTGCTCCTGCTGACAGCTTATGGCATCTGCAGGGGAGCTCTGGGTCTGACAGTCACACAAAGAAGCTGCAAGGGGTGAAAACTCTGAGGCCTTTTCCTCGATGGATTCTGTGTTGCCTCTGCTGCGCATATGGATGATCACATTTGATTTTTCAAAGGCTCTGTATCTAGCCTAATTCATGTAGATTGTCTCAAAGGTGACAAAATCACCCTTCTGCTGCCTTTTGAGGCCTGGCTGCACAATATGGTGGAAAGGCAGCATTCAAAAGAAAACATTTCTTTTTTCATATATGCAGGAATCCATTTCCCCCCCAAACTTGTTCTCAAAAATAGGAGAAGGGAAGGTAAAATTTTCCACGCAAAGTCAGTCTGAGCTAGAATCCAGGGATAGAAAAGTTCCAGGCAATCTCTTTCAAACCTGGCAAGATAATAAAGTGACTCAAAGCAAAGACAAGATAACAGTCATGAAAATCACAGCTGCTCAGGGGCCAACAACTGTAACCAGGGGGACTTTTAACAACATTTATCAAGAGTGAAACTGAGGCAGGAAAAGGTGAAAAGTCTAACTAAAAATAACCAAGCATCCTTAAACACATGCAGCACAACAAGCCTCTGATTGCAGTACCATTATTTTTTTAAATCCTAAAAATGCTGTTTGTGTCCCCAGAGAGGATCCAGGCTGGCTGTGGATTAAGCATGCCCGGGGTGCAGAAATACAATGGTGGCTCCGTCAGGGTGAGCACAGCCCTGGCTCCAGCAGCATGAGCAGGACACAGCCCCTGCGAGGGACAGGCCCAGCGTGCGGTGAGTGGCTGGAAGCCCGAGCAAGGCAGCTCTGCCAAGCAGGCAGCGTGCAGAGCCAGCAGGGGTGTGCCTGCACCCCTGAGCTGCTGCTGCTGCTGGGCAGGAGCACTCAAGTGCACAGCGCGGAGATGCTCGAGTGACCCTGTGCTGTGCCAGCCAGGTTTGATAGAGCCACTCGTGAATCAGAGTGAAGAAACCGTGCCAAAGCTCCTCTCCTGCAAAGCCAATTAGGTGCCTCTCTCTGTGATCCCTTCTAGGCAGTGTCTGTGAGAGCTTATCCTGAGTCCCAAGCAAATGTGCGGAAGCTAGCACAGGTCTGCCACTGCACCCAGGCTGCAAAGCCCTTTTCTGACCCAGGCTCTAGGGGACACAGTGCAAATATTGAGCACAGCCCCAGCTGGGCTTATTACCAGTGGAATGATCCCCACCATATTAAAAACAAACTGTTTCCAGGGGAAGCATCCAGATGTATTTATTTGCTTGCGCCTCACTACCCAGCATCTATAGCATCTGTGTGCTTCACAGTCTGGACAAGCCACTCTGCATGACCTCAGGGTAACAAGAGAAGCACTCTACCCTGAAAAGACATGGGGCAACAATCCCCTGCACTGCAACCTCAGGAAATCACCAGCTTCATCTTCCTGCCCCAAGGCAGGATCTCCTGCAGTTCTGTCACTCTGCCAGCTGCTGGATGAACTTACTCTTAGAGGCCCTCTTCAGCGGTGCAGACTCCGTGCCTTCCCCAGCCAGCCTGCTCCAAGAGCTGTGCACCTCTCCTGCATGTGGGAGACCTCCAAGGAAGATGCAGATCCTACAGAACCCAACAGTACGTATGGCACTGGCACCTGGGGTTAAGGTTGCAACTATTTGAGTTTCTGCAGGAGAGAGTGAGCACACAAGCAAAATGAGCCCTGGGAGCTTTAATAAACTATGTGCTAGCCTTACATGGAGAGCAGCCCATAAGATAAAGAACCTCTTCACAGAGTCTCTGAAGTCTTACACGTGGTCTGTTTGTATATCTGCACTGATGGCAGCACAGATACATCCACAGAGCACAACACACCCTTGTACATAATGACAAGAGAAAAACATTGCAGTTCTTCTTGGCTGGGCCCCAAGTCAGGGCAGTTTTGTTCCTAACCTTTACTCTCATTACATATCTTGGTTCGTGATTACAGTGATAACAGTAATATAGCACCTACATAATGTTTTTCCCTGACAGCATCCTAAAACATCTATGAACAAACCCTTGTCATTCATTCCTTTCCTAGAGGTGGGGAAAGCAAGACCCAGGTGTGTGCACTCTCCACTGTGCAAGTGTAGAAGAGGGCAGGGATCAGACACAGTCTCAAATTCCTCTGCTATGTTGTGCAGGCAGCACCTCCTGCCACCTGCTCTCCAAGACTGGTCAGGGAACAAAAGCCTGATAACAGGTACAAAATGCAGCCCTTGTGGCAAGAAAGAGCAAAAATAATCTGAAAGATGAATGGAAAACACAGCATTGGTGAGGTGATGCGTTTCCCCACAGGAAAAAAAAAATCAGAATTTTCCTATCCAAGTCCTCAGTACAGCAAAAGAAGTCCAAAAAAATCACACAAAGCACTGCCCTGCTGCTGCTTTGCTGATGTCAAGCACTGCAGAACAAAAAAGATGAGGTTGCTCAGGCACAACCAGCCCTCTGCCAGAAGACATCCCTCCAATCTCTCTGCATGCTGCAAAAAAACGTGAGTTGAGACGTGACAAAAAGCAGACCCTGCACCTTTCTACCCCGTATTTATCAGTGTGCTTGTGCAATGATAACCAAAATAGCTGTGAACTCCTCCAGTGACTCGAAGTACTGCTACCCCTTCCACTCACCAAACCATCTGCAGGAGGAGGCAAGGACGTGTACTTCTTAGCCGTGTTCTTTGGCGCTTATTTACTCTGTGTATTTGCATAAGTACTGGCAGGATTTGAAGTAAAAGCCTCTTCATGCACACGTTCATATCCCCCCCACCCCAGAGAGAGGATGCCTTCAGCCCCTGTCATTCCCCACACTCCCAATGGAAAAAATGTGTGTGGGCAGGGTGGGGGGATAGTCATGAGCAGAAGCCACGATCTGACTGTGTCAGCAGATGACTTCTATTTGCACTCGTTAGCACTGCCCTAGCGTGAGCTAACACCACCCCCTCGGGTAATTTAAATTTATAAAAAAAAATAGAAAAGAAGGGAAAAAAAAAAAAAAAAAAGAAAAAGCCTGTATTTCTATATTTAGGAGGTTAGGATAATCGGGGTGGAAGAGCCCATCTGTTTGGCGTTCACTCCAGCTGCTATGGATGCGGAAATTTGTCTGTTTTCTTTCCTTTTGCCTGTTCCGACTTGTCCTGGCTGACTGTGAGACACACACAGAGAGCGTGATGTATGGCCACAGCCATTTAGGTCTGCAACTGTGCACCATCCCATTGGAAGCACAGCAGAACCACTTGGCAGAACCAGGGTCTTTCCCATGGGAATGTAAAGTAGTAAATAGTAATAATAATTATTGCTGTTGTTGTTATTATTGTTGTTGTTGATATGTTATATATTTATTGATACTATTAATAAGTCTATGTTTATAACACTGAAGACAGAACAACACAGAAAGGCACAAGACAAGACACATCTTAGAGGTCTGTAAAAGTCAGCTTTAAGAAGGCAGCCTCCCATCTGCCACATCTTTTTTTGGGGAGATCATCCCAAATAGAACTGAATTTCTGTGGGATGCCAACTCGTCATCATTGGCACTAGCCACTGGATGGAGACATAGCCACACTTCTTCTCAAACCAACCTCTTCTGCCATTTTTGCCCCAAGGCTCTATGAAAGTGAGCTAAATTCAGAAGTGGCCTTTGATCTCCCACCTTCCTGAGCTGACCAGGTTCTGGTCCCAAAATAATGAGGATACAATCACTTCAAGAAGTCTTTTGATGCCGTTCTTGTCATATACACGAGTGCCACAGCCCTTGTGGGATATAACATCACTGCCCTTGTAAACCTAATGCAGTGCTACTTCTTATGCTGCTAAAGGCATCCCTGCAGAGTGTTAAGACACATGGCAGACTGTTGGGACCCTTTGTTGTTTACCTTGTTTGGTACAGGTGATTTCTTTTTAATTTCGATGTTTTAATGTGTTAATGTTCATCACTGAGGCCATAAAAGGTGCTAGGGATGAGCAGTAAGTTTGGATCTTTCATGTGACTGGTCTACTGAAAGCTTTAGAAATAGGAGAGAAACTGTCAGTGCAGTATTCAGAATTCCACTGCTAGCTTTTCCTAAAGGATGCTCTCCAGCCCTGGGGCTGGAATCACAGTATATGGAAGAGGACAGGTCGGTGAAGGGCATGGATCAATAAAAAGGAATACAGATTGGGAATGCATGGTCCAGGCACTCTGCAGTCTTCCCTGCAGCACACACTCCTAGTCTGGATCCAGCCCTCCTTTCTCCTGCCTGACAAACATTTCCTCACCTTCCCAACCACACAAAGTTAAAACTCCCCCACTGATTTCCAAGTGTATAAGACTGGGATCTAGACCTTCACCTAAAGGGCAATAAATGTGTACAAAAGTCCAAAAACCCTCTCTCTGGAAGCAGCCCTGCTCTCAAGGGTGCAGGTTTCTTGCATACGAGCACCGATGGACTTCGATGACCACATTTGGCAGGGTGGTCTTTGTGACGTGTCTGGTCTGGGGGTTCGGTGCACAGCATGGCCTGGGTGCATTTCTGATCCCTGGCGTGAGGAACAACACTTCACCCCTTTGACTCTCTGCTCCAAGGAGGTAATTTTAGCTCTCACAAGTCAGCAGGGACAATTGCTCTTCCTCACCCAAAACTAACTGCCTATTTCTGCAGTTGCATCCCACACATCTTCCACCACCCAGAGATGGCTCTTTCTCTTCCTAGTTTCCCTGACTGCCTGCTCCTGAACTGTCTGTGGTCTTCTGTTAGCTACTTCAACTAAATAAGTCCATGGGCCCTGTGGCCCAGAAGCATTTGTTTCCTTGGGACACAAGGAAACATTCACCCCTCCTCTGACAGAAGAGCCAGGGCCTCAAACATGTTAATTTTCTTTTCATAAGGTTCTTTAGATGGACAGGTACAGGTGAAGTACTCACTGCCATGCTCCACCCTCTACCACACAAAAGAGACCCCTAACAGGTCAGCCCCAAGGCACAGATGGGAAGAATATGAGATCTTACTGGTTCACAGACCCAAAAAACCAACAATTTATCTGTGCCTTCAGGTAGGCCAACGAAGCACCACCTGTGTTACTGAGATGAAGGGCATCTCATGCAGCTTCAGAAGCTGCTTTCCACAATGTGCACAAAAGTTGCACACAAAAATGTAGACTTTCAGCAGCTGACATTATTGCAACTGTTCAAGATGCTAAAGTAACTCAGTTCTTCTTTCTGTGATGCATTATTTGCCTTACTTTTGTCAAGCATTATTTAATATTTCCAAATTAACTTCTTTTAGAAGGACGATAAGCCAATAAAAATACATGGAAAATATTCTGAAATCTGAGAAATCCTAAAAGATGAAGATACAAATAAAAACTGAAGCTAATGGCTGATGTTTGTTTGTTTGTTTTTGAATTCTTCATGCTATTTCCTCCAATATTTAAGGGGGGAAAGACAGAGTGACATGTATGAGAAACTTCAGATAAGTATTTGATGAAATCAGAAATACTGCAACTTAATTCAACATTTATATCATCATTCCCCCACACTCCCCATCTGAAAGATGCAGTGCCCTGTAATTGCTGATGAGGGAACAAAATTCTCTTATATGTTCACTTTCATGAAAGATAAATTTGCTTTGTTCTCTGTTTTGGTCCCTAATTCAGAAAACCACTTAAACATATGCTGAAGTTCGTAATTTGCCACTCTACCACTTATGCATCTACTCAGGAATGTGCCTGAAGTCAGGCATATGCACAGCACACTGCTGACTGTGGACCTTAGAGCGTTCTGTTCATTCCTGAAGCTATTCTAATTTAGTGACGTAAATGTACAAGGAAGTAACACATTTTGAGCAATTTTAGCACTCACTGGCAAAAGTAAGTTTTGAGCTTGCCTGTCCCCACAAACAGCCTGGAAAATTATTAAAAATTACTAGCTAATTCTTGATACCATTCAGAAACTTCTTAATTCTAGCAATTACTTTGAGCTGTCAGGATGGTGAAATACTATGGCATGAAATTTTGCGCTGTATCAATGTTGAGCAACCAAACCTGCAGCTGAAATGCTGCTCCCCCTCCTAGGAAACAGTTTTAAAAACAAACAAACAAACAACAAACCTTCTTACGAGCATGTGGCATGTCAAATATTATTTGTGGAACCTATTCAGTAAGTAATTTCAAATAAGTAAAATGCAAAGAAACCGCAGGATGTTCACAAACAATTTTCAAATAGAAATGGAAGAGGAATTCATTAAATAAATTATTTGCTATAAATTATTCACCTGCCTCTAATCTTACTACCACTTAGACTATAAAATTCATGCCATAAATGATACAGGATTCGTGCCATAAATGATACAGGATACATAACAAGGCATCATTAACTTATGCATTTCCCAGTGCTGCTTTATTTTGACTGTACAGTTATATGTGCATTATTATATATTATATATACACACATGCATTAAGACAGCCTTTTGGCTTTAATGGACTTTGAGTGTAATACATTTCTGTTTTTAAAGCTAAGCTAAGGAGACCTGGTCTGATTTTAGCCTGTAAGTTGATTTTGAGCTCCGAGGCTGAATAACTCTTCAAATCTGAGAGAATAATCCAAGCTGTACTCTGAGCAAAGCCAAAATGAATGGAAGCCTTACACAGTTTGCTAATTTAATGAGATTTCCACAACTTGGGCCCATTCCACATAAATTCACAGTGAGAGGTGGACATTCCTTTGTGTCCATCAAGCCACAAAGTGAACATTTTCATAAAGGTGAAAGGGATGAGGAGGAGCTGGAAGCAGATCACTGGCAGGAGACAACAGTGGCCTTCTGGGACCCACTGGCTCTGCACTGGATCACAGGGTCAGCAGCATCCCCACCTGAATCACTTCTCCCCTCCTGCAGCTGCAAGAAAAGCTGCCAGCTGTGCCCTGGCTGTATGGCCAAAGAAACAAATTCCGAAAAAAAAACCCTAAAATACACTATGAAATTAATTTTAGCCACAAAAACAAAGTCCCAGAAAGGATTCTTACTCATAACCAAGGGTGAAGGCAGCTTTTTCCTCTTGTTTGTGTCTTGATTTGTTCTAAGTGACAGCTCTAATCCACCACTTGTTTGGTCTCCAGCAGTTGTTTTATTATTTTGTATCAGAACTGTTTACTTTTAATTAAAAGTACGATGATTGTCACTGAATTTCTCCATTTGTGGAAAACTGATACAAGTTGTCATTCTTTGGTTATGGAGAAAGAGAATAAAAAAGGAATCTTGCAGTTGTCAGAAGAATCTCTCAATTATCTCCAAAGCAATTTCTATTGCAGCGAGTTGCTATTAAATGCTGCACTTCACCGTCCATGCACATTTTTACCCCTTGGAAAGGAAAGAAGAGTTGGCTTGGCAGAGTTTCATCATCCTGGACTGACTCATAGCAGGCTCAGTCCTTGGCCCCGTGGGTGTCAGGTGCATTTGTCCAGCCCAGTCCAGCCCAGAGCCCCTACACAGGGTGTTATTACACACTGGTATTTCCACAGCACTTAGGGGTGCTTGAAAAGACCCCCAGAGGAGGCAAGAGCACAGGGTCCACTCACATCAGAGACCTCTTGAAGGCTCCTCTCCCAGGTCCTGACACACAGACCTCACAGCTAAATAAGCTTTACCACAGCAGTTTCTACATCAAACACAGGGAGAATAGCTGTGGCTCTGCTGACAGGACTGCTTCCATTCTTGCCTATTGTCAACATAAATTCACATCAGCTAGGCTGTTTAAAAAGAACCTGAGGGAATTCTGTACTTAATTCCCACAGGTATCTTATGAAATCCCAATTGTAACACCCAATGCTCCATTTTTTTTTTTCTATTTTCAGGGTGAAGCCACACCATGGGTAGAGAGTGGATAAGGAAGAGGGGCTGCATTAGACCAGATGGAGGCCAAGGTTCCCTTAAGCAATGAGGAAAACACTTCACAGTGCCTGAGGACCAGACTCACTCTTCTCAATATGAGCACCCTGGCTAGCACATCTCCACCATGCAGGGCAAAACTCACACAGAAATACAACTTGAAGGCAGTCATGCAGCAGACCATCCTGGACCCCCCAAACCAGCCCTGATCTGATCCTGATCAGCCCTGGCGGACCTTGCAGCAGAATCCAGTGGGGAAAGATTTCCTCCAAAGCATCCTCAAGGCAACAGATTGTTCAAGATTGCCGCCAGTGTCACAGTGCACCCACAAGTGAACAGACAGCCAACTGGAGGAGAGGAGGACAGATAGTTTGCACACGTCATCCCCTCACCAGTGACCCCAGGGCCACCCCTCTGGGGGTCCCATGCACAATATTCATCATGAAAGTGGTCAAGACAAGGATGAGGGAAGAACAGCATTTGGTTCAGTCACAGTGGGTTTTCTCTAAAGACTCAGAATCAATAACCACCCATGAGCCACGGCCATGAAAACTCAGGATGAAAAGTATTCAGCAGGCCACTGATTAAATGCAGCAGGCAGCATTGTCCAGTGGAGAAGGCATGGGCTGGCAGTCAGGAGATGCAGGCTCCAACCCCAGATTGGCCATGGGAATCCTGCATGACCATGACAAAGGCACTTCCCATCTCTGGGCCTCAGTTTTCCCCATCAGCTGCATGGTGATCTAGATAACATGGCTGTTACCTGAGTCAGTGAAGAGAAAGATTATACAAGGATTAGCATTAAAAAAGTGGGTGGGCAGAGCGCAGCATAGATATGAAGGGTTCTGAAAAATACATGGGCCTCTGTCTTCCTGCTCCTCATCTCTTTCCACAAAGTGGTTACTAAAAGCAAAAATAGTATGCTCTCCCTACAAAGGCAGCACACAGCAGACACATATATTTAGATCACTGTGAAACAAATACCAACTTTCGTCCAAGGTAGGAAAAAACTACCCTGTGCTACAGAGGGGGAGAAAGACAAAGACAACTGAAGTCACCCTGAAGCAAGGAAAAGGAAAGGATCCAGACCTCTGGGACAGATTCAGCTGTGGTATAAACACTGATGTTAGCCATATTCAAGAAGGTCAGGAATAAATGACAAAGCTCTCATGAGCCTGACCTGGAGGTCCATCAGGTGCTAGATGTATACAGGACAAGCACTCATCCTCCTGCATGTCAAACGAGTAATTTCAAACCCTTAAATAAATGGTAGGACACTGCAGCAGAAACAACCCTCAGGAAGGACAGCACAGGACACCTTTTCAGTCATTTTATTTTGCAGCTTTTTCAGCTTGCATAGCTATCCCCCCTTGCCCAGCTGAGGATGTCACATGCTGCTTTTCCTCTCCCAGGAGACATCAATCTGTCACTAGGGCCATTCTCTCGACACTACCCCCCAACACGTGTTTTCTACCCCTTCTGCTTGCCTGGAGCACAGAAATGACAGCACAGAAACCCAGTGGCAGCAGGTGGGAATGGAGCCCACATCCCCTAATCCCAGTGCTCACAGCCAAAATAATAATAATAATAATAATAATAAATTAAAAAAAAAAAAAAAGGAAAAAGCAAAAATAAAGAGCTCCCCCGGTCCCTGGTTTGTCCCTTTACATGCATAGCATCACTGCTGCCGAATTGCAGCCTCGGAGAAAGGAAAGAAAGAGGCCCAAAAGGCAGCTAGGAAACCCACCGTCCATTGGCTTCCCTCCACACGAGGCGATCGGACTCCTTCTGCTGCAGTGACTTGGCAAGCACACCTCGCTCTGACTCAGCACCTCGCCGGCACCTCCTGTCAATTATTCCCACAAACTGCTGACGCCGGAAGGGCCATTTGCAATTAGGATGCAACACAAGCCGGGGGCGGTGGGATGCCTCAGCTCCCCCTCCTCACCTGCAGCGGTCCCCTCGCTGCGAGCCCTCCTCTGGCTCAGGGCTGGAGCTCCCAGCGAGGGTGAAGCCGTGGGGGACAGGGCACGTAGTGCAGGAGGGCTGGAGGATGGGGACCAAGGGGGTGGGGGAAGCCTGCCTGTGCTGTACCTATTCTGTGCATAAACAGACAACTGCTGTCAATGTGGCAGCTGAAATGCAGTCTTGCAAAAAGGAAAAAAAAAAAGGGGGGGGGGTGAAAAAAGGCAAAAAAAAAGGCAAAACGGCTTCAGGGAATAAGGGTGAGAGCAGCGAGAACAGATGAAACTATGCAAAAAAGCTACAGTAGAGCTAGCACAGAGCATTCCCCAAAGAACAAGCAAAGCTCAGCCTTGCTGCAACTCTGTGCAGCTGAGAAACACAAGCCTGCTCTCCGTGTCGGAGGCATTTCCAGCACAGGGGAGAGAGGCGCTGATTGCGGATGAGTCCCGTAATAAGGGCCCAGGGCACGCCAGCTGTTCCAGGGGCAAAAGGAAGGGCTGCCCTTGACAAGCCAAGGACATGACAATTCTGCAGACAGACTGAGGCCATTCTGTCCCTCTGCCAAGTAGCCAAGGTCCTCCCAGCCTCTCCGAGTCACTAGCTCACACAGCCAGAAAGCCAAGCAGGTCTGCACACGAGCAGCTCCACAAGCCAATGGTTTGTTCAGACAACAAAGCCCATCAAAGAGTGAAGATCAGCCACACAGTTAGTTATGGAAGCAGCCCAGAAATCACACAAGCTCAGCAGTGCCCTGCAGAAGCCCTCCATCACCTTCTGGTTCACTAAAGCAGCCCATCTTCCACCCATCCCTGTCTCCTTCCCCAGGGGTCGTGGGGAGTTCCAGGCCCCCTTCACTGGCACAGGCAGTGAGAGGCAGCAGAGTGAATGATGCATTCCTTGCAGGAGCACCCAGGGACCTTTTAACCAAGAAGCAGGGCTGTATTTGCTGAGATATCACCTCTAAACCAAACATTTCAGAGTGCAGCTGAGAGACCACACGGGAGCACAGGTCAAAGTGGGTGGTGTGGAGCTGGTGCAAAAAAATTCCAATAAGCACTTCAGGTTTGATGCAGTGAACCTGCCCCTACAACATGATGCAACAACCTCTTTATACAGCCATACCAACCAGCACAGTGTCCAATATGTCTTGCAGTCTGTGTGCCCACAGCTGCAGAATTCATCACAGACTCATGCCCTGCCTGGAAATCCAGTGTGGGTAAAGAGGCAGAGACATCAAACTGCAAGATGGGTGATACACAAATCTCATCTAGATAGCCAAGGCTGAAGAGGGAGAAAAGTTAATTAAAAAGCAAATCTCACAAAAGCAACCTGTACTTCCCAATGGCCTCCTGATCAGGTAAGGAATATCCACTGCACGGTGTGGAGTGAGAGCAAAGGAACAAAGTCAAAGAAAACAGAAAAAAATAGTGACTTAGGCAACATGTGCAGGAATTGGCTAAGAATCACAGCAGGTTACAATTCTGCAGCGCCCAAAAGAGCACAGGTAGGACTTGGAACAACCTGTCCCAGCACCCTTAGAAGCAAAAACACTGCAATTGATTCAAAGATACAAAGTAACGGTGACTGCTACATACTCAAATTTAACATCCCTGTGAGAAAAACAGTAGCAGAGCTTTGCATTGTGCCTCTTATATTTAGAAAAAAAAAAAAAAAAAAAAAAAAAAAAAAAAAAAAAAGCAGAAACGGTCAAAACAGCCCAAATCCAAAAGCAGGGGAACTCAAGTTGTTACACTGTATGGTGGCGTGCTGAAGCAATCTCAGCATCATCAGTGAAAAGGTACTCGGTGCCCTAGACAAAAAACTGCTGAGAAGCAAGAGAGCACAAACAAAAGGAACAAGAAGTGATTCAGCCTAAACAGCTGCTTCATAAAATGTTAGCTACGATTGAGAGCAAAACTGAAGGTCAACTGCAAAAGCCAAAACCCAAACATTTCAGTGCATTTAAGGGGTAAGTCCAGAAGTGCCGAACAGCTGAAGAAGGAAATTTCCAAAGTGTCTGTAACTGCTAGCAAAGACAAGCAAGCCCTCGGTAGGTCAGGTGGCTCTTGAAGTTAGCATGCTTTCCACAAGAGAGGACACAGGCTAACCTGGAAGTGTCAGCAGGACTTGGTTAAACCAACCCAATACCCCAAGCCCACAAAAGTGGACAATAGGAGACAAACCAGCTTGATCTCTGCTCAGGGGAACTTGTGGCCCTGCAGTCCACTCTAATTCTGGAAGGAAAAGGACAGGACTAAGCAATTAATTTTCTGTCACTTCAAAGTGCACCTGCTAAACTGTTCTGGGCAGGATGCCAGTTCAGTGCCAGACCTGACCCCTGCTTGCCTGGCATAGGAACTGCTCCCCTTGCCTTGCCCCCAGTGGGGCTCAGGCCAGCTGAGGTCAGGCTGAGTCTGGAGCTGCTGCCCCACTCTGCAGAGCCCAGGCTCAGAGGCATGGGAGCCCCTCTCCCCTGTCCTCGCTCTGGCCCTGATTACAAGGGATTACCCCCAGGTTTCTAACCAGTTCTGGGGTGGTTTAATCTATTCCTTAATATCTGGAAGAGAGACAGGAAGCTGGCAAAGTGATTTGGTCTGGCTGAGACAAAAGAAGATTGAGAGAGACTTCCAAGGGATCTGACAAAGCTCAGCAAGTGGGCAGCATAATGCAGAATGAAATTCAACATTACCAAAGGGACAGTAATAAGAACTTGAGAGAATAATCTGAACTACTCATATACCATGGGGCTCTAATTCAAATGTAATCGCTTGAGAAAAATATCTTGGTATCACTGTGAACGGCTCAATGAAAACATCTGTTCAACATTCAAGGGTGGTCAAAGAAGCAAGCAAGCTGTCAGGGTGTCTAAAGGCAGAGGCTGAAAAGAAGGATGCTGGAAGTATTCTAATGCCACCATGAACACTGGAAGTGCACCCTCAGCTGGAATTGTTGTGGATACTTCTGCACGGCACATCTGAAAATGCAGAAGGCAGAGAAAGGTTCGTCATTCACTAGTCAAAAACACTTAATGGTCAAGCACTGTTAAAATTGGGACAATTTAACTTGGAGATGAGTTAAATAGAATGAAATTATCAAATGGGAATGAGGAAGTGAGACAGGTACCTCTCCGTGAGTTTTGTTTGCTTGTGGGCTTTTTGTGTTTGTTTGTTTGTTCAAAGAAAGAAAGAAAGGTTGTTCAGCATAATTCGAGAGCCAGAAACATGACCAGACATAAAGAAAATAATGTCATTTTTTTTCTGTTTTTACTTTTTCTGTTTCTTCTAAACACAGCCAATAATTAACTAGCAGGAATGATTAGCCCATGTTACAGTTAAGTCAAGAGCTCAGCAGAAATCACAGAAGCTCATGCATTTATAAGGATACTGGGAACATCCACAGATACATCAGGTAGAACTAAAAAAAAAAAACCCCAAAAATACAATTAAAAAGAGCATAACATCACTATACCCTCATGCTTCCAGGCTTTAGCCAACTTCTAATTAGTGGGGATTAGGAAGTAATCCCCCCAGTGGGCCTGCAGGGAGGGTGTGCCAACCCACTTGCTGCTGGCAGAGGCTGCTAATGTGCCGGGCAGAGGGCGAGCTGAGCCTGCAGCCCACCCACAGGGGAGGCTGAGGGGTGGGTGTCCAGGGCCACTGCACCCACCCTGCTGGGCTCCAGCTGGAGACACTGCACCAGGGGGCTGGGTTAGCCCAGCTCAGCCTGGCCCCTGGCTAGGGGGAAGTTTTAAGTCTCCTGCTTGGAAAGTGGGGGGCCTCCCTTGAGCAAGGGGGGGAGATGGATGCTTTATTTGCTCTGCATTGGTAGAGGGAATGCATATAGCTTAATTTACTTTATGGCAAGGAAGTGGAACGTGGATATACCCTAAAATTAACCAAAAATTGGGTTATGTAGGCATTGAAGTCCAGAGCAATATGTACACCAGCTTACTCCTAGGGCAACCTGTAGCACAGACATGACACCAGACTCCTCTTTGCTAAATGTTTGGCACCAATTTCTCACTGAGGAGGTTTTGTCACCTCACATTCAGATTTGGCCATGGCAGCAGAGACCAGTGGGCTGAGCTGGCCCAGGACTGCTTACACAGGCTGCTGCAGAAATGCACCAGAGACTGCAAACAGGGTGTCATTGCCTCCCCTCAAACAACGTTCCTGCCTTCAGCACTCCTGGTAAAATCAAAGCCCAGACGTAACCAAGCGGAGTTCAGACACTGGCTTTCTCCTGCTGATGCTTGTGCAGCACAAGCTCGTGTTCTCATAGCTAGGTTGGCTTGTGAGAGTATGAGAAAATAAATGCACAAGTTTTTGTCCCTAAGTAAGCGATCTGATCAGCCTAATACCAAAATTACACTTGAAATTAGCTTCATGCAGAGATGCAAATGCACAAGTACTGCTATGCTGCCAGGAGGAGAGCTGTGGCTCTGCACATGCACGAATAATAAGGGACTGAGCTCAACCTGCTAGTCCTGTTCTGATTTCTCCAGTGACTGTTCCAGAAGGGGAAACAAATATTAACAAATATTTGCTGTATTCCTTCAACAGAAACTTGACTGTTTCCATACAATGCTTTACAGTGCAGTGAATAAGGAAAGGACAAGAGCAGTGCCATATACGAGTGTACGTGGTGTTTGCATACATGTGTCAAAAATAATGGGCAGAGGCTCTGCACAACCAATTGCTGCAAGTTGTTTTTTATCACTGCTCTTTTTAAATGCCCTGTAGAAATAAAAAGCACCAACCACTAAAGTTTTACTGAAGTTACTTCCACTAAACCAAAACTTATCAAACACGGGATGTTTTGTAAAATCATAACTATGTTTCAAATGAAAAACAGGGAGGAAAAAGTAAAAAATACAGAAACACCCAGCTTAAGTATCTTTGGGATGAAAAATTTCAACTTTTCATATCAAAATAACTTTTTGCTTAGGGTACTTCCTTGTATTATAACAATACAGCTCTACAAAGAGACAAAATATCAGTGTCCTAAGATGGAATTTCTCTCAA
Source organism: Phylloscopus trochilus trochilus (assembly GCA_016584745.2). Taxonomy (NCBI): domain Eukaryota; kingdom Metazoa; phylum Chordata; class Aves; order Passeriformes; family Phylloscopidae; genus Phylloscopus; species Phylloscopus trochilus. Next base: position 28,499,895 of record WQNJ02000012.1, read on the forward strand.
AAATTTCCTTTCAAAATCATCAAAGCATTTGATATCTACTTCCATTTAGAATGAAGCCAAATTCCTCAATCCGGATGACATAGAGCAGCCCAGATCAAGCAGTGAAGAAAAAAAGGCAGAAGCCAGGACACAAGTGACCTCCAAAACCAAAGAGAGGAAAACTTCTAAGAAAAAAAAAAAACCCTCAAAAGTTCACTGTGCACAGTTTAAAATGTTGTGCTTTCTCCCTGGTGCACAAGACATGAAACAGTTGCAAGAATAAAGTAGGGAGGCATATGACCAGAAGCCCTTTAATTGTGACTTCTCTAAAGGAGAGCCTGGGCAAATGTCCTACCTGACAGCAAGAAAATAATTTCATCTCTGCACACATCAGTTTTCCGTGCTATAAATCAAACTGACTGCCTGCACAAAGTAAGTTTGGAGACTCTCAATTAGGTAATGCTCATAAATAACTGTGCAAACACAAGGTAGTAATAGCCAGAGAACTGTCTTTGTTACACTACTGTCTGTTAAACAACCAGGAGCTAAATTTTTCTCTGAACACTTACAAAAGGGAAGGCAGCATTAATGCTCCACAAGGAGGAAACTACAAAGAACAGATTTTCAGTGCATGCACTTCTCCTTGAAATAAACTGTGTTAAAAGCACTTTACTTAAAAAGCACGATGATAGTAGCATCCTGCTAAATATAGATGACTCACCACAATTTAGTAGTGAACATCCCTAAAGAGGACCATTACATTATTGCTTAACCTGCTGCATAAATTTAAGCATCCTCCTGTGGTTACAGTTTGTTCCAAGACACTCAAGACTACTCCCAGCATCCGCTGACCTTCAGTGGGTCACGAGGTCTCTCTGAGCCTTGCTTTCTCCATCTGTATATTGGTACAAGAATAAAAACACTACTCCCCCACGAAGGCCAGAAAAATAATTCCTAAGTTTCCTAAGTTAAAGAGTTGTTTATACCGTACTTTGTATAGCCACATTACTACTGAGCAACTAAATATAGCTGCTCCTGAGGCACTCTGAGATCCCTTGAGAACAGAATCTTATAAAAAGAAAATTGCAGTTTAGGCAATACTGAAGAAACAGAGAGAAAGAATTGGTTTCCAAAGCAAGGGAAGGATGCCCACTTCAGAAAGAAGTAGTTAATGCATCTGTGCCTACCGCTGGGGACCAAGGTCAGGTCGCGAGCAAAATGATTTATCTACACGTCACAAAACCACACAGCTTGACACAAATGGCAATCTGTTCCAAAAAAAAAAAAAAAACAAACTGCAAAAGCATGGAAGGGCAAGGGACTGGCACAGTACTCCCTTTCTAGGGCTGAGGGCCTGGTGCAGGGCTGGGAAGCAGGGGTGTGTAGGACAAGGGTGCTGCAAGGCCAAAAGAGTTTCAGCTGTGAGAACCTCAGACTGACAGGAGGGCAAGTCCAAAAAGTCATGTGAGGTGTTGTAGACCTGCCGTTGCATTAATCCACGACAGCCAGGCACCCTCACCCCCTGGTCTTGCAAAATCCATCTGCAGTGGACTGTAACACACCGAAATCTCACCTGTTGCAATTCTGTGTCACAGGATCCAAACACCATGCAGTTAAAAAACACGTCAGCTCTGCACTCTGACTGTACCCGATGTGTGATTTCTACCACATTTGACAAATTTGCAGGATGCTATTTCTGGAGACATAGGAGGATTGATTAGCAATCCCAGGTTTGGTTTCAAGGCTCTAAAGAGAATACCCTCCTATCTTTCCCTAAATTTCTCCTGGGAAAATATTATTTCCACAAAAAATTATTACACTTACAGTGTTTTAGAGGGAAAACATAGATGCTGCCCTTGGCCCAAGACTATTAAGCATGGATATAACTAGCACCAGTTACAAAGAATCATAGTTATCCTACAAATTGCAAAGCAACATAAGAAAATGGCACCATAATAATTGACTTAAATATCACTATGAAGACTAATTTATTTTATTGTAGGTATAAAGTGTGATAATGATGAAATGACCTCTGAGGTCTTTTTCCCCCCACAACAACTTTCATTTTTTTGGCATTAAGTATTTTGCCTGATTATACACTCTTACAGTTTCAGATCCTTTTACTTTTAAATCTTACTTTTAATTTAGGTATCACTTTGCAATACGACCCCTCATTTTTCTTCTATCTTCTAAACCAGTCTAAAATCTCGAAAAGGGGGGAAAAATCATTCTTTCTAACCATACTTGGCAACCCTGAGCAGAAACACACTTACTAATCTTCTGCAAATGTTGTTTAGAAAAAAATTTCCCAATTTAATTTCAGCTTTCCTGGGTGTATGTCTGTTTCTTATCTCTTAGAATGTTTTCTTTTCAAACTCAAGAACCACTGAAAATATGGCCATGCTGTGTACCACAGAAATAACTGTGCACCACAGCTATTTTCATCTACCACCATCTTCTAAAGACTTTTCCTAAGACAATATTAAAAACACCAAGCTTGAGACATGGGTGTTTCATTCAGGTAATCATGAAGACTTAAAGGAAAGTGTAAGAAAAACCATGGAATTATTGCAGATAAATATTTCATGGAAAAATGTGTTTCCACACCTAGTTGTCTCCAGTGCCATTGTCCCCATGTGCCCTCAACCAAAAAAAAAAAAGAAATATTGAGTCAATCTTTCTGCTTATAAGGATAATTAAACACCCCTTTAATTTTAACCTTATATCTGATTACTATTGTATGTTTTTGCAGTGATGTCACATCAACAGAAGCACTTCACCACTTATACACCCCTAAGTGGAGCAAGTCCAATAACTCTATGGATATTTACACCTTTGCAATGTCTGCAGACAAAAAAAATGTAGCATTGAGAACCTGAAAATAATTGAACTTGCTTTCCAAACTGGGAAAAGGACAAAAAGCAAATCAATAGTGTGAAGTATGAATGCTGAGACTATTTCTTTCAACTTAATGCTAGTAAACTCAATTTTTTTCCGTAATTCATCTCTTTGAAATCAGCAGGTGCAATTTCCAGTTAATGCATGAGACTCAGAGTCCCAAACATTTTCTGAGGACAGGAAGGCAGGGTGCATTTGGGGCTGAGGCATTTGTGAAAAGTTCATTTCTCCATCACAAGACTTGTTTCTAAACAGGTCCTGAGTGGAGGGGAAAGCTTGCTGTGCCTCCCAGGCAGTGAGAGCTAGGCACAGCTACCCAAGCAGCAGACTCCACCCAGATCCCGACTGTGAAGAGGTTCCACCTAGACCTTGCTGAGACATCGCTGGTCTCCTCATGGGAGATCCCATCATTTCTTACTGTCCTCCCGCTGTCTCAGGGATCTCTTGGAGCAGCTTTCCCAGCTTCCCAGCAGTGAAGGTGGCCCAGCTGTCTCAAAGCTGTGGGCTGCTCACTGCTGAGCAGAGCTCTGCAAAACTGCCTAGCGAGTATCTGCATGGAAGGGCAGACCTTAAGACAGCTGCCATGTGGACCTCTGCAAACCGTAACCGAGCAGGCTGCCCTGAAGTTCAGCATCACTTGAAAGGAGGCATTGCCACCCGATCAACAGATGAGTCCGAACATCTTGCACTTGGTAGTTTCCTCTGCTGCCCTTAATGCAGCACCTCCTGGTGCTCCCCGGCAATGCACTAAGTGATGTGAGTAGCATCTGTCGTACGCAATTGGTGTCCTCTCCGCACGGAGAGCAGGGAACACACCTTATTTCGGAAGGGCTATAGGGGGCGGGGGGTGGTGGAGTCTCCACGTCCCCGGGGGCAGGCACGTATCTTAGAGCTGAAGCGGTGCGCTGTGTGCCTGGAAGGAGGAGGCAGAGGAGAGGATGGGGGGGACACAGGGGGCTCCGAGCAGCCTGTCACCTTCTCTGCGGAAAGTTCCCTGCTGCCTCAGGGCCTGAGGGATAGACCGGAGTTTTCCACACAGGTGAGCTTACCAAGGGGCTAGGCCCAGACAACTGAGCCCAACGTGAAGCCCAGTTTAAAGCAAGTTTTACCGTAAAGCCCCGCAAAAAAAAATTAATAAAATACGTATCTATAAGAACAGTAGGGAGGATGGTGCAGCGGAGGCAGCAGAAGGAGCCGAGCAGAGCAGCGCTCCTTCCCCACGCCCGCCTGCAAAAGCACTCGCCCGCCGCCGCATTCCCGAGCATCACCGGCGGGACCGCCACCAAAACTTCCCCAGGCGCGGGCACCGCCGCGGCCCCAGCGGCGGCGGCCCCAGGGCGATGCCCCGTGCGCGGTGCCGCGCCCCGCTCCGCCCGTGCGGCACTCACCTCTCAGGGCCAGGAGCGCGGCCAGGGCTGCCGGCACCCACCTCCCGCCGTCGCCGGGGCGCCGCCGCGTCATGCCGGGCCGGGCCAGGGGCGCGGAGCGGGCCGCCGAGCCCTGCCTTTCCCCGCCGCCGCAGGTGCCGCCGCCGGTGGTGCCGCCGCCGTCCCGGGACCGCCCGCTCGCGGCGAGGCTCCGCCGTGCCCCAAGCCCCGGTCGCCCGGGGAGGGCGGCAGGCGCGGCGGCCGGACCGAGAGCGCAGCCTGGCGGCCCCGAGCCGCCCCCGCAACCCGCCGGGCTGCGGCTGTCACCCCCCGCACGGCACCGTCCCGGCGCGCAGCGGCACGTCCCAGCACCCTCCTCCTCTCTCCGCGCAAATTGGGGGTTCCCCCCTCCTCCCCTTCCCCGCCAACCCGGCGCCGCTGCATCCGTAGGGATGCTACGCGGGCCAGGGTGAGGAGGTGCGGTCCAGCGCAGGGCTGGAGATTGCACCCCCACCGCTCCTCCGGATCATCGCGGCAGCGCGGGGGCTTCTTCTTTCCGGAGCCTGCCTACAGCTGCATTGAAGACGACAGCGGCAGCGCACAGCAAAATATTTGGGATGGTCTGCATGGGACTGGTCACCGCTGCAGCGCACGGTATAAACACTGCAAAGGTATGAACCACCCTAACTCCGCCATTCAGGAGCCTGGGAAACACGAGCATTCCGCACTCCAAACCGACTAAGGTATCTCTAAAGGATGCGAGGCAGCTCTTGGAGTTGGGGAATTGCAATCCTGTGTAACACAGGCATCGCCAACAAGTTGTGTCACAAGCTTAAGTCGGTGCGGTTCTTAAGGCTGCACAGAAAAATTAATCAGTTGAAAATCAGCACACAAAAAGTGTGTATGTAGAGGGTAGGAAAGGAGGAAAGGGGCCCTTCATGAATTTGGAGTGATCACCTGGGGAAAAGGATCAAAGCAGAAAGCTCACACAGACGGACTCCTCACACACAGCCAGCTCCTTCTCCAAGTCTGACCACGCTAGTTCTGCTTTGTGAAAATAAGCAGTTTGACCGGGAAAACCCTTGAACAATTCTGTCAAATGTCCAATTGCTTCATTCCTCCACCCAAAGTTTACTCCCCACCAAAGCACAGCTTGGCAGCCTTTGCATCCTGCAGGCACTAAATCCATCTTGTGATGCTTCTCCCTACCCTCTTCCTAGTTGCATTCCCTGGGAACATCCCCCTGCCCAGACTACCCTACTACTCAGCACTGTTCAGGTTTCTGCCTCCTCAGTTGCCCCAAAAGGTGCTCTGACCCTTTACATGGCTGCACTACCCCCGTGAAGGGGTGGTGGGGGAGAGCTGCACCTGGGAGTGAATACGGCAAGGAAAAGTCTCAGGGGTAGCAAAACAGAAACTGCTTTAAGCACCATGAATAAAACCAAGCTGATACCCATGAAAACACTATGTGGCAAGCTAACTACCACCTCCCCAGCCTAGGTTAAGCTCTGTCTTGCTCAGCATCAAGCTTTGGCAAACCTCTATCAGAGGACTAGGTAAAAATGTCACCCCAGCAGTCCAGGTTTACCAGTTATCTTGGTTCTGAAATAAAACTACTAACTGTTTACCAGGAGCAATGGTTGGCCTCCCTTTATCAGGCAGCAAAATTGCTGACTGCGCCATGGGCTGGGATTTCATTCAGCAAGTGGTGGCTCAGAGAGACAAAAAGGCATCAAGTGGTGACTCAGGGGTTGCACCCTCTGGTCTCCTTACAGGTTGGTCTGGTGCCTGCTGCATGTTCTCCAACATGAAACCTGATGATACTGGTGTCCTGACAGTTCTAGCACACTTGCAGAGCACCCTCCACTCCAGCTCTGCCATGGGCAGGCAGGCTAAAAGAGGGTTTTGCTCTTAAGGAAAGGAGCCAGCTCTTGGCAAAGGCTCAAGCAGCTGAAGCATAACACTTCAGAAAAGCATCGGAGGGCGAGTCGTAGCCCAGCTGCTGCCCTCATTCTGTGGCAATATGGGAACTGAAGTTTTCTCAGACTCTCCCAGACCGCTTCTCTTTCCTTCAGACGACTTGCTGCATTTTTCATCAAGCAAAAGGAGAAAGGAACGTGATCATTTTATGATCAGAAGCAGTTCCAAGAAGCCCCCATCCTTGTGCATACACAGTGACCACCTTGAGGAATGCAACGCCTGTGTCCACACGTTCACCTATGATGAAGGCCCGTGAATGTTTCTTGCCAAGCATAATCTCTTTCACCAAAGCCAAGGGCAGAGAGCACAGAGCAGGTGTGCCCTGCCACTGCCCTTACTTCCACAGATCACTTCCAAGAATGAAAAGACGCAAAGACAAATCAAGTGAAAACAAGAAAAATTGCATATTCTCCCTAGGACTGCAGCACTGCCTTCCCGGTCTGCCAAGACTTGGAAGCTGTCTTGACCTAATGGAAATAAGTGTGTTTTCAGTATAAGGGCACACTGCATTTAGCAAATGCCATCCCAGCTCCCTTTGGACTCTTCCTTGCATCCTGCTGTGCATCAGCTGGCAGGTAAACAGCAAAGATCACTTCGCCCTGTACAGTAAATGAATTAATGTGCTTCCTAAAAAGTGCAGTGAGCATAATGTGAATTATGCTGGTGGTCAGAAAAAGCATTGGACCCAAAATGGACCCAAATGACTCCCTCCTGATGCAAGCTGCTAGGAGCAAGGGTGCATTTTAATCAGCTTTCAGATCTGGTCACCACAGCAGATATTGTACCATACCTACAAACCACAGTGACACAGCAAGTGACTTTAGCTGCTCCTTGCAGCAACTGCAAGAACAATCTGTGGCCACACTCCAGAAGGATGGAGCAGCCACAGGGAATAATAATCTTCAGATGTACCAGTCAGTCCTCTCACTCTGGCTCCCTCTTCACCTTATCACCACTTCCAAAAATAGCTTGCAGATTGTACAGGAAGGACGTGGACGAGGAGATACTGTTCCTGGAACTCTGAATTCCCACTTTAGCTGTCCTTGAGCCCTTCCCAAAATATTAGGCTTATGCCAACCATTTATCCAGTGAGTGCAGCACACTCCAGCCAGTTGGACACCAGAGCTATGACCACAGATACTTGCTGCTCTGGCAGTCCATTTTCCCACCAGTGAGTGCCTACACCTCTTCCTCAGCATTGATGGAATAGCACATCATGGATGGAGGAGATATGCTTTGCCATATCCCAGGCATCAGATGCTGGCAGACAACCACTGCAGGACTCAGTTGTGGTACATTGCTCAGAAGAGCACACACAGGATCCTTAAACTGAATGGCCAAGATACTTCCAAGATTGTGCATGCTAGGCTGTGCAAGGACAGAAAAAACAAACAAACAAACAAACACACTCCCACATTTTTCTTTTGAAAGAATTATGATAAGTAAGTAATGTATATCTCATGTCTCAATGAAAAACATCTTTGTCAGTCAATTTTGAAAAGAAAGCTTTTCTCTGGGATGATGCTACTTTTTTTTCCCCCCTTTTGCCTTAATATGGCTCTAAAAATCCAGTAAGGGTGTAGTTGGGTTCAGGGGCTGCAATAGATGCCAGGTCTTACATCACCATTGCTGTCTCCCAGCTTGTTACTGGGTTATCTATTGTCAGATGGGAATTTATTGAAGGTGACATTGCTTACAAATTGATCAAAATCAGCTTCAGTGAGGTGTCCTTCCAAGATATAAAAAGATGGATAAAATTCACTCAGTTGATCATTAATAACTTCAGTCTGTGGAATTGGTTATCTCCCTTTGACAGAGGAAATAGAGTTTGCAGATTGAACTGTTTTAATCCTATCTGAGAATAAATATGACAACCCTTCAAAGATACACCCAATTAACTATGTCTGTACCTTTGCAATAAAACTAATTCAAACAAAACCCTAGATTTATTTTGCTGAACACCTGTGCAGACAGAACAGAAGTCACTAAAGAGAGGAAGAAGAAGAAACAGTGATAACACTGTCAACTCATCTATCCATAGATTTTTTTTTTCTAGTGGCCACAGGACTGGTTATGTGGGAATACTGTCCCAAGTGTAAAGGTTTGTGGTTTTCAAAGCCTGCATAGTGGAACAAGCGGGAGCCACCAGCAGTGGGAGAGGTGGGTGTTTGCTGGCTTACTCTCATGTGCCCTCACTGTGCAGCATCAGGTGCAGTCCAGTGCAGGTGCTGTGAATCCAGTGCGCTGCCAGCGTGGGCTTTCAGCTGAGCCCTGTCCATGTGTTGGTCAGGATAACCTGACCCCTGTCACAGCAATGGCCTCTGCTTCATGTCAGACACGTAGTGAGACCTCAGGAATATCTGAGGGAAACCAGCCCTGAAACAACAGGCAAAAGCAAATTTGCACACTCCTTCCATGCCAGATGGCAGGAGAGGATGTGTCCATGGAAACCTGGGTGGATTACGCGTACTTTCAAACTTCCCAGCACTGAAGTAGGCCACTGCAATGTTTCTTTCTCCAAGGCCACTTTGACCCACAAGTCAAGAGCCATCTTTCTCTGCTGTCCTCACTTCATGGGCAGGGAGCCATATAGCCAAACTTCAGGAGCTGGTCTGAGACACTGCTTCCCCTTGACCTTTCTGGTCTGGCTGGTTCCTTCATCCCATCTGTAGTATCTACATACTACATCTGTAGTACCTGTGACATGCTGATTTTGCTTTGTGCACTGCAAGGTGCTCCTTTCCACAGTGGTGTAGGGAACAAATACATTTCTATGCACCCCACGTATACATATTCTGACTATCCTGGAGTATCCCAATGCACTTTGAGATAATCCACAATCTAATCAACTCTCTGCATATTTTTACGTGTCCCAACTTTTCCTTGGCTGTTCCCACAGTAAAAGCAAACCTCCTCAGCTACAAAATCCTCTTCTCTCCCCTCTTCTCCTGTCCAAAGTCCCCCAGTGTTTCTGGTGTCTACTAAACCAAAGCTTTTTATTCAACATTTTGAAATCCTTCATCTCTCACTCACTCCCCCAAATCCTGCCCATGCAGGCGTGTTTGAAACAAATTGGTCCCCAAGGCTCTGACTAAATCTTTTCTTTGGACACGCTGTTCTTGCTGTGGTTAACAACTGTCCATTGTACCCTGTCAGACACACGCTGCCACCTCTCTCAGGAAACAGGGGATGCTGCATCCACATAAAAGCATTTCATAATGCTGCCATTTACATAACAACTTTCTAAATTGTACATCGACAGATTTCCCCAAATCGTTACAGTAGGTGAATTAAATCTTCCACTAAACACCAGCAAATGGTGGTAATGACAACTCTTCTAAGTAGCACACCCCATAAATCCCAGAAAATGGAAATCAATCACTCTTCCTTCTTTTTTTTTTTTCCCAGAACTGCTGAAAGAATTTATTACACACAGCTGTGACAGAAAATAAATAGATAACAAAATTGAGAAGAAATACACTAAAGTTAGGACTCATGTGGATGTATTCCTGCAGTTGTGACACAAAATGGGTCTTTGAGAATCTTGTTTAGTAGCAGTGTTGCTGTGGCTATGATGGTCTAAAGATATGTGAGGTGCAATAACTTCTATGGAGGAGCAATAACTTTTACTAGACCAGCTGATGTAGCTGAAAATACCAACACCCTTTTGGGCACATTGACCTGAAGAAGAGCTTCCATGCTTGAAAACTAATCTGTTTTTTTCCTTATTACATCTGCTGGTCTAATAAAAGATACTGCAATTTCCTTCATTTCTTAACTCTTTGGTGTTCATTGGCAACTAGTAATCACACATAATGGTTTTTTCAGCCATTTACTTGCTTTTCCAAGGAGGACTGAAAATGGATAAGGAATCCAGGAAAACAAGAGGCTCAAATCCTTGTGCCAGTGGACAGACATATGGCCACTTCTCTGAATTCTGATATCACTAATTGTGTCAATAACTTGCACAACCATTTTTTTTTAATCCAGTAAGTTACCTACAAAGGCCAGAGATACCCCACATAATGGTGAAAACCCTGGGGATATACAGGAGAGGAAGATCCACATGGAGCAAACACCAGCTTTCCAAGCTCGTAGAACAGTGTAGGTATCTCTCTAATACCTTCGTGGCTAATTCCAGTTCCAGATGATTGCTTGGCTCAGGGACCACAGCAAGGTCTGTGTTACTCTGAAGCTGAGCAAAGCATCTCTGTTGGACTGATGGAGGAGAGAGTTCAGATCTTTGGTACCTACAGTGCAATGTACCCATGGATGGGACAGGTGACCCATGATGGACGAGACAGGTGAGGGGAATACATGTAACTGGCCTAAAGGTCAGTTTGGGCAAGGTTTCTCCCCTATAAAGCATGATGGTTCTTATTATCACCACACTCCATCACCTGTTAAATACACCTCAACCCCACTCTCAGTGTTTTCATGGGACAGATGTTCAGCATCTTCTGAGCCTGACTTGATCCTTCAACACAGGGAGCCAATAGCATCCCAAGGGTGACTCCTACAAAATCTCGGCAGCCATGTGGCAGCAAGTGTAGTCTTCTGTTTAGAAGCAATGTAGGAATGAAGTAATATCAAAACAAAACTAACCTTGCACCTTGACATGACCTGCTGGCTAACATTTCTAATTTCCCATGCACCATTTCAGCCTCAAGCCCCTCCTTGTTGCAGCATTTGCTGGGAAGCTGCCCAGAGCCCATGCCAGCTGATCTTTCTTTCATCTCTCCCGCAAGAAGTCTAAACCGTTCTCTAAATCACTGCTGACAGGAATGCAAGTTCCAAAGCTATTATTGACAGCATTTCTTGCTGTTACCTAGTGCTAGCCATGGGCCACACAGAATTTATGAGAGTATAGGGTACCTGAAGAGTTAATAGCGTCCTGGATGTGCACAAATTTAGCTGTGCTGAGCATCCTGCATTGGTACAATATTACATGGATGCCTAGGCAAGGCAGGGTGTACATAATCCACATTTCCCTGGGCCAGAAAGGATTTGTTTCACAGCAAAAAGGTGGAGAACAGAACTGTCTTCTCCTAGAGACCCTACCACACTCTCTACATAATGAAACAGTCACCAGGTGAGCCCATCAGAGCCAGGATTTAAGCCAGAGGTAGAAGTCATCAGAGCTGACTTAAGGACAGCAGGAAGGATTACACTCTGCCCTCATCAGACTTGAGAGCCAGGATACCCTATGGGACTGAATCAACAGCCACTGTTGCAGAGTTAAAAAATAGCTCCATGTATAACATAAGGCAGATCTGCACCTCCCACCACTGTCAGACAATGACAAAAGGGGAACTTTCAAGACGTGTTCACCAATGCTTTTTCTAATGCTCATTTAGGGATTTTAACTCCGGGGTCAACTCCAATTAACCAATGTGGGTCAGAGTAGAGGGTCTTTCTGCATTTTGCACTGGAGTTTTTAAATATGTTGGCACGTAGGACTCTTAAGCACCTTTTTGATGTTCACATAAGCAGCCCAGACACTGTGGTCCCAAGTAAACACAAATGCCAGAGGTTCTTTTGCTGAATCTACTCCCAACCAACTTCTGCTTCCCTTTATGTACATAGCAAGGCATTTTCTCCTCCCTCCACTGCACAAAATGGTGGCAAAATTATAACTGGCAACTACAGCACCAGCACTAAAAACACTACAGGGTCATAGAAGGTAGTGTCCTCTCAGTCCGAATCTTGTTTTCTCCAGGACAACACAGGAATGCAGCTAGAGTCCAACCACTTGTCTTTAATTGTGAATGCAGGACTTCAGTCTCCAGAGCAGAGTTGTCAGCCCTGCACCTTCCCTCATGCCTGCCTCCATTTAGTGGGGCTTAAAAAATGCATGCTTAAAAAGCAAAGTTGAGTTGTCTAAGTGCAAAGGAAAGCCTTTTAATTAGAACTCAAATCAAAGGAGGAGGGAGGAAAATGAAGGAAAAGCATAAAGTGATTCAACATTTCCAAGTTAATTTCCCAGACCTTTCCCCTACTCCCTCCACCTCTTTTATTTATTTTTTTTCCTCTGAGTCTACCAAGACAACAGCCCCTTTTGGGCCAGTTGGACTGAAGAGTGTTGTCTGTAAAGCACTGTACTGGGACTGCCAGTTTGTTTCACCCTGGTGGCACTGATTTATACCAGTGCTTGGTCAAGGATTAAGCCCTTCATCAAATTTTAACAGCCCTTGTCCCTTTAACAGTCCGATTTCAAGCAGGAACCCTTCCTAGACCCTGGATGTCTCTATGGTAACACAACAAGATCGTTTTGTTCTAGCTCACAGCATTGTGTGCATATTGAAAAGCACAGTTAAGATATTTTGAAGTGGAGAGTCCAGATCAGCCAATTCTGAAGCCCTGCAAGAAAAAAAATGATTATGCAAATTAAACTCCTAAAGGTGAATGGTAATGAATGCTTTCAACGAAGATGGTTACAGTATGAGAAATGAGAGCAGCAGTCTCAGCAAGGTGCCTCACTCAGCAGTACAAAACACATTACACCAGTTGCCTTTCTTTTTGCTTATTTTAGCAAAATGGTCTGGGACAGAACAGGTCACACCGACAAAACTATTTCTGGGTTTTGTAGCTGTTGCTGCAGTACAGCCAAGACTGAGCCTAGCTGCTGCATGCAGAAATCAAGTCTCCAGGAATCGTAACAGCGTCCCTCTCACATTAAGAGAAAAGAAATAAAGATGCATCAAAGAGCTCAGGACCGGACTAGAAGAGGCAGTAACTTAAAAGTCTGCTTGATTCCTGCCTTAGATGAAAGTCTCCCCTAGTGCCAGCTGACTCGTGGTTGGCAGCAGTCTGTCGTATCTCGCACTTGCCGGCTTCTCCAGGAAACATCACAAGAGGAGCCTGGTCTTATGGAACACTGCAAGTCAGAAGGGCAGGAGAATGTCTCATGCCAGAGGCCTAAGGAAGTTGTTACTTCTTTCACTCATTTCTTTTTTATTATTTTTTTCATGGCTATCACTCGACTGCTCTCAAGGCCAAGTGCCAGATCCTGCACATTGTCCTCAACAACCCCAGGCAGCTCTACAGGCTGGGGGAAGAGCAGCTGGAAAGATGTCCAGAAGAAAAGGACCTGGGAGTGCTGGTCAACAGTGGTTGCACACAAGCCAGCATGTGTCCAAGTGGCCATGAAGGCCAATGGTGTCCCAGACTGTGTCAGCAATAGTGTGGCCAGCAGGACCAGGGCAGGGATTGTCCCCCTGTGCTCGGCACTGGAGAGGCCACACCTCAAGTGCTGTGTCCAGTCCTGGGCCCCCCACTGCAAAAAGGACATTGAGGTGCTGGAGCATGTCCAGAGAAGGTCAATGGAGCTGGAGAAGAGAGTGAGTGCTATGAGGAGTGGCTGAGAGAGCTGGGGGTGTTTAGCCTGGAGAAAAGGAGGCTCAGGGGTGATCTTATCATTCTCTACAACTTGCTGAAAGGAGGCTGTAGCCAGGTGGGGGTCAACCTCTTCTCTCAGGCAACCAGTGACAGGAGAGGACACAGCCTTAAGTTGTACCAGGGGAGGTTCAGGTTGGACATCAGGAAGATGTCCCTTTCAAAGGGAGAATCATCAGGGAAAGGGTTGTCAAGCATCAGAATGGGCTGCCCAGGGAAGTGGTGGAGTCACCACTCCAGAGATGTTTTAGAAGCAATTGGATTTGGCACTTTGCACCACAGTTTAGTTGACAAAGTTGTTCGGTCAAAGGTTGGACTCAATGATCTTGGAAGTCCAACCTAAACAATTCTGGGATTCTGCTGAGTGCCACAGTTGCACTCAAACCCTTGTGTACAGACAATAAAGAAACAAGTATTATATGCAAGCCTAGGGATTTACTGTTAGTGCAACTGAAATCATAACAGTCTAATTAAGAAATATTATTTACCTAAACCTAATTATTAGAGGCAAAAAAATAAAGACTATTATCTGGAAAAAATCTGGGTAATAATACATTGAAATCAGTTTCCACGCTTCCTGGCAAACATCCCATCTTTCTCTTTGCAGGGAAGAACATAATGCTGATATATTCTTTCTCCTCCATCTAAGATCCGTACGGAGCAGGGTTTATACATTTTTTAGCAACATTTTATATTTCACTCCTCTTTATTTGGCTTGCAAGTCTGCACTGCATCCAGATTCACTACGCATGGAGAATTTGTGCATATATTGATTTTTTCTTCTTCTTCTTTTTTAATCCTTGCTTTGTCCAGTTCTCATGTCCCCATTTCTGTATCTGATCACTAGTGAGCTGTTTGTAGAGCTGATGTCTATATTGCTATTGTCCTGCACCTCTTTTGTCATCACCCAACGCCTCTCCTCTGCGCTGCTTCCTCTGTCCCTTCCTTCAAGGCCTCTGTTATCACACCACGCCTGCATTTCCCTCTAGTGTATCAATATGAGGAGCAGAGAGCACATGACCTCATCTGGGTTTGTCCTTCTGCGAACAGGGGCTCCCAAAGCGATACCAAGTGGCAGCAGCTGTGGGTTGGTCAGCCAGGGAGAGCAGGCTCTGCTGGGGAGACACAGCAGCGCTTCAAGCCCAGCTGGAGGACTACAGAGGATCAGACTTTGAGGAAACCAATTGGAGTTTTCAGTGTGGTAGCACGGATTCAACTCAATTCAGCTAAATTAAGCCCTTAATAAAAAATTCACTTTTTTCTTCATCTGCCTGTTCTTCAAAGGCACGTGGACCAACCTATGGGGGGCTTCATTACCAGTGGGCCCTTGGGTGCAACCAGAATATGAATATGAAGTAATTCTGAAGAGTCCTAGTTACTGCCCCCAGAGCTGTTCGCTTTGCCCAGACACATCTGAAAGTAAGCATAGACCTGAACCAAGTTTTTCAACCAAAATTCATCCATAACTGTTTTTTTTTCCCCATGTTGCATCTTTTTGTTAAGAGATTCCAGTTCGGCTTCTATATTTAAGCTTCTCAAATATAGGAAAAGTTTGAGAGGGTTTTTTTTTTCCCTTAAAGCTTTGAAGGAAAAGTGTTGCCTATGAGGCAACTAAGTTTAGCAAAAGTAATCAAAAAAAAAAAACCAAATACCCTTCACTTCAAAAAAGATAATTAGCAAATGAACTATTTCAGTAGGGTCAACATTTATTTCAGACTAGGTTGCTTGGAGCTCTGACCAATCAATTCTTCCATATCTACATGGACACAAACTCCAAACCTCTCTGAGATCCTAAGTATCCTCAGTAAAAAGGGTCTACCTCTATTTTCTTTATGACTTTCACATATATATTGTAGAGGCCTGTTTCCCTATCCCCTCTCTCCTCCAGGCTGAAGAAGCCCAGCTTCCTGAGCTTCTCCTTGTTTTCTTGTGGTAAGGGATCAAGGCCTTTACATCCCTGCACCAGTACTTCAGCTCAATCCAATTTAATCAGCAGAGGATGAGAGCAAGCTCATTCTGCTAACAGGGCATGCTAACCAAAATAAGTGTTCTCACAGTAGTATCTGCACAAACATCATTTAACAACTTAAAGTGCCTGTAGGAAAGGTTCAAAAGACTTCTCTGGACATACCAGCATTTGAAAAGTGATGCAGGTACTACTGAATTTGGGACTGCGCTTACATTTGAGTGTATTTACTGGTACGCAAAGTTACATTTGAGCACCTCACATGGCCTCCTGATCCCCTCTCTAGTGGTTCAAAGCAGCTTTTCCTGAAGTTATCCACCCCCATCCAATCAACTCCCAGTTTAAGACGGCACAGATTTCTTCTGAGTATAGAAATATCAGCTCCAGTTACCACGGATACTATTTTCTATAATGATTTCCAGAAGGTGTCATCTCCAAGGATGAATCCCTCTCCCAAAAGAGAAAAAAAAGCAGCTAGCTTTCTCTAGTAAATCAAGAAACAGCTACAAACTTAGATTTTTCTAAGGCATCTCATAATATGGATCTTAGTGCTATGAAAGAGACAAGAGTACAGTCCCTATCCATACCTGGATCCTAGAGTGACTCAGACAAATCACACTGTTGATTCTTTCCTCCTTAGCCCCATTTTCATTACTGACATGTTGCTAGTAAGGAAATCAGAGGACTGTACAATAATGTATTCATGTTGTCGGATTGAAAGCTTAAAAGCTTCCCCATTTGATTAAGTAAATGCAGCAAGTAACGTGCAATCAAGGGCCAAAACATTCCTTGGCCTGCAGCCCAATAAATGAATCCTTAAGGAGCTGGCATCTCACTTCCACACAAATATAGCTCTCTGCTCATTACCAATCCAGTCTGAAACACTGGGGAAGGCTACAGGAAAACAGACACCTGGCAGAGATGCTAAGTTAGTTTCCTGCATATTGATTTATGCAGTGATACTTCTGAAATCACTAACAAGGGGAGCAGAAGCTCTGCAGTGAGCAGCAGCCCCAAGGTGTGACAGAGGTGCACAGCAGAGCTCCTACAACAGTTTTGCAAGCTTTGCAGGTAGGACAGCAAGATCTTCAGTCTTGCCATGACAGCAACATGGGGTTTTGACTGACATCCACTTCAGAGTCATTGGCAGGGGATCCTTCCCCACAGGGTAACGGGGCTGGAGCCCGTTTTGAGCCTGCTTTTCCTAGGCTGTTTGATGTTGAGAGATGGGCCCACAGCAAGGGCAGCTACTGTCCTTACCAGAAGCTCCAGCCTACCTAGATTTCCTCATCACTTGGATCGTGTCTGCAACAAGGCACATTAACCTGCTCCTGCCTGGGATAGACCCCTTCCTTTACAGGCAAATCCCCTTTCTCTTCTATAGTTCTATCTTACAGTTTCAGCTCACCAGAAGGCAGGAACCCACACATCCCTCATGAGCAAAACTCTGGTTACCCTGGCATCCAAGCCCCACATCATCTACAGCACCACTAGACATCCACTTTTGCAATGCTTGTCCTGCCCTCTCTGCTTATTTCTCCTTGGAATCAAACTTGGCCTCCATGAAGGAATGGCTGCAAAGACAGAAACTGGGACATTTGTGGAAATAGTCAGGTAGTCATTAAGCATGAAAGCTTCCATAGTTCAGTATTTCACTGGTGAGCAGGATTGCTTCCCAAAATAGTCTCAACATTATTCAGGTGTGCTCTTTCTCTTTCACATTGTACCTTTATGTCTGTACTTCTGTTTGTGTGCAGCACCAAGCACACTATGGCTGACATTCAGCTTTGGTATTCCTAGGCTCTACAGTTGTAGAAATAAAGAATGTGATATGCCTAATTGAAGGTGTGATCCAAGCTATAAATTATACAGTCCTGTCAAAACTGAATTAATCATGTACCTTTCACCAGCTCAGCTATACTCTACCCATTAATTCATCTTCACCAAGATGTATTCGAGTGTTACAAATAACTCATCGGTTTCAAAGGCATTTCTCCCCAAACTATCTCCACTCAGGACAGACAAGATTCAGATTCAGCCTTGGGCAAGTGATGCTTTTCTAGGCATAAAAACCCTGTACAACAAAAACCTTCTCATCTTTAATGCCTGGTGGTTGTGAAGGGAAAGAAATAGAAGCCTCACGCTATTAGGGAAGGGCAATTCCCAGCTGCACAAAGGGGACACATGTCCTGAAAAGACTCAGGATTTTAATGCTATGACTTTGTCTGCATAGAAATGCATTTGAGTAATTTTTAAATGGTTGCACAGCTAATTCCCATTGAATTCTACACAGTTGGATTCATTGAAATGGAGGCAACTTTGTTCACAGTAGTAGTATTGTTGTAGTTGTGAACTCTTTAGGCTTTAGCTGAGACAACGTTTCCAGGGAAAGGAATTAATTTTTATTAGATCAGCTAAGAGATGAAAAAATGTATCAGATAATCTTTTGCAAAGACTTCAAGAATAAAAAATAATTTAAAAAAAAAAATAATCTCTGGCTCTGAACACTAGGGAGCCAAGGAGAAAGAATTCTTCCAAACAACATTTTAAATTCACTACACTATTCCAGGGCTGGTTTTTTGGGTTTGTTTTTGGTTTTGTTTTTTTCCCAGCAGTTGGCATGCAGTGGGCTAAAAGGTTATCAGGGCTTCTTCAGGAAGAGCCACATAAACAACTTGTACTTTAGGATACATCAGGAATAATTCCCTTGTCAACTCATCCCAAAGCAACTGGCATGCAACTTGCTCCCATCCATACATCACACCACAGCAAAGACTTTCCAGCTGACACCTAGCACCTGCAAGTCACTCTCAGATTAGAGAACAAGCAGTTACATCCTAAGAAAAACTTTGCTGCTGGAATTTTGTTACTTTCTTTAGTTATTTTTTTTCCTTAGCTGTTTCTAAAAAAAAATAAAAGATAAAAATTAATGCAACAAGTGATGACATGAAGAGAAGTATTACATACTGAAGAAGCTGGAAGAAAAGCTAAAGCATCAGAATGTCACAGCTTCAGCTGGAAGGAAGCCAGCCCTTAGGACTGCCAGCCCTAACCTCCTCAGCAGTTGGAAAGTATATAACATACACGGTTTAATGTTTCTTCAAAAGAGAACAAGCTCAGCACTTCCTAACCTTCGGAAGAAGCAAAATGGGCTGCTTCTTAGGGTTAGTAATGGCATGAAGAGCAACACTTGTCACAGAAACAGTGTGCCATTGGGAGGAAAAGGCAAGAGGGGTTAACTTGGGAAGATCATTTAAGTGTGCCCACAGACAACCTGAGCCAAAAGTTTCTTGGTGTCTTCTGGACATAAGATATTAGCAGTCACTGCTAACTTTACATCTATTGGGCACAACAGGCATTTTAACACCACAAACGGGAAGAAAATATCTCATTTAATATCATCTTTGAGCTGAATTAAATTCCAAGAGGCCCACTGGAGACAGACAAAGGTAAAGGTAAAAATCCCCTCCCTCAGTGCCCTAGAGTTCACAAAAATTTCAGGCTGACTGGGAAAGCACTGCCCCAACTTGGGGCTTAGACAGGTTTGCACAGGCTGGTTCAGATCGGTCACCAGTGAGTGTCAAATAGGCACAGTGAAACAAGGCAGAGCAAAGTCCTCATCAGCACATTGAGAAAGAAGGCACTTACCAACCCTTCACACAAGCAGATAGTGTAGTAAATCTTATCTAGGGTGGAAGAACATCAAAACCTATAAGAGTCAAGCCTTTTTTAAATTTACTTTTACTGCTTTTTAAGCAGACCTGCTGTCACCGGAGGATGACCCAACACAGTGTCACAGTTGGCCCTGTTTATACAATAACAACCATCAGCAGGACTGCAAAGGAAAACTTTGAGGTCCTGCCACTTGCCTCTATTGACAGCATTTCCTCATTTAGCTCTCACAGGTTTCCTAGCAACATCCTTGCATTGCACATTAACACATTCATTAGATTGTGCACAAGCACCTGTAGAATAGTCAGAAAAACTTTGCTTTCATGTTGACTCAGAAGAGAAATCAATTTGCTTCAAGAAGCAAACCCTTTCAGGGCAGCAAAGGCTACCAACACGCTTATGACATGCTTGTGAAGCCATGCAGCTTCTAGTGAAGGTAGAACCCACTGAATTCAATCTGATTTTGAATTCAATTTCATTATTGGCATTTTCCGTGTAGGAAAGCAGTGGGTAATCCTCTCCCTGCAGCTTTCAAAGAAGGCAAATGTCAATACACAGCATAATGCTCTGAATAACACAGAAAGAAGTTCAAGTAGCCAGAGAGGCAGACACGGGACAAAGGGTCAAAATGGGCAATAATTCACTGCCACACAACCTGTGTCAAACTCTCCATGTGTCTAATACCTGCCTGTTCAGGCAGATGGATGCTACCTCTCATTCTCATTGCCTGTGACAGTGGCTTTCTTGCCCACAGTAGCTAGTCAACTGATTCACCCTCCCCAGAACCATCTCAGTGAGTCCATAGTGGAGGAAGGACTTGTCTGCCAGGTGGGTTCAAACTTCACAGTTCATGTACCCACAGTGTCTGCACATCAGGGAGACAGGGATTCACCAAGTGCCCAGAGCAAAACTTCAGTAGCTATCGGGAATGAGAAAACCATCCTTGTTCAATCTCACTTGCAGCAGTGACAGAGGGAAAAATAACACCCTGGGCTGGGGTAGGGCAGAAATTGTGCCAAGCTCCTCATACCATTAATGTATACAAGCACCTCCCAGGAGTAGCAGCAGCATTTACCTACCACATTTACTGTGTGAGTAACACAGTGCTGCACGATTGATTTGGCCTGAAATGACTTGGAGGCTCCTAGACAAACAAGGAGCTTTTGGGACATTCCTAAAGGTGATCTGGAGGGCTTGGAGGTCACAATACTCCCAGACCTCCTCACCCTGCACTCCCATTTCCCCTCTCTGCAGCAGTAAGTTGAACTGCAATTTTTCACTTGTCTGAAAAGTGATTTTGGAGCATGCTTTGAAGCCCAAGTGTACCCCACATCTTGCCCTGATGGAGCTTCATGCATTGGAGACATACACGGTGCGAGAAAATTGCCTTGAGCCAAAATGCACACTTTGGGGAGAGTGCTTTGCTTTTGAGGCAAACACAGCCTCGTCTTGACTGCTGCCTAAAAAAAGTGGTCATGAGAAGCATCCCAATTTCCTGCTGCTTTTCAAACAGGGTCCCCAACCCTGGTAAGAGCCAATGCTGGTGTGCAGAGCCCCCCAGCCTCGGAGGGAAGCTGGTGCCCCACGGGGCCATACCCCACAGCAGAGAAGCGGCAGGGAGCTGGAGCAAAGCCACTGCTGGGAAGCGTGCATCTCTGTGATTAATGCTCTCAGGCTGCCTGTTGACAAAAGCAGCAAGAGGATTTGTAATGCCTAAGCTTATCATCATCACGCTCCAAGAAAATCCTTCTCCAAGAGGCAGTGTAAATAAGTAAAGTTTTACAAGTTAGTGGACTCTCTTAATTGAGTAGCCCTTGTAAATTAATAACATTGAAGTAAATGTGCAAAGACTTTGCTGACTTTCTAAAAGATGTCTAATAAGGTCCAGGTTTACTAAAGTGCCCAAAGGAGCAGGTCCCCAAACCTTTTTATAATTTGTTGAGACACTAATGATAGTTAACTTCTAGTGGTTTATTCAAGAACATGAGTACAAGGACAGCAGAGCCATCAGTAAATCTTCCCTCCAGACACTGCCAGGTACCAGTCCATCCATTCCTACTATCTGCAGTCCTACAGGAAAGGGTGTATGTGGGGGTCTCTCCTTCCTTCACGTGGGTCCAGTGCAAACCATCCTTGGAGCACCTTTCAGAGCCAAAGTGAAAAGCCCCAGGGTTCTGCTCTTCCTGCCTGAGGGCTTCTTATCTCACATCCTTCGATCCTGAGCAAATGTGTTTAATAGTTTAGTCCCAGTAGCTAAAACATGAAAAAATACTTTGTTTCCATTCCTCTTGCACTTTCTGCTTTGCTTTCTCCCATTCCAAACATTAACAGCTTGGTTTCTCTGAGAAGGTGTGGTTGGGTGAATAATGCAGAGTGAATATACTTTTTTTTATTTCTTTGAATTAAATTTGTCTTTCTGTTCATGGACACTGACAGCAGTTCCTGCTACTGCATTGACTGAATCTATTAGGTCACCCCCACTGTATTTATTTTGACATTAATGGCTGTGAATATTCACGTGTCCTCAGTCATGTTGATCAGAGCTTGCCTACCCATAAAATCATGCTGGTATAATAAGCATTTAGTTGAAGCCCCTCCTGACTTCTCTTGTACTCTACAGGATTGAGAAAAGCTTATGATGATCCAAGTTAAGTCTGTAAGGAAATTATGAATTAAAAAGCAGATGTAAAACACTTTTAGACTAACATGAGAGAGCTCAGGGAGAGGATTGTGATGCTTTAACTAAAACAGGGTAAGGTTGTGAGTGAGAAAGGCCTCAGGCAATGAAGAGGTGCCTTCCCTCAGGTTCAGCCATGCCAGTGGAAGAGCAGATGTCCCTCAGTGTCCTCTCCCTGCCTCTGCAGGGATGGAGCTAGCACAGAACTGCTGGGAGACCAGTCCACAGGAACTTCTCAAATCCAAGCTATAGATTCAACACATTACTTGAAGCCATCAGAATGGTGATGTGAGCTAAACTTGAGGATTGTGCACAACTTGGATGAGGGAGGGAAACTTGAACAACTTCCCCAATAGACTGAGCAGGGCTGGCAACCTCCAGCAGTGCACCAGTGTTGGTGAGCTGGGACAGCCATCCTTTCAGCACAATGGGGCCCTTGTGTGCTTGTGTGAAATTGACTTAAATTGACCATCCCTTTCAAAGTTGTGGGCAGTTTTGGTCAGTGAAATACACGTGATTTGTGGAAAAAACCACCATAGCAGCTCTCACATGTGCACCTCCCTCAGCATGAGACAGCCCCAGCTCAGGCAGTGGCCTGATACATGGCAGAGACCCAGGCAGAAGTGCATTCACAGAATCACAGAATCATTAGGTTGGAAGAGACCTCCAAGATCATCAAGTCCAACCCAACCCTAACCTCAACTAAACCATGGCACCAAGTGCCACATCTAGACTTTTCTTAAACACATCCAGAGATGGTGAATCTACCACCTCCCCAGGTAGACCATTCTAATACTTTATTACCCTTTCTGTAAAAAAAACTTTTTCCTAATATCCAGCCTATATTTCCCTTGGCACAGCTTAAGACTGCGTCCTCTCATTCTGTCAGTTGCTGCCTGAGGAAAGAGACCAACCCCCACCTGACTACAACCACCTTTCAGGAAGTTGTAGAGTTCCCACCTCATGCAGCATGATCAGCACCATGCAAACACACACCCCTCTCCACACAGGGCTATGAGACTGCTTCCTCGTGCTCACAGCTCCTCAAGCTCTCCCAAAAAGGAGATGGATGCTAGGACCCATGGAGCAGTGATGCCTACTGGGTTCTGGTCTCCTATCAATTCACCGGAAACACACCACCCAGAGGGCAGCCGGACGTGCTGTTACCATAGACAACAAGCATTTTGTGCAGCCTGGTGACACTTGGTCCAGCAACCTCTAGAACTCCAGACTAGGACCTCTTGAAGATAGTATAGCAAAGGGAAAATGAAGGGAGGGTAGGGATTGATATCTAAGCCATGCTTCTCATAGCCCCCAAATCCCATTCCCTTTGCCTTCTTATACCTTGGATATGTGCAGTAAGCTTCAGACCAAGCCTAAACTGAGAGAGATGAGCTTGTTTCCAAAAACCGCGTCTTCACAGCACCACAGAATACCCCTCTTCTCCCTGACCATGACAGAGAGAAAATAAGCAATACTGTGACCTTTTGAGGAGTATGGAGTAGGATGGGGATGAAGAACAACACCTAAGACCATGGCACTGTTCTCTCAGGGGTCAGCTGAGCTTTGGTGGACAAACAGCAACCACAAGGCACCAATTGCTGCAGATCAGAGGGGCTGTCACTGGCCAACAACAGCCCAGCTTTCTATTGCACAAAGGGTACAGTGGGCAAGAGACTGTGACTCTCTTGCTGCCTTCTATAACCTCCTGGCCTTGGTAACCCTGTGCCTAGACCAACCCCTGACCTTGGAACTTGCTAGTGCAGTGCAAAGAACCTGGCAGCGCCATCACAGCTACCAAAACCTCTGCTGCAGGCAGGCCTTTGTCCCTTAAGGAGTGGAATGGCCCTTACAAAACCATCCTTCTTTTTCCTCCTCTCTGTTCTCCTCTCTGAGTCCCTGTTCTCTTCTCTGCTTCTTGGTGCAGCACAGCTCATGATCCACTCTCCGGAGGAGTCCCAGAGGAGCGCTCCTACACTGAGCCCAGCACAGAAATCAGGAGTTAGATCTTCAACACTGCAACAGGATGTGCAATCTGTGTGTTTAAAATAGGAGAAAAATATCACTTTTATCCTACCAGAAGCCAAACTTACTTCTGAGCTTCTCGAGCTAAAGATACCTAGCCATGGCAAGGTCTTGCTCTTAATATTTAAATAAGAGTAACATGCCCTTGGCAAGTAAGTGCCTGTCCGGCAGAACAAAGAGATTTTTTGCCAATCATCAAGCAGAGGTGAAATTTTACTTGCATGCATCCCCAAGACAGCACAAAAAACACTCCTGAACTTTGGGCCATATATAAGTGTTAAAGCCAGTTCTCTGCAAGTGCTATTCTATTCCAGGTTCATGGCATCTGCAGACTTACAAACTAATGTGCCACAGGAGAGCACAGAGGAGAAGAGGTTCATATGGGGAAAATACACACTCACAAAGCATCCACATTGTGCAGCTGTACTGTGTATTATTAGACTGGGCTCTCATTTTATTAAATCAGATCACTGCAGAAAGGAAAGAGCTCAGATGTGATGGTCTAATGAAACATCAAAATATGAAGGTTATTTGCTTTAAAAAAAAAAAAAAGCATGAAAGCTGCTGATAAATCCCAGAAAAAATTGATTGGTATATGAAAACATTCAAGTAAATAGATATAAAGGTGAAGGAAATGCTGAGAAACAGCTGGTAAAGGTGCTCATAGACAGAATAAAAGAAGATGAAGAAGTAACTCAGTAGTGTTTGTCTCCTCCCTGAGGAGCTCAACAAAGCCCCAGAGCTCCTCAAAGCCTTACACTTCAGGTAACCAGGACCCTAAGCCAAGCCAAATCCCAGGGCTGTCCTAGTTCTCACGAAAGCCCAGCCATGCCATTTGCTGCTGGTTAGATCCTCTGCTTGGCTTGTTTGGGACACAGGTCCTTGCTGTCCCTTTGCTGGATCTTGGTGCAAGGCGACCGTGGCAAGAGCAGGTGACACAGGACATCCTCTTCTGCTCACAGCCATCCAGTCCCCCACAGCCCCTGCCAGGAAAGCAAATCAAATTTATCCAGGAAAGTGAGGCACCACGCTTCCCCAGTTTTCATGCTACCAGCTGGTCTAATTTCTCTTGACGTTTCTTCCGTAACAGCAACTGCAATGTGTCAGGATTAATTAAGCCGAGCAGTGGGCAAGTCTCAAAGGAGAACACACATCTGCCATGACCTACCCCCACCTAAAAGCCAAGGAGTCTTTCCTGCCATGGGGATAGAAGGGAAAAGGGAGAAAGAAGCAGGAATGGTGAGGCATTGTCCAGTGGAAGAAGCACAGTGAGCAGCCTTGAACTGCCAGGGTTCAGATGAACACCAGCACAGCTACAGCACTCCAGCTCAGAGCAAGCACCTTGGGCCTTGTTACTTAGTCATTCAGATAGACCTCAGCAGATTTTGTAAGGTGTGCATCAGAGGCCTGGCATGCAATAAAGGCTACTTCTCCCCAAATCTGATCATGGGGGAGAGTTTGTTGGAAGATTGCCAGCGAAAGGGTCAGAGATCAGTGTGTGTCTGTGGCCTGGAGACAGGGCTGACCTTCCATTCACAGCCCAAATGGTGGCCTAGCAGTGAGGAGCACAGCTATGCTTCCCCGTTTTCAGGCTGGGAGGGAAAATGGATCCCCAGTATAACTAAAAACCAACACATCTGGTAACAACAACACAAGACATTAAGTGCACAGCAGCAGCTTTTCATGAAGTCAACTCTCCCTTCCTGGCTGTGGCCAGGAGAGGGGTTTGCACCAGAGCGTGAGCAGGAGTAAAGGATGCTCCTACCTCTGGATAGGTGCAATAGCAAAGCAGTGGCACAATATGCAAGCCATTCCCCTGGGGCCCCTTTTCCAGCTGGAAGGCAAGACATGGATCAGCCCCTCAGCTTAGTGGGTCTCAGTGGCAGTCATCTTGGCTACTAACAAGAGAAGGTGACAATTGG
Source organism: Phylloscopus trochilus trochilus (assembly GCA_016584745.2). NCBI lineage: Eukaryota > Metazoa > Chordata > Aves > Passeriformes > Phylloscopidae > Phylloscopus > Phylloscopus trochilus. The sequence continues at coordinate 28,525,776 of WQNJ02000012.1, forward strand.
AAATGCTGGGATGTTCTCACTTCCCCTTCTTTTTAGTTGCTTCTTTCAGTTCCAGCCCTGCTGCCACACTTTTCATGATTCCAGTAGTCAGATGAGGAACCATAGCTAGTCTCCTCTGTGCTTTCAGCATTAATTCACACAAGCTGAGCTCTGTCATTTTCATCAAGTGGTAGGTGGCTCAGTAATAAGAGACATTCCCACAATTATCATAATGTTTTCAGGCAGGAAAGGTATATTTTAGTTATAAAAAGAAGCTGTCTCGGTAACTGGCACTACATGTAAGATAGAGATGTCATAACATCCTGTACAGGCATAATTACCTAAATACTAGTGTTGGTTGATTATCAAAAAATCCTGGTCCATGAATCAGCCTTCTGCTCGACTCACTCTCCGTGATGATGTTGTATATCAGTTTCTGGATAACGGCGGAAATACTGAGCTGAATGTCTTCTAATTTTAGCAAAGATTTACATTTGCCCAAAAGACTTTAACAACAGTACATTTATTATCACGGTCTTAAAATTAATCTTCTCATCAGAGACCAGCAAGAGAGATTGCTGCATAACCAAGGAGGCCAACTATAGATAGAAAAATGAAGAATGCATTGCACAAACTGAAACTTATTAGTTAAAATTGTTTATTAATAACTTTTGAAAAAATCTACCACCAGAAAAACAGGATTGAGACACAATGAATGCACAGAAAAAAGAGTGTTATATAAGCACTGCACCATTGAGCCCACTTTACTAGGTAGTAATACCAGAACAACAATCTCTAAGCTGTGTTGTACAGATGTTACAATGCAGGGTGTTAAAGGGTTTGACCTTATTTGATATACTCTGGATTCTTCAAATGCTAAGACAAAGTCTCAGATGAGATACTCAGCCATATTTCTGCTCCTTTTCCATCAAAATAAGGATAACTATTTGGCAGAAGATGCACCAATCAATCCAGGATGGGTACAGAAAAGGATGGGTGTTTTCTATACATGCTGTTCTTGCAAACATCCAAAGCTGTGGATTCTCTCTCTGACACACTCTTGATGTATATTGGCCTATACGTTATGATTACAGATATTATAACAGTGTATACAACCTATTCCAGTAAATCTCTCATGCTCAGACATGTCTAGATATACCTGTACTGGCAAAATTCAAGCCTGGCTCCAAATCCAAGTCCTTCCTCGCCCCACCACTGATGAAGAGCTCCATGTCTGTCAGGGTTCATAATGAAGAGGCACTATATCTCCAGAGACATGGCATACAATTCTCAAGGTCACTGTTTGTCCTTAGGCATACTCCATCTGCATCCACACCCCACAGCTTATTGCAGTTTAAGCCTGTCCACATGGTAAGTGGTTTTCTAATACCAGCCATAATTTTGCACCCAGTTGGCATGTGGAAGGCTATATTAAGCCCAGACGATTAATGCTGTCTTTGCTGAGAAGCAAGAAAATAGTCTCTGTGCTATTATACTTTGTCAGCTTTCCCAAACACTTCAGGCAACTAATTCTGAGGACTTTTTTGACTGAATTGACATAAAATACATCCTTCCCCTCCAGTTGCTTTTTAGATGCTTTAGGATAATTTTATACTGCAATCTCAAAGGTCATTGGTAAGAGCATGTTCTGCTACCCACCAGGCACTTGAGGAAATTTATGAAGACAGTCAGGTCCCATTTCTTCTGGTCATCCTTGGTGGGTTTACATGCCAGCATAATGTGTATGAACATCAAATTGCTCTTTGTCATGAGAAGCTCCCTGGATCTGTCCACAGGGAGCTGTTTTGGAGCAGATATAGTGGTCATTGCCTTCAATAGATAGGAAGAAAATGTGGCCATCAGTAGATGTGAAACTGGAGAGAAGCCACCTGGAAAGAACTAAGAAAACTCTAGGAAATCCATCAGAGCAAAGTCAGAAGAAGTCATTTATAAGATAGACAGGGTGGGCAAAAGGTTTCTGAGCAAGACATTTATATATACATTTACACATTCTTGACTTACGGGATTGAATGCTTTGTGAAAATACCCTTCAGAAGACATTCCAACTCAAGACTCAGTTTCTAAATACTTTCTACAGCCTTACGGTGTGAAATAAGGTGGAAGGGCTGGTCTTAAACACTAAACTGATATTATTCCCAGGGAATTGGAGATTATTCTTTGGTAACCACCTTTTCCAGCTGGTTGCTTTTGTCATTGACTGACACAGTGCACACCAAGGTGAGGTTTCCAGCTGAGGAGTGAGAACTGTGTGTACTCGCAGCCAGTGTGAGATTTGGCTGTCTGGGCTGTGGGTACCTGCATGTGAACTTGGGGTCAAATGTCTGCCAACAGAAAAGGAGTCAATGCAGGCTGCAGACTCTGGAGAGCCAGTCAACCCATCAGCTGTGTCTGCTGTGTCTAACAAGAGCAGTGCAACTCTCCAATGCACCACCTGCATTGACTGGATCTCTGCTGATCTCTGCAGTGTCAGAGCTTTCCACATACCCACACTTAAGCAATGCAGTTGGAGGTAAATCTTACTGTCAGTAAGAAGTTTTGGAAATTCACTCATTGCCAGATTCTAAGGTGAAACATGCTTCAGTCACTGCATATCCAGTTGGCCTTGCCTTATTGTTGTGTCCTGCTTTTCTTGTAGCTTGCTCTAGCATTAGGTATCTGCTTTCAAAGTGTCAACTGCAAACACAACATGCCCTGATATCAAATATGTAGGTTATTCTTTTGCAAACTCAGATTGCTTTATAACATCATAATCGGTGAGACTTTAATTTTTCTGACTCATGTCATCCAAATAATGGGACTTCAGCAATTTTAAACAAAAACCAGTCTGAGGGCAATCAATCAGACCATTGATTTCTATGCACAGAAAGAGATGTTGCTCAACTGCAACATTCTGACATCCCCTAAATAGGAGATGCAGTGGTATGGAAGTGAAATTGAATGTTTAAACTTCTCACTGCAGATAAATATTCTCAGCAGCATTTCTCCTGTCCACAGAGTTACTGTCTCTTAACCAATAAGCACTTTCTGTATGGACACTGCATTTTGCTGGCTGCCTTCCCATGAGATTTGTGAATAGGTAGTTCCAATGGTGCAAGCTCCTCACTTGAAACAGACAGGGTGTTGATGAAAGCTGCTTTCAAATCACTTCAATCCTTTTTGGATCAAATGACATTTGGGAGACAGAAGACCTTCTGTTACATCAGACAGAACAAAGTTATCTGTTTTACTGTGGTTTACGATGTCAGCACAGTCATGTGCAGAACACAACCAACAAAACCACTGCTGTTGTGCACCACCATTTCAACAGGAATACTAGAATCTGTGTTAGTTCCTTGGCAAGTGACCTTCAAAAAGGCCAGTGAATAGAGGGTTTAAATCTCATCTCCCTGCATCTGCTCTGAAGTTGTTGTTTTTTGTTATGGAGAGACCTAGAAGCGTACTTTCTACAGCATCCAAACGACTAAATTTTCCAGTACTGGACAATGTAATCTCTGATTAGGCTGAGTTGCCCATGCAGAAAACAAGAATAGAGCAGCAAAGATATCATTCTCTTGCTATCCAAGATATCCTAATGTTAGAAGTGACCATGTACTCAGTTTTTTCTCTTTCCTGACACATTTTGAACTGGCAAAGAAGTCCAGGGATCTGTCTCTACTCTTGTTGGATCTTCTCAGCTCAAGAGCTTAATGGTGGGAGCTCCTAGGGGATCAGGTATTTCATGCCTGAAGACTATTGCCTTCACCAGTCTCATAAATAACACGATAGGAACTTCAATAAGATAGACTGCATCTTTTTCTTCAGGCAGAAAATCACACACAGTTCCGTGATTTCTACCAATGCAGAGTAACCATTTGCCTTGTAAGACAGATGAATATTATGGAGATCTTTTCTCACATGCTATTGGAAAGCTGAAAGGGAATCTACTACACAATCGGTAGTAAGGCTTTGGCAAAGAAGAAGGAAATAGTATGTCCTCCATATCCTGACTGGAGCGGGCAATATACTGACAAGGTGGATAATGACAATGAAACACTGACATTCTTGCTCAGTTGAGGGGTTGTGGAGCCTCTACATGGATGCTTTGGGAAGTGGTTTTACATCTGTCAGGAAGGATACTAGTGAAGCTGATGCTGTATTTTGAAGAAGAATTGATTAGCATAACTTCTCAAAATCTCTGAAGGCCTACATTCAGTGAAAGCTACAGTATCCAGTCAGGATCAAGGCCCCAGAGACAGGCACTGCTAAGCCAGGCCAGACAAGATGGTTGACACATTAGTATGAGCCTCCCAGCCCACACTGCACTGACTTCTGTATCGCAAAACATCTGCTGAAGACAACAGGAATTCAGATATGAAGAAAAGCAGGACTTGTCCTTGATATTCAAATAGGAAGAAGTTCCTAGGGTTTGGGCAGAAAAGAGCACTCTGTCTCATACAAAGACATTGCAAAACCCTTCACTTGAGTTACTTGATGCCAAATATCTCTGCTCATTCATGCTGGAGCAGCTAAATTAAGTGTGCTACTTTCTATAAATCCTTCCTGTTGTCAGTGGGTTGCCTTTTACTTATGGCCATTGTCCCTTTTGTTGCTACCAAGGAAAGAAACATAGCAGAGAGCTTTTGTTTAATGAGCCATCACATTTAAACATCATTTGTCTCAGTTGTTTTCCTTTTCTCATCTACCTTTGCTCATTAAACTCCACCCTGCTTGGCTGTTAACAGCATAATCATGGGGAGCAATAGCATCACGAGATTCCTTGTACCAGCATGATGCTGCTACCCCTGCTGCTTTCCCCCTATTCACCAGTTCTGATGGGGCTGTGCTTGCCTAGCATTACAGCCAGGGTAGCAGCAGCTTCAGAGCTAGCTTACTCCAAAGGCTGAACAGCTGGAACTGCACTTCCCCATATGGAGCAAGGTTTCAGATGGATTTTCTTGGTGCTGCCTGTGACGTTCAACTTGTCCTTCTGCACGTCTGTCGCAGCCAGTTGCCAGCCCCTTGCCTCTGCAGAGGGCGTGGGGCAAGGGAAAGGGCTATCAGTCTGCTCTGTACAGATGGCACATCAGCTGTGGCAATGCTCACTGAGGACAAAAAAAAAGTGAGGTAGAGGAGTGACATTTGTGCCCCTCTGCAGAGGTGCTGCAGGAGATTCTCCAGCATAAAGGTTCTCCTCTGCTTCTTTCCCTATCCAGGAATTTCAGCAATCCTAACCCAGGCAACCTAAGCCAAGCAAGCAGGGGAAGCAGCAGCCTCACTAACAGGGCAAGGCTTTGGGATAAGGGAGCTACTTGCTCCAGTCATTCTATGACTGCAGAGATCTTAGCCAGAGCTAGAGTGAGCAAAGACAAATGTCATTTTCACCATTCTAATCTTTGTGTGCATGCTCAAATAAGACAAAAAGAATTAGCCTTGCATCCCTGAACATCCTGCTTAGTCAGTTTTGGGGAGGAAGGGTACAACCATTGACTCTTACCATGGCTCATTTTTAGCACAAAGAACTGTAATGAAACTCAGAGTCTGTTATTTACCTCTGTGGCTTACGCTGCCATCTCTTCTCAGCTGTCCGCCACAGGAACATTCAGATTCTGGTGGATAGTACTTGGTGGGAAGCGAGGGCACCACTGGGTGATCCTAGCACTGTGAGGGCAGTGCTAGGAACAAGAAGATGCAGCAGTACTCTGCAGCACCTGTTGCCTGTCATGTTACCTGCATGAAGGAACACGTGACGAGTTTAGCCTGCAGCTCACAGCCGCCACAGGAACCGGTGGTGGGAGATGCCAACTGTGCAGTTGTACCTCTTCTGCCTCATGGGCAAACAGTTGACTCTGGAAGAGCCATGAGTGGGATAGTGACCCCACAGTACTAACATGAGTCTTGTTAACCCTGTCAGAAAGGCAGGTCCTCAAAGAAAGTGCCCATGCTCTTCCATCTGCACCATTAGCTGACTCTGTTACATATCTTGCCTATACCAGACAGATTGAGGGTTTGCATGGGATCTCATCAGAGGATAAATCAAAAACCCAAAGACCATTAAAACAGGGAAGACTGGACACAAAGAAGACATTTCTGAGAACATATTGTAGGATCAAATCCCTGCAGAGATGATCAAATTTGAATACTCTTCCCAGACCATTAGGAATACTCAGTAGACACTGTAACCTCCCACCAGTGGGAAGGTTAACATCAACCTCAAATAAAGTCCACATGCCAGCTCTCCAGTCGTTCAACCTTCCTGTGAGCTGAAGGCATCCAGGACAGAAAATATTCACACACTTGGATGTGTATATTCCCATTATGTACTAAGGCACTGTGTGCAAGCCATTCTGCCTCGATCCCTGGCTAACCCTGAGCCCCTTTTCTCAGGCTGAATTGGCCATGACAACTACCAGGCTCACAGGAAAAAGTATTCCTATGGCAGAATGAGGAACCAAGAGACAGAACTTTTCTAATGGGTGGCAATTGTGCTTATCTGTCATACATGGACACACGGTGCTGGACCCATCTTTCTCAATTAGACAGGTTGTAGCTACTTTTTGCAGACAGCTCAGCCTCAGCAAGTCAGAGCTGAACATCTACTTCTCCAAGGCTTAACCCAGTGAGCCCTGTGAGTGGGGCTCAACCTCTTTTATAGTGCAACACCACTCTCGACCTACAGAGGGGCAGAAGAGTTGCAGCTCCTCCATACTCGCTCGATGTTCCTGATCTTCATTTCTCCTTTTTTCACCCACCCAGGTTGGAAAAAACTCTTCCAGACTCGTTAATTATACTGTGTACCTTTCCTTTTCAGGAAAAAAATGGCACTTTCAAAAGTGCCAGTGTTGGACACATCATGTCCAACACTGGCACAGCACAGCTGATTTCTCTTTCATGAACAGTTTGATCCCGAGCCTGTGAAGTCTCTCTTGCTCCTCTTTGATTCTTGTTGTCCAAACCCAACTTATTATTTTCAAGCTAAGCTCTTTATTCAGCAATACCCTCTAGATTTTGTCAGTGCAGGGAATTTTTACCAGTATAAACTAGGTTATGAGATTGAAGACTAAGTAGTTTTACTAGTGGATATATGAATAGAAACTCCTTTGCCCCTTTGTTTTAGTGATGTTTTGGAAGAGTCTTAAATTAAACCAAAAAGTCATTTATTCTAAAAGAATGCCTGCAGGGGACATAAACCAATAGTGCCTTAATTATGCCTGTATACTCATTTTGATTGCTTTAATGTTTCTAATTACAGTGTTAACACTTCTCCCATTTGACAAGCAGGGAAGACAATTTGGCTCAACCAAGAAAGCTGGAGCATGGGTTATGGGAGATGTACATCACCTTCCAGAATGGCTTGCTCCTGCCAGCTTGGAAAGAAAAGATGCTCTCTTTGGCATTCTGTTATTTCAGCTTGTTCTTCTGCTGGGGCACTGATGGGGCCGCATTTTCAATGACAATGCAGTGGCAATGAAAATGCTGCTATGGCCACTTTTGGCAAGAAAACTTTGTGGACATGTGCAGAATCAGAGAAATTTGAAAGAAACTGCAAAGAATGATCTCTGCTTTCCTTGTGGGAGAAGACAAGATTCAGTGTGTTCATCCAAACTTCTATACAGGCAGAAGGCCCCGAGCCATTTATTCCTGTGCTTAATTACTGTACCATTAGTAAAGGCTTCTTAATGTCTAACGAGATCTTCCTTCTGTTTAAGCCAATTACACATTGTCCTATCCCCCTGGAGACACAGCACTGATTATTACTTCAAAGCATGTTAAGGCCAATACAAATTTAACAGCACAGGCTGGATTGTGAGTGAGGTATCTCAAGACTGATACTTACATACATTTGGATGAAAGCCATGGCCTGGACAATTTTTAAGGGGTCTCCATAGACCATATGAGTGCTAAAAAACTTCACTACTGAAAATTTTAATCCAATTTGTTTAGATGGAAGAAAAGGATGGGAGCTTTTAACTATTGCCTGCAAAAGCATGCTTCTTTTACGTCCAGAAGAATGTTAATTCAGATCCCTTAATAACATAATCCAAACTATAATTTAATTGGTAAGTCAGAGATGATATTTATATCATAGTAAATTTAATCAAGGTATTGAATGCAGGAAGGGCTTCTAGTCTCCCAGCTCTAAGATTGCAGTGCCCAAGGTTTAACATAGCCTCATGATCGGACAAAGTTTTTGTCACCATGTTAATATTCACTATTGAGTCAAGACAGCCCATCTAAAACAGCAACAAGGGCAAGAGAAAAGAGACAACAGAGTAATGCTTCAGGTAAGTGTATCACTCTCTTTGTAATCAGTTCCACCCCATCTTTAGTTTCAGATTTAGCCCCTGAGTGTGCTCAGGGCCAAAAATAAAACTTTTATTTACCTCTGAAAACACTGAACTTTAAAGGTAAGTGGGCCAACTCCTCTTAAGTCAGCACTCCTTTCTTTGTTCATCCTCTAATGCCCTCTTTGCCCACATCCCAAGGAAGTTGCCAGTATCCATCCTGCGCCCTTCCACCCATCATCCTAGAAGATCACCTGTTTGCAGCATCTGGCTCCCCCTGCTCCCAGGAGGGCATATCTGGTCTGATTTCTGCAGGCACTGAGACTGTTCCAGGTTTTCCAGGAACAGCAGTTATTCAGAGCCAGGTGGACCATGCACTTCTCCAATCCCTGCAGATTAGAACATTCATGAAAGTTAAGGCAAATTACCAAAGATGTGAAATGAGTGCAGGTAAAAGCATGTTAAGCCTTGCATGGATATTTGGAGATAAAGTGACTTTTGCTTTGCTTTTGTTTAATTGTCACCATTGTGAACCATGGCCATTTTCCTTCTGTATCAGAGCCCCCCCACAGAGGTTAAGTGCACTTCAACTTCTGCACATTACCTCACACATCACACTAGTTTGTCTTAACTCCCCAAGTAAACAAGCCCTCACACGACTGGTTTTTTCCTCTCTCATGTGATGACTTGCTTTGTCATGAAGTGAAATGCTTTGGAGAAAATAATTTGCAGTGAATTTTCCCTCAGTTGTGCCTGCAGTGACATCTTTGTTGTGAATTGCTTCAAAACTTCTCCTTCTGCCTAAGCTTATCTGGTTTTTTCCTCTCTCACACACCTATATTGAAACAGCTTATAATTAATAAAGCAGCATCCCTCTACAAGGCAGAGATGAAATTGCTGGCCTGGTCTAGAGGTGAGGTACAGAGATGATCTAGGGAGATTAACTGCTGGGCTAAGGATCACACAGGCTGTCTACACCTGAGCATAGAAATCATCTAAACCCAGACCTTTTCTCCTCCTCTCAGCGGATTTTTCCTTATTAGAAATAGTCAATGAGCTTCTTCTAACCTCAGGATCATGCCAGTTTTGTGAGAAAGAAAAAAAAAACCAAAAATTAGTGCCATCTGCATGACTACCATCAAGGGACAAATCTTTCCCTCTCCCCCTCGTATTCCATCCTCCCTTTTTACTTAAGAGCAGTAGGAGACCTTCACATTAAGATACTGAACCCATCACAGTTGGAATAGACAAAGTGAAAAGGGAGGTGATGGAGGCTGAGACAATGTATTTTTAGTCATTTCGATGAATTATGGAGATGTGAAGCTGATAATTTATTGAAGAAGGGAAACGGGGGACTCTATGTAAATGTTTTCAGATGAATAATTAATGTGCCTTTCTAGCATCAGGGGGTCTTTAATTAAAGCCTCTGTTAAACAAGGGAAGGCAGACAGGCCTGGCTCCTTGCAGCAGCTAATTGCACCTTTCCCACGTACAGCTACAATTCAGAGACAAAGTATCGTTTGCATCAATAAAGAGGGAGGGATCCTACTTACGGGCAGTGGTAGGAGGGTGCAGAGCCTGCTGAGTGACCCCAGGGCTAAGATGGTCTGCATGGTATCTTAAATTATCTTGGCATACAGGCAAAATAAGGTGTGGGGAAGAGAGGATGAAGAGGGTACTCTGGCCACAAGGCTTTGAAGAATGCAGAAAGCCCCTCAAAACCATTTATGGATTACAGACTCTTCAAGAGGGACCTACTGACAAGGTTATCCAGGGTCTTGCTGTCACTGCATGATACATCTGCCTTCCAAAATCCTGTTCCATACTATGCCTGCCTCCCTGTTCCAATGCCAGGGATGGGTTCACTGCAGAGGGGAGCACAGCAATGAGGCAGTGTTTGCAGGATGGAGCAAAAAGGCAAACCGGAGTCCTCCCAGTACCCAGCTGCTGTCCTTATGTCCAGCATCCTCCACAGGCACCCCTCCCTCAGCTGAACTTCACGTCTGGACTCTTCCTTCCTTCAGGGGTTTCACAGCTGATGGAGACAGGATTGGATGAAGGTTCAATGTGGACTTCAGCCAGAACACAGCATCCCCTTCCTCTCATGCCATGTGATGGTGAGACCAAACTTAAGCCTTCTGCCTTACAAGGACTGGGCTCTGTGACTATTTTCCAAGAGAATGTACAAAACCATAATAGTTTCAGGAACTACAATAGGACAATTAATAACAAAACCTGTCTCTGTTAATACTGCTGAGGAGCTTCTAATACAATCCCAAACTTGACTTATTTAAATGCCATGGGAACAGCAGGTAAATTTCCAAACAGGGAACAAAGTCTTGTTTTCCTTGAGAATGGTACCTAAACAAGACACAAATTAATTTGTTTTGACACCTTGGCAAAGAAACTTTGTCCCACTTTTTTCATTCATCTTTATCTCCAGTAACATTCCTGGTAGTATTACAAACGAGGGAACAAGAGTCAGCTGAAATTTTATTTTTAACAGAAAAGTTTAAATATAAAGTAGTTTAAACAGGTTCCCAAAGCAAATATTTCCAAACACAGAAGCTAATAGCGTGTCTCTTTCCTGCATTGCTGAAGACTGGACTGAAGGAGACCTTGAGGGGTTACCTAGTCCGTGCTGGTCATCTGTGAAAGAGGTTTGCTTACCCTGTTGCACCCACTTTCTGAAGCCATACTCAAGGCACTCCCTTTCGGCAAACTTTGAGCAGAAAGACAATTCAGAGAACATCCCTTCAAGAAAGGTCTCACTGATTCCTGCAAACATCTTCGTTTTCAGGAAAGCCCCGAATCCTCGATATTGAGAGCATGTGTTTTCTGTTTGCCCACATCAATGCTCTTGACAGGCCTGACATGCCTGCGAGCTCAGCGAAGGTTTACTGCTGTGCTTTGCGGAGGCAAGCGCTGCCAGAAGGTCTCGGAGGCTGCCGCACTCCGATGCCCTGCGAGCAGCTACGAGGCTCTGCTGCTCTCTGCTGGGAAATGCGGGCAGAGCCCGAGCTGCAGGACGTGTTGGGGGAAGAGCTGCATTCGCCAGCACACAAACACTCAGAGCCACCTGTTCAAGCACGGACACCTGGGTACAGTCTCCCCTTCAACGTCGCTGCCAGAAGCACACCCACATCAAAGTTTGCTGGTACTGGAGTAGTCTGGATGCAAATCAGCAGCCCTAGCCATCTCTCTTCCCCTTGCACTCCAGCCCTCTACCTCATGCAGGTGCTGGCTTTCTCCATTGTCTTGCACTAACACCTGCTCTCCTCCCAGCCTGTTCTGTTCTCAAAAACCCTCTGGATCGAGGGCAGAACAATTAATCCACTACTGAGGTAAGGAACCAATGTGCTGGGCAGCCTCATGCCCCCCTCAGAGTCACCAGTCAGGACACAGGTACAGCAGAGATGTACCTCCAAGGTCCCCAAGCCTCTGCCTCACAGCCTGGGGTCTTTTTGGATCATTGGTCCTTGACCTAAAGCTGCTCTTTGTTCACCAGAGTTCAGGAAGGCTTTAACTATGTCTGGCTGCAACTGTGCAAAACCACAGGTCAGGGAGTTTTGGGGCTGCAGCGCGCAGAGAACCACAAGGTCCCGGCTGTGGGTGTCAGCTGGGCTGCCACAGCTCATGCATCATGTGGCAGGTGAGCTTCCTGCTCTGGCCACCAACCTCGGCCTGGGGGAAACCCCAGCTTTGGATGACAAATCCCACACAAAGGAGGGGGACAAATCCCCCAGCCTGGTGCTGGCCGAGGCCCTCTACCTCTTTAAGCAATGACATTTCAATTTCCTGTTAAGTTTCATCCCATGCATCTCATAACAATTTTCAAGTAGCAGATGAGGCGACCGGAATTTGAGATAGGCATTTTAAGGATTTGGCTATTTTATATGTATATTTACAGCTCAATAAAATAAGAAGAAATATTCGAAGTAAACAGACTGTGGAAAGTGATTTCTTCCAACTCTCCACTGCAGACTTGCAAGAAACCAATCAAAGAGGCTCAAGAGTGGTTTGAGTGTAATTTATTAACCCAAAAGGGGCTGCATTGTTAACCAACATTATTTATAGTGAGCAGCCCAACCATCTCTACTGAACAACTGTGCGATACTGCAGGGACAAATGCAGTGAGTTACTACAGAGATAGGACAAAACCAGCAGCAGGTCTTTGTTACAGCTGTTAGAAAAAGCGTCCCCAGGAGACAGACACTGAATCTCTAATGGCTATCTTATTTCTCTGACAATTTATTTAAGTTTTAACTTAACAGCAGGAATGATAGCCACAGTTACACAGTGACTCCCAATAAAGGAGTGTATTGCTAATCTGCAGCTGGTGTTTTCTTATTTATTTCAAAGTCTTTAAGTTCCAGACTTAGCATATGGTGCCATATAAATAATGATATAATAATACGTTTTTCCTTTCCATGTGCCTGTGTAGAAAAAAAGCCATGTGATTTATCTTACATGAGCATTGTATTTAAGGCATTATTTTGCTCAGAATTTTTAATGCATTTAAAATGCATCTTCTGCTTTTTTTTAATCTGTTCTTTTGAAAGAATAAACAGAGCAGTGATGTTTATTTAATAGAGTCATTCATCTTACTTCCCTGTGCAAAATCCTAGCTTTCCAGACCCAGCAGCCAGATCCCTGCAGTAGGCAGTGGGGTTGGAAATGGAGATATCTGCTGTTTACCAATGAGGCACAGATGAAAGGAGCACATGGGGCTCGAGATTTACCCACAGCATGACACTATTTGAAGCCAGCAGGCAGCTGAGAACTGCTTAGCCCCGTCCAGTAAAGGATAGAGAGGAGAAACCCATGGGAGAAATCCTGCAGGGAGCCATGCTGTGGAGAACACAGCACTGGGATGGCTCAGCACACAACCACCCTAACACACAACTGATATCAAGATGCCTCCTTCAGATAAAACTGTATCAGCAGCTACAAAAAGCCGGCAGTCCCATGCTGTCTGGAACCATCACTGTCACACGGAGAAATGGGAGATGCAAGAAGTGATCAGAGAGGGAATGACCTGGCATCCCATGAGTGCAACCAGCAGTGCTCCAGTGCAAGATGATCTGAGTGGTCAGTGTGGCTGAGGATACGGACAGCACTGTCGTGAAGCTGGTACTGGAGCAGTGAGGCAGCTTTCTCTTAAAAGGCCAATGGCATAATCTGAAAAACACACACAAAGTGAACTGCTCTGAATGGAAGTGACATCTGTAAGTTTAGAACTGCTTTTGAAGTCCTGTATCTCCCCTCCTCTCATCCCCATAAGCCCCCATGGCAGTTTCAGCCAGTTGTTTCAAACCCAGCTCTTGTCAGACTGGAGCATGTACCAGAATATGTCAGAAGCTGGTTACTGTGGTAACCCAGCGCAGCTTTTATCTTTATCCTTTCATCTCTTCTTTGGGGAAAACTGGCAGTCTGTTTATTTGCTTTTTCTGACGAAGTTCATCACGCAGAACACTGTCTGGATCTGTGTAAAACTGAGGACAGGAGAAAAGTACTTCTCACATCAATGTACATGGAAATATTTCTCTGGGCACTCTACTACCCTACCTCTTGCTTCCCTGCTTCCCTGTACAAGCTATTTGACATATCCTTCTCCAGGATCAAGACCAGAACTAGAACTAAGACCAGAACCAGAGCCAGAGTCAGGACTAGGGCCAGTGCCAGGCACACCACCACCAGTGACATCCTGGCCTGTATCAGGAATTGTGTGAGCAGCAGGAGCAGGGCAGTGATTATCCCCCTGTACTCAGCACTGGGGAGACCACACCTCAAATCCTGTCTCTTCTGAATCAAGTCCACTTCTGGGCCCCTTCACTACAAGCCATGGGGTGCTGGAGTGAGTCCGGAGAAGGGCAGTGGAGCTGGTGAGGGGTTTGTAGCACAGGTCCTACAAGCAGCAGCTGAGGGAGCTGGGAGATGCTTAGCCTGGAGGAAAGGAGGCTCGGGGGGGACCTTATCACTCTCTACAGCCGCCTGTAAACAGATGGTAGCCAGGTAGGGGTTGGTCTCTTCTGCCATGCAACCAGCGATAGGACAAGAGGACACAGTCTTAAGTTGCGCCAGGGGAGGTTTAGGTTGGACAACAGGAAGAAGTTCTTCACAGAAAACACAATTAGACATTGGAATGGGCTGCCCAGGGAGGTGGTGGAGTCACCATCCCTGGACATGTTCGAGCAGAGACTGGACATGGCACTTACTGCCACGGTCCAGCTGCCACGGTGGCTTTCGGCTGGACTCGTTGATCTCGGAGGTTTTCTCCCACCGATTAATGAACTCGGGGATGCCCCGCGCCCCCACCCCGCAATCCCGCCCCCACCCAAGATGGCCGCGCGGCAGTCAGCGCCCGCCTGGCGCCGGCGGCACCGCGCGCCGAGGCACGTGACAGCGGTTACCCCGGCAACCGCCACGGCTTCCCGCGGCTACCCCACCTCCCCCGGCTACGGCGAGCGGCGAGCGGCAGAAAGAGCCGGCGCCGGCGGGGGGGCGAAGCGCCCCCTGCCCTTCCCTGCAGAGCCGGGGGCAGGTGAGGGAGAGCCCCGGCCCGGGAACCGCTCCTCCTGCTTCCCTGGCTGCACCGCCCCGCCTCGCCCCTGCCCTTCCCTGCAGAGCCGGGGGCGGGTGAGGGAGAGCCCCGGCCGGGAACCGCTCCCCCCGCTTCCCTGGCTGCACCGCCCCGCCTGGCCCCCGAGCGCCCTGGCCCGCCCTCCCACCGCCCCCCTTCCGCCCCCCTTCCGCCCCCCTTCTGGGCGAAGCGAACGCCGTTGTCAACAACCCGTTGTCCCCAGGAACAACACCGTCCTTCCGAGTTCCAGGGGGGTGAGCCCACATCCTGCTCCCCCTCGGTCCTCCCCCAGCACCCCGCTTCAGGCAACATTGCAGCAACCGGGACTTGGGATGGGAGGAAGAAACAGGGCAAGGCTGCCCGCACTAGGTCACAGGTCTAGGGATGGGAGTGTGGGGAATGGATACAGCACAGTCCACGGCCGGCTGCTCCAGGGGGAGATGGGTAAAGCCTGAACAAATTTCGGCTGCTGCTGTCAGGGAGCAAACTTGGAGCTGCACCAAGCAGGGAATGAGGCAGGAGCTGGGGGCAACCACAGGGCAGGCAGCAGGCACAGAAGAGGGCTCACCAACAGTTGTGGGCAAGGAAAGATCATGAGTCGGGTCTGGGATCCATCCAAGGGACTTCCATAGAGACAAAGCTACCTGGAATATACAATCAGAGTCACCCTAGGAAAACTAGGGAGTAAGTGAGGATCAGGCACAGGTACAACTGCTGCATAGTTCAGACCACTTCTGGCGGCCTGGGCCAGAGATAACTTTAATAGAGTTCCTGTGATCATGCACAAGGTGCAGGTGGGGCCAGTCACAGAAATAAACCCTATTAGTGTATGCATTAAGTGTGGCTGCAGTATATTTGCAGAGAATGGAGTAATGTGCTGTGCTAGTCTGTGGAGATAGATGTTTAAAATACTTTTGTTCTTTATCTGCTAAATATTGTAGCAAGGGTTCAGTGATCATTCAGAATCTGAAGTGGAGGAATCTGCGTACCATCAGCTGCTGAACCACCTGACGACCACACACCTATAATTGAATCCCCACCATCACTGGATGACTTACCTGGCGTGGAAGCACCAGCATCTGCAGCCCAACCACCTGTAGTGGAATTGCCAGTGTCTGCAGACCAGCTGGCTGTCAAGGAACTAGCACGTTTTGAGCACCACTTCAAGCTCATTGTGTAGTCTGCATCCAGGGAAAGCTCACCTGAGATCAGATCACCTGTGGGTGAACTTCAAGATATCAAAGTCAAGATGTACACCTCTGAATCCACACAGGAGGGCAGTAACACCGTTGAGACTGTATTGTCAGCAGCAGAGATTACATTTGAATCATTGGAGAATCCAGAGGCTTTTGGAGACCCCTATCAAGCTGCCATGAATTATGTAGAGGAACATAAAATCCTACAGATATTCCAGGTGAAATATGTATTTCTCGTCTCCTTCCAGAGGCTTACGTGAGAAGCTTGTCCTAAAGTTAGCTTGAACCAAATTATCCCTTCCCCAGACCCCTCCTTGTTCTGTGCTTTCTTAAGTATAGACTTAAGAAAAAGCACTAGAAAGGGACCTTTGATCATCTTTGGTGTCTGAAGAGATTCTTGTTTTTTAAAATGCAGATGGCATTGGAACAGGAAGTGCAGGCACCCATCTATCCAAGGATCAATAATTCTTTCCTTCTGTCTGTCTCTTTCTCAGGATATCACAGAAAAACTGCTGTTCCATAAGCCTGATGACCCCTTGCAGTTCATATTGAAGGAGGTAGGGTGTCTTGCTGGGGCTCTGTGGGGACAGAGTCAGCTTTGCTGAGCACACCAGAATCATGGTCAGCCCAGGACTGTTTCTCTGCCTGTGTATCTGCTGTCTTGGGAGGAGGAAAAGCACAGGCAGCAGCAGAGTGCCTGGGATGCAAGGGACCATGTGTGCTCTGAGGGGGAGGAAAGGTATGGGAGGGTGGAGGAAGAACGGGTTGAATGTGCCCTGGAATTACTGAGAGGCAAGAGGAGCTAAATGACAGAGGTCTCTCTGACCCTTCTCTAGCTGCCTCTATCCCAAACTGGGAGGGAGCACTTTTCCTACCCACACTCCCCTTTTCAAGAGAGCTGTCTCTGCTGATCCTGCAGGGTATTAAAACACTGGTGAATTCAAAGTCAGTGAAGTGAGACAATAGTTTGGGAGTGAGTTAAAGGTGTGGGTTGCTTCTTGGGAGAAGGAGGAGGTTAAAAGAAAGAAAGCAGTCAGAGGAAAAGAGCGAGTGTCTTCCTTCATTGCCCTCTAGTCAGTCAGGAGAGGCACCATCTTTGAGGTTTGCTGCTGGGTTCATGGTGTACTAAGCACAAAACCTCCAGAGGAATGGCAAGGTCAGTTCTGGGCATCAGTGTGAAAGTAAGTAAGTTCCCAAATGACTCTTTTTCTTTTCCTTTTGCCCAGGTGCAGTCTTTGATAAATGCCAGGCAAGCAGAACCGGGGGGACCATCGGAAGAGAACAAAGATGAATAGGTGTTTCTAGAAGAGGGCCTGTGCACTCCTTTTGACCCCCACTGACCTTGCTGTTGTGGTATTGCCATACCATGCCTTTACAGCACTGCACAGTCATTGGCAATAGCTTGGAAAAGATCTGCTTGTCTGTCTCTTACCTGGTTTCTCTGTTTTGTATGCTTATGCTTCCCCTTGGGTTTAAATCCTGCAACTGAGTTTTGGGTTGGAATCACAGACTGAGATCTAAGTGTGCATGGATCTGCATGCACATCTTGAAGAGGCAGGTCTGCTGAACTTCCATGCATATAAATGCATAAATCTCGTATTTAGGCCACTCCCGCCTCTGCCTTTCTGTGCAGAGAAACCTCACAACTCAGACAATGCAAGGGCAAAAGCAAGTAAAGTCAAAAAGCAGCCCTGGACAACCCACAGCCTGCTTTTTTCATGTTGCATTGGTGGCTTACTGCGTCCAGTTATGCAGCAGCACCAATGCCTATCTAATACTTTGATAGTTTGTGTCTGGGCTTTCCCACTGCCCCCAGAGCTCCTCTAATGCAAGAAGCTGTCTCTCTGCCTCTTCCACACACTGGGTACAGCTGTCTCACCCTTAATCATCGCTGCTGGACACCAATCACTCTGCTTTTTGGGGGTGCCTTGCCTGTATCATTGTAAGTGCAGTGAACAGTAAAGCAACAGTAGCACACACCCTTTATGCTTTCAGAAAACGTTGTCACTCAGGAATGTGGGAGGTGAATAAAACCAAACAAACAAAAACCAAGCACTGGTAGCCCAGAGAATTAGGAGTCAAGGTACATTTTGCAAATACGTCATTTGAATTGTGTTTGATTTTTGAAACACTTACAATCCTTGTTTTCATACTATCCAAATGTCTGCTTCTACCCTGTAAAAAAAACAAGTGTCTGTTTCTATCCTGTAAAAAAACTTCTTGTCTCTTGCCTGACAATTATTGAAAATGTGCAACGGAGCATACTGTTATTTTGGCTTAATAGGTTGTCTGTGTGCAGTAAATGCCAGAAAGGGGCTTTATGTCACTACAGGCTTTTCTCTTTTTTAGGCAAGTGCTCTAATTTCCTGATGAGTGGTGGTGTATTCCCAAATGACTGTCTCTATGGCTGTGAAGAGAGCACCATAAAAACTTCCATCTATCTATTTTTAAAAAAATAATGTATGATGATTGGGTTGTGTGATTATACACAGCACAACTTGGGTGCCAAATATAACAGAGGGCAAGTTTTTGGCATACAAATTCCATGGGAGATGAGTTTTCTTTCTGAGTTTCTCAAAAAGGATCAGTTAATTCATGTTTCAAGATGGAAGGCAGGTAAGCACCCCTGTCATTCATAGGGCAGGGAGTTTTTCAAGGTTACTGTAAACCTAAAGATGGCTCAAGATTCAGACTAAATCTTCATTGGTTCTATAAGAGTTTTAATGTAGACTTAGACATTGGTCCCACTGCAGCAGTGAGATGCTTTTGAAAGCTCTACTTATCTCCAGCAACTGGAAAAATCTGACACTGAGAATCTGAGACTTATCTGCTTACAAATTCTTGGCCAAAAATGGCTGAAAAACAATGTGTACATGCCCTGTCCTAATGTATCTCTGGGGAACAGGAAATGTATGGAAGATGAAGATAGTGTTTGAAGCCTTCTCATCTCCATGGTCATTTGTCAGCACATTGTCCCAGGAGATGGAGAAGCTGACATGTCTTTGAATTTTGTTGTAGAACAGGATTAGGGTGCCTTGGGGTACAGGCCTCACTGTGTATTTCCTGCCTCTGTCATTTGGGTATTGCATTTTGTTGTTCTTTTTCTCTTACGAAAAGCTTTTGACCTGTAATATGTTCTCAGACTTTAAGTATATGCCTTCAACTTCGTGTCAGCATTAAGGGAGTTATGCAAGGGAAGATCCTTAATTCCTCTCTCAGGTAGGCTGGAGTGAGCTGGAAAGCAGTCTTCTTACAGGTGACAGAAGTTTTGTAAGAGAGGCCGTACCCAGTGTTCCTCAGTAATCTCAGGGCCACAATTTTCCTTTGGTGGCCTGACCACCTCATCTCATGCTCACAAAGTTGTTGTGTGGTAGCAAGAAGTCCTGCCCAGTACACGTAAGAGAGAGCACTTGTCTGTTTCTCAGAAAAGAGAAACAGTGTTTTCTGTTTTTTTCTTCCTATTGAGGAAAGATCTTCCTCTTTTGAGAAGCAGTTCTCTAGAAATGAATGAGGCTGTACCCAGGACAAGCTCTGTGGGCCTGGAGTTGGCATGTGTAGATGGTGTGAGACTGGGGAAAGCAGTGAGCCAAGGACAATCCTTCAGTGTTCACGCATTTCAAGGTGAGCGAGGGGTATATCATCTCTGAGCAAGGACTTTGACCAGAAATCATGGGGAGCTTATCATGAGCTAAGGAGAAATGTCACTTCCTTCACCTCAAGCCTCTAAAATGATTAAACTTAATTTTATGAAAACAGAAATCATCCTCCAGAATGTTTGCAGACTGTTGTGTTTAAGATAGCGTCACACAGCTGTATTTTTTGATCTGCTTCAGAATTATTCTGAAAAATGCCCTCTAGCTCTACAAAACATCGACTTCACTTTAAGGCATTGCTGTTTGTGTGTAAGAAGGCTTTTCTGTGCTGAAGAAAAGAAGAAAAGTTAGATTAAAAATGGAAACTTTTACCGTCGTCTTAATTCCAGAGTGACTGTCCCTTTTCCACAATTTCTTTCCAAAACCGTTGGATCTTTATTTCTTTTTTGTAAGTGGACATTTATCAACATGACATTAAACTGTCATTAAATTTCTTGCCTTGAGTGCTCAGAAGGAATTAGCAGTTCCTCGTGTGTAACCGAAACTATTCCATATAAGTCCTTATAGCACACTAGTCACAGCACATTTGAATGCCCTCCAGAGTGCTAAGCAACATGACTAACATCTGTTGTTTGCTCTTTCTCCTCTCCACAAGGGAAATGGCTGTGCACTCAAGGGTATTCTTTTAGAAAGGGTGGTTTGGGGTTTTTTTTACCACACCTGTGTGTTTCTGTGTACTTCTAATGGATAAGTCGTGAAGTGGAAGGTGTGGAAGTTGGAGGTAGTTTGTAGTTCCCAAGGATGATTCCTCTGCAGTATGAGCTGGGTACTGAGAAAACACATTATTTTTAAGGCAGGGATTTTTTTTGTTCATCCATGGACAGGTACAGAGGTGCAGCACCCAGTTCATGTGCCAAATGGCATAATCATATGGTGCCCAGACTGCTTCTGTTTTGAACCTTGTGCTCCTCCAGAGGCAGGACTCAGAGGAGCCAGTCAGGAGGAAAGTGTAAAATAGGTCGCTTGGACCAAAACATCAGTTTCTTTTTCTCCCATGTCTGTATAGAACTTGAAAAGACTTAGCTGCCCCAAGCAATACTGAAGTTGCCTGTGTGCTGCTTCTAACCAATGGAAAAAAAAAATGTTGTAACAGCTGATTAAAAATCCTTGGAAAAGTTCACACAGCCTCTGCTCTGGTTCTTAGGTGGAGGGCACAGGCAAGATCTCCCTTCAATGGGCAGCTGCTTACAGCATGAGACATTTCATTGTGACTCACTGGATATGAATCACTGCTACATAACACCAACTTTAAGCTAGTTAAATGCCATTGATTTCAAAGTTTCACAATCGTGTGGAACTCATAGTAGGCAGCAGCAACTGCTTTCATGTCTGAAAGGGAAGAAAATAACCTCTGGGTAAAGTCCAACAAAGAGCTCAGCTAAAAAGAGCTCCAGCTGAAGACTGGAGAATGTGGAAGAGCTTGGAAAGGGAATATATTGTGGCAAATTGATTAAACTCTGTCTGACATGCCTCCTGGTTGTATTCCAGGGAAAGCTTCTCTTGACCATTCTTTCATCCAGTTGAAATGCAGAGAAAATGAAGAAACATTTCTTTAAGGTCAGGCATTATTATCCATGGCTGCATTCCTTTTTTGGGGAGTGTTCTTATGGACAACACTGATGTAGCAGCATCACTAAAATCTCACAGCCACAGTTTGACAGTAATGAAAAAACGAACTTTGAGTTGTTGAAGAGACATGGATTGGATGAAAAGTCATTCATCATCTCCTGGAGAAAGAGAGTGGGCTGGAATGTCATTGCAGAAGAAATGAATTTAGGCGAAGCAGATGCAAGAGATTTCTCTATATATAATTCAACACTGGAAACTGACTGTGGACACCCCAGTATTTGGTCTGGTTTAGAAATTCCAAGTATGAATGAATGGAGTGGCTCTTCTCCCTCAAGGCTATCATCTCAATTCTCCATGCAACTCCTCTCACAGATGGGAATAGCTCACCCTCTTTTGTCAGAGACCTTATTGTTCTCAGGCACTGGGAAGGACATTTCCATGGCTTATTCATCCAAGAGTCTGGTGTAAGCTATCTTCCAGGGCAGAAAAGAGGAGAAACTGCTGGTGTCATCTCATAAACTGCAGTGAAATAATACCAGGAAAGAAACAAACAATGAGATGGGCTCATTCCTTTTTTGACATTGTTACTTTGAGACAAAAATAAGCATCTTTCTCATTATCATTAAAGAGGCGAGAGGTGGAGGAACAGAGGGCTGCACGGAGCCAGACTTACGAAGGTGCACAGCTACTAGTGTAGTTCTCAAAATAAAAGAGGAATCATTGTAGCTAAGGGAGTGCAACTCTCAGTTTACACTTGCCCTGGAAACTTCACTACAAACTTAGAGGTCTTTAAGGCAAATGCCTTATTTAGAATCATGTGTTCCAACCTTAAAAATTATTATTAACTGGGAGGCAGGATCCGTGTTAGGGTTAGGGAGTGTGTAAGGAAAAGAGGTGACCTCTGTCCTTCCTCCTTCCTGTCCTTCAGCTTAACTTCTGGCATGAAACAGGAAACAGGTGAATAAAGGCATGTGTAATACTGCAGTTGTTTGTTAATGGCAAAAACATACCAGCCTTTGAAGAAAAACAGTTCCCACCCTGAGGTGCTTTTGGAGTTTGGATGGGTGCGTAGACATTAGGGGGAAGACTGTATTGCATGCAGGTGAATGGTCAGAGACTCAAAGGTTTTTAGCAGTGACTCAAATTTAAATAAACATCATGAACAGCACAGTCCCTCTGAAGAGCAGATCAATGCCAGCTCTATCCCACTATTGTTTAAGCATACCCTTGGGTCTAGCGTAGTATCCTGCCTCCTTTCAAGGGGATTCAGTGAAGGACAGCATTGCCAGTTTGCTGAAACCCCACAATATTGAAAGCAAGCACTGCCCATTGGAGAGCCCAGCTTTTGGCCCTGTTGTCTGAATCCCTGGAAACATAACAGAGCTATATTGAAAGACTCTTTGACTGTGGTGTGATGCCGTGATGCCAATATATGTTTGCCTTGGTAGATAGAAGTGCATATGGGAGAAATTTAGCGACAGCTCCTTACGTTTTGCCCTGTTAGATGTTTAAATCTTTGTAAATGAAGAGCAAAGCCCTTTAAAAAGGTAGAAGCTGAGCAGGGTCCAGCATAACTGCAGACAGAATAAGTTTCCCTAGTTAGCTTCCAAAGACCTCTTAATAGTTGTTCTAAGCCTTCCTGGCTTTTCAGAAATCACATGTGGAAAAACGGCATTGGAATAACAGGTTAAAAAGCGTCTTGAGCTAAAAAAAAACAGAATAAAACGTAACCTCTCCTATGTGTGGCCATGAGAGGGCAGCACAGACCGGCTGAGCCTTTGCTAAAGGCTATTCAGAAGCATGAGTTTGCATCCAGCCATGGAGTAGCTACAAGCAGATATGAGATCTGTGTAGAAGGGCTAGATGGCCTAAAGCACATACTCATCCATCATCCACCTGAAACTGAAACCCAGGTACATCTCGGTACAGTCTTGACTCAGTCAGACCCCAGGTGCACAGCAGGATCCGAGTCTCAAGGATTTCTCACTGAAGTTTCCAGTTAGGTACTGGAACCTTGAAAGAGTTTCAGTGGAAGAATTTTGGACAGTGCCTACAGTTCTGTTAAAGCAATGAGTCGGTGTGAGACATCAACCACACCCTTGCCAGGGCAGAGGCTGTCACCCCGGGAGCACTATAAACTCGCCCGAGGCGGGTGCTATTTATTTCCATTGCGGTGTTGCACCAGCCAACACCCCTCTGCTATTCCCCATTCCTCCCGCTGCCAAAACTCTTGTGATGCAGCTTTAATTGACTGTCCTCCCTCTTTCTGCTGGGTGTTCCAGCCCTCTGGCAAGGTGGATGGTGGAAATGCTGAGATAAATGAGACATATGCTTGCAGCAAGTGTGTTGGAAACTGGGTACTGACAGGCAACCATATGTAGATGGCAGTGCTCCACTGCCAGCCCTTTGTGGCCTCCTGCATCAGATGCAGCTAATACAGAGGAGGCAAGCAGTGGCTTTGGGAGGAATGAAGTATCCCCAAACACCCTTCAATAATAAGCTGGAATCAATGTGAACACCTTTCTTTGGCCCCTTGCAAACAAGCAGTAAGTGTTCCCAAACAAGATCTCTTCTTTGAAGCATGTTGTGGCTCATGACTGACAGAGCAGATTTTGGAGGAGAGGCTTTTAATGGTGTAGCAAGAACAATGCAGTCACTAGATCCAGACAGAACAGCTTGTTCCCAGTCTGTTAGGGGAAACACAACTGAACCAACAGTAGTAAAGGACCCTCATGGTGCCAAGGCCGTTCAGGGCCTGGGACTGCATCCTAATGGCTGTATTGACACTGACATATGCAATCTTTCAGAGGCCAGGTTTCATAACCAAGAGCAATACAGAGGCACTGTCTCGCAGACCTTCCCTGGACAGCCTTGTAAAGAAGCTACCTAAAAGACAAGCAGAAAATTTCTGCCTTCTCAGAAGTCCTTTCTCCTGCCAAAGATCTCTGCAAATCCCAAGCAATTGTTTGCCAAGGCACAATGAGATTTCTATCCTCCTGTGATCCTTCCCTCTGAGCTACTCTCCTATGAAAACAGGCTGCGAGAAGTGAGGTTGTTCAGCTTGGAGAAGAGAAGGCTTAGGGGAAACCTCATTGTAGCCTTCCAGTACCTAGAAGGAGTTTATAAAAAGGAGGGAGATGGACTTTTTATATGAGCAGGTAGTGATAGGACAAGAGGCCATAGCTTTAAACTGAAAGAGGACAGGTTTAGATTACACGTTAGGAAAACATTCTTTACTCAGAGGGTCATGAAGCACTGGAACCGGTTGCCCAGAGAAATTGTGAATGCCCCATCCCTGGAAGTGTTCAAGGCCAAGTTGGATGGGGCTCTGAGCAACTTAGTCTAGTGAGTGGCATCCCTGCCCAGGGCAGGAGGGTCAGAGCTACATGATCTTTAAGGTCCCTTCCAACCCAAACCATTCTATTATTGCCTGTGGCCAGGCTCCTCTTCAGAATGAGCTGGCCTGCCCTCAGCTGAAGATGAGACGCAAGAGAACACCATGTTCCATTTACTGGCCCCTTTATGCCATCAAGGGTGTTGGCTGTGGAGTGTCACTCTTGGTCTGGGCTCCCCTTCCCTGCCAGGAGAAACTCCTGCTGGTGGGAGGGGAGTCAGGGCAGAGCTTGACCTCTGCACTCTCCCATGCTCTTCTGTGCTTATTTTTTCTTCTGGTTCTTGTGTGTACAAAAATGTGACCTGTGGGTTGTTGAAAGACCCTGGGTGAGATCAGCAGCTCTAAGATGCAGATTTTCCTTTGCAGAAATTGGCCTTGGCCATGTGTTGAGGCTCGCCTACAAATTTCCTTCATAGTCAGCATAATAAGAGACATCCTTAGGGTCAGATTTAGAGCCCAAATCTCTCTCAGTGAGTACAAGAAGGCACCCTGAGGGTCTCCTTTATTAACAGTAGTAGCAGCCAATAGAGATTAAACTTTATGAGAATCCACTACTTCTCTAGGCTTTTGGGTTGGGACCACTGAAGAAAGGAGCAAAAGCAGCTGGTGTAATTGTTAGCAGTGGAGTACTGAGATTTAATTTGTTACTGCCTTTACCCACATGTGCGACTATCACTATGAATACTAGCTCAAAACTCCCTGGGGAAGCAGTTCCCTGCCTGACCTCCGTTCTTTACTAGACAGAGCAGCTTTCTCCCAGTTGTTTGTCCTTTCTGCTTGCTCACATGTCAGGAGAAACATTCTCTTCTGAAAGGCTGAAAGTACAGATTTTCATGCAATCTCATTATTCCAGTGGCTTGGGATTTATGCAACCACCCAAAATTGCAAGTTTTAATGACACCAAAATACAGATGTGGTTATAAGCTCATGAATAAATCTACCCTACAAAATTGGAAAGATAAGGTGCCTCCCTCTCCTAACCCAAAATATTAAAAAAAACCAGTCCTTGAGAGTGTCCTATAAGCATCCTTCTTAGAAATGAAGAGTGCAATACCATATTCATTGCTAAATGCAAAACCCCAGGATTACCAGCATCACAAAGGTGCTTCTATCTGTGTTCTCTGTAACGCTCATTGCCAAGGTAGCTGAGGTTTCAGATGGAAGTTACTGACTGCATTCCACGTCATACTAGATCTATACATACTGTTCTGCTTTTCAGCCTATATGTTTGCAGGTTTAGCTGGGGTGGCCAGCCCAGTGGCCCAGTGGTTTATCCTAAACCACTATAATTAGCCCATGGTTGTTGCTCATGGTATGCCATTTGTCTCCCCACACTCAGCACTGTTTAGTAAACAATTTCAGAGACAGAATTGCTCTCCCCTGATCTCACTAGGTGGTGTTCACTTATTTATTCTCTGCACCCCAGAGTTGCTCCTCTTTCTTGAGGTTGTGAGGTATAGAAGTGGCAAAAAAGGGCAAAAATGTTGCCAAAAGGGGAAGGCAGCTGTAGCAAAGGATGCAACTCGACTGGGGAGGTGGGAGGCAAAGCTGGCAGGAGGCCAGGCCAGCTGCAAACCCAAGAGGCACAGTGGACATCTGTCCCCACCGCCTGCATCCTCACCCCCTGTGCGGATGCATGGAGATGGGAGAGGAGGCAGCCATTAGGAATTCCCTTCTACTCCGGGGAGGAGCTGGCTCCCAGCCATGGCACGTGGAGGGCTTGGGTGGCAGACACGAGCCTCAAACCCAAATCTGGCCCAGGGAAGGAAGGTCAAACTGCAGACTGGGAAGCAGCTGTTCACAGCCCTCCCGGGAACGCAGGAGCAAAGCTGGGTGGCAGGAACCGGGGCTGGGGCCACTGGGAGCAGTGCCCTCAAGGAGGAGGTTGCTGACCCAGATGGTGAGGTCAGGACTCTACCAGGAAAGGTGACAGCTTCTCCACTCATGGGCAGCCCCTCTGCAGCATGCTGCAGCAGGGATGCTTGGCTTTACTGCCAGCAGTGCTGCCGTGAACTTGCCACCCTACACTGGAGGGACAATCATTAAAGAAGTCCCCTACCTGAGACAAACAGACAGTGTGTGTCAAGCTGAACCTCTGCATGGGAGCACAGGCTTGGCTAACACTGAAGCCACGCTGGTAGGGACAAGGGATTTCCCAAGCCAGGTCCCTCAACCATGAGCTTTGATCTTACTGTGCAACCCTGCAAATGCAGTCAGGAGCTTCCTGCTCGTGGATGGCGGTGGCTCCGTCATGACTCTGACATGAGGGGGTCACAGAGATGACTCCTGGGAGGCTGCTTCTTTGACCATAAGCTCCTTTTCCTTTCTGTGTGCTTGCTCCCTCCCTAATTCCTCCCTCTTATATTATCTCAGCCCTAAATCATTATTTCCATGCTATGAAGAGAAGAAATTCAAAGGATTCAGGATGGCGGGAAAGTATTCTTAGAGGTGAAGAGTGGAACCAACACACTGGAACTAACCACAACATCTGATCAGCCCTTTTCAGCAACTCTGGGCATCCTCCAGCATGCCTTCCATGCCAATTTTGAATAAACACAGCATACTTTCTGACAGGCATGTTCTAACTTTGTCCTGTCACCCACTGAGCACGTTGCAATAAGTGATAGATCTCCTAAGAAATTTAATTTTCCACCTCCATCTGAAAATAAGCCAGGCTGTGGCCTCAGCATTGGACTGTCCCTGCAGATGAAACCCCAAATGGCAGCATGTCTTCACTCCCAAGTCCTGCTTTACCTCTAACTTACAGCAGAGGCGTGCAGGTATGTGGGCTGTGGCTGGCTACACGAAGCACACACACGTGTGGGGGTTTGTACCTCTGCACATACACACGTAGGGGTCTGTGCAGGGTGTGCACACTCAGCAGTCTGGAGCTTTCACAAGTGCAAGAGCTTGCACAAAGGTATGGGTCTGGATGTACAGAAGTGTTGGTCCATCTGAAGTAGGCCAGCACAGACCCAGTGCTAGAGGGGAGGCTAAAACAGCCACGGGCAGCGCACTGGTGGTACCCCTTTGGGAACAGGGGCTTCCCAGCACTGGCTTGTCAGCCCCACTGTGCTCCCTCCCCAGACAAGGTCTCTGTCTGACCCCTGAGCATTCATGTAAACTCATAGTCTGACCTTACTGACACACATCAAAAGAAGTGTATCCCAAGCCTCTCCTTTCCTATATCAAATTTCTCTCCAGAGATCATAAACAATATTTTTACCCAGATTCTAAATCAGATTAATAAACTGTGAGAGCCAAATGATGATGGCAGCTGAAGGGTGACCACTACCCAGTCCAACATAATTCACTCTTCCAGCCCAAACAGGGATTCACTCTAACAGCTTTTGGCAGTGTCCTGGACAGGGCTACAAAGCTACAAGAGCTCAGCTGCACCAGGGTTCTCTCCCAGCAGCCACTTTCAGTGCTGGTGATTGGCAAGACTATGAACTTCACTTCCAGCTTCCCCTTCCCTCTCCTCTCCTTCCTCCTCTTCTATTCCTAACACAGTATTTCCACAGTTGCAGCCTCTTTTCTCCTCCCAGCTGAGATGTGATGGGGTGTTTTACCACAGCAGGCTTTTGTCTAATCACTGCCCCAAGATCAGCCCAGCTGTGATGCTCAGGAGATGGATGCATTGCTTTTTCCCCTGCCACCTCCTCTCAATGTCCAACAACGATGATGGGAGCCTGCCTTCCTAGAGCCCAGGACACCAGCTGGTGTGAAACATCTGGTCCCACCAGCATTGCCAAAATACGGGGTGGCAACTGCACCAAAATAGACTGCATGGGTTGTAGGGAGCAAAATTAGTAGGCAAGGAGGTATGAGACATTTAAGTCTAGACAAATCTTGAGGACACAAGGGACTATTTTCTTGTCCCTTTCTACTAGATCGGGCTGGCTGCAATAGCTGGGTCTCCTTTTGCTTATGGCTGTGATACCTCATGGAATTGAGAATGCCAAAAGTACTGTCCTTTCTTCAGGGTTAAATCTCACACAGATCTCATGGGAGAGCAGGATCTCTCTTCAGTTGTCTACAAGTACCAAGACTTTAGAACTATTGCTCACTAATTTCACACAAAATATTTGCCAAGATGGCCACCAATAGGACATATATACATGTTATTTTTGTGTTTGTTTTTACTTGTGAAGCGCTCTAACATCATGGAACACCCATTACCCTTCCCAAGCTCATTATTTATTTGGCTGGTTTTTGCATCAGCAGATGAAGAACAACAAGTACAACCACCTGTGCTTTTGCCAGAGACATGTTCAAGGCACCAGTAATGTGAATCATGACTTTTGGCAAACTTGTGCTGGAATGAGGGAGGGAGGGGAAGGTGAGAGACATTCCTTTTCTGTTGTGTTCCTCAGCCTTAGCTGTTCTCTGTTCATCACAGGCCAATTAATACATATATATATCTGTGCTTGACTTTGCTCCATCTTAATAGGACTGACTGTGTGTGAAAAATCCAGAGTACCCAAGGAAATGGAATATTCTCCCCACTTTTCATGTCATCCACAGTACCTTGCAGAGTGGCCAACACTTACACTTCTGTTTCCAAAAAAATCCCAAGCTGAATAAAACAAAAATGGATCCAGCCCAAACCACTGGATTTTTCCCATGCTGCATAATGAAATGAAAACATTAAAATCAATTTACTTTCTTTTTCTATTCCGTACATTCTTCTTATACTTACGTTCAAACAGTGATCCAGCAGTCCTTGTATATTTACGTCCTTCCAACTTGCCCATCCTCTTTAAAGTTCAAGTACCTCTATGAGTGACTCACTCATCCACCCTTTTGAGAGTATAATAATAGAAATTCTTCAAAGCTTTGTGTTTTCGGCACAACGACATTCCGATATGATCTAAGAATCACAGAGACACCCTCCGGTCCCAGGAGGACTGGGGAACAGGTTTGGCTAGAAAAAAAAGTTTTCCTCATGTGATGGGCACCCCACCAATCACACAGCACGTTCCTCAAGCAACCTGGGCTCTTTAAAGGGCAGTGGAGGTGGGAGAAAGGGGCCTTTTCAGCTTTGCAGGTGGGTTGGGATTTCTGCTGGGAAGCATCACGAGAAGAGAGCGGTGAGTGCCTTGCTTTGGTCATGGTCTTCCTCCTAAAGAGGCATGTGAGCCGTAAGTGTCTATTAGGAGAAAAGACAGCTCTCATGTTTAATGATTTTTATTTTAGTCCCTGGACTGTGTTTGGTATGTGGGAGTCTGGTACCTGGACAAGGTTAACTGCAGGCAATTATTAAGTATTTCATTTTTGTTACCTCAGGCTGTGTCTTTCCTATGGCTCTTTTAATTTGTTTCATGTTTTTTCTCCTAAGGACTGGGGAGGAGGGAATGGAAAAATTAAATCTATTGTAAATCTGAGTGTTAAAAAAAAAAAGGAAAAATTGTTGTAGAGGAAGACGAATCTTGTAGTTCCCCCTCACTTGTGAAAATAGTAAAGTTAAAAAAAACCCATTTTGTTTTGGCTGTGCTGAACTATTAAAGGAGAGAGGAAAAACCTACCTCCCAGCTCTACTTCTGAGTTAATTATGCTTGATGATGATTTACCAGCCACACCACTGTTCACACAGGCTTCATTTCATAGCAATCTCTTTGAAAGCAAACTTAATTAGTCTGTGACCCCTACTTGATGCTGAGCTATGCTTTTGCTTTATTTTTCTCCCCTGGTAGCACAAAATAACTGTCTGCCTCTTCCGTTCCTGAGTGTGGCTGACTCCCAGCACACAAGGAGTTTTCTGTCAGAGGTAGCTGCATTTCAGGGGAGGTGGAGAACTGGGGAAAGTCCAGCAGGGTAGGAGGAGTGCATGGGTTTGTGTCCACTGGAGATATTTGCTTTAAAATAAGTAAACAAATGATGAACTGGCATTTGTAAAACGCTCAGCTTCTTACAGCGGAGTTCAAGCGATTCATCATTAACGTATTAAATTACATCCTCTTAAAACCTGTGTAATTCTCAAGGTGTCCCAAGCACTTGGAAAACACTTTCTTTTTAAGCCCCTTAGGGGCTAAATTTTCCATTACAACCAATTAAAAAAAAAAACCCTAAAGTAAGTTTATTGCTTGATGCATCGGGGTCCACAGGAGGTCTGGGTGTGGGCAGGTCTGTGGTTCACAGAGGCTTCCCACGGCACCGGCACCAGCCTTGGCACCACCTCTGGCAGCGGTTCCACCTGGATGACTTCCCTCCATCAGCACCCCAGGGCTAGCCTGGGCATCTTGCTCCTGCCTGTAGAAACATGCTCTCCAGCTGGGCTTGGACAGGAGGGGTGGTGCCCAGGCTTCCGCCTGGCGGGGCTGCACGGGCAGGGACCAGGATCCTGCTGCCGAGCGGCCGAGTTTGCTCAGCTGCGCTCGAGTGGTGCAGAGCCCGTGAGTCATAAAACAAATGCATCCTTTGTCTCTGCCTGCTTGCACCAGGGCATGAGAATGCAACGCCCTGAGCAGGGACACTGAGGGTCCCTGCCCCACCACCATGCTGAGAAACCTCCAGGAGCAGGGCGTGGAAGCAAATGATGCTCATAGGGATGTTTTGGGACATCCCTTTGTCGCAGTGCTTGACAACTAGCACAAAACGCAAGGCAGTCAAAATGCCACCTGGGTCTGAATTCTTATCCATTGGCCTTTTTGGCTAAAGATGGAGTAGAGGTAGGCTAAGAAGGGGGAATTCATCTGTAAGACCACTGAAATCCTGTCCCAGCCTATAGAAACATGGTGTGGAGGCTTCAAAAGATCGACCAGCGCAGTGTGTGTGAGAGGTGCACGACAGACCCCAAATCCCATTTGAATCCAGGAGTTGCTACCAGAAGAGTATCCTTTCAAAGCCTGCATGAGGTTATCACCTAAAATACATGGGGAGAACCCAGCCTCTGCAGAAAAGAGCTTCCTTTTAATCTCCCACTGTTGTGCTGAGGGTCTCAGAGACACTGAGAGTAAACAAAGTGAGGGGAGGCCAAGAAAGCCTCAAGGGCATGGAAATGATAGATTGTATGCAGTTTGTGGGGTGCCAGGGGGAGGTAAGGCTACCACTTCTCCTGGGCTCTGGCAGGCTCAGCTGAACCCCCATGAGTGTAAGGGGTGTTTGGGGGTGTGAGGAGAGGGGAGAAGTTACAACCAGTTGTACTGGTTGTGACCAGAATGTCAGGAAGAGTAAGATGTATGTGCCTCAGGAGGGACACAGGGTTTTGATACAATGAGAGCACAGACACCTTTCCAAAGCTGCCTAGAGCATGGAGCAAAATCTGTGGTAGTGGTAATAGAATACCTCAGACCTAGATAGGTCACACGTAAATTGCAAGGTTTCTAGGATGTGCCAAGGAACACCAGGTCAAGGTTGAAATTCCAGGACCTGCCTGTCTTCTTATGTGGAACTTTTGGATAATGGTTGCACCTGGAGCTCCGTTTCCTCAAGGGTTTCCCTGAAGCCCCAGAAAACTGCATTTAGGTCATAAAACTAATTTTAACAAGCCCAAGAGGAAGGCTCCTCTACCTCCAAATGCGTTTGTGTCCGCAGGCAGAGGCTGCTGGCCTGGGGGTTGGGAGGAGGGCTGCTGACCACTGTCACACCCAGGGGTGCCTGTGAGTTACATCTGTGCACAGCCTGCCTTGGGCACACTAGCCAAGTTTGCCTCATGCCTCTGTAGTCGTGTACCTGTGCCAAGTGCTGTGCAATCTGCTCTTGCTGAGCACAGCTCACCTCCAAAGCGTGAGGGGCAGGTGGAAAGCTCCTGATCTCCCACAGCTTCTCCTCTGGGACATGTTGGAGGATTGGCTCTCCAGCTGCCCAGATGTTGTCACGGCCTTGGAGCACCTGCCTGGTCCCTCATCGCTGATGGTGATACTGGACCATCTGCAAGGGAGAAGAGGTCAGACAAGGGGTTGACCCACATGGCACAGGTTAATAAAGTGGACACCAAGAAATGAACTCTTTTGGCACCAATCACTTGGTGGCAGAGGGATAATTCATAGAAATATGGCAAAGCTGGAATTTTTTTAGGTCTAGAGTGAATCCTTTCTTCCTTCCTTTTTCCCTGTTCCTGATCTCTCTGCTTCCCCCTGCACTGCAATCCTGAACTTAGTTCAGGTACTGGAGAACCTGAGGTTGTCTGGAAACTTGCCATTTTCCAGCTGATACCTGTGGTGGTGGCTGTGTCCAGCTTTCCTCACAACCGTGGTAGCCCACCGGATGTAGGAGTCCCCCAAGAGAAGGGGCTCGCTTTCTCCAGCTAATGTGACTGCAGTGATACCTGCCCAAGGAGAGACAGGAGTGAGCCAGGATCAGCCAAGGAGGACAAGAGAGGCAGCTCATGAGAGGCAAGAGCTTGGGCTGGATGGACAGCCCACACACAAGGTGTGAGCACTGTTGTTACACTGACCAGGGTAACACACTCAACCTTGATTTATACACTGCAACTGGAGCAGATCTGCTTTTCCATGTAGCAGTCAGAGTTCAAGTACCTGTGTTCAAGCAGGAAAGAGTTCCTTGCTTTTTGGACTGCTGCCTGGCTTGTGATGTCCCTTAGATGGCAATAACTAAAGGGTTTGTTTTTTTTAACATCTCTGGAGTTAGCAGCACAGAGGTCCATGAGTCAGACAGTGGTCTCCCCAGTTTTCAGATGAGTGAAGGACCAGGATTCATCTTAGCTTTGGCAGACTCTGCAGTGTTGTATTATAGAACACGTGGCTGAACATTGCTCAGACTCAGATTTGACCTGCAAGACAGCCCCTGGACACCCAGGCTGCTCAGGAAGTTTGGCAGGGACAGAGATCCAGGTTGACCTCATGAGCCTGCCATTTTCAAATACAGAGCCAAACAGTTTCATGTGTACTGGGCCTCCAAACACCCATCTGGGACTAAAAATGTTTTCTCAACTTAAAAATAATGGCCACATATTATTAAAAATTTTCTACACATACTATCATACAAAAATACTTAGGCACTCTGCCGATATAATGGTGAGAGTACTGGAGATGTCTGCATGCCTAACCCTCAAACCACTGCAGAAAGACTGGCAGGAAGTGCCTGGGGTTTTTCTGTCACTGTTGGAAGTCCTGCATACCCCAAAAAGGGCAGCTGCTGAGGAGGCAGGAGGAGGCATTGCTAGAGAGGTTTCACAATGCTCTGTTCCTCAGAAAGCTCCCCTTCATTGACAGCTTTGTCTGCTCATATTTCCCAACTGCTTCTTTGAAGAATTGTGAAGTCAGTGGCCCCAGCAAAAGAGAGGCACAAGTGCAGGTACTCTGGCAGACAGAGGACATTTCAAGCAGTTTTTCTTGTTGTCTGCTCAAGCTGGGCTCACCTGCAGCCTTTCTTTCCTAATTTATATTTTCTTAGCCACCTGGTAAATGCAGTTGTCTCAGGATTAGGATTTTTTCCCCTTACCCTTTCCATGCACACGTGCTCCATCCCTTTGAAAGAAAAAGTTGGTGGGCTCTGGTGTCCAAGCTTCTTTCTCCAAGAGGTGTCACACCTCTGACTGATGCCTTTATGCTGCTCTCTCTGGAAAGGGATGAATCTGATGCAGGGCACTTGACTCTAGACTGCAGGATATAGCAGTCTGAGGAATTTAGTAGGGATGCTACTTGGCCTGGCCCCCATGAGTCAACTGCAACCTGAGCTGCCCCTTCCCTCCTTCTCTTCCTCCCTTACACCTGACTTGGGGACTCAGCCCCCATTCCCAGCACGGATGGGAGATGGGGTACTCTTAGCAAAGTCCTCTGCTGTAGGTGTGTGTGGGATACAGCTGGAGCACCGTGGTTACCAGTTCAATCCCATGGTGGTGCTGGCCAAAATGGACCAGGTTAGCGTGCCCTGGAGAAACACTGGCTCCTTTGGAATAGGGGTGAGGTGAGGGTGCTGAACTTGGTTCCATCCAGAGGTAGCTGGTGTTTCTGGTCAGGTAGAAATGACACAGCATGAGCTGAGGTTCTTGTGAGTGCTGTTGTGATGATGAAAATCCTACCCAAAAGGGAGCTGAAGACAACAGCTGTTCCCAAAGTGGTCTCAGTCTTCTGTAGCTCAAGTATCAGGGAGAGTTTGAGTTACCAGATTAACACCTGGGGAGGTCTCCTCTGAAACCACTATAAAGCAAGGGATGGGAGGTGTACAGACAGGCTGTACAGACAAATTCTGTCTATCCTTCTCCTCATGGATAATTTGTGTTTCTGAGTGAAGCATATTGTACCAGTGATTTAATTGAAGAGTGTATTTGTTTTTTCTAGGTTGCATGAAGAATTGAAGATGGCAAAAAGTGATGACTGCATGCATATCTTGCAGGGTCTGTTAGTCTTTGGGAATGTGGTCATTGGGGTAAGTGAAGTGGAACAAGTATGGGTGAGGCTTCCTTCCAGTATGATGCTTCTTAAAACAGCAGTTCTCTCTCTTCACATGTGAAGTCCACACATAAATAGCGTGAAAGAGGAGGATAAAGAGATAAGAGGATAAGGAGAGTTCTCCTAGATGATCATTTGGGTGGGAAAGGGACAGTGGGGGCAGATCCACAATACCAAGATGGGTGCTAGGGGAAAAGCCTCAGAATTGTTAGCAAGAGCAGACCAACATTTTTCCAGCCACCTCCCTCCATAGTGATGGAATTCTTTCTTACCATCCTCAAGTCCTAGGCCTGACCTCTCAGATCAAGGCTGGGTGAGATTGAAAGCAAACCTTCTGAGAAGTCCCAATGCAAGAGATTGTAAAGCAGGGCAGAGGAGGAGTTGGGTAGCTCACATTTGGCAGGAAGTTGAATGAAAGGAAAGCAGTCTACACCTGTTTCTGTCTTTGTTATTTCTTTGGGGAGCCTTGATCTAATGGGTTTCTTGTGCTTCCCAGATGTGCGGCATTGCCCTGACAGCAGAGTGTATCTACTTTGTGTCTAACCCCTATGCTGCCTACCCTCTGCTGAAAGCCACAGAAAACAGTGACATCTATGCTGCTGCCTGGATTGGCATCTTTGTTGGCCTTGCACTCTTTGCTCTGTCCATCCTTGGTATCATTGGAGTCATTAAGGCCAGCAGGACCTTGCTGATGGTGGTAAGTGTAGCAAAATTTGCCTTCCTACTGCTGCCAAACAGAACAAACTCTGCCCTAGTGTCCCTGGTCACCTTGGGAATCCACCAGTGAGCAAAGACAGGCTATTATACTGATAAGGAGCCAAAGGTTCTTCTTAATCATGGCTGTGGTGTTCCAGAGGGTGACTCCTGTGAAGACTCATGCAGGAGAAGCTCCTGAACCAGGCTGAGGGAATAAATGGAGATAGCCACAGTGAAGGTTTGACTGGCTTGACCCTGACCTTGCCCTGAAGCAATGCAGGAGCGCTTGTGCAATCACATATAGCTGGGATGTGATTTAGATCCTTGTTTCTCCCCACCCCTTACTGCTTTTCAGCTGTCATACACTATTCACTTTAGGAGCTGAGAAGTAGTGACTTCTGTACAAGGCATTAGTAAGTGTCAGGATACCAAATATGGGTGCAATCAAGAATACAAGACATCAGCAGGCAGGCAGAAATTACAGGGGTGGGGACAGATCTTTGGATAAGCCAAGGACAATGTTAAGATGTAGACAAATCTCTGTACAATGTCTTACTTAGTCATTTAGTTTGGCAGTGGAAAAACTTAATTGGTGCTTGCATTAACGAAGGGTAGAGATGAAAACTCTGAAATGAGCTCTCTCGTGGATTACTGTGGCCTTGCAGGGTGTCTGTTTTAGACAAAAGGCACTCAGAGATCTGAATTCTTGGGCCAGGGAATATGTCAGCAAACAGCTGAGGAAGGAGAATTCCCTTAACTCTGAATTTTGGTGTCTTGGCTGAAACCCAAGGCTCTGGTTTAGGATATATGAGAGGGTACAAGGGACAGAAGCTGGGGTAAGTAGAAAAAAATGGCTTAAATCAGAGAAGAACATTATAAAATGTGGGAGGAGGAACAGATACATGAGAACTCCAATGAAAATATGGAAAATGTCAAAGGGATTATGCTGGAAAGGGAAAAGAAAGAGTGAGACTATGAGAGAGAATCTGTTTTCATGAAGGATCTTTGCTCACAGTGTAAGAATGTTCAGGAAAGCTGATGATGAAAAATCAGGGGGATCTCAATGATGCCCTAAGCTGCATCTTCCCTTTCCCCAGCACACAATCTCTCCTGCTGGAATGAACAGCTTCCTTCTGAAAAGCTTATAGCTGGTAAGTGGAAGTGAAAGGAGGACACATGGCACAAACATAGGTTGCCAATGAGACGCAACAAAGAAAAGGACAAAGTATTTTCCATGGAGGCAGGGCAGTCTTAATGCCACAAGGTTCTGATGAAATCTTGTCTGTGAGACAGAGAACAATTCCAGTCATTCACCTTCAAGCAGGCAGATTGCAAATTGAAACGAACACAGGGAAAGGCTACAAGAATATTCAGGCTGAGTGGGAGGGAATATGATAGCCTGGCCACCTTTGCATCAAGCAGGGTTTCCGGCTTAATCTTGAAAAAAATGCCAAACTGTTTCTCCAAAAACTAATTCTGCTCTCTTTCTCCCACAGTATATCATTCTGATGCTGATCACTTTTGCATTTGAAATGGCTTCTTGCATCACAGCAGCAACCCACCGAGACTCCGTGAGTGTTTCTTTCCTCACGTGTTCGTTTAACTGTGCTGGGAAACACAAGTCCTAGGGCACACAGTCATCCTGTTCAGCATAGTCAATGTGATAATACAGTGTAAACTCACAGGACTACTGCTGAGCAGAAGACAACCCCACAAGGAAAAACTCCAACATCATTATTCTAATCAAAGAAATAACTTCGTTCTTTCTAACATAGTTTTGTTATTTTTAACATTTTAAAATGTTTACAACCTTGTAGTTAAGGAAATAATAGCGTGGGTTAGTTGAATCATCAATACAGTGTTTAGTCTTTCAGCTGCAAACTGATTAGTCTATCATACACAGAGAAGAGAAATCTTCAGCGTTGCCCCAGGCAGTGTTACTGGTGAGGGAAAGATTACATGGATTATTGGAGATACTGTGGGGAGGGAAATTATTTGTGGTGCTTTAGTTCCAACATACAAAATGCAATCCAT
This sequence comes from Phylloscopus trochilus trochilus, assembly GCA_016584745.2. Lineage (NCBI taxonomy): Eukaryota > Metazoa > Chordata > Aves > Passeriformes > Phylloscopidae > Phylloscopus > Phylloscopus trochilus. The sequence continues at coordinate 28,563,517 of WQNJ02000012.1, forward strand.
AGCTTATGCACAGCTCTTGTGATCTACATCTAGTAGTGCCTGCTGCAGATCTTCATCTTTGTTGCTCCTGCTCCTCAAATCCTGCTCTTTATTCTCATGTGTAAAACCAGAGGGGAACCACCATTCCTGTTCTCCAGCAGGACACTGAAACAAGAAAACAAATCCTCCCCAAATAACCCTGTATTTGCTTTACATTGCCACTTATTTACATAGTTTCTGCATTTTTCTCTGTTGGTTTTTTGTTTGTTTGTTTTTCTGTAGCTCACTCCAGAGCTCTTCCTGAAGCAAATGCTGGAGAGATACCAGAAGCCAGCCAATAACAGTGACAATGAGGTCACAAAGACATGGGATGAACTCATGCTTCAGGTAATAACACTGAAAAGCCACTAATTACTAAATGCTCTGCAAGCCTGGAATTTCAAGCCCTCCTCGGGGCTGCTGGATAATAAAGAGGATGGTATCTGCCTTGAACCTTAAAGAAAGTTCTGACACACTCCCCCTGTAGCTCGTTTATCAGACTGTCAAAGGCAGGCACTTCAAACATCTCTCCCATAAATCTGTGATTAGTGCCCAAGCGGTGTCCTGACATGTGCAGGGCTGTGACCTGGGCCCACAAAGACCCTTCCCTTCTCTGTCCCTGCAGAACCATTGCTGTGGGGTGCAGGGCCCCTCCGACTGGCAGGAATACACGTCTGCCTTCCGCCTCACGCACAGCGACGCCGACTACCCCTGGCCACGGATGTGCTGCGTCCTGGACACACAAGGGCTGCCTGTCAGCCTCGATGGCTGCAAGCTTGGAGTGCCTGGCTACTACAACAGCAATGTAAGAGCATCTCTGCTTTGTTTCAGTTAGCATACGTCAGTCAAAAGTGCCTTGCTGGAAGGGAAAGAGACCGTGAATAGCCTTTCTCCTTCACTGTAAGCTACAGGTGTTCAAAAGCTTTCTGCAGGAGAAGGAATGCCTGTAGAGACCTGGCCATGTTGCTGAACACAGGACAGGAATTTTTTTTTAGGATAAAGGCTTTCCTGATGGAGAGAGAAATCTCTCAAGCTGCAAGTAAGAAGTGACATTTCTAACATGTAAATGGACAGTAGCTAAACCAAGCTTAGCTGAAAGATGAGTGTGTACATGAGTGAGCAAGCCAGCAGTTCTCCTCCTCAAGGAAGAACTTTTCAGTAGAAAAGAACTTTTAAACCATCATGTCCTATATACTAGGTTGCTGGGTCATGAGCATCAGCTTCTGCACTAGCTTGCATTTCTAGAAGGCATTCAAGCTTCCAAATTTGCCTGCAGCTTCTTGGTTCTGGGGGTCAATTCTCTGTCAACTGTGTTTGGTTATATAAGCGTACTTGGCAAGCGAATGGCACAGCAAGTTGTCCTTGAAGTGTTTGAGATAGGTCTACTTTGTCTTTAGAGCCAGAAAAAGGTGGGATATCTGTAAGTTGTCAGTAAGCAGTGTAGCTCTGGCTTGGTTTTTTGAGACCCTCTGAGCTACCCAAATTGCAGTAGGAGAGGAGCATGCCACCATGCCACCTCAGTTTCTCTCAGGGGTGGATGAGTTTGTCACCTTGCAGTGCAGTCTCAGTGCTGGTGTTGAGTCATTCCCGGTTGTCTTTCAGGGTTGTTACGACGCTATTTCTGGGCCAGTGAACACACATGCCTGGGGTGTTGCCTGGTTTGGTTTTGCCATCCTCTGCTGGACTGTAAGTACTTAAATATTTGCCTTTATTTCCTCTTCTCTTCTCTTGCTATTCCACACCCAGTTGGGTGGAGGTGGATGACAGGACTGACGCATTCAAAATGTCCATGGATTATCATCATTCATTCATCACAAATCTGTAGCCTGTAGCCTGCTCCAATAAGGGTTACATTTACAAGTTCCCCTCCATTCTGGCTTCCAGAGGTGAGGAACTAGATGGCCTTCCAGCCTGCCATGGCCTGCTGCAACCTGCTGCCATCTGAGCAATACAACACAGCAAACACAACTTGCAGATGCTTTCTTGTGAGGAGTATTGGATCATCATGATAGATAATTCAGTTTGTAGTTCGAAGATTTTGTATGAGTGTATTCAGTACTCAGGGTTCAGCAGCTTGATGACAGATATCTCCAATGAGATGAGTGATACAGTCAAATAGTTACAGCTGCACATATCTTATTTCTTTACTATGTAGTTTCTGTGCAGAAAAAAATCCCTTTAAGCTTCCTCTGCCTGAACAGGCTTTGCTTTTCAATAATTTCTGTTGCTCTCTCCTACCAGTAGGACTAAATGGGGCTGGGGGAGAGGTGGAGAGCAGGAAACGGGGGGCAGAGAAATTTAACAGCATTGTCATTTCAGTTCTGCGTCCTCCTTGGCACCATGTTCTACTGGAGTGGAATTGAGTACTGAAGGCCTGGTGTCCCCAGTGCTGCCTTGGAGAGCCGTGTGAAGCTGCATTTGTTTGTCTCTCGTTCCATTCTCCTCAGGCCACAGAGGATTTGAAGTTTTCCCACTACCTCTCCCATATATACTTTTGCCCCTCCAAAAACTTGACGCAAAGGACTGACGACTGCAGGAAAGAATCTTCTTGTCCCTGCTTTGCCCCTTGTTCTGCAGCCTTAATGCCTCCTTGCTGAGACAGAATCCTTCTCTCACTGTGCAAGAAATCCTGGAGCATAAGATGAGGAAAAAAGTGATCTGATTTGTTCTCTGATGACATCAGAAAAGAAAATGTTCATACACACTTGCTCCAGGAAAATGTCTCTCTAAAATTGTTTGAATTTAAATTATAATGCTTCAGCAAGGGCTATGTGAGCAGAACTGTAAACTCCTGTGACCAACAACGATGGATACTGCAAGGCAGAAGACTGCAGACCTCTCTATTATATTTTACTGTTCAACTTCTCTTGCTGGTCTCTGTCACCCTTGCCTTAGAATAAGGCAGATCCTCTGAGCATTTAAGTGTGTCAGCAATAAAAACACGTCACAGATAAAAAGTCTGTCGCTAGTCAAGCCCAAGAAAAGGCTAGCTCACTCCTCAGCAATATGCTGCCTACATGCAAGCCTACCTCCTGTCGCTGATGAAACTACTGCACGTGCTCCTACCTTCAGAAGTGCCAGTCCAGGAGAAGCTCCACTTGCTAACAAGCAACTCCTTCAAAAAAGCTGTTATGTACTTTGCACAAGATTTCGTACATCTACAGGCTAGAATTCATGCAGAATACAAGGGGTTCTGTGCTGTAGTTGCCTTTGCAAAGGTGGCTCATGCTCCTGGTTTGTTGTGCTGCTTGCTTCAGCTACCTGTGTGTAAATGGTCACACCCCCTGTGCCATCCCCCTTCCACATCCCTGGATCAGGCAGGACAAAAGGCAAATAATGGCGGTAACTCTTGTGAAAAAGTCACAAGCAAGGAGCTAACTGAACCAAACCCAGTCCTTGCATCAGCACTTGCAGTTTTCACTCAGTTCAATAAAGGCTGTTTACTTTGGCCCAGACTGAGCTGGTGTCTTTCCTTGTGAACGCTTCACTAGTTCAATGTATTGTGAGAAATGTGCTCCTCTGCAGAGTCTTTTAAGGTGAAGCCTCTTCCAAAGATGTACTGGTTCAGGTCCTGATGCTTGCCATCTGCCTTGATTCCTTGTTTTTGTATATTCACCAAAATATTAATTAAAAAGAAGTAGAAGTGATTTTTTTTCTCTTGTTCAAGATTGTGTCTTTGGGAAGGGTAAATAATGAAGGTCTGTATCTGGGAGATGTGGGGCAGGACAATGACAGGCTTTAAAATCCTGTAACAGAGATCCTAAAGCACCAAGATGCAGCGTGCTACAGAAACTCAGCAGTCAAAGAGCTCCTTACCAGAGTGCTGGGGGAGAGGAGGAGGCAGATAGAAGAGCTTGAGGAGGAAATGGGTCCCTGCAACACAGAAGGAGTTTTCTGTATGACTGTGCCTTCAGAACTGATTATCCTCACAGATCAGCCACTCCCCTGGTTCAGTGGTGTGGTGACTGTCTTGGAGACTCTGGACTCTGAGAAATTCCACAAGGAAATTAGTCTTCAGCATTTTTGTTGTGAGACTTGAGTCATGGATTGACCATGAGACTGTGTATGTCAGTGGTTAGAGTTTGGTTTTGGAGGGGGAGAGGGGGAGGTTTGGTGGTAGGGTTGGTGTTTTATGTTTATGCTGCTGAAAGCTACAGTAATACCTAAATGCAAAGAAACCTAAAGAGAATCAGCATCTGCCAAAGTTAGGGAACAATGGCAAAGACTGGGTTCTCTGCTACTTGACAGAAACTGCAAATTCCTGCCAACTGCAACAGCAGAGAGGAGGGAAATGGGGCAGGAAGGACATGGCAGGCACAGAGATTCTGTCCTTGCTTTGCCAAACGCCTCTGACAACTCTTGGTTGTGGCTGCCATCGTGGATAGCTGCCCTCCTGCATAAGGGCCTCTTGCTTTGGTTTTTTTCTGAAACTCAAGCAGCTCTGCAAATGGGTGAAACAACTGGCTGTGGACTTTCTAGAGGCTAGTAAGGCCTTCTGAATACAGATGTCATTGGACATTCTGCCTGGAGAAAACTGTAGGACCACAGAAGCAGGTAAGATCAAACACTATTTTCTTCCTCTGGTCTTTTGCTTCAGGCTTTTCTGCTCCATATAAATGGGGTATGATTGCAGCACTGCATTAAATATAGAGGAAAATGCAGGATTTTGAAGAAGAGAAACTGAGAATACTTCAAATAGACTGTTGCAGTATTAACTGCTCCAACCAGTTGCAAATGATACCATTGACTTATTACATTAATGGCAGCTCAAGTCAATTTGGTTTGGGTTCTTCAAATTTGCTTTCTGTTTCTTAAGCCTTTCCCTCCCACTGCACTTTATATTTGTGTACTAAAAAAATAAAAGCTGTGACCAAGTGACCCAGGCAATGGTGGATGTGTGCAGAAGTGCCAAACATGCCACAGTGCATCCAGAAAAACCCAGCCTTATCTGCCTGAACTAAGGGGGAGGGAGAGGATTGGACTGATGACAGAATGGTGTTGGTCAGGGTCATGAAAAATCCTGCTGAAAAACCAGAAAAAGCTGTGCTTCTGAAAGTTGATTCCAGCCTCTGAAATTACCTGGCGTGCCAGGGAAAGGGTGAGGAAGGGATGGAGTCTGTGACAGGAATGGTGGTGAACAGGCTTATGTGTCAGCTGAGACTTAAAAAAATCCTGGTCATTCTCAGCTGTTTGGATTGCTTCCTGAAGGCATGGATGTACATGGTCCTCAGAGCAGGCACTAGGCATGTGTGCATGAGAACTGCTGGACTAAGACATCCTGCTAAGACAGGATGAAGAAAAAAAAAAATGCTGCAGGTGAAAACCATTTGATTTGTTTGCAGATTGGCTCTGTGTATTTATTCCCTAGTAGGTGTGAATATTCACAATTCTCTCCTGGAAATAAAAGCCACTTCAATTCTCCCATGGAGTTACCAAATGTATTTTTAGATTAGTAATTTATTGCAATACTCCCAGCTCTGAGAAACCAAGAGTCTTGCTGAGAAGCATCCTCTGTTCATAGCTGATGGAGTGGTGTGTCCTCCAGTCCAGACAGAATCCCACATCCTCAGCTGCTACCCTCCCACACACAGAAATGTAATCTGGTGGTTTTCACACTGCTGAATGTTTCTTGCTGGCAGTACTGAAGGTGTCTGTTCCTTCAGGCAATGGGGCAATGTGGGGCTGTCTTTGTGTATTTTGTGCCTCAACCCCATTTTTCCAACAAGTTTTCCTACCCCATCCTCCTTTGCCCTCACTCCTGCATGAGACCCTTTCAGGCCCTGTTTTTCTTTTCCTCGCTGGTTCATGTACAACATGCAATGGCCATTATGTGCCATACTTGCATCCAGCTACCCACCTCATTGAGAAAACTAGGAACCAGGCTGACAGTGGTGTTCAGTGTCTTCTGACTGGGGTGATTTATTCCCTTTTCTGCTCACTGCCCTTAGGTTTTCACGTTCCTTGCAACAGGGACTCATGCCAAGCAAATGTTTATGGGGACCAATGACCTAAAGCTAGCTCATAAATGAAACCTCCTGCTCCCAACCCTTGGCAGCCCTGCCCTCCTTGGCAACTGGGGAAATCCCCTGCCACGTGTGGTATGCTGGGAACCTCCTGCAAGAGCTCTCCCTGTCATCTTAGGCATCTGTCTTCAGGAGATCCTACTTTGGGAGGAGTGGAATATGACTGCTGAGGGTTTATCCTCGACAGGAAAAACGGTGAGGGTGCTTCTGACTTGTTCACAGGGTGAAATTACATCACAGGCAAGGTCATGTGCAGTTCTTGCACGATCACTAGTTGAGATAAACCCTGCAAGAGAGACAAGTTATGAGCAGTGAGCTGCTCTGGCTATCCAGGGCTGTTGCTAACTGTGGGTCAACGCAGGACTTCTCTATTTTTCCCAAAGCAATGCTCACCTTCAGCAGGATACTGTGGCTGGCACAGAGGCTGGAGACTCTAAAGCCAAGTTACTTCAAAAAGCCCCTGTAAATAGGAGTCTAGTCCTTTTACACTGTCTGACCCTTGGTGTTTAAAGTAAATTATCTCACAGTGCAAAAAAAAAAAAAAGTAAAGCAGTTTGTGAGCACTATTTTTTCTATTTTTTCGGATTTATTCTTCCTGATTCCTATGAAGGTAGAGGGAAAGAAAATGATACCTGGTATTCTTCAGACTAGTTCAACTCAATCTTATGGGTGTTTTTTTTTCCTTTTTGGGTTTTACTTATCTAGAAACTTCCTCTGTTGAATAATTACCATGTGTGTTATTCTCCTTTTTCCAGTTCTGGTTTTTCCCACGTCTGTGTGCCTTGTGGTTCTTTCTTAAGCAGCTACAAAGTTTGGGTTTTTTAAGTCATTTCCTCTCACTGAATTCAAATAATTCCTGGTCTTTTCAGATAAGGGATTTAAATGACAGAGAAATGCACCCTCTGCAGCAGATGTGCTATGCAAGAAAACAGGTCCCATTTTAAGATGGATCTGGACCCAAATTGCCAACTTAATTCCTGGGAGATGAACATAGCTCATCTCAAACTGCAGTTTGTTAGTAAGACATATGAAAATACCTACCCTGTTTAAGTATGAAGTGAGGCAAACATTCAAGTCTAACACACACTGTGTCTAACTTCTGAGGGTGTCAGGACTTGGGCAGGTCTGAGCTTTGCAGATCCCATTCATTCCTAACCCTTAACTCTGAAACTGTTCATCCTTTACCCTTGTGGTGAGGCAAGCTCTTTGAAGAGTTTATCCTGTCCAGATGGAAAATTAACTCAGAAATCTCACAGCCTTTCTCTGTCTTGGCTTGTTATGATTCTGGGGGTTTTTTTGTTGCTGGTGGTGCCTTGTGCCAGTCTCCCTTCCTTGCACTGTCTGCCTCCCCTTTGCTGCCAGCTGAACTTTAGTCCCATCCAGTGGGATGTCCTGCTGCCCAGAGCTGCTGGACTCCTGTGTTGCAGTGAGGATGCATGAGACACCAGTGTCAAAAGCTCCTTGGTGCTGGGCAATGTTGATTCCTGGCTAACAGCCAGGCTGGGAACTTGCTTAATCCTGGTGTTGTCTTAGCTGAAAGTATCCAAAATGTTGTAGCTGTGGCTTCCAATACAACCTACACAGGGCATTGCCCTGAGTCAGGCAGGCAAAAGAAACTGGCTGAAACAGTGTTCAAGCACTTCCATGTGTTTAAGCACCCTGATTTAGGGCACAGAGCTAACTGGAGCATGAGCAGGTCTGCAATGTCCCTTTGGCCTAATTTTCATAACCATGGGAATGCTGTGGGGCAGTCTGAGGTTCTCCCCTTGCCTTATGACCAAGTCATTGCCAGACTCTGTGGCACAAAGAATAGGAAAATACCATGAAATAAGTTCTCATGCAGTACTAATAATTGGCTCTGGCTAACAACAATTCCAGAGTTCAACAAACATGATTTTCTCTCTCAATTTGTATGCCAGTTGCCATGGTAAGCAGGAAGCACAACCCAGGCATTTTCCTAAAGGGAAACTGAAGTCATGAAGGAGGTAGGAAAGGGAGTCAAGCCCTGAGTTCAGCTGCTGAGTAGGAAAAAAAATATTTCATTTAACCTGATGATTCATCTGCCTTTTAGAGAGAACAGTGAGCAAGCTGCACTGCAGATATGTCCACTGAGGCTACAAGCACAAGAACACCTCTCTTTTTTTTTTTTTTTTTTTTTTCTTTTTTTTTTTTTTCCTCTGTCTTGGTCCCAGGATGGAATAAGGGACACGTAATAACAATATTCACTTCCATGCTACAGCTCAGAGATTGAGTCAATGAGAGCCAAGGAAATAAATTCATAATTTGTTAAAGTTCTTGCTCGTCCTTTACAAATCAAGTGCATACATAATGCACCAGAGGCCTTCATAGTAACTTCTCCTGCTCCAGCTTGGCTTCTGCTATACAAGCACTGGGATCACAAAGTTTTTTCATATTCTCCTCTGAGCTGCTCTGCATTATCACAGGCAAGGCAGAATTCTGCAGGAGATGTGCTAAATGGGAGGAACATGGTTGCACATCACTGTAACTTCAGCCTGGTAGAACTAGCAATGGTAAGAAAAAAGATTATTTTGCACTTGAAAATTTTAAAGCATTTCAGATACCAGTAATTCTATAGAAATCTCCAAGCCCTCACTTCATTTTCAGAGCTGCAGAGCAACTGCAGTTCCCATAACCTCCTATCAGAAAAGAATGGGGTCAGGTCCTAACCTTCAGTCCCCACCACCAAAGCCCACCCAAACACAGATCAGTGCCCTGGCCACTCACAAAACAAAAGAGGGGCTCAAACTCCATGTCAGAGGATGGGTGACAAAAGCATTTGCATTGTATTCATGAACCAAATCCATAAAAAAATAAAATGTTCTAAAACATCACTAGGGCACAGATCTGTTTTTATAAAAACTCCAGTTTAATCTCATGGCTGAGACCTGGCAAAACATCTTTCTTTTGTGGCTGTTGTTTTTCTTTCTTCTTTCTTTTAAACAATCACGCACAGAGGCAGGCAAGTCCACATAGAGAGAAAAAATGCTTAACAAAACTGCAATTCATCAGAGCTAGCAGGAAAAATAATCACAAAACCAGGGCCAGTGGGATGGAGAGAGTCCTCTTCATACTGTCCAGCTTCCAGCCCTTCTTGACCTGGCAGCAAATAATATTTCAAAGGGGACTAGTGCCTGCAAGCACAAGATCCAAGGTCTGGATTGCTGTATGGAGCCCTCAGAAAGTTCTTGCCTTCTGCCATCCTTCCTTTCTGGGGCTGTTAAAGTCCTACTCCACCTCCAGTCGAACTCAGTGGGAAGTTTTCCATTCCTTGCTTAGAGCAGAACTAGTTATCACCAAGCCTTTACATCAGTTAGGAGCAAGCAAGGGTTAAACAAAACAGGGATCAGCTGCAGCTTCTCGCCCACCCCTTGAGATTTTTATTCTTTTTTTTTTTTTTTTTTTTCCTAGAGATGGAGAGAAGCAAAAAGGACAACTGCAAAACCTGGGCATGCCTGAAACGTAGTATATGCTTCAGCAGATTGTTTGCATTTTCAAGGCCTGGGGAGAAGCTTGTGGTGGAAAGCTAAATCAGCCCTTGAACTCTGGTCTCCCCTGATCTTGTTCCTCCTTTCCCAGGACAAGATTCTTCTCAGGAAGACACATTCAGGCCTTCTGCCCACCACAGATTAACCAGAATTAATTAGCTACTCTGTGGGCAAAAAGCCACTTGATCTCACACTCCTCAATGTTGCAAACATAGTAGCAGAAAACAGTTCCACGCACCAGCCCAAGTTTCACAGATGTGTAAAACACTATTTAGGCAATTCCTTCATGTTAATTACATTTCCTTTTTTTAATACATTTACATAGAATGATCTTTTATATATATATATATAAAATTTAAAAATATTCACCATTACAGGTGTTTCAGAATCCATAAAGAAAGAAAAAAAATATTTTGATTGCACCATTTGGACGCTGGATGAGGGAAAAAGTTGCAGGCTTCATGGATGCTCTCTAATACAGACTTAAGTTCCTTTGAAGCTCTGAAGGTGAAAAAATAAGTACTTCAGTCTTTCCACAGTGATAGCATGAGATGGAGAGCCTAGAGGACTGGGGTTTATAAGGTAAAATACAACCTTCATTTCTGTTTACTCTTCTGCCAGTGAGGCAGCTCCCACACGGGCTAATGTTATCCATGTCCCTCCTTTCCATCAGGGATTCTCACCTTTGAGAGAATTTCACGTTGCCATTTCACTCTGAGCTACATTTAAGAGAAGCTGCACCAACCCTCTGACTACATGGGAAGAATAAGTGAAATTTACTCAATTGTCTTCCACTTGTAAAAGCCCACAAGCAACACATGCTGGTGATATTTTGTCATATCTGATACTGGGGCCATCTGCAAACCGGGGAACCGCCTTGACTTTTCAGTCTCAGGAGAATTGAAATATACTGCAGAGTCCCTGAAGTGATCCTTGTGGAGCTGCAGATGATGAGCCAGTCTATTTGTGAAGGTCCTTTCAATAATACCAAGAAAAACCAGCTTAGCTCTCCAGGGCCAGACTCATCTCCCATAAATCCAATCTATCCCTCTTCATAATGCTCCACATATAAACAAAGGAAAAACAGAAATTAAACCCTCAAACCAGCAAACAAAAACAATAAAAACCAAACCCAAAACCAAGGAGAAAAAACACAAGCAAAGAAGAAAATCCTTTCTTAAAGAGATCAGGTCTGACCCTGAATCTGACATTGGGGATAGCTTAGTAAAGCTGGATCTCATGGAGCTCCTGCAATCCAGTCAGCACCACTCAATGGGAGGTGGCTTCTGGCTTCTGGCCCTGTCCAACTCCCAAGCTCTGGTCCTTCAAGCTGACTGCAGGTACCAGTATCAGCATCCATCCACCATCAAGTGCTACAGACTCTGCAGAAGGCTGAGTCTGGAGCTGAGAACAATTACACCTGTGCAACAGGGCACCTTGCAACTAAGAACATGCTTTCATCTCTGCAGGATCTGGGGCTTTATTTTAAGTGCTCTGGATACATCAGCTGAAGGCTGGAGGTGAAATTGTAGATAAGAAATGGGATCAAGCTACAAAATAGAGATATCATTGCAGCATCTTTGCTTAATTAAAATCCAGGACCCAGATCTGAGTTCAAATTCTGAAACACCCTTAAAAAGTACAGTCTGGATACAGATTTTAGTTGAGGCTGATCTTTAATATCAAGTAAAAATTTCTAATAATTTTCTCTTCACCACTTATGCCAAAAGCGCTATTACTTACTGGAATGCTGTTAAGAGTTGAGACAGTGTATTATATACAAATTGCCAGACCTCATCTCTTGTTCATACATCAGCTTATATGAGAATAAGGAGGGGAGAAAACAGTTTTAACATGCCAAGGTTTTGTCACATTTTCTTTTCCTTCTGATGCATTACTTTGTGAGCTTCTGTAGCTCCCTTCCAGGTGCCTTGGCAGTCAAAGCTCCAAGGATCTGAGACACTATAAGTCCTTGTCCAAAGTAAACTACTTTGTTGATGCCAAAAAAACCTGGGCATCCTTTCCACAACTTTTACTTCCTCTAAAACCTTACCACAATACCTCATATCGTGCCTTCCCTTTGTCATTAACCCAGCCACAGTGATTAAACTCTTTCTCATGAGGCAGTGCCATGTAGATGCAGTGTGGAGCTGTGCTAATTGTGAGGAGCATGAAGGACTGGAAATTTCCTAGCTTTAATAAGAGGCTGCACAGGCTTATTATGGTCTGGGAGTAGAATAATACAATTGTCATGAAGCTGCATATTCTGGGCCTGCTGTCCACAGCTTGCCCAGGTAAAGCAAAGGCTGTTGCCTGTGAAAGAACATGGACCCAAACAAGAACTCCAGGCTCTCATCTGGTTTAATAATTTCCCTCAACAAAACTGACAGCACAGACTTAGTTATCTGCTCTGTTCCCATGTGGCACTATACACAAATAAAGAGTGCAGTGAGGAGGATCAAAGACTGCAGCTGGTGACAAGGAAAAGCCCTTTTTGTTTTTGCACATTCCCTTTGGAAATGGAAAGAGAAAACTCTACTGAAGATATATTCCTTGCATTTGTGGGCCCATAACTCCTCAAAAATACTCTGGCATATCTCTCCTTTAGCAATCAAAGAGTTCAGAGGAAGCACTGTATGGGGGGCTCAGGGCCCTCCAGCCACAATGGCACTAATAAAAGTGACACAGTCAGTACAGACTAGGAGCTCATGGGTTGAGTTTACTAACCACTGGAAATTGCCAGTACTTCCCAAAGCAAAGCCCTGAAACACACATCTTTTGGGAAATTCTGGCTGACACTCGTGGTGGCTATAGCACTTCCTAACAGTTTACTGCCCAAACTATAGCCCATCACACCCATCTGAGCGCCTGCAGACCCAGACATCTCCAGGAATTATGGCCCCTGCAAGCACATAACAGGGACAATCTCAGTGCTGGCAGCAACACCTGTGTTCCTGTCTCCTCTGCAGTCACCAGTGACACTTAAATTGCAGAGACAGCAAAGGCTGTACCTGACTTTGCCATTGCCCACAGTCATAGATCAGGCAATAGATGAGCCTGGGGTGAATGCAGAGTTAGAGGCTTTATAAAGGAAGCTTTAATTCTATTCCCATGGCAGCTGTTGCATATCTGAACACCTATTTGCCTGTAACATTAATGTTCCCTTCAGGAGAGAGTTTAATTCACTTCAAATCCCCCTCTCAGGACTTGTTCATGATCCGTTCTGCAGTCCCACAAATCATCCTCTTTACCATATTCTTACTCTTTCTGGAAGCACTGAGGTCCAGGGAGGTGGCAACCAGTCACACTCTCAAAGAAACAGTGTAAAATCATAAGAGACAAAATTTAAATGGAGAAGAAGCACCTGGGGACATGCCACACAGTGGCAATGAAAGACCAAGGGTCAAAGATATGTCAGTCAAGAGGGCAATAGCCCAAGGACATGGAGATGTAAGATCCTCCTGCTTTTGTCTGTTGTTGGCAGTGTGGAGCTCAGCTGGAGACAGCTGCAGAGGTGTCATCTGGCTTTAAGCAATGATGAAAATAGCTGATACTGGCCTTCCTTATGACCTTGCCTTGGCGTTCACTGCTTTCAGCCTGAGGGGTCCCTACTGCTGGGCAGCCAGCTGCACACTCATTCCTCAGCCATACGGATCTTGTATGCCCAAGGAAGGAGTGACTGAGCATGCAAAACTTGTGAGCAAGACCTGGAAGACTGAAAGAACAACTCAGCAGTTTCCTAGCTGCTTTCCTTCCAGCCCTTGCACATGCTAGAAAGAGCACATCTCTGATTCAAGGAGAGAGCTGGAGGCAGCATCTTCAGGTTGTGTGTTTACCACTGGAATGTCCTTGGGTGTCTCACACCCTGGGTGATTTTCTCATGCCAGCTTCACCTTCCTCTTCAGCTATCCCAGCTTTCTGCACTGTTTATTTACCCTGGGTAAATCAGAAAGTCCTTCATTGGTGTCTGGGAAACAATGGTAGGAGTTCCCAAACACCTGGACTTACCTCCTCAGCAGATGTTGTGCCCCTGCACCCTGAGCTGCAGTGTTTTGTAACAATGTTTCCTCTCAACTCTGTTTTCTAATTATACAGAGATTTACTTTTCCTTTTTTTTCCATAGGGAGGATGAGACTTTCCCAGGGCTTGTTAGAAAACAGGTGTGAGAAATGCAAGTTCCCTGGGACTGGCTTACCATAAAAAAAAAACAGACAGTGAGGGACTAGGCAGGAGTGACAAGGGGAATGAAAAGCAAGACAAAGATATTGTGGCCTTCCATAGCAAAAGCTTTTCAGGAAACCATGAAGGAACCAGGTCCATCTTGCACAGAATAGTTTTAACAACAGCAAAAGGGCAACAGAGTTGGTCTTGGACACTCCCATTCCAACCATCGCAGAAAAGGAATAGGAGGAGCAGCTGCTACTCAATCTGCCTCACACTTCGTCCATCCAGAATCACGGAGCGCCTCTGGGGCTGGTAGAAGCAGCTGGTAGAGGTCTCCAGTCTCTGGCCATTCTTGGGGATGGTCATTTTGTTCCGCAGCGTCACCCCCTCGGGCGCTGTCCGCGCAGGCTCGGACAGATCGCCACAAATGGGGCTCAGAGAGGTGGTCTGAGTGGGGCTCCTGATGGGTGACAACAGCACCCTGGAGTCTGCTGAGGAGGTGGGGTGGTCCATGATGGGGAAAGGGGGACTGAAGAGAATCAGACTCTGGGGCCTCCCAGGCCTGGATCTGTAGGAGGGTTTGGAGAACCCTGATGGCCTCTCTATCTTTGAGGACTGTGGGTTATCTCCAGCTGTCTCCCCGCCAGAGGTGCGCTTTCGGCGCAGAACAGGGGCATCCAGAGCAGGGTGATGACTGGACTGGGACGGCTCCAGTGGAGAGCCCAGGCTGCCATGCCAAGGACAGGCTGAGTCCTTTTGAGCAGGGTCACTGTTTTCTTTCTCTGCTTTGGCTTTCTTCTCTGTCAGCGGGCTCTTGGGGGCCTCCAGGTGGCTCCATGCCACCCGTGGAGCTTGCCTGGTGGCCTGCTTGGCTTCTGCTTCCTTCTTCTCAGCGGCTGGAGCAGCGTTCTGAGCCTGCAGGGGCTGGGGGATCTGGGTGTACTGAATCTTGGGCGGTATCACGGGCACCGCTCTAGCCTGGCACATCTTAATCATGAAGGAGGTCCTGACTGCTGACACACTGACGGGGGCAGAGTTACGACGGCCAGTGGTGGCATGGGCCACTGCCAGGTAATCCAAGTCTAGATCCACGGGGGCATTGAAACGAGAGCCCCAGGGAATACCCCTACTGGCAGCAGGGCAGTGTGTGGGCAGGGATGGGACAGAATCACTGCCTTTTACTTCCTTCTGTCCATACAGGAGGTTCCCATGGGCAGATGGCATGGACAGGCTCTCAAATGTGAAGAAATCTGGGGCTGGGAGGAGTGAATCCAAGTTGAGGGATGAAGGCCTGGTCTTTGCTTTGCGAGGTGTTTCTTCACCTTTATTACCCAGCTGTGACTCAGCGGCAGGACACAATGCTTTGGAGACAGTGTCTCCTCCCAGGGCAGCATCCTGAGAGATGGATAATTCCTCCTTTATGTTCTTAGTCTGTGAAGAACTGCCTGGGCTATTTTGGTATGGCAAAGACAGCTCAGGCTTTGAGCTCCAAGGGTTTTCTTTGCTCACATGCACTTTCTTTCCCTCTGTCTCCAAAAGAGGGACTCTGGAAGGTCCTGCTTTCTCACCTGGTGCTTTCTCCCTGATAAGGGGGTATTCAGGTTTTGAAGGTTCTTCTGGAGGATTTGGGCCATTCTCATCTTGCATAGCTTTGCCCAAACTAGGGGGGGACATGGGCTGTGTTTTGGACAGCTCACAGGTCACTGAATGCAGAATGTCACCGCATGGCTGCTGCTGGTCAGTGGCATCTATGAAGGAGAATGGGGTAGCCCACAGACTCAGCACCGTGTCTTTACTGTCCAGGGAGAGGCTGCGACTGAACCGCGGTCTAAGAGAAAGGCCTGCCTCTGCTCTCTGGCTCTGTGGGTGAAACTCCTGGGTCATCTTCTCCTGAATGTCCTTAAAGGTGGGAGAATGGAGAGGGCTAGTAACCCACTGGTGATCCTCCCAAGGCTCCACAAGTTCTAAGCTCTGCACATTGTCTGTCCAGGCGTCCTCATCATCCTGGTCAGCAGCATCCTGGGTTCTGCTGACAGCACTGCCTTCCTTCACCTCCTGGACTCCAGCTCCGCTCAGTGCCTTGGAGGAGAATGTGTCCCTTTCATCAGTAGTCATTATCTCATGCGTCTCCCTCTGAGTCTGGACTCTGGTAAGACCATCCTTTTCCCTCTGGAGCTGGTAAGTGCCATCTTTTTCTTTCCCTGATTCTGGACATGCTCCTTTGGAACAAGATAATCCATCACTAGTGGCAATCTCACTAAATTCTGATTGACTATGAAGCTTCCAGTCCAGGGTAAGAGTGAGACATTCGCTCCTGCTATCCACCACTGACTGGTGGTTCATTGGAGTGGCTGAGCCCATTGGAAGAGTGCCCAGTTTGGGTAGGGCTGAAGCACCACTCTGCTGTGCAACTGCATCAGACTGGCAGCTGGGGAGGCTGTCTTGTTGCTCCGTGCCACCGGCACCAAATAAAGGCACCTGAGTTATCTGTGATGCTCTGCTTTCAGATTTCTGCTCAGCAAGTGTTGGACTCTGCCCTGGGCCAGAGGAAAGCCTATCTGTTTGTACTGAAGAAGAGGATTCAGAAATTGGGCTTGTCTTGGGGACAGCTCCTGGCAAGAGCAAGAGCTCCTCTTCAGGTTCAATAATTTTCAGTTCCTGCTGTATCTCTGGCCACAGCGGTTCTAGAAGGGCATTCGCCGGGTCCTCCTCAGTCTGAAAAACAGAAGAAATGCCATCACCTGGGAGCTGACAACTTACCCAGAAATACCCCTCCATTTTCCCCAAACAGCCCTCCTAGAATAGCCAGGCTCCTGGATGAGCATACTCACAGGTACAGAAACACAGACACAGACTGCTACCAGTTCAAGGAAGAAAATACATCTATAAACAAGTGGGTTTATGGAGAAGAAGGTCTGAGGTGCAGCCAAAAGAAGGCCTGGACAGACATACTGAAATAGTGAGCTGAATGAGTAGCTGGAATGTTCCAGCCCATTTCTCAGCAATTCCCATTCAGGCTCACTTGGCCTTGCCAGAGAATTTGCATTCCCAAACTGCACAACAAACTCGAATGAATAATCTATTCAAGGAGATATGCCAACAGATCTTTAAATAGCTGTCCAGAGATGAATATCACTGTAAGAAACTTGGTGAAAAGGCTTTGCTAGAGATACAGAGGAGGCAAAAAATAGTAAAAATTATAAAAATAAAATTGTGTGTAGAGAATGGAAGTAAAAAGGACTGTTCAGGCTGTCCAGGACAAATGGGACAGCAAAAATAGAAGGGGAATTCAGAGACCACGGGTCAAAATGCTCAGACATCCGGACAGTCTCACATCTGGAGAGTCTCAGAGCAGACAGATGGTACAGACTGAAATTGTACAGTTACAGAAAAAGATGACCAAAAGGGGACAGTGGGTAGTTGTGTAAAGGTAAATCACCACATGGTGATTTCACAGAAGTGAAATAATCAGTTCATGGTCAATTATTGGTGCTGCTTTGCCTAAGTTATAGGCTGAGTTTTCATAACTACAGACACACAATGAAGCTTTAAACAACCTCCCAGTCACTACCATGACATGGTCCCCCACCTTTCTCATGCCATCGTCCTTACCACATCTCTTAGGCGTGATCCTTCCTCTGTCTTAGCCATCTCAATCTCCTCTTGGTCACAGCTGCCTTCTGAGGAGACATCCTTCATCTTGAGCTGTCCTTGCTCTGCTTTGCCTGCTGGGAGTGGTCCCTTATGGAACTCTGAAGCTGATGTTTGTTCCAAGGTGGGACTCTGCTCTAAGGACTGCTGGGGGCTGCTGGTGCTGCTTGTGCAGCTGCTTTGCCCACACATCTCCTGATTTTCTGCTGCTGGCTGTGGCGTTTCTAAGGACTCAGGTTTCCCGGCTGCCACCAGCTCCTCAGGATGAGAGCCTGGATTAGAAACACAAATGAATGTAACTACTTGAGACTGAAAACTTGTGCCATGGGACAAAGCAGTGCTGCCAAGAGCCAACATCAACTAACAAAGCTAGAGAGCTTCCTCAGACACAACCAGACGTTTCTGGGAGATCACCCACCTTCCCAGGCTCCTTTCTGCAACAAGCACCACCTTGACCTGCTATCAAGTCAACATCCACCCTGCTATAGGTTGGTTTCTTTCCTGCTACAAGCTCAGGCTGGAGAAACCTCCACACCACCAAGCTGCAAAGCACTTCCAGCAGCCCAACTGAGGATCCACACCCCTCTCCTTAACAGAACTTACCTTTGGATGCTGCCACTGGCAGGGTTGGCCCCGGCTGTTTCTCCTTGCACTCTGCTGCCTGCTCTGTCCTTGTGTGGGTCCCTGCCTCCAGAGCAGAGGGGCTGGTGCTCTCCACCAGAGAAGACAGCTCCTCTAGACTGGAAAGGGAATGCTTCTCCTTGGTGGGCACACGGCAGGGTGTGCTGTTGGCACTGATGACTGCAGATACCCTCAGCGGGACAGAGACAGCAAATGGCTCCGAGATGTTCAGGGCTTTCCTCTGGTGATGAGGAGAGGCCTCCAAGGGAAAGAGGCTGCTTGGGAAGCCTGACTTGGTGGCTGTTTCAGAGGTGTAGAACATGAGGACTCCTTTGGCTGAAGTCTGCTCGTTTTCAGCATCCTCTGCTACCCGGAAAACCTTCAGCTGCTCAGGGGGTGACTTCACCTGCGGTGTCCGGGGAAGGCCTTTCTCCCCAGCCAGCTCTGAGCTGCCTTTGGCCCCCATGGCAGATCCTTCCCGCTCCCACTCATTCTCCTTGCTGAGGTCGTAGGAGCTGCCTGGGCCTCCTGTCCGTATCTTGGTGGGAACAAAGAATCCTCCAGTAGTCACTGACCGTTTGAACCTGCTTTTGTCATCCTCCCCTAGAGATGGGAACATAGGAGCAAGTCAGTGGGAAGCAAAGCTCTAGCAGACAAACTTCCTCTATGAGGAGCCCTGCTCAATCCCTCCAGGGAAGAGTCCTGCCTTGGTGCACACTCACATCTCCCCAGATAGATGGAGACAATACGCACTGAAGACCTTCTATGCTCTAGCCCTAGGGCTTCCTTCAAAATGGGCAGGCAGCACGGGACTGAATGCCCTCCAGTGGAAATCAGCTCAGACTTTTATTAGACACCCTTCTCCACCAGATGCAGCCAAGTCTAGGGCTATCACATACTGCACATGCCAGGCTCTGTTGGCTTTGTTAAGCCTTTTTCACCTACGAATGGGCTTTTGTGTCCAGAATGACCAAGGAAGAAATCAAAGCAGTCCAACTGCCAATAAAGGCGCAGCTAAGCATAGTGGTAACTCTCAGGTGGTTGCACTGAGATAAACAACACAGAAAAGAGTCAAAAATGCATGCACACTTTTGTGGGGACACACATCAGCAACCATGGCATAAGTATACAAAGATACACAACATGGTGAGATAGACACAGACTGCTCATCCATCGAGGGTGGTGAGGCACTGGAACAGGCTGCCCAGGGAAGCTGTGGATTCCCCATCCCTGGAAGTGTTCAAGGCTTGTTCAAGTGTTGGTACCACCTGGTGTAGTGGAAAGTGTCCCTGCCCGTGGCAGGGGTGTTGGCACTAGGAGATTTCTAAAGTCCCTTTCAACCCAAACCATTATGTGATCCTGTGATCCATGCTGCTGAAAATGCAGAGCTGCAGTCCTTCCCCCTTACAGTTTAGGCAGGCTATGGATGTCTCACCTTCCACTGGCAGGGAACACAACGAGTCCATGCTCTTTGCAGGCCGAATAGTTGCTTTTTCTGTGGAAAAAGAGTTTTAGAAGCAGGTATCAGATCCTGTTGCTTTGCAGGCCTCAGCCCATAAAGATCAAAGGCTGCATACATATAGACAGGCATGCCAGGCAGACATTTTCCATTTCCAAGCATTCCCCCATGTATCTACACCACATGGCTTATTACCCACAACACTTGTCCACACAGCTGGGGATCTGTTAGTGCTAACAACAGCTTTGCACCTGCTGGACATGTGGAGAGCTATACTTAACCCAGCCAGTCAACACCACCTCCACTCTGAAGCAGCTAAGCATCCCCAAAGCTGTCATGTGCCACTCCCCTCCCCGACTCGGTCAGGCTATTGGCTGGGGGGGACTTTTTAACTAAACTGACATAAATGCCTTCTCACCTCTCATTCCTGATAGCAAATGTTGGGTTATTTTTACGTTGCACTCCCAGCTCTTTTGCTGATGTGAGCATACCCTGCCTCCAGCAAGAACTCTGGGAAATTTCTGAGGGCAGTAAGTGACCCATTTTGCTGGCCATCCTCACTGGACTTGCTTGTCCAGAAACAAGCTGTCATTTGTTACTGTACACCCTACAGGTCTGTTCCTGAGAGGTTTTGGAAGCTTGCAGCTGTTACTGCTCTGAAAAAGGAAGGGAGGTAGGGAAATGTAGCTGGCAAGGAAGACAAGTTAGTCTCTGGCAGCCCAAAAAGGTCCATGGAGATCTGGAAAATGTCTGGGAGTAAAGTTTGCTGTTTACAGAGTTGCACAAAGTAGGTAAAGCAGAAAGTCAGCAGGCTTGTTGGATTTCATTTGTTTATACAATTGAGGCTTCTGGCTCTGACTCTCCCATGAGCATAGGAGAAACTCCAGCTACTTTTTACATTTATATGGAGCCCTGGCTACTTTTTACGTTCATAAGACGTGATGCCTTGAGCACTGTTTCCTCTTTCCAGGAGGAACAGAAGTCAAGCTGGGGAGCTGTGTAAGTCACATTTTATGTGACTTACAGATTTGTGTGCACAGACTCAAGCTGTGCTAAAGCATGTGCTGAGTTTCAGCAGCAGCTTTGTCTGTTCCCTCACATTAGGCTGTAAGCAGAGAGCACTGAAAAATCCAACACAGCAGCACAAAAGTGCTGCTTCTGAAAGGTACTGCCTCAGTGCTGAAAACTCTGCACATGGCTGTGCATTTGTGTTTCCTGCTAGTGAAAATGTCCAGCCCCCTGTCACTCAGTACTGTCCTTGGAACAAGGCTCAGCCTCCACCATCACTGGGGCTGCCATCGTTCCTGGGCCTCCTTGGGTTAGTGCTATTTTGGGACAGAGTATTCCTTATCAAGGTGAGAAGGTGATCCCGTGATCAAAATAGGATAGAGAGCTATTTTGAAGTCTGTCATGGGCACAGTGTGTGAGGCCATCTGTACATGCAAAACATGGGGAAGGCAGGGGTCCAAAAAGAACTGGATCCAGCATTTGGCTTCACACTTATTTCTGATCCAAATACAGCCTCTTATATGTGGTTGTAAATCATGCTGCCAAACTATTTTATTTGAAGTCTTGCAGCGTTAGGCAGTGGTCCTCCAAACACCAGCTCCTGGAGCCATGAGACTATATAAAGAAAAAATTCACCTTCATCTCCCTATAGAAAGTAAGTTACTTGACTTGGAGATACTAAAAAAATCTAGAACATATAAACCCAAAATATTTCTTTATGAATTCAAATTAAAAGGGCATACTTTCTTGTTAAAAATGTGATTACTTCTAAGTCAAGTTCATGATTTTCAGAAATTGAGTCATCATCTCTTAACACTGAGAACTGGCACTGCCATGTGATTTTCTAGGAAACAGCGTTTAAGAGATTGCAGTCCAGGAGAAGTTAGAACTTGGGATTACAGCCAGGAGAAAAGACAAATTCTCTCTTGTAACTTCTGCAAAAGCAATGGCTTCTTTCAAACTGCTGAGAGCCACAGCTGAAGGGACTCCTGGTGCCTTGTTTTTCACAAAGACTGAATGCACTTGGTTCTTTAATATCTTTAGTGGAAGAACAACCTAGAAGGACAACCATTCACCCAGTGCCATGTAATGAGCCTTAGGAGACAGAGACTGGCTGGGCAGGAATAGTGAGCTAATCCAAACCTACATAACATTTCCTAGTCCCCAGCCTTGACAGCTGGACAACAGGAGCCCATTTATCAGATCCCAAAATGCCATTTTTTACTGTAGCTGTCTGTCAAATCCTCTTGGAAGGGTGTTTCCTGCCATCACAGGAAAATGAGATGTGCATGAAACCAGGCAATAAGCACAACCCCACTAGACTATCTCCAGTCTATGGCATTAGTGGCAGGTGTACACCAACAACACAAGAGAAAGCCTCAGAACGAAACATTCAGCTGAAAAGTGTGTTCTTACCAGAGAGCTTCTGTGCCCTTACAAAGACACTCCCATTTCGACTCAGTTTAGACTTTGATTCTGAGCCAGAGCGGCCCAAATTAAATATTGACTTCCATTTCTTGGACTTGGTGGATAATTTCCTCCTGGAAGGAAAAAAGGCTCAGGTAGTCATCAAACCTTAGAGACTTTTACCTTTTTAATACCCTCCAAAGATCTCTGAGCTGTCTCCCCTCAACACTTTCCATTTTTTCCTTCTCACACCTCTTTTAATTCTGAAGCATGCAAGGCATAGCTGTACAACCAACCCCTGTTGGCTACACAGGTAGTAGCAATCACCCTGTAAGTGATTTATCTGTACTGCTGATTTAATTGTTTCATGGATGGAAAGACACCTAAGCCTTCAGATAGTTGGCTTTGGCACCATGCTACAGCAACAGTGATCAAGCAATTAACCATACTTGTCTCCAGAAAGGAGAGGTTTCCAAGGCTCAGACTAGCCTGCAACAAAGCAAAGAAAAATTGCCTTTTTACCAGGTTTTAATGACACAACATATGATAAAATCCAGGGAACTGATGGAACTGGTACCATTTCTCAGTGCACAAAGTTGTGCCTTAAAGACCATGTCTTATGGCAAAAATAAAAGGATTCCTCAATGAAAACTAGCTATGAATGATTCTCAGGCCAACATTAATTTAATCACGGGTGTTACATATTCATATGCAAGTATAATGTACTAACCAAACAGAAGGAGGTTTAAGGGAATTAAATAAATTTCTCATAACTGTCAGAGAAAGTGGGACACCAATTCTCTGTGTCTTTTTGGAAATCACAGCTTTTGCAGAAACAAGCTGCTTGTCCTAGTGCAATTTTTTTCTTGTATATATATTTCTTCATGAAGCTGTGTTTCACTTCCTTCATACTCATTCTAACTCCTCCTCCAATCTCCCCTCTTTCAAGAGCAAGAATTCTCTTATCTCCCTGTCTTGCTCTTCACATTGGGCTTTCTATCCCCGTATTTCTGCTTTTCTTTCAGATCAGAACACAGAGAAGTACAAATCTACAAATCAGTCCTACAAAGGGGATTAATATCTTGGGGATAGGACTTTTCAAACGAGAAAGGAGAAGGCACTCTAGAGGGACAATACATCCTTTTGTCTTAAGCTGGTTATCCTCTTGCCAGGATCCTGTTAGATGACTCCTTTTTGCTTCAATATATCAAGTGCCAATAAATATCTTTGTTCTGGTGCTTTCTGGGTCAGTAGATTAATGAGCCTCCTGCTGCAGAGGCTATAATCTATTAGAACCAGGCAGTAGAGTGGCTATATATTACCAGTTAGATAGAGCAATAGATAAATACTTATTCTGGGCAGCTGTGCCAACAACTGCAGCAACCTGAACTGAAATCAGACTCTTATCCTGGCATAGGCATAGCTGGCATAGGTACCACTATGTAAATATCTCTCCATGCTGGGAGTGGAAATGAGCCTTCCTGCTTGGCTGTAATTGCAGAGGAAGCAGGAGAACGAAGAAGCTGGAGCAGGTCAGTGGCACCAGGCATGTCCTGGACCAGCCACCAGCAGATGGAACCCGTAGACGAGCTGTGCCCCAACCTGCTCCACGGTCATCCCGTGTTTAGCCAGCTTCTGAGCTGGCACAAGGATGCAAAGACAATTCATTCCTCCTGCAGGAGGTCTGTGAGGTTCTGCTCTGATGGAGGGATGAGAACCAGTGAAGCTATGAACCCAGCACCTGCAATACTTCTCAGGAGCAGCTCTGCCTCTTTTGAGAAGGACACAGAGTTTTCTTTGCATAGTGGCTGTAGGTTCAGATGAGCGCAGGTGTGGGGGTATCACATTAACAAAAGAATCATTCCCAATCACACTGAGGAACCTGCACTTTTTTGTTTGTGCTGTCCACTCCTCTTGGCACTTACTTGCTGTCAGGAAGGTCAACAACTGTGTGGAAAAGGGACCCAATTACAGGCACAATTTCAGGCAAGCTGTTCTCTCTCCTCTCCTTCCGAGCAGGGTGGGATGCAGACAGACTCCGTGCCTGGGCTTCTTCTAGGCTCACCAGCTTCATTGGCAGGGAGGCCGAGGGCAGGGTCAAACTTTTCACAACTGATGTGCTCTCTGAAAAACAAGAAAATACATTCCAGCCTGGGGTGAGGAGAGACGAGAGCAAGTGCTTCATGACTTTATTGGACTGGAACACCTCCTGTGGAGGGGGGAAAGAAGTGGCACGTGCAGGGAGAAAGGCTTTTTGTCAGATAAGCCTTTCAGCTCCTCAGCAACCTTATCCATCTGAGTACATTCCCAGCAGGGGCCACGCTTGCCAGCCAAAGGCTGTGCTGTGTGCATTTGCTTCCTCTGCTGTAGAGGCTTCTGTGTGAAGGAGGTGTCTCTGAAAACCACCAGGATTCACACATTCCCTTTACTTCTCCCTCACTCCCTTCCTACATCTCGCCCCCACCCTCCCCCGATTTTGAAGCAGTTCAGTCCCTGATCCAAATTTGGTGCCTACTTTTTTCTCTCACTTCCACATCTTTCTCCTTGTCTTGTTCCAGGATGGGGGATTGTTCTAAAAACCAGCATTACTTTAACTTTCTAATCCATTTCAGGGCCACAGAAAGTAGTGTCACTGATAGCCCAGGGAACTGGAAGTGTCTGTTTAAGGGGGCAGAGGCAAAGCCATGTTAAGGTAAAGATGGGCAGAATGAGCTGACACAGAGCTGCA
The DNA here is from genome assembly GCA_016584745.2 of Phylloscopus trochilus trochilus. Taxonomy (NCBI): domain Eukaryota; kingdom Metazoa; phylum Chordata; class Aves; order Passeriformes; family Phylloscopidae; genus Phylloscopus; species Phylloscopus trochilus. The sequence goes on from WQNJ02000012.1 coordinate 28,588,102, forward strand.
AAGCAGAAAGGTGGATACTGCCTGAGTACTGAAGGTATCAGAAGTCTATAGAGTGTGTAGGATGGGAAGATGGGTATTTCTGCAATTATGTGAGGTCACTGTGTATCTATGCCTTCTCACTTTCCAGTTTTTGCCAACAAAACCATCACTAAACAGCAAAATCAGCATCTCTGAAAACTACTGATGTCCCAGGAAAAAAAAAATAAATCTCTTTTATAAATGTCCTCTGGAACAAGATAGGAGTTTTTGGAGCACAAGATTAATTTTTTTCCCAGGAGTGCCTGGGAGTGTGACCTCTGACTTGGGTGGAAATAGTGGCTGCAGGGCAGGTATTGCTGGTATGAGGAATTGTAACTGGGGGAATCTGAGAGAAGAACTGAGACTGTGGCTGACGGACTTAGAGAGGAAGCTTAGACCAAGACTGAGAATCAATCAGATTCAGGAAGACAAGATTGTCTTCCTTTTGTGGAAAGGGTTAAGTCACATGAGATCAAGTGAAAGATGAGACATAAGGCAACCTGAGAAAACACTAAAGAAGGCTAGTATTCAAAAAGAAAGTGTTGAAGAAGACAAGAGCAATGAGATATAGGGCTCAAGGTATCCTTGGGGAAGTCTGTGGTGATAGCAAGGGTTGCTGTGCTTGTAATATTAGTTGAAGGGAGAGCTGAACTACATAGCAGGTGACATGGGAAGCGACTCAGGGAGGTTGCTACCAATGTTCTCTGCAGAGCTGGCTTTCCTGTTGTTGTTGAAGATCTGATCCACGTGGTTCAGGATGAACTCGATCACCAATTGCTGCACTCGCACCTCCAGGAAAGCTGCATCCCCATTGCAGCCAACTGCCTCAATCTCCTTTGACCTGCATGAGGAAAAAGGAGTACCAGTAGTGAGCATTGCCACACACAGCCCCTGGCAAGGACAGACCTGATTTCTTCCTGCAAGGCAACAGGGATGATTTCCCCACTCTTGCTCTACCTCTTCCTCTCCTTTCCTCACAGACCCTCACCCTCTCTTTGTCTTTTCACTCTTTTAAAAATTATTTTCTCTGTTTTCTTTGCCACCTCTGTCACTTCCTTTCCTGAATGTGTTTTTATTCCCCACTCAGCTTTTACACTCCTCAGCAGGTAAAACTGTGACTCTCAAGTTCCATTCTTCTCCCTTCTTCCTATTTTAGCTGTTTCAAGGCTGGGCCTGAAAGACAACACAGGAGCCTTCAAGATTTCTTCTAGATCCCTACTCAATGCTTCAATCACCTCTCAGTGAAATCCCTTAGACCCTGCTCAGGTCTCCCATGCCAATTTCTTCAATACTTTGCCATATGCCCCAATAGTCTCTTTTCTGCCCACCCCTTTGCTCCCACATTCTCAATCTTGCTCTCAGCAAAGGAACATTCCTTATCTTGACATGCCAAAGTGTTGCTGAAGAAATTATCTTTGGGCAATGGATCCTTTGTAAAGTTAATGACTGGTGTGTTAGATAACAGCTTGGGGCACTGCCAAGAGGATAACCCTGTAAGGAGACTGCTGTTGCATTGCTTGCTCCTTTCTTTTCCTCCCTGGGACTTGTACTTATGAAAGATTGCACAGGAAAAACAGACTTCATTTTTTTTTTTTTACAAGGACAGATGCTAGAATGAAAATGTCTCAGTAGTAAAGGCCCAATTTCTGATATTCAATAGAGTCAACATCTGATTCATTTTCAGAACCTGCTTTGCCATTTTTGGGATCCAGAAGGGTGAGATAACTCTGGAGCATGCTTTTCAGACCTGCACCTCTCTAGCCAATGTCCTCTGCCAGCCCAGGAATACCCTGATGGCTCTATCCCTCTCCTGCCCAGCTGCAGTCCTGGACTCTCCCTGTATAGTTCATTCCTCTAATTGCAGGGGTATTGGAAGGAAGGAAAGGGAATTTTGACAAGATACAAAATATTTATTTTTTTTTCCCAGATGCTATTTTTTTCTTGTTCTGCTTAGCTCTACAACACAGCAGCCAAACCCCTGCCTGCATCTAATCCAGGCTTCTTCACAGCAGAGTGCCAGGCATAACAAACATGAAAAACTAGCTGGTGGTCTTGAGATCTGACACTGGCTGCCATTTCAAGCCCAGTAAGCTCATCTCACTTTTGCACAAGCAGGTCTGGGAACAGGTCTGTAGCACTATTGCCCTGTTTCTCTCCCTTCTGATCCTTGCTCTCTCTCGCTGCCCCGTTGCAGAAGCACTGGCACCATCAAAAATGTCATTAACATTCCCAAGTGATGAGTTAAGTCCTCGTTTCTAAATCTATGCTCAACTTGCAAATAACAACTTGTTTTTAATACGAAACACACAAACCCACAAGCTTCCTTGGACGCTGGCAGTAAAACCTTAGATTATTCAACCTGGAAGGAAAGCTGTTTGCTCTGCTATACGCCTCCCTTTAGTTGTTCAGCTTTTCCCTGTCTTCTCCCTCAGGTGATGGGTCGTCAGGCTCAGATGCTGCCACTCCACTTGGAGCTCAGCATGGTGCTCTGGATTAGAGGAAATCTCTGCTGTACCTGAGGAGATTTGGAGCCCACACCAAGGCCAGGTTTCTGGTGTGCATGTTGGTCATGTTGCTGAAGGAGGCCAGGTGAGTCAGGTGCTTGATCAGGTATTCCAACGTTCTGCAGTGTTTTCACAGAAAGAAAGAAAAATGTGTCACGTAACCAGTGCCTTCCTGCTGGGACAGAGAGGCTCAGAGCCAGCCCTTTCCATTCCCCAAGTGTCTGCAGTGGCACAACAGAGCCCATGGGGCAGAGAAGACCAGCATTTGCATGGGATGGCAATGAATACCTAACAGCTGTGCTCTGGGGTGGCCAAGGGTGGGGCATGAACCAAACTATCCTTAGCATGACAGGAGCAAAGGAGATGGGAGATGGGTGGAAGAGGGAATGGGATGCTGCAAAGGCTGAGCTCTTAGCTCTTGCTCAAGCACCTCCAGCAGATCACCTCCTCACCACACCCAGGACACAGCCCAGGGGCACCACATGTCATACTTGGGGAAGGAGGATGGTAAGACTGCAGCAGGGAGACCTTGTTCTGTCTCTGACAAAGGTTTGTTCAATGATATTTAAATGCCAGATAAATTGTTGCCAGATTTGGAAATGGTGAGTCAGCTGTTGGAAATTGATTTCTGGAAATGAATCCCAGAGCTATTTCAGGCAATATTCCCTGACAAAGGTGAGGTCACCACGCTGATCCTCAGCACCCCTGTGGATGCACTCTTACCTGTAATGTGATGGTGGGAGCTCCTGGATGACATTTTGAATTCGTGCCAGCTGCTCATCCTCAGGGAAGCGTGACACTGCTTCCTGCAGGGATACAAGGAAACAGTACACCCTGGCTATGGACTCAGGGGAAAAGGAAAAAGGATAAGAAGGATCACACGAGACACCCTGTCTCCAAGGGAATGCCCTCTTGTTACCCTACAGAGATACTGGAAGAAGTTTCTTTGTGTCCCCAGGACAGCAGAGACTTCCTGCTCTGCTATTCCATGTCTCAGCACACCACACCCAGATGTTCAGATTTTGTCCTGTATCGGTTTGGTTTGCTTTGCTTTTAGCGAGGTATTTTTTCTGGTTCTTTTCCATTTTTTTAACTTGGGTAGTGATGGGTGAAATAGAAAGAGAGGGGAAAGAGAGAAGTGAAAATAATGGAAAAAGCAAAAAGCAATGACACCCCCCTAAAAAATAACCTGATAAAAATAAAACATGTTTTTCAAACTCTGTGTTATTAGAACACCTTGGATATACATGTTCCATGTTCTTCAAAATAAGCAATATTGTGGCTGTCATAAGAACATAGCTGAGGGGATTGTTTGTGTGGGTTTGCATCTTTCATGATGGAAGAAGCCTTAGCAGAATCCCTGCCCAGCAGATTAATAAATTCTTATACTCAGGGTTAGACAGAATCAAGGTTATGCATCTCAGTCTTGGGCAAATCTCTACAGACCAAGAGCTCAGAGAGCCATGAGAAGCTTTTGTCAGCATTCCTAGGAGTTCACTGCATACCAATTCATCGGTTCAGTTATTCCCTTTCAATATTTGTGCTGGGGGAGGACGAGCCACCAGCCAGTTCAAACAGTGCATGACTGTCTGGGAACCTCCTCCTACCCACCCGACTGCCACTGCAGCTTGGAGCCAGTTCAAAGGAAGATGCTGCAACCCACACTGCTAGCACAAGCTTTGCCTCCAGACAGATGTCAGCACTGCCAGGGAAGGAAAGGAAAGGAAGGAAACAACCCTTCCCAAGCCACCCATCACTTAAACATTGTGAACCTGAAACTACCAGCCACGGCCAGAGAGGCATCTCCTTGCAGCAGCCACTACAGCACCCACTGTGATGATGCCATCACCATTGCCCTTTTCCTGCAGATCACTTCTCATCTACAGCCATCAGCTAACCGAGCATTGCCAGCTTCCAGGCCAGAAAAGTGATGGCACATCAAAAAAAAGTGAGCTCACTAGTTAGGTATATATGAGATGCACATGTATTTGGTTTGCCCAAATTAAAGGCAGGTTAACTCCTTCTAGTGATTTTACACATGGCTACAGCTCCATTAAAAAAAAAAAAAAAAAAAAAAGCCCAGAAATCGGAGTAAAAGAGCTCTTGTAATCGTAATACAATGTTTCCAGTTGAATAGCCTTGTCCAAAGATGGAGACCGAGAGAAATAAAAACTTTAACTGGTGCACGTAAAGCATTAGATTTCAATCAGATTGTACACAATATTTTCCCCCCTGGTGCACATTTTCATTCCCATATTCAACCTTCCAGGTCTCAAAGACCTAATGATTGGACAGCAAGTGAATATAGCTTCTCTGAGGTCATGGCCTGTTCAGTCCTCCGAGCCACATGTCTGACCCACACGAGCTGTGCTTTTGAAATCTGAGGAGCCCTCAAAAACTGCAGATTACAGCAGCAGAATACAGATTTCAAGGAAGAATCAACAATTCCATTCTGTATCTGTTCATCCTGGTATGAATTTATGCCATTTAAGAGTCTTTTTAACTCCCCTAGTGATTCTGGGAGTGCACAATTCCTGAGCCTGGTTAGCAGGTGGAATAAAGTCCAGAGAGAGAAGGTAAGCTCTAAGGGAATGCTCAGTCTCCCTATGTCCAGGCTAGAACAAGCCAAGCACAGTCATCTGTCCTGAGAAACAACCATCCATCGCTAGGATACAAGGTGGCAATTATCTGGCAAAAATGTATAGCCAGTGAGGTCATGACTGGGATGTTACACCTGTGAACTTGACCACCATGACCTTTGGTCATAGTGATGACCAAAAGGCCAACTCCTCCCTAGCCATTAAGAATTTGACTTTCCTTAGACAGAAATCTCTGAATCACTGTGGTGACTCAAAGTGCAGCATTATCCCAACTCAGAGACAACTCTAGCTCAGTCAGGCTGGGATTAGCATGTGTTCTTTATTCCTATCAGCACTTGTCTGCTGAGGTACAGCTGCCACTGTTCCCTGTTCAGACACCCCACGCACACACACGCTCCTAGTGGGTTTTCTTCTCCTTGGGGAATTGGTCTTTTCTTTCTTTCCTCCTGGTATCTGACTGTGCTTCCTGTCAGCTGGGTTACCAATTAGAAAACCCTACTGAGCAGGCTTACTCCATGAATAATGGATTTTATGGCTAAGTGGAAAAACTGAAAAGCCAGATATTAAAAAAAAAAAAAAAAGTGTTTTAGGTCAACCCAAAGTGATAACATTTTGGGAAGCTGGCATAAGACTTTGGAAAATAACTGTTCAAGGTTGACCAAAAGCATTGTACTCAGACATTAGTTACAGAAATTATAATTTAAATTTGGATTTATTTAACCCTTTTCTGGAAGACATTTTATGTAAGTTAGATGTGTTGATGTAATGTTGAAACATTTCCTTTAGAAAGTACTTGTAAAAGAAACACTCAGTTACAGAAATGTTTTCCCTTTTGTTTTTGAATAAAGCTATTTACCAAATGTATCTACTGAAAATCTGCAAGTCATCATCCCAAAACTTCACTTTTCAGCAAACATTCTTTCCTAAAAAAAGTTTCCATCTAAATCTTAATGTTTCCTTTAGAGCATTTTTTCTTTCATAAATCAGTAGTGATAGCCAGGAAAACACCAGCCAAATAGCTCCAACAAGAATGAGACTCATCAGTTACAGTGAATGGTTGAATGATACCCTATATTTTCAAGATCCTATTCATCCAGACTGTCTCCAGCAATCCTACCCCACATCCTCAGAATCCTGATATCCTGAGCACACCGGTCAATTTTTCAAATCTGCTCAGGATTTTTCCCTGAAGATTTGACTATACATCACCTTGAAACAGAGACCAATCTTACTTAAACTTTGGCACTGAAACAGCAGGACACCTCGCACTCGTGCACGTCTGCCAGGCAGCCCAGCGAGCCGCTCCCCACCAGGATCCCCAGCAGAGCCGTGTCCCTAACAGCTACCTGCCTTCTTACAGCAAGTTCCTGCTTGGCTGGTCCCATCTGGCTTTGCCCCACCCCTTGCACTGATACCCCTTTCCCAGAGCAAGCAACAGGGAGTCTTTAGAGAGCATCTCCTCATGAGGACTCCAGTGGATCTCCCCCAGTGCCTCCTGTGCCACAGCAGTGTCACTTGGAAGTGCTTGGTTCGGGATAGAAGCAACCCGGAGAGCAACACCTGATTCTGCAGAACTTCTTCTCGGCAACTTCTGGCATTTTTGGCAATGGCTGTCGCCTCCTCCTCCCAGCAAATGGGAAAGAGTAGGATGACAGAAATTCCTAACAAAGGACGGATGTTTCTAACGCTGAGAAAACAATCTTTCCCATCCCCCACACCAGTTATCTTAAGAAGTTTTTGAATTCTTTTAGCTGAAAGTGCATACCTTCAGCACACAAGATTTCAGCCTCACTGATGGGATGTAAATTTGTTGGTGTCATAAAAAACTGAAAGCGGATTTGGAGTGCTAAGAAACAGGCAGCTTTAGTAACAAGCATAGCTTGCTGTGCCACCTTTTAATAAAATATTATCTGTCATCAGAATTAGCCAAGTCTCTTAAAAATTCAGGCTTTGTGGTCTTATATTTCTGCTCCCCCGCAGTCTGCTCCTAAGCTCCAACTGTATCTACATATAATCTATGGCTGTTTTCCAGAATCAAGTAACTACTCTTTGAATTGTAATCTCTTTAAACAAAGTTAGAGATTTCTGCTTGGCCAGTGGCCACTTCCCTCTGCCATTTGTATTTATAATGTGATCATGATGGGGCTGATATGCCGTATCTGGCACAACCGGTATCCTCAGCTGCGGTCCGACAAACAGTATGAAAAATGTGACAGACGCAGGAAAGTTGATGCTTCACACATGGGCTGGGCAATCAGTTTGTGCAGGTGTCAGGGACAGTTGGAGGGACAGGGACAAGGAAACCGCACCCCTGTGATTGTGATCAGAAGCCCAGATGACCCAGAAGACTCTCAGTGATGGACAGTAATGAGGAAAAGAAAGAGGAATAGTAGTGCTGGGAGGAGGTGCACAGTGGGGAGAAAAAGAGGCAGCAGGGAAGCAATGCAGTGAAAAAATGAGCAAGATGAAGGGGAGGAAACAGCAGACAAACTGAGAGAAATAAACATGAAATGGTGAAAAGAAACAAGGACAGGGAAAGAGAGCCAACACAAAATGAGAAGGGAAGAGCACTGAGAAGTGTTTATATGGATAGATGCACCAGAAGCCAGGACATTGGAGTGAATCCCAAACAGCTGTCATGGAGGAATCTGCAGCACATCCACACTGCTGGAGAGGAACAAGAACAGCCAAGGGTCTCACCGTGAATTTCTTGTAGAGCTCATAAGTGAGGAGAGGGTTGGGCAGTTCCCTGAAGTACAGCTTGCAGAGTGACCCCACGCAGTGGATGTCCTGGAGGTAAACTTCCCTTGTCAGATCTGGGCATTGGTCAGAAACAAACTCTTGTCTGAAACAATATGGAAACATAACAATATGGGTGAATAAGAGCTGTAGTGGGCCAGTACTCCACCCTAACTACTCATTTACAGCTAGAGAAAAAACAAATGGGAAAGCAAAGATGTCCGAGATTGTGTCCCAAGTTCAGGCCCTGAGATGTCAGTTAGTCTCCATTATCCCTAACACAGGGAGGGGACCTCAAACTGATATAAAGAGATTGCTCTGCTTCAAACTGAGAGAGAGCAACTTGGCATTTGCACTGAGACCCTCCATGCCTTTCCCACCAATAGATGCAGAGGGAAATACAGGGTTTTTTGGGCTAATCCCTAAAATGTTGTCTTCCCCTGTTACCAACTTCAAAGACAGTTTATCTCCTGCATCAGTGTGGAGCTCTGTTGGCCACAGTCTGTACCTGAGGGACTAACGCCAAAAAGGTACCGAGCAATGTCCCTGAATGCCTCTGACACTCCCAAACGTTGCCCTTACCTCAACTTCTGTATGTTGGATGTCACTCCTGAGAGCCGGTAGATCCCATCCACGATGCCGTGAGTCTCAATGAACTCCGCACAGCTCTTCAGCACATAAGGGACTACGAGAGGAAAGCAAAGCAAGATGCCCAATGAACATACACTGACAGCTCCCACAAGTCACCACAGAGGAGACAGTTCCATGAAAAAACAGCAGAGGCTCTCTGTGGATGCAGGGAAAGGTACAGCAATGAGAGAAACACAGGGCAAATCAAAAACAACCCCTGCAAAGTGGCTGTGAGGATAGGCTGTGGTTGTGCCATGCAATGCTCATTGACATGTGACAATGACTGACCCTGAAGTCACAGTAACATAGCAGAAAGAAAGGTAGGGTTTCCCTCTCTTCCTTTTTCTTCCAAAATAAAATAAAAGAAGCTCTTTCATTCTAATTGAAAGCATGTGGTAAAGCATGAGGTCCTGGGAACCTCCATCCTCCCAAGTATAGAGCTCCAGCCTTGCTGAATTGTGCCAAAAGGTCTCATTGGCTTGGATAAAAATCAGAGAAGCATTCACACTTCCATATAAGCCTACATACCCACAGTTTAGTGCTCATAAATCCCACTGTGGGGGTATAAAGTTCAAATATTGACTAGATCTGCACACTGACAAAACCTGACATCGGCTTCAAAAGAACTCCATCAGCATAACTAGACAAAGACTTAACCAGTCTTAAAGCTGAGAGGAGCCTGAGGCACAACATTTACATCCAGACTTGGACCAAAGTATATGTTTATTTTTTCCCCATTATATAGGTATAAGAACCCCCCATTCCCTTGGTCAGATCAAGTCTCCCTGTCCCCACTACTATAACAACCCAAGCTATAACAATAACAGTAAGAAAGCCCTTCCTTATTAGGTGCTGGAAACTACTGTGTATTTAATGCATTGCTTCTCACAGCCATAGGCAGAAAAGTCAGTAAATGCACAAGTCAAAAGTTCCCTGCTGTAATGCTGACTCTGCTGCACTGCACATTTCAAAAGCTGTATGGAGAAAAACCAACTAAGCCATAGATTTGACTGGAAAGCCAGGCCATAGCAATTACTGCATCTTTGCGACACCCTGGAGACAATGCCTCTGGCTGGACCTTCCCTGAGCTCTTCTGCTCAAAATTCAGGACTACAATGACATGTTAATGTGTGCTTCATCAGATGGTGTCCAAAGACAGCACTCCAATGATAGCCTGGACAAAAACAGTACATTATTAATTTTATTATTTCTCATGGGAGTCAGTGAGGCCAGAGCCAGCTCATGGGTGGACCTGCCCCTGCCAAGCACTGCAGGGCACAGGCTCTGGTGAGAAGGGCTCCACACTCGCACCCACCTCAGTGACACACTACTAATGAGCCCGTCAGTCAGGGAAGTGCTGTCCTTCTGCCTCCTGACTTGCTGAGGGAAGAAAAGAAGAAGTCCTTTTTTGTGTCCCTTCTCTTGTCTTTTGGCCAACCCAAATACAGGAGTACACAAAGTCTCAGTGATTACTTGGAAGCCTGAACAGTCCTAACAGACAAATTCTTCTCAGTCAAAGGAGCTTCTCCAAAACAACAGAGAAAAATTGACTTTATGGGTTTTTTGAGCAGGGAGTCATAACACGGGTACATTGGTCAAGTTGCGTCACACTCACAGCCCTTGTGCTGATTTTCAAGACCCTCAGGTTGTTGGGTGGAGCTCATGGCAGAGGCCCTAAGCCTACAACAGTGTTTATGAAACCATGAAACTGCAAAGGGAAGAGGTGAAGTCTACAGAGTCAAAGCTTTGTCCACAACAGTCACAGAGTTATGCTACTCTTTACCACAAGGACTTTGGAGGGGAAGGCACATCAGAGCTTTCCAAAAAGAAAAGAACCTGGGAAGCATTCCTTTCAGTGCATGCAACACTCACTTCCCATGTGGGCTAAATGGTGTTGAAGGAGACAGAGAAAAAAAAAAAAAAACAGTAGGAAATTTCCCTCATATCCTTCCAAGAAAAGTCCAAGTGACACATCAAGAAAAGAGGACCTTCCTATCTCTGAGTAAGTCCTGATTATCTGGAACTGCAGTAGGGAACTCAGATCATATGATTATGAGAATGCTAAAAATCAAAAAAGGGGAAAGACAAATTACTTCAAGCCTTATCTCCATTTCTGGAAAATCAGGCTTTAACATCTTTATGGTAGAAGTTATGCATACATGGTATACTAAAATTTCCCTCTTGGCAGGGGTCTCGGAATAAATGACATGCAACCAGCAAAAATGAAAGTTAAGCAGATCCATGTCCACCTCAGATCTTTCTGGGTGAGAGAACAGAAACCATTGAACTCCATGCAACCTGAAAAAAGAAGAATTAGTTGAACAGAAAACATATTTGATCACGATGGCCACGTGACAAGATTTGTTTAAAGGTTAACAGTCTTTCATGGAGACAAGCCTCATATGATGGTGCCTGGCTGCCAAAAAATCAGGTCCATGCACAAAGCATCCTTTATTAGGTACTTTTTAAGACCTCAGTGTTAAGAATAAGAAAACTAACTAAAAATGCAGATACCAATGTTTGTTGTGACTAATTTGACCTCTTGAAAGTAAGACCTATTAAATCACACAACTTTTTTGGCTGAGTTCTAAGTTTTCTTGGAGTAAATTAGGTCAAGAGGCCTCAGGCAGGTAAGCAAACCCCCTATACAGGAGAAGAGAAGGCTAGATCCGTCTGCTGAGGACTGGTAAGCAAAACACAGGGGCCTGAGGTGAACAATCTGTAGCAAATGTATAAAATTCAACCCATTTTTAAAAGTGGGTGAAAACTCCACAGCAGAGGAAACCTATAGATTGCAAATACATAATATGCACTGAGTTCTGCCAGTATCTCTTACTGCAGCCCTGCACTTTTCCTTGCTTTTCCAGCTCTGGGCTTTTCACATATCTCTGCCAGTGCCCTTCACTCATCATGTACAAGATTTCCTGCCATACCAGGTCTTTGGCTCATTGGAAGAGAAGCAGTCAGTTATGACAAAATTTCTGTCAGTTTTGTGATGTAAAAAAAAAAAAAAAAATCCACATAGGACACTTTTCACTTGCAACTGAAAATTACAGACTTTGACCTCAGATCCCTGGAGGAGAAGGGACTACATCGACTTCCTGCAAATCAAGCCCCTAAATGCAGCACTTGTATGGAACTGGAGCACAATAAATGTTTTCTTTGAGCAGGACCTGTAGCTCTGGCATTCCTGAGCAGCTCTGATCTCCTACAAAGCTTAGCCTTTTGGGCTTTTGGGGGTGGTGAGGTTAGAGCAGCAGTGAGCAGCTCTCTCCCACTTCCAGAAGTTTCTGAGCTGGTAGGATTATTTCAGGCGTGGCTCCTGATGAACTAAGGCTGGGATCAACCCTGAATGCAGGAAGGTACAGGCTCTGGCATGTGCTTTACAACATGTCGCTATCAGAGTTACAGGGCATGTAAATCACAGGGCTGGGTCTCTCCCAAGGGAAGATCAGAGGTGGATGGGGGTTTGCAGCAGGGGCTGTACGTGCAGGCACAGAGAGGAGATGGGGGGGAAGGGAGTCCAATCTTGACACTCCTATAATTAAAACTGTGCTGGAAGCTTAGAAGGCTTAGAAGCTGGAAGGGGCAGCTGGTGTCACACAGACCCCGCTTGTTCTGCCAGACAGCCAAACTGTCCTCATTTAAAACTACAATAGAAACCAGATGGAGGAGGACAAGAGAGCATGGAGCAAGGCATCAGTCAGAAGGGAAATTGAGTTATAAACATACTGCACACAAAAGACAATACTTCTCTTCCCCTAGACAAAAATAAACCAGGAGGGCAGTCACAGTAACTCGTTCCACTCTCACTGGATATCACCTCCAAGTTCAGTGTACACAGACATGCACCTTCACCAGGGTCTTTTCCAAGACAACAGCTCATGCCACCTCCTTTACACGTGTCTGCTGGGTCAGGCACCACGTCGTCCCTCTTCTGATCCCCCCGGCTTCCAGCGGCAGCAATGCACACGGAAATTCCCACCTCCCAGCACTGCTGGCTCTCCCTTCTCCTGTCCCTTCCCAGCCATGGAGCTGCCACCCACCAAACCTCTCCACCAGCAATGAAGGTGCCCATTCTTTGCCTGCCTGACAAAGGCTTCATCTGGCACTGGACTGAGCATTTTGGATCTAATCTGCAGAGACCTTTAAGCATGTCCCTATTTAAATCCCCAAGCAGCCCAAACAGAAGAGGTGACTGAGAAAAGAGGGAGTGACCCTGTCCAGTGACCAGTGGGAGGATGGCCTCCTGGCCTCCCACCAAAGCCAGCAAAGAGCAAGGAAGATGCTGGTCCAGCAGGAGATGCAGGCAACATCCTGTGACTTTCAGTGCCTCTTTCCAGAAGAAATTCTGAGTCTCCATGGCTACAGAGGGACCCCAGGGAAGAGGTTGCTGAGTCAGACACCCTAACCAGTCAGTGTGAATAGTGCCCAGTTAGACAGCAAGTTAGCTAACCTGGACTGAGCCATATGTTCAGGGTACACTGCACTGAACTGGACTGAATAGCAGCAGGCTTCATTTTTTATTTCATCCTTCTGTTATTCTCTCAGACCTCTCTTTGTAAGGATAAGCACTGGTGACAGAGGAGGGGCCTCCTTGGTAGTTGGTTTTTGCCACATGGTGGAGGTTTCGTGTCCTCTCTAGTTTTGTTTTAATTTTAGTTCAGCTGTTGGAAGGACAAATGCAGATCTTTCATTTCACCTGGAACACAAACTTTTTGATTTCTGACTTGCAGGAAATAGATTGGATTTTTTTTTTTTTTAATTTCTCCCCAAAACTAATCCTGTACCATTAAAAAAAAAAAAAAAAAAAAAAAAAAAAAAAAAAAAAAAAAGTTGTAGGCATTTTTATTTCACCTTTTTGGTTTTGTTATACATTAGTACTTTTTTAATTGTTTTCAATTACGCTCAATAGCAGCACATGCTTCCTATCGTGCTATGTCAATACCACAACAACAAATGTCAAAAGTCTCCACTTTCAATTTAAATGACTAAAATAGGAAATATTTCCTTTTAAAAAGTGTTTCAGTCTGTACTAAGCAAGAGCTGTTATTTTGTACCAAAAAATAACAGAACAGAACAAACTAATGTATTCAGTTGGCCTCCTAATCACAGGACAGGAACAACATTGTACAAATGGCAACATACTTGATCATCAGTATCTCTGATACGGTATTTTTTTGCATTTCCTGACTTTCTACTGTAAATCACGAGTTTTAAAGCTGATTCATTATATTTTTTCTTCTTTTTTGCTGACATTGCCTGATTTTCACTAGGCGTAAGGTTGGTTGAGAAACAGATTCGAGAGCAGATCAAACTGTGCTCTCCTCCCTGCAGCTCACCCGAGCCCTGCTGCAGCACATCAGTCACAACATCAGATTTTCTCCAAGTGCATAGCCCTAATCAGTGGCAGCTAAGGATAAATCCTGCCTTCCCACCACATAGCACCTCCTTTGCCTTCCACCATCTCCTTGTCAGCAGCAGCCAGGGATGGAAGGGACCACAGCATTCAAAATCCCTGCAGAGGGGCTCTCCTGCTCAGGGATGAAGTTGGCAAAACTGGGAAAGGGGATGGTTTGCCCTGTCAGGACATAAATGTTACAAGGACAAAGAGCTTCAGTCTCCAGGATGTCTGTGCATACTTTTCGCCAGCACTAAATTCATTTCACAGAATAAAATAAAATAAAATAAAATAAAATAAAATAAAATAAAATGCAGCCAAAACCTGTCTTACTCCCGAATTCCACTGTTGAATTTGGCTGTCAAATGTGGCTAAGCTGTCACAATCCCTCCATACACACACCCCCCTGAATTTAAACAGCATGAGACAGGTAAACAGCACCAAACAGGCTCAAAACCAAACCAAAATCTTACAATTCACCTTGGCTTTTCTCCCTTAGCTGCCATAAACACAGTTTAAAAGGATGAATGGTTGGGAACAAGGTGATCCTGTCCACAGGGACAGCACAAATGATTCACTGTGTAAGTCACACACTTCATGTATTTTTTCCCCTCTGCTTCTGTGGGAAATGCCCCTGCAATGTCACAAAGGTTATCACAACAGTGCCATTCCCTGCGACGAAAGCACCGTCCTGTGCACTGTTGTGATTTGGTGGGCAAAAATGTAGGAAAAACAGATCTCAAATCTGTCAGATGCTGCGAGCCATCACCCTCCATGGCCTGCGTGGGAAGGGGAAACACTGAGTGCTGTTTGGGATGTGGCCTTCTGATTTCAAGCACACAGATTTCAACACAAGCTGCAGGCTCAGCTGTGAGACTCAGCGCAGTCAATGGCATCACCACCATCAAGCACGGGTTTTTTTTTCCTCATGGATATTATACCCAGCTTACATCTAACATACCTAAATAAGACATGCACGAACACCTGATCTTCCAAAGCAGATCTGACAGCTGAGATGTTTGAAGCAGGAATGAAAAAGCCCGTGGCAGACCTGGCCAGCTCATAGACAGCACACATCAAAGCAAGCCTAAGACAGAGCACTGCCAAAGCAGACACTGAACACTGACTCTCAGCCCTGGCGGTCACTGTGCCCCTCTGAAATGTGACTTCACCTTGACATAGCTGACAAATTCTGTCACGCAGGCACTTTTGAAAGAGGTTGCACTAAATACTAGAATAGTTTTGTTAGGAAAACATCCTGCTGACAATTTCCTGAAAAAAAAAAAAAAAAAAAAAGACCAGATAACAGAACAGGATATCTCCACTCCTAACTTTTATGTGACTGTGGCACAACCACCTCGGAAAACAGTGGCTCAGGTACTGCATGGCAGGTCAATGAGCTGGGCACGCCCTCAGCTAACCACTCAAATCCTAACAGCCCTGATCCACAGCAGATTAGGGTGGATACTGTACAGCATTTTTGTAACCACAGCACAAGAAATTGGGATAAATAATTCTGAAGATAGGAATAACTGGACAATTTATGCTGTGGCTGGAAATGGACTCAGGTGTAAGTACAGAAGATATCAGAATAGTTTTGAAGCTGCATGTAATGAATTGGCCTCTGCCTTGGTAAATGCCTAGATACTGGGATGATAAGCAAGCTGTAAGACAGGAATTCTGCCATTGACCTAGGTTCTGCTGACATGTATTAAAACCACTAACCAACACAAAGGCTGCACCAGCTGATGGAGGGCAGAACTGGGGCGATGCTGATGCTGCAGCCCAAAAGGGTGCTGGGAAAAGCAGCCTGCCAGGGAAGAGCCCAGGTAAGTGTTGGGTGATGGGATGGAAAGCCAGTAATGTAGGCTTCATCTGAAGTCTCTTGAGACCCTGGTGTCCTTCACCCAGATCAATAAACAAGCTTATAGCATGTTTTCTGTGTCATGCTTTCCTTTCTTCTTCTGCTTTCCTCTTAAGCAGAGAATCCAAAGTAAGCCATGCTAACCCACTTAATTGCTGGAAGCAAAGCAACAAAATTATATGGACTCCGTAAGTTTCCTCCTTCTCTCACCAGATTTTGATCTGTATGTTTTCATTTACAAGAGCTTCAGAAGAAAGTTAAAAAACAAGTGCAGTCTCCATCTTTTACCTGGGCCTGCCACCTGTTCATTTTCTTACAGTCCCAAAATTACTCTGGAGGCAACTTGTAGGCTTTACCACATACTTCTTGACTGTTATAAGGTTAAAATTCCTACACAGGATTCTTAAGATCCCAGAATGAGGAGAGCAGCAATTCAGTGGGATCAATGCTCCCTACCTGGCTGTCAGTGTTAGTTTGTCCCTTAGTCCTTTTCAACTTGGACTCTAGTGTGCCAAGCAATAGGGATTCCAGGTTTCTCTTTATAAGGCAGACTTTTCGGGCTGTAAGAAGGAAATTCTGAGTGTTTAGGTCTTGATGTGCACCTGAAAAATACCAGTGACCAGTTAAAGAGTATTGAAGTCCTTTGGACTGTGCCCCTCACAAACACCATCTCCATACACTGAAAGCTGTAGCAATCTGTAGAGGACACAGAATCTGCCTGCAGTTTCTGTGGTGCTCTGTAATGCTCTCCCACTGTCCGACAGATCCTTCACTTTTGTGGTGGTGACAAAGCAACTAATTCCCAAATAAATGCTATTGGAAGGCTGGAGAAGAGGCAGGATGAAGCAAGGAACTGGGTTGTTATCTCATGCACACCGACGCTGCAGCAAAGTGGGCTCTGCAGCTCTCTCTGCTGTTCTTTTCCAGGGAATTTCTGTTGTCCCTTCAAATGTGCAAGAAGAGGATGGAGGTCCACCAGCACTGTTCTCCTGTGGAGGGACCACAGCATGGTTCTCCTTCCATGCTTGCCACACACTCACAAGAATAGATGACAGCCACTCCCAAGCTTTACAGCACACATCCAGCTGTGCCAGCTAGCTCAGGATGGCAGTGCCAATGAGCTCAGGTGTGTGAAAGGGAGAACAGGGCCCATCACCCCACTGAGAGCCCAGGTATCATTAGGTAGCAAGGTACAAAGTAACAGAGAAGCTGCTCCTGGACCAAGCTCTCACGTGGAAGAAAAATGGCACAGTTGAATCTCACAGCACTTATTTCTATCTTCTCTCTTCTTTTTCTTTTGCCCTCTGTCACACTTACGGACTGATGCAGACTGACACTAGGTTATGCAGTAATGATCTTTCACTCAGGCCTCTCACTGATCCTGCCTCTAGGGCTCTCCTAGTCAAGAGCAGTACAGCAATTTCCAGAGGTTACTCCAAATGGGTTGCTTTACAGACAGTCAACAACTTAGGGCAAAGAGCAGGAAAAATCGCTGAGGATCATTGCATATCACAGGCAGACAGATGAGGAGCCTAAATGCAAACCCATAAGGGCTGCAAATGAGAAGTGAAAGGCAAATGAAAACAGACTTTGGCAAAAAAGTAAATAAGGCTTTATGATGTCAATCTGATTGAAAACAAACATGCAAAGGCACTAGCAATAATCAGTCATTATGATTTGTAGCCAAGCAGCCCCAAATCCATTCCATCTTTGCTCAGTTGCTGAGCATATATTTAGACTGAGTGTTTTCATTGCCAGGTTGCCTGGGCCTGACCCAAAGAAACACATTCATAGAAAAAAATCCCATTGGACTCAACAGTATCTTCCACAAAAGAAAATAAAATCAATTTGTTCTACTCCCTCTCACCTTTTACTGTGACATGCAAAAGCAAAGAAGGTATATGAGTGATAGAAGCATTTTCACCAGCTTTACAGGGGCACAAATTGAAGGAGTAAGTTTCAACACAGAGTGGAGAATTAAGACTTCTGCTGGCAATGGAAGGTCACATAGAGATGCTCCCCCCAACCCTGCTGTGAGGAGGCTGAAAACAAGTCAGTCTTTATTTGAAGAGGATTAAGCTGTGGGTGACTCGGATGGCTGATGTTTTCCTGGTGAAACAAGGTGCTGTCCTACCCATCCCAAGTAGTGCCCAGGGTATATGATCACAACAGTCTGTGGGCTCAGTTGCTGTGTCCAAAAACATGGAGAAAATTCTGCCAGAAGCAGCACCTGATTAGACACACATAACATTAGACACACGTAACTCTACACACAAATAAATGTATATAACAGCAGATAAATGTGTATGCATACATGTACACATATGACTGTATTTTTACACATACTGCTATATTTGTTTCTTTATGTACGTGTGTGTGTGTGTCAGGTTTCATGTGCATTACCAGGAAACTCTTCTTAGAGAAATATCTGGATTTTTATGAGGTGTCAATCAAAGCCTGACAAAGCCAAAAGATGTGAAAGCCATGCTAGGCCAGTGTCATAGGTCTGGGGGATACATCATGACATGCTGGTGCTCTTGCTTGTTGTGGCATTGCCTTGCTTGTTGCTGCTGAAGGCTTTGCTGGGTGAGGCACTCGTAGCCAAGGAAGGTGCTGGTCTGGGGGGCTGTTCCTCAAGCATGCATGGATATCTGCATCAGCAAGTCCAGCACAAGTCTCAGTGGATTGGTTTCACTCAGTGGTTTAGTTAAGAAGGGCAGCCCATGGGATATGGGTCATATTGGCTACACCTTCTCATCTTCAGAGGCTGCAGTACTCTGAAGTGTACTCTTACAGCCGTGTTCACAAAGATCTTGTTTTCCTTTCCATATACCAGGGAGGGTAAAGAGCTCGAGAAGAAGCTGCTGAGCAGCCTGGCTCAGACATCTGGATGTGGTGCTGCTCCTTCAGGGCTTCTTTCAGAAGCAGCAGGAAGCACAGCACTGCTCCATCTGCCAGCCTTGTGGCACATCAGTGCTCACATATGTTGCAAGAGGGCAGTTTGCTCGCTCTCCAGAGCCTGGGAGAATCACCAAGGACAGCAAAGGGGGCAGAATGACATTTGCAGATGGTGTCACAATACCTCCCAGCCTTCTAGAGGCTGATGCTGGGCTAGGATTGTTTAGAATGTTTCCTGCCATGCTGTTTGTGTCTGTCCACCTCAATCTCAGGATGTCAACACACAACTATTGAGATGCACCCAGAGCATGCCAGTGGTTTTCCAAGCTGCAGGGACTGTACCTCTGCAACTGCCTGCCAAAGGTATAAGGGCATCAGAAATTAGAAAATAAATCTGTCAGATGGTCAGTGATGAAAGGAGGCACAATGTTGCTTGTAAAGACGCAAGTAAAAGAGGAAGAGAAACAAAGCTGAATAAAATATTCAGCATGATGGTGTCTCCTTACTTCTCAAGAAGGCTTCTATCCCCTCACCTAGTAAGGACAAGTCAGGAAAGATATCCACCTACACAACACTTTTCTTTGTACTCCCAAGGTCCTTCTGCTCCCAGTGTTAGCACTGTCCCCATGTCTTTTCTGCACAAAACAACCCTCCCAGTTCCACAGGGGATACAAGCCTCTTGCTCCCTTCACCTCTCAATAAATACTCGTGCCAGGGGTTATCAAACTGAGGGTCATTCTCAGTGCTAACAATGGGAAAAAACCCAATATCAAGCAGTGACTAAAGCAGTAAATCTAATCACTTGGCAATTGTGTTCCTTGGTTTCCAAGCCCCCCAACAAATTCCTGCTACATTCCATATTTCACCCTTTATTTTGTTTTCCATTTTGCAAAGGACAGGCTCTGAACCAGGACGAAGAAAAACAACTTTCCTGCTCCCCCTCCCCCCCGCTTTTTTTCCCCCCAAGCTATCTCTGCTCCAAGTCAGGCCAGGTAGTGCTTATCATTTCCTCTGCACAGCAAACACCAGGGTGCATGCGTTTCCTGCTGGCCAGTCCTAAACTGCGAGCTCACATTGTTTTCAAGGCCCCCCTCTCTCAGAGGCAGGAGCAGCTCTGCTGCACAGCTCTTCCTGTTGATGTCAGGTCCCTCTTCCTCCCAAAGCAAATGGGCTTCCTGACAGCATCTGTGTCTTTTTCCATGAGGACTAGCAGGAACCATTTTCCTACACAGTGGCCATGAAAGAAAAAAAAAAAAAATGCACTGGAGAAAGGGATGTAATAGGGAGGAGCAGGGCTGGATGGCTTTTTTTCCAGGTAGTCTTGGAGAACATCTGGGATCCCTCTCAATGAGGAGGAGAGAGAAGAGATAAGAGGTCAAAACAATACAGTTATGTCTTAGGGATGCTGGTATTTGCAAGTACCAGAAAATCACTTATTAGCAGAGAACATCAGAGACTAATTACAGCTGCCGATTTCCCACTGCTAAGGAATGTAAGCTCACAATAGAACAGCTACAGCCACAGCCCCTGCGTTCCAGCAGCGCTGTCATAAGCTGTAGGAAATGCCAAGACCTTTACACCAGACTATTGCCTTCTTTTTTATTCTCTCAAATGGAGGAATCACTACCACTGCCAGCACTGTTTCATCAACAGCAGAGAAAATGGGCGACGAATGTGCAGAACACAGCTGACACCAAGCTGAATCACTTCAGCTCCACAAATTGCCCATGCTGTTCAAGGTTTGCATTTGTCCCATTAGAGAAGCTGATGGGCTTGCCCCATCTCCCACCAGGAAGTCTGCAGTTTGCTGCACAGTGCAAGAAACAGTTGTGTAGCCTGTGGCTACAGGAACACACAGCAGGGCAGAGGGTCAGTCAGGGCAACAGTGCTGCCTGCCCTTCACAGGATTTCAGCCACAAGAGTCCCATGGCTTCCCTCACAGAGCAAGGAGTTGGGTCCCCTTAGGATATGCACCCCAGCAAGAAAGGGTTTCCCTTGACTGGGGAAATAGAGCCTGCCAGCATTTCCTATACCATATCCATACCACTGTAACCAAACAGGTGGGGAGGGTGTTTACTAAGGGGTGCACAGCAATAACCAGAACAGGACCTGTCCCTTAGCAGACTGTCTAGAACTACTGCCTCTAATGGTCTTCTGAGACTAGTCACAGGTATATGTCAATAAAATATACTGTTATAACGTGATCTTCTCCTCTTTTTTTCCTATCTGCGGCCTAGTCACCTTGCTGTAACACTGTAGTAACTAAGCAAAGGACTATACTCCCGATTTCTGTCCATAAATTGCCAGAGGCAGGCAAAATTATTCCAGCTGTATGCAACTGCAGTCAACAGCAGATGTGGCCCCAAGTCTGGCAGAGACAGCAGAGCTGCAAGAGAGTGAACTGGGGCTTAGTTTTCCTCACCAGAAGCAATCTTACTCAAGGTGCAATTGCAACATCTTTACGGCTGGTGCGAGCATAAGACGCAAAGGCGAAAAGCCCACCTACATTTTCCCTGCAGGAGTTGCCCAGGGCTGCTGAAATTTCCAGCTCTGACACTGGAGCAAACATTCCTGAGCACAGAAGGTGTGTCCCCCCCACAGCCAGAGCCGTGCCAGTGCTCACACACGACAGTGGGATGGGGGACCACGAGCTGCTCCGGGAGGAAAATCGCCCTTGGATGAAGGGTCGTGCAAGAGAAACAGACTCCACCGAGCCAGAACCTTCCTGTCGCTCTCCCCCCGCTCTAAGTACCGCCTGCTATTCGTGAATGAATTACCTCAATCCCTCTTAAGCAGTGTACTGACCAGGAAAAGGGCGTGGGGATTATTAATGGAAAAATCCTTGAGTCTTTCAGCCCTGCAGTGTGGCTACAGTTACAAGGAAAACAGGATACCATGCGGCATATGGGGAGGAGGAAGAGAAAAGGAGCAGAAACTCTAATGACCTACAGGGATTAACTAGCAAGGAAGAACAAAGGGCTGGTGGTAAATAGGCACAGCTGGCCCGAAGGACCAGGAGAGAAACGAAGGCACACAGTAGTGGTCTGCACAGGGGAGGTGTAACATCGAGGGAAACTGCTGCCTTCTGCGTGACCAAGGGCTTGTAGCTATGAGTGAATGAAACTGTGAGAGGATATTAAAGAGTAGGGGAAACCTCCTAAGACTGGGACATAGTATCCTGTAGAATGGCCTTCTCAGGTAGAGGGTGGGAGGCAGGCTTCCTGGATATTCAAAATCCGTCAGAAGAGTAGTCGGAATGAAACGGAATGGAATGGAATGGAATGGAATGGAATGGAATGGAATGGAATGGAATGGTTCTGCACTGGCCACTGAGATAAAGACAAAACCATCTCGCCAGCCTTCCTGTGCCATTTTCAGGTGATGCCTTTCAAGCCACAGAAAGATTCCCTGGAAGAGTCTGCTGTGTTAAAGGAAAGCCTAAGTGCCAGCACTCACTACAGCAAGGGACAACCACAACCAGCAGCTGGAGTTTAAATTGGATACTAAAGCATGTGGGAAGAAAGGCCACTTGAAAATCATCCAGCTGAAAGATTTTCCAGTGGGAAAGTGCGCATTTCACAAAATCAAAATGTTTCACCAGAATGCATGGATTCTGTTCAATTTTTCTACCATCAAATACACTGTTTCTAGAAGGTGAAATACATTCACTCCTTTATCACCATTTTTAACGTAATTAACCCTTTTGGAGAATTTTTATTTAGGGGTAGTTTCTCCTTTTTTTATTCTGATTCTGGATGAAAGGAAGTCTTGTGGTAGGGGAAGATGGAGTACAGTGCAGTGCAGTGCAAAACAGGAACCAGCTCTAATGGACATTGAGTGATATCATCAAGGCCTGCCTAGTGTTTGCTCCTCTCTGTACACTTCTGAGGACAGCAGCACTGTGCCTTGCAAGCTGAAGCCCAGAATATTGCATGTGTTTCTTGTCAGTGAATGAAAGAAAAAGGAGGTGAGTGTCCTATGGTTTGCTTTTCAACCCTCAGGACACAAAACCCCTCATTTGAAATCTTGCTTGTATGTCACGTCCCCCATTGTGAGGATAAAACCCCAGCACGGTCTCACAAAATGTGCTTTGCTTCTGTCAGCAAAAATCTAAGCCCTCGGCAAGGAGTCATGAATTTACAGAGGATAAGGATCATTCTCATCCCATAGGTGCAGACAGGAGAAACAGAAATGATTTGGCAGCCTGAGTCATGCACTGAGATAGTGGAAGACCTAAGGTTAAGAGCCAGTTTTCTTGTATCTCAACTCCTGGCAAGTAGAAACTTACCTTTCAAAATTCAGAAGTTGGTAAACTATGCAGAGATTGCAACTGGTTTGTCAGAATCACTGACACAGAAAGCTGAGCTGAAAATCTCACACAAATGTGTTTTTCTGGAGGAGGATCAAGTTGCCCCAAGCTTCCACCAAACCAGAAAGAATCTCCCTACCCAAACTTCTGCCCTAAACCTGAACACACAGGCTAAAACCTCAGGAGATTTGAATCAAATATCACTAATCAGATGGTCAGAGAAACCTTTTGGGGTCGTTTGTCCAAGAAGTCAGTTTGTGCCAAAAGACCAGACTTCAGTAGCCCTGTGCCTGGGCATGTTTGGAACTGGTCCTGTGGTCTGTGGCTTGGTGTCACTTCTATAATTCTTTTCTTTTTTTTTTCTTTTTTTTTTTCTCTTGAATGGTTGTCTCATAACAGAATACCACAATAATAGCTAGACGCTACCAAGAGGTCATCTAGGGAGAAACTGCAATATTTCTGATCATTTCAGGGAAGGGAGGTTGGGGGTGGGGGGTGGGTGAGGAGAGGCCTGAATTCCTTGGAAAAGATGCTCTGTCTGTTTACATACCAGTTCTTGCATTCCTTGTCTACTGAGTTCCTCCATCTCCTCAGCTACCCACTGTTTTCTTTTTTTTACCTTTCATTTTGATTTCACAGCAAACTCAGTTTCCAGCATGATTTTCTTTCCCTGGAATTCAGACTCAAGCCCCACCTTTGGGACCTGGATGGAGGTCTAAAATCCCTCCCCAGAAAAAAAGGCACTTGGATCTGCCATTTACAATTCAGGCCCATATCTTCCAACTGCAGCTCTAAACTGCATCAAAGACTTTTGTTCCTAGCTGTTGTTCCCAGCTTTTGTTCCCTTCTCTGTTCCCTTGAAATGTCAGCAAACATGATGGCTTTGTTGATGCCGTCAGGGTGGTCTGACCGCTTCCCACGCTGGGCACGCGGATTGGGTGGCTGTGGAACAGTCAGCAGTTCACTGGGTGTCTCCTCTAGGATGTTGTTGTTCCTCACACCAAGGCAGTGGCCTGAAGCAGCAACATTGCCATGAAATCAACAGAAAACAAATCCACCTCCAGCTGCCCTGGCTCGCACAAGGACATGCAGACTGTTCCCAACCAGCAGCTGCTGATGCTACCAGGCAGAGAGGAAAACCATGCTGGGGGCTCAGGGCTCTCCTTGGATATTGGGATGGATATCCACCCCTTTAGACACATTCCCTGCTTTGTCTGGAGGAGGACTCCAAATACATGCATTACTGCTGTCTCCTGAGCCAGCAGACTGCAGGGCTGTCAGAAATCAGACCTCATGACTGTTCTAGCTCTGCTGACTTCCATGTAGAAATGGCTTCTCTTACATCCAAGTGTACACGTGTCAGGGTAGGGATGGGATGACCAGGTATATCCTGCCCCAGAGACCTCCTCAGATGCCCCCAGGACTGCTCTGAGATGACCTGGGACCTTCCTGACCCCTGTTGCTCCCTGAAAGGTTGCAGGAGAGTCTGTGCTGAGCCCAGCAGGCTCTGCCTGACCTCTGGGAGCTGCCTGTAAAATGTGTCTGCCTGCAGCCACAGCATCCCAGGGCAGAGTTCTTGGAAGGAATGGGGAAAATCAGCTGAGTCAACTACCAAGCACAGGCCATATTTTTCTGCCCCATCACAGGAAACACTTTTAGCCTGCACTGCCCAGAAAGGGTTGTTCTAGCATTGCTCCTCAGCCCACCTGAAGTGTTTCTACAAAGGGGGATCTTCAGGGCTTCCAGGGCTTTTGTCCTGCTCTCTCTCTCTGCTTTGCCTACCAGTATGCTGCAAAATTTTGGTCATGACCTCTCAGTTGTTCTGAAATAACATGTTTGGCTTCAGCCTGAGAAGCTTGAGCAATGCTGCACTTTCCTGGGAAGCATGATGGTAAGGATGTGATCCAATTTAGGAACGAGCTGAGGCTCTTCCTGCTCTCTGCTCTGCATCTCTCAGGTTCACTTAATCTTTTCCTATCACAATGCTTTTTCCCACTCTTTATTATCAATTAATTTTCTTCAATTACAGCAAAAAGGGACCCTGGCCAAAGAGGAATTTTGCTGCAAGTCTCACAAAAGATCACATTTGTCTGCAGCTTGGTTTCATTCAAGGAAGGTCATTCTGTGTCAAGCGCACTCAAAACAGACAATGCCTTGTCTCCAGGTCTCCAAAACCTCCTATCCAGACACTGTCATGGAAGCTTTAAGCTTGAGCACTCCTCTGACCCACATCCAGCCTCACCAAGAGCTTCTCAGCAATCCAACAAGTGTCCTAGGCCAACACAACCTACTTCTCTTGGAGCTGATGGCACCACTATCTTCAGTATCAACTGCAGAAAATTACAGCAGTCTACCTTCTGTTGAAAAATCCACCTAAAATTTGGTTCTTTTTTTCATTCTTGGCATCAGTTGAGTTCTGGTGCATTCCTTGGACTTCTTTGGAATTAATTCATGGCTCACTCTGGTAGTAAGAGGGAAAGTGTGGATGTTGCAGAAACACTTTGTCACAAGAGAGATTTGCAAGTATCCCCATCACACAGAAGTTGTGTTTGATCTGCTGTTTCACTAACCTAAATCATAAGCCCCTTTATGGCTGGGAATACTTTCTGTATATTCAGAGCTGAGTACTTCCATACCAGTTGGCTGCAGCATCCCAGATTTATGCTAGTATCACTGAGGTCAGAGGCTGGCCCTATGCCACGCAGGCTGTGCTTCTGGAGGAGCTCAGTGGTAAAAGGCAGCATCCTGAAATGGAAGCAAGGAGTCAGAGGGCTGCAAAAGCCTTTCAGAGCCACAGTAACAAAATGAAGATACTCTTTTACTGACAGCATGAAAATCCCTTGAACTGCTTGTGTCCCACTGTGAAAGACTCTGTGCATGGAGTGCATGAAAGAACATACTGAGTGACGAGAGCCCCATGCTAGGGAAGGCTTGTGGCACAACATACAGACAAGGAGTGTGTTCCTAACTGGACCCCTTGGCTTGTACAGCCCTGCTCCATCCAACTTTGCCACACTGCTTTGCACATCCCTTTCCACTCCACAGCTTCCTACACCAGAGGATGCCAGGCAGGGGACATTCAATGAGGCCAGCTGTGCTTCCAGCCCACCTGAGCAGTGGATGAAAGGAGCTGCAAGGAAACACATCAATACAAATCCATGCAATGCAGATACAGCTGCCAAGGTTTAAAGACCAGTGCCCTGGTCCCCCAGGCACAGATGGCCCCATGTAGAGACTGCTTTTGCACACAGGATTCAGGTCATCCCAGTCCCTAAGACAGGTCTGGGCAGAGATGGGAGACACTTGTACCAGTCCTACACATAATGCACTTCCCTTGATCTGAAACACTGGGCATGATGGCATGATTCAGCTGCATAACCTGGTTCATAAACCAGTTGGTTTTGCAGTATGCAAGCAGATATTTGGGTAGATGATGTCTTGTTGGACCAGGAATGGAAGGGGAGATGGCAAAGCGGGTGGGAGTCACAGTCAGGTGTAAACAGGCAAGCTTGTCCTGCTCAGAGAAAACTAAGGAAAAGTTGGAAAAGACAGTAGTGTTCTCAGGAAATCCAGTTTTGAATCTGGCTTGCCTCACCCTGACCTGAGACTCCTTTATAAATTGCATCAGGAAGGCAGCACTGGCCAACAGAACACAACAGCTAATCATAAAATGTGAAGAATATCTATTATGTGCTCAGCTAGTGACATTTTAAAGCCTATAATTTTTTGCATCTGCAGTCTCCTGGCCCGTAATATTTATTCTCCTTTCCCTTGAAGCCAAGCTAGAGACAGTCTCAGATAAAAATCCTGCAGTTGAACACCCTGTATTTCAGGGAAATTGAAGTCAGGCGCCTGTACTTCAAATTCAGCCTTGATCAGAGCAATCTGAGAAGAATAAGTTCAAGAAATGAACAGGACTTCAGAGAGGCATCTTCATCTCCAGCTTTGGCTGAGACACAGCAAAGTCCAGTGTGAGAGCTCCAGAGTGTAATCCAGCAGGATTCTGAGATAAGCAAAACTCAAGGGCAACTCAAGTCAGCTTTCTGGGCCTGTAGACCTTTGTAAACAATAAGCATAAGGTTTGTTCCTTCTGACTTCAGGTTTTGTTGGGGAAAGTTCTTAACTTCAGTTTGGTAGCACTCGGGTAACGTCTGTCCTTTACACAAAAGCCTGGGCACTCCTGATAGGAACCTTTACAGAGGGTTTGAAAAAAAAAAGCCATTGGAAAAATACGAATTCAGGAAACAGGAATGTTATAACCTTGCTAGCACAAAGGCAAAAGCCATTGTGTGCACACAAATTTAGAAGCAGCAATGGCAAAAAACTTTGAAAGAAAACAGCAGTGATTTTTACTATTGCCTTATATGAGTTCAGAATGTTGCAAAGTTAAACAAAGCAATTATAAAGCTGGTTATTTAAAAATACCTAATGTTTCACAGTCTTCTTTGAGATGAATCAGGTATCCAAACATCTGGGGACTGCAACATCCATCAGGAAACACAGATGAGACACATCAAGACAGGAAGGTTTAGGGCTGCCATTGGAGAGACAAGGAACAGCAGGAGTCTCCTGCAGCTTCTTTTGGGTCAGAAATGTTAGTTCTACATGAATGTGTACACTAAACAAAAAGAGGAAGAAAAAGAGAGAGCTAAAAAAGGTTTTTGCAAGTCTCCTGCTGTTCTGTGTCTTTCTCACTTTGCTCTGATCTCTCTGTACATGTCACTGGCTGGCAGGATGACTGCTTCCTGATTCATGATTTCATATTTAATTCTTTCTATATAAAAGGAATTTAAAGGAAAATATTACAAATAGTTTGGCCACACTGCATCAAGTCACTGGAAACTATTTCTTTATCCCTGATGTTCTCTTTTTCCCTCCATCTTTTTTTTTTTTTCTCCTTTAAAAGAAAAGTTAGATGCTTTCCTAAACACTTTCCAGACTTCAGCTATTCACAGATTGCATGTGGAAGGCAAACACAACCCAGGTCTGGAAGAAAGACTCTCTCATGCTGGTCACCCCAGTAGCTTGGGGCGTTGCAGGCGGTGTCCTCAGCAGCGTTTCCTTTCAGAGAGCTGTGGCTGCATGAAAATGCTTTGGGTGTAGCAATCCTGTGCTCATCCCACAGGCACTTCATGAAAGAGGCAACTGTTCCATGTTGGGAATTCAGAGAAACCTCTGGCCAGCAGTGGCTGCTGGAGGCACCCTGATTAAAGCCCCATTGTTTTGCCCACTCCAGCTAAACTGCTCCCTGATGAAGCCCCCGTCTGTCCAGTGGTTTGGGAAGAAGCAAATAAGTAAATAAAGTCGTTGCTGGGAATAACAAAGACTGGAGGAAGCAAGGAAAGAGGAAGTAACCAAAGAAAAAATCCTTTAATGCACTACATTTCTCAAAGGCATATGTCCAGGAATTGGGTTTCTGGACTGTGTTTCTTTTGTCTTTCTGACTCCTGGATCTTGCTGTACTAAGGGCTTTGAGACATTAACAAACACTTTGCAAACACAACAAGGGGTGTTGCAGGAAAAGGGTGTTGAGATCATACTTAATCAAACTTCCTTACATTTTGATAGCTACAGTACTGCTGTACAAGTCAGTCATCTTGTTGCCTTTGCAGTTCTCCACAGCCAACACAGCTGAGCCACACACTTCAGGCCACGACCTGTATCCTGATTTTCGTACATGGCTGACACGTTTCAGAGGGAAGAAAACTCCAGGCTAAGTTCATATTCCTGCACAGGTGTATCTCAAAGGGGGATGAACTGAGTGATCTAAAAGTGGGACCTTGCTGGAGGCTGTAAAATCAGAGAAGTTTTGATTCACAGCACAGGCTCCCAAGGCAAAGGAAGCCGATGCACCGCATCCTTCAGCAGGTGCTGAAGACGAGCACGTTTAAACATTAAGGATTGGAAGCTTATCCATGCGAGGCAAAGCTGCCCTTGCTCACATCCATAGACTTTGGAACTACTGAGAGACTGGAGCTCATTTTAACATCAGTTAGGCGCCAAAAGGCGAATGAAAAAATGTAGTTAGCTGACAAAAATATGTGTCACTTGCAATGTAGTAACTTAATGGCATCTCCTTACACTTCATAAAAACAAGCTTGTTTCAAGGGCTGAAAGGAGTCAGAAATCACTGTTTTAGCTCTTGCCCTGTCTCAGTTTTGGGTAAAAATCTGGAAGAGGAGTTTTGGATAACAAGAGTTGTCGCCACTTTGAGCACATTCCTTTATCCTATCCTTAAGCTGTCTGTACCCAGAACAGTCTTTCCCTCTATTCCACCCCTACTAACAAAGCTGCCAGGATTTTGAATTCTGTTCCCACTTACAGCCCTCTCTCTTCCACCATTCATTAGCAGTCTCCAGTTGCTCCAATACAGTCAGTTTTGCCCTCAGACTAGTTTTTCCAACCTTCACCTCCTCCCTTTCAAGCATATTGAAATTTCCACACATGCTTCTCTCCAGTCCACTTTTGCCTTTATTCCCTTTCCCCATCCATTTCCTCTGGTGTGCTTTTCCATTTCTCTGCCACACTTCTTTCCTCCTAGCTGTTTCTTTGGATGCATTATCATTAACTTCTATCCATAAATTAGGATTGGGCCTGGTCCTAAAACCAGAATCATTTGAAGTTGCTGCAGGCAACTTGTAGGGGCAGTCCTATCCATAAGTCAGTAATGAACCCATCCCATGGCGTGCAAAGGGAAAGCTGTGCTATTGCATATTCTCCCTTCTAAATCAGAGACTATAAAATGAAGATTGCAGTCTTGCAGAAAATCTTTGTAGCATTTTTTATTATTTTTCTGCTTGGTTTCCTTTTTTTTTTTTTTTCTTTTTTGCAAGATTAGCAGAAGCATCCTGGCCAAGCTCCAGTCTAGGGTAATCTCTTCTGCTATTTCAGATCCACGCTGAATTGTTTTTTCCATTTCCTAACCCCAGAGGTTAGATGGTAAATGGCTGTCATGTTCTCTTCAAAGCTAAACTGTCATGTATGGGGGCAGAAGCCTCACCAAGCACTCTAGGTATGTAATGCCACCCTGGTGCACCTCACACCTCCCTCAGAGGCTCTTGCTATGGAACCTTCTGAGAGACAGGCAAGCTGGGTAAGCCTGATCCTTTCCTGCCCTCACTCTCACCCAATGTGTCACTCCCCAGAGCTGCAAGAGCCCACTTTTCAGCACTGGGTGATGAAAACAGCTAGGACTCTTCCCATTTAATAACAACTACAATGGGAACTTTGCACCAAAAAGATGATACCAGCATCATTTAATCACTGACAGAGGTAGGATGTGGGAAAGAAAGGAGTGCCCTAAGGTCTCCCATTGAGCCAGGCATTGGCAGGAGCAGAGTTTGCCACGGCCTGTGGCATGCCATGGATGCGACTCCTGCCACCTCCCTCAAGCAATTCAAACTCCCATCTGAGCAATTCATCCTTCAGTGGTGCACAAACACTGGAATGCGAGCAGAAAGGCAAAAGGTGGGCTTTTAGGCTGCTTACATCTCCTGCAGGTCACCAGACCGGATGAGGGACACAGGTAGCCAAGCTGAGGCTGCAAAATCTCACTGCACACATCAACACTCACGTTCCCTTGTAGCCACCAGCACTGCCTCAGCACAGGACATGCAGTGGGGTGGCACTGCCTGGGGCACACACGGAGCTCTTCCCAGTACTTCAGGCAACTGCGCTGCCGGTAGCTCACGAAAGCACTAAGCCAAAACTGCTGACACGTGTCAAATTCCCCAAGCAGCATTATTGGCCCAGCCAAGGGAGTTTGAGGAGCCATCTGGCCAGGGACATGGAGCCCACGAGTCAGGGAGTGGCCTCTTGCTCCCAGGGCTGGGATAATTGGACATTGTTCAGCATCTGAATCGCCGCTCTGTTGGGCTGTGGGCTTGTCTGGTAGGGACGAGCTAATTGCCATGCAAACTGCTGAGGGGAGGAGGGGGTCAGGGATGGCCCTCGTCCTTCTTCTGCCCCATAACAAACAGGAGGGTTTTCTGCCCCCACAGCACCCCAAAGCAGTGAGGGGAGAATGGGTGGGCAAGGGGAGGTGAAGGGAGAAGCCTCACGAACGCTTCCCATTCAAATACAACCACAGGACCCCATGTCAAACCTGGGAGTGGATTTTCCTGCCATACACAGAGTTTTGTTTGCTGTCAGTTCCCTGAGAACCAGCAAGCAGCCCTCAAAATTGCCCAGAGATCTCAATGGCTCATGGTGCCACACTTGCTACCTTCCCTTCCTCGTTCTACATCAGCCAAGGTGCTGCTTTTCACCACCACAGCCCAGCCAAAGAGCTGAAAGTACTGCAGAGACAGGGCTGCATTGAAAGTCCCAACCTCCACCCTTCCTTCGCCACGAGGTAAAGTCAGCAACACTACTGCTTCAGCTTCTTTTCAAGGAGGCAGGACTGGGGAAAGGGATAGAAAAAAGGCATATTACAAGCTAAAATATCTTTCCTTAAGCACAAGAATTGATGTCAGGTGCACCTGCATTGTTCCTTGAATCACAACTATTCAAAATCCTTTCATACCCTGCAAACATGTTCTGTCAAGAGGCAGGAAAACATTTTTTCTAATTTTTCCTATTCTCCTAAAGAAAACATGCATGTGTCTTTCCCCTTTTTCTACCAAAGCTCAATTAGATTTGCTTCACAGGTATATAACGTTGCAAAGAAAAGCCTTGCAGTCACCCTTTGTCCGTCTGCTAAATCCTTCCACCATCCTGCAGTGAGTTCAAAGCTGTAGTAAGAGATGCACGAAAAATCCCAAGCAGGGAAGCATCATTAGGGCAGGGATAAGCCTCTAAAGCCCTTAGGATCCAGAGCTGCAGTTCACATCTGTTTAATGCCCAAGAGCTAACATCAATAATTTAATGAGTGCCTTACATCCTGAAATATTTCACAAACTGCAAAAACAAGACTCACTCCACCCACCTCTAGGCTGGGAGGTGGCAGCTGTTGAGCCAGGCAGAGCAACACTACGTGACAGTTTAGGACACTGGATAAAAAAACAAATCCCAGCTCCAGCAGAAATTGCTTCTGCAAAGGAAAAGACACAGCACAGCATGTGCATGTGTAAAAGAGACCCTATCCTCTAGGAAAGAAAAAGATCAACCAAGGATTTTTTTTTTTTTTTTAATATTGGAGTCCTTGTTTTACCATGTGCCCAAATATCAACATTTCCCCAAATGATGCCAAGACAGCAATCTGACTACGCTTGCCATCTTCTGAATCACCCACCCCATTCCTGTAGCAGATTTTTTGGGGCCACTCCCATGCAAGCACTAACCAGACATAAACCTGCTTGGGGTGTAGCTGCTGCAAGCATGGCTTAAAGCTGAACAGCAGCACACTTACTGAGCTGCCACACTGAGGGGCCTCAGCAGTATCCAGTTAATCTTCTCAAATCTCATTATTGCAGCAGAGTGACAGATGGGTGTTTTAGCAGGATAGAAATGAGGACTAATTAGGACTGCTAGCCCTCCTTTGTGTTTGTCACATCGGTTCCTCCCCGCCTCAAGCAGGTTTGTGAGCAGTGATGGAGGGCTGCCTCTACCACCGTGTTCTGCCTGCCACCCTGAGGAGGACAGCAGGCACTGGGTCACCTATGCCCACCTGTTCTACAGACAGGGCTGCAGGGGATTCCA
Source organism: Phylloscopus trochilus trochilus (assembly GCA_016584745.2). Classification (NCBI taxonomy): domain Eukaryota; kingdom Metazoa; phylum Chordata; class Aves; order Passeriformes; family Phylloscopidae; genus Phylloscopus; species Phylloscopus trochilus. Next base: position 28,620,704 of record WQNJ02000012.1, read on the forward strand.
TTCCTCATCTACATTCTGGCAAGTCTGGAGGGTGACCCCAAATTGAAGTTACTGGGATATGGAACTGAATTTCCTGGCTCAGCCCCTGTTTGTGGCTTTACACAGCGAACCTGAGGCAGCAGCACGTAAGTCACTATTGAGCCAGGAGGGAAGAATGATGGACTCAATGGATCAAGACCAGCTCTTCTCATTTACTGCTCTGAAGCCTGCCTTGGGCACAGAGCTTGATGTATTGACTTTGGCAATGTGCATACTGCCATCCTGGCTATAAAGTTATCAAAATGGAGGGAGACAGGGAGGGGAGCACAGGGGGAGGTAAAAAAAAAAACAAACAAAACAAAACCAAAACCAAAAAACTAAGTAGAGGGAACTGAAAACATTTGAGGGAAGGGGGAATCCTCCACACCCCCTCTGTACCCCTGAGCCATCACCTCAGGCCAAACCCCACGCTCTTCTTAAAGATTCCAAGACATTTGTTTTAACTTTTTTTTTTTTTTCTGCATTCCTCCTTGTTGTACTTCTGGTTTCCAGTTGGGACTGGAATGGAGAGAACAGGATTACAGAAGGAAGTCTGTTGCTCTATTTTCCTGGCTTGATTAGAAGCAGAAGAGGCAATAAATCTCACAAGAGAGTTTGTTCTCATTTAGCCTCTCATGTATCTGAAATTACCTGACCAGAACAAGGGTAAGGAAAATGCACTACCAAGTGGAGCACACTGAGAAGATAAAAACAGAAAGAGCAAAATGGTGAAGCTGTTTCCTCCTCTGATTTTGCACAAAGAAAACAAACAATTCAGTCCCACTGACAGCTTATTTATTTCACACAAATTGGAGCACAGATGCAAGGGCTTGAGAAGGAAGCTCACCCTGCCTCTGAGGCTCCTGAGGTGTGACTGCCACCACTAGCAGCAGCACCACAATGGGAGAGGAACAGAAAAACCAGCACTAGTTGCACGTGGAGCAAAGGGTTTTCCACATGCTGGATGGCTCTGTTGTGCTGCCAAGCTGCCTGTCTGCAACAGGGCTGACAGTCACACTCAGTGCTGAGATGGTAAATGCAGAATGCCAACGGATCAAAAATATCCCAACTGAAATATTCAGCTGCAAATAAACACACACACACACACACACACACACACACACCCTTCCTCCCAATGTTCTGTCTGCTAGATCAGCATTTTTGGATGAGCCAGTGAATATATACAGGCACAGATCCAGCCTGGATTCTCAGCCTTGCATCCTACGTGTATAGAAAGTTTGTGAGCAGGTTCAGCATCCTTCAGGTAAAAAGGCAGTATCAATGCTGCTGTGTTTAGTGAAAACCAGCAGTGGCATCCTTTAAATGAAGTTTGTATTGGAGAAGCTGACCTGGTTTGATGCTCTTCAGGAAATAAATTACACAACTTAGTTACATCAGGCATGTCTCCTGGCCATTTGGATGTTCAATCCCTATTCTAGAGATGGAGGTATATCTCCTCTAACCATTTCCTCATGTAACAGTATCTAATGACATTACAAAACAAAACACATGCACATTCCCAGATCGGAGAGAGCAAAAAACAAAACCCAAGAGATTGAAAATGAGTTTTGCTTTTGGTTTGGCCTTTTTTTTTTGTTGTTGTTGTTGTTCTTTCTTTAACTCTTCTGTGCTTTATAGAACTAAACAAAGCCTCCTGTTCCACATGATAAATCTCCACGCTGCTCCTGGCCCCAGAGAGCACAGGAGATAATAGCATTTCCAAAGGCATTTAGTTAGTTGAGCCCTGAGTGTAGAAGAGGGCAGTGAGGAGCTGGAGATAAATTGCCATGAACCCAAGTCAGCTGCTCAGGGCATATTTCTAAGAGCAGCAGACACAGCTGAGAATCCTGCAAAGGGATATGAGTTTCCCCTCCCCTTGCTCAATCTCCGTGCTGGAGATGTAACACAGCTCCTGCTCCCCTTGTTCCCAGTGTCTTTCTTCTCTCCCTTGTTGCCATAGAGGCTGGTATCTGAGACTGGAAATGTGATGCTCCACTTGTGAGAGTGGGTGGAGAAAAAGCAAGGTTTGCATGATTAGTAATTTCCCTCACAGTATCCATTTTGGCAGCAAAGTTTCTCACTCTCCAGTCTGCTGGACATGCTTTGGCAGAAAGGAGCTTGGCCACAATGCCCTAGTGCACCGTGGCTTTTGGGGAGGAGACAGGGAGCTCTTACAAACACCACCTGAGTAAGATGTGCTGCTTCAAAGCATTTTTGTAGACTTCCTATCGAGCCAAGGCTCTGCATGGCTTTCAGAAGATGCAGCATAGCAATGTACTGTATAAATTAATTTATTTGGACTGACCAGCAGCAAAACTTCAGAAACCATTAAAGAACTGGGGCTCTTTATGAAAAGACAATTCCTTTTGGGCATTAACCAGGGCAGAAAGAGCATTAAGCAAGCCAGAAAGGACCCTTTACAACATCCTGATTGCACAATAGTTATTGATTGAATTGCCAGCAAAAACTGGAATACCAAGGAAAATCTCTGGTAGTAACTGTACAGATTACTAAGAACATCAGAAGAATTACGAAGTGAGTTGCCAGCAGGTTGAGGGAGGTGATCCTTCCCCTCTGCTCAGCACTGCTGAGCCCACAGCTGGAGTCCTGGACTCCACAGTACAAGAAGGACTTACTGGAGCAAGCTCAAGCTGAGGGCCACAGAGATGATTTAGGGACTGGAGCACCTCTCATATGAGGAAAAGCCAGGATTGTTCAGCCTGTGTAGGAGAAGGATCAGGAAGGGTCTATCATTGTGAATGAAGACCTGCTGCAAGGGAATGAAGAAAAGGGAGCCAGTCTATTCTCAGTTGTGCCTACTAACAATACAAGATATGTAAACTAAAAACCATTAGACTCCATCTGAACACAATCCTTTTTCACATTGATGGTAGTCTGAGGCTGAATCAGTTTGCTCACAGAGGTTGTGGAATCTTCATCTGTGATGTTCAAAATTCAACTGGACACAGTCCTGGGCAACTGGCTCAAGCTGACCCTGCTTGAGCAGAGGGTTTGGTCTAGTTAATCACAAGAAGTCCCCGATCATCTCAGTAATTCTGTGACTCTGTAATATTTTCTACTGCTGTTACAGTAACTCTTCCTATATGGGCATTAACTCACTTAAGTCGAGGCAGCCATCCGGCCAACCTGACATTGCCTGGAACTGAGTCTGTCACACACATCATCAGCTGGTGGCAGGATGGAAGAAGGCTGGTTTGAGCCTAGGCCAGGTGGCTGCTCCCAAACAGGAACAAAGCAACTGAGGTGGAGGAACTGAAGGCAACTGCAAAAACCATGAGTTTTGCTCTGCCCCTTTTGGTGCACTGTTAAAATCAAAAGGGCTCCCACTTGGGTGAAAATGGGGAATCTAATCCAGCTGCAGGGTCGTGTTCAAGACAGGGGTGTAGAACAGGACTGGCACTTCCCTCTGCATTAAGACTTGTAACCTTAGGGACTGAACTCCTTGCTCTTACACACAGGAGTAGCAATGATCTGGCACTTGAGTGAGGGTGAAGGTTAGTACTGGTGTACATAACTTCATTATATGCAAAGGCCCCCAACATCTGACAAAAAAAAAGTAGGTCTTAAATCGCTGGTTAAGTACTTTCATATCTGCAATCACACTGGTGCAGAGGATCAGAAAGTCTGCTTGTGGTTTCAGATAAATGTAGAAAACAGAGTCTACATTATTGAATTAAGTATGGAAGTTAATAATACAAGTCAGCACAGTTGCACAACGTAATTTCATTTAACACTAAATTCAATTTATGTTACACTGTTCTCTATCTGTGTCCATTGTAAACATACTGCAGATTCTTGTTTTGTTTTGGTTTGGGTTTTTTTTAGTCAGTTTGGTTTTGGGTTTTTTTTTGTTGACAATGCAAAACACATTAACTGAACTTATCAGCAGAGAAGCTGAAGGCTCTGGCACACAAGCAAAGGACAGCTGAATCTTGAGGCTCTGGGAATGTATGGAAAGGAGCTGCAAGTAGGCAGCTAGAAACACTAGTTGCCCTTGAAATAACCAGCAGTGCAGCCATTTCACAGCCCTTGCATTGCAATAAGGTATCTGTAGGCTTGTGTGTCAGAGCTCTAAGTGTATCTGGCACCCTGTTGCTGGTGCTGGGTTGGAGGCAGATGCTGGTAGCTCTCCATCCTTTAATCACCCTCCAGATAGAGGTCCAGTCCAAGCCATGATGTGGGCAGTCAATCTGACAGCCACCCCAACCCTGGCCCTTCAGAGCAGGGCTGGTTATACCATTACTGACAGGCTGTTTTCATTTCCCTTATTACCATTAAAGGAGAAACACTGGAACATAAATTTTTGGCACAACCCTGACTGCCAGCAAACGTTGCTGCTGTAGAACTGTGTCATATATGCAAAGCCAGAGTTACAGATGCATGCTTTCTGAGCTCCCCAAACCAGAACCAGGCCTAAACCAAAGCTTGGGACCCAAACACCTCAGACCAGTGGGGTCTCCCTGATTTGCTCATCACGTCTAGACCAGCCTGTGTTGTACAACCACCCCGTGCACTGCCAATGTTTCATCCACTACAGCTGTTTCCCTGAAACTCTGAGAGCTGTAATACCACAAGCAGTGAAGTCCCTACTCCTCAGTTTCCAAGCTCAGATGAAATCAGCTGCTACCAACAAAGAGAAAACATTTGCTAAATCAAAATATGTGTCCTAATCTAAAATCTGCAGGCAAGATGTGATTCACGCTGTTTGCAGGGGGTGGGGGCGAAGGCAGGATCAAAGTGGGGCTCGGTGCATGCAAACCACACATCTGCCTCCTGCAGTGCTCAGTAAGGGAAATGTAAAGCAGGAGGCAACATGCAAGAGTTCTCTGCTAATCACACAGTGCTAGCAGTGGAAAGTCAATACAGAACAAGGAGCTGAGCTTGCAACATGAATGTTAAACAACAGTAACACTGTGCCACAGAGGCACAAAAATCCAGGTCCCAGGAACCAGAAACAGATTGAGGAAGTAACACAAACATCATCCAAAACAAGAAGGAACAGCAAAGTAACAGAAGCAAACAGATGGCTTCTGTTCCCGTTGTTCCCAGTGTCTTTTTGCTCTCACTTGTTGCCATAGAAGCTGGTATCTGGGACTCAAAACGTGATGCTCCACTTGTGAGAGAGGGTGGAGAAAATGCAAGAATTTACATTATTAATAATTTCCTCCACAGAATCCATTTTGGCAGCAAAGCTTCTCATCTCTTGTTCACCAGACATGCTTTGGCAGACACTGAAAGGCCAAGGAGCTGTCTTTTCCCTCAAAGCCCAGCCTAGCTCCTCCACCTGCCAACACATGTACTCAGCTCTCAGGCTCTGCTGCCACAGCTCTCCTTCACTGTACAATAACACAATCCCACTTCTTTTCCCCAAAATTTCAGGGTTCAACTGTCCCTTTTGCTCCTGTCACATGGATGAGGGGATGCAGCCTTAAATATCCACACAGCCTGCATGACTAGAACAGACCAGGAATAGACCACAGAGTGCAGGCCATGTGGCTTCCCAGCATATCAGCAGTGTGAAAATGCAGATCTGACCCCAGCAGCACATCACACACACACACACACACACACACACAAAAAAAAAAGAGGACTAAAGCATTTCTGAGCCAGCCCAAGAGAACATTCTTGTCCTGTTCTCCTCCCAGCCCCTGCTGCTTCCTTCCTTGAAAGGAGACAAGTGTTTGATAGCCACAGAGCAAGGTGGGTCAGGAAAGAGATCTAGATTGGAGGCAATTTGGCTCCACAAAAAGGTTTCTTTTCAGCCTGATCAGTTCTTGTGACAGAAATCCCCAGTGCCACAGTTTCTAATTTTGAAAGTGGGATTTTGAGCAGCTCTCCATTCTTCTGCAGCAGATTAAATAAGCGTGTGGCATTTTCATTTATCCAAGGGGACTTTAAAAAAAAAAAAAAGGCTTTGTCTTTTCCCTCCACTTTGCCTTTAATGACTCTTCAGCAGTTTTCCCAGGACTTCTTGCATGCACCACCAACCAAAAACACCTACCCAAAAGTATGGGCATGCCTTCACTTTGAAACATCACTACAGGAAAGGCAGCTTAAAAAAAAACGTCCTAAGTGAATACAAATGCAGCCTTGTGTGGCACACACTTACTTGTGCCATGGACTTGCATGCACCCTCCTGCTCATCCCAGCATGCTCCTATCCCAAAAGACATGCAAGGGTGAGGAAAGAAAGCCACAGGGCCCAGAAAAGCTGCTTCACATCTGTGTAGCAGGTTTAATGATTGGCTCCAAAGGCAGTCTGTTCCTGAAGCAAGAAAATCTTTTTTCCTGAGTGACAAGTCTCCTTATCCAGTCACGTATGGACAAGGCAGCTTCACAGTGAAATGCATGATGACAAAATCACACAGAGGACTGTGTGCTTAAGGGGCTGCACCAAAACAAGCAAGCAGTATCCAAGCCCACCTTCCTTTTGTACCCAGCACGTTACTGCTGAATTATTGTTACTGCTTTCCCTCAAAACTACTTGCCTATGCTACAGCAAAGTCTTTGCCTACTGCAGCTCTCAGACGCATTCACGAACCTGCTTGTGGAGCCAGGGCTGGCCAGAGGTACCACGTTTTTGAGACCACTAATGCAAAATGAAAACTTTCCTTATTCTTTCATTCAAATGCAGCTGTGACAAGGCAGAAGCAGCCACCGCACAGCTACACAGCACAGAAGAGTGTCTTATGAGCTAGCCATGTTGTGGTCTCCTTTCCCATACTACAAACAAGGGACTTGTAAGGGTTTCCTCACATCTCCCTGTCTACAGTTGAAGACAACAGCTCCTTTTCCCTCCCCAGCCTCAGGGAGTGCCACTGGCAGGCCTTGCTCTCTCTGCCATGGCGAGAAGGAGCCTCAAGTGGGGAGAACAAGGGAGTTGGTGGTTCAAACCTTCTCAAACGAAGTAGCCCTTTTCCTAAAGCAAGTAACAAACAAAGCCAAGAGGCTGCATTAGATGAGGAGATAGAAAGTGGTTTGGGTGCTACAGGCTCAGGATGAGAGCCATTGAGGGAGCTGTGGGGAGTGTGGGAGGGGGTTGAGGGGAAAAGCTGAGCTCATTGCAACCCAACCAGACAACATCAGGCAGGAAACAGATGTGGAAGAAACCACAGAGGGGTACAGCAACAGCAGAATTAATTATCCTGCAAATAGAGGAATCTCAGGCACACAAAGCTGACCTGGACCATAAGAACAAGGCATCAAGTCTGAGATTTGGCTATATGCAGACTTGATAGCATCTCCTAGTTCAACATCTAGACACCAGCATACCAAAAAACCAAAGGAAACAATTCAGCCTTTTTCCAAGTCTTGCCTGGCTCTAAGCATATGAAACAAAGGGAGGTCTGGATCAGTAGTGGTTCCTACTGCAAGAGACTGGATTATCATTTACCATCACAATCCAATTCCTGTAGATGCTATGTGCATTTCCATTCTAAAAAGTAGACATTGTACCTGGCTGTACACCTGAAATCCCAGCTTGAATCTCCCACAGTTAGAAGCACTGGGAATATTAAACTCCTGTTTAATTTAGTTCCTCACACTTTAACAGCTTTGACTCTTACAACAGCCTCCTCTTACAACACTTCTGTGATATAACCAGAAGCAAGTTCTTTGTGACTGTTTTCTTAAGCAGTTCAGAGTGTCCTGCCTCAGCTAAAGATGGTGCACAAACTTGTGTCTTGTCTTCTCTGCTGGCCCATTCGTCACCAGAAAATTACACTGTTGGTATTACAGGAACTGAGAGCTTGATGTGCAGCTCCCACTGACTTCAGCAGAGGCAAGAACGCATTTTTCTCCTCTGGAAACCAAGCTGGTTATTAAGAGGCCAAAACATGACTCTAATGTTAATCCTTCAAGACTATTATCTGTTAGCCCCATTGCACTCATACAATTCAATAAAGTTTGGCACAGTGAAATGTTTTAGTAGAGGGCATTAGTAGTCACTTCCTTCTGCATGGATGCCTATCCATGTCCAAAGTCTGGGCATGGACACTGCTTTCTAGTTAAGCTTTTGTACTCCAAAAGATCACTTTCCTTCAAGCGTAGATTCAGTGCTGGAAGTGACAGAGGAGGGATTACATAAAATTAGACAACTTTTCCTCAGTGGTATTGCCAGCCATCATTCTTTTATGTCTGGTGTGAGCTTGTCCTTATACATGCTGCTATTTAAGCCATTGTTTGATAATTATGGTGAGGAGGAAGAGAAGTTTCTTTTTCTCCAAGTTTCTATCCCTCTTACCAAAGAAAACTTGAAAACATAACCCAGATGCACACTGAAGTTTTGGAAAACAGTGAAAGAGGACAAAGAACCCAGCACTGATTTTATGGCGTGGTTTTTGTGGCCTGAGTCATGATTTCAAATGCTTGTGTTCACTGATAGCAGTCTGCCCCCACAACAAGTGTGACCAGTGTCTGTGTAGAGACTGCCAGCAGGAAAAGGCCAAGTAGGGTCAAATGTGGTACTGACAGGAACTGACTTGAAACACAGTAAATTCAACACATCTGAGTTTCTAACCAGCCACCAGACATCCACATCTGCCCATTAACACTGACCTGTGTCAGATCTGAAGACTCAACTTAGGGCTATAGGCTTTGTATCACATCTTTGGCTCACTGCTTCACTGTACCTGCTAAAGTCTTCCTATTTGATCGTTTTTAAATACTTTGTAGTTCTGCTGCAGCTTTTATTGTATTATCATAAAGTTCTTTCTAACAGAGGCTTAGGTACATGGATCTGGTAAGGGAGACAGTGGGATCTTTGGCTGTCTCTGAAGCAAACCATAGCAAGCTATTACAGAGTTAAATGGAAAGAGAGGAAATGCTGATACCTTTAGCAGAATATAATTCTCTCCACTGGAATTTGGCAACAACACAGGGACTAAGGTCCTTGCAGAAAGCACAAGCTGCTCGTCAACAACCACAAGCATGTAGGGACTCAAGTTGTGCCTCTCCTCCAACAAAGCATCGCACAAGCAGTGCAGCACCCCCTAACTGCAAAGCTCATGTACTAACCCAGAGGGGAAAATTGCAAATTGAATCGTCTTCACTAGCCTTGGCCATCCCCTGTGCTCCCTTGGCCAGCACCAGCACAGCAGGACTCGGCCTCTCCTTGCCTGTGCAGCTTCAGTCACACACAAGGGCACTGCAGGATGGTGTAAAGCAAACCTGAGCACGGAAAGCACAACCGACATGACTCACGTCCTGCCGGGCCCACAGCATCTTCTTTTCCAGTTAACCCTTCCCGGTGCATCTTAAAACCTGCTTTCAGAAAGGTCCACAATAAAATGTTTGCTGGACAGCAGCCAAAGTGCTCTCCTGTTCCTCATCACTCTCAGATACCAGGAACAGTCTTAGAACTTCGTTGCTCTCTAGTAGGGAACAACCTGATCCTGCATGCCACCAGTTAAACACAGAGCACTATGTAAAGGAGAGAGAAAGGTACAGCTTTATGTCCCTATAAAACTTGCTGATTACAGGAGCACTGACTTGTCACTGGAAATAATTCTTAGCAGGACAATTCAACTCTCCCCAAATCAACCATCTCTCATACCCTAAATGCTCTTCTAATTTGGTTGCAAGTTTGTGATGTCCTGGTGACACCTCAACCTTCATTTCTTCCCCAAGACTTCACTTCAGCATTCTTGGTCATTCCTATTTATCCTGAGAGTCCTACTACAAACAAAATTAATATTGCGAATACTTTAATTTCTTTTCCCCTTGTCCTGATGAATTGGAACTTCCAATCTAACTTGCACCCTTACCAATAATCCTACAACAACGGAGTCTTTCATTTCTGGATCCCACAGCACTGGGCAATGGGATGTGCTACTGAACAAACAGCAGTACTGCATAAAGAATTCTCCTATTCTCCCTCACTGACCCTCAGCATGGAGAGATAAGTACATTGGGACTGTGAACCATGTCACAAATGAAATTTGAGGAAATGTCCTTCCTTCTTGTTCTCAAAAGACTATTAAAAAAAAAAAAAACCTATAGGATATTAGATAATAGACTTTGCTCCTCTGGCCTAATTTCAACTGCAGCAATTAGATTTTTGCCTTTAAAATTCCCCTTGCTGCTTCAAGTGAATATACTGCCTGTGCCCGCATTCCCTGTGTTGTTTTCCAGTGCTCCTGTAAACAGCTGTAAATAGTTCCTTGACCACAGAGGTTCATGGTAGCACTGGATGGAATTTGTCTGTCTGCACCTCACACTGGCCAAGGAAGATCAGCTCATTAAGTCTGTTGTTTTTTTTGACATTTCAATTCAGTTGCTGTTAAGAGCTGTATAAATTAAAAGATCCAGTACCTGTCACAGACAGCCCACAATACAGTTGAATGGCTGGTTTTCCCCCATACCTAAATAAATGCACATATATAACATTTTATCTTAGTGATACTTTTACTGCCCTCTTCACTGTGCAATGGAAAGTACTCCTGTTATGTAGTCCATCCCTCTGCCAGTGCGGTTCCACACTGCACTTCATCAGCCATGCTCATCAGCAAATGAAAGACCTGATTGTGCAGCTCTCCCTGTACAAAGCTGACATTGCTGCTAAAAGTCTTTTTTTTTTTTTTCCTTGAAATAACCTGACATTGGTAAAATTGGCTAATTCAAATCGGAACATAATGCTAAACTTGGATCATAATGCTAACATCAGGGGTGGTAACAGCCATGTATTTATTTTTTCCTCTCACTAAACTGCAGGTCCTTCTGCTGGCCAAACTCACAACCACTTCTCTTGTCATCCAACGCACTGTAAGAAAAAACATTCTGCTCCCTCATCAAGGACTGACCATTTCAAACTCGGGACCCCCTCATTTTATTGGAGTTACCCGTTGTCTGAGCTACTGTGTTCTCATTCAATACCTGGGAACATGAAGGTCAAGGGGAGAAGGAGTGAAATCCAACAGACAGGGTGGTGAACATGTTAGCTGAGATGCCTCCTACACCACACAACGTACTCCACCCCATAACCCAGTCTCTGTCCTGTCTCCATCCAGCAGTCCAAGGACAACATGGGAACTGTATAGGAGTCCAGTTCCTCCCTCGAATCCCCCAAAATTCTAGTCTCATGGACTTAAGTTAGATTTTGAAATCCTGGAGGAGGTAACACTGAACACAGTTCAGATTTCCAAACCTGATTCCCAAAAAGCCTGCTACTCCCTTCCACAGCCAGGCAGATGGGAGAGGGCATCACAACCGACGTTGGGCTGTCTTTGTATGCACTTCGGCAGCCCGAGAACCCCAGCCAAGTCCTTTCCACACACACAGCACTACTCATGCAAGGCTCATGCAGATGCATCACCAAAGCAATCTTCCGACCGTTCATTCATTGTGAGTAATGGGGCAGTGACTCCACTTCCCGGGGATAAATCAGCTCCAGGTTGTCTAACCCTGGGCTTTTGGAAAGCTCTGGTTTGCTGTCCTACCAGTAAGAACAGGGGGACACGCGCTTGGCTTTTCTGCCACCAGAGTGAGAATAAAGAAGCATTTACCATCCTGCCCAGAGCTCTCCAGATACTCCGTCAGGTCGCAGCCGAACGCGCTCGCGGCTCCCTTCCTCTTGAGTTTCTGTTTGGCTCCCTTGTTCTTCATGAGGTTAGTCCCGAAAGAGGTTCACCCCCCTCCTGCCTTGCCCCCCTCCCCCCGGCCTCACGCTGGGCGACAAAATTCTTGCTCTTCTCCTCAGACCACCGCCCGTGTCCCGCTCCCAGGGAGCAACATCGGGGGTCCCGTACAGCGTCCAGCCAGAGAAGTAAACATTAATCCCCACCAGATGTTGGGTTGCTCCTGTGGCAGAAGAAGGTCAGGGCGAGAGGAGGCTCCACAGCCCGCAGCAGCAGCGATCATAGCCTGAGCCCAGAAGGGTTCTCATCAGAGGCAAGTGGGTGGTGGATGGGTGCCCGCATCAGGGCTGGCAAGTTGGGGGCAGGAGGCGGTGGGGGGACGTCTTTTCCCTCAGAGCAATCCCGGGACCCTCCACAGCCACCTTCTGGGTTTCGTCAGTCCCGCTGTCGCCACTTCCAGCAGAAGGCGTCCCAGTCTGGGCGTCCTCCTCTTGGCTTTCGGAGGAGACTGGAAGTTCAAACGGAGCAATGAAACGGGACTGGGGAAGAGTCCGCACAAGGCTCCTCTTTGGCTCCCCCCCCTTCCCCTCCTCCTGCTTTGGACAGTTGGAGGAATGAGAAACCAGCTTCCTGTCCTGACTCCCGCTCAGCCGCTCTCTCCTTTCCCCCGTTTTACAAATCCTAGGATTATCCAGCTAAAAAAAAAAAAAAAATGCTGAAAGGAAGTTAGCTGAGGAGGGGGGCGGAGGACGGTTTTTGGCAGTAAAGTGCGTGTGTGTGTGTGTGTGTGTGTGAGCGAGAGGCTGAGGGAAGGCGGGGAGAGGAGTTGGGGAGCAGGGATGGGGATGGGGATGGGGGAAGGAAGCGGGACCGCTCGCCGTGACAGTCGGCGGATAACGGGGCTGCCTGCGAGGAAATCCCTGCGGGGCGGCGCAGCCCGGCCGCGGGCAGGCGCTTCCTGCTCTGCCAGCCTCGGCACAGGCCGGGCAGGGTCCGGCGAGGAGCAGAGAGACCTGGAGCAAAGCTCTGCCTCTGCTCGCAGGGCGCCTTCCTGCCCTCCAGCATGACTCTGTCGCTGCAGGACCTGCCGTCCTCTACGGAGGTGCAGGCTGGAGCTGCTGAAGTGCAAGAAGGGGACAGAGAGTTGGGAAATTAAAGAGAGGGGGAAGGAGGGAAACCTTCAGCTCCCTCCTCCCCCCGGCAAGCAGAAACAGATGCGGTCCGGGCATCTAAGTTCGCATACTTTTGAGTCAGCTCCCAAAAAAGGTTCCCCTGACCAACAAAGGGGTTTAGATAAGGAGCTGAGATGACTCAGTACGGCAAGAAGGCAAATGGGACAGGTCTGCCTTCAGGCCCTGAGCCTTGTCTGTATCATTGCCCCCTTCACCCCACAAGCGCTTTTCTGGTCCAGTTTTCAGTGCACACTGAGTATGTCAACTCATAAGAGCGGTTTCTTGCACTTACTTCATGTTTTTTTACCCCAGAAATTCAGATTGCTTTACAGGACTGGGTATGCTCACCAGCATACCCGGGGAGGCAAAATTAGCTCTCCTAAGGCTTCACTGATTCCTCTTACTCTGCCAAATGTAGCTGCATGGGTCTGGGTTTAAAAATGAACAAACAAATGAAAAACAGGATATTGCAGCTTTTCACCAAAAATCAGGCCAAAGACAAGGAAAATAGTTTTGGTTTGGAGGAAAACTGACCAGGAAATGGGGCAAAGGACACCCTTAATCCACCTCCCATCATAGCCCTCAGCTCTGCACTCTCATGGGGCAGAGAAACCCGTCTGCAAATTCACCACCTCACTCACTGGAGAGTAATTGTTCTGAGAAATCAAGCCTCTGTCTGAGATCTGACCACTGCCAAAATCAATTCAGGTTCTGTTGTTATGGTGACTTTTTTTCCTTTAAGTGTTGGATGTTACCACTTCACATGTAATAAAAAACACCAAGGGACCTAGTGAGGGACCTTGTACAATTATAACTCCAGTTGTGCAGTTTATCACTGCAATTATCATAATTATCCCCATTTTACAGCTTGACGCCTGATGGATTGAGGGGAAAATGATTTGCAGGTTGTCACAGAGCTGTCTGGCCTGTCACCTCCCTGCCTTCTGCTCCCACTTGCAGACTAAAGAGGAAAACCGAGCTCTCACCACTAGACCGGGGGTTGTTCTCAGGAACCCTCAGTCCTCATGAAACACTCAGAACTTCCTTGAATTTATCCTGGGCTTCTGACAGCACCTTGATGTTGAGTCAGAGCACGGGATCCCTCCCATCTCCGGAGTGCCGCCAAAGCCATCGCGTGCCACAGCGCATCCTGCCTGCCTGCCGAGGGCCACACTTCACACAGCTAGCACAGACAACAGGACGCTCAGACCTGGCTGTCTTGCCAGGCCGTGCTCCCCCTCTCTGGGTGGCTGGCTGCCTTCTGTAGGAAGATAAAGCCCTGTCATAGCCCCCTCAGGGAGGAGGCATGTCCTGCTGCATTTGCCAGCCCTTTCCCACACGGCTGAGTCCCCACACCAGACCAGCAGTGAGAGAACAGGTTCACCATGGCGAGTAACCACACCACCTTGTTTGAAGTCCTGAAGTCCCCTCTGCAGACCCTTCCCTCCCTGAGCTAAACAAGATGTTTAATCTCACCGTGCCGGTCTCCTCCACTGCTCTACATCAGACAGAGGTCACATCACTAACAGGGTCTGTGTCCACCTGTACTTTCATCTGGTGACCCTCTACATCACACTCCTGCCCCATCTCCATTGCCCTCCCTCATCTTAGATGTGGTTTCTCCTCTGCTCTCTTGCAAGTTTATCCAAACAGAATGTCTTCAAAAGAGGATGCCTTCATAAAATTATTAAAATAAATAAAGAAATAAATTTAAAAAAAAATAAAATCACCCCTTGCATGAGTAAATCTTCCTCATGTCACCAGCAAGGTTCCAGGGGTGGGGGAGAATCCTGTGCACCATGGACCCCCTCCCCTCCCTTGCATAGCCCTGTTCCAAGGCTCACAGTCCCAGAGCATGGGCACTCAGCAGCACTGCTGGGTCAGCACATCACCCTCACCTCATGGTGCTTGTTACAGGCCAGTAGGCATTTTCAGCTGGAAGCACCATTTCTTGGTGCCATCTTTGGAAGCCATGGTGCTGGGTCCTGTTGGCTGATGAACACTGCAGAAATTAAGTGCTGCCATCTCATTTTGGTTATTTGAGGTCTGTGGTCTGCTGCCCTGATCCTAGTCAAGACCCTGGACTCTGAGCATCCAGCACCAGGCTGCAGGACCCACCAGCAGCCATCACCACCATGGTGCCATAGTGGGGAAAGCAGAGAGACTGCCACCCCCACGACAAGAAAAAATGGTATTTGAAGCACAAGTACAGGGAAGAGAAGCTCAAAACAAAACAGGGAATATTCCCACTTTATTCACAGAAGCTCTTTCAGATGCTGTAGGTTTGCTGCCCTGCTGCCTTCTGCGGCTGCCCAGCTCCTCGTTCCCATGGAGGGAAGAGCGATGGAGAAAGGAAATGGCATGGCAAGGAGAGTGAAAAAGGGGTGTGCTGCAGCAAGAGAAAGAAGACATGAGGATCTCCAGGAGAGCTCTTGCCAGGCAGGCTGGGCTACAGGGGTGGCTCTTCCCCTGCCAGGATAAGGTTCAGCAAGAGGACAGAGGGGAGGGCGCTACAGGATTGCCCAGGGAGCCTGTGGCCAAGAGGAGGAGAGGAAGAAGGAGGAGAAGAGGGAGGAGGAGGAGGAGAAGGTCAGGCAAGGTGAGCGGGAGCCAAACAAGGGAGGCTTTACAAATAAAGCACTTCATATCAGAGCCTGAAATCAGTGCTGAGCCAAGGGATTTTTCTGAGGGAAAGGGGCGATGTTCTCCAGAGAGGAAAAAATACGAAGTCTGGATTTGCGCAACCCAGGAAGCAGGGCAGGTCTCTGAACTAGTTTGAGTGAGCAGGGCTAAGGAGTAAGCCAGTGCCCCTCCTGGAAAAGCTTTCACAGACAAGATCAGGCAAACCTGGAGAGGAAAAGTTCTCAGGCAAGAAGTATGGAAAGCAAAGCAGAATTCAAGGTTGAAACAGCTGGAAAAGAAGGGAGAAATTCTCTTCCTCCTAAAAAAAAAAAAAAAAAAAAAAGTGAGTGCAGAATAGGAGCAACGCCAAGCCAAACCGGGGTTCTCATAGCAGCCATCTCTCCACAAAGATTCCTTCCTCATCTCTGCCAACATATGCAGACTGTGATGGTCAGTGGCCCCACAGTGCCACAGCCCAAGTCTGGAAACCATGAAGCCTGACAATTACTTTAATTCCTTCCCTTTGAACCTGTAAATATAGGTCAGGATTTTAAGTCAGTTCCAAAGGCCTCCCTGACAGCGAGGGCCACAGGTTGATGCAGGAAGGTGGGGCACCTTCCCACCCCGCTTCGCTGCTGATCGGCGATGCCTCACCCGCCCTTCGGCTTGAGAACGGATGTGGCGAGCCAGCCTTGTGTGTGAACGAACACAGCACGGGTAATGATTTCACAGCTCTGTACCGTCCTCTCCGTTCTCACAGACGAGGTATCGGTGACACCAGAAGCGCTCCCAGAGCCTGGAGAACAAGCTTTGGCCATTAGGTCTAAGTGTTTCTTCCCCTTCCACTAAAAGCTGGAGGCCGTGGCTGAGGCATCGCACAGGCTATTTCTGGGCACCCATCTCTCCCCTCCCTGCTGCATTTCCTTCATTGTGTTTGAGCTCTTTCCTATCTGTGGCCTTTAAATCTCCACCAATCTGCCAGACGCCACTCAGCACAGAAGGGGGGGAGGCAGACTCAGAGAGGGGGAGATCTGAACCCCTAAAAATAGCCCTGCCGAGTACGTCTGTTTTCCTGACACAGACGGTTCATTGTTAGACTCTGACACGCCAGTTCACCCTCCCTCCCCACCCCTCAGCATACTCTCTTTCCTCTCCTGCCCCTCTCCAGAGCAGTTTCCTGTCTACTCCCATCTCTGTGGCCAAAGCTGGAGTGTATTGTGAAGCCAAAGGCTGGCGTGGAGTCTTTTGTTTCTCTGAGTACATTTTGGACCACAGACTATGGGGCTGATCCTTGTCACAGGGCATCTACCACACTTGGTTCCTAATTTCACCCATTCCAGCCACCCAAGCCCTGTCTCCTCAGCTCTCGCCTCTGTTTTTGCCTTCCACACTCTTGACCTACACCCTGACATACCTTGTTCTGTGTGTCTCTCTGCCCTGTGGAACTGTTTTGTCAGCTACTTTGCAGATCCCAGCACCTGGGGTACAAATGAAGGAGGCACCCCACACATACTACGGATTCTCCTTGCTGCTGCCTGCTTGCCCATGACATGACAGTGTAACCAAGGGTACGAGGTTTAGGGGTGGACTTGGCAGTGCTGGGTTAACAGTTGGACTCAATGATCTTTAAAGGTCTTTTCCAACCTAAATGATTCTAAGTACCCCAACATAACATGATGTTCAGTACTGACCACACAGAGCACAACTACAAAACCATGTTTTCAGCCAGATTGCCTTCTCCCGCTGTTCACAGTGCTTTCAGAGATGTCTTGGATTCAGAAAACAGGATGAGGAACATATCTCCACTCCCTTACTCAGAGCACAAACTTGTTTCAACCATGACATTTGCGTAATTCTGTGTTTGTCCAGCATCTAGCACAGTGGATCTCTAATTCTTGACTGGGTACTCAAACTGTTATTTAAACAACATAAAGACCATTATAGAAAGGCTTTATGTCTCCTTGTGCAAAACTCTATTGATAGCTCAGTAATATATGACAGTTTTGTAAAACAAACATTCAGAGAAAAAAAAAATCTATCAGACAAGCCACACAGCTAGCAAAAGCTTCCTTCATCTCAGGGGCATGGTCTGAACCTCCTCCTAGCATCTTACCAGTAGGATGACCCATTTGGTGAGGCAGGAAGACCACAGACCTTCCACGATGGAGACATTCCAAAGTCACACAGGGCTTTTTGAGAGCATCCTGCCAGTAAATTTTTGAATAACTTCGAAGAGACAGATGGCAACTTTATGCTGAGTACAAGCAAGGTAGTGTGTCACAGAAGTGATTCCCTTCAACACACTGCCTCACTGCAAATACCAACAATAAGGATTCCCACCAATCATGGGGAATGTCTTAACCATAGGGCCATTTTTTCTCATGTCTTACCAGCCCATGAATACAAGTGATAATCAGAATTTTCAAGCACAGATGGAGTCTCTAGGAGCTGAGAAAACTCAACTGGGGAGGAAAATCCTGAAGAGATTGATCTGTCTGTCTGTCTGTTTGTCTGTCTGTCCGTCTGTCTGTCTATCCCCTCAGACACCCCTTTCTTTGTCACTGTGTGGGGGATCTTGACTACCAGCCTAAGAGATAGAAGGAGAGTTTCAAGTATCAATCTCTTCCTCCACATTTGCAGCCCACTGGTTTTCTTGCAGTTTCCCCAGCCCTTTAGTCTATAAACACTGCTCTAACAGTAATGAAAAATCTGTTGAGCCAGAGGCCTATAATAATAATTTAACAAACAAACAAAACTATTTAGTATCTCCTGTCCTCAGTTCTGCCAAACAACAGCATTGGTAGCACTCTGTAAAAATTCCCACGTGTATAATTTCTGATTAGCTCATCTCACCACCACACAGGTGACACTGAAACCAGCACCCACTTCACTGTCTGTGTTTCCACTTTCAGATGTACCTCTTTTATCATCCATTCTGCTAACCATGTTGCCATGGGAGAAGGAAGCTGTGGGTTTACCTGACTGCATAAAAACAGCAGCCTTGCATTATTTTAATGGTGATTCAAGGCTAAGGGCTGAGAATTAATCTCTATTATAAGGACTAAGCTGGAAGGGAGAAAAGAAGTGAGTTTGGGGGTTCACTCCAGCAATCATCCATTTTGGTCATTTTCTGTAGAAGATAAGGGCTGTTTCATAATAATCTTTTTTTGTTGTTGTTGGAAATAAAAATCCTAACAAATGTCTCAGGAGACGCTTACTATTTTATGGATAAAAGCTAGCCTGTTACATGCTATTTTTAAAAGTCACTTAAAACCTGGCTTCTTTTATTCTGAGGTCTTCTCTTGATCAGTTGCATGAATCATCTTTTGTGTTGAGAGACTTACATCTTGTTTTAGCACAAGCTTCCAACTAAGATTCCTTTTATTGTGCCTGAACAACTAGCACAAGGATGAGTTCCTCTGAAGAGTCACCAGCTATGGTGGTGATCTTCAGCTAGGACAGTCTGCTGCTTCACACTTCTCTCTTTCTCTAACAGGGCAAAGCATGATTTGGTGGCAGGAAGGAGAAGAGAGCAAATGCAAGTTTGCAAAAGCCACACGTCCTCTTTGCAGACACTTCTAACGAGGGCTGGCAGCTGTGAGGGGCAGAGTGCTGGCAGCTGCATCAGGCAAGGCCAGGTGTTCCTGCATGTGGCAGGCTCTGGCACATTTGTTGTTTCTTATTTCTGCTGGCTGAGCTAAATCCCTGTAGGAAATGCTCTGGTGGGTCTGCACAAATGATCTCCTATTGTCTTCTCTGCAAGGCTGATCATATTCCTTCTTCCTTCATGTTTTTTTTCTTCCTGTCTCACACCACATCTCTCTTCTTGGTCAGGCGTGCCCCTAGGTTAAGTGAAAAAACAACTTGCCTTTCTACTGTGCTCTCAAATGCTGAAGGTACTGAGCAGGAAAATCAGCTCTGTGGGGAGATTCCTTCTGAAATTTGAGTGCCCCCTCGCTCAGGATGTGTAAAATTAAAGCTCTCCATATACCCCCTCAGGAAAAGCCACGTTTCTCCTTTAACATTTCCTTACCTGTGCCCTGGCTGTTCTAGCGGGATGTGTTTTCTGTGGGGATATGCCAAGTCATGGAGGATGTTTTTAAACTTCTTTAGCACACTTGTTTTCTCTTTTCCTCTGCTTTCAGAAATGTCACCAGCTCTGCAGTACTGTCAGCAAAATTATTTAGTTTGAATCCTACTGAGTCTCAACAGCTCCAGACAAAGGTGGCACAAAGTTATCTTTCCATCACAGGTCCGAAAGGGCTTGGCTTGTCTTCATTCTGACACCTCATTGCCTAAATCTGTAGTTCAGATTATTTCCTGACTCCTGCTGAAGTTATACTGGGTGTAAATTATAGCAGAAAGTACTCAGAAGACTTCAGGCTAGAACCAGTGATATTCTCTTTGTGCTTTGCAATTACTTAGTCCGCTTCAATTGTGCCTGAACAATTTAAGCAGAGTAAGTAATTGCAAAGCCTAAAGAAAAGTAAGTAAGACTGCTTTCAACTTTTACAGCTAGTGTAGCACAGTTGTAGCTGGCCAAGAGAACTGGGACATCTAGAGAGCCCTCTCCTCTGTAACTGGGGTGCCTACAGCAGAACTGGTGTATTTTCTGTAGACTAATAGAGCGGGTTTGTCATCTTTAGAGTAAGCATTGGCTAAGAAGCCTGGCTCCCTAATGCCGCCCTGCTATATTTAGACCCTCTTCTGGTGTGCCCACCCAGTGCTGTTCCCCTTGTTTGTTTCCTACCAAACAATGAGACCTGAAAGAATTGCTTGGAAAGGGGCCAATGCTCTTGCAAACAAAACTGTCAGGCAGCCAAGCTCTGCAATGGGCCCCTTGTAACATACTGTACTGGGAAATGGGAAGCAATTGTGACTCTTCACTTCAACCTCCACCATGGGCTTTTTCCCCTTGCTAAGAGCTCTGTGGTGTGGCCCTGCCCCAGGGACTGTCTTTGAGGTGTCAGAAGACACGGGGGGAATGCCAAGAGACAACAAATCTGAGTGGCAAGGAGCAATGTAAGATCTGCTCTGTGTTCTCCCTCACCCCTAATCCTGTATCCCTGCCAGAGCGCATTTTAGCAGCAGGTTGTTCCTGGAAAGCTTTTGCTATCTCTGCTTTGATTGTAGTAGAAGCTGCTCATGTACATATAGGGTTACAGGTGTGGTCAGATGCCCTTCTCCCTCATCCCTCAAATTGTTCTTTTCTTGCTCTTGTGGTGTTTGGCCACCATTCTCTGCTACAGCAGCACTGTAGGGGCAGAGAAGAAGCAGCCCCAGCCCTACTGGTGTGCAGAGCAAGAACAAGATTACTTCTGCTTGTTTTAAACAAATGGAGACAAAATTAAAAAAAAAATAAAAAAAAATTAAAAAAAAGTGAGAAAACAAACAAAGAAAAAAAGCCATACAGGGAGAAGAGAGAATGAAAGTTTTTTTTAAGACTGAGAGGTCTGCCTGATCCACAGCAGCCTAAATGATGAGAGCCTGGAAATCACAGATTTGCATCCAAAATGGATTTGTTCCATTACCTTGAGTTCCAATTTTTCTGCTACTTTTGGCCCTCTGAGCCAAAATATCTCTAGCCAGAAAAGGACATGTGTATCCCTGAGGGAGATTCCAGGAACATCCTTCAGCTGGATCACGTTTGGGTTTTCCTTTAGACCCATAAGCATTAGAGAGGTTTTCTTGATTAAATTAAAAAAAAAAAAAAAAAAGCCAACATTTCCAGCTGGGTGAGAAAGGTGCTGAGTACCAGAATGCTAGCAAAATTTAGGGGAAGAGAAAGACTAGCTAGAAAAGTATCTGCCTAAACCACACAGACATCTGGTAGTCTTGCCTGAGAAGAGGGGTATAAATCTCTTGTGAGGAGGAGGAGGGCACGTGTGCATGCAACCCCAGTGCCAGTGTCATACTCTGACTCCGCTGATCACGCCAAACACACAGCTCTCTGGCAAATTTAAGAGACGCTGGGACAAATCCAATGGTTTGAGTTACAGTTATACAGCATCTTTTTGTAACAATATCAAACATTTCCACCTTGAAAATGGAACCAACTTTTAAGAACAGCTTAGGAGAATGCATGCTGTGAGGAGAAGTGCAGCTGGGGTAAAAAGAAGTAGATAATAATATTTTGACACCGTGGGCACACAACACTGATTCATAGGCTTTGTAGGACAACAGTCTCGGGGAGAAACTGTAGATGAATGGAGGGTACAGGGAACTGCTCAAGTGCTGCAATTCATGTTGTACAGGCAAATCAGTAAAAGGGAGAAATTAATGCAGCAAGAAGAGGCTGTATTTCAGACTGACCCCAGCAGACCGAGTCTATAGGACACAGCCTGCAAGACTCTACAGTGTTGCACTTGAACATATCACAGAAGACAATTTGAGTAAGTCAAAGGCCCCTAATAAAACTGAGTCAATTGGGAATTGCCTTTGTCATAGGAGATAAGGGAGTTATTAGAAAACCCAGTATGTGTTGGATTTTCTGGGCTGTAATATTGTCACACAGCAACTGCCTTAAAGTCCCAGCTCCTGGTGTCAGGGGGTTTCTTGTAAGACTCTCAGATTCCAGGATAAAGCACTACCAAAAACCTACAGCAATGATTAGTGTACAGAGAAATTTTAAAGATACAAACCCAAAAAATTTGGAAAATTTTGGATGTCAAACTGAGAAACAAAGGCATGTCTCTAGCAGTACTGATTTAGTGCACATGGGCTGGACGAGAAATCTGTGATCTTGGTTTGTGTTGCAATAGAGGAGGAGGTTATTTCATACTTGCTGTTTATTGCAGAACACAGATCCACTGTGCTCAGTGACTAAAGATCATTTATGGAGCCTTAACAGTCAACAGGAAATTATATTCACATTTTGCCAAATCACTTCATCATGATGCCATTTTGAAAAGACTGTTCATCTATTTCAGTGGTTGCTTAGGAGATGTGAGAGGGATTGGTCTGCAGCCACATGCTTTTTCTGACACTCCAAGATAGTGCTGCAGCCCCTTACCTAAAAGAAAGCTACTGGGCAACGGCTTGAATGGCCCAGGGGGTTTTGTGCTTGGGGTCCTTTTGTGGCCTATTGTGGCAGCACAGTCAGGTGGAGGAAGTCCTGGGCTCCAGCTGAACATGAAACAGAAAAGGCTGCCAGCAGGGAGAATCAGGAGGAGAAGGTGGATTAATGACATCCTGAGAAGCTCAGGGGTGGCAATGAAATGGCTGAGGTGGTGCTAATTGTTTGAGGAACATGCAACAAAAAACTGCATTTGGTGATCTCAGAATGGGTCCTGTTCTGGGAGGAGCCTCTGGCAGAAACTTCTGTATAGATGTGAAATTCGTGGGAGCAATGAGAAGACTGCTAGGGGTGCAATCATAGCTGGTTTGGGGTTTTAAATTGTGTTTTTAGCTTTTAAATTAAATGGATCTTCCTTTTAGAAAATTAAGCTGTCTGAGAAATCAGTGGGAAATTTTGTGTACTAAAGGCTTAATCTCACACCAGCAATGGGAGGTAAGTCACCAGTGAAAAAAACTAGAAAAATCTGCTAAAGTCCAAGAGCTCCTTTCCCTACAATTGTCTGGAATTTCTTGGAGTTTTTCTTAAATCTATTCATTATTTATTATTATTTTGATTCAACAACTACTACTCTTATCAGCGCTACAAAGTTCATAGCAAGTTGGAAAACCAAGGAAGACTAGATTTTCTTCCTTTGTCTCACTATAAGTGAGGGTGGAAAGGCTGAGATCTATTAGCTCTAAAACCTTGTAAAACATATGAGCCAAAAAGGAACAATTAAGTTCACACCTACAGATACTATCTCCTTTCCTTGCTAAATCAGTTTGATCAGCTTGTATGTCCTGCACAACTACTGAGCAGCTCCATTATCAAATAAAAAGTAGATTTAAATGCTGTCTTTGTGCATCTTAATTGAATTTCAATTCTTATCTAAAAATAGCTTGACACAAATCAAAGTAAAAAAAAATAATTATCACATAAATAAGCAAAGCCATTCGCTATTTTCTAACATAAGTAAATGCAAATTATGGATTTGAATAAAAGTGAGCAATCAGATTGTTCTATTTACATGTGCAGAGAGCCCAGTCTAGCAAAAAATTACCAAATTTAGAGGAAGGACTATATTTAGTTTCAAATCAGGATGTTTTAATTACCAGCTAACAGGAAGCAACCTTTTTAGTTCAGTTTAGTTTTGTTTTCTGGTAATTTTTATGGAGTTTTAGAAATAACTACAAATATGAAGCATAATTAAAATAGATTACACCAATCATCCTTTTTTTTGCTATCTGTTATTTTTAAAACACACCATCTCAAACAGACATAATCCTGTATCAGTCATGTGGAAACTACAAATGCTTTTCCAAGATACCCCAATTTGGGCCAGCTCAAAAGGTTGTCCCCCTTTTCAACTATCTAGGCTACCCACAAATGAGTTTGAGCAAGATCATCTCTTTTTAGGTTAACCTGTGCAATAAGTAACACAATTTCTCATGTGTTTGCTGGCTTTCCTCTTTTTTATGGCCAGAGAAGAAGTAGATAGCAGTGGAGACCCCCAACACTCAATACGTGCTTAGAAGCCTCCAAACAAAAGAAAAAAATATTACAAAACATCGCTTTTTCTGTTCACTCTAGGCTAACACCAGCTCCTGTTATTACAGGCATGTGAAACCACAGCCAGTCAGTCCCTGAGGGTTATAAACACTTTCTGAACTCACTGTGCAATGCCACAGCACCTGAGCACAGCTCTGGCATCAGGGATAGTCAGGCGCCGCATTTCCAGAAGACCTTGGAGTCTCTGTCACCCCTATCAGTGCTCCTGCTCTGCCCTTTCCGGGTACAGAGTTTCCCATACTTCAGCTTTTCGTGCTGTCCTTGGGTTCCCAGAGCCCGTTTGGAGACTGCAGAACAATAGCAATTGCTGAAAATACGAAATGAGAGAAAAGAAAACATCTTGGTAAAACACTCACACTCTGGGAGTAGGATATAAAAATAAGATGTGACAGCTCAGCTCTGAGGCCCCAGGATCTATAGGTTGTGGATAAGAACTGCTTCTATTTTTCTTCTAGAGTCATACCTCTTGTTGGGCTTTTGAAAAATGCCAATAAGGAGACAGATCCTCTTTGTCATCTCTGCTAGTACATTCCTCCTGTGCCAATACCATCACACCCTCTATTACCATAAAACATTCTGGATCCTTCTCCTTCCTTTTATTTGGCTTCTAATCTCAGTGAATAATTTTGCCATGAATTGTTTATTCAGCAAATCTCACTTCTTTTTCTACTTTTGGAGTATCCCAGAGCAGATTGAAATTTCCTCAGGTTCTGTATTATCTTAGGCTATCTGGCAAGTTTTCTGCAGTTTCTTCCTCTCCTCCATGTGAACTTTGACTAGTTGTGGTTTCAGGCATTTGGGCCAGCTGTGACGAGTGAGACCACATGGACTGAGAAAAATCAAGAGCACAGTCTCATGCCAACGTTTGATTGTATAAAAAGATCATCATTATTACTTTTAGGTGCTGTTGGCTTTTACACCTGTATCTTTCATTTAAGGAGAATGTTGAAGGGAGAAAAATTTAAGTGTAAAACTACATGCCATCAAGGAGAATAACTTTTTCATTCCATTCAAAACAGGAGAGAGCCTCAGATATTCAATTCAGAGAGAGCAATGATGACTGAGAAATTACATTGTCAAGCTGCCAAAAACCACTTCATTTCATTGCTATCCTGGGGCACCCTCGTGTTCTCCATGTCCCCATCCCTGCCCCTGATAATTTGTTCTTTGGTTGCTGAAGGCAACTCTTAAGGCAAGTGGAGCAGGTAGTGACACTGGGATAACCCCAGAATTATCCTTCTTTTAAATACTGTGTGGGTGTGGGTTGCCACAGTAAGGAAATCCCATGAAAGGGTGTCCTAGTGTTGGTGTACTAGCAAGGAGGGTTCTTTGAAGGGGAGTGCTTGTCTTGGCTGGCCTCTGCTGTGGTGTGCTGGCCACACCTTGCTCTAATGAGAGCTTTGGTGCAAAGCTCAGGCTTGCTCCTTGCTCCTGTCATCCCTGAGCTCCTTCGTTTACCTTCTGAGTGAGGGAAGGAGAGGCAGGGGGTGGAGAGGAAACGCGACATGGTTTCTTTGAACAGTCACTGTCCAAGAGCCGGAGCATTTTGTGGAAAAAGAAGAAAACAAGGAAGCTCCACCCTTTTGCCACAGAAACGTCTCAACCACATCCCAAACCTCAGCTAGCAAGAGATTCTTCCTCACATTGAGAAACAGAAAGGGAGCCAGGAGAAGTGGGATGTACAGGGACCCAGAGATATTTTTAAACATGCTGGAGGTCTGATTGCATAGTTTTGGCCTGGTTTTGTTGGCACGAGGCCCTTTCTTTACTGGTTTGGATAGAGCACACTTGCTGAGGAGGCCCTCCCCATGTGTCAAGGTGAAATTTTCTGGCTGGAGGGACAGCTTTGGGGACGAGTAACCA
Organism: Phylloscopus trochilus trochilus; assembly: GCA_016584745.2. Classification (NCBI taxonomy): domain Eukaryota; kingdom Metazoa; phylum Chordata; class Aves; order Passeriformes; family Phylloscopidae; genus Phylloscopus; species Phylloscopus trochilus. The sequence goes on from WQNJ02000012.1 coordinate 28,646,598, forward strand.
GACCCAGCAGCTTTCTTAACCATGCTTGTTCTGCAGCCTGTTTTGTCCAGGAGACCCTGTTCTCAGACCTGCTGCTCCATGTGGTGAAGCAAGACTGCTAAAGGGGACCTGCTGTGGGCCTTGACACAATGTCTTCAGATGAGGATTTGAGGTCCAGACAGCCTTTCCTTCCCACACAGCTCTTTGGCTGTCCCACAGCCAGAGCCTCCATTCCCTGTGTGGGAGGCAGCCAGCCACCGTGCCGTGTTGGACCAGACCCTCTGTCCTTACAGGGCTGTGTCTCGGGGCCTCTTACCACCTTGCCAGCCACAACAGAGGACCACAGGAAGAGGGAATTGAGGAGGAACCGATTAGGGACATGAGCCATGACTAAACTTTGCACACTGAGTGGATGTTGAAAATAGACAAGGAAAGAACTGAGGCTCTGCTCAGGGAGGGAAGTTGGGCGCCTTACACCTTTCAGAGGTGTAAGACACCACTGCTACATGAGAAGGTCAGAGCCAGATGATAAAACCCCCCCGATTAGGCTGTGCAGGGAGGCTCTGCACCCAGTGCACTTGATCACTCTTGATCCAGCGGGAGATGATGAGAAGGAACTGGAGGCAGGAGAGGCCCAGACACTTCCCCACACACGGCTGATCTCAGCCCATGTCATGCCGTGGTGATGCGGTATGTTGTGGTGATGTGGGACATCCTGTGACACAACTTGTGACAAAGCCAAGAAAGTTTTAAAGTGCTAAAGAAGAAAAGCTTTGCTGTGTTTATTTTTGGTAGAAAGAGGAAGGATGCTGGTGAGGCTAAAAAGAACCCAAGCCATGTCCTTTCAGAAGCCTACACCTAACAAACTATTTTCCAACACACACTAAAGGCAAGATCCCATCCTTTACGTAACAGCTTCCACTGAGAAAGCATTCAGTTAGATGAGAATTTCTTCATGCCCTGTTAAGAAACAACCCTATCTGGGTGGTAAAAGAGCTGTCATTTAAACCTGAAGGTACCAAAAGAAGGACACAGCTGAGAAATCAAACTCGTGGTAGGCAGGAGTTCAAACCTGTCCAGAGTACCAGTGCCATAGGCCTCTCCTGAGGAGGAAACACAGGACTTGTGGTTAACACCCTTCATCAGGGCCTTCAGTGTGCAGCTCATCTGCAAGGGATCATTAAGTTACTTGAAGGAATAAGCTGCTCCTGTGGGTTTTGTTGCATGCAGGGGAACCCTTGATCCAAATGCTGATCACGATTTTTGTGCTTTGTGTATGAATGCTGCTAGAGCTGCATCCAAAGCTAAGGACTCCTCAGTTTTTCTTACTGATTTTGGTTTTAAAGCAACTAAAACTTGCCAAAAGGGAACAAAGGAATAATATAGCCTCACCTGCTGGTAAGTTAATTTTTTCCCCTATAAACCTATATTAATTTTTTCCTTCATTAACAGTGGAAGCAGATAGATTTAATTTTTGGACAAAATCATAGTAGCTGTTAGTAACATCTGATCCTACCTCTCTGGGCAAAGTACCCCTTTAGAATTCCTTGTGTCTGCAGTAACTAAAGCCCCTTAATTCAATCATTTGTCTACCATTTTTCTCTGAAATAAAATTAAAAACTGCTCCGACACGGTTGCTGCAGCAGGAGCAGCACGTAGGGCCCTCCATCACTTGACACTGGAGGCGTTTGTGGGATTTGGGACACAGCTTGACATCTAGTGGTAACGTGTGGTATGATCCCAGAGCTCATACAGGGAGTGCAAGGTCACAATCCTGCATCGGGAAAGCTGAGGTATATGTTTGTGTGCTGCATGTACAGCCGCACATCAGTGTTACCTGTCTTCTTATCCTGCACTCACTTTTGACTAAGGCAGAAAAACAGCTGAGAGGAGACCCAGGTCGCATTTCATGGAGAAAAGAAACATCTTTTAAGATTTGTGTTTTGATCTCTTTGCTTATGATCCCTTAGTTCATTATGCAATAGCAGGAAGGTCTTAACACAAGTAAAACAACAGAAGATGTGCAAATAGTTAATTCTGAAGTCTTTCAAGAGGCTGAGTTTAAATATATTTGGGGTATTTCAACTTGAGGTTTGATTGGTGCCCTTAATGATTGCAACCAGAAGAGTCTTCTTAGCTGCTCTGCTGCTAGGAACTGAATAATGATGCACTGATAGAAGCATCTTTATTAAAAGAAAACATAGGGAAGAGCAAAATTATTCAGGTGTTTTGAACAGCAGCCCAAAGTAATAATCCTGGAGAGTTACAAAAAATTGAAATGTACTTTTTTTTTCTTCTTTTTTTCTTTTTTTCTTTTTTTTTACTTCTCCACATTTTCTACAATCAGAATAGGAAAGTATCTTAATCTCTCCAGAAATATAATTTTAGCCCAACCTATGCTCAAAATCTCATGGGGAAATTGCATGCTGTCAAACGTTTGGCCAGTTTCTCAGCTTGGACTGCAAAGGTGAGCAGCTCCTTTGAGCTTGCAAGATCTGCTTCTTCCCACTGAAAGCAACTTGTGCAGATAGAGAGTGGCCAGGCAGTTTCTCTGTCTACCTGGAAGCATTAGATTAATATGTATACTGGGATTAGTAACAATTTACCAGGGATTAATTTGACCACTGTGTATAGCTGCTGAAAAAAAAGAATGAATGTTAATTAGAAAAAATATACACTCATTATAATATTTGAATATATCTAAATATATATCTAAATCTATAATAGTTCTGAAGCATTTTCTTTTCTCTTCTCTTAACTGCAGTCAGGAGCTCCTCAGGGCAGGAACTATCTCTATTTGCCAGGAGGGTGCCACAAACATTTGTGGCACAAGACAAACAGGGTAGTGTTTCTTCTAGAGACCAGGTACAACCACAGAAAGAGGAGAAAATCTAGGAGTAGCAGGAGCTTGGCCAGTGGCATCTCTAGTGTTTTCTAGTTGGTGATGATTGTGGAAGAAGATTTCATGGTCAATAAGCTTATGCATGTGTAATGTGAGAGAGGTTTAAAGAAGGACTATCGAACAAGAACAGTGAAAGATTATTCATAATCAAGGTACTACTATCAATGTGAGAGTATATAGAGTTCTTTTGAAGGGAGGGAGTGAAAAACAGAAGAAATATGGCTACTACTTCATAAAGGACCTTGTAGCCTTCTCCTACATTTCCCATCTTCACCTTCAGCCTGTGTAGCTGCACGTCCACCTCCAAGCCTGGGAACAGCCAGTGAAATTCCCATTGAGGACTACTGCACAGGAGTACAAACACAGAAAAATTCTAACATTTTAAAACATTATTTAGAAATTGTATAAATCTATGTTAACCCATTATGAGTACTCTTAACAAGTTTCCATTAATTTTTTTTTTTTCTTAATAACACATGAATATTTTGGAGAGTGGCAACTCAGATGAACACAGAAAAGCCTATATAGGAGAAAGTTGAAAAGATAATAGCCATGTCTTTGGTCTCTCAACACATAACATCTAAATCTTCTTATCTTGTTAGTATGACCTTGATAACGATAATGATAACCAGTGCTGCTCTTGCTTTGTATGGTATTGTTCCCTTAAACTTTTGTTGCATTTTGCTGTGACTGTATATTATGTTAAAACAAAATGACAGGGGAAGTTTTTAGTGAAATTTATAAAATACTGGTGGGTATGCATGCTGCTCTTCCCAAGGTAAGAACTGTTCTGGTCTTGGTCTTCAAAACAGGAGGAAGAAATAGGATTTTTGTCCCTGTGTATGGGAGTTCTTCTTTCCCCTTTCTCTTCCCATTATGTCTCTTCTAACAGTTCTGCAGTCCTGTCAGCTGGGAAGGTGAAATTCTGAATACTCAGGTGAGTGCTGGTTTCTGCTGTGCAGAGAGGTGATCCTGCTCCTGGTGTTTTGCACCACAAATCTCTCAGCCTTAAGGGCATGCTGTATTCCCTGCACAAGATCAGCTTTCTCTTCTCTTGTTCCTCAGCACCTTGCTCTCTATGCTCCTGTTCCTGCACATTTAAACAAACACCAGTTCATTTGCTGTGGAGAAATGGCTGAAAGAAGTCACAGATCTCAGTGTATTAGCAGCTCTGATGCCCTTTCACAGACACAACAGAGCAAGGATTTCTGCAATCTGTTCCTGGGTACTGCTCCTATTTATCAGGAATGAGTCTTCAGCTTAAGGCTTCCTGTTACTGCCTCAGTCCCTCTGAGCCCACAGAGGCCGTGTGAGACACAGAGCCAGGGTGGCAGGGTACACAGCAGCCAGTGACCATGACCCACTGTGCTTACAGCAACCAGCAGGAGCCCCAGCATCACCACAACTTAAGCCAAACAGCCAGGATAGACCTGCCCATGTATTCCCGGGCAACAGTTTCCTTCACAACCCGGCTCTCAGACACTTATTCTTTGCAGCAGTGCAGCTCAGAGGAGAGCCCACGCAGAGGCACTGGAGGAGCAGAGCTTTCCCTGCCCTCTGGCAGGTGCCCTCCTTACACAATGCCTGTGCAGAGCCAGTGCCATTCTTGCACTAGCTGGGACCTGTGCCCGCCACGTGCCTGGCCATCCTTCCCCTGAGGTACCATCCTGCATCCTCTTGAAAGAACTAAACTGCAGCAGCTCCAGGGCTGGAGCTCAAAATATTTTTCCTGACAGATTCTCAAAGGAGATGTCAGGGGAGGATTCTTCTCCCCCAGCTGTGCAATGCCTACGTCAGACCTTGACATCTACAATATCTCTTTTTATAATCAGCTACAACTAACGGGCACCTGAAGGGCATGGTTCATTTCTTTTTGCTGACTATAAAGGAGGGCCACAATGATGAGCCTAGATGCAAACATCTGCATTCAATCAAGAGAGGGAGATGAATTCCATCCCAGTGCCCAAAATTTTTGGAAGCTCTAAACATTTAACCCTATTGCTTAACATTCAGAAATTATTTCGCATTTTTTAGGCTGGAAGCATTTCTCCCTTTTTTCTGGCAAGCTCATTCTTTCTCTTCTTGCACGCTTTAAAAAAAAAAGGAAAATCTTGGCATCCTCTCAAACTAAAATGGTGGATGCTAGTTAATTGTCTAACAAAATTGATTGATTAATTTTTTATCTATCTATTTATAAAACTCTCTTAACGCTATGAAGTGCTATAGAAATGCCATGTTGTTGTCAATAATTAATGAAGTAACATCTGGTGGGCACAAAGATGGATCACTGTCCCACAAATAAGGGTACACTGTGTTAACTTGAATGTTATTTTTAGGTAAGTGCAGCTCATTACAAGCCGTCACAGAACAGTTTTGCCTAAAGAATGGCCCTTACCTCAGAGCCTTTATTGTTGTTCTTGCTGCAGCTCAAATAAAATAGTAGCCCAACACTTTGTTTTCATCAGGATTATTATAAATACTCATCCTGCTTTCTCCATTCTGCTCAATTTCTGGAGCCACCCCAGCAATTGGGATACCTGGTCTCCTGCCAGTGCTCCATCGAGCAGCTGTCCTGTGAGCCTCTCCAGTACCCTCCCCAAGAGGTAACTTCTGTGAGTGTGTGTGTGATGCTAATGAGATGCATGTGGCTTCGTTTGATAAGTTCAGAGAAATGTGTTGTGCATTTGGGTTCCAACCGATCCCTCCTTTTCAAGGCTGCAGGAAGTAAATCAGTCATGTTTTAAATGATCCCACGCTCCAGCTGCTGCAGATTTGGAAATTGTTAATGAATGCTGCTCACAGCGTTATCTGCTTGTGGCCATATGGCTCTGTGGGGAGAAACTTCCATCCCAAAGTATTCTGTGCACCTTTCTGCCACTTTGGCAGCGCCGCTGGAACGCGACCACCACCGGGCTGGAGGGTGACAAACAAATCTTCCTCAGTGGCCACTGCATTGCAAACGGGCATGAGGGAGAATTTTATTTCCACGGCTTTTACACAGGCCACTGGGGCAAATTTTGTTTTCTGTGCCAGTGCAGAGCAGATCTTAAAAGCCTTGACTCTTAATGATGTGTGGACAGCATCCTGCTTGGCATTATAATGCATGAAATTAATCCTTTTTCATGCCGTATTCTGACTTGGAAACTCTCTGATTCTCTTCTCAAGGCTCAGCAACCTTTGGAACAAATGTCCATTCCTTATCCCTGCATTCCAGTGCCAGAATTCTATCCCCCCATGTGTGACTAGTGGGAGGCTTTATCATATTGAATGTAGACTAGCAAAAAAATATGGGTTAAAAGGAACCTCACACATTCATTTTACCCATCTTCTGCCCAAAAGAGAATTACCTGTATCTGGGCCATTCCTGGCAGATATTTATCTAATGTTACCATGATGGAAACTCACCCATCCAAGACAATCTACTTCAGTGCATCTGTAGCCTTGAATTCCTCTTGCTGCAGTCCATTACATTTCCTTTCCCCAGCAAAAATATGAAGGAAAAAAAAAAATCCCATACTTTTTGCAGTGGCCTTTTATGTGTTGAAGACTGCTTCACATCCTCCTCCTCAAACAATGTCATTTTCTCTAGCTTAGGCAGCACTCTCTGTCTTTTCTCACACATCTTGTTTTCTCTACCACTGACCTTTGTTGGCACCCTCCTCCCAGACTGTCCAGCTGATGCACAAACATTTTGAAGTGTGATGCCAGTTGTCTAAATGAGATCATCCCAAACATCGGTGCTGAAGGATTACTACCCGGGCTCTTCACAGGAGTCTAGCCATACATCTTAGTATGGTCTTACACATTTTCACAACAGTGTGACATTGATGATTCACAGTCTTATTTTGATCTGGTGGAAACCCTTCCCACCCACCCTTTTCTCAAACCCCTCTGTACAGGGCTGTTACATACATAGCAACAAACAGTTGCTTTTCAGTATCTAAGGGGCATGCTTCTCTCTGAATGTTGCTGATTTTCTCCTGGGAGAGATAAAAAAATATGCTGTAGCTCCCAGATATAACTTAGAGGACCAATCTCCAAATCATTAAAATGATTACACCGATTTGCAAAGCTAATTAAAAATAGACTTCTCCCCATGTGAGGTCCTTTTAACCCCTACATGAAGCTTTCAGCTTATTTTTGTTGGCACCAGCTGAGCCTTGGCCCTCCCTGGCAGCAGGATGGAGCTCACTCCAGCAACGGGAAGGTCGGGAAGGGCTTGGCTTGAACTGCAGCACTGCATGAGTAGGAAAGAGAGTTTTGTCACCTCTCCTGTGTAAGGGAATACTCTTATAGTTTAGGGTGAGGGCACATAGAAGAGACCTTTGTTAGAAAACCAAGGTCAGGGTTAGCATATTATCTTTTGTTGTTTCTTTATGCAAAGGAGAGCTGCAACAGTCCTTTTGACATTTCATTGAAGGAAATCTCAAGGAAAGGCCCCTTTAAGTGTTGCTCCAAAGGCTTCAGAGCAGGTCAACAATAACAGACAGGGATGATTAAACTACAGACCAGCAGAGGTGAGTTTGACATAACTGCTGATGTTTGGGTCAGTCACTGCCTGTTTTCTGTCCAGAGGATTTTCCTTTTGAACAGAGGAGGTTCCAGTCACACAGCTTGCTAGGCTGAAACAGGGAGATTGAGGTCAGAGAGGAACTCCTCGCTGGCCCAGGGGAGGCAGATAACTTCCTAAGGGGCTGCCTCACCATTTTCATGCTGTTAGCATGCATATGTGGCTGGAGGTGAGCGCTGAGGGGAAGGTCATAGCAAAAGCTGGCTTGTTCCTCTGTGAGGATGGGGGACAATGCTCTGTGCAAAGCAACAGGTGGGTTATTCCTCAAAGTATCATGACCTCACCAATAGCTTCCTACCTGCCTGTGGCCCCTTTCCTCTCCTGCTGCTGCCCAGCCAAGTGCTTTGACCTTGGTGCTCCCCACCCAGCAGAGAAAGGAACAGCCCTGCAGTGAAGAGGAGGACAAGGCACAATTGTCAGGCTCTGCTGTGTCAGGGTCAGGCCAGCTGACAGACAAGGAACCGTTTGAGCTCAAGGCTTTGGCAAACAAAACGAGCGGCGCTGGGATCGATCACACACGAGCCTGGGGTTGTTCATCATGGGTTAGAAGGGCTGTCCCCAGAGGATGGTGCTTCACACAAGGGGCATCCCTACCCCAGCCTCTCTAAAAGCTGGAGTTGGGGAGAAGATATGAACTATAGGGAGAAACTTGTAGGAAGGTTAATGCCCTACTATGTTAAAAAAAAGAAAAAAGCCAACTTTTTTCTCAACAGAAAATCTCTAACTCTTTTAAAATGAAGCTAGTTGCTGATCTAATTCCAAATGCTCTCTGCTTGACTTGAAAGTGATTTCAGCAATGCTTTGATCTACACCCAAAAGCCACTGGGAATAGTACCAACTGCTCAAATAGGCCAAAGCCAAGAAAGGAAAGGATCCCTACACTAAAAAAAAAAAAAAAAAAAAAAAAAAAAAAAAAAAAAAAAAAGCAGCATCCTGGTTCTTAGGCCTCCACCAGATCCACCCTGCACCCAGGAAGCTCACAGGCTCTTTGGAATGCTTCTGTTCAAAAACAGAAGAACAGTAATACCCTCTGGAAGGTCATGTGCTGTTGGGAATGATTTCCTTCTCTTTCTAGATCACTCTATACAGCCTTCTAATTACAGCTGGCTACATTATTTTTACAAATAAATTATCCCACTAATTCAAGCCTTTATCCAGCTCATGAATCATTAGCAAACAGACCTTGCTTTTTGTTGCTCTTGGTAATTATTTCATGAGTGGTTCATGCAAATAGACTTCATTCAGTGGGGGGTGTCTGCAGTTTGCTCCCTTCTCCCATTCAGGCCGTGTAAGTGGCTCCCTCGCTGATGTGCTGTGCTTTACAGCTCTTGAACTACGTGTCAGAATGCTTTTAATTACAAGATTTCTGCTTCCTAATGCAGAAACTCCCCCCCACCACAGCTGTGTCCCAAACGAACATGTCAGACAGAGCCCCACTCAGACCCGTCCTCATGAATAAGAAACAAAAGACGGAGGGGGAGGAGTGGAGATGAGCAGCTGTGCAGAATCTGAATAAATATTCACTGATTCTCCTTTCTGCAGCATCTGCTGTCTAAGTCTCCTCCTCATGTGCGAATAACACATGAAGTGTGTGCAGGGAGAGCTCAGAGACAGTGGTATGCCACATTTTTCTACAGACTGGCCCAAAGAAGTTAGTAAGTCCTAACCCTATCTCCAGACAGAAATAAAGATCCTTCTGATCATTATAATCCCCCTTGCTGCCTCATCTTCACACCTCATGCTTCAGGCTCCCACAACCTGGGGAGCATGCAGTTTGGCATATCCAAAGGAGCCAGAGGAATGGCAGAAGTTTTCATGCTAGAGCAACTCTGTTCATCTCAGTACACTCTCCTAAAAAAATGATCTGACAGATGTGTTCTAAGATGTTAGTAAAATAGTTCATGACACACCTCATATTTTCATGTGTATTTTGGAAAGAAATGCCTTCCTGACTGTGATCCATTTAGGCTTTGACACACAACAATTGGCAGTGGTGGTTGTTTTCACCTACTGGGTTGTTGTGCAAATTCTGTTGTTTTGCACAGGCTAAACTATTCCTTTTCCCTGCCCTTGATTTCTCCCTAATATCCCTTGCCGTACTATGTTGAATCCACAGCTGTTCTGCTGAGTGTTGTGTATCCTTTTTATCTGTGTGTTACTGCCTGTATCCCAATGCAAAAAAAAAAAAAAAAAACTTTCCACCCTTTAAAAAAAAAAAAAAAAAAAAAAAAACCACAAAACACAAAACACAAAACCTTGGAATAATCAGTTCATACACAGCCCTAAGGCAATTGTTCACAAGATGCTATGAGGCAGCTCCCTGTGGTTCAGTGTTCACGTTTTCTGTTTAATGGTGCTCCCCTTTATTTATAACCTTTTATCTGCCATGCCTTGAGGGCACTAACAGACCTGAACTGCCCTGGCTGGCTTACCTCTGCCCATTAGCCCAGACCTGAGCTTCAATAAATCTCCCGTGTTATGTTGCCTATGTACCTGTGCCCAGTGCTGTCCTGGTTTCATTAATTCTTTTTCTGGAGATATAGTGGGCCCACCTTGTAGAAGGCCTGGTCTTGTTCCCTGGTGAGAACCTGGACTTTACTCATCACCTTGCCTTGCCTTGCCTGGGGCTGTCAGTGGACTCTGCCTCGATCAGCACCCTGCCTGGTGCTGTGGGACTGTGCCTGGTTGATGAGGGCACCACCTGGGCAGTGATCACCTCTGTGACAATAACTCCCCCTGGTTGCTTTATGCCATCAACCTCAAACTCCAAGGAGTTGTCGTTTACTCACGGCGTTGCTCCAGGGGTTCACAGAGTGGCAAAGATGCATATCCATCAAAACACATACACATAAAAATGTGTGAAGCTTCTGACTTTGAAATAATATGCCTACCTCAAACCTCCTCCACTCAAAAGTAACCATAAGGGGCTACCAGTGGCTACCAATGTCTGCCTCTTGTGGACAATCCTCTCCTGCTGCCCTTGAGGAATGGTCGGTGGTTAAATCTGTCACCACTGTTGTCCCCCTCATAGCCAAACTCATCAGAAGGGATGAAAAGTTGCTGGAGTCTGTCATACATCTGGAGTATATTCCACTCTCCTGTGGAAGATGGGGGATTTCAGCCTGAGCAGTTGTCAGGGTGACATCTTTCAGCAACAATAAACTTGACGAAGAGAGTGAAGGGCACTATTATAGACAATTAACCTGATTTCAGACTATATATAGCACCTATATGCACTGCAGACACTCACAGAGAGATTCCTGCCATGGTACAGGGATTTCTATGGCACAGTAGCTTTAAGCTGGAGGTGGGAAAGTGTCTTGAGGAAGCAAGGTAGGAGCATGCTGTGCCAAGTTCATCAGTCCATAAAAAGCTATCACAGGCAGTTATCTGTTTTAAGAGGCTATCGGGCTCTTTCTTCTTTGAGAGCATTTCATTTATTATCCTGGTTAGAATGAGCTGTTAATACGTTCATCAAAGGCTTGCTTTTCTTTTTTTTTTTTTCTCTGAACAAAAACTGAGTTTTCAAAGGAACAAATGCTCATGAGAAATGCTTGTTCCCTCAGAGAGTTTAATTCTTCAGAATAAAAGAAGCACTTGATTCTTCTCTAATTTTTTGTTTGTTTAGGCTGAGGAAGGGGTATTAAAACAAACAAACATTTTTGTATTAGAAATTAAATAGGATGAAATTGCTTAATATGACTGATGAGAAATGGCCCACATGAAATGAAACAGAAATTATGATTCAGTGATCATATCTAAATGAAACAAAGTTGGGGGAGGGGGAAACTATGGAAAAAATTGAAAGCTATGTATTTGCAAGAAGATGTCATGAGTGGAGAATAGGCATCATATTTTGCTATTCCTAATGAAATGTAAATGTGTTTGGGGAAGGTTGATGGTAGTTTATAGTTACTGTTCATCAATTTTAGCCAGAGCTCTGGCTGTGAATTTCACAGCCACAGATTCCCTGTTGATATTCTTTTTCCAGACCTTTGGCTTCATTGAATGCAGAATGTTTTCAAAGTGCTCATTGCAAGGAGTGAAACTAATAGCAAGATTGGAGTCAGCTAAGAAAGCATGACAGACTGAGGAAGCTTTGGCATCAGAGCACTGACTTGGGACCCTGGCAACAGGGTCACAGAGTAATTTAATTCAGATTGAAAGGGAGGACTTCAGGATGTCATCTAGTCTGATCCCCCACTCTAAGCAGGGCCAGCTATGAGATCAGATTGTGTTGCTCAGGGCTTTGTCTATTCTGGTCTTGGGAACATACAAGGATGGGGACTGCACTTGACCCATCAAACTAATGGTTAGTGACCTGAACCTTATCATCCTGAACAATTTAATCTGTTTTATGCATCTGTTTACCTCCTCATGTTCCCACCACAGCAGTATCTCTGGTCATAGCAGTAGAGTGTGATCCTAAAAGAGCTGTTTAGAGAGGAGCTGTCTCTAGCCCTGCTGCCTTACTCAAGGATTTGGGTGCACTCACTGTTAAATATTCCAATTCTTTGGTGACAAACCTGAGCAAGATCAAATAACAGACTCAGAAGCTCTCCATGTTGCTTTGAAATGCGTCATGTCTAGCAAACTCTTAATCCAGAGGTATTTGCATGGAGCCCTAACTTCCTTAGACATTATTTTTTGCATCCCTGTCTGTTAAGCACCTGTGCTGCCTGCTGATAGGTAGGCTGACATCAAACACATGTTGGCTAAAATTCAGAGGCACAACTGTTCTTAATTCCAGAGATACACCCAGAGCTGAAGATTCATACTTGGTACTTGCAAGTCCATACTAATGGCTCAGTCTATGAAAAGACCTTTACCAGAAAAGATCTTTATGTGTAGGAGACCTGCTAACAAAAGTGATGTCATGACTAAATGATAAAGTTCTGTAAATTTTTCATGTTCATTTCTGTAGTCATGGCTATAATGGAAACTGAGGTTGCTTTCCAGGACTGGATTAGTTCTACACCAATAATGATAACTTCAGCTGACTTTCAATGCCAAAAATAGAGTAAATTACTTGTCATTACTCACACAGCTGCCTGTTTTTATTAGGGCTAACTCCTGAACCGTTTAGTGGACCATGCAGTGTGGCTGTGCATTGAGAAACTTCAGTATTGGACTCTGGAGAAGACAACAAACAGAAAGGTGGATGCAAAGTCATCTTACTGCCTGTTTCATTACACATTCTGTGAGACAGGGCTCCTGGTCAGTGAGGGTTTAAAAGACACTTGATGATAATGACAGCTGTTAAGCTTTTCATTTATTTCTTGTCAATTGGCTCTAGCAGACAGCCTCAGCACGTAGCCATACACTCTTTTATCTACACTGGCATATGCCAAGATAGATAGAGTCAAAGTGCCTGTATGTCTGCAATCTTCATCCTTAAGTCCTTACAGGAGCAGAAAAACCTTGGAGTCAGCAAGAAGGCTGCCAGCGTTCAGTCCACAGCTGAGTGTGTCCACACTGCTGCTTTAGGGACACAAGGAAAATGCTCCTTCTGCTCCCTAAGTCCAACTGCACCTATTAGGGATCCATGAGATGGCTGAGAAAAGCATGCCAGAGGTGGCCAGAAGGAGTCAGTGACTGTTGACTTCCTACAAGTTCTTGATATTTCTTTTCCACAGGATATGGTATAAAAGAGGCTCTCCTCTTAAAATTATTTTTTTAGGCATGACAAACTTTGCTAATGTGTTGCATTCCAGGGGATGGTATATTCATAGGGGAAATTTCAGAACAAAGGCCCTAAAGAAAAGAGGTTTTTATTACCTAGTCTGAGGGCATCGGTACATATTCTGGATTTCAGGAATTCAGCTTAGCTATATATTTTTATGCTATCAGATTTATAACTGTTGTGGATGACCCATATATTTTATATGAAAAAAGAATACTTTGTTAAAACAGTTACAGATGCCTACAGCTAAAATCCACTCACAGAAATGATTACTGGCAAAGTCCTTCAGCGTTCTCTTCTTTTACATATCTCAGCCCAACAAAAGCTATTCACATTTTCAGCTAACTGAATCCCAGTTCTCAGGCACTTTGCAAATGGGCAGTAACACAATAAATACCAACTTTCCTCTAAGTTACACTAAAAGTCAAAAGTTCACCTCTCTGAAAATCCAAGATGGATATGCACTTTCTGCAACAAAGAGGGTGTCAGATGTGTTACTTTTCCAGGGGAGGAAGAGATTATACTTGAGATTTTCCATTTTAGTGCATTTGAGAGACATTTTTTATCCGTTTACTCCTCTAGCATCAGTAGCAAGAAAGCGTGCGTGAAGGAGATTACTGAAAATATGAAGCCGTTCAATAAATCAATAGTGTGCTTTCACGTGGAATATTGTGTTCATTCCTAGTCTCCAGCCATCAAGTGGTAGCAGCAGAAATGCAAGTAGCTCAGAGATGGGTGACATGAATAATTATCTGCTTGGGACACTCCTGTTAAGGAAAGATTGAGAAGGATGTGATCTCTTAGTTTAAAGAAGATACACATGAGTAGAGTAAGGTGAGGCAAATACGTAACAGCAAATGGGAGACCAAAAGTAGGGTTAGCATTTCTTGAGACTCTTCCCAATAACACAAACACTGTGAAAATTCCAAGCCTGCAGCATTTTTGGATGTGTATACTATTCTAATAACTAGTGTTTAATACAGCATCTTTTAAAACCATGAGCTTTATAGACACACTTAAAGACACAAAGCACCCACTCAGCATTCAGCCTCACCTTCCCGTGGAACAGCTGTAACCACTCTCAGCCAGCACAAGCCACCACAGAATGAAACTTCAGCATTTATAAACATGAGTTTCAATAAATATTTCTACCAACACATATAGGAGTGCTGTACTGTTCTTCTTTTTCCTCTGTCTGTTTGGTTTGGATTAACATTGGAATGAAGCACGAGTTTTCAATAACCTGAATGTTAGGGACAGCTAATTTGGGTTCTGTAACATTCAGGGCTCAGTGAGATGATTCCCTTGAATGTATCAATACCCAGCAGCTGAACTTTCTCTGCCTCTATAGCAAGTATCTTCTCTTTGTTTATATGCTTATCTTTGTTTATAAGCCTCAAAGCCTTTCATAGCCCTTGGTCTTATGTGGGGTCCAAGGGAGAGAGGGGTCAAGCCACATGGGGCTACTGGGGACTTGATCAGTTTTAAGAAGCCTTGTGCTACAGTTGCTTTTGTTAGCTGAGACTGGCCTGTATCACCTTGGAAAACTCTTGCCTTCAGATGTTCCCAAATCACTGCACATTGTAGCAGCAGGACAGTGGTGTATCCATTATGAAAGCCTGCAGGATTTTTGTCCATTGCCAGCTAAACTTCTGGTCGCACTCCTGGTTCTTCCCACTGCAGGCTGGATATATGGCCCACAGGACAGTTTACACACATAAGTGTTATCTGCTATTTCTTGTGTTTACCACGAATATCTTATTCCTGCTGGAAGAAAGAGAGCCGCTAGTGATGGAACGAAGTAGAGCGACTTGCTGGGGGAATTGGTGGAATTTATGAGATCTAGTTGAAGATGCAAATTTGTCATATTATCTCAGTCTGGTAGAATAAATCCTGACACTTCATGACCTGAAGGCATGGAGCACATTTGCACAAGAAGGCTTGGGGTGTAAATCGTGCTTTGCTCAGAGCTTAGGCAGTAGGACTTGTGGTGCCCATGTTTTAGGCTGGCTCCCTCCAAGAGCACTCTTTGAGCACCATCGAGGCATGTTGCAGTGCAGTGCTGTGTTGTTTTTTTTATTATTTCTTTTTCTGTAGTCTTCACTGGGATGTCAGGGTGCCAGGAAAGGTAACAGCCACCCGACACCCCTTATCATCCCAGGGTTTCAATCCAGAACCCCCTGCCAGCACAGAGGAGCCCTAAGCTGTTGTGACAAATATGCTTCTCTTCCCCCACACCACTGCTAAACCTTTTCACCTGTAGCACCACTGACAATCCAGCCCCAATTAATACTGTTCAGATAGAGCTGAGCTCCTCTCCCATTTTTATCATTCAGACACAGATGAAAGGCTGAGGAAACAGCTGATATTCCCTTTCCTGTGATGTATTCTCTTTTAAACGCTTGACTCAGCAGAGAGGTGACCAAGCATCTCCTGAATGATTTGTGTTGCATCAGGCACCTGGGCTTTTCCTTAGCCCAGAGTGACACAAGTGCTGGTGCTGGGTGACTTGACACTCACTGTGTATTGAATGTGGCAGGGGAAGAGACGAAGACAGGCAGAGAAAATGTTTGCTATCTGGGGCAAAGGAATAAGATACCGATCCTGACCCATGTCCAATGGCAATGGAAAGTATGGCTTGCAGACAGGTGGACAACAATATCCCACATGTTTTTGCACAGAAGCTGTGCTGTGAACATACACCGGAAGCAGATTTCAGAGTAATTGCCATTTTACATACTGCATTTCCCAGATAAACCTCTCATCGCCCTCGTGGGTGTTTACTGTTTGTTTGTTTATGCTGAACAAGAACAAGCTGAGGCAAATGAGCAAATAACATCTCTGTCTGGTGTTGCACTTAGTGATAAAACATTGTGGCTGAGAGTCTAATGATAAGCATGGACCACAAGCAAATTTCTGATAAAAGTATGTGTTTTGCTAGGGAGAGCTGGTTTTCCTTGCTTGGGTTGATTCCCTATTAGCCATTATTGGAGTGTAACTGAAGAATCTTTCCCTTACAGAAGAGGTGAGGATGCTGGTTGAGTAGATGCTTATTTTGCTTCAGGAAGAACCAATGCTGGCTCTCTCCCTCTGGCCTGCTCCTGGAGACCCCAACAAGCCTGCTATGGACTGGGAGACCACTTGTCAATTGGGTCAGCTTCTCTTTCCTGGTGATCCTAAGGATCTGAAACTAATGAGTGAGATCACAACACCTGTGGGACTGGCCATTTACAAAAAACAAGATTTTTTTCAAGCGATTATAATGAAATTTTAATCTCTATGTGTACGACTATCAGTACTTCCAGATCTCCAGTCTCACACTTATTATTGAAGCTATTGATGCTCTGCTGCAAAGACATTCTCCCATCTCTCTGTCTGTCCCTTGCTCAGCAAACAGTCCCTGTAACCCAGGTCCCAGGGAGGCTGCAGACGAGGCATCCTGTTACGATGGACAGTTGCTCATCTGCCTCAGAAGCTCCTGCCTGCACGACTTTAAATACTGCCCTCTGAAAACCCTTGGGAAGATGGAGAGATGCCACTGATTCCCAGTCTATTGCCAAACAACTGAGCATGTGACACAACCAGCGCCACTGGCCCCATTTCAACATATCCTGGGATAATTAGCTAGAGGGAAAGCAATTAGACAAAAAAACATTTAGCTGAAAAGCAGATAGAGCAATATTCTGTCTTGCCTTATGGCTACTATCGAAGGGACTTCCTCCCTCCAGAACGGTTGCAGAGATCCAGCTGTGAACTGGACTCTATCTCATCATCTTTGGACCAAAGCACAAGTACCTTTTCCATGAACTCCCACAAAACTCTGCTGCTGTAAATATGACAAAGACATCTTTGCCTTCCTTTATTTAGTATGTCTTGGCATTAAATATCTTATCATGAGCTTACTGAAGACAGACAGACTTGACGGGTGCCAAGTTCCAATGCAGTAATTTTTATGGTCCTTATAGGCAAGAGAGCAAGCCATCTTTAAAGCTAGCCTCTAGCACTGTTATGAAACATGGATGTTGATACAACCCTGACACCAGATCACACACTCCACACCCTGTGAGACAAGCCACGAGTGCAGGAGTGAAAAAACTGACACTGAACTTAGCTCATCACAGACAAACTGCACTGAGATGGCAGCATATAGGGAAAGAAATGTTTCAGCTGCTCATGTTGCTGTGCAAAGAGACTCTGTAACGAGCAAAAGAATTACAAATTCTCATTGATATAATTGGCATTGCTGAAACCTGGTGGGACAATTCACATGGCTGGAATGTTAAAATCCATGGGTTTAATCGGTTTAGGAATAAGTGAGAAGAAAAAAGAAGTGGAGGTGGCAGTCTGCATTAAAGATGTCATTACTTGATTTAGAGTTATTGATAATCCAGAACCAAAGAATGTTGAATGCATATGTTGCCTAATAAAACTCAAGAGTCATGCAGGTACAGGGATGTTCCAGAGTGCTAAATCAAAGCAGAAAATAATGTGAGTTATTCTTTAAGCACCTGTCTCTTCTTCATACCTAATGCAGAAGGGGAAAAAATGAAAGCACTGTTTTAATGAGCTTTGATTATAAGGATATATGCTGGGGCTGACAGAGTTTAAAGGTTTCTAAAATTACAGATGATAATGACTGTGAGATGATTACATTAAATGTGGGCAAACAGAGGGCAGTTGCAAAGAGCCAATTTCTCAACAGCAGAAGAAAAATACAAGTGAAATTGATGGGGAAAAATTAGGCATGAAAGATGAATGAAAATTGGCAGGTCTTACAGAAAAGTTTGCTAGAAAAAAAGTACGTCTTTTCAATCAACCAAAGGGATGCTTTGCCTTGAGAGCTCATCATCCTTATTCAGCTGCAAAGTCAAAGCAGCAATCAGAAACTGGGAAGACATGTGCAATAAATTAGTTATACTGTATCAGAAAACAGATGACAGTCAATATAAATTAGAAGTCATGAAGATAGAAAATTGATAAAGGAAACTAAACGTAAGTTGGAAACAAATACGTGGTAAGGTTAAGGACAATAAGAAGTTTAAGTGTCTAAGGAATGAAATAAATTCTGTCAAGGTTCATGACTAGTGGAGATAATATTTTATTATATGTTGGAAAAAAGAAGACTGACATAACTATTTCTTCTAGTCTGTATTTAAAACAACATAGCAACATTTTAAGAGGATGAAGAAGTGCTTTCCAGTCCATTAGTGTCTTAAGCTATTAAACATCACCTGCTAAGGGTAGATATTTTAATGTTTCCAGATCTGGATGACTTTTACCCAAGAGTCCAAAGGAATTCACAGTGTCACCTATTGATTAGCGTCAGTAATCTACAGTAAACAAATCTTGGCATGGAGGCAAAATCTCCAAAGACCAAGAGAACTCTAATGCTGTGGTAATGCAGAAAAAAAATGCAAGCAGCTTGTTCCAATGGCAGGTCAGATGGCCAGATGTCCACTGCTGACAAAGTAATGAGCAGAAACACAATTAATGACAATCAACATGTCAAACCTCTCGGGATTTTCTTGGACTTGCAAGTTTAGCTGAAGAAGTTAACCACACAGATTTCTCTTCACGTAGTAGTGCATGATATTCTGATTAAAAACCAGACCTGTGATGATTTTACAACATCTATAAAGCACATCATAAATGGGTTAAGAATAAACAGCTGTAAGGCCTTTAAAAAGAGTTGTTGGTAAGAACAACTCTTCAAATGGGGATGGTGTCTTACACAGCTCAACAATCAGAAATGGGCCTGATGCCTAGTGATCTGGAAGTAAATAAAAAATCACAGCCAGTAAAGTTTATAGAGAGATAAAGTTTGGCAGAGTAGTAAATATAAGAAAAAAAAGCTGTCATAGACCCTGAAGTGCATTCAATAGCAAGTGGATGCTTACAGACAAAACGCATTTTGACATGGTTCAATGAAAAACCAAGCAGAAAGAGCACGAGATATTCCTACCACAAGTGTCTTGTGACACATCAGCTCTGAAGAGGATCTAGTGGCAAAGCCAGACAAGCAATAATCATCTTGTACCACCGTTTGACAAAGAGAGATAATAAGAGCTTTCAGTGCAGAAGAAAAAAGTGTTTCTTACTTCTCTGTTGTAGAAGGGTTATTTTATGTTTTCATGGCAGTATTACAGAATCACAGGATATGCTGTATTGGAAGGGACCCACAAGGATCATGGAGTCCAACTCCTGGCCTTGTGCAGGACCATCCCCCAAGAGTCACACCATGTGCCTGACAGCATTGTCCAAACACTTCTTGAACTCTCTCAGGCTCGGTGCTGTGACTGCTTCCCTGGGGAGCCTGTTCCAGTGCCCAACCATCCTCTGAGTGAAGAACCTTTTTCTAGTATCCAGACTAAACCTCCCCTGATACACCTTCAGGCTGTTGCCTCAGGTCCTGGTTGCCAGTGAGAAGAGATCAGTGCCTGTTCCTCCACTTCCCCTCACACAGAAGCTGTATACTGCAATGGGGTCTCCCCTCATTAATCAGACTAAGTCAAGAATACTATGTTCAGATTTGGTGTCCATCCTTTAAAGGATGCTGAAAAATCAAAGAGAAAAACAAATAGCAACTAAAATCTTTAGAGATCTGGAGAAGGTGCCTTTCTATGAGAATATCAGGGCGAGTTTGTTTAGTTGATCAAAACCGGGACAGAGAAGTGATTTGATTGCAACTTATAAGTACCTTCATGAGGAGAAAATGCCAGATACTAAAGGGGTCTCTCTATTCTAGCAGAAAAGAAATAGTGCAGGAGTCACTGACTGAAAGCTGGACAAATTTGAGCTGTAGGCAAACCATGAATTTCAACAGAGGATGGTCAGCCAGGAAACAGCACTGACATAAGATGTGGACATCACATCCCCTGTTCTCCTTGAATCAAGACTAAAAGGTCAGCTTAAAAAAAGATGCTTATGCTCATGAAACGTAAGTTCTTCCAGCCATTTTAGTGGCAATGAAATAAGAATATGAAAGACCCACAGAGCACAGAAGGTCAGACTGTTTCATCAAACTGTGATCCCTTTTAGCCTGAAACGTGGCAGGCCCAGGAATTGCATTTGCATTCAACTGGTCAAATGAGCCACATTATAAAAAGCTGATCTTCAGAAAAATAAAAAGGGTCTTTTTCTGCCACCTGCAAATGTGTTATTCCCCTCTACTGACCATCCACTGTGGAAGCAGGATGGGGACCCTAAAGAATGAAACCTAACACTGTGCTGCTCCTTCATCTGTGCTCTTTATTGTTGCCTTTAGAGGTTTGGGTAGCAATCCCTAAAAATCAGCAAAACATAAGCACAAGATCGCTTGTGGCATGGCAGTGTGGAGAGCGTTGAACTCACTTCTCTCATTTGAAAGTCTGTCTTTTCCTAAAACTCTCTGGCATTACTTGCTGGTATTGTGTTGTGCTGTAGTGTAGCAAGGAAAAAATTTGTACAAAGCAGGACCAACTAAAGGCAGCTGCAGAGCCAGGAAAGATCTTAATCCACAGGACAAAACAGCACTGATAATACTTCCAGAGCAGTTGGGGGCTGGTTTAGTCATTGAGCCAGACTGGCTGCACAGCCCAGACCATAGGAGGGTAGGAATTGCCCAGATTTATGAGGTATCCCCACCAGTGATACACCACGTGCAAGTGCCCACTTGCCAGAGGCCACCACAGCACCTCAGCTCCTGTCTGAGGTATGAATGCCTGGGTATTGTTTCTCTGCTGCCAGCCCAGGGGCTGGCTCCTGAAGGTCGGTCTGGTGAGCTTCTCCTTGCAGTCTGAGTACAAGCAAAAGAATGGAAAAAGCCAAAAGGAAAAAAAAATTCAAGTCCATCTTGCAGCCAATTATTAATCATATGCGGTTTCCCAGAATTTCCGGAGTAGTTCCTTGATCCCCTCAGGACCACGCATTAGCCTTGTGAATCAGAAACAAGCTTTTCTCTTTCTTTTGCCACATAACTGGCACGTATTTTTTCCATTCTTTTGCCTCTTTTCTCCTCCCCATCATCAGTGCACCTTCATTCCTTTCTTTGATCCTTCTTTCCCCAGCTGCTACTTTCCAGTTTCTGTTCCCTGTATCCCTTCTTCCACCATCTCTTTTGTTCCATACTGTTTTCTGTCATATTCCCTCTCTCATAGCTCTACCACAGCAGTGCCCTGACACAGGAAAAGTGATCTGTTTCTATAAGAACAATACAGCTGCAGCCTCAGCCTATTTAATTAAAGCCTTGAGTTTATGGCAAGAACAGCTTCTGAGTCCCCTGAGGTAGAGGCAATATTTTGTATTAATATTTGATATCTTATTTAGGATGTTAAATTAGATGCATGAAATCTCCCAGGAAGAACTGAAGGCAGAGTTCTGTTTAAATGATATAGTGCTAAGCCAGGCTGATGGACCACCCCTTCTTGTCTTCCTGCCAGACCTCTCTGAGCTGCCCTGGTTTTACATGGAGCACAACCTGCTGTCAGTCGGAGAACCAGAGGAACAGTATTTATGAAACCCCTATACAGCTCACATTAAGATTCCCTGCAACTGTGCTGTCTTCCAACTTTTGTCTGGTGGAGTGCCTAACCCCAAATGCTGAGTCAGATGCCTTCCCACATACCTTAGACCAAGCAAAGAATGGAAAGATGACTGTGCATTTTTTTACTCCCTCTTCCTCAGAGACACACACACACATATGCAGATGGACATTCCCCCACTGTCTGCATCCACATATATGGCTGGGGGAATTAAAAAAGACCGTACACTTATTGTTTCAAGATGCATAAAGCCAAAGTGATTTGGACCCTGTTGAAGATGAAGATTTCCCAGCCTTCCCCTTTAAGCTTCATTCAACTGATGCTTGTACTTTCTTTCATGTTACCCCCCTTGTAAACATATGTATGAACCCTTGTCTTTTCCACAGATATTTTGGAGACCCTCATCTCCAGAGCAACCTCATTCTTCCAGATCTGCCCCTGCAGCTCCTGGCTGAGCTCTGCTCTCTCCTTTCTGAAACTCTGCACCTCAAGGTGGCATTAGCAATAGCCTGTTTCCCTTCCCAAGCCTAAAAGGGCTTGGTAAAGGTAACTCAGGGCACAATTTGCTCTCATTGCATTTTTCTGTGCTTGAAGTGGGGGTGGGAGAAAAGGTAGATGAATTGTCTATTTGTCTCTCATCTTCCTCATGAGAGAAGATGGTGGAATATAAGGAAGTAAGAAAAGAGGGACAGAGGAAGAATACGCCTCTTTTAAGCCTTCACTGCCTTTTCTGCTCCAGGAGGCAGGTGAGACTGGGGAAGATCAGTCCCTCATGCCACAGGCATGGCTTGTGTTCAGACAGGCATCAATGCTTCAGGACCTATAGTCAGACATGAATCATGAGGCTTGGAAAAAAAAATATATCTCTGGCCTGGAGTTTTGGTCTGAAGAGGTCAGAGCTATAAAAAGCTGTGATCTTTGTGTACCGCTTCTTGAAGATAACATTTCCATCTACTCTGCCCCGGGGAAGCCCTGGCACAATGGCTCCTCACTGCATGTCTGCTACCCTTCACAGAGGCCCTCTTCAAAGAGCTATACCTGACTGGCTCCCTTTTTTTGGGATGCAGTATCTCAGCTTGAGAGACCTCAGCAAATGGGTCAGTGGGAGATGGCAGGTTACCTGCCCCACGAATGCCCAGAAGGGCAGTAACAGGACTAGCAAGGAGAACAAGAAAACCAGCTTTTTTCCTCCCTTCTGGGCTTGGGCAGACTGACAGGCACAATAAAATGTGTGGGTGTCACTTGGCAGGTGTGAATCGTTCAGACAAGCTACAGTACACATCTCTGGTTGTTTTAAACTGTCTTCATGCATCAGACCTCACCGCCCCTTAAACAGATTTATTGCCACAATCTCTCTTTGAAAGCATTAATGTCACCAAGACCTGGTCCCTTTGGACATTTGCATCAAGGCTGCCAGCCTGGTAGTCAACATTTCCTCCATGGCTGTTTCTTTCCCAAGTCATTTAGGAGAAGATCAATGCAAGGAAAGGGAAATGCTGGCATCCTTCAGGTGAAGCAGTGTCCTGTCAGCAAAATGACTGCCCCTCTGCAGCTCCTCTCTGCTAATGCACAGTGCATTGCCTCACTGAGCAGAGAAATCCCACCCAGGGCCTGGGGGCAGGTTTGGGGAGGAAGTACAGCTAGAGGTCTGGGCAAGCATCTGGAAAATCACACTTTCTCTGGTTAAACTCTGAGGCTGACTCACTGCCTAACCCCCAGGCAAACCACTCCCTTTGCTGAGCTTGTTTTCCTGTGTGAGTTAGGGCTGATGGTAGGGACATAGCCTAGGGAAAGATGGGGCTGTCTAAACTTACTACTGTGAGCAAAAAATCATTGTTGGTGTTGAGCAATTAGGTGTCTTTGTGTGTAGTGTTTGGCAGATCCTGGCATTAGATACAGCTTCATGCAATCAGAGGATTATTTTTTCCTGAGGAACGGTGATCAGCTTTATCTCAATAATAAATCAGAATAGCTTTCCAGTTTTTTTCATTTCCTCATGAAAGCAACACAGACATTTTCCCACCCTAGAGCTAGCACTTGCTCCTCTCTCTAGCTCACTGCTGGCTACACAGGAGCCCGTGAGCAATTAGATTTCTTTTATCAGGCTGCCTGCCAAGATGATTAACCCACCAGCTCCTCAGCAGAACCATTACACTTTTGGGGAAGCAAAAGCCCATTGCCACCAAGGACAGACGGTCCTGCCTCCCTTGCTCTGCGCAGTGCACACCCACACTTGCTCCCTGAATGCATGGATTACATCCTCCCCAGGATTAACCATTTTTAATGGATTTTTAGGGCTTTTTTCACCTCAGGACTGAGTGGCACCTTGCTCTGTGTGTATCTGTGTCTCTCTGTGTATTTAAGCAAGCCAGAGGATGCTTTGCACTGCACGGAGGCCTCTCACTGCAACAAGCACAGACCTGAGAGCTCTGCAGAAGTGCCTTGGTGCCAGGCAGCCTCTCTACAGCCCTGTACCGTGGCTCCCAAGGGCAAATTTTCTTCCTTATATAAAATACACAGTTCTTCATGTCCTTCTTTTGGCTAATGTGACCAGTCCTATTTTGGTCATATACATTTGTGCTATAAATGGTATCCTGAAGTCAGAGCTTATCAACATTGGCTCTGGTCTCAGGGCTTCTTTCACTGCATCAAAGGTACATTGACATTCGTCCATCTAATTTACTTCTCTTATTTTTGGTTTCTTTTTTTTTTTTTTTTTTTTCAGCAAATTGGTCAGGGAACATGGTAATAAGCAAAAATTCAAAAATAGACATCTGATAATGATCTTCTACCCCTAAAATTGTCTTGCTTTTTGAAGCTAGTAATTCAGCACTTCCCCTACAACTCCATCTTTAGAAACTACTTGGTTTTGATTTTCCCAGTGTCCTTAAGATACTTTAAGTATTGACTCTCTGAACCAGTCAGTGTATTTTAGCAGCAAAGGTAGAAAAGAAAGCTGCTGACAGTTATCCCCACTTTGACTGTTAAGTTTTCAGACTAATTTCACTGAGGTTGAACATAGCTTCAGTCAGTTCTGTAAGAAATCATGTCTTTTAGGCTGCTGTATCCACTTGGAGCTGCAGAAATAAATCCATGAGATGCTGGAAGGCCACCTGCAGCCCCAGGAGTCCAGACATCAGTGTAAACTTGCAGAGGTGACAAAGCAGATTTCCATTTGCATCCCAACTCCAGGGCAATCAGCCATACATGCTGGCAAGGTCTCGTGTGGCCATGTACCTGCTTCTGTTTGGCACATCTAGCAGACCACCTCAGTGAAGCAGAGGGTAGCTGGTGCTCCAAAGGGAAGCACCAGGGAGGCACCGAGTGCTGTGAAGAGACAGCAAAGGCAGTGGTTCTGTTCACTGCAGACACCAAGAGCTGTGCTGCTTCCTTCCTTCACCCCACGCTTGGAGGACTGTTCTGTGGGAAGAAGCATGTCTTTTTGATATCATGCAATGCCCTGCATTGCTGCCTTTGCCTGTGTACAAATGTGTTGACAAACTTGCTAAAGATGTTAGCTCTTCCTGCTAGCTGTCCCTTTGGCTATATAACCCCTGTTCCCTCCACAACTGTGTGTTTCTACCTACAAAAAAAATTTAAAATAAGAGTCTTTTTTTCCCCACATCTGAAGTGCAGTTCAGAGCTTCCTGGGATTTCATTCAGGCCAGAGATATAGTAAATCAACTTCAAAGATTCTCCTCAGACTGTTCCACCCCATAATCTTCACCACCTCCTTCCCTGCTCAGCCCAAACAGCCCTTGCCATTTTTCCTGCAGTTTATCTTCACTTGCAGGTAGTAACAATAAAGCTCTTCCTCATTGCCAGCCTGATTAGTTTTATCAGCCAGCCTGCCTTGATTTTTTTTTTTTTTTTTTTTTTTTTTTTTTTCTTTTTTTTTTTTTTTGTCTAGGATTTTTCCTTATGCTTCTCTCTCTCTTATCTCTAAACTGTGATGGAAGTGTTTGGGGTTTAGCTTTGGACGGAAGTCCAGAAGGTTTTAGGCTGTCTGCCATTCAATACATCAAATGGAGAAGGTCCTGCTGAATCATGTGCACCTCCCACTGGGAGCACAAAATGTAGGACAAAAATCACCTGAGTTCCATTCACCTGCTTACATTTCTTCTTAGGGCCTGGTTCATCCTCTTTACTAATTTTTCCATCCAGTGATGATCAAAAGACCTTCAAATGGCTTTACTTGGGAGGAAGAAAGACTGGAAGCAGTCCTCAACTCCATCAGAGTTTCTCAGCCTACTCAGAAATGTTTAACCAAGCCCTGCACAGCTCTTTCTGCTGTAGTGCTGTGTAGTGGAGCTCCCTCTGGCCATCAGGTCATATTATCAGAGATAATCAGAGCGTATCAGTTTCACACAAAGCTCAGCCAGACAAGCAAGACAAGACAGTCTCCAATGTGCCATGAATGTCTCACTCCCATCACATATCATTTTGCTTTTAGCGAGACCTCCCTGTCACAGCACATGATGTACAGTCCCCATCTCCTTGGAGGGCAGCAGTGAAGAACAGGTTATAGCTGTAAAATGTTTTATTCTTAAGGCCTATTTATTATTTCTATCCCCATTCTGAATCCGAACGTCTCAGTATCTGTCTTTCCGTGTTTGTTTTATCTTTGTTTCTGAGGCTGTCATGCTTCAGAAAACACCTCTTTCTGCTCAGTAACACCAGGCAACAGTTTTCCAGACTGCAGCAGGGGAGGAACCAGTGTGCCACAGTACTGATGACCACAAGGTAAGGGAACAGGGCTGGGAACCAATATGGTGCAAGAGGTTTTTTACCCAAAGGGAAGTCATATGAAGGGACTGGATGTACCTTCATCCAGCTTCCTCTCCATCTTCCAGATTGCAGTGAGCAAGGAAGGATCATGTGGGATCACAGAGACGTGGTAGGATGTTACTCATAACGGGAGGTCATGGATGTTCTTTAGGAAGGACAGGCAGGGGCAAAGAAAGAAACATGAGGAGATTGCATTGGGGTTCCATCACAAACCCCTTGACCAAGAGGACAAAGTAAATGAGACTTTTTAAAAACAGTTAACAGAAATCTCCTTAGTGCAGGTCCTGATCCTCACAGGGAATATCAACCATGCAGACATCTGCTGGGAGGGCAACAGGAAACCCAAGTGTGTTCTAGGAACCTCAAAGCAGAGATAAACTGCAGAGATAAAGCAATGCTCTTCCTGCTCACAAACAGGGGTAATAGTGGTGAATGATGTCAGAGAAAGTAGTTTGGACCACAGTGGCCATACAATCACTGAGTTTAAGATCTAGAGAATGTTTGGGAAGCTAAATAGCAGTTAGTACTCTGGATTTTCCCAGAGCAAATTTTGATTTTTTTGAGAGACATTCTAGGCAGAATCATATGAAAAAGAAGCTGCTTTGAGGGGCTACGATACCGAGGGGGGGCTGACTGATTCTTAAAACAAAATTATTGAGAGCTTAGGAACAAGTAATCTTGTTCAGCAGGAAGGCTGGGTATCTCAGCATAGGGCCCATTTGGATAAGCAAGGAACTTCTAAATGAATTAAAATGCAAAAGGAAAGTATACAGGCAGTGAGACAAGGATAGACATCAAAGGAGGACTATAGAAACCTTTCGTGGTTCCTTGGGGATGAAATAATGAAGACCAAAGCAAACCAGGAACAAAGCAACAGCGATTGGAAACCTCAGCAAGAAACATCCAGATGGAATTCATTTTAAAGTCAAGGCTAAAATATTGCTAGCACATACTCAGCAAATAAAAGATATGTGAAAGGTTTCTGCTAACAGCATAGGTCCTAGGGAGAGGAAGCACCAACTAAACAGAAGGTTTTAATATAAAAATTTGCTGGAAATGGTCCTTGTTGCTTTGAGCACCGAAGAAAGAGGGGGGGAAATCTGACTGGCAAGAGTTTACATCAGCTGTATACTTGTGGCACTTCTGGCAATTTCTGGAACTGGAGATCAGAGAAAAATGATGAAACCAGTCAGAGAGCTGGAAGGTCAAATTTACAGCAAGTATTACAGAAGTTAAATCTATATTTGTGGGATAATAGATGACCAAAAGCAAACACAGCTATTCATCAATAGCTAAAGGGCAAGGTTGCTAGGGAGGCAGGAGACAAGCTAGGAGCAAAAGAGGATATTTCCAACTCAGTATCAGGTAAGTTTTATGGCCAAAGTTGCACTGGGTTGTGGAAAAGTTTCCTGATGGCAGAGATAGAAGCTCTCTACTTCATTTCACTTCTATAGAGGTCTCGTGCTGGGTAGCACAGAGTGATCTGTGCCAGCAGTGGGTGGGAGGTTTTGGAGTCAGGATGTGAGAGGGACAAGGAGAAAATGGTGTCAAGTCCTAAGAAGGGACTGGCATTGCTGTGTTTGAGTACCCTGGGTTTTTGCCTGCCATATGCTCTTCCACCTTCACCTAAACCAAAACACCCACCAGAAATTGCTGCAGGAAATCAGGATTGGGCTCAGAATACAAACCTGATTTTTTTGTAACCCTTATTTTTTGGTCTCACTGCAACAGAACTGACTTATCTCCACCTAGAATGACACAGCAAGAGCTTCGAGCAACTCCCATGGACCCATTCCCTCTCTCTACACAAGACTGACAGTGAAGTCTCTCAGTTCCTTTGCAGTAAAGTCCAATTCAGTCAGACAAAAGGGACACAAACAGGATTTGGATTAAGAAGGTGTTGGAAAGGAGTGGATAAGAGTGCTGGATATATGGAAAAAATTAATTCTTCCTTACTGGGGCCATTTGGGGAGACAAATCAGAGACCTTATAGACATAGACCCCAGGAGCTGTGACCTGCACACCACGTGAACTGAGGGCTGTGTAGGATAGGGAGAGGCTGCACCATGGTTCCCCAATCCTGTCCCCTCTCCCCACCACATACACACTGACCACAGACTGTTTGCATTGTGTTTCCTGGCTCTTCCACACTGGGCATACAACTGCAGATTTAACTCTCAGCACACACTTCAGAGAGAAATGGCAGCTTTGGACAATTGCAGTCTGTTGGACTGGAAAGCTGTTCTGTCCATGCAGATGGCAAAAGGGAGGCGGTTCCCCCCTCCCCGGGCCGGCTCACACCTTGCAGTGCCCCAAACAAGTGCTGAGCTGCCAAGAGAGGAATCCCTCACTCGCCCCTGACATCTGCTTAGCCGCTGGAGGGAAGAGCACTCGCTAATGATACGTACGCTCTGCTCTGTCAACACCAAGATTGTCCCCCTGCCACCCTCCCCAGCCTCACCCTGCAGCTGGATTCCAGCCAGTGGAAGCCCTTTAGAAAATGGAAATGGATGCGTCTTTCACAGTCATTAGTGTGGATTGTGCTAATGGGATGTCATGATAAATACTGACAGTTAGCTGAGGGCAGCGGCGTTCACTGAGACTCCAAATGAGAGGGCAGCAGATGCTACAACAAGCTCCAAGTGCACCCGTGGAGGGGGGAGGATGCACTGGGAAGGCAAAGGCAAGCTGGTGGGCAGGCAGGCTGGTGAGGTGACAACAGAGCTTGCTGCTTCAAGGTCACCAGCCCTAGAGCAGTCCTGGGTGCTGGCAGTGCTGCAAACTGCAGAGCATGGGGGTAAGGGATGCAGTGGTTGGGGGTTTTGCTTGTTTGGAAGGTGAGGGAGCCTCAGGGGAATCCCAGCTGTTAGCATATGTGTGGGGAGCCCGGGAAGGGCAGCCCAGGGGGCTGCATGGCAGGATCAGGTAAGTGCTGCTGGGCACCACTAGCAAGGGTAGTTTCAGGGAAGAAATGAGATGCCCATGTTCAGGGGAGAGGATTACTGGGTTTGCATTATCATTTGAGCTTGCACGCACACGAAGAAATGAGCTTAGAGCTTCAGTACCTCAGGGAACTGACCAGCATAACTATAGTTAGATAATTATACCATTAAATCTATGCTAATACTACTAAGGCTGGTCATGAATTTTTTAACAAACCAGTGTTTCCTTGGAAAATACCAACTGATTTTAACAAAGATAAAGCTTTTCTCAAGGACAAGGACACTTCAGATTAAAAATAATAATAATTAAAAAAAAAGACAGTAAGAGTCAGAACACGCACTTATTACAGTGAAGTGTTTTCAGGACATTTCTCTCTAAGCAGGGTTTCCAAGTAAATGTCCATCCATGAATCAGAGAGTCAAGGAATCTCAAACTGTGGATCGTCCACCCACAGCAGATACTGATCAGTAAGCTGCTCAGGAGCTCTTCCTGATCTCGCTGATTTATTTTTACTGATAAAAATCTCAAAATAATCTTATTCTGGTGCAGATCAGAAAACAATTTTTGCATCCTAAAGTCTGGTAACGCAGGAAAAACTAGTTCACACTCTGCTCTCAGTATAATTCACCCTCAGGGAGATGCTGTTCTAGAATAAAAGCATTTTCTTACTTTGGAGTAATTACTCTTATTCCAGAACAGATTATGTACATGAGGGAGTTTAAATAACATAGCTAGAGCAATAACTGCTATTCTATTGCCACGCAACTCAACTTCCCAGAATATTCAAGTCTTAAAGGATACAAAAGTATGCAAAAGTAGTCTTTTTCTCATTGAGAGTATTAGCTTTTCTTAGGGCAATATTTCATATAGATGTCCTATTGACAAAATCGGTCTTGTCTGACAAAATTAGACCTTCAAAGACAGGTGACAAGTCACCCTACTTACTCAAGGAGACATCATTGACTTTATTCCTTGTGCAGCACAGGTACAAACAGACATGCATGCACACATACATGGAGCATGTGCACATTTGTGTTCATTTCATATCCCTGACCTGATCCTTTGCTGCTTCTGAGATGGAAAGCAAAGAAATAGCAAGGAGGCCGTTCATCACAAATGAAACTGAAATAAAGAGTGGGGTACAAAGTGCATGCAGTATCAGCACATTGCACTACATCCACCCATCACTTTTCCCCCAATATTTCTCACTGGAAGTAGCTCTGAAGACATCACCATAATGACTATTGGCAGGGTTTGTGTGGGCGAGGTGCTGAGAGCCGAGCAAGCCCAAAGTCTGAATTAACGTTTGAATCTCCCACGCAGAGTGTCCTCTGCAGTGCTGAGATGAGGTCAACAGATGGAGGAGGATGGAGGGGAAGGGACTTCCATATCGGTGCTCGTGAGCTCATCCCATTTCTTTGCTCATAGAGTCTTTCCACCTGTTTCAGGTTGGGTGGCACTGCCTCTTGTTCTTAAAGACAGCCCATCAGCAGGAATATAATCCATTGTCCAGAGGTCTGAAAGCTTTCTGAGCCCTCTTATGTCATTGTCATGTCACATTGGTCTAGCACACTTTGCAATACTCTTTTTCAGGACTGAAATAGAGTTTCATGTTACGAAAATTATTAACTGGCCAAGCATTACAAGCACTCAAAACTGTCAGCTTAGAGGTTGAGATGACTTTAACAAAGAGCCCAGCACAGTGGCCTTTCTATTTGCTGGTGTAGCACAATACAGCAATCATCAAGAGTCCTTAGTTCTTCTAGAGACACATTTGCAGCCTCTTGTTCTGTTCATGCCCTGGTTTTGCCCATGGATACAGACTTCTTCATGCTGATTGACACAGAAACAGCCTGTCTTGGCATTCAGCTCAGGCTTGGGCTTTTTTTGCTGTTCCACTCAGCACAGCTGTAATCACCTTGGCCTGAACAGTGCTCAAGAGATTTCCAGAAAGCAAAGAATGTTAAATGCACTGAATCTGTAATGTCCAAACTATCTTCCAAGCAGAAACCTAAGCAGGATTACACTGGAGTAGCGGAGGCTGTTATTGTTAAGGGAGAGCTTGCAGGCTTAGAGGAAAAGACATTGCAAAGAAAACCATGTCCTTCTCTGCCTTGACAAATTCTGCTTTCCCATCAACAGATTCAGCCCTCCCAAGAGGGAAGGCTCTGCCCAGACTTGGCTATCCAGCCTCAGAAGGCTGGCATCAATAGCTGACGTAGTTAGAGGGCCCCATACGCACTAGAAGGCTGGATGAACAAACATCTAAGTGTTCACCAGCAAAGACCAGCATGCATCTTTCTGTGGTGCATAACCTACAGCAGGAGGCAGATTCTGTTCTGGCAGATGATGATCAAAAGCTTCTGTCGCATTTATGAGATGACTTTTCGTGCTTGTGTTGGAGGAAGCATGTGGCTGACTGGGAGAATCCATAGGGATTTGTGGCTGCCTCTCATTTAAAGACCAAAAATCACAACTAGAGCTGTTACCCAGATCAGAACATCATCACATCAAGAGAAATTTCCTATCTGACCTCCACATGTAGGTCTCTCATACAGGATTTCACAGCTGTGACTACATGCATTCGAGCACTAACCCAGCAAGTGGGGGACACCAAGTGCAGAAAAGCCCTCCCCAGCCACTAGATGTTGCATGGATGCAGCACTGGATGTTGCAGAGGGCAACACTGCCCTGACATTCGCCTCCTTCCATGGCTGGATGGATGCATGGACTCTGCCCCCCTGTGTCCAGTGCCAGGAGGGAAGGCCAGCCTCGGGGGCACTCGCAACTGACGGCGATTGTGTGTCCCCAGGACAAGCCCATACTGTGTGAGGCAGGTCCCAGCCTGGGCAGGCAGTGCTATTTGACCCTTGCGCGGACCATTCATTCCCCTGGCACAAAAGAGAGTCTTGTTCAATTCGATGTCGATGAAAGATGTGGAGCAGAGAGAAGCTGGGAAACAGAAGCCACTTTCTCATATAGCCCAGGAGCTGGGTGACAACTGCCCTCTGTTCTCCACCCCCAGCCTCCCTCCGCCTCCCAGAAGGAACAGACAAAGGACGTGTCACGATCGGCTCTTGGAAAAAGGATTTGACATCACTGTCAGTAGAGAGGCTATGGAAAGCGGGGCCGTTTGCATCCTTCTGGGTGCAAGTTTAATACTGGCTGTTAGGAATGGCAGTGCAGAGAGATCTGCTGTGGTCAGGGTGTGTTCAGTGGCAACATCTCTTTGTCGAGGTCAGGGTCTCTAAGACAGGGCTTTCAAAACTACTCGTGCATCGATTCACTGTAATGGGATGGAGGATCCATCTGCTTTCAGCAGATAGCTCACGTAAGATTTAGTTTCTTACAAAAGCAGTTACTTACCTTTAAGGAAAAACCTTATGGAATTTAATGGAGACAAGACTGACAGAATGACATAGAAATAATTCTTAAAGCTGACAGTTTAACAGAGAGCATCTTCCTTTTTTAAGCCATTCTATAGAAATCAGCTCTCAGGATAAAGCTCTCTGCTTGACACTAAAGAATGGGTCATAAATTGATCAAAAGGTAAATCATATTTTCCCTTTGCAATACTTCTCCAGAGGGGCAGAATGCTGAAGTGCCATCTTTGGGGTACACACGGAGCCCCTGTCCAAAGAGCTCAATGGTTCAGGGTTTCTTTAAAATTCTCCATCAGTACATCACTCCTTCTCACCTCCCTGCTCCCATCCTGTTCTCTCCCTATCACAGGGGAACATTCTCTCCTGCAGGGATGAGGCCAAAGCCTGAGACTTTCTTTAGTTCTGCATTTCTCTAGCTGGTGGGCAGAAGGATCTGAGGAATGGCAGCCACTCAGGCTCTCTCCAGCCTTTCATGGACAGACCCCATCCGTAGGGTCCCAGGTACATGCAGAAGCAGGCAATTGCTCCCCCCACACAGAAGGTGTGTGAGTGCTCTGGCCTGCATGCAGCAACCCTTACACATGCCGTGCGACTGGAAGCCAATTCCTACGGGATTGCAAGCTCTAAGCCCCTCTGCAGTAATGCTGCCTTGCAGGTGGCCAAGGAAGGAGCAGAGAGCACTGGAAGCACCAAGGCACAGCCCTGTGGGAGGCTGTGAGCAGAGCCCTCCCAGCGGCTCCTTGCTGCACCTTCGGAGTGGTGCTGCCGAAAGAGCTGCCTCCCAGTTGCAGAATAGCAGATGTGTTTACCACACATCAATCTGTCTCTGTCTGGGTCCTTACCCGGCCCCCATCATCATCCTATTCAAGAGTCTGCAAAGTATTTAAAAATAGCATTAACACTAACAATCTCTCTTTCTTTCCTCCCAAGCTTGTAGCAGAAATAGCTTGATTAGTGTACAGCTCTGGTGCTTCAAGGGGGAGAGAAATGAAACTGCAGAGCTTTGCAGAGTGGCTTTTCAGCCTTCTTCAGGCAGCAACTGCTGGCTGCTTCGCTGAAGCACAGGTTCTTCAAAGGATGGCAGATTTTAGATCAAGGACTGCTTGTTCTGCCACACATATTCTCAGGTAGATTTACAACAAGGAGAGAGAGGGGCCCTGCTCCAGCTTCGGACATTGGAAAAGATGCACCTGAGACCTCGCTGCCATTACTCTTTAACCACATCCAGAAGATTGGGAAGGAAGGGTGTTGGGAAGGGGGTCTGTCCTGGGGCAGAGGTGTGGACTAGGCAGAAGATAGCTCAGCAAGCTCTCTAAAAATACCATCGGGCTGTATGTAGCCTGACCAGGGAGGAGCTTGGCAGGCAAGACCTTTAGTGTCTCATTGCATCCCTCAGATATGGATTTCAGGGGTGACTTTGAGGGAATAACTTGTCTTCTCCACAGCTTTTCCTCCCTCTCAGCAGAAAGGGTGCCACCTTCCCAATCCACAGGGAAGGTTTTACTCACTTTAGTATGTGTGTGCAGTGTTTTGAGATTTGTATTTACAGAGATTGTGTGATGCCACTACCTAGCAATGCTTCACAGGCCATGTCAAGTGCGGGCATAACTCTTGACTGACCTTTTCAGTAGGTTTCCCTTCCCACCCCACATCCCCTGCGTGCCTTTCTCCAGGGCTGCTGCCAGCTCTTTCTCACCTTTTGTTTGTGAAATACACCATGCCAGCTGGGAATCAGCAATGGCTCTCTTTGCTTCTCCCCCGCCTTGAGGGCACTGAAGAGGCAAGTTCTGCACACAGCTGCGAGCAGAGGTCACAGCACCACACACATTCCCACAGCAGAGGACACCAGCAAGGTCCCTGCTGTCCTGTAGCCAAATCCCCTGTCAAAAGGAAGGGTGGGAAGTGTGAAGAACTTGGGAAGCTCCCCCAATCCTATGAGGTCCCTCAGACACACACGGTACCATGCATTGCTTCTAAGAGCCGCAAGAGGAGGGGTGAGTCAGGAGGGTGGGGAGCAGCTGCAGCCACTCAGCCCAGATGGAGTAAGACCTCGGGAGGCTCACAACGCTGCGGCACAGCTTCCTCCTTTGCAGCACGAGTCAGTGAACATTTTCCACAGTGTTTCCTCTCCTGTGACTTACTGCTGCAAGATTCAGCGATGTGGTCTGTGGGTCTGCCTCAAGGCTGACACAGCATCAGGCCCCTTAGGGCATGGCAGTGAAAAAGCAAGAAAAGCAAACTGCAGGAATAAATTGCACACAGATTGTGACTGTAAGCTACCCTCTCCAACAGCATCTCTCCCAGGATCTCAAGGCACTTATCACTTGGGAAGGAGCTTAGTGGCAACCTCAGGATGGAGGTTTCAAGGAGTTCCACATCATGTTGTACTTTCAGTGGAGGAAGTGTGGGCAGAGAGAGGGGCAGATGGCCTAGGAACGTACAGCATGCCAGGGAAGAGCTGCCACCCAGAGCAATGCAGTGTGGATTGCTGCCTGTGTCTGTGCTGGACAAAGCTGTAGTGGCAGTGGAAGGAGGGAATAACTCCAGAGCCAGAGCAGCAACTCCACTGCCATGTGGCTAGGAACACAGGCTGCCCCAGCCACTGCCTTCAGGAGGGATAAAGAAGACTGTAGCACACTGGATACTCCACTGTCCCCTCCAATAACTACTCTGGGTGCTCTACCCAAGACATTCTATCCAAGAAAAATATCTCTGCACGGACCCACTTGCCCCGGAACTGAGTCTCATTGCAGAAGTGTACAGCTTTTGCCAGGAGCCAGCTCTGACTGTGGCATGAGGGGAAGCATCTTCCTGCACTGCTGGAAGTGAGAGATCCCTCTCAGCATCCCCAGCCCAACCACAGGACAGACTGACTAAACTGTGGCTCTGTGTGTAGCAGTGAAACAGCCATGTCAAATGATGGATGGACATAAAAAGGGAGAGGCTGGAGTATGAGTAAGCAAAGCCTGAGTGATTTGGACTTCCAGAGTTTCCAGGAGCCTTGGATCTGATCTCTTCCTCATGCTTTTCCACTCCAGAGAGAACAACAGCAGTCAAAGTCCTTAGCCAATGTCTCCTAGAGTGGTCCCAGGGTTAGGGACCCAAGGATTGCCTGCAGCTCACTAACCACCCAAGATGCCTGTGGTTAATAATTAGACAATCAACTCCTCCCCAAGTTCTTTCTCCAGCCACAGGAGGAGAAAGTCTCTGCCTTATCCCAGGGAATTCTGAAAGATTCAATGCCTTGCAGGCGTAGGCAATCACCAAAATTTCTTTGGTGCCGATTTTCCTAAAATCAAGGTGCTGCATAGCTGGAACAACCCAGATAACTCATTCTTGGAGCAGGGTAATGCTTCTGCCAGTAGTGCAAGAGGAATCCAGGCTTCTGCTGAGCCATCTGTGGGGAAGCATCTCACCATTTCCTGACACCCACACGCTGGCTTTCATCCACAGGCACACAGAACCCTTCTGGGCTGACCGTGCAACATAGGGACTTCATGCCTCCAGCACTGAGGATGGATGGATGGACGGATGGATGACTGGCTTCCTACCATTAAGGGCAGACTAGGATGCCAGAGCAGAGTAAGAGCAACCCTCAATACACTTGGTGAAGAGCAGCACTTTGTGCCCTGCTCAAGCTGGGGGAGAGGTGCAGGACACAGCCAGTTGGTCTGCACAGCCATAAGCACAGTAGTGGTGAGCATGGCTATAGTCTTTCTGGACACTGAACACAACTGCTCAGAATGTCCCCTTGGCAAAGGGAGAAGCAGGTGAGAAAAGGCACTGGCACTGGCCTGCTGCTTTGCCTGTGTTGGGTTTGCCTCTGTGTTCCACATTGTGTCATTTGGGCTGTAAAATGTCACTTGATGTTTTTCTTTCCAAGGTGTTTTCAGCAATGCCTGCTCCAGAAAGAAACATGGCCAAGACCTGCCACCTATCCTGAGAAGGCAGAATTCTCTTGTTCTCCAAGAACACTTGCCAGCCAAGGATCTCCAAATATTTTGCCTGCTTACTGCATCCCATGGCAGCAGCTTTGTTACCTGAAGCCAAACGTGATCAACAAGTCCCCACCTGAGCCTGGGACTGTGCTACCTTCTGTGCCTCATGGTTTGCTGAGAGCTGCTTCACTGAAACCTCTTCAGGAGAAACTCCTGGAATATGGCAGTCACAATCCTCAGAAGAGTAAGGGAGGGATAGATGTGTGCTGTGCAGCCCAGTGCAAGGAGAATCCTCCCACAGCAGGGCTGAGGTGTGACAGCCCTCACTTCGGCCCTCTGTGCATCCAGCCCCAGCTGGGAGGCTGAAATAAGAGCTGCTTCTCACATCCCCTTCCAAGCAGCATGGTGACTTTATTATGGCCGAGAAACAGCTCCTAAGGGAGGCAGGAAGGGGAAAACTGAAGAGGGCCGGTCTTCTGCTCTCACTTAACCTGTTCCGAGGCAGAGGCCGCCAGACAAAGCATAGGCTGCGGCTGTTCGTGCGGCCGGAGCAAGGAATGGCCCAGCGGCTGCCGCAGTGGGAAATGGTTGCACCAACACCACCATCATCCCACCGCAGGGAAACTGAGGCACGCAGCGGCGGTGCGCGCATCAAGCAGCAACTGCGGG
The DNA here is from genome assembly GCA_016584745.2 of Phylloscopus trochilus trochilus. Taxonomy (NCBI): domain Eukaryota; kingdom Metazoa; phylum Chordata; class Aves; order Passeriformes; family Phylloscopidae; genus Phylloscopus; species Phylloscopus trochilus. The sequence continues at coordinate 28,683,972 of WQNJ02000012.1, forward strand.
GACCAAATCCCAGAAGCACTGCGGCCGCTGGGTTCGGGCTGTGACTCCTAGCTTGCCTTATAGACAGCCAACCCGCACGGGCTGTAGCTACGGCAGGTGGCTCTTTCTTGAGGCAGCCGGAGCGGGAAATCACCCCGGCACCGCTCAGCGGCAAAGAGAGACCCTTGGGACGGGCAAAAAAAGTCCCACCCCTCGCCTTCGGCGGGAAGAGAAGCGGCCGGTTCGGGGCAGGGAACCCTCCCCCTCCGAGGGTGCCCGGCCCCGCTGCGGGCGGCGGGGGCAGCGCTGCGGCCGTGCCCGGCCCCGCTCGCCTCTCCCCCTTTTCCCGGCTCGGGTCGCCTCCTCGCCGCTCCTTCCCCCCCTCGCTGGCTCCGCGCTCGCCCCTTCCCCGCTTAAGGTGGCCCCGCGGGATGCGCGGCGCGCAGGAGCCGCTGCGGGCGGCCCTGGGCGCTCCCCCCACCCCCGGCACGGGGTGGCCTTAAATCGGCTCCGCGCCGCTCGTAGCCGCATCGCCGGCGCCGTCTGAAAGGCGGGCGCCGCCATCCGCCGGCAGCGCCGACGGGCCGGTCCCGGTGCCGGTGCCGGTGCCGTTCCCAGGGCGCAGGGAGGACACGCCTCCGCCCGGCGGCGGGCGATGCTCCCCCGGCAGCCCCCGGCGCGGTGCCGCCCCGCGCCCGGCGCCCCGGCGTCTCTGCCGTGACCGGCACATCTCGCCAGGTAAGCGGGAGACCCCGCGCTCGGGCAGCGGGGCTTTGGGGGTGGGAGCAGGGCTGGGGATAGAGCGGTGACCTTGCGGTCCCCCGGCGCTTGGCGCTGGAGGGGTGCCCTGCCCCGCGACCGGCAGCTGCATCCCCGAACTTCATCCCTGCTCAGCGCCCGAACCGGTTCCGCGCTTTACGGGGAGCCCCTGTCCTTGCATCCCCCCACAGCTTGGTCCGGACACCTTCCAGGGGAGTAGATCCCATTCCCAGGCTGGAATTTTCCAGCTGTGGGGAGATGCCCCCATTCCTGGTGTGTGTCTACCCGGGAATCTCGCCGCCGGATCTCGGAGAAAGGGTACCCAAACGCGGGTCCCGGGCACGCCGCCGCTCTCGGAGAGGTTTTATTGCGCCTCTTGGTGACAAATACCGGAGAAGCCAAACTACAGAAGGACGACAAGGGGGTTTGTGTGCAGACACAGGTAGCCTCGCTCGGAACCGACCCCAAGTGGGCGTCCCAGTGTGGGGCTCTGGAGAGGTGGATTGGGAAAGGGCAGGACTAGGGGGTCTGGGGAAGGGTTCTGCCCGCTTCTACACTGTCTCGCACACGGGCGTCTACCGAGGGATGCACTTGCTGGTTTTCTGGAGCAGCTTGGGGTGGATCTTGCTAGGCGAGTTGGAAAGTACTTTTTTTCGGCCTCTCGCTCCAGCCACTCACCCATCCAGCCTCGGGCCAGGGAAGAAGAGGGGGAGGCTCAGCAGCTTATGCATAACAGAGAGAAATCCCTCAAGATGCTGCAAATCTGGGGAGAAGCAGCCAGTTCCTCAGTAACTCCTTAGGGAAACCTGCCAAGGGGCAATTTCTGTGCAGCTGGAGAGAAGGGGTGTTGGAATCAGCTGGGCAGTACCAAGCATCACCATAGCAGAGCAATAATGACAGGCTATAAATCCCTGTCTGATAACTTGAAGTCCACACAGCTCAGCAAGTGAGCGGGGGAGACTGAGCGATGCAGCCCCTGCAGATGCTTTCAGCTCATTTTTTTGGACCCAGAGAGGGATTCCTTGTGCAAAGCACATATACAGAGAGTGTAGCAAGGTACAGCAGCTTGATACATGAGTCTGATCACCCACTTCTGCTGGGGCTTAAGTCTCATCAGGTGCAAAAAGGAAAAAAATGGGTGGAGAGGTTCGCGCCTTGTACCTCTGGACAGCCAGCAGAAGTGCAAGGCATTGGCCTCACTAGCCTCAGACAGGACTAGGAACAGGGGCCATGTAGCACTTCCATAAGCTGGGAGACAGGTGCACAGAGACAGCAGGATAGGAACCTCACAGAAGGGAGGCCATCATTATTCCAAAATGTGATTCCTCAGTAGGAGATTATGGGGACCTCAGTCTCAGGCAACAGGGAGGGTTACAGGGCAGGAAGAGGCCACTAGCAGAGCTGTGTGTGACAGCCTGTGTCACATCTGTTTGCAGCTGTGCATGCTGCCAATCCCCTTTTCTCCGTGCCCTGGAGCAGGATGTGGGGGCTCCACCAGCTTTGGTTGGTGTGTGCTCTATGGTTTCCTGGAATCTCTCTGTTGGCAGGCACACCTGGGATACAGAGCCAGCGTGAGCGCCAGTAGCTGAGCACAGGCTGTGCCTGCCCGGTGTGAGGCCAGGAGCTCCGTGACCGTGATTCCTGCCCTCCCTCCCCCATCCCTCCCAGGAGTGACTTTGGTGTTGCTTTCAGGGCACTTCAGTCTGCATTGAATTAAGGCTCTGCAGAGCAGTTAAGGTACAGAGGTAGATGTGCAGCTAACACGTCGTATTGGGTGTTTCAGGAATCTGGTGAGACCAAGTTAAGGCTCCTCTTTGGCATTTTCAGTGTAGTAACAATAACAGTAGTACTAGTAATAATACTAATACTAATAATATAATGGTGATGATGATAGCGAAATCATCTAGGCTACCTCGAAATGCCAAAGCAATTCAACCAGCTGACACAGAGCACAGCTGAGATGCAGCCACCTTTACAACAAAGGGCCTCAGCCTGGCTTGCAAGACACTTTAGCAGCCACGGGGTAGAAAGCAAAGCAGTTGGGCTGAGGAGACTTGCTCCCACGACAAGGGTTTTAATGAGGGAAGCTCCCGCACCTTTGGGCTTTGTTACAGTGTCATCGGGGAAGACTGTTGCCTAGGGAGCTGTACAGAGCTGTACAGCAGCTAAATGTACGCAAGAGAGAAAACACTTCCACAATGTACAGCCCTTAAATTCATATTCTCTCCATGGTTTGGGAATATTTTGATGCCTAGTGCCTGTGCTCTCTAATGACATCTTCCCTGCAGAGTGTCCGAGGTTGTACTGGACAGCTCAAGGCTGTGTCTCCTGTGTACCCAGCATCCTTTCTTCTTGCCTGTGAAGCACTGGTAAAGGTCCTTTTTGGCAGGGAACTTTCCTCTGCTTCAGCAGCAGGCCAGGAGATGTCCGTAGTGTCTGAGATCAAAGTCAGACCTAGCAGGCAGCTTGCTGGCAGGAGCCTGGATTGGATTGACTCCAGCTGTACCCCTGGACGGCTTTCCTCCCCTCTTCACCGAGGTAATCACCTGCCAGTGACAGTGCTCTACATGTCCCTGTGTTTCTTAGTGCCTTCATAACTCCAGCCTCGGCTGCCCCTCTCTCCCAGGGTGCTGGTGCTGCAGGCACAGTCACCTCCTGCTTTCCTCCAGTGCCTCAAGAGACAATGTTCCTGTTCCAGTCATAAGAAGCCAGCCTGCAACTCCGTCCATCTCCCAGAACTACTTCCAAGGCCTCTTCTTCCTCTCCTTGAGCACTTTTGATGGTCTTTCCTGTTCACAGTACTTGGGAGCCATAAGTACATGTGCTGCAAGCCTTCGTATGTATGCTTACAAAGGATGAGATATTTGATAGGCTTCAAAGATGCCCTTTACTGAGCATGCAGAATTGCTCTGAGAAAGCTCTGCAATTATTCCGCAGGATGTACACAGGAAAGATGATATCTGTCCCCTTCCTCCTTGTATCTAATTGTTCCTAATAAAAGAAGAAACCTAAAAAGGAGGTAATAAGCCAGACTGGAATCTGGGTCCCACACACCTCCAGGGCCCTGAAGGAGTATAAAATCACTCTGCCCTTTTTGCTCCTGGCCTTTCTGCCTAATAATAAGCATTATGCTTTTCTGCACCGCTTCCCATCCCGAGATCTCCAAGTACTCGGCATGTGTGATTAAGAGCACTCCCTGCCCACATACAGAGCTGTTTGTCAGGATGACTACCCCCTCTGTACAAGGGAGACACGGCAGCTCATCGCGTCAGAGCTGAGACAGCCCCAGATCATCTGTCTCACAGGCGAGAGGCCCCTGCGTCTCTGGGAAGCACTTGCTGGGAAGCAGCCCAGCCTAGCAGGACTGCGATTTAAAACCTACCAGCACCACGAAGGACTAATAAATACAGGGCATGGGTGAGACCTGTGGCTGTCAGCACCCTCGTCTCAGGTGTACACGTGACTGCCTGAGGCCAGTTCTTCGAAAGGGACCGTGGTCAGATCCCACTGCTTCCTCCAGGCTGGGGTACTTCTCCAAACTGCACCTCAACCCGTGGTCAGCACACTTAAAAAAAAACTTGGTCCTTTAATCTTTCATGCTGCTTTAGGCTGTGCAGGCTCATAATTAAGAGCTTGAAGTCTCTTCTAGCTTGCTCTCTTGTGACATTAGTGCTCTCAAAGGCCTTTCCTTAAAACTCGAATTTATCTACTTTGCCGATGTTCCCAAGTGTTCAATCAACTACCTTGTTGGCTTCTTCCACCACGCAGTGTGGGGAGCTGTCTGACATCTTTCTGCCTGAGATGAAAACATTGCACTCTGCAAATCCCTGAGATTTATAAAATGTGATCTAAGTTTCCTTATGAGACACAGCTTCCCAGCTCTGAGACACACAACTGGGATCCACAGCTCCAGTGCAGGGACCTTCAGATTTTGTTTGCTGTTCATCCCTGCTCTGATCAGGTAATCCCACTAATGCCTGGTGCACATAGAGAGATTCCTTAAGATAGGGTTAGTTAGCTCAGGAAGATACGTGAGGAGGGACATTGGGGTGAAAAATGAAGCAATCAACAACACAGAAGAGGGAGAATGAATGCTTCCCTACAGGTCTTTTCTCAGTAGAGGAACTGGACTGAATTCAGAAAAACATGAAAGGTAGCAATTTGATGATAAAAGTAAGTATTTTCCCATGCTGTGCATTGTGACATAAGGAACTCTGTGCTACAAGATGCTGCTGGTGCTGAGTGTAGGATTCAGGAGGAGGAGAAATTGTGATGGATAGTAGGTTGTTCATCACTGGACAAGGCAGTCCACTTGGAATAGATCTAAATCTTCAGGGTTGAACCTCTCACATCGTCTAGCACAGGATTTTTTATACCTTCCAAAACCCACAACACTGATCAATGTAAGACAAAGGACAAAAGGACACAGACATATTCAAGTGAAGATCACTGGGACATATTTTAATTTCCAGGCAGAAGCAAAAAAACCTTATTTTCCAGCCTGTGTGCTGACACTTAGCTCTTGTAGGTTTGGGTTGTCAGCTGGAGCGGGTTCAGGTTAACTTCTGCTGAGATTTGAGCTGGTCCAGTGGTGCTTACACTGCCACTTCCCCTGCCCGTGTTGTGGATTTTAGCAGACTGCCAGTGTCCTGGCAACTTTATGTGGTGCTGGCATGTGAATAATGCTGCATTGCAAAAGGAAATGGTTTTCTTTGGATGTTACCCCTTGTCAATTAGAGCAAGGGCATTTCTTCCCAGTACAGCCAACCTCTAGCCAAGCAAAGTGCTGGGATTACTTGGAGCTGAACAGGGTTAGCAGTCGGGCAATCTCAGCTCTGGATAAAAGATTTCAGAGCAGCAGCGTTGTCTTGTTCTTAAGTTCACGGTGGGTCTGTGTGTGGGAGTACAGGGCACATGGGAACTGTGATTTGCTAAGCAAAGCAGGATTGCTCCTCGGCAATCCTTGTGTGGGAGAACTTGGAGGAAAAGCCAAGGGACAGGGAGGCAGCAGTAACTTGCAGACTCTGCCTCCCCTGAGGTGATACTCCCCTGAGGCATTGCAGGGCAGCCTGGCTTCTTAAGACACTGTCCTTAAGGGCAGGGTTTTAGCAAGGTCCTCTGCTCCCAACAAAAATCTCCCAGTGCCTGTTGATGGAAACAGCACAGTTGATCCTTGCCTGGCAGGAGTAGAGGTTGCTGGCTTCTCTCCCCCTTCATGCCCCAGCTGTTAAAGTAGAATATTTAACATTCATCTTGTCCTAACCCTCCCTCATTCGGAAAGCTAAAAACAGCTGTAAAGGGGTATTTCTCCTATGACTGGCAGATTTAATTTATTTTTATGGTTATGTCCATAGCTATAGGTTAGGCAACAGTGCTAGACCTCATGAAAGCCCTGGCTGATGGGACTGGCATTCATTGGGGTAATACTGCACAAAATGCCAAAGTGCTGGGTGAGCCTGGGTGGCAGCAAGGGATCTTACCCTCTCTGCCATGCTGGGGTGCCTTCCTCACTGGTCCAGCCATAGCGTTCATTGTGTCTCCCCTCCCCTTTCTCCAGCACAAATGCCAGGGTGATCTTAACTTTCTCCCTGCTGATACTTCATCCCCTGGATCCTTCTCTCCCGAGGCCCTTCCCCCAGCCCAGATCCATACAAAGGTGAAAAGGAAGGAGGAGACGATGACTTTCCTGTATCTGCCAGCTTCTCTCTCCACCTCTGACGTGAATGAGGCCCTTCATGGTTTTCTCTTGAGCAAACACAGATGCTTTTGTTTTATGGGCTTGTGGGACGGGATGGAATTAATAAATCAGAGCGCCAGTGCTGTGCCGCCACATTCCTGCAATTTTAAGGCAAGATCACACACACAAAAAAAAAAAAAAAAAAAAAAAAAAGCAGAAACAAAATAGGCAATCTCTTCAGAGAGCACTCAGATTATTTGACTGTGCCTCCTGCTTGCTGTCCCACTTGGTCTCCTGCTCCCTTACCCTTGTTCATTCCTCCTCCTCTTTCTCCGACTTTCACATTCCCATTAACCTCATTTCTTCTGTTCCCTTTCCCTTCCTTAGGAATCACTTTCAGTCACACCTTAGTTCCTCACCTACACCTATTTTTCTTCCCTTGTCTTCCTTCCATTTATGTTTCCCTTACCCTTACCCCACACTAAAGTGTGAGCAAGGCTTATGCATCCAAGTATGAAGTTCAATGTCCTGCATTGTCCTGTAAGCTGAAGAATCAGGAATGCCTCAGATTTTTCACCATGGACTGAAATGTCTGCTCCTATACCTGCTTCCTCCACCCCTCTTCTGTTTTTCCTTCTAAGAATGTTGCTGCCTGAAAGATTCAGTGAATGACTCTGGGAACAAAACATAAAGTATTACTGTTCTCCTCTCAGATGTGGTATTTAACAGTGTTCCTTCGAGCAAAATTAGATCCTGCCCCAGAACTGGCAAACCCTTTCATTCCTTGAAGGATAACCAGAAATGCTTTGCCTAAAATTAATTCTTTTGAGCCAAATGACAAGTTTCAACATCTGTGCTTGGCTACCACCAGGTGGTAAGGAGCTAGGAGAAGATCTTTTTTCTCCCCTGTAATTAGCTAACCGTATGTGGGGCTTCAGGAGGACAAAGTGAACCGTGTGGTTAGTACAAACTACCAGCAAGGGGCTGAGACAGTTTTATTCACTGCACTGCTTGTTTTTTCTCTAATGAGCTTAGGCACTTGAAAGTCATTTCCCCAGAGTGCTTATACATTGTTGTGCTTATCTTACCTGTGGGGGAACTGAGGCACTGAAGCAGGTGAAATGATTTGCCCAGATCCACATACTGACGCATAGTTGAAGCCAGAAAAAGAACCAAGAAATCTTGTTTCACAGTTGACTGCTTTATCCTCTGGCCTCAGAGGAGGCCAGCAAAGACCTTTATCTTGTTTAGATGAGTGGATAGTCATTCCAAGAGGGCGCTGGGGCAAGGATATCTTTCTGTACTAATATGTGACTTAATGAGTCCTGTTGCTAAGCGGCTTCAATGATAGATCATGCATCTTCTTCACTAAGCATTGAAATAATTTTTTAATCATTAAAGCTAATACAGAATCCTCAGAAACATCCAAATCTCACAGCAGGGGCTGAAATTAGCAAGCAAACAGAAACCAAATCCTGATTATCCCTGTGCACCTCTACAAAGCCCACAAGCAGTGTCTGCTGAAGTCAAACATGAGCCTGGCTGAGCTGTATCTCAGGGCTGGGCTGGGCAGTAAGAGGCAAGCTGGCAAATCCTGCTGCTCCATGGTCCACAGCAAGCTTTTTTCCTCCCTCACACACGTGTGCCAGCTCCTCATCTTTGTGGAGCAATAGGAAAGGAGGTAGGAGTGTTAATTGCTGACCCCAGATAGCTGAGGTAACCCCTGGCAGATCTTTAGGAAGGAGAAATTATTTGCATTTCTGTCGAGTGTTATTAAGTGGCAGATCTCAGCCTGGCCAACATTGTTCCCCCAGCCTATTTTTGTTTTCTTTTTGCCCTTGGAACCACCTCCTCCATCCTACTCCCACCAACCTCTTACATTTTCTGTTTTTGTGAACAATTAGTTGTTTCAGGTGTTCTCCCCAGTGCAGTCCCCTGCTCTGCCTTAACTCCTATGTCTGCCCTCCAGCATGGGATACCAGCATCTCTTGAACTGTAGCAGCCCACAGGCTTCTCCATAACTCCTCCAGTAATCCCAGTGTGTTTCCCATTCTGGTTAGCAACTCTCATACTGTTTCCTATTTTCCTCAAACCTACAGCGCTCAGCAGCATGTCATCCAATTATAGCAGGAGGGTTTTTTACAGCTAAAGTGAGGTTTCTAACTTCTGTGTTAGAATAGGACCCTTGGAGCATTAAGGAAAACACAATAAATCTCTTATTACTCGATATGCATCAGCAGCTCCATTACAAGGGAAGTCACAGGACACTGATAAGTATTTTTCTAAGATCATCACCGCTGACCTCTGTGCTGACTTTTAGGGGTGAATATAGTTTACCCCAAAGAATTCTTTGAGAAAGGATAATTTAAAATTGCTCTTACCACCTCAAAGAGGTCTGTTTTCACCCTCTTGAGAATAAATCCAAGACTGTTTCTGTAACATGACCAGTCTCCCCACTTGTGCTCCTAGTCATGTCAGCCTGCTAGACAAACTCTGCATACTTCTTCCCACCTAGCAGCCTCCTCCGGAGGTGCTGGAGAGGATGCTCGTGGCTCTTTTGTCAACACCAGCTCTTGTTCAGTGGTAGATAAGCTGCCATCTCAGCAAGTTTTATTCATAGTCCATCAAGCCATGCCAAGCCAAGCCACACTTGGACTGTAGCTTTCTTGAAGTCAAACCAAGTCCTGGAACTGTTAAACACTGGTGGAAAATAGTCACTAGGCAAGATTTCTGCTCTTGTATTCTCCCTTCTGCATTGCACTTACCAGACTGATAAAATCTGCTATCAAGTATTTCTTTCCTCACCCAAACATGGGTCCTAACCTGAGCACCAGAACAAACACAATGGCCTAGAAATTAGTTACAGCAGCAGAAGCAAAAATCCAGTTCCTTCTGCCTTCCCAAGAAGTTCTTGGATGTTTCCTCTGCCTAGAAGCCGTTGCTGGTCCTTCAGGGGTATTTTTTGCAGAGCTGGTAATGAATGGAGGTAGTTCACATGTGCATGTGTGAAGCTGGGAATACCTAACTTGGCTTGTTGACTTCCACAAACGTCCTCATAACCAGAGTGAACTTTTCTTCCATGAGCACAAGGAGGAAGCCAGATTCAACCCCAGAATCCGGAGAGGTTCAAATCCACCTCTCAGATTTACAGCAGCAGCCCATTTCTTTGGGCTTAAACAAGAAACCACTCTTTGTCTGCCCTGATCTCCCAGGCCAACTTGGCCTGCCTTTGAAGCTCCAAGGGCTCTCTCTCTTCAGAGAAGGGTTCAAAAAAGCCTGGTTCATCTTCCCTCTCCAGCCAGAAGTATCTGTTCTTCAGTTATTCTGTCCAAGGCCAACTGGCAGCCCATGAATGTGGAAGTAAGGTAGAAGGACAGCACTGCCCAGCACACCCTGAGAGCAGAGGTATAGGTGTAACCCCTCCCAGGGTTATCCTGGTTGTATCTGTGCAATGACAATGCTCCAATCTCAGGCAAGCAAGATCGAGCAGGCAACTCACCAGCCTGGGGATGATGGTATCAACCCACTTTTGCATCCAGGCCTCGGGCAGCCTGAAGCACACAATTTCACAGATAAGCCCACGAGTACAATACAGCACAGGCTGACCTCCATCCCAAGGGAAGGTTTTAAACACTACATGCAAAGACACTTTCAGAGCAGGCTGCTTTTATGTGCAATTAAGGTGTATGGCAGAGAGCAATCCCTATACAAGCAAGCCCTATGGCAAGCCCCATGCACTCAAAGAGAGAGAGCAGTTTGTTTCTCACGATGTGAGCTCGTCTGCCCTCAATTCCCTCACAGCCTTCCCTGCCTTCCCAACAGACTCTTCCATTTTAACTGTGCAAGACATGAAAAAACAGATACCAAAACCCACATCTTTTTTTTTCAGGTAGGCTTGGATTGTTGTTAGAAAGGGGTACTTGACTTTTGCTACTCCTCACCTCCATCTGTTCACCCAAATGCATCCGCTGCTTACTTTTTCTACAAAATAAAACCTACTCTGATCACGATGCAGGGATATATACTAGCAGCTGCTGCCAGTGCTCAAGTTAGATATTGTTCCCCTGGCATTCCCAGAACGTGGGAATTGCATATGGGTCTTCTCTTGATCTCAAACACCCTGGCACGTAATTTGAATGTGGCCTGCCTGTAGTGCAGAGTCAACAGCTTCCCTGTTAGGACAGGGAAGGACAGCAGGACAGTCCTAGCAGGACACTGACCATCAGCATCCTGCCCCTTCTTTCTTTTGCTCTCTTCTTCCCTTTTTAATTCACATGCAGAAGGCAGAAAAATAAACCCTGTGTCCTGACTCTAATTTTCATTTCAGTGTTTCTTTTAATCAAGCCCAAGCTATACAGATCAGCAGTGGCATTTAAGGTATAAATCAAGCAGTGGACCATAACATATATCTAATGCAAAAGACAATTCTCTAGGTGCCAATTTATCCATTCTACGTTTGTTTCTAAAAGTGTCTGCATGGCACTTGGATGCTGCACAGCAAGTGGCAAATATAATGAGTGCTGATGATTTATTTGGGGGAAGAAATCAGAATTAGCATTTAGGACCATCTCAGCCAGTTACAAAGTGAGCATATTTCACACAGCTCAGAGAGCTGCAACAGCAAAAATGTTCATCAAAGACACCAAAGTGGTGTTTCTCCTCTCTCTAATCTCACACAACTAACACCTGCATGATGGTGCATCAGTGCTGTCCAGTGTCCTCTCTGTCGTAATCTATATGGAGCAGCCACTCACAAGAACATTCTGCACAAAGCTGCTGTTTGCACAATGCTTTTATTGATCACATAATTCAGCCAGCATTCCCAAATAAAAACTCAGGAGGATTCTTGCCTTTACACTGCACTCATTCTCTGCCCACAGTTCTTTCCATACAACAACAGATCAGGGCTCTCACTCTTCAGGGGGCCAGCACAAACATGTAACCATCAAAATGCCAGTATTTCCACAGATTTTGGGAAGACAGTAGACATGTTTAGCTACACTGGTGTTTTAAATGGCATAACTGCTGCCCCACTCATTTGCTCTGCGATTTCAGCCAGAGCAGTTTCTCCTTTGCTTTCTTTTGCCCTCCCTAGGAGTAATGGGGAAGTCCAGCAGGGAAGAGCATGTCAACATCACCTTTGAAAGCAGGAGGAAAACAAGCTGTCTAAATCAATCAAGAGTGTGCATTAGTGATAGCATGTTCCTCTGGAGGTCTGCATTTGATGTCATATTGACACATAGCTGAGATCAAAGCCTGTCTCTGTATCCTGGCTGCTACCAGAGGAACAGCATTGGCCTTTGGGCCCCATATCTTTACAAGGAGCTCGTGATCAATGGGGTTTCTTCCCCCCTCCACCCCATAACAAGCACCTGTGAAATGTAATTATCTGTCAAATAATGCCTAATGCCTTTTCCTCTGAAAAAGTAATTCCTCTCCATCTTTGAAAATGTTCTGGAAGGAAATACTGTGGGTTTTTCCTTTCTGCTTTTGTAAAAAAGCTGTAAAATGACAGCTCCCACTCCTGCTGAACAGACATCAGCTGTTAACTCAGTAGGGAAAGCTCTGAATGAGATATACAGAAACTTTGGAACAATCCACTATTGTTTTTGCTTCCTTAGAATTATTTTGCCTCCTTGGGAAAAAAAAAAAAAAGCAGCTTTTTTTTTTGGCTAATGCAGATATTGGGCTGATTCATGCTGATACGTTTGGAATTATTATTCTGTAATAGTCATCAGCATCTAAAAAGGACCTCAGTTCTGCCAGAGCTCTGCAGCAGGGAAGAGAAGCTGACGTCTGAATAAACCTCTGAGTTCCCTTTCAAGAGAGGATAACTCCAAGCTTAGAGGTCTTTCAGGAGAGAGCTAGCTTTCTCAGGAGACATCTGGTACCTCCTGCTTCTCTTCAGGCCTGAGCTGTTAATCTTTCTCCGGGTATTTCTGGCACCCCTGGATTAGGGCTCTGCAGTGCAGGGAAACTGTGATGGGGCAGAGGGCTGCGTCCCTCTGAGTCACAGCCCACCCTCGCCTATGCTCAGAGGGCAGGAATGCAGTGACAGGTTATATGGATCAATTGTGAAGGACATTTGGGTCTGGGCTGATTAAAAATAGCCTGGCTTAGACCTCCTTTTTCAGGCTTTGGAAGGCTCCCTGCAAGGACGGGCTTTGCAGCCAAGTTCAAGGTCTAGTCTGTATTAAAACTGGGTTATCTCCATTCCTGCTGATAGCCCAGATAGTGCCTGGATACCCTTGATCTACCTGGGGATAGCAGCTGAGCCACATGCTGTCTCTAAAGTATTGGCTCCCGTGGGACCTAGCCAGCAGATTTAATTAGCTCCGTCAATGTTTCTTTTTTCTTTTTTTTTTTTTTTTCTTTTCTGTCGTGTTGGAGTTTTTTTGACTTGGAAGAAATCCCTGTACAAAGCATGACCCTCTGCCAGGCCATGCTCCCACACACAAGCCACATGTCTAGCACAAGGATGCTCTTCAGAAAGGTGCTGTGTCAAGCCGTTTATGGACCAAGCTTTGAGGAATGCTCAACTTGGCTTCATGTGGGCAGTGGAGGGATGGGGGTTGTGCATGGTGTATTCCTGAGGGACAAGCCTGGTTTCTGGGCTGAAGTAACTGTGCTCCCATGTGGTGAAGGGTTCAGAGCTGGCAGGAAAGGATGAAGCCTCACTTTGCATCTGAGAGTCACAGGGGCTTGGGAAGGGCAGCTGTTTCATTGGGAGTGACTCACTTCCTGGGGAAGTTGTCCCCACAGGAGCCTGCACACCAAGGGACAGAGTATTGATGGGGCTGAGCCTTGAAACTACAGCTGCTGGTAGTTCTGCTCTTCCTGCTGTGGGGAAGGACCTGGCCATCCTTCCCTGTATTGTTTTATTATTTGTAGTTCCCTGGGTTTTGTCTCTCCAGGGGACTTGGTTAATTTTTCTTTGCCCTCTCTCCCCATGAGCAGTAGGGGAGTGCTCACCTCATTCAGATTGCAGGTGTCACTTGCCTGCAGCTCTTCACCAGGTCTGCAGCAGAGGGACAATAAAAACCCCCAGCAGAAGAGCAATCTTACACCTTGGGACAGAACCACAGTCTCCTACTGTTGCCTGGGCTACTGGGAGGTCAAGATCCCACTTGTAGGATCAGAGCCTTTCTCTTCCTTGTTCCATCCACCTCTCCTATAAAGACAGGCTGAAAGAGTCGGGGCTGTTCAGCCTGGAGAAGAGAAGGCTCTGGGGAGACCTCAGAGCACCTTCAAATACCTAAAAGGGGCTACAAGAGAGCTGGAGAGGGACTCCTTACAAAGGCATGTAGTGAAAGGATAAGGGGGAATGGGTTCATACTGAAAGAGGGTAGGCTTAGGTTAAATATTAGGAAGACACTCTTCACTTCAAGGGTGGAGAGGCACTGGCCCAGATTGCCCAGCGTTGCTGTGGACAGCCCATCTCTGGAAGTGCTCAAGGCCAGGTTAGATGGGGCTTTGAGAAACCTGGTCAAGTGGAAGGTATCCCTGCCCACAGCAGAGGGGTTGGAACTAGATGATCATTAAGGCCCCTTCCAATCCAAACAGTCCATGGTGGTATGATTAACATTTCCCTTCCTAGAAAAACGGCTGCTTTTTTTTTTTTTTTTCCCTTTGCTTTTCAGTTACCCAGTTCCAAGAGAGTTTAGGGAGAAACTGCTCCTTTCTGAGCAGAAAACCAAATCTGCCTGTTCCTTTCTTTTTCCCATCCCCACAAGAAACACAGCTGGATGTGAACCCTCAGGCACTGTCCTTTAGATCTAGCCTATCCTTTCTGTCCCACAACGATGCCATTCCTGAAGACTTGTCTGGGGGTCGGAGGAGGCTCGCTGCTGAGAAATGCCCTGTTTTGGCTGTGTGTGCACAGTAATTACCCGTGCTTATCCCAGAGCAATAACCCATTCCACCTACTTCTCTGGTTCCTTGAATCCATCCTCCCACTTTATCATGCAGATCTCAAACAGGCAGGCAGCTGCCTGGTGAGGGGAAGCGCTGCAGCATCTTGGCCTGTCTCAATTTTTAGCACTATTGTAGTTTCAGCTGAAAGCTCTGAGGGGCCCAAGGGAATGGGGGGAGAGGGGACAGTGGCTTCCTGTGCATTTCAGCAAGGCAGAGACTGAACCGGTGCTGCTCACCACAAATACCGGCGCTGCCATGAATTATGCATCCCTTGTTTAAAGAGAGGTCGCTCTCATCAATAATTGAAAGCTCCCTGCTCTGCCTTCAGCATCACATCTCCCACACCGGGAGTTAGGGAACTCATGAAATCTGCATGGACTTCCTCAAGGTGGCTAGGGGCTGGTGGAGAGAGGCAGCAAAATGCAGGCAAAACAAACCAAAAACCCTTCTGACAGCTTTGGTGTGTGAAATTAAGAGTCATCTGCAGCTACCTGCAGGTCTGCTCCAGCCCTGCTCTTCACACCCCTGTCTCCTCCCCTCTCCACACCTGTCTCCTCCCAGGGTACACACAGAACAGTAGGCTTGCAAACTTGGCTCAAACCAAGCTTAGGGAGTGTCTCTTCAAACTTTTGGCTCTGCTACCTGAGAGTAGTTTGCTTTGGGTGCTTGCACAGAAAATCGTTACACTGGATGGCAGGATGTTCCCAAGGGACAGTTTGAACTGTGAAATTTGTCCCTCTGGGAAGGTAAGGATCTTTAAAACCTGCGTCTCTGAGAGACTCATAGAGACTCTGAGAGACTCATAGAGTCCTGGGGCTGGGGTTGGTCCAGCATTCAAAGCCTTGTAAGCCTAGCTCAGACAGGCCGGCTACCCTGAACCAGAGGCTGGAAAATCACCTTTCTTGCAGATCAAACTTTTTGAAAGGTGTGGTTCTCATTCTGTATCAGGCAGGCAGAGGGCAGAACCAAAACCTCAGAGGAGAACTACCAAAGCCCATGTGATCCTAACCATTCCTGAGTTATCAAAAAGGATGTAAATTGAGCAGCTTCTCAACGGGGCTGTAGGAAAATCAGAGGCACTGGAACGTGTCAGCCTTATAATCCCCAGTCAGCTGCGTCTCTCTCTAACTTTCACCTTTCTCCCATTCACTCAGCACAGACACTCAGAGTGTCCTTTCAAACCCTCTGCAGCTCAGGGAGAAAGTCACTGCCTGGGTCATTTTGCAGCCTGGAATCCTTATCCCTCTCTCAACATTTGGGCTGTCCTGCCTGTTACAAATTGTACCCTGTTGGTAATTAGTCAACAACAGATGAAGGGATTGGTCACATGCGATGGTCTGAGCCTCAGCCAGATCTTCCTTCTGTTCAGCATCATTCTGGGGAATCCAGCTCTTCCCCCTGTGTGCTTCTCTCATTGTCTTCTCCTGAATCCTTTCAGAATAATGCCCCCTGCATCAGCACAGGAGCTTAAATGGAGACTGAACAGTATTGCATCCCAGGAGCTGAGAAGTCTGACAAAGCAGCGTGAAGCCAGAGTAGTACGAGAAACTTTTTGTCCCTATCATAGTCAGCCTTGTGCTCTGTGTGTTTGTTTATTTTTTAATGGAGAACAGAAGATTGATGGGTGAAATTAAGAAGAGGGATATGTAATTGGAAAACAGCTCAAGAAGGCTACATTCAGCATATTGAAGGCATCCATCAAACATTCAGCTAATGTTGTTAAGGGTGTGTAACACAAACAAGGTCTGCAGGAGACACTAGGGAAAAAAAAAGGAAAGAGAACGGGGAATAGGCTGGACAGGAGAAATAGCAAGGGAGGAGAAGAGCCAGCAGGAGAATACAGTCAATAATATTTGTATTGCAATCACATCCAAAGGCTCCCGTTGGGATCAGTGCCGGACTGTACAAGCACATTAAGAGATGGTCCCTGCCCTCTACAGCTTAAACCCAGGAATTACCAGATGAAGGCAGGAGATGGGTTTAGATGATCACAAAATTTTCTTCTGATCTTGAATCTCATTTAATAGGATCTACTCTGAGAGGGCAGAAGGAAGGTAGCTGTTTGTGCCAAGAATACACACTGTAATGTTTGCCAGCAGGCATGCAATTAATCCGAGCCACTTAGGAGACTTTGGTTTTAATTATAAAAAGTAGGTAAAAATATGTGCAGTAAACCTCTGTAAGCCCCACTGGGGCCATCAGCAGGCTACCCAGAGGCATCGATATGTGACTGGGTTTTGATGCTGTGTTTTCAAAAGGATGGACTGATGCTTTAATGGACCACTTTGTGGGAAATATTCCATAAGGGGTGGACATTAAGAGAATGCAAAGGGCCTTTGTGTGGGTAAGGACAGAAGACAAAGGCTAAAATTATTAGTAAGCCAGAGGACTCCTGTAGTCCTGGAAACAGGGAAGAAAAGAGACTCTGAAGCACTGAGAAAAAGCAGGTGAAAGACATAAAGCAACAGAGAAGAGCACATGTGATGGATGCAGAGGGAGACAGTGGGGGAGGCAAGGTAACATTTTAAAGAGAAAACCAAGTATTCCAATAGAGAATTTTGAAATGGGGTTGAAGTCAGCTTCTCTGTGAGGTTCACAAGTTACCTGGGGCTTTATGCAGGGTTTAACTTCTTCAGCCTTGCTTGCTGTGGAAAAGCAATAGAGAGAAGGTGCACGAAGAAATAAATGAGCTCGGAGCACCAGGGGAGTTGCACACACAGACAGCATCTCCACTTGTTTGCAGTGTTTAGGAGGCATGAACAGGGCTGCCTGGAAGATGGAGGAAGAGAAAGAACTAGAAAGGGAACTTGTTAAGATTTCTTCTTATTCTTATCCACTTTCCTTGCTCTCTATTGGTAACACGGCCGCCACAGCTGCCTCCTCCTCTCTTTCCCTCCAGAAACCTGAGTTTGCAGCAGTAGCAGGTCTGCTGCACAAGAACTGTGTCTGTATAATTAAGGCCTTTTATTAAAGGGAAGAAGCACTGGCTGCCTGACTCTGGTGCAGGGACATTTGTAATTGCAAGCATACTAGAGGAATCAAGGAGCTGTGATGACCCTGAGCCAGGGCCTGGGTGGGCCTAGGTATCTGCAGTTGTTAATAGCAATCCTTGGATTTCTTTTGTGGCTCTGTCCGTTCTCACAGCCATGAGTGATGGGAAGCTTTACTCTGCGCTGCTACGCTGGTAAGAGGAAATATTTCCTGTAGGGAAAGCAGCCCCTGGTGTGGGTAATACTGTCCTGCCCTGTGTCTGGCCTGGATCTGTAGCTTACCAAATGCCCTTGGCACTAAAGCTTGAAGGACACTCTTGTACCTGCCCCAGACGCAGTCATCAAAAAGCAATGAAGTTAAGGAGAGCCATCATGTTTGCTGCTCAAGGCTCCTGTTCACATCACCAAAATACCCCTGTGTGCCCCTGGCCACACAGCTTCCTTGGTCCACTTCTTCATCAGTTTTTTGTAGCTTGAAAGTAGTGAAATGGTGTTTCCTGAGTGAGGGGCTAAGAAACATTAGATATTAACACCATTAATGGTTGGCTTAATGGGAGCAGTCAGTGGGAGCAGTCAGTGGGAGCAGTCAGTGGGAATATGCTTCCCTAAGGGACTGCTCCAGCATTGGTACCATTGGTGTCTAACAAGGAATGAGCTTGTGTTGCAGTAATTTCCTTAATAGGGCTTATGAACACTCACTTGCCCACCACAGGGCTTGCTGAGACATGCTAGTGTTCTGTCAGGTGTGGCTGAAATAGTTATTGGTGGTAGGGCACTGATGAGCCCTGCAACTGCATAATCCTTGATTTTTTCAAGGTAAAATGTCAGAGGAACAATTAAAGACAGATTCTAAGAGGTCACAGAGGATGAAATTAGAATAGCATCTCCTCATATCTTTCAGGAGTACCCTGTGGCTGCTGTCACTGCAGAGCCCTTTTAGACCAGTTGTCATATTTCTTCTCACACAACTCTCTAAGGCTGAAGCAAGGCAATCCTTCCCCTCTGGACAGATGAGGCGCTACTGGACCCAAATCCTGGGGAAGCAGTTGCTTTTGAACAAAATGTGCCTGTGTCCGTTTGAGGACCTTGGTTTTAGCTGACTGGCCTTCAGTACACTTAAAAATCCCTGGTAGAGCAGGAATTTAGAGCCAACCAGTTTGAACCTCCTTTCAATCTTTTATATCAGCATGATGCCATCATGGTCTTCCCTCAAAATGCCTTCAGCCTAGAGTGCAGGAGGACCTGGTAGGGCCTGGTGGGCACTCCAGGGTCTGTGATTTCAACTAAATGTTGCAATGGCCAAACACTGCAAACCAGAAGTAGACAGGGATGTGGGATAATTAAACATTCAGCAGGCATCACCAGCACTGTGGAATGACCAAGGCAGGGATTTCATGGAACACTTAGTAGGTGATAGCATGCATGCCTGATTGCCTCAATGCATCTGCCTAAGGAAGATGAATTAACACTGCAGAACTGTTAAGGGGTGCTGGCCATCTAGAGGATGCCCGATATCTGACTGTTTTGTCCAGTTGCATATTCAGGCACACAAATCTTGCACACAGTTCTAAAAAGTTGTACAAAAGAACCAAATAAAATGGTCACCACAAAGCTCAGGAATGAACACAAGACTCAAAGAGGGGGCAAGTAGCCGTCCTCTCCAGCTTCAGAATCAGCAACATGAACAACCCTAAACTCAAGGGCAGTGGTTTCATCATGGGATAGTGGGAGGTTCTTTAGAGCAACAGAAATAGCTAAAAGCTTCTATCCAATAGCACCAGAGTTGGCCAAGTTGGATAATGGTTTGGACCTGAAAAATTAATGGAGTTCCTCATAAAATTAGACAACATTTTGCTGGATTAGGGCCAAACACTTGTCATGCCTCCCTGCATTTTTGGTGACTGGTATTTTGGAGGCCTTACTTTTTTTTCTTTCCTGAAAGGTAGAGAGATGCCTGGGCATTGGAAGCTCCCTGCAGCATGCTGAGGAGACGTAACCTTCTTACCACGCTCCTGATTGCCTTGCCATGGGCTCTTCTCCTGACCTTGTGGCACCAGTACCCAACCACCCACTACCTCAGCCTGCTGAGAAGTAAGTGCAAAAGTTCTGCTGTCGTTGTGCTAGTGTCTGTGATGACTTCTGTTGCAAACCCTCAGCAGGGATGCTCTCTCACAGGAAGGGTTAAACAAAGACAGACTTGCCTGAAGGCCCCCTCGGGGTTTGCCGACAGCAGGAACATAAACTGATCTTAAGAGCGACAGCAGGAACATAAACTGATCGTAAGAGCGTGTTAAACATGCACTTTTAGGCTGGCTTTGGAGAGAGGATGCAGCACTAACTCCAGATAGATGTGTGCCTCCCCGGACAGGAAGCAGCCTGTTAGTATTAGACCTCTGACATCTTCCTTTTTTCCTCTTTTTTTTCTTTGTTTTGTCCCAGAAGAGACAGACGAGAACGTGACCTCTAAAGCTCTCCTTAACGGTACATCTGCACTGAGAGAAGAAGGCTTCCCATCATGCGCTCGGCAGCAGCAAAGCATAGGGGCAACGCCTAAAATCATCCAGAATTATGTGTACTCCAGGCCTCCCCCGTGGTCAGATACCCTGCCAACCATCTTTGTTATCACCCCTACCTACACCCGGCCAGTGCAAAAAGCTGAGCTGACCCGTCTGGCCAACACCTTCCTGCACGTACAGAACCTGCACTGGGTGGTGGTGGAGGACTCTCCACGGAGGACCAACCTTGTATCCAACCTGCTGGAGAAGGCTGGGCTCAACTTCACCCACCTCAACGTGGAGACACCCAAGAGCCTGAAGCTGGGTCTGTCCTGGATCCCATCCCACACCCCAAGGGGGACACTACAGAGGAACCTGGGGCTGCACTGGCTGAGGGACAGCTTCAGCAACACCGCACCACCAGAAGGCGTAGTCTATTTTGCTGATGATGATAACACCTACAGCCTGGAGCTCTTTGAGGAGGTAAGAGACATAAAATTACATAGAACAGGATAGAGCTGCAGTGCCTCTTAAGCCAAGTTGCACTTGCAAAGACCTCACCCTCTCTGCATGCAGTAGCAGCTGGGTATAGGGCAGATGCAAACTGAAAGGGCAAAGAACGCATTTTGCCGTGCTATAGGCTGCAAATGTGAACAGCCACTCACACACCATTGCACCAGCTAGAGTTCCTCTTGCCAGGGATCACAGGATATGCACCTCAGAATTTATACCTCTCCTCAGGGGGACCTGACCTAATTTAAATAAGCACCTAAGACAAACTTCTGGCAAGGCGTAGATCTGTACACCTAGGGGTGTGATGGGCAAGGGATGATGGAAAAGTTGTCTGACTTCCTATCCACCTTTATTCCTTGGCTGCCCTTCAGTTCTCCAAGTTCCAGCCACCACAACAAGGCTGTGTCTCTGGGATCACTGAAGCTTGCCCAGACTTCTGCTGGAGACCTGGCTTTTGTGAGATGCCAAGCCTGTTGTAAACTTGTGAAAATCCAGTAAACTCTCTTGTCACCAGTTTAAGCCAAACTGTACTAAGCCACTTGGAGAGCAGAATTATGTATCAGAACATATTTCCAGTTTTCAGACTTGTTAGGTCTCTGTTAAGCTCATCCTTTCTTACTTCCTTCCAGTCCTTTCTGACAATTTCAGTAAGCCCCCACACTTCTAGACAGTAGCCATGGACAGAAAAACAAGACAGGAGGTAGGGGGAGAAATTGGAATAGATGAGGACAAAGATGAATCAGTCAGGGAGATTACTTGCTTGAGTGTGAAGCTGGAGTGAGTGGAGTTGATAATACAGAGCTAGAGGCCTGGTAAAAGTAGTATTTGGCATTTACAAAAATGATAAAATTTTACCATAACAAAAAAGTTAAAGGTCAAATGGGATGAGAAAACCAGAGGTTTTCATTCTTCTGAGGGACTAAATGAAAAAGCAGCATGTTTGTTGTTCAGAGAATAACGTGCTAAGGATTTTCCTTGTGGCTGTGGGAGCTGTAGCTCTTCAAGCAGCAGCGCAGGTGAACGAGAGCTTGTGCTGCCAAGAGCAATGTGATGGCGTAGGAAGTCCATGGGGGAGGACAGGTGCCAATGAAAGCAGAGGATGGTGCACTAATGGGTTGGGACAAACGTGGCGGGGTCGAATTCTCACAGCACTGTCTCCCTCTGGCACACAGATGCGCTACACAAGGCGGGTCTCAGTCTGGCCAGTGGCTTTCGTCGGGGGGCTGCGATATGAGTCCCCAAAAGTGAGCCCAGCAGGGAAGGTGGTGGGCTGGAAAACCGTCTTTGACCCTAATCGTCCCTTCGCTATTGACATGGCCGGATTTGCTATCAGCATCAAGTTGATTTTGGAGAAGCCTCATGCCAGTTTCAAGCTGGAGGGAGTTAAAGGAGGCTACCAGGAAACCAGTCTGCTGAAGGATTTAGTGACTATGGATGGGCTGGAGCCCAAAGCAGCTAACTGCACAAAGGTGAGTAGTACAAGAAATCTCAAAGATACGGTCTCCTTGCTGGGTCCTGGCTGCTTTTACAGCCTCCTGCCGCACTCTTCCACCTTCCTGTGCTGGCACATGTCAGTGCCAAATGATGCTGGGACAGACAGATGGACAAAGCCTGCTAAATTCTCCACAGATGTGAAGCTTGGAGAGAGCTAAGGAGCAGTGCTAGGCATTCTATATTAATAAAGAATCTCAGATGTACAATTTGTGCCCAGATTGCTTCTCCAAAATCCAGGAGGATTGGAACTTCGCTCTAGAATGGTTCCTCCTCCTTGTCGCTGTTTCATGTGCCGGTGAAGTGTCTCCCAGGATCAACCCCTTTGAATCACATGCTTCACACAGCTGCGAGCCTCACTTTTGTGAGGATCCCACCCAATGGGTGCAGTACTCTCATAGCTTCCATGCTATTCAGAATGCCTGGACTCTTTGTGCTTCCCTCTAGGTGTTGGTCTGGCACACAAGAACTGAGAGGCCCACTCTGGTTAATGAAGGCAAGCGTGGGTTTACAGACCCCAGAGTAGAGGTGTAAGCAGAGAGCCAGCTCCAGGGTGTGAGTATCCTTGTCTTTATTGTTTTTAGCAAGGCAAATAATCTGTACCTGTTTCCTTATTTCTGCTATTATTTACCCAAAAACTGCATATGTGACTCTCCAGTAATTCTCCATGCCACCCTTTGGACAAGAAGTAAATTCTTATCTTTATCCATGTATGCTCTGTATTTCTTACTCATTCAAGCCTCCTTTCAGACCATATGGGAGTTTTGCCTGACAGAGAGAAAAGTGACAGTAGAATCCCCCAGTTTCACTCAGTATTAATGAAAGCCAAATTTCTTTCTCCTGGACTCTTTCATCCAGCTCCAAACTCCCTTTGGTGTGGGAGTTGTCCTACAGCATGGAACAAGGTCACACTCCTGCAGGTAACCTTTTGTCCTGGCAGCCATGCCACCTGTGCAGTGTTTCATGCATCCCCCTTCAGCTTTTATCCTGCATGAACAGCTGTGGTGTGGGTGCAGCAGGGAAAGGCTGATGGAATGCTTAGAGCACCTCAGAACAGGAACCAGCAAAGCACAACCTACACAGACTCTCTCAGTTTGAGGTGCTTGGTACCAGTGCTACCAGAGCTAGGAGTACATCTGCTGCTGAGGAGAAATAGTGAAGGCACTTGGAAGTGTCTTTGCAGTTCACAGAACCAGGTTCAGCAGCAGGATGGGGGATTATGGCAGCCACCACGGGTGACAGCAGGAATGTATCAGAGATCATTGATGCGTTCTTAGAAAGAGAATGAGGGTGAAGAAGCATCCATCCATATGCCATGCCCTCTGATCTCAATGGCAGATTCCTGCCCCAAAAGTCCCCAAAAAATAAAAGTATCCCAATTTCGGCGTACCCAGCTCTTTCTGAAATGACTCATATCTGTGTCAGGACACAGGATGCTGAATGATTTAGTCCTACTTTGGGAGATATTCCAGGAGCGCTTTTAGTTTTGACCCCACCTCAGCTCAGCTCTACCAGTGGAAATAAAACTGACATCTTTTATACAGGCAGTCATGAGTATTTCAACTCCTGCACTGATCTCTCCTGTGTGCATCACTAGTAGCTGCACTCAGCATTGCCACAGCACCTCATCATCTCTGAGTGACAGCCACACAAATAGTGCAAAGCAATCCCAATGCATGCACACCCAGCAGCAGATGGAAGGGACTGGAGTCACAGACACCTGGTGCCACCATAGGGAGCCTGGGGTAGCCTACCTGTCCCTCCTACAGGGCACAAACCCATCACCATTTCTGACAGCTTTTTATTAATATTACAGATATCCTAGAAGCATATAAATGATACAAGATACATGTGCTTGCAGCTCCCCTTTTCACCACTGCTTTTGTGAGATCCCCTTGCAGCAACAGGCTCATTTTGCACACTCACCCATGCTGAGTTTGCACTTGCCTAAAGCTATGATAGCCCAAACTCAGCTCATAAAGACTCACAGTTCAGTTAACTGCTCTGAAGGAATCACTTTGTACAGGATGAGCAGGCCTATAAAAACTCAGATAGATTAGACCCTCCTTGCCTGCTTGCCAGAGGAGGGGCTGACTGCTCCTTTGGAGATGCACAGCGCAGATGTGATGTTTTCACACCTGTGCCATTTATGGATGGGCACTTTCATCCTCACCTCTCTCCCTGGCCAAACACTCAGCCATCCTCCATAAGGAATGCAATGCACCAGCTATGGAGCAGCATGAGAATGGCTCCCCATGAGTCATTTGTTGTGGGAAAGGAAAGCAACCAGTCTAAAAGATCAAGACACTGCCACTGATTCACCAGCAGGACTTGCACCTTTATCCAAGCCATATGGTTTCTCTGCATGAATCCAATGGTTTCAAGCAGACTGTTGGCTGGATCAGCCCTGCAGAATTTTAAGGATCTTTCCAGTTGCATTAGCTGCACCTACACCACAGCTGTTCATGCAGGATAAAAGTCAGTTTGACCACAGTCCCTTCTGCACCACTGTCTGTCATGTGGGCCAGCTGCTCTGACACGTCAAGTTAGCAGGGAGCATCTACTCCAGGAGACACATGCAAGGTAAATTGCTTGACAATCAAGGGCAATCAAGCAAAATTGTTAGATTGCATCTCTTAAAATTTTAAATTGACGTCTCTGCTGAAGGCTACAGTGTATTGGAAGTTCTTACCATCAAGGCTGCTGGGCTTCAAAACCTTGATAGACATCATCTAGGTAAGCCAGTGCTGAGAAAAAAAAAGAGGCAAAATTGCTCCCCTGAGGATCTTCTGTTCTTAGACACAATAGGAAGAATGTTTCCATCTTTCCCTCCTGCCAATTAGTCCTCCTTCAGGATCAGATCAAGCCAGTTAAGTCCAAGACCTCCCAGAGCCCTCCTTCCCTTTAAATCCTGCAGATGTGAGTCAGGCAGACATTGCTTGGTGTGGGATTTGGTACCCTCCTAATCTCTAATTGGACCACTTGCATGGCTGCTTGCCACAGAGCAGCCAAAAGCTAACACAGCACGCATCCCTGCTGACTTGAAACACAGGCTTTGCCTTCTGAGAACAGGAGATGGAGATTAATTTTACCTCGTATTTTTCTTTGTTAAAGTCCTGAAAACTATCACAGAAGACTGGTGTTATAAAAACTACCCATTTTTATTGCTAATTTTTATTTACAGGCCTCCAAAAGAGAAGGGTGTACTTAGGTTTAGCATAGGACTTCTGCTATTGTGAAATTTGGAAACAGAGAAGGTTCATCTGCATTTTACAGCTTCCAGACAGACTGAATAGAGATCCTCAGATCTCATCCTCCTACTCTTTCTTCAAAAAAAGTATCAAAGAAGTTAAAATAATGACTTTAAGTGCAGACAAAAAAAAATCTGTCAGAAACTTTCTCTAATTTGTAAATAAAATCTCTCAGCTAAGACTCTAGTGCAGATAGAGCAAGCAGCTCTTCAGCCATATCCCAGCCCAAAGCCATGCATGGTGTGGTTGAGGAACCTGTTCACTGATGCCTCCAAGGCGTTTGCCTGAGCCAGGGGGGTAACCCTGTTACACTAGATGTTGTATTTAAACCTTCTTACTTCACTTGTGTTTGTTTTGACAGAGGCAGAGGGCTGTGATTGTTCCTGAAGTTCATCAGCAACCATAGCAACTGTGCACCCTGCCTGTCCTGCCCAGCGCTCTGCTCCACTGCTGGAGGATGATAAACACCCCAAAATGCCACCACTCCAAACAGCTCCCATTGCCCAAAGAGGTGGTAATAAGGAGGGACAGAGTTGAGGTTATGCCCTGAGATCCTCCCCACCCAGGAGAAGAGTGCTTCCCTTCCCCACTGGGCCCTGTACTTTTAACCATTTGTTAAAATTTACTAGATGTGATCTTCATTCTCAGCTGTGCCAGCACAGAGGCTGAAATCTAGGATGGGTGCAGGTGCCTCCAAAGGTCTCTCCTGGCATTGTGCAAAACCTGAGCTTCAGTACAGCAACTGCAAACCGCAGTAATTCCAGGACAGGAGTTGTCACTAAAGCACAAACATGGACTTGTTGGCCTGAGGCTGGTTTGCTCTCAAAACAGCTTTAAAGCAAAGCTGGCATGAGAGTCTCTCCCTCTGAGGGATGCACTCTGGTATGTACACAGATCAGCCTTCAGTGTTGGAGCGGAAGCTGTGCTGATGAACCTCACTTGGGGTTTGGGAGTTCAGAAGCGATCTGGTGCCTATCCCTCAGCTCAGATCTTGAACTGTCCCTGCTTAAGGTTGTTTTGGAAAATGCCATCTGAGATCCCCAGGCACAGACCCATCTGGATGAAGTTCCTCTCCTGCTCTGGGAGACGCGGCAGGAACTGTACCTCAGAGACCATGCCTCCATGTCTTGCTGCAGAGAGCAGAAAGCAGGGGCAAAGATGGGTGCACTTGAATGTGTTCAAGGCCTGGAAGCCTGCTGCAGCACCACCAGGTGCTTCAGGAGCCTCAAATCATGTGCATGGACTTGCTTCCTAGACCTCCAGAGAGGAAGACAGCTCTCTGAGAGGGAGGTGGGTGAGAAGTGCTCAGAGAAGAGGAACCCTCAGCCTGCACCCATCTGCTGTGAGAAGATCAAGGAATGTGGAGACATCATCGGGAAAGCTATCTTGAGCACATACATGACAACTGAAATAAATGTGGCAAGGTTTTCCAGCTGAACTTTGAAAGGAGTGTGTGGTGCTATGAAGAGAGAGGAGTCAGTGTCATGTGGAAGGGTTTCCCTTTCCCTCAATAAAACAGGAAGACAGCCAGGTGGGAGGCAGTCTACAAAACAGGAGGTGCAAATGAGGACCGAAGGAAGGATGCACTGGATTAAAAGCACAAGTGTTGGTACCATATGTGTGCGTGGGGAGTGGTGTCACTGTGACTTTTCCAGGAAGATTCCTTGAATGACCCAGAAACCCCTCTGAGCAGATCTTTAAAACCTCTTCACTCAGGCCATGAGAAACAAGGCTTAAGGCATTCAAAACACATCAAGGATTTCACATCTGGGAGAAAGTTATAAGCAACTGAGTCATCCCTTGCCCAAGAAATTCAGGGCTAGCAGGAAACTTATTTATTTGTTGATTTATTTATATTAGAATTCTTCTCTGCCTATTCCTTGTTTAGTTTTGGTTTTTAGCTTAGGTCATATGACATATTCATGAAGAAAGAATATTTTCCCCCTTGCCTCAGAACAGTAGAGCTTGGTGTTCACCAATGAATGTCATATGTTCTGTGCTCCCTGGGGTTTCTTTACAATGGTATCTTAAACTGGCAAAATAATCAGAAACACAGCAAGGGGGGCAGTACAGTGAAGGAAATTACAGTTCTTTTATGCAACAAATGTGGGTGGCACTAAGTTTCTGGCTCCCAAGTAATCACAGTGAGGTAAAAACATGAGCAAAGGACTGCCTCACTCAGCAGACAGTCCCTGTAGGATCTCAGGAAGCCTGAAGGAGCCCCCATGAAGGGGGCTCTTTGAAGAGTATCTGAGAGAGGGAGTTAGTCCATATTCCCTCAATGGAGAAGGAGCAGCCACGCATCCTGCTATAGGATGGGGCCAAAGTATGGAAGGGGAAAAGGGGATGAGATGCCTCCTTTCAGAGAGAGAGACAGGGGAAATCAAAGAATAGGCAACAACTAGAGAAATGGAGACTGCATTTAGTGAGGCTAAGGCCAGGGTCTGTCTGGATGAGCACATCAGCAGTACAACGCCACCCTGCCAGCTGTCTCAGCATGAAGAAAATACTGAATGGGCTGAGAAAGCAATTCTCTGAACTGTAGAAAGGTCCTTACAGAGCTTACTGGCACAGATAGCATGAAGTCCAGCATCCACAGAATGCTTTTCATTCTGCATTTGTCAGAGCTTTCTGTCCTGCCCTTTGCAGAAGGTAGCAGGGCTTGCACGCCAGTGGGCTTTGCCAGCCTATCCTGCCACCAAGGCACCTCAGTGCTTCTACCCAGCACTAACCCCAGATAAAGTCCCCTTCTTTGTGGTTTCAATGAATGAGCAAGAGCAAGGGAATAAAGGATTTGATTTATGATCCTCCATTTGCTCCTGTGAGATGGGCAAGATTTCTGCTCGTATGAACAGGAGAGATGTGGTGATTAATTCTCTGGCCTTTAATCTCACACAGGTCCTACATAGGGTTTAGGCACTGACAGTGAGTGTTTGTAGCAAGGATCTATTCCCATTGCAACAGATCCCACCACACACATGTTTTAGAGAGTTGTTCTCTCTACATCCTTACAAGAAAGCGAAATTACTTTCTGTATGTACTACGCTGTCAGTTCAGTCTTGGTCAAGACCAGTCCTGTTGTTCCATCTTCATTCTTGCCCCGGCCCAGCCCTGTGGAGCACACCTTCTGTGAATCAAGAAGTTCTCTGTCTCTACATTGTGCAGAACTGAGACCTTGCATGGACAGCATGAATGTACACAGCTGATATTCCTGGCTAGCAGACAGATGGGCCTGTTCAGCACAAATACTCTTTTCCCTGTAGAGCAGCCTGAGGACAGCAAGGACTGCTGCTGGCCAAGGCGTATCAGCTAAGGGTGGGTGAGTAACAGGCACCACAAGTTAAGATGGTTGTTCACCAGCAGAGCAGGGTGGGAGAGCCCAAGACAGAAGCAGTTATCAGGGTTACAGGCTTCAGGGGAAGTGAGTGCAGTGAGGAAGGAAGCCACAGATCAAGCCTGAAGTATTCAAACAAGAGAAGGCATCCCAGCGCCTGGTTTTTACTAGCATATTAGTACCTGATATTCATGTTCTCTGAGATTCATCCAGCTCACCAACTGATGAATATTACTAACCTTTCCTGTTGCAGAAAATACTATTGATGAGCAAAAGAGAATGTTGAGAAAGTACTTTTTAATGGTTATTTATTTATATTGAATGGTACTAGAGCATTATTAAATATGATGTGAATAGTATGATATTGCATTGTCTTGTCTGCAGCCTAAATGCTTATCCTTTTCCAGGAAAACACAGTGGCACCTATAATGGGAAAAGTATCTATTTTAGGTGTCCTCATTTCAAGGCTACTCATTTCACTCTTCCTCTGACCTAAATGTTACAAGAGAAAGTCAAGCAGAAAAATTTCAGGTCACTGAGACTGGTGCCTGCATTATGGAGATAAAGGAAATAGGAGACAGGAGAATATAGCCTAAACTCCATAGTCTCACACATCTCTAGCAGTCGTTTTGGGCATGGTGCCCAACCCTACTGAGATTGCCCTGACCATGACTCAGAAGTGAGTGGTGGTCAAAACACAGGGTGGGCAGCCAGTACTCCATCCCAAGGGGAAGGGGCATACAAGCTGTATTAGACACTGAAATGTCTGTTTGACAGGAGCCCACTGTTGGCTATCCACAAGCCTGGGAGAAGCTTGGATATCCAGGTCCTGTTTCTAAAGCACTCACTAATTTACTCTATCGCTGGTCCAAGGTACATGACATCAGCTATCCGGGTTTTTTAACAGCAGGGCATCCACCTCTCAGAAACACGGAAGCAGTTTTAAAACTTTCCAAGGAGGCCTTGCTGAAAATTTAGCATACTAGAGAACAAGCCAAATTCACACCTGTGTAATAAAAAAAATCACATTTACAAAGGTGTTGCTAAAAGAACAACGTGAAGTTTACAAGCCAAGATCCTGCAGAAGTCTGAGAAAGAACCGCTGCAGCCAAAGTACTGGAAACCTCCACCTCACTAGAAAACAGTGTCATGGTTTAAAACCCCCTCACTCCCCAAAAATGAGGGACAGCTCGGCTTAGCTGCAAGCATCCACCTGTAGAAGGACTAATGCTACCTTCTTCTTGCCTTCATGGAAACCCTGGGGACTGAGAGGGCACTGGATAATGCACATTGACCAGCACTGTACCAGCACCCAGCCTGGTATCAACCACTCTGTTACACCTGTTGTTCCTCCCCTCCTCGGGCCCTGCATTTTCAAGGCAAAGCTCCCCAAAGTCACTTTGCTGCACTTTCAGTAGGGATCTTGCAGCCCCCAGGAGACAGGGCACGGAGGAGAAAGGGAGAGAAAAAGAGCAAGCAAGAATGAATCTTACTAAACAGAGCAAGGCACTTCTCTCAGTCTCTCATTACATTTAGGCCTGATTGGAGGTGAAACTGCACTTGGAAGCAGGGAAAGCCCCCTCCCTTGGGACAATCCAGACGCTCTCGCACAAACTTAATTTCAAGCTCTGTTGAAGATGGTGTTTGGTTTGGGTTTGTTTTTATTTTTTTTTCTTTTTTGTATGCATTCAATTTAATTTCCCAAGGAGCTGTGCAAAAATGAGAAAGGCAGACCTTTGACTGTGAAGCCAGCCTGCTGCCTGGTTCTTACATATCCAGTCTCACATTGTTTTCCTCCATCACTGCCCTCAATAAATCTCTGTGCAAAGGTTGCTAAAATGCCTGCCACCTCCCTTCCACGCTTCAGTGGAGACAGTTACATTATTTTTTTTGCATTTAAGCAATCCAATTCATTTTTAATTCAAAACACACCCTAGTTTCCACAGCTCTGGTTAAAACAGGAGTACTGTGACCTTGAAAAGGCTCAGACCTGCTGGCACCATGTTCTGACCTGTACTTTGCTCTCCAGTCCCAGCTCACTTGCTTTCTGGTGAGAAAAGGGCTCGTGGTTGGGTTTATGATCCACTCATTTTCAGTGCTGATGGTTGAAAGGGAAGGAGAGGAACTGCAGTTGGTTTGGAAGGCTCTTGAGGGACACTCCTGGAGATTCAGCTCTCCGAGCCCACACAGAAACACGTGCTGGCTGGCTCCTCTGCAGGCAGCTGATCTACCTAGCTGTATTTAGTTTTCCAGTCTGAGAACAAATATACACACAGGTGAAAATACAGATTGGAGTAGGCTATTTCCATCTGACCTGCTTCTTCTGCCCAAGAACTGGCACAGGGTGGCAAGTTTTACAACTAAGCCCTGACGGCAAGGAAGATAGCAGAGTCACTGGTGAGTGGCAGCTCTCATGGGTCCAGCTGCCCCCTTCTCCAGGACAGAGGGAGGCAGCCATGCTTTGTCCAAATTCTTCCTACACTGAGATTTCCTACTTTGACCCAAGGAGGGATTGCAAGAGAAACATAAAGCACTACTGGCCCTGAAACAATTGCCATCTGCAGCCCCAGGTCATACCATGAAAATCTTGATTCCTTTCTTTGTTTCACAGCTGATGCAGAGATTAATTCTTTCCTGTCCTTGGCATTGTACTTGCTGGAGCTATCAGCAGAACTGGAGTGTTGCTTTGTTTTATGGAGAGGAAGGCAAGCAGGGTGGGTTTGCTGTGATTGTAGAGGGAATGGCAGAAGGAGAATGTAAACAGTAGAGGCTCATTGTGGTGTACAAAAAAAAAGCAACCTTTGTGGCAGCAAATGAATCTATTTCGTGGATTTCAGTAAAGCAAGACTTTGCCCAGGGAAAAGAAATGTTCTCTACATTTTTTATTTAAAAACCCAATTAAGTTAAAATTAAATGTGAAATTATGACAATTTGCATCCAGGCCTTAAGCAATCCACTTGAATTGAGTAATGGGTTGCTCTGCACAGGAGAATAACTGAGATCAAGTTTCCCATAGCTGTGTCCCATACATCTTAGTCCAACTCTGAAGGAAGACTACTCCCAGCTCCTCATAAATGTGATATCAATCTCTTCCCCCATCTTCTTCCCATGCCATCCCATTTGGAAGGCAAACAGCAGCACATGCTTCACAAATCACAGAACAGATAAGACTGGAAGGGACCACTGGTGATCATCTGGTCCAACCCTCCCGCTCAAGTAGGGTCCCCTAGAGCACATTCCTCAGGACTGTGTCCAGACAGGTTATGAATATCTCCAGGGAAAGGGACTCACAGTCTGTCCGGGCAGCCTGTCCAGTGCTCAGTGCTGTGCCTGGTCTGGGCCAGCACACATGGGCTGGCTGCCTGGCCAGTGGTGATGCCTTGGAGCAGCATGCTGAGCTCAGGGAGCCTGCTCCCCCTCACGGGTACAGATCTCCTTTTAACTCTCTCCCCAGTGCAAACACGGCCGACGCCAACTCCTCTTTGAAGCTGTGTAGGAATTTAAAATCTTTAAAATGTCTTTTCCGCATTTAAGCAAAAGCAAGCACATGAGAGCAGGCAGATGACTGACAGCACAATCTAAGCCCCATCTCTTTACAAAATCAGCCAGAGAAGAGAGGGGCATAAAAGCTGAAATTTTTCAGGGCAGCACAGCTGTGGCAGGAGGCCTCTCACAGTGGCCAGGCTACTGTGGTCCCCTTAGGCACTGGCTGAGGTGTATCCATTCCACAGATTCACATAATCAATCAGTTTGGAAAAGACCTCCGAGATTATCGAGTCCGACCTATGACCAAACACCACCATGGCAACTAGCCCATGGCACTGAGTGTTGCATCCAATCTTTCCTTATACACCTCCAGGGACGGAGACTCCACCACCTCCCTGGGCAGTCCATTGCAACGTCTAATTTTCCATTCATCTCTCCCTGACCAGTTTGATAACCAGTTTAAAGCGGAGACAACAGTCAGGTGCACACCGAGGAGACGACACGGGGTGCAGCCCAGCAGCCACCCCATTCTCCTCCCTCCTCGCCCACAGCGGCGGCCGCTGAGGGGGGAAGCGAGGACTACATCTCCCAGCATGCCGCGCGGCAGCACGACCCCGCCGGGGCCCGCCCTGCCCCGCCCTGCATTCTGGGAGCTGTAGTCTCGCCGGAAGGCGGGCGGGGGAGGGCGGGTGGTGCGCCTGTGCCACAGCGAGCCCGTGCCGCTGCCCCGGGGCTCTGAGCGGGGTGGCCTCGGACAGCTCGTTCCCTCCTCCAGCTCGCCTGGCACAGCTCTCACTGGGAAGAGGAGGTCTGGCTTTCGGCGTCCTGATGAAGCTCAGCTAGGGGAGCACGCTGCCGCCTCAGAAAGTTGGAGGAGAAGGAGGGGGGAGGAGGAGGAGAAGAAGGAGAAGGTCTGCACAGCGATGTAGCCCAGAACGTGGAACGGCGGCCCGTGGAAGGCAGTTCAGCTCCTCACCGCCCTGATCCCGGAGCATGGGCTAAAGACTATGTTCCTCTCCCGTGTGGAAAATCATTGTTTCCTGCTGTTTGTGTTTGTCTTCCAAGCAATATTTATCCTGATCCTCTACGGAGGTGGACCTTCGAATGTGTTTCGCGGTTTTTTGGAGTCGCCTCAGGTGGTGGACTACTCGAAGCCCCACGATGTGTACACAAACCTCAGCTTGTTCACCCGGGCTCCCAGTGAGGACACCATGCCCTACTGCTCAGCGCAGTCCCCAGTCCTGGGTAGGTATGAACCTTCAAACACCATGGAAAGGCGGTTTGAAAAAAAATACTCTTTGGTATGTGATAACCCTGAACATGTCATAAATATCCGTTGTATCTTCTTTGAACTTTGAAACAGGTGTGCTGATGTACTTTGAAACAGGTGTGCTGATGTACTTACACTGACATTTTCTCTGTTAACTCGTTTTAGTTTTACTGCTTATGTGAGGAAAAGTGTTTTACTGACCTATAAATTTCTAGTATTAAGAGTTTGGTGACATAGATGTCAAGATTGTAGAGCAAGAGTGAAAAGAGTGCATGGTGACATTATCAAGTTAGTAATGCTTTTTTTTTTTTTTTTTTTTTTTTTCTTGGCAGTCCTGTGTAGAATGACCCAACGATTCAGAAATTGCATAATACTGACATCTGACTTTGACCATAACTCCTGGGTTCTTTGTCTTAACTTATATCAAGCCTGTAGTTTAATATAAATTGATTAAGTTGACTTGGAATCAGCTTACAGAGGATGTATGAGGATGTAACTTGGCACCTCGCTCTTCATGGTGATCTTTTAGTCTATGATTGTTACACATCCTTTAGGCTTAGAACCTTCTTTCTTAGACTTTAAAGTCTGGTCACAGATTAATTTGTATTCACAGCAGGAGCAAATCAGAGCTGATCTTAGAAGCAGCATTGATCCAGCTGTTGCACTACTAAACCAGTTGAGAAATTTCAAGTCAGTACGAAGTCAAAGCTATAAAGCAGGTGCCTTGCTAGTAAAGTGGTGGTGCTGCTCAGGCAGTAGTGAATCCTTTTGACTCAGCCAGCCATGAATGGATTAGGCTCCATCAGCTGGTTTGGGGCCATCACCTTCTTAAGCATTGTGTAGTAAGTTACTCTTGTCAGATTTTTCCATGCTGCACAGGTTTCTGCATGTCCAAAAGTTGTAAACACCTAGCCTTGGACTGCTGTCAGTAGTGGCCCTGCTGTTCTAGGAAAGCTGATCACTGCACATGGAGCCCATTTGGAGCAAATGGTTGAGCTTGGTTCACATGGAAGTTCTGTGGGAAGCCAGTGCTCTTGTGTCAAGTTGCTTACTTAGGTTGGAGAACTCTGCTGGGACTCTTTGGACTGCTGACTGCAACCTTTGTAATGATGCTTGTTCTTTTGAGATGTTTTCTTTCTTCCCCTCTTGCTTGCAATTAAATACAATATGTATGATGAAACTGTAGGATAGCTTTGGGTGTGTGTTTCAGCATTTCCCTCAGAAATGCCTCTACTAAATCCTGAAATCCTGGCAGCACAGAGCCTTTTTGCACAGGTGCCAGGTGTCATGGCCTCAGTGCACTGCAGCCCATTCAGTTCTGGAAACCTACAATTCCTTGTTTTATTTGAAAAAGCACAGCACAAATGTGGCTGCACCTAATTTGTCTCACTACTGATGGGAATCCTCTCTCCTAAAGAGTCAATTGAGACAGCCTTAGTGTCAAAAAGGACGAACCAAACAATTCTGCAGCTTGCCTGCAATCCATCAGATAAGTAATAGTGACGTACATGGAGGAGGCAGATGCAGAGTAAAATTACACTAATCTGTGCACTTAGAGCTGGGAAATCTTTCTAAGAACTCTTCTTCTGCCCATCACTGAGAGTGCTGAGAACAAGGGATCGTCCTGCAGGTGGTACTTCGGAGCTAAAATGGAAACATGATGTTAGTCATAGACAGAAACAAACAGTAAGCTGGTTGGGAGAAAAAAAAAAGCCAATCATGAGGCAAAAGTATTTGTGTAATCTTTGCTGCGTGAAAATACTGAGTTGAGCATGTGAACCAGTGCTGAGGTGAAACACAGTAATTTGGAGCACTGATACAAATTCAGCTTAAGAGAAATGAAGTCTCTGCTACAACTTAACTTTTTCTCTGTGATATTTCCCTGTAAATATAGGATGAAAATTATTACTTCTATCACTGCATGCCAGCCTCTTCTGGGTGTTATGCTTTTTTCTTAACTGAGAAGCGTGCTATTTTGTGAGGGAGTTGTCCTTTGTTTTGTATGTGATGGGCACATATGAATTGAGATATAAATACTTCATAAATGTCTTGAATGGTTGTTGCCATCATCTCTCATGAGGCTGATGTTTCTTGGAAGCATGATATTGGAGAGAGCAATGCCTTTTAATATTAATTTCATAAACTATATTAAATGAGATTTCAAATCAATTCTTGAGGACTAAGCCTCCAGTTCAGAGCTGGTAATAAGTCACTGTGCCCACTCTAAAGCGTGTTAAAGTGCCTGGAAGGATGCCAAATGGCTTAAATGGTTTCTGCATCAGGGCTTTTATGAAGTGCAGCACTTTTTTCCATTTATATACGTAGTAGATCATTTTGATAACTGTTTGAATGTAAATCAGCTTGCAGCTCATCTGTCTATTTCCTGTCTCCTCAATCTGCACCAACTTGGTTCTTCCAGGGCTGTGAAGTAAGAATTAAAGTATAATTGCTAATCATCTCTGCCTTAGAGGAGCTAGACTCCTGCTGACTAGTGGTACTTTTTAAACATCTAGTGGTGGCCACTGAAGGTTTTGTGACTAACAATTTGAAAAGCATTGCAGGTATTCAGTGTCTTCACTAATATTGTGAATAAATTACTCGAGTTCTCTCAAAGGTTAAAGTTTCTACACAAATAGCCTCTTGCCTGTTTCTTTCTCCTCTGTTTTTAGAAAAAGTGGAGTGCTTATATGCCAGGGGTATACTTCATTAACCATAACTATGTGGCATTTAAATTCAAAATATTACTTTCTTACATTGCATGCAAGATGTCTCAGTTCATCTTTTCCTCGCATGAGGAAGAATTTGGTGCTACAAGACTTGGCTTTATTTTATTATTTCTTGGTTTAGTTCAAAGGGTTGCCTTCCTTCATGCATGGTATGTGCTGAACAAGTTGGTTTGGCCCTTGAGGACTTTAATAGTTGAAAGCTCTGCCTGTAACTCTGCTGTTTATCATTTGCTCATGCTATGGAAGGATTTTTTCCCAAGCCCTTCTTATAGTAGTTACTGCCTGTCACTCCCATCTGTCATAACCTTTTCATGAGCAGGACCATCTGTTGTATTAAGTAGCTCCTGCTACATTTTCTGATGCTGCCAGAGTTTCTTCTCTTGGCTTGAAAGAGAAATAAAAACGTGGCAGTGCTAAATGCTGAGATTTATTTTCAGGTGCCATTGAGGCAGCCTTGTCATTAGAAACTGATGCTTAAATGAAAGCTCTTGGTCTGATTTTTTATTTTTTTTCCTAAGCACTGGTAGAATTACACAAACATGACTCTGTTAATGTTGTGTGGTGCTGCAGTATCTGTGTGCAGCATTCACTCGTGCTACTGTTCCTGTTTGTTCATCTTGTGGAAGTTCTGATTATTCTGATTGGACTTGGTAATTACAGCTGCAAATTCTAAATGTACAGCAAGGAGTTCAGAAGTCCTGGAGTTACTTTCGTTAGGTGGGATAGAGTCATAGTCAACAGATCCCCTGACAGGCAAATAGGTTACCTAGAAAGAGAGGCAAGCAGGGAGTGTGCAATCACTGGCACCACAGACAGGATTGTGAGACCTGAGTCTATCCACTGAAGTTTCATATTCATTAAACACCCTCTGTGTGATGGTACAGGAACAGAAACATCTTAGGAGCCAGGCCATGGAAAAATTGCTTGGACACTTCGGGGTGTTGATTCTGTACCCTGCCCTCTGTAGGGATCCTGTGCTTCCTAGCATGTGTAGGATGGGTTTTTTCCTCCTTTTCCAAGGCTGTGCTTTGGCAGTTTTATTTATCCCTCTTTGGTCCAGCCTGCAACTGCTCTGTTCACATTTGGGATTTAATTGGATTAGATTGCATTAGCCTTTTGTTAGTTGGACGGCAGGGAAACATGAGAGCCAAAATGTAGCTTGTGGCCAAGGAGTATAGGGCAGCCAGAGGTTTTGGGGATTTAAGTCACACTGATTAATTTATTTTTTTTCTCTTCCCTTGGCATATTTTAAGTAGCATTTCTGAGGTGATTTGTTTGAGGTATAGAGCCAGGTAGCATGGGAGAACACATTATCTTGAAAAACCTGGAAAATATAAATGTTATGCTCCTGAATGGTATGCTTAGGTATGGAAGGAGAGAACAGGAGTGAAGATATTCACATTGTCTTACTCATACCCTTACGTTCAAATTAAGACCTTATTTTTTCTGGAATTTAAGGATTACTGTTGCAGAATCTTACTCTGCAATACAAAGTCCCAGTTGTTTTATAGAAAACAAACCCCTGCCTTTGTGGGAGAATAAAAGGGGTTAATTCCCTTTCTCATATTTTCCTTAGAGTGATGATCTATGGTTGAAATCCCTGAATATAACACTTCTTTAGCAAGCCCCAGTTGTCATCAAAGCAGTGGTTAATGGTGCTTCAGGTTTGAAGATCTGATAATCAGTGAGTCCATGAATCTAAACAGCAACATAAACTACGAGTTGATAACGTTGTTGGACTGAAACGTGGGGGTCTCAAAGGTGGAAAGGGAAACTGCATGCACAGAAGTAGGAAATAACATCATGAAAATTTCACTGTAAATGTGACCTAGGTTCACAGCCCACAGGATGACTCTCTGAAGAGCCACCCTTCTGTTTCGGGTACATATAAATGGCAGTGTGCTCTGCTTTCCTGCTGCGGGTAGTAAAATCAAATTCAGTGAAAATCAAATTCTCCTGTATTTTAAATAGTTGGAGAAGGACTGAAAAGTGCTATTTAAGAGTCAGCTATTGCAAAATCTTGCTGACATGCAAAAGTCAGGCTTTCTTTTTAAAAACAAACAAACAGAAACCAACGAGCAAAACCCATGCCGTGGGATTCAGACCAGACATTTCTGACAGCATGAGAAATGGACTTCAGACTGACCTTCAGGAAATGCTATTTGTGTGTTCCTTGAGGAAGGAAAGGAGACACTTAGCAAATATAGGTTTGCCCATCAGAAATGTGAGGTGCACCAACTTCCTCATAGTAGCCAAATGTTCCCCAGTTCTGAACTGACACTTTGAATTTTATGGCAAACTTAGTCCTTAAGCCTTGTTACTGCTCTAAAAAAGCTGCAACCCACCCAAAACCTGCAACCCACCCAACCAACCAAACTTTGAAAAGCCCAAAACCAGTGGAGGGATGTTGCTTCCTTCTGTGTCAATTAAACAGGATGTGGGTGTGGGCAGGCTCAATTTTTTTGTTTGTTTTTGTTAGAATTGTAGCAGAGACTTGACTATAGGATGGACTGGAAGAAGCATATTCTGGACCCACTTGCTCATTTAGTCTTAAAACACACCTGTACCTTCTCCTGCTCAAATGAAAGCTTCTAAACATCAGGCCTAAATATTTGCTCTCTCTCAGGCTTCATTATCAGAAAGTTTCTGAGACAATAATTAATTTTCAGTGGTTTAAGAGGGAGTCTGACTTACAAGATATTGAAAACCTGATTTAGGACAGCTATAGTGTTAATTATCAGCTTGGAAAGAAAAGAAAATCTTGTTTATAGCTATTAAAAAAAAAAAACAAACAAAAACATCCCCACCAACAAACTTGACTTACAGACTTCTGGTGCAAAAAACATTTTGCCTTTAGTAGCATGGCCTGCAAACAGTTTTTGAGTAGAACTGTCATTTGAAATTGCCAGCTTCTAATTATGATTTGGGTGAAAGCTTTTCCGTAGTTCATTTAAGCATTGGATGTAAATCTTGTTCTGCATCTGTGTTTTATTTCCTTAAAAGTTCACAGTTGTAGGAAACCATTAAGACACTGATTTGTGTATAAAGACAAGTCTTCTGCTACTTCTGGAAGCTTTTCTCACAACCCAGAAGAACAGGCATTTAGCTAATTGTAGAATATGTTTATTCATGTTGTAACAATGAGATTTGTGTTAAAATGGGTATTGACACTTTACATGGATACTTTTTCACTTATGACTTGTCAGTATTTTTCCATCTGAAGAGTGGAAGAATTCATGTAAAAATGCAGATTTTTTTTTTTAAATTAGGTAATACATTTTAAACATATTCAGTATATTTTGTATTTAAAAATGAAGGGCTGAGTAGAGGAGCAATCATACATAGTTTCTTTTGCCATCCTGTGCCTGTTCCTGAAAATGTAACATCTTTCTTCTCAGTTCTGTCGTCTGCTTCTCCCAACGCTTTGAAGTACTGCCTGCTTATCACAGTGTATAAAATGAAATAATATAGCAAATTCAGTCATTGTGGCATGTGATTATAACATCAAATTGAACTTGAAATGCCTTTAAAGGTAGAGCTGACATTTCCTAAAGCATTTGTATTCATCCAGGTTTTAAACTGTTTCTCCCCTGACCTGCTGAATATCCACTTGCACATCTTTGTCCTTGAATCTCTTCTGAGAGAGGCTTAGAGAAATTTTCCAAATGGGTAGCAAAAGCAGATGTGTCTGCTCATCTTGAATAAATTTCAATGCTGTTTCTTTCAGCGAATACATTTATTCAAAGATCTCATCTAAGCAGCACAAGACTGTAGTAGGCAGCCAGTGCCAGGGAGAAGCAGCTGTGCAGGAGCCCAGTGAGACTGGCTGGCCGTGCCAGGACTCGGGATGCCTGGCAGGCCGTGTGTCCTCCTGGTGCTGAGCTGGGCACCACTCGGTGTGGAGCAGGGAGAGGTGGCCAGCAGGCAGCAGGGAAATTTATCACGGAGCCACATCTGCAGAGATGTTGTTAAACTCTTCTCTGGTGGGGCTGCTGTCTGAAGGAGCAAACATTGGTAGCTGATCTGGTAGGTCTGAGAAAAGGTGGAGAGACATCACTGATCTTACTTGTTCTTTCTTCTGTCTTTCCTTACAGTTGGTCCATTAACCATCAGCTTCAGGGTGCTCCCTAGTGAAAGGATGATCATGAAAAGAAATCCTTTTGTTCAGCCTGGTGGCCACTACAGGCCACCCCACTGCTTTGCTCGCTACAAATCCGCCATCCTGGTGGCCTACAGGAACCAGGAGAAGTACCTTCGCCATCTTCTCTACTATATCCATCCTTTCCTGCAGCGCCAGCAGCTCAGTTACACCATCTACCTGATTCAGCAGGTAAATCTGTCATGTGTGCCTGCTGGGAAGCTCAGCTACACCACTTAAGGGTTGGGATCTGAGCAAGAAATGTGGCTCTTCTGATGTGGAAATACTGGTTTATGCGTGGGCTGAGAGGAGGTCAGATGTGCTGTCCCATCTCCACAACTGCTCTGATTGAAATACCAAACCACTTGTCAAGATCATCGTTCTGCTATTAACTGGCTCTGTTGTGGTTTTTCTTTCCTGAGGGTATAAATTTGTTACTAAGTGGTTGTGCTGGTTTGAAAGTAAACCAGCAGGAGAAAATGAACCCCCACACAATCACCTTGAGAAAGAGTCCAGGTTGGAAGTACAACTCAATAGAAAGATTACAATAAATGCATTAATACAGAAACACTGGCTTAAAGTGACAAAGCCAGAGTATAGCCTGTCCCCCTGTTGGTCAGGATGGTGGTCACAGTCTGAGGAAGTGATGGTTGCAGTGTCAAAAGCCGTGGTCCTGTAGGTCTGGTCTTCCTCTGGGGTGGTGGTGTCCCAAGTCCCCAGACTGAGATGATGTGCAGTCAGGTTCAGGTGATACCTCCCCCAGGGCAGGGAGTTTCACAATGGAGTGATGTAGTCCTGTGAAGGACAGAATATTTCTGGAGTCCTTGGTGGTTGTTGCTGCTGGCTGTTCTGCTGGTGCCATTGAGTTCATGTTGGCCCCTTAGCAGAGACCCTTCAGGATGGGTGGGGCTGCTGCTTTATCAGAGGGAGTTACCACTTTGTGGGAGAATAAAAGGGATTAATTCCCTTTCTTATATTTTCCTTAGAGCAATGATCTATAGTTGAAATCCCTGAATATAATACTTCTTTAGCAAGCTCCAGTTGTCATCAAAGCAGTGGCTGTAGCCTGGGGGGTGGCTGTGCACTGGGCAGCTGCTGCAAATGACCCATGATTTAGAGTTTGTCTGAAAATGAGGTAAAGTAGAATATAGAGTTTAGTTACACTCCACGTAGCACTTTGCTTTTGTAACCCAGGACATGGTAACTTGCATTTTCTGTTCTTGAGATTTGCATGTGGTTTGTCTGTAGCTTGTGACTACTGAGCAAAACCTGGAGGCTAAATGTTGAAGTGTAGCTGGATATTTTTAGTCTGTATCAAATACAAACATGTGGCTTGGCCCTGCAGGTCAAACAGCCTTTTGTACCTGACATGGATTGGTGTTGCAAAAGATCAGTGGCAAGGGAGCAAGTTTTGGATTCATCAGTTAAAACCAATAGTTTATTGGGAGGGCAAAGAAGCTTTTTTGTTTGACCAAGATCTTTTTCTCCTTTGTAAGTTTTAGTAAACAGTAGTTGGGGCAAAGGTGTTGCTGTGCAAATGTGCACCTGGAGATTGGCTTATGGGTCTCTTGAAAGTCAGCCTTCCTCAGGGGCCAACAGCACACAACCCCTGACACAGCAAAGCTGCCAATTGGTGAGAAAGTTGTGAAGAGGACGGGTGGCATTTTCAAAGCTGGGAGCGTGGAATTTGCAGACAGTATTGATTCGTTCAATTGAGTAAGGCCTTTTGGACAAAAACAAATTTTAACTGGGCTATCATCTTTGTTGTTTTGGTGAAGAAATGTAGGTTTTCTTTTCCAGGTAGGGACTGGTTCATTTAACCGAGCAAAGCTGCTTAATGTTGGTGTCCGGGAAGCCATGAAGGATGAAGAGTGGGACTGCCTTGTCCTGCATGATATTGACCTGGTGCCTGAGAATGACTATAACCTGTATATTTGTGATGAATATTATCCCAAGCACATGGCCAGTGCCATGGATAAGTTTCAGTACACGTAAGTGCCTCCATTGGCTTTCTGTGGATATATTCCAGCTTGTTCACTTTCTCTTCGAAAGTCTGGGTGGGAACAGTGAAAGACAAGACCTTTGTGGGGTTTTCTGTGTGTCAGTTTTGCAGTAGTGACTTCCTAGAAAAATTTTTGACCCAAGCATGCAATTTTGAATGTTTCCTTGCCTGTAGTTCCCTGTTCCACAGATAGCTCAGCTTGGCAAATGACTGACAGGTTTCTGTTTGACTTTCCTTCAGGAAAGAA
Source organism: Phylloscopus trochilus trochilus (assembly GCA_016584745.2). NCBI lineage: Eukaryota > Metazoa > Chordata > Aves > Passeriformes > Phylloscopidae > Phylloscopus > Phylloscopus trochilus. The sequence continues at coordinate 28,726,244 of WQNJ02000012.1, forward strand.
AGTGTAGGGTGGGAATATCGGATCATGTGGAATATGATGTGGTAGGATACAGGTACTTTAAACTGATCCAAGACATGAATTTTGAAACCATCTCTACTTTGGTTCAGTTTTAGGGGAAAGTGGTGGGAAACAACAAGGGGAATGGAACATGATGGGAATTACAACTGGGTTTACTGTTTTGGGGTTTGGCATTGTCATGACAGTGCCTGCAGGTATGCAATTAATGTATATGTGACTTGTATCACACTGTTATTTGTGGAGAACAGGCATGAGCCCTCAATAGTGAACTTTGGTTTTTGTTGGTTGGGGTTTTTTTGAGTGTGGTGTTTGTTTGCCTGTTTGTTTTCTCTTTTAGTCTGCCATACAAGTCCTATTTTGGGGGCGTGTCTGCTCTGACTCCAGAACATTACATGAAGATGAATGGGTTTCCCAACACATACTGGGGCGATGGTGGTGAAAATGATGACATTGCTACAAGGTACCAGTGCACGGGACAGGCTTGAAATGGATCTAAGCTGGCAAGTGAAGCATAGCAGCACCCTAGGAAAGCACATTGTTCCTTAATGTGCTTGCAGTACCACTAGAATCCCAAATGCTGTTGGTATTGGGAATGCTTAAAGTCATAAGATGCTCAGAACCTATGAATCCAATCACTGTGTGCTGGGAAAACAAAGCTTTCTCATTTCTGGGGAGCAGAATGTTACTTCACATCCTTGTGCCTTCAATGCAAGGGGTTATAACCACTTGTAATTGACAAGTGCCTCCGCTGATGTTGCCAGCCCCAAGGGAGGGAAGGAATCTGCAAGCTTGGCGAATAAGAAGGTACTTAACTAATTCTCAGACAGCTGGGAATTTAAGTGAAGTGCATTAGGTTGCTCCAAGTGTTACCTAATCACTGATACCTGGCATTAAGGAGCACAAGGAATTCCATCTTTTGTCTGCAGTGCTGGGCGATGGAGGAGCCTGTGTACCCGTGTGAGTCAGTGACAGCAAGAGTTGATGGTTTTTCTTCTACTTTGGTTGCCATGGCAGCAGCATTCTATAGATGACTTTAGTTCCAGGTGCTCTGCCTGATGCGAATTCTTCAAGTAGAGAATCATTGCAGCTTCTCTGTTCAGCTTTGGAATTGCACTGTGCACCTTTATGATCCAGCACTGAGGCAGGCTCATGGGGAGTTTATAAAACTAAACTGACCATGGAAGCCTTTGTTATTTTTGTCTTGCATAATGTGACAAGTTGCACGGGTTTTTTTCAAAGCAGTATTCATCCGGGAATTGAAAGCCAGATTTTCTAACATAGAATTCCTCCTTTGCTTTTCAGAGAAAGCCAGCCTAAAAGGTTGTATGGTTGTTTAGAGAGTCAGCATTTCTGAAAGGGATAGAATGCCAGGAAAATAGATCTTTACATCAAGTACTACAATGCTGGGTCTGTTCAGCTGTTCTTAGTATAGCTTAGGCATCTAATTTGGTTTTTGGTATCTGGGCTAGAGTCATGCCAGTTATGCATAGGAGTGCACTTCTTTGAAGAGAATCCTGGAAGGCAAGTGAATTCTATAGCTCCCAAAATAGCCCTCTCTGGAAGGGAATTAGAGCCTGTGTTTTCACAGAAAACTTACACTAATGATTAGCAGTGTTTTGGCCCAGAGATACATGGAGGCCATGGACAATGCCTGTTAATGATTCATTCAGATTCTGAAGTCTCAACCAGCAGAACCACTGGCTGTTCTTCAGTGACTAGCTGGGGTATGGATTTTAGGAGGTGCTCGAGCACTTCTTACCATGTAGCAAAAAATTTAATTAATCTCTTTTTTTGACAGTTCAATGTCCAATTTTAAAAAATTCTGTGTGAAGATGTTTGTTTTTTTTTTCTGGGACACTGCTTATTAAAAGCAGAGTTAGTGAAAAAACTGCCAGCTGCTACTTACAGTTGGCAGACTGCAGTACTCTATAACACAAGTTGTAGCAAATACCAGGATCTATCTTTTATTTGAAGAAAACACTATTCTAATTGGAGCCACTAATGTGTTAACATTTTCAACTACAGGGAAATCTGCTGGGCCCTTCTTAGCAGTATTGTTTTAATGGTTCTGTTTTAGTCTTATTTGCAATGCAAAAAACTGTGACAGCAAAGCTAGTTTAGTGTTCTTGCTTTTTTGTCTCTTTATGATTGAGTGGGCCATAAGATTATGTTCAGAAAACAAGAAACTTTTGTCTAAAACTGCATCTGAAATAATAGAACTATAACACTGTCAGTGAAGTGTTACAATCATCTGATGGCTCTAGCCTAACAAATATTTTCAATTCTGTAGCCTTTCAGCTCTATAACATTCCTGCTGTATCAGATCCCGACAGAACACGGTCAAATGCTGCAAACATGCCAGTTAGATAACTTCAATTGAGCAAACATTCATTCTTACATTCACAGGAATTTTCTCTGCCTAAGGGCTGTCCTGTAATAACAGAGGTTTGGTAACCCTAGCACTATTAGAGGCACATTTTATTGGCAAAGTAACATAAATGCTATCAGCAGTGGGTTGTGGGTTGCTTGAAAGTCATCCAAAATTCTGAGTTTAGAAGCTCTGTTCTTAATTCTGAGTCTTCAGTTCCTCTTTTCTTATCTAACTGTCCTGTAACTGAGTTTACATATGTTTGTCTGGTATTTATCCCTAATCTTTCATGAACCAGTCTAATCAGGCCATCTCAATGAATGGCACTTCTCAAAGAACAGAGAGGCTTAATCTGGTTTTGAAACCCAGGACTGGCTTCCTTTCAGAAACTGCAAGTTTGAGGGTTTGTTTGGTTGGTTTTTTCCCCCTTAAATTTTAGGTGATGGACCTCTAGGCAGCAAAAGCTCTGCTCTGAGGAGGAAGCGGACTAATGCTCATTTGTCAGATGCAGGGGAACTGCTCTTGAATGCTCTGTGTGTTGTAGTTCATTCCCTGCTTGCTCTAATCCCCTTGTGTCCTGTCAAAGTGCACTGCAGCTGGGAGCTTTCTAGCCCAAGCCTGGCCTAGAGCCCGCTAGAGAAGATCATGTGGCCCTGTGCTGCTTCTGCACTTTGTTTTTATTGCATTAGCACTGAAAATCATCTCTGACCATAAGCCAGGAAGTGGCATCTCTGTGCCTCAGCAAACACTCTCCTATGGTGTTTTAAAGGATTCACTTAGCGGGAATGAAAATAGTCCGGACATCACCTCACCTTGGACGCTACCGAGTGATGGATTACAGTGAAGAGACAGAGATCCAGGAGCCTTGGAGGAGGTACCTGCTGGGGCTGGGGGCTACTCTGGGCCTTGTGGCAGGTTGGCTGTTGTTGTCATCTTCCCCAGCACAGGCTACATGTGCCTCATGTCACTTCTGCTTTTTCTGCTTTAGGAAGGCTATTTAAAAGCAGCCCCCAGTCAGTTTCAACTGAATCATTCGGCTCCTGTCTTCACATTTGAAGGGTTTTTCTCCTAAGTTTCCTGCCTTTTATTCCTATTGTGAAGGACACATGCCAGCTAGGAAGCTAACATATCGGATTTAAACATGAAATTATACAGGAAGTAAAACTTAAAAAAAAAAAAAATACTGCCTGTCTTGTAAATAGGGAAATTTCAGTTTGAAGAGGCACTGTGTTACAAGCTCCCAATGTTAAAAGCTTGCTGTTCAGTCTGTATGGAGTTACAATGGGCCATTAAAACAGTGGAAAGCAATATTCTAGTTTGAAGACATGAGAAAGGTGCTATGAGAGACTTTATCAAAGACTGTTTTATATAGAAGAGCTGGAGGAGGGTGTTGGGTCAAGTGTGGTGGAGGCTTCTCATACCGACACTGCAGATTTCTCTTTATCATCTCAAAACTCAGGTTTCCATAACAACTCTGTCAAAAGCCTACCTACAGCAGCCTATGTACACCGTGGCTGCAAACTTCTGTGTTGCACTCCCAGGTCTCTCCAAGCTGCTGACAGCTTCTTGGCTTTTGGGGAGTGTAGCTGCCACCTTGCTGGTCTCCCTCTCTGATCAGGGTCCGGTCCAAATTGTCCTCCTTGTTTGGAATACTCAGTGTTTGCTCACTCTAATCTGTTCAGTCTGTATCATGGGAAGATTTGTCTCAGGGCTTTTCTACCCTCTGGAAGACTCTTTCTGCTGCAGCTTGAGCTGTAAATGTTACCTTCTTTCTTCTAACTGCAGGTGTTCTTCCTCCCTCAGGCCTCCTTCGCGACACAACACCAGAAAAACATGGAAAGCTGATGGAATGAATACGTTACAGTTCAGGCTCCTTTCCAGGACTAAGCATCCTCTTTATACCAAGATCACTGTGGACATTGGATATGTTCCCCCATTTTCTTAAAAGGCTGGAAACAAAAGCAGAGGTTGGGTGCCACACGGGCATTCAGCCAATACCTCCCGTTTTCCTGTGGAGTCTGCCCCACCTGAGATTAACCCTTTTGTCTTTCACTTTTCTTCAAACTGTTTCAGATTTAGCAGAGGCTCCAGGAATAGGGTATTGACAGCTACTAAACACTCTGTGTCTTACTGTAAAAATTGCCCAAGTCACTGTAAAATGGACTCCTGAGCCACATCTCCAGGACAGTAAGCTGATCCAAATTTTCTGGAGCCTTTCTGCAGTAGCTGGATCGCTCTGTCCTGCTTTGTACTTAAGTGTTAATTGGGATGCAAGCCATTCTGTCAGATTGGCCTCTGATGTGTTGTATTTTGAGAAGGTGTTGAAGCCTGTTACAGTTCTATAAATATCTTCTGTGAATTTGAGAAAAATAAATGGAGTTATGTGTTTGGCTTAAGAGTTTTATAGAATACTAGAGAAAGCTGCCCTGAAACCAGACAAGCCAGAGTTTAAGTTCCTAATTGATTATTTTTTTTTTTTTTCCTGACCCAAACCACCACCATTTAAATGATTTTATTTTAGCTGCAAGTAGTGCAGACTGAATGGGACCTGAGGCTGTCACCTAGTCTAACTCCCTGCTCAGGGCAGGGAAATTAATCTGCCACTACAGCTGTTGCTCGGACATTAAGTATCATTCAAGGCTGAGCTGTCTTCAGTATAAAATACTTCTGGGAAATTAAATACTACATGTCAACAGTGGAGCTGTGACCTTGGCAGGAATGCATTTGTACACCTGACTGTGAGACTGACACAGTCTGCCCAAACCCTTGCCCTAAACTTTCTTTCTCTGCCAACTCAATCTGTAACACTGCCTGCCAGGTCCAGTTATTTTGAGTGTGCAACACAGGGTATTTTGGCTTGTTACTTGAAGATACAAAAACTCCTTCATCTCTGAGAAGCTGCATTTATGCCACTATACTTAAAAACATTTAGTTTCAGTCTTCTCCTCAATTGGAATAATGTCCTAAAAGAATCTCTCTCAAGCCTTGCTTCACATCAACATGTAAAGACAGTTAAATACAATGCAGTAAGTCAAGTGCTCTCATCGAGACTTCTGCACAAATGCAGCAGCACAGTGGAACACCTGCTCATCCACAGCCTTTCACCTGTTTCTTAAGCAAGACTCACAGGTGATAATGGCCTGGGTCTGTATACAAATACACACTCTGCTAACAGTGGGGCCCAAAGCAGTAAAATATGTGGAGAGGAATTTCTCCTGCTGCAACACAGCTGGCTATACTGCCTTTCCTTCCCGATCCCTGGAGAGTAACAGGCATCCTGCTGCAGAATGAGACTGATCCCTGCCACAGGACATGGCAGCAGTCCCTCAGCAGGGGACACTGTGGTGTGAAGGACGAGAGACACTGCGGAGTTCAATGGACTGCATTTATTGAGAAATTTGTAACATCTCCTCACCCATGACCATTACTGCCCTTCCCTCACACATAAGCAATTTTCCCTTAGACTAGAAAAAAATTAACTTTTCTCATCAAGTTTCTAGTTCTTGAAGAATTACTGTGCTTTTAACGAGACCACAAATAACTTCAGAAACAGTTGCAAAAACAAATTTTTTTTCAGGGGCTTGGTTCAAGTCCTTCCGCTGGACCAGCCCAAACAAGGACACTTTTTCCAAGGTCCCAGCAAAAAGTGCATAGAAGAACATGAGGACCTGTCACTTGGGTCAGTCTGTAACTCTGGTCCTCACAAAAGGAAACCCTCAACCACTCAATGAGACGCTGTGAAGGAACACTTTACTTTCTCCTGTGCTACTGAAGGACTCTTCCAGGCAGGTGCTGGAAGTCATCTGCTCTAACAGCAGCCACAAAGGAGATCTGTTGCCATTTCCTATAACCTGGGAGTGCTGGCCCCTATGAAACCTTGGGCTGCACACTGAAGTCCACTGTGATGTTGATGTACAGTGGGTTGTGTTCCATGGAGAGCAGTTTATAGGAACAGGAATTCAGCCCGTCTGTCTTCCACGTTCTAGAGACCTGACGGAGAAGCTTCATCCTGAAGACAAAGAGGAGAAAAGCCTTCACTGACATGCACAGGACAGGAGTTTTGAGCTCCTTCCCAATGGTAGTAAATCTGGAAGCAAAGCTACTGCCATTTTCTATCTACTGGGTATGCAAAGTCCTGGTTTTCCTGTTTTCAGCACAATCACCTATGGGGAGAAAAATCCTTTGGCTCAATCCCTGAAATCATTCATAAATCCTACCTATGTAAGTGTAATTTTGGAAGTTTCTAGGGAACACCACCCACTCAGTTCTAGAAAGGTCTCACGTAAAGAAAATAGCTATGGACAGTGTTGTCACAGCGGTGTCCCCCAGAGCCTCTGGACACCACAAAAAGCCTTTCTGGCCTAGAGCAAAGAACTTGTCCCCCGGTGCCTGGCTGAGCACAGACCAAGACAATGCAAGGCAGAAGCCTGTTCCTGACCCACCTCTCTCGATTCTCCTCGTTACCGTGGTCGCGGTTGTGGAAGATCATCGTGTACCTGGCCACATCAGCAGGCGGCCTCACCACTTTCATCTTCTGCATCTCAACCCTGCAAGAAGCAAGAAGCAGTGTTGTGAGGAAGACAACACCTATAAACCAGCTGTAAATGAAAAAAAACCAACAACTGGAGACTTCATCTCTTGTAGATGCTGTGGAAGCAAATATAGAGAGTTGTAAAAGCTCATCTGCATCTCTTCCACAACCCATTTTGCCAGAGAAAAGAGGCTCGGAGTTGCTTTCCTGGAGAACGGGTCTGGGGCAGTGACAGATACACCTTTCTTCTGAACAGAAGCAGGTAGCTACTACAGTAGAGATGCAGAGTACATTTATATCAGCTTTGACTGGACTACTCTGTACTGCCCTGTCTCCTCATGTTCTGCAACATGTTCATCTCAACCCCTGCAATAAAACCCCTATACTTGATAGTTCTCCACTTATTAAAAAAAATAAAAATTTTAAAAGCTTGTGTTCTTTTTTAATAGCTGCAGAAGAATACAATAGCTTGTGTTCTTTTTTAATTGCAGACAGCTGCAAAACTTCTATTTGTTCACATGAAGAAAATTTCTCTGAGAACAATGCCAGAAGCACTGAGCCCTATGCATGGATTTAAAAGTCTGACATCAGGCAGTTAGCTGGAGCTTTTGACCTTACACATATCTGTGAAGCACAACTTCACCCTGGCAGCAAAAATAAAGAAATTTTATAACAAGGGAGTTAAGGAATCTTAAGGACTCTTAATTAAGGAATCTTAAGGAGTCTTTGCTAGTCACTCATCAGCTGAAAGAAAAATAGGAAACCATGATTTGAAAAAAATGAGCCCCTTACAGATTTCCATGACTTTGTAGCAGTAAATTATCAAACAACTACAACAAATGATCTGAAGAATCTCTCTATCATACACACCTTAAGAGTGAGCCCAAAAGAGACCACCACGTTTGTTCAAGAGGCAGAACAGCAGAAGGTGAGTCCCCGGCCCTGGATTCCGAGGGCACCGAAAGGATGCTGCCATCTGCTGACTTCCCTCGGGAAGGCGCCAAGGATCTCTGCACAACGAGCCAGCAGACAGCAAGCCAGCCATTACCTACCCCTGCAAACTCGGTCACCAGCCCAGCCCAAGGCCCAGCCAAGAGGAAAGGCACAAGCCAAGTCCAGTTGCAGAGCACACACTGGGTCCTGACTTGGTTTCCCCACCAAGACTCAAGAGCTGCAGTGTTACAAAGTGCCAAAGTTACACAAAAACATCGCTGTTTCCAACCCCTTGCAAACATCCCTCAGGAAATCCTGCTGTCCTGCTGCTTCTCTGCTGCCCACAGGAACATCAGAAAGCACTATCACCCATGGGGAGCCAGGGAATAAAATAGCACCAAGCCACCCCCTAAACCATGAAGGTCAGCTCTCAGGAGGTCACAGAGAAGTTGGAGTGTCTAGGCAGGAGTAAGAAGGAAAAAACAGTTGTGGTTAAGGGAGAGAAATCCATGCCTCCAGCAGACCTTTCAGATTTCTTGAGACAGCTGACCAACCTGCTGAACTGACACCAAGAAACACTTTCACTTGGAAGTTCCTAACTTTTAACACATTTAATCCCCTGTGTATTTACATAACATCACCAGGGATAAAATTTTTATGTCCCCAAAATGTTTGGTTGCATATTTAAGCAACTGAAAAGGATAACAACTTAAAAGTGACAGAGTGTAAAGCAAGTTACAAACTGATAGGCTCTGCCAGCAAAGCTTGTGGAGTTGTGGGTTCTTATCTGCTGTTTGCTTGTGGCTTTTTCTCCATTTACTAATAGCAATGTAGGATTAGAGGTTTATTCTTAGGCAAAGGGCAAAAGAGCAACATAAAAGTTTGGTTGACTTCTTTGTCCCACTAAACCTCTCCAGCCAACAGGTTTCTTCTCCTACTTAGCCAGGCACATCTGCAAAATGAGTTTCCACATGAGCAAAGGGCAAATGCAGATATATGTAGCCTTTCTATCATTGAAGTTATTTGCTATCTTCACTGTAATCAGCACCACACAAATACAAACTAAGCCCTACTTGGAGCGAATCCAGTAGTCAATGAATGCAAAACACCCAGTTCCACCAAAACACTCCCACATTCTAGCAAAGCACTGGAGCTCAATACGTTTGTGTGTCTCTGGCAAACCACACTCCAGGCTTCAATTATAACCATTTTCTAAGCAAGAATACAAATGCTGTGTCTCTGAGACAAAACCAAACCAACCAACCAACTTCACCCCCACCCAGCCAACAGTGCTGTGAGGAAGAGGATCAGGCATTGGACACACCTAACCCTTGCAAAGAGGAAACTGCTCACAGAACTGAATCCTGCACTTCACATCTCCCCTGCAATACTGTTCAATGCTGTTTTCAGTGAAGGCCCCTGGGGTGTTGTGCTCTTGGAGGCTAAGTGTGAAGTTGGGCCAATTTTTAATTTTTTTTCTTAAAACTAATTCCTCATTGTTTACCTGATTCGAAGGTCATCGTCTTCTCCACCCCAACCCCAGTAGTTGTTAGAGAATCCATTCACTTTGGAAAACTGATCTCTTGTAAGAGCAGTTACACCTCCAAAATATCCCCGGTACCGTAACCTACACATACAAGAAGAGAGAATGAAAAATTAAAAGTCAAATTCTATCAACAATGAAAGCATCACTCTGATACTCCAGACCTAGACTTGTCTTGCACAGAATTAAGGGTGCACAAGTCCTTAAAAGCTGGTCCCATTCTCTTCCTCTTTTCACAAAAAGACGGTGATTTGCTTTAGGCCAGAGAAAATTACCTCTCCAACTGAGAGAACAGAGTCTTATTCAGAAGCTTCTCTCTCTTTACACAATTCCCCTTGCCAGCCAAACAGGTACTTTGTTTCAGGGACTCTGAGGTATAGAAAAGCAACAAAGCAACGCACCAATGTAGTGGAAGCTCTGCAGTAACAACAGCGAGCCATTGATTATCTTAGAGCTGAATCTGAAAAACTTGGAAGGAAATCAGCTCACAGCAAGGGGACATGTGCTACTGGAAATTGCAATAACAATTCCAAGGTAAGGTACATTGCAAGTTACTTAGTAACCCAATGTAATGGAGCTCAGCTCCAAGGAAATTAATTTCTAACTTTTACCTTCCTAGTAAAGTAGAAAAATCTACTTTAAAAGATGTTTACGTATCATGTTTGTTTTTCTTCTTAGGCCATTCTGCTAATTGCTTTTTATGATGCCTCCTCTGTCTTGGCCCTTAAGGTAATATTACAACACAGCTTCTACTACCTTGCCCCAGCCCATTCAGAGGTGATGGGCACAAGGCTGCAGATTGCATTTGTACATGGATGTGAATCTAAACAGATTAACAAATTCTAGGGCTAGAAAGTACTCATTTTGGCATTTGACAGGCCAGACAATGCTTATTATTATTTCTGATTTACTGTGAATATAATTTGAAAAACACCAAAGGAGAAAATAAACCAGCATAAGACCCTCAAAACAACCTCCCTCGAGACTATTTTTCCTGGCTGACTTTTTATCACAGCATCACAGAGGATTTGTGAATGTCAAAGGGACCCCTGGAGATCATGTAATCCAACCCCTCTGCTCAGAGCAGGGTCTGCTACAGTAACTTGCTGAGGAACACGTTCAGTCAGGTTCTGAGCAATCTCCAAGGATGGAGACTCCACAATCTCCAGGAAGCCTGTTCCAGTATTTGACCATCCCCACAGTAAAAAAAAAAAAAAAAAAGGTTTTGCATATGTTTAAGTAGAATTTCCTGTATTTCAGTTTGTGCCCATTATCTCTTGCCTTTCACTGAGAAGGGTCTGGCTCCACAGTCTCTACTCCCATCCATCAGGTATGCATACACATCTCCAAGATCCCCTTCTGCCTTCTCTCTGCTAAACAATGCCAGCACTCTCAGCCTCCCTCACAGGTCAGATGCTGCAATCCCTTAATCATCTTCTCAAGCTCTCCTCTGGACTTACTCCAGTATGTCCCAGAACTGGACACAGTACTCCAGGTATCATCTCCATGGTGCTGAGCAGAAGGAACAATCACCTCCCTCAACCTGCAGATAACTCCCCCCCAGGTTGCCACCGGCCTTTGTCACAAGGGCACACTGCCCCCAAGTGAATTTCCTTGGGTAAATTCTTTCCAGTAAAGCAGCTTTCCAGAGAGTTGGCCTCCAGCAGCTACTGGTGCACAGAGTTACTTCTCTCCAGGTGCAGCATTTCCCTTTGTTCAACTTCTCTGTTCAGATTTCTGCTGGCCACATTCTCCAGCCTGACAAAGGCCCTGTTACATAAACCAACCCTGTGAGACTTCTGTCCTCTGCAAAGCTGCTGAGGCTGCAATCTGCCACATCTCCCAGGTTGCTGAAGAAGACTAGCTAGTACCAGCCCCAGTATCAAACTCTGCTGTAAATCACTAGTGACTGGCCTCCAGCTGGGCTTTGCTGCACTGAACAGAACCCTTTGAGCCCAGCAGTTCTGGCAGTCTCAGCCCATCTCACTGTCCCCTTACCATTCCATACTTCACACTTTGTCAGTGGGGCCATTATGGGAGACAGTGCTGAAAGCCTTCCTAAGATAAACATTATCCACTATTACACCCTCATCCAAGCTAGTCAAATCAGAGAAGGCTATCAGGTTGGTCAGGCCTGACTTGTGAAGAGATTTGTTCTCTCTCCTTTATCTCCTTGTGACAAGTCACAAGGTTGAAGAAGTTCCATCAAGTTTTAATTGCACATTACTACCTTGAGACTTCTGCTGTGGATACTCCAGAGGAATGCAGTAAACAAATGGAATGGACAGCAAGGAGGTCCCATAAACAGGAACAGCAGGGCAGAGCCCTCCCCAGCTGTGCTTTCAGGACAGTCACCAACAGGACCACATCCCATTCCAGCAGCCTGACAGTCTGGGAACTGACTTCCCATGCACACACTCATATAGACACCCCACTGCTTGCTTATTTACCCCATAATTCCCCTACACCACTGCAGAGGCAGACACCAAAGGAGCCAGAGCTGGGGTGCACTGGGAAGAGTGGGGCCAGCAAGATGAGGGGGGGATTCTCCTCCCCTACTCAGCCCTAGAGAGGCCACATCTGGAGTGCTGTGTCCAGTTCTGGTCTCCACAGTTCAAGAAAGACAAGGAACTGCTGGAGAAGGTCCAGCAGAGGCCACAAAGACAATGAGGGGTCTGGAACATCTCCCTTATGAGAGGAGGCTGCAGGAGCTGGGCCTGTTTCATCTGGAGAAGAGAAAACAGAGAGGATTTCATCGATGCAAATAAATATCTGCAAGGTGGGTGCCATGGGGATGGTGCCAGACCCCTGAACGGTTTCCACTGACAGTGTAAAGAGCAATGGCCATAAACTAAAACACAAAATTTCCACCTCAACATGAGGAAGAACTTCTTTCCATGGAGGGTGGCAGAGCACTGGAACAGGTTGCCTAGGGAGGCTGTGGACTCTCCCTCTCTGCAGACATTCCAAACCCACCTGGATGAGTTTTTGTGTCACCTGCTCTAGGTGACCCTACCCTGGCACAGGGTTTGGACTGGATGATTCCCAGAGATCCCTTCCAATCCCATCCATTTTGTTATCTTGTAATCAGGACAGTGCTGCCCACTCAACCCTCCTCAGGCAGCACAGAACTGGCAGGGCCCAGGCATAACTTGCTCCCAGCTGACATCACCTGCAAAAATGCCTCTCTGTAACAACCCCTGTAAGCACTCCTTCCCTAAGCACAAGAGAACATCAGCTCCTTTGGAACTTCTAAAATTGGACTGAAGACTACATACAATAGGAATGGTCAGGAAGAAAAGATGTTGTGCTGGTCTCAAGGAAAAACCTTAATTAAAATAAAAGAGCTTTCCCAACCTTATCTTCAAAGTTTTAATACCTAAGTTTTCTGTCTAAAAGAATCCAAAACTGAGCTGTAATTTATGTGGCTAATGATAAAGCACTGGATCTCCAAAGGCAGATGGCTGCTGAGATTACTGCAAACTGCATCACAATAGAATGTAGCCCCCTGGAAGAAAAATAATTCCCCTCACATCAGGTAACTAAGAAATCCCCCAAATCAAAAATCAGACAACAAACAAAAGACCAACTCCCCCAAAAACACCCCGAAACCAAAACAAATCAAAAAAAGAAAAAAAATCCCACAAAACACAAACCAACCCACATTTCTGCTCTGTATTTTGTGTTAATACAGAACATGGATGGGTTCAGTTTTCTCTACCTCATCTGAGCAATATTTCTCAGTATGCTCACCTCAGCTGCAGCAAAACACTGAGGTCACCCAACTGGGATTTCAATCTGTGATATCAGCTCAGTTCAAGAATCATTCTTGACCTCATAATCTGAATTCCTTCAGACATGCCTTGGAAGCAGAGCATTATGAACCCACTTAATGGGTGCATAAACACAGGCGGTGACACAGAAAAAGTATTAATTATCAATTCAAGTTGAATTATCAAATACAAGCCACCAGCATTCCAGTAGAGTACTCTGCAAGTGCTCCAAGAGCCTGTCACAAGCCTTGTACATATGTACTTGTTCCCGTTTTCACTAAGTTACTGGAAAGTGAATATTATTCTGTCTCAGTATTGGCACATCCCATCTCTTTCTCATATATTTAACAAAGGAAATACAGAAGCAAAGCAGAGCTTTACTTCAAAGTATTTTGAGATCAGCTTTTGAAAAGCCTGTTTCTAATCAATATTTAGAGTGATGTGACATGAACTGAATCTTGAAAGAAATAAGTTCAATGAAAACACTTTTAGTCATTAAATTCACCAAACTCAGGAGCCTTTTCTCTCTGAGGTGGACTGAACCTGACTTTTCACTTTAAACTATTTATATCACATAAGCTCTTATGGGACTCATTAAAAATCAGAATGATCCTGTGTTATACACTGTTCAGTGAAATAATTAAAGGACAGCCCTATCCCTTGGCAAATTCCCACACTCGAGCTCTCAATATCAGACATTACCTCTTCAACAGAAGAAGTGGCAAGTTCTGTTACAGTAAGATCACACCCTCAAATCACCAAATCAGGAAACTGCAAACGTGTATCTAGCTTTGCCAAAAGGTCTCTGCACAACCTCTGGCACATTGCTTTCCTCTTGAAACACCCCTTAATCCAACTCCAGAAACCAGAATAAAGACAATGATCATTTGTGCAGGTGACCACAGGGCTGACTGCAGAGGTGTCTGTCCAGTTCTGTACTCCAGAGAGGTGAAGTGTTACCACCAGAGACCTGGTGTCAGGAGGGAGGGCAGATATCAGCACACAGCTCCATCAGAAGAGGAACATTATCAGTAACATGGCATTTCCCTGTTGGCATTCTTCCCATATTCCTGGTTTCCTACCTGTATCCAGTATTGTTTCTGCCAACAACAAGGTGCTTTGGTTGTGTGTCACACATGTAAATGTTAAAGTCATTTTCTGGCACCAGATCCACATCGTGGAAAATGAAACAGTCCCAGTTGGCTTCTTTTAGGGCCTCCAGGTATCCTACATTCAGCAGTTTGGCTCGATTAAATTTGGTGTTGCCAGCCTGTGGGAAAGAATGGAAAGAAACAACTCTGAAGAAGGTGCCACAGCTTTTGAACCAGAGCTGCTCCAGGGCATTTGTTCCGATTGCAAGGTTTGCAACCACACCCGTGTGGCTTCCCCAGCACCTCCAGAGCAGTAACTGCACAGAGTGTCCCGTGACACTGGGCACAGCATCAGAGTGGCCAAGGGTGCAAAGTTTCTGCAGCCTCTATTCATCACAAACACACCCAGCCAGGCCCAGGAAAGCCTGTGCTTAGCTGGGCACCACAAGCGTGAGTGCTCCTGGCTTAACCACCCTTCTGCCCCCAGTCCTGGAGTTACCACCCAGCTCCACAACAGAAGAGGGATCAGTACAGTCTAGAAACTGCTGTTCCATACAGTGAGGCTCGTGGAAGTTCTTTTCAAAAAAAGCAAAACCAAACCCCCATGTAATCCCATGCTAATTAGTCTGTGGATGGCAGAGCCCTTGCCACGAACGATTTATGCCTGTCCCCTCAGCTTGGAGGACAGCAATGCTGAAAGAGTTCCTTGTATTTCCTCAGCCCACACACAGGTGGCAGAGTGGGAGTGAAAAGAGGTCTCTTCATTTTTTGCCTCCTGCCTATAACCTGATTATGCTGTTGCAGGGGGCGTGCTCCTAGCACAGAGCTTCGCCTTTTTATTAGCCTTCATCGTGTGCTGTAAATTACTCAGTAACTTTGCTCTTGAGGACAAAGTGAGGATTTGCCTCAAGCTCCCACTAGGGAACCAGAGGGCCAACCCCTGCTGTCCCAGAAAAAGACAGGACAGTCATTTTCCAGAGCAAGGAACCTGTGTACCTGATAGAATAATACTAAAAAAATGTTTTCAATAGAAACTGCTTGGAATTCTAGCAAATTTTGTAGAAGTACAGAAAGAGGGTCTTTGGAAAATGAGAAAGAAGCTGGCCTCCTCAGGCTGAGAGAAGGTAAGCTGTAGGGAAAAGCTGTTGTATACAAAGCATGTTTTATTGTTCTAGAAAATAATGCTTGGTTCTAAAGAAGGATTTGTTCACTAAAACAACCATCTGCTCTGGAATTAAGATGATTTATGGGATTTATAACTCTTCATACCTGCAGTCTGAAAAATACAATACAGTGCCCATTCCGAGAAATTATGAGATGGATAATCAATTGCATCCATCCTCTGGAGAGAAATTTTCCAGTAAAGAATTTAGATACAATTCAGCCAAAATCAGGATGTCAGATTTCTGAATGGTGGGTTTTTTGGTGTGTTTTGTTTTTCTTAAAATGTCCCATATATAGAAATACCCATGAGACAGTCTCCTCCTGAGGATGAAAACAGAGGTTATTGAGTGAACAGAGCAGATCAGATGGCTGTTGAGGTACACTCGGAGAACATCACTTGTATTGAGTATCAAACCCAGCTTAGTTCAGGACAGCCTCTTCCAGCTGCTCAAGTTCTGTTTTCCTCAGCAGTGCAGGCCACCACAGCAGCCAAATGCCAGCTGACACTGCTTTCCAGGAAGGGCAGTTTTCCATGTCAGACCACATACTGAACAAACAGCAAAATTTATTCATCTTTTATCAAGATTATCAAGACAGAATTGTCTCCCTTTGTTTCTATGGAAAATAACACTGACCACAAGACAAACTGATATTGGGAAAGAAATTATTCACCCTTTAGAGACTACAAACTCACATTATTTTGAGCACAGTATTCATGTATGTCCACATTTAGAGAAGCACAACTTTAGAGATGTTAAAAGCAGCCCATAAAGAAGAAATCTGGAGTAAGCCCTTCAGTGGCTCACAGAAAAAAAAAATACAAAAGGCCTATTTAATCTACCTCCAAAGTAGACTGTGTAACTTAACAGTTAAATCCTGTTTTTCTTTCCTCAAAAGTGACTTAGAACAACTAATAAACATCACAAATCGAGAGTGAAAATGGATTTGCTCCAGGAGAGTTTTGCTAGACCCGCTTTCCAGTCCTTGGGCATGCCTATCTACATGGAAAAGCTATGTGAAAGCTTCCAACTTTCCAAGCACAATCTCTGATAGAACAACTTCAGATTTGACACTGCTGCACTCATCAGACAAAACTTCCATACTTCTGTATTACTTTTTGCTAACATGACAACAGCAGTTCTCCACTTCACGTATTTCAATAAATTAAAAACATATGCCCATTCTCCCAATAATTTATTCCCAACCACTGCTTCCTGCTAGAATGAACCAGTAAATGTATGATTATAGTACATATTAATGGAGGGAAAAAAGCCCTTGATTTTCCACTCTAGAGGCCACATGATGACTCTAAACAATCAAAGAACAGTTCATTCCAAGTAAAAATATCATGCCATGACTTTTACTGCTGTTCTGCTGAGACACTCAGATGAGCAGAAGTGTAAGAGTAGAAGCTTTCACCTAGAAAGCACTGCCGCACACTGATTAATTGATGCTAGGCTCTTTAATCAGGAGGGAAGAGAAACTTTATTAATTTATCACTTTTTCTTCTACTGTCTCAAATGACTTTTTGAAGCCAAAGCAGAACATAAAAGTTAATGAGAGTAAAAGAAAGCAAACATAACAGAAGATCAAGAAAAACACAACATATTACAAAAGAGAAATATGTAATGCTTTTGGCACATGCAATTAGAACATAAGCACCTTGATGAAAGACAACGTGGCACAGGTCTGCTTAAGTTTTAGCCACTGAGACAGCATTGCTAGAAAGAAGACAAATAAAGAAATTAATAAATCTTTCAGGAACCGAGTGCTCTTCCACAATGACTACTTCCCACAGCACTTGCTGGGTAAATAAAGCAGCTACAAGCAGCCACTGTCATTAAATCTGAGAAAGCAAAAGTACAACCACACAATACACACAACTTACTAAGCACAGGAGCCTGATGGGAGAGAAGGGCTAGAGACAAACTGGAGCATTCCACCTAAATGACTCAGAAGAGGCCAGCCTAGTTACATGTGTGGATACCTCAAGTGAGCTCCATTAGCAGTGCAAATGATGCTTACCTTGCATGGTAACTCAGAAACACCAAGTTACTCAGACTGAGAAATGAACACCAGTTAAAGACACTGCCAATACTCCCCAGCTCTGAGATCCAGGAGTGCCACCAGCAGTGGCTGCAGGCACTGTTGCATGCCCCAGCCAGCAGAATTGTGAGAAGCAGGCTTGGAGGACTGATGCCAGCCAGCCGAGGCAGCAGAAGCCTCTCCTCAGGCTGCAGGGCACAGCCATCACCCTCACCCAGAGAGCTCTGCACAGCTGCCTCACCTGGTGGATGACGTAGATGCCATAATCCAGCTGCTGCCTCTGCAGGAAGGGGTGGAGGTGCTGCAGGAGGTAGAGCAGATGCTTCTCCCGGTTGCGGTGAGGGATAAGGATGGCCACGCGCTGCAGGGCTGAGCACTCCGCAGGCTGGTACCGGCCCTTGGCTACCTGAGGGTTCTCCTTCTGCACTTCTTCCAGTGTAACAGATGGTTTGAAGGAGAGTTTGCTGGCACCTCCTGTAAGAGAGGCACAAGAACCTTTCAGGTTGTGGCTGGTCCAGTCACTTAATGAGGCTCTATGGAACCAGTGTAAGAAACCCAGGTTCAAGCCCAAGTAGCTTCCCTGCCCTTCCAAGAGAAAAGTAGTCCTACAAGGATTTTATGCAGACAGTGGAAGGAGAGGGTGTCAAGCATGTAGTTGCTTAAACTGACTATGAAATAGTGGCAATAAAATAAAAGTATTTTTTAAAAGCCCAAGAGAAATTCTAAGCTACTGCAGAAGGATTGGCCAGAAATGGCTGCCAGGGCAAAGCAGAGGAGAAGAAAGTGGAAAGAGACACAGGACTGTGGCTGTAAGAAGTCATTGGTACCTAAAGCACAAAAAAAGCACAACAGGCTCAAGGCTATAAATTAATAAGATAAAACATAACAAGGCTTTCTGTAGCCAAATGAAATTTTCATCCCTTCTCTTGCATTGAGCTACCATCCCAGCTCCTCTGGACTCAGCAAGCCCATGGAAAAGTACAATTCAGGCAACTGTGATGGGTACAGCCATTGCTGCATTTACTTAATCAAATGTGTCTTGGGGTCAGGGTGAGGGTGTGCAGGGAGACAGAAGCTTTTTGGACTGCATCAGGGAAGAAGGAAGAATCCAGCCTCCCAAACAAATCCCTAATCATGGTTCACAATAAGGAAGAGAAAGAAGATAATGATATGATACTGCAAAGCAGGAGCCTGGTGCTGCTAGCAGTACTAAGCCAAGGAAAAACCAGAATAATGAAAATGCCCAAACCAAGAAAACAGACACCCATTTGAACCTTCATCATAATTAGTGCTAGCTCCAACGGAGTTGTGAAGTCCTTCAATTGTCAATACAGAGACAACAAAGTATATCTAATAATGAAAAGGCAAAAAACTGAGGAAAGATGAAAACATTTGTGGTTAAGACAAAAATATTTTAATTTTAGAAAAAGCAAAAGATGCACGTGTAAGCAAGTGAAAAAGAAAAATTCCTTCATTAATCCCCATTGGCAGGCAGGTGTCTGGCCACATCTAGGGAAGCAGGGCTTCAGCATATACAGCAGTTGTTGCAAAGACAAATACTGCCACCATGAACATCCCTCCTTCCTCCTTTCCCTGAGCTTTTACTGCTGAGCACAATGAATGGCACAGTCACAGGGTATGGCATACCTCTGTAGTCAGCAGTCCAAGCTGCGTCCACCCCACTGGATTTTAGGGGGCTAGGACAGAGACAAAGCCTCACCAGAGTGCAAGCACCGTTCAGCACAGCCAGGTTACTGGTGTGTTACCAAAGCTTTTTTATCAACCAATGCAGAGCACAGCACCAGACCCAGCACAGGCACTGGGTGCCACAAGACACTCCCTCACCCAGGAGTGCTTCCTGCAACTGGCTGTATTGATACAGGAAAGGTATCCAGCTGGAATAGGGCTAGGAAGAAACCCAAGTTGGCAGCACTACAGCAGATTAACTTGTCAGAGAGGAGAGAAAACACCACCACTTACGCAGGTACGGAGACAGAGCTGGGCAGGGACCCTGAAATGACTTCACCATGGGAACGTCTCCAGTGGGTTCAATCTTCTCTTCCTTTTGACTGTGCTCCAGGCTAGTTACCCTCCTGAAAAACTCCACCATGCTCCTAGCTTTAGGAATTTCTTGTCTGGTGTCCACTAAGTAACTGAATGTGGTCCATAGCACCATCACAAATAAAGTGACAAGCACCAACACTTTGAACTTATAGAAGAGGTTAAAAACATTCAAGCCCAAGGCCATGGCTTTCCCTGATCCACAGCTCCCTCTGCTCTGCTGCCAAGGCAGGTCACTGCATATCCAGTGGGGATGAAAGCACAGCTCCCAGTAAGAACGTCACAGTAAGGAAATAAAGCTGGAGGTAGGGAGGGCTGCCGCACTTCCTGCAGTTTTGAAATTCATGGAGCCATAGTGTTGTTTGCTCTCCAAATGTCACGAAATATGACTTTAACCTGGACCACAAAAAAATAAAGAAGGAAGAGAATTAGTTTCTACCACCTCCACAGCTACACCTTCACAGATTTCATGAAAACAGGTTGTGACAATACACAAAAGGAACAGCAAGTATGAACAACCGGTCAGAAACAAAGACACTGAGCTTTAGTTCAGCCACAAACCAGCTGCATTATTTTATGCAAATCACTTTCCTGTTTTGTTGTTCTCTCTCAGTCTTTTTTTTTTTTCAGATCAGAAAGTGCAGCCACTGCCCCATGTTACATCTGTGTACAGTGCCTGGCAATACACAGGTTTTACTACTTCTGTCCCTACCAAAATTAACAACAGCTGCAAAGCAAGAGATTCTGCTGGCCATGAGTAAAGCCCATCCAAAATGAAAACCACATGAATCTCTGCAGAAATAAACTGTTTTCTTCTGAAAGACAGTATACTGTCTACTACATTGCTCTGCACAATGCAGTGTGAAACCCACAACACCTGACTGGTATCAGAAATCATTATTCTTTATCTGCTGCTTGTCAGTACCACCTTTTGGGTCTTTGTCCAGTATTCCCCCTCTCACATGCAGTTGAAGGAGGAAAATCTTCCTGCTTTTTAAGAAAAAGGTTCCATTTTTCAAAAGTGTTAGGTCTGTGAGGAGCCTTTATTCCACTTTCTGCCCTCTTTCAAGGGCTCCATTTTCATACAGCCTTTCACTGCCATCATACAATAATTACCACTCTACTTCTTTTGGCTGTTATTATCATCTCATAGCAGAGAAAGAATGAAATTTTAATAAAAGAGAGCTCTGAGAGGGAAAACACATAAGAAAACTGCCACCTCTGAGAACAAGAAGGAGTGAGGCTAAGTGAAGCAAAGGCAGTGATTAAAGACAATGCACATGAAACAGGCTAGATCAAAGAGAAGAAGCACAAAAACATGTGAAAAGTTATTTTATACCAGCCTCTAAAGCACATGAGACCCTGGAGAGATATCACAAGCACAAGGAGTTCATTGACTCCACATTTCCACTAGTTTAGGTCTGGTGTCTTCTGGAGAATTTTGCTGATCCATAAAAATGTGTATGGGAGCCTGACCCAGGACTAACAAGATGAACTCCCAAGCTTTTAGGGGTCACTGGGAATTATCAGCTGCTGTCCCTCCTGGCTGGCACTTCATGAAGAGCCAACCTGCTCTCCCCATTTACATGCAACACACAGCAATGTTCTAAGGAAGTATAGGGACTCAAATAAAAGAGAAAATGTCCACCCTCCCCCATCAGTTTACACCCTGCAATAGTTGCACACAGGAAATCAGTAATAAGCTCTATGAATCATCTTACAGCAGTGGTGGACCCCATGGGTGATATCAGCCTGTAATTATTAAATCAAAGAAATTGATTTAATTAGCTTATCTAAATTCTACCTACAAGTTTCTATAGAATAATCTAAGTTGCTGCCTTTCATGGCCTCTCAGCTACAATGCAGCATTCATCAGATGAAGCACTTCCCCCAAAGGGTGTCATTTTCTCCAAAACAAACCAAAAGTCTCACTGCACAAAGTGAATGCACGAGATGGGAACTTCCTTCTCCATCACCCAATCCAAGTGCACCCCAGATTAACTTGGGCTGAAAAGGACAACATAAAAGTTAAAAATACTAAACTTAACATGCAGCAAATGACTATCAAAAGGTGTTTATTATATTCACAGCTTCCCACTTTCCAAGAAATGGACTACAGTCTTTAAAGAGTTAAAACAGTTGCTCACCACTGGTATTCAGCACAAATGGGAAATTCTTTTGCCCATAAATAAAGTCAAAAATTAACTATCCATGGGAAAAGACAAAGTAACACCAGGAGGCAGTCAGCAGTATTAGTCAGAAGAAGCAGCTTCTGAAGTATTTTGTTGTTTTTGTTAAAATATCAGGAGCAGCATGCAGGTGTAAAATTGCTAAGGTACTAGGATGTTAGAATTATGGACACAAGCTATGAACTTACTGCACGAACCTTATTTCTACTCTCCTCCACCCCTATTCCAAATCTCAGGCATATCAATTTCCTTTGTCAGCTTTGCAAGGTTCTATAAGCAGTTGCTACTAAAAGTTCATGTTCCTTGGCTCTGAGAAATATTCACATTATACTACTGTCAGTGTGAATAATTTCCCACAATAACTAAACTCACATCTCCGCTGGCTTTTATGGCAGTGACAGAATGCTGCTCCTGCTTAAAATACACCTGAGCCCTTCAACAGGGCAGCATAAATATGCACACACGATCACAACCATTAGCTACCTTCAGCTCATCACAACACTCATGCAGAAGGGCAATCATTCATGTTTCAGAAACCTGCAGCTTGATTTTTTTTAGTGTTAGCTACAGAGAATACAGAAAGTATTTCAAAATGCAGACACACAAAGGTATTTTGGTGTTTTAAATGGAAAAACACAGATGAATCAATTTACCCAACAATTTACCTTACCTTATTACTTCAGAGGTTAAAAGGCTGTTTTGCCTGGCTTTTTTCCTCCTGAAACATGAGAATGGCATGTGCACAGAAAGGCAAACCTGATTCTACAACAGAGGAGGAAGAACTGTGGGAGAACTGTGCCCTTATGAATGAAGATGACAGTGAAGACCTGTCGCTTTTATGACTCCTGCCAAAGACTGAGAACTTGGGAACTTAAGAGAACAATAATTGAGACTAGAAGGACAAGCAAGAAGTTAAGCCTCAGTAAGAACCTGCCTGTCAGAGAAACAAAAAAAAAACCCTGGCCACTGCCTCTCTGGAGGATATTGTGTTACCATTTCACACTAAGGACTCCTCAGTTAAAAAAGTCATCTTTCACAAGCAAGCCTAAAGTATCTTAGTTGCTAAGTCACGCAGCTACCCTAGAGTCAAGAAGACCAGAGCTTGGACCTTGTTAAAGAAAAAAGAAAAAGAAAAAGAAAAGAAAAAAAAAAAAGTTAGGCTGAGGGCCTGCTGCTAAAAAGCCATACTTGGAGAAGTAGGATAAATGCCAGAGTTATAACACATGACATAAAATCATTATTAAGGGAATGGTCTTAATCAAATACTGACTAGAATAGTCATGTAAAATCTACCCCAGCCTTAATAGTCTGGACAGTAACAACTGAGGCAGAAGAGACATTCAGTAGCTGAGTCCTTTCCACATCCAACCAAGTCCCCTGTCCCACTGATCAATTTCCCATCTTCCTTTTGCTCCCTATGTAGTTAATGAGGTACATCTTTTCATCTTTAATATCTCTGGATTATGGCTGATGTATTGGTTGGGGGTGGTGGTGAAAAAGGCCACCTAGTCGTACATTATACCATGTGCAAACAATAATTCAATACTAAACAAATCTTGCTATAAACAATAGTATCTCAGAAGCTGGAAACATGGTTCTTTTTTCTCCTGTACTTCGTAACTCAGGCTGACCAACCCTCAAACATGGGTGGGAGAACACTTGTGGTGCAACTAAACTCTTCCCATAGCTCTGAAACCTGACTCTAGCTTTATGTGACCTTCATAAAATAGACCAAAGAAACTTTCATAGTTTCACATAGGAAACAAAGCGCAACTTTCTTGTGAACAAAATTCTCAGTGAAGCATAACCAAACCTAGTTTAGAAAGTTACAGCTGGCTAGAAGGGTACAGCCCTTCAGACCACAAGGTCAAAACCACCACAGTACCCATTTCAAAATGTATAATACTAAAAAATTAAACAGAACAAAGCCACAGTTATGCAAATATGGCACCAGAAGAATTCTAAAATCGATGAAAAAGGTGAAAGATTTCCATCTACATGTAGATACACTTGTATCTAGACAGATGCTGTAACACAATTCTAAATAGCTCCCGGATCATGTTGAGGCATAAAAATAGTGCATGTTCTGCCTTCCCCAACATCACATCTGTACCAACAACTGTCCTTGTGTTCTGCAGCTTGTCTGTCAACTCAAGGTCTATAGCCTGCTATGTGTTTTGAATCCCATGCCAAACCCTGCTTCCTTGTTGGAAGGTTTCCGGCTCATTTATCTGCAGGAACTCCATCCAGGACACAGAGCTGTATGACTCCTCCAGGAACAGGGGCATTCAGTTCTCATCCTCGAGCCTAATGCCACAAACATGAAGCCCTAACTTGCCCTTTTCCATCCAGGTAGTCCAAAATAGTAAAGTAAGCCCAAGGTTTCAGCATGGACAAGACTTCTTCTGAAGCAAAGCAGGAAGATCAGAACCCCATCCATACTCATCCAGGGTTTTCCCAGCAGAAACACACATGCATTGGAGTCTGCACATGGTGCAAGCACAGAACAGGTAAGCAACACACACGTACAAGCTGGTTCCCCATGTAAGGGCTGCAGGGTCAACCTGGGCATTTGCCCACTGATTGAAGCCAGTAGCACTACCAAGCTCAGAAATGCCCAGGAATGCTGGACTAAAGGCTGTTCTTTTTCATGGAAGCAGAATTCCTAGACAAAGTCAGTATCAGCCAGAAGACTGAGAACTGGTAGCCCTGGTCTAGGTATTAGTGAAGGAAAGTAACCTTATGAACAAAATCTGGTAAGTAACTGGAGTTGATAAAAACTCATAATGTTCCAAACAGTGATTTTTCCCTGATACATTTCTAGATTAAAACTGTCATTATCATAATTATGCTAAAGCCTAGATTCATGTGGTTATTATGCTTAACAGTATAAATAATCAGTGAGAACATAGTGCCTAAATTTTACTTTTCATATGCTCACATTTAAAACAATTTACCCTGTAGGGAACATCTGCAGGACAGCTCCAGAAAGATATTTTCATTTGATGAAAGGAAAATTAATTTTTAATTTACACAAACCAACTTTCTGACTACCTGTTTCACATGGTCAAGTAAGGACAGATTTCCCATGCAGAATTTTCTAGAAGCCCCTGCAAGCTCCTCAAGTTCACACACCAATTCCAAAGGCAGCAGAACAGGTTCAGCAGCAATGAGCATTCACTTCAACCTAACTCTAAAAACTGTAATAAGTTCAAGCAGGAAATGAAGCATGGAAGAGTTCCCTGCGACTGCATTCAATCAGCTCTGTACTAAACAGACAATTATTTATTATTTTATTCAGGCCAAAATCAGAAGCAGCAACGGGTTAGCTCTGGGTACATCAGGAAGTGTAGCATTCTTCATTGTGAAATCCACCAAGAAGGAATTAAAATTTCTGACAGCTGCCAAGATAGAAAGATCACTGTACAGCATCAACTTTTCTATGCAGGACAGTTCAAGTCTTCAAGTTTTACGAGAGTCTATATCTGCTCCTTTCACAGGCATTTTCTTCTTTTCAACAGATTAGTTTCTCAGTAGGGCGTTAAGCCAATAGATTTTAACACCCCTTTTACGCAACACTTTCATAATCCTATTATCCCTTCCTATTTAAAACCCACCAACCGAACTGAGAAATGGTGCTATTTCAAAAGAAAAAGAAACAACAACAATCAAAAAATCAAATCCCTTTCTAGTTCTCAGAATTTCAAGCCAAATGAAGAAAGCACATTAAACCACTCACTGCTGCTGCCACACCCCTCCTTCCTGTCGAACATTCACTCCAAGAACTATGGAGAGCACAAGAGCAGACGCTTTTCATCCAGGAAACCCCACACCATAAAGAGACCTCTGTTACCTCTCACAGGCTGCAGGAAAGAATCAGCTCCATATCACAGGACAAGGAAAAAAAATAATAATGAGAAAGAAGAAAAAAAAAAAAAAAAAAAAAAAAAAAGAGCCAACACATCCCACTTTTCCTCAGGCCAAAGAGGCTTCGTGGTGCTGTCCCACATGCCCCTCCCTCAGCTCATGAACCAGCCCGGGATGGCAGCCAGACTCCCTCCTTCCCTCCTAGCACAGCAGAACCAGCACACAGGCACTCAGGCATACCGGGACAGAAGCAATAGTGCCCAGAAATAACTCCCACAACAAACCCTTCCATTAGAAACAAAGGCTCAAGCCTTTGCTCCTAAAAGCAAACCACAATCTATCAGTGCCCTTTTAGCATCTTCTCCATCTGGAGATTTTAATCATTAGAGATGTCATTCTTCTTACACACATCAAGCTGCCCACCCTCTTGTCCGTATCTGTGGAGAAGTCCCAGTGCTCTCACTACACTCCTCTCTGTTATCACCTGGACATACCTGTTGATGACAGTCCCACCACAGACCAAAGCACCTACTTTATGCAGGCAGCCTGGCTCACTGACCCTTTTCATGAAAAGCAACTTCCTATTACTAGGTTGTCCCTCACTGGTGCTTTTTCTACCACTCTGACCTGTAAAACTCCTCTAGCAACCCCACGGGATCAGCTGGATGAAAGAGAGCTGTCACTTTGTCATCTCACCTATCTGGGGCTCCCCTCAGACTGCAAGGGATGCAGCACTGCAATGACCTGAGTAGGCACAGGGTTTTGGATTGCAGTCAAGGACAGGAGAGAAAGTACAGTACAGCCTCAGACAAGTGTTAAACCTCCTGTAACTCAAACCTGTTTGAACTCTTTGCGCAATGCGTGCATTCCAAGCAGGTAGGTATCTCAAGGCTTCCCCAGTCAGTGGCACCTCCTCTGCACCACAAAGGTCTTATCTATTTTCAGGACTGCACAAGAATTTCAGGGCAAAGCTTCCTCATTTCAGACACTCAGTAGTGCAGAAAGAACCTTTAGCACTACCTGCATGTTTCAACTGGTCAGTCACAAAGCCAGACCAGTCTGAGCGTCAACTGCCACCATCTCAATTTCTCTGATCCAGTCCTCAAACTATAATTTCTCTGCACCAACACAAGCTCTCATGAAAACATGGAGCTAGCTGGATTAGGAAGCAAGCAGAATTTCTAGCAACCTTCTGTAATTCTTTGTCTACACTTCCCACTGTAGTGGGAACATTTCTGAAAAATGTCAGAAAACCTGATATGACAACCAGCAGCAAAACAGTAGTTCAGCTTTCAGTTGACTCGGAATGGTTATTTTAGGAGAATGACAACAGATATTTCCAGGCAACGACTGGTGGCATTCTACGAACTGCCTGGAACCAGGCAATTTTAAAGAGGAAACATATGAGTTAAAAAGAAACAGACCAAGGTGCACTTGTGGGGCCTGATTACAGTAACAGCCACTGCCACCTAAAATATTCCAGTTATGTCAAGAACACAAAGAGATACATAGATGTGCTGGCTCCACACTCTTTATTACTTGGTAACTGCTTGATACTCGATATGAAAGAACAAAGGTACTGGCAGCTCCAACTCCCTGAATTACAAACTAAAAAATACAGATAAAAGAATACGTAACACACCAGGAAATAACTGCTGTGGTTTAACCCCAGCTGGCAACTCAACACCACACAGCCACTCCCAAAACTCCCCACCAACAGTGGGATGGGGGAGAGAATCAGAAAAGTGAGAAAACGCACAGGCTGACATAAAAACAGTTTAGTAGGGCAGACGAAGAAGAAAATAATAATTAGAATAACTGTGACAATAATGGTAATTAGAATATACAATGGACATGATGCAACTGCTCACCAATGGCCAGCCAGACGCTGAGCAGCTGCCCCTGGCCAGCCTACCCCTCCACTGACACATTGAGCATGATGCCCTTTGGTATGGAATATTCCTTCAAGCATTTTGGGTCAGCTGTTCTGGCTGTGGCCCCTCACAAATTCTTGTGCCACTGCAGCATTTTCATGGGCAGAACATGGGAAACTGAGAAGTCAGTGACTTGGGGCAAACACTACTCAGCAAAGACCGAAACGCAGGTGTGTTATCAACCTTATGCTCATACTAAATAAAAACCACACCACTGTATCAGCTGCTAGGAAGAAAATTAACCCTATCCCTGCTGACCACCAGGGCAACAGCCTGGATATTTTAGCTTACACAACTTACTGTCTCCAGGAGCCTGGGCATCACAGAAGAAACACTTGAAACTACGTAAATGAGGAAAGGCTTGGCAGATAAATACAATGAATTCATTTCATAAAAAGGGAACATCACGGCAGAAAAGCACTGAAAAAGAACTTTCCACGCATTTTTAACTCTTGACATGTAGGACAGAGAAGAAAATAGGAGTTTCTCATTATCTTGCATATCCCTAACAGGGACACCATTGTTCTTCCACTCAACGTTACCCTGCACAAGGAGTGCTATTCCCATGTTCCAGCCTGCTCTGGTTTATGATCAATAAGCTGAACAACTGTCTCCACAGGGAATGCATTAGACAAATGCAGCAGTCCCTGAGCATTGGTATGTGTGAAGTCCATCGTCCTTTGAACATGTGTTCCTGATTTTCCAGCTGCTAGACTCTCACTTTACCACTCCTGAACAAAAGAGAGGGAGGTGAAGACTCAGAGGTCACTTAACAACTGACAAGGCAGACTCAACTTGGGGAAAATTAATTTGTTGTCAATTAAAAATTGAGTAGGATGGTGAGAGACAAAAAGTACACTTCCCCTCCACTTCCTTATTCCCAGGCTCAACTGCACTCATTCATCCCCACCTTATCCACAACAGTGCAGGGGGACAAGGAATGCAGGTCACAGAATTATAGAATCATCTAGGTTGGAAAAAACCTCTCTGATCGAGTCCAACTGTTAACCCAGTATTGCCAAGCCATCCGCCAGACCATGTCCCTAAGCACAACATCTACAATTCCTGGGAATATTTACAGGAGCACTGACTCAACCACTTCAAAGGGCAGCCTGCTCCAGGGATTGACAGTCCTTTCCATAAAGAAATGTTTCCCAATATCCAGTGTAAACCTCCCCTGCAACTTGAGGCTATTTCCTCTTGTCCTGTTGCTTTTACTTGGGAGAAGAGGCCGACCCTTTCATAGAGTTGTAAAGAGAGGTAAGGTCTCTCCTGAGTCTCCTTTTCTCCAGGCTAAGCAACCCCAGCTCCCTCAGCTGCTCCTCACAGGACTTTTGCTCCAGACCCTTCACCAGCTTTGCTGCCCTTGTCTGGACTTGTTTCAGCACCTCAATGTTCTTCTTGTAGTGAGGGGCCCAGAAATGGACACAGGATTCAAGGTGTGGCCTCACCAGTGCCAAATACAGGGAGACAATCACTACCCTAACCCTGCTGGACACACTATTGCTGATCCAGGCCAGGCTGCAGCTTCTTTCAAGGCACCTCCTCCTGCTACAACATAAACCTGAGCAGTGTACACTCAGGTGAGAGTTGTCCCCAGCCACAGGAAACGAGCGGGTGCTACTCCAATCCTGCAGTACATTTTTCACTTTCCTGAGGCACAGCGAGCTCTGATGCTACGCTAGGAAATGCAATCCAGCGTCTCTAGGCCAAGAACCACGTTTATGAATGGCCCCTCTTGTTACACAACTCCAGCTGAGCCACTGACCTCACTGTAGGACACGGCACTGTCAGCCTGAGCCCAGCCAAAGCGACCGAGCGAGGGACGCAGTGAACAGCCCTGGCACAGCCCAGCGCTCCCTAACGCTTACCACTGAAATATTTTTTAAGGAATACAGCACTTTTTAAAAACACCTTCCCGTCCAAGATGAGTGGAATATCCTGAAAAAACACATTTCTGTGAACACAGGAACCTCATGTGTAATGGAATGCTCAGGTCACGACTCAACTCAGCAATACCCTATCTTTTTCTGGCAGCTGCTGCCTTGCTGGAGTGGCATCAGTCAGTATAAATGACAGATGTCACAGGCCTTGCCACTTTACAGATCCTGGTCAAATTCCTCACTCAACTCTCTCCTGGACAATAAAATAACATCTGAGAAAAACACTGTATTACAATATTGCATATTCTTATTTTGGCCTCACAATACATTTTTTTAAATGAAAGTTACCTGTCAACCACAGACAGCTGAAGCAATACAGAAGTAGCATAGACCTGCAGCTACTTAATACATTTATAATTTTCAGTTTACAAGTATCTACAAACAAAGTTGTAAAAAAAAAAAAGAAAATTAATAGAGTTGAACATGTATTATGAAAGCATAACTGAGAACAGAATCCCCAACATGTTTCTCATGAAGGTGCTTCAGCATGAGAACAGCACCAAAAACATTCCAGCTAAAGCTTCCTCAGGCATGAATAGATTTACTTTTTTATTATTTTTCCAGTCTTACCCCAGTAAGGATTACAAATTCTCAGGGCCTACTGCAAAGACATCCATCAAAAAGCTGTACAGATGGTATGACTTTGTTAAGCTATTTAATGTACAGGACTTTTTCCAGGTTAAAAACACAATTGACACCTATGGAGTTTTCAACCAATCTGCAGATGGATTTTTATGCAGTTTCAAACATACAATTTAAGAGCTCTGACTTAAACTCTTTGGAAATTATATAGCCTAGAACAACATTCTGGAGCTCAACAACATTGCAACAAGAAATTTTAATCAAATGCTTGCAGAAGTAATTTGAAAAACATACTCCTGAGAGTCAGGATATTACTACTTTTTGGACAAGCAGCTCAGTAAAACCTCAGGCAGAGAGCTTATCACTCTTACACTCAGTTACTGATTTCCTTCCCCCACCCAACCAGATCCTGCTTGGGAGGCTGGAGAATTAAGGGAGATGTGATTGGGTTCCTCCTCTCCTACCCTCTCAGGAGTAAAGAGCTCCTGTCTCTCCAACCCTCCTCACCCAAGCAGCAGACAGGCTCTCTCTCTTTCCAGGAAAAAGAGAGAAGGTTGAGAGGGATGGTACTTAACTCAGAAGCAGAGCAGGGGAAAGTGGCTCCTTTCCAACCCTTCACTTCTCATTACTGTACAGGTCTTACCCCTTCCCATCTCACTGGGGAATAAAAGCAGATGCAAGAGTTCAGAAGTCAGCTACAGGACTGAAGACTGAGGGGAAGCACAAGATGAGTGCTGATGATGCCCCACCAACATCAGATCCAAATACATTGCTATTACTCATAACTGCACACATTTGCAATCACCATTGTATCCATTTAAAAGGATTATCTGAATTATAATGCATGATAACTTTATCCCACAATTTACTGCCTGACAAATAAATATTTACTCAGCTGTTGCTCTCAGGACACCAAGATGACCCAGTTGTAGCTGTAAGGCATGTTACTTGTAGGCATGCCAAAGCACTTCAAACAAAAGACAAAATACTTATAAAACATCCTAAATATGTTGAAAACCATAAAGAAAAAAAAAGTGAAGGAAGTTCTCTCCCATCATTTTACAATATTTTCAAGGTCCCATTTATATGTGGGGCAAAGCCTCCAGTCTCTGAAGCAAAAAAAAAAAAAAAAAAAAATCAGCTATCCCAGCTGCAGACCTGCTGGGTGACTTTTGAACTACGTATTTGCAAAAAAAAAAAAAAAAAAAAAATATATATATATATATATATACACACATATATAGGTTTTTAACCAAATTCTTGGGTCATTTGACCAGGCCACAGAATCTCCAGGCACACCTCCTTCAAACTAATAAAGCCAAGTTCACCAAACTCATACAGGTAACCTGGACTTAAGATCATATAAGAGAAAGCCAGCACTCAAACACCCCTCAATCTCTATTCTTCCCCTGCATGTTATTTAAAAGAGGACGTGCAAACTCAAACCAAAGAGAAAAACAAAAACCCAAGCTTTCCAAAGTTGAAGTAGGCAAATGTCTTAATTCTAACTGAAACATATTTGTGAAAACGAAACACAGCTTTTACAAAAATGACAAGGAAATACCCACATAAATCAAAAACAAGATCAATCATACCTAAAGGAAGTGTTTATCAAGAAAACTCAGTCACAGTAACATTATCTTGGATGAAAGGTGATATTTCACACTGTTAAAGAAAAGTTCATGAAACATTATCCAAGTTGAACAGTGAGAGAGAATAATACAAAACTCTGAAGTTGTGCTTCTAAGTACTCTAAATCTAATCAGTGTTTGTAATTAACAACAGAAGACCTACACAATCATCACTGAGTTGGCAAAGAAAAAAAAATATTTAGAGAAAGAGCATCTCACACAGCTACCAGCTTTACTGACAAAAAGTGTAAATATTTAAGTTGAAGACTGTGAACAGATCCCAAAGTTTATTTCTTCAAGTTCTTTTAATAGCAGCTATCTCAAAGACATCAAACTTTCACCTTTCTTTTTTCTAAACCTCTCTGTTGAAAACTGCCTTGTAAACTGCCTCAGCTGTCCCTTGGGAACTTCCACAGCTGTTAAATGAAGGGGTAGAAAAAACAAAGTTAAATCCACAAGAGATATCCATTGTTAACTCTTTGAGACAAGCAAGCATTAGTAAGAAACTGAATATACATATTCTCCTTTTTGACTATTACTACCAAAATGCTGTGAAAATCTTAAAGTCTGCAAGGTTTCAAATCTTATCAGAGCTCTACTTTAAACGCATTTACATTATGATTCAGAAATAAAACCTTCTTAAATACTTGTGCTAGTAGCCCCACTTCTGCTTCCCCTCAACACCTGCAAACACATTTCACTGAATAGCTGGGTTGGAAAAGATTTTTCAGATCATCAAGTCCAACCTATGACCTAACACCACCTCATCAACTGAACCATGGCACTAAGTGCCACATCCAGTCTGTTTTTAAACACCTCCAGGGACAGCGACTGCACCACCTCCCCGGCAGCCTGTTCCAATGCCCAGTCACGCTTTCTATGAAGGATTTTTTCATAACGTTTAGCCTAAACTTCCCCTGACACAGCTTAAGACTGTGTCCTCTTGTCTTGTCACTGGTTTCTGGGAGAAGGGACAGACCCCCACCTGGCTACAAGCTCCTTTCAGGTAGTTGTTTCCACCATCACCTGGAGAATTTTTGGCAAATGACAGTATCCGTGAACCCGTGCAAGTCTCCTTTCAAGCCCTCTGATCACTATTCGGGCACCTGGAGCAATAAATGAAATAATTTATGTCCTGTCAGTGAGAAAACGTGAGAAGAGCATCACTTGCCTGTACTCCGGTTTCCACGTGTGAAATGGAGAAAATAACACCGGTGCTGCATTTACTTTGACACAAAACCATCCGAAGCCCTACTTAAAATGCAAAAACCAGTACATTGCAGACATCCTCCTGTACGAGGACAAGTACAGTAAGTACTTCCACCGAGTACGTAATTTGTAAATATGCAACTATTACCAATTATTTCAGTAAAGCGATACTAGGATGAACGCTGTGTCCCGGCAGACTTACTTGCACGACCACGGCCTCAAGTCCTGCCTGCGATGTCCATGAGGGGTTCCATGAGGCACGCACAGGGACTCACTCCCGGGAAGTCCCGGGAAGGGACTCACACCCTGAGCACCACAAGACGACCCAGTTTCGGCCACGTACCAGATGCTCCAAGTCCGAGGAGGTGCAATTAAACCCGCTCCGCCCTTTCGCTAACCATCCCACACCGAAGCACCGCCCGGCCATTCGCTACCCCCGCGCTCATTTCCACACCCCCCGCCCAACCGCAATTCCCCCGCTCCCCCTCAGGACGGGCAGCTCCTCACCGCGCTGCCCCGCTCTGCAGACGGAGCTCCTACTTACGGGGCCCGCGCCTCCCACTGCTCCCGGGGCCGCAGGGGCAGGGCCAGGCTCCCGGCGCGGTTCCCGGTGCCGCAGGGACAGGGACAGGGACGCGCTCCCGGTGCCACAGCGACACGGCCGCGGCCCCCGGCCCGCCGCCCACCCGCCCGCCGGCGCAGGCGCCCTGGCGCCGCACCGCCCCTCCCCGCGCTCCCCTCAGCGCCCCTCCCGCCGCCGCCGCTGCCGGCCCATCCCGGGAATAGCGGGCCCGCCGGCCTCCGCCGCTTGTTTGCTTTGGGCTGCCCGAGCAAACGCGGCAGGCACGGCTCTGTCAC
Organism: Phylloscopus trochilus trochilus; assembly: GCA_016584745.2. NCBI lineage: Eukaryota > Metazoa > Chordata > Aves > Passeriformes > Phylloscopidae > Phylloscopus > Phylloscopus trochilus. The sequence continues at coordinate 28,759,985 of WQNJ02000012.1, forward strand.
CGCGGCTCGGACGCTGCCAGCGGCTCGGCACGCCCGGGGTGCTGGTGGCGGTGACAGAACTCTGCCAGCTCTTGCCATTTACGGAATGCTGAACCGCCGGGGCTCGGGTTGTTGTTTTTGTTGGTTTTTTTTTTTTTTTTTGGAGCTGCGGGGGAGCTCCGAGAGTTTGGGCATCACAGCATTTGCATGGCTGGTGCTCTTCAGAAGCTGTCTCACTTCCTCTCAAAACGTATCTGTTGGAAGATGTCCCTGCCTGTGGCAGGGGGCGGAGCCAGAGAATCTTTAAGGTCCTTTCCGACCCGAACCGTTCTGTGATTCTGTGGCTCTGATATTTAGCATTTCTTTACAGTGAAAATTAAGTGAGGCTCCACAGGAGTTCTTAGTGATAAGAACTTAAAATGCCGGCTTCCAAAACCTAATTGCTCAGGAACGAGAATGGTGTTCCCCTTCCTTAAGTGAAATCACAACAGGGCTTTTGGTGTCGAACTCTTTTTAAAGAGTGCAAAAACCCCTTCAAGTCTGTGTGCCCACACGCAGATGGCTGAAGGGGTTTGTCTGTTACTAGGAAGTTAATATTGGGAAAAAGCCTCAAAATCAAGGGTGTTATTACCTGCAGTACACATTAGATCCCTGTATGGATCAACCAAAGTTCATATTGCTGTAACTTAGCATCGATTGTTTAATCATGCAAACCTTTTCAACCTAACCACCCCTACCTGCCAAAAATGCCAATTTTTAAATCATGTGATCAGATAACAAAGCAAAGAAAGCAAAATGGGAGTAGTGGGGATGACCACGGTGCTACCCTACTCTAGAGCGAGCCTGCATATATGCCTGTCAGGAGCTGGAATATACCACCCTGACCTCATGCAGCTGCACCCACAGGGAATCTGCTGTGAAGCGCTACAAAAGTCCTTCAAGAAAAGGGCAAATTTCATTTTCTTTTGTGGAGAGAAATTACTTCTGTTGAAAGAACCAGAGAGGAGAAAGTTTCTGTTTCAAATTGTAGGAAATCAAATGGAGGCAAAACAAAAAACTCGTCAAAAATGAGATCTGAGGGAGAATGAAGGATAGTATTACATTCCTTCCATTTATAAATAGTAAAGAATGTGGATAATCCAAAATTAAAAGAGATGTGAGTAGTTGCCCAGTAATAGCTGTATGAGTGACCCCTTTTTCTAGTGGCATCAGTCACACCTATTGATATTTTTCGTCAAGTTTAATGATGTTATGTAATTGTCAGATCCAGATGCTACTTCCTGATTGTAAACAACTTTGCCAGAGTGCATCGGTCTCAAATACAGTATGTTTGTGTTAGTGCTGTGTGAGTCAGAGCTGCGGATACAGCAGACACTCTGCTGAGAGAGTGACCCACAGCGTTAGTGATTATCTGACCCATCAAGAGTGCATTGGCATTATCGGCTTGTCAGTCCACCTCTCATACCACAGATTTAACCAGCGTGTGTCTTAAATCCCAGTGCACACAGCAAAAATCACTCGTCCTACAGACCAACAAAGAGAAGGAAGCAAACAATGAGACCTGAGATTACGGTGGTGGTGGTCTCACAGGACAGGGAAGGGAGAGATGAAATGGACAAAGGCACGTGTGGAGATGCTAGAAACAAACTGCGTTATGCAGAGGATCTGAAAGCACTGCGTGGATTTGCAGTCATCAGGAATACTGTGCTGCAGGGGTCTAAAGGACGTATGGGCAACTTGGGCTATGGCAGTGACCGCAGGGAATGTGGGAAGCATTCTGAGAACAGCAATTAAATCTGTTTATGGCCCATGAAACACTGCATTTCTATAAAAGACTCTCTGTGTGTTTTCCTCCACAAACATTCTTATCTTGCTAATTTAACATTTGTCTAAGTTTGTTTAACCAGGTTTCTTTTCTCTGGACTAAATGTTATGCTTGTTCCAAAAAATAAAACCTTATGGATCTCATGGGAATCGTCTTGAGAAAGGCTCTGAGTCTAGGGTCTCCTTCAGTGCTCTATCTTTATTCTTTTATTCTCTTTATTCAAACCTTACATTTTCCCCTACCTCAAATATTCAGAGTTGTCCTAGGTGTGCTCTTTAGCTGCTGATTTTAATCTCACTTGTAGAATATGACAAGGACTGAACCACTGTTGAGTTCCACATCACAGGCAAATGTAGTACAAGATGGGTTTTCCTCAAATGTCACAGTGACTCAAGGTTTTCAAGCTGTAAAATGATACTTTTAAAATTTTTGGAAAGGAGCAAAGATCATTAGTTGTGGAAAAAATACCATCCAATAAACAATTATCTGTAAATAGCAGTAGGTATTTCAGTGGAATGCTACTGCTCTGGTTTGGGGAAGAACACACCATGCACACACCATGCTGAGCAACATTATTATATTGAGGTGACAAAAAGAATTTTTTTTTTCCAATCCAGAAGCAGCAATGATTTTAACAGCAAACCTGATACCTCATCACCTTGCCTAGCACAACGTAAAAGGTTTCCCTAAGAAATTGAATCCTTCTCAGCAGGTTGTTAATGCTACAAGTTTATCTCAATACTGCACCATAGAAATGACAGAATTTCTGAGCAAATAGAATTGGATCATGGGTCATTTGGGTCTGATTGTGTTAATGCTGCTTTTTGTTGAGCTGCAGTAGAGTTTGAAGTCCTACAGAATAGTGTCCTACTCACATAGACATCAATGACTTGAAATAAATTTGTTTATAACACATACTTTTAGAAGATACTTGGAGCCCAAAGTCCACATTGGGTGCTCTTCCCATTGCAGCATTTGAAATGCAGCATTTGAAAGCAGCTTTTCTTTTCATCTCTGTTCTTTAGTCTTGCAGTTTAAACACAGGGATTTTTACCTGATAAATTGTTTGGATGAAAGCTGGTGCCATATGGCCTTGAAAAGTGAATAGCAAAGGTGACCCTTCTTTGCATGCAGATACGGTACAGAGAGATCTTCAAAAGTCATTCCAGCAATTGTTGGACATTACAGCAGTTAGTTCATGCTGAATTTCATGTCACTACAATTACAGTGTTAGTGGTACCCAAATTCTTCCAAAGAAGTTTGTCTTCTACACAAAACTCAAGTAATGTCTTTGCTTTATCAAGGTAAGTCTTTGAGATAAGCAACAGCAGTATCCCAGGGTTAAATTTAAACAAGTGCTCCTGCTCAGGATCACACCTGTTTCTGTCCCAGAGTTTGTGGAGCAATAGCTCTGGAGTGAAAGTATATAGGGGGTGTTTGACAAAATGAAAATTTGAGGAGCCAGTAAGACGGGAAAAGGATTTGAAACAGGAGGGAGAGTGAATAGCAAAAGGGCTCTATGTTTTCTCAGGGACAGCAGAAAAGAGACACGAAGCATAGCAGAAGTGAGAAGGAGGTGAAAAGGGCATTAATCTAAATAACAGAAAGGAAATGAGAGTTGGAAGGAACAGATAGGAAAATCAAATATGCTTAGACTGTTAGTGTTTGCTGGAGACAAACTGGTGTTACATGACTCAGTAGGAGTGTTTTATCTTAGACCCTGCAGCAGTTACACATTTAATCAAAGAAAGGTCTTTTTGAGCCTGGCCCTCTGTACTTTGATAGTTGTCTCACATACATAACCCAATGATTTATGATGAAGTCCCAAGCAAGGATAAGTTAGGAGACTGATAACTGAGGGGGATTTCACAAAACCTAGCAAGGAGGGTCTCATCTTTCCCATTCTGCCTGACCTGATCCTTGTTCCTCAGTACTAGATTCCTTGGCTCAGTCTGGATTACAGTTTCCTTGCAAATATGAGGAAAGCAAGGACCCAAACATTCTTGTAGCTCTCTGATGAATTCAGTGATAAAAATACAACATTCCATGTTGCACACAAGGACCCTGGCAGACAAATGCAAGTTATTTCTGAAATACCATTATCAAAGGTAGATGGGTATAAATTGTCACTCTGTGATTGCTCTGGCCACATTAACATTTCCATGTGAAAATGAGAAAGGAAAAGATGAGACACCTAAGTCTCCACACAATTTCATTGAATTCTGTAGGCAAAAGAATGAGTACATAATATGCCAGGGTGTGCAAACCTTTAAAGTATCCAACCAAAGTTGCACTCAAATCATTAGCCTAACTTTTATGAATACCACAAAGTTACTTCTTTGAGTCAAAATGCACAGCAGCTGTGAGTTTCATCTGCATGTATCCAGACTTGAACTGCTGTTCAGACTTGTGACTGAGAAGGAATTTCACCCCTGTTGAATTAGCACAGATCTTACCTTACTGTAGGTTGTTGAACACTTCCATCAGGTGAGATCTCCTGGGCATATTTCACCACACGAAGAGTAGGTTTCTCTTGGAGGAGGTATCTCAGGCTTCAGAGACACCCAGATAAGAACAATTTATCTTCTTAAATATTTCACTGTTTTGTTTGGGGTGTTTTTTTTGTTTGTTTTGGGTATTTTTGTTTTGTTTTGTTTTGGGGGGTTGTTTGTTTGTGTTTGTTTGTTTCAGTTTGTTTGGGTTTTTTTGCAGCTGATCTGGAGCAATACAATGCTTTGGCAGATTTCCTAGTACAAGGTGAGTATTAGAGAGGCTCAGACACATAACTACAGCCACAGTCTGCTGGTACAGCTGGACCGTCACTGGTCATTTCTGTGGCTAAAGGAGAAGGACCAGCAAAGCTGAGGTGTGAGGGCAGTGAGGCAGACACAAATCAGTCTGTTCACAGAGCAGCAGCTGTGATCCAGTTTGTAGACATGGAAATTATGTGAGGATGCTGCTGAGGCAGAAGAAAGGAAAGTGAATGCGTGAGGCACAGGCCCTGATCTGCTGGCAGGGAATGAAGAGGGAGAATTCTCTGCCAGAGACAAGCCCAATCACACTGATAAGCCAATAAGACTTTACTAGAACCCCTTCCAGACCTTTGTTTTAAAACAGAACAGCTGTCTGGTTTTGGCTGGGATAGAGTTAATTCTCTTCCTAGTAGCTGGTATGGTGCTGCATTTTGAATTTAATATGAGAATAATGTTGATTATACAATGATGTTGTTGTTATTGCTAAGTACTACTTACCCTAAGTCAAGAATTTTTCAGCTTCCCATGCTCTGCCAAGGCGCAAGTGCACAAGAACCTGGGAGGGAGCATGGCCAGGACAGCTGCCCCAGGCTGGCCAAAGGGGTATTCCATACCATAAAATGTCATGCTCAGTATATAAACTGGAAGAAGCTGGCCAGGAGTCACTGCTGGCTTCTAGGGGATAGGCTGGGCATCAGTCAATGGGTGGTGAGAACTGTAATGTGTATGACTGTTGGCTTGTTGACTTTTCTTATATTGACTTTTATTTCTCTCTCTCTTTACATAATCTCTGTTTTCATTACAATTATTAATAGTTGCATTGATATTATATTTTACTTTATGTCAATTATTAAATTGTTCCTATCTCAACCCACAGATTCACCTTTTTCCAGTTCTACTCCCAGTCCCTCTGTGGAGTGGGTGAGGCAGTGAGTCTGGGTGGTACTTAGTTGCCAGTTGATGTTAGGCTGTGCCAATATCATTTTTGGCACCCAACATGAAGCATTGAGATCTGAGATAAGGACAGATCTGACCAGAGCATGTTAAAACAAATTTGTTACAAGCATTCACTGCATTGGTTTAACAATCACTGGTCACAACATTGATTTATTTGCTCTCAGAGTCATTGCAGTTGTTCTCAGGGCTGTATTACGCAGCACTTTACTTGCAGCATGTGTTCCCTGTCTTGGCTTTATCGCCTTTGAGGTCTGGGCTAAGGTTATCGTTTTATTGTTCTTTGTAATGCTGCCTTGTGATATGATGGAATTACTGGTTGCAATACTAATCTGGTGTGTGTACTCAGCATTGCTCACCTCTGTTCTTCGAGAGCCATCTGTTGGGAACTACCAATAATCACACCTTTTGTCTTTCCTCCTCGGAGAGACAACCTATGGAGAAGACATCTTTCCACACCTTCCCCTTTCCTGCCAGGCTAATTACAGTAGTGTTTGAGGATTTTGAAAATTGTGACTGTCCTTGGGATGTTGAAACATCCTACAGCACAGTCCTACAGCATCCTGCAGAGACAACCTATGGAGAAGACATCTTTCCACACCTTCCCCTTTCCTGCCAGGCTAATTACAGTAGTGTTTGAGGATTTTGAAAATTGTGACTGTCCTTGGGATGTTGAAACATCCTACAGCACAGTCCTACAGCATCCTGCAGAGACAACCTATGGAGAAGACATCTTTCCACACCTTCCCCTTTCCTGCCAGGCTAATTACAGTAGTGTTTGAGGATTTTGAAAATTGTGACTGTCCTTGGGATGTTGAAACATCCTACAGCACAGTCCTACTTCCAGGTATGTTGAATGTGTTCTATGTCTTGTTTATGTTTAAACAACTATTTAAGATTAAGACCAAGAAAATTCCCTGACTTTGGATATTTACAAGTAGCAGGATGTGTGGGATAGCATTTGGCAAGTACCTGGGGCAGTGGGCACCTCCAGTGTTTTGGAACCTCCTCCCTGAATAAATATTTGGGAAAAGTATGCTGTTACCCTGTTAAGTCCAGACAGGCACAAGTCACTGAGATGTGCTGGGGCCTGGCCCATGCCTACTGATCCCTGTTCAATGCTTTTCAGTACCTCAAGGGGACAAGACAGTCTGGATCTGATGGCAAAGCATTAGGCACTGCAGCTACTCCAACCCCAGTGACTGCGGCTGAACCAGAGACCCAACCCATGTCAGTGTCAGTCACCCCATAGACAAGAAGAAATGGACACAGAAGTCCACTTGTTTAGTAAAGGGGGACAAAGTGGGGCCATCACAAGAAAAGGAGGAAGAAGCAGAACAAAAGGTAACCACCACTCAATCCCTATCACTGAGTGAGTTATGGGTTATGGGAAAAGATTTCACCTATTTTCCAGGTCAACACATTATCACTTGGCTGCCAAAAGGCTGGGATAATGGGACTAGCAGTCTGGAATTAGACGGTAGGGAAACCAAGCATTTGGGGGTCACTCTCTAGGGAAAGAGGCATTGACAAGCTTATTGGAAAAGGGATACAAGTCCTCAGTCTCTGGAGGTAACTCCTGTCAAGCATGAAAGAAAAGTATCCCTTCAAGGAAGATTTTATATGTCACACAGGCAAGATGGACATCATTAGATCCCAGTAGGTGCGACCAGCAAAACAACAGCCACATGTCCAGCATCTAGCAAGAAAGAAACACAAGATTTCTTAGGTGTTATGGGTTTTTGGAGAATGCACATTCCAAATTACAGTCCTCTCTATCAAGTGACCCAGCAGAAGAGCGGTACCTGGAGCAGCAACAAGTCTTTGAACAAATTAAACAGGAGACAATTCATGCAATAGCCCATCCTTGGGCCAGTCTGGGCAGGACAAGATATTGGAAATGTGCTCTATGCTGCAGCCAGGGAGATTGACCCGATGTGGAACCTCTGGCAGAAGGCACCATGGGAGACTCAAGGTTAACCCCTTGGCTTTTGGAGCCAGGGATACAGAGGATCTAAGGCTTGCTACATTCCAGCTGAAAAAGAGATAATTGCACCTTATGAAGGGGTTTGAGCTGCTTTGGAAGTGGTTGGTACTGAAGCAGAGCTGCTCCTGGCATCCTGGTTAGCTCTGCTGGACTGGATGTTCAAAGGGAGGGTCTCCTCTGCACTTCAGAAAATTGATGCTACGTGGAATAAGTGGGACACCACTGATCACACAACAAGCCTGAATAGGAAAACCCAGGCATCCAGCAATCTTGAAAGTGATCATGAACTGGCCAGAAGGTAAAGATCTCAGAATCTGGTCAGAGGAGGAGGTGACATGTGCCAAAGAGGCTGCACTGTACAACAAATTATCAGAAAGTGAGAAGAAATATGCCCTGTTTATTGATGGGTCCTGATGTGTTGTAGGAAAGCACTGGAGGTGGAAAACAGCTGTATGGGGTCCCCTATGACAAGTTGCAGAAAATGCTGAAGGAGAAGGTGATTGCAGTCAGTTTGCAGAGGTGAAAATGTTGGGATGTTGAATGGGAAAAAATGGCCAATACTTAACCTCTCTACTGACTCAGGAATGATGACAAATGCCCTGTGGAGGTGGTTGCAGTGATGGAAGCAGAGTAACTGGCAGTGCAGAGGTAAACGCACCTGGGCTGCTGCATTGTGGCAGGATATTGGTGCCTGGGTGGAGAACGTGGCTGGGAAGGAGCATCAGATAAATGCTCATGTGCCAAAGTCAGGCCACTGCAGAACATCAAAACAACCAATAGGTGGCTCAGGTGGATCGGGACTGGCAACATAAAGGTGAGTTATTTATAGCTCAGTGGGACCATGACACCTCAGGCCATCAAGAAATTGATGCAACTACAGACAGGATCATGATTGAGGGGTAGATTGGACAATGGACACTGTCACTCAGGTCATCCATGAATTGGAAGCATGCTGCAATTAAGCAAGTCAAGTGATAAAGACTCTCTAGTATGAAGGGCAGTGGCTGAAATATAAATACAAAGAGGCCTGGCAGAGTGAATGTATCACACTCCCACAAATCCACCATGGGCTTATTGGAGGGCTGGAAACATATTCTGGACCCCATACCACTACCCAGAAAACTATCCTGGGCCTTGAAATGCAAGTTCTATGGGGACCTGGTAGGCCAGAAAAAAATTGAATCACACCATGGGACTCTTTTCCAAAACAACCTTGTAGAAAACTGGGCCAAAAACATAGTATTGAGTGGATATAACACACCACCAGCCTCCAGGAAAAATCAGCAGTACAATGAACTGTTAAAGACTGCACTGAAAGCAACAGGGGGTGGAATCTTCAAACATTTAGCAAAAGCCACCTGGTTAGTCTGCACTAAGGAATCTGTCAGTGAGGCTGGCACTGCTCAATCAAAACTTTTACATACTGGAGAATGGGGTAAATTTCCAGTAGCGCACATAAAAAAAATATGCTGCGGAAAAAACTTTGGGTTATTCCTGCCTCAGACTAAGGCAAAAGCAATCTATGGGATTGGCTTTTGTTCAAGGACTTGGTGCACTTGATGAGTAATGTGGAAGGATGGGAAAGTCTGGTGTGTGCCTCAAGAGGATGTGATTATGGGTAGGAATTACAATTCATTAAACTGTTTTATGTAATTGCTATATAAGACTGTGTGTTATCACTTATATGGTGGTGATATGCTCATCAGTGCATTTGGCACTTTGCAGCACCTGTCTCGACCAACTCCCAATCTCAAGATTTGGGGATTTGAGCCCAACTCCCTGTTGATTACCACATTAACCACATTAATAGAGAATGAACTAGAGAATAAATACAGACAAGTGTAATGATGATGTAATCAGAACTGACTTCACCACGCAACAGTCCAACAACATATACTGTCTTCTCTGCCCTGAATGAGCCTCATTTGTAATGGCAAATGAAGCTCAAGGTCATGGACAAAATGAACTCAACTGACATTTTATAGAGAGGGAGTTAGGGAATGATATCTGTGTATATACACCAAAGGGCAGGAAGGATTATGTGATATTTGAAAGTGTGGCAGCTGGCATGACGTAAACAGTGTAGAATAAGGGCTGGATGCTGTGCTGGTTTCAAATGAGAACATGGGCCTTCTCCACCTCGTCTGAAGGTGGCAATGGCAGCAGGGCTTTCAGCCACTGATGTTTAGCCATGGGATAAATAGATGTGCTGGCTGTAATGAAGCAATTAATTCTGTTTTTATGATTTTGTTTTAAACGGCATCTCACGATCCAAAACTTGAGTCCTGTGTCCAGTTCTGGGCCCCTCACTGCAAGAAAGGCTTTGAGATGCTGGTGCAAGTCCAGAGAAGAGCAGTGGAGTGGGTGAAGGGTTTGGAGCACAAGTCTGATGAGGAGCAGCTGGAGCTGGGGTTTAGCCTGGAGAAGAGAAAGCTCGGGAGCACCTTATATCACTCTCTCTGTCTCTTCTCCCAGGCAATAAGCAACAGGACACGAGGACACAGTCTTAAGCTGTGCCAGAGGAAGTCTGCATTGGACTTTAGGAGGAATTTCTTCGACTAAAATGACGATTAGACATTGGAATGGGCTGTTCAGAGAGGCGGTGGAGTCAGAGTCCCTGGAGGTGTTTAAGAAAAAGTCTGGATGTGGCACTCAGTGCCATGGTCTGCTTGACAGGCTGGTGATCAGTCATAGGTTGGTCTCCACGATCTGAGAGGTCTTTTCCAACCTGACTGATTGTGTGACTCGGTGTGGAGCTTTCTGTATCTATTTTAACCAGCGATTCCGGAGCAAACAAGGAGACGAAGCACCTGCCTGAGGACTCTGAGCGGCGAGGCCGCAGCGCTGCCTGCCACCACCAAGATGGCGGCGCGGCGCGGCCGCCGCCCCGCCCCGCGGCTCCTGCCCTCCCTGGGCCGGCCGCGGCCGCCGGGGGCCGCCGCCGCTGTCGCCGTGTGATGAGAGCATCAGCCCTCACTGCCACGTCTCCCGGGCAGCCGGCGCTGTGCAGGGCCGCGCCGGGGCGCCGAGGCCGGACCCGCCCGCCTGTCTCCTCTTCCCCTCCTTTCCCTTCCCCTGCTCCTGCCCCGCCGCGGGGCAGCGGCGAGGTGGGTCTGCCCGGCGGGAGGAGGATCGGTCCGTGGGGCTCCCACCGCTGCCGCCGCAGCCTCGTTCCCCCCAGGCGGTCCGGGGGTTGCGGGGGCCGGGGCTCGCCGCCGGGCCGCTGCCGCCGGAGGGGACCCCGCTGCCGGCTGATGTCCGAGCCGCGCCGCCGCCCGCGCTTGGATGTGTGAGTACCGGGCCCGCCGCTCCCGCGGGCACTGCCGCGCCTCCACAGCCACGGCGAGCCGGGCGGGCGGCGGGCTGCGACCGCCGGAGCCCCCCTCCGAAACTCCCTGTGTGTCTGGGTGGGAGGGAGTGCTGGGGAGGCTCCTGCCGCGTTTGTTCCGTCCTGCTGGTAAGTTACGGCATTTGGTCCCGGGCTTCTCTTTTGAGACATTTCCTGCTGTGTTTGGGTTAAAGCAGGAGATCCGCGCACGCTGCTGGGAGCCGGGTGCTCTGTGGTAGGAGGGTTGAGGATTAAACGCGAGGAAGTTGGGCTGGGGTCACGGGAATGTGTGCTGAGGGCTTTTAAAGCGCTGTCCCTAGGTAACCAGTCCTGCAGGGGCACTGTCCTGTGGAAGGTGAAGAGCTGAGGCAATGCTCTCTTAAGTCCGGGCAAATCTAACCCGCCATAAGGTAGCGTTTCCAGAATGGATGTGGGTGCACTTTTCTGTCGCTGTTCTTTTTTGTACTGCAGAGAAAACAACGTATCAATCATCCTCCCGTATATAGGGTAGCCGCTGTGCACATGATTTTCCCTGTTACGTGAGGCAGCTCCTTCGCTACTCCAGCATCATTTTAACATGTGAACGTACAGCAGAAACAGAGGCAGCTTTGTTTGCAATCTCTGGTTGCTCTCATGCATGCTTTCCATTGTGAGTAAGGGGCCCCTCTTGTCCCTGTCGTCTGTTACAACTTAAAGTGAAGAAATGAGATGTCTGTGTTACAAGGGGGTGAGTTACGAAATTTTTGGAGACAAGGCATCCCTTCTCTAACCATCTCTTCTGTCCTGTTAACTCACTGTAACCAGAAGAGATTTTCTGGGAGAGGGATTCAGTAGTACAGGGATGGGACTGGAATGGCTCAGCTCAATTTCACAGGATGCTGAAGGCAGAGGACACAGGCCCTTTTTAACCCACAGTCTGCTCTGTGGCTCACCTCCTGGCACTCCTGCTGTTGAACTGTTTCTGACACTCATTTCTCATTCCAGCTGCACCGCTTGGAGTGCAGGCTCCTTCAGCCAAGGTGCTTGGATGATACTCTGCTGGTAAAATTTGGGCTCACTGATGTGTAGCCAGGCAATGCTGACTCTTCTGGGGGTTGGGCTGAAACTTCACCTGCTCCTTGTTGTCCCTTATCTGACTGGAAGTTCTTCAGGTGTGGATCCGCTACTCCTTCTTTCTGCTCTTGAGCTTCTTTGCCTCAGGTTTTGAACATCGAGTGGTAATGTTTTCCAGGTTTGATTTATTTGGAACAACAGAGAAGCTCAGATGATATCACTGACACAGTGCCCTGTGCTCAGCGTGTACTCCTGATCTCAAGATCATAGAACACCTGCGTGCCTCCTGCACAAATCATTCCTGGCTGTCTCTTTGCAGACTTGCAGGCATTTGAGACCTGACTTTCAGAAGCTCTGGGTGCCCATGTTCCTACTAATACAGGTGTCTATACTGCCTCAACCAGAGTATTCAAAATCATTAATAATTTCAGAAATTTATTTGTTATTTTTATGTTTAGTCTTTCTGATTGTAAAATGGGGATAAAACATTTTGCATCCTGCTTTGCAGAGCATATTTCTATTCTGCTTGTAAGATAATAAATTCTTATTAAAACTTTTTGCATTATACAGATTAGCACCCTGCTGAATTATTGGTCTTTCAGAGACACTACTGGCATTTACCACAGTAAATTCTGTGGTATCTAAGGAAATAAAGTGATTCTCATCGTACTGGCCTGCCTGTATTAGCAACATTTGTGCTGATCTAACGTTGCCAATATAGGTGTAGGTGTTATGTAGTACTCAAAAGCAGACAGGCCTAATCACTTTTTTTGTCTATACATTCTTCAGACATTCCTCTTTGTTCTGAAATTTTAGATTGAAAAAAAAAAAGTTATGTATGTAGTGTTAGAAGGGGAAGAGCCCCACACCTTTCTGCTGGTTTTGAAACTGAGTAGCACTGAACACAAATCTTCTCTGAAAGGATATGTAATGCAGATGGACTCAAACCTGGTTGTCATAAAAGTTAAAAGTTTCTTTCTTTCTGTAGGCACCAAATCTGGATGTTTGAGAATACAGCCAAGAGCAAATGTACTAGAAATATTTGTTAAGGTGGCTTCCAGTTTCCATGAGCGTTCAATTCAGAAACCAGTTGGGCCACTCAGTACTCCTCAGTGGAGTTACAGTTCCTGAAGATGGATGTGGTGAAAAGCAGCAGGGTAGAGTAGTGGCTCTGAGACTATTCAGCTCCTTAGTCTCAGTGCTTTCCCTGTGCATCAGAATCATGAAATTCTGGAAGAAGTTTTCTTCTGGCAGTTAAAATTGGAACTTTAGTCCATTTATTTCTAACCCTACCACGGTTAGGTAAGTGACATAGCTGTTAGCAGGTGGATTTTTAAAATTAGAGGTAAATCTGTAGTAGCTGTGTGACTTTGGAAAATAACTCACTAGCTTCCACAAACTCTCCTGAAAGATTTTGTGCCATTCTTTGGGGGCTGTTGTCATTTGTGAGTTATTTCCAACCTTTTCTTAACTTTTCTGGGTATTGTAAGTGAAAATGAGACTTCTGGTGAGAAGTGGGTATTACGCAAGTTGGTCAGGAGAGCTGTCCTGGGAGACAGGGTGCAGTGGCATCCATGTGTACTGGGAGATTTGGAATTGATGGTTTAAAGCAAAATTATCAGTAGACATCTGCAGCCCAGAGATACATATAAGGGAGCATGGATGCAGATTCAGACAGCTGGATTAGTCTCAGTATAATTAATTACACAAGGGATTAATGTATCCTGTTGCATTTTCTCAGTCTGCTGGATTAGTTGCTCTCTAAACAGTCATATGAAGTTCTGAGTCCTGCCTGCCAAAGCCATGGAGGTTGAATTGAAGTCTTACTGTTTTGTGGGGAGTATTTATATCACCTGAACCTGTTGTTTAAGAGGCAAATAGAGGAGAATCGATGCATTTTCATATGTGGTTTATATCTTAATGCTAATTTATGATTTATACAAATTACGTTTTGTTTAAAATTCCCTGCAATATTGTTGCTTTTCTGCAGTGTCACGGATGTGCAAAGCATTGTCTCACTGATACTTGCTGCTGTGAATCCCAGTGTGATGACTTGGTGTCAGGCTCAAGGAAGTGGTTTTTAGCTTGTGTTCTTCTTCATGCCTTCAAGCTCATTGCTACAGATGGCAGATGCCTGCCTTATTTTTAGCTATTTGAGGACAAAATAGAAAAATCCTAGTGACTCCCCATGATTTGTCATCATGGCTGATCTCCATTAAATTAAACATAGGGATTGGCAGAGGAACAAAACCAGCAGGAAAGCTGCTTCTGTTTGTTTTAAAAAAAGCTTGTCTAAAGTGCTAAAATAATACTGTAAAAATATCCACTACTACATACAGAGACCCTTGGGAGGAGAAGTACTTGCTGAACAGTTTATCCTGTTTTGGATAAGGAAACTGAGGTCTGTATTGGTAAAACAAGTTCCCTGGAAGTCAGTTGAAGAGGAAAGATTAAAAAGCAAGAAAGCAAGAGATGTCCTGGCCTGTGCTCAGGCCATTAGATTGCGGGTTTGTGTTCAAGGTTGGGAGGAGAATGCATATTTTGGTGCCTTGCTTGATTGAAAATTTTAAGAGGGGCTATAAAAGCATGAGCATCTTCTATTTGTTTTCCCTTCTTTTTCCCCCTCAGTGGTGATCTGTTTTGCTGTGCATTTGCCTTGATATCTTGGGAAAAAAGTATTTCAGAGGCCATACCTAAAATTCCCTGCCTTTCCCAGTTACTGCACATGGCATGGTATAATGGAGAGTGATCTGTAGCTGTGTTTTAGCAGAGCTGTGGCTGCGTGTAATGTTTACTGTAGAGCTCTGGTGCAAGATGTACTTAGGAGTGAGTGGGTCTTGATAAATTGTATTAACGGCCAGCTTTGATAGCTTTGCCTGTGTTGTGTCTGCTGAAACACTGCCCTTGTGATTCACTTGCCAACCAGCGTCTCCTTCTAAACAGATCTTCAGTTTCTATCAGTAATGTGGAGTTGGAGTTAAACTTGTGTGTTGTTCCATGCTCAGAGAACTGTCTGGCTGGGTGACTCCCTCCAGCTCTTTAGTTTGTGCCTCTCACTCTGGATGAGCTTGGGCTTGCTGTCCCTTTCCCCACACAATTCAGGAGCATGGGAACTCTAGGACCAAAATAGACTGTGACCCAACTGGTCAGGCCTGCATTTCCCTCTGCTGCTGGAAAAGCTCAACTTTGCAATTCTGTCTTGTTCTCACACAAGAACAAGCCAATGCTTTCTTTATTCCCAGATTCAGTGTTTGGCTGTGAGTGTTGCTGTATACATCAGAAGAAGCCAAAGAAAATGTTAATGTCGTGCTAGCTGTGTAATACTTGTTGGCTTGGAGAGGAGTGTGACTGGCCACTCAGAGCTGCTGAGCCTTGAGTGTCTTGCATTGTGGGTTTGTTTTGGTATTTTTCACTTCCTTTTGGAATATAAATTCTCTTGTCTTCATTCATAAAATTATTACAGTCATTCATTAAAGTCTTCCTAGGCTGTTTGCTTTGACCTGTTGCAGCAGTTAGTTGCACAAGGTAATTACATGGTAATATAAGGTAATACTATTTTATTACACCAGGAATTGTGGCTTTGTTCTTGTAGTCACAGAGGTTTGTTTAGAGCGTGTAGTGTGTGTCTCAACTTCCCTCCGATTCACAAGAGCTCGCCTGTATTCTGAAGAGGACACTGTTGCCTGCATACCTCCGGAAATTTCTTCCTTGCACCCCCTAAAGTAAGGTCTTTGAAGGGATTTTTGGGGAATGTATAGGATGTCTCTGTTTTTAAAAATGGCTTTCTTCGGTATCTTGGGTAATTTTATCTCGAGTACTAAGAACTTAAATTTGTGTCCTATCCTTGAGCATGTTTGCAAAATGAGCTGACTGAGCTTACTGCACTTTTAAGTTTGAGAGGCTTTTCTTGAAAAACTTTTCTTTCCTATTCCCATTTTTGTATGTGGGCATTTGAAGTACTGTGGCAGCTACAAATGGCAGGTGCTGCCTTCCCCCTTGCCTTTAGCTAAAACTTTTATTTTTGCCACTTAACTTTCTGCTTAGCTCTAGTCTTGCTGAAAACACTTGAAGTAAGTCATGCAGTATATATGCAGTTTATTAATTCTTGCCTTAATCTTTCTGCTTTGACCCTTTGGTTTTAGCATCTGTGTAGAAGACTGAGAGATGGTGCCTCTTCAGCCAGAGTTGTGCTGTATCAGAAAAGCCTACACTGACAGGGTCTTGGTGGGTTGGTTTTGTTTTTACAGAGCAGGTTCTTGCTTCTTAGTCATTGAGAAAAAATTAGTCTTGCTGGTGCACCACCAGCTCTCCTGTTTGTTGGTGTCTGGGCTGCACTTCAGGGGGGTTTCTGTTTCTCTCTGTGCCAAATCCTCCTCTTAATCCATTGCTCTGTATGGCATGAGGACTTGGAAAATGTGCTGACTTGGAGACCTCCCTCCTAACCGGTTTTGCCTCCCAGCTCTGGGCCAGGTGGCGGGTGTGTGCCTTTGGATCCAGCCAGAGTTGAAAGGTTGTGTTGACTTAGCACTGGGGCAGCTCTGTGCAAGCCAAATATTTAGCTTTCCATCTGATAACCTGTCGGCTGTTTCCTCCCTCACAAAAACCAAATGCTTATTTTGTTCCCAGACCAGTTGGGGCTTTCACAGAAGTTTTGTGTCTTTTTGGCTTCCGGTGTGGCAGATGTGAGGGTGCTGACAAGGTGGCCTTGTGACCAAGGCTTGGGTGCAGCCGTCGCTGTTCCTTGGCTCTCTGGTGATTTTTCTTCTCTTTTTGTTATGTTGGGTGAATTGATCACTAGCTTTGTGTCTGTTTTTCCAGCTGTCACAATGCGGTTTTATTTTTGTTTTGGTTGGGTTTTTTTTTTTAATTTAAATTTAAATAAATAAATAAGAGGTTCACACTAAAGGGAAGTAAAAATGACCCATTGTAACGAGGACTCTCAAAGTTCAAAGGAAAACTTGTGTGATAGTTTGCAAAGATATTAGGATTGCTGGACAACTGCAAGTTTAATGTTAGGCTGACCAGCTGCAGTGAGTCGTATTGAGGACATTAACAACCAAGAGAGCATTCGTTCCAGAAACGAATCGTGCTTTGTGTCAGTGCTCTGCAGCCATGTCCTGGGGGTGGCTGGCTGCACTTCCCTGCGAGGGAGCACTGCACACGTGGCAGGTGTGTTTCCATAAAGCATGTTCACCCTGAATGGAAAGTCTTGCTGGGAGTGTCTGTGGCTGTGGAGGAGGCAGACAGAGTCCCTCACCACAGAGGCCATGTGTTGCTTCACCCCCAGCTGTCACATGCTTCCTCAGCAGGAAGAAGGTTGTTTTTTTTAATTGAGAATGGTGAGTTGCAGTGAGACACCTGTGGTCTTCTTGAGCCTCACTGCACCAAATGAGGATGGTCACGTTTCCCTTTCTGCTCTTGCAAGTTACTGCTTGTAGGACTTGTGGAGCCAAGGAGAGGCACTTGAATGTTTTCCAGCCTCTGAGAGTTCTCATGTCTCAGTGCCGCGAGCTTCCCGAGAGGCTCGGAGTTTTCTCCAATTAAAAAATGTTAACACCATCAAAATAACTGACTGAGCTGTGTAGCATTTCCAGTGAAGAGATGGGGAACCAGGCACACTTTCCATTCTGATGAGTCACTGACTTTCTCCTGATTTGCCTCCTGAAAGAGCTGTTTGGGCAGCTGCTGATGCAGGAACATGATTCTGCATGGTGATCCTTGGGGAGCAGGACAGGGCTGCACACTGCTTCACCCCTGAATTGGTGAATAATTTGTCTGCCTAGCTTGTTATCAGTAAAGTCTTGCACACAGCTGTGATTCTTGCCTGTTTTGATCCTGCTTCTTCAGGATAGCTGAGGAGCTGATGGGCAGGAGGGGTATTGTGGCACAGAAGAAAAAAAACAAAACAAAACAAAACAAAACAAAACAAAACAAAACAAAACAAAACAAAACAAAAAAACAAAAACAAAAACAAAAACAAAAAAAAAAAAAAAAAAAAAAAAAAACCAAAACAAAAAACCAAGTGCTTTCTGTAGTTCTAAAAGCAGGAACTGGAAATCAGAGCATCTGGTGCCTTTTGTTTCTGGATTTTCTTGTAACTGTGTCACAAATGAAGGTTTTGTCTCTGTCCTAAAGCATGGCCTGCCCTAGGACCCCAGAGCTGTGTGTACCCACATCCATTCCCTGTGCATGGGCAGGACCTGTCTCCTGTTCTTCAGCTGCTCTCCAGATCCTGCCTGTATGTTTTTATGATGCCCACATCTGTCTCAGAGAGGAGATCTTGGAGGCAAGGTAGTGTTGATTCTGAGGATTTGAGGATGAAGGGACTACAAGCATGTGATTTATTTTTTGAGAGAAATTGTAGGTGAACTGGAAAGAACAGTGTGGGATCACATTAATGGACTGAAGAGTCTTGTCAGGAAAGGCTTTTATCTTTCATTACTCACTTTTTCTGAGTGACTCTATAAAATAAGATCACTGATGGGGTGGTGAATGCAAACAGAGAAGGGAGCAGGGTGGACTCTTCATTAATACTTAATATGACTTGGAATATTATCTGTTGGAATAAGAGGTTTATGGACAGCTTTTTTTCTTGTTCACATATTTTTCAAAGTAGAATCATGCCTTTGTTTATTAATTGAAAGCTATAAAAAGGCTTTTCCCCATGTCTTTCTCCTCAGAAAGGAGGGCCGTTGATTGGTTCAAGGCCAAAAAAAGCAGACTTAGAGTCAATCTGATCTGTAATCTCACTGCTTTGTTTAGCTTTATCTGTAGAGCTTCAATTTTGTGTGGCTAGTTTTACAAAATAAAAGCAAACAAAAAAGGAATGGTTCTTAGGCAGGTTCTGCTCCAACAAATGCCTACCTAATTTGATCTAACTCCAGTAAAGTTATTTAAATCTTGGCATGAGGAACTGCCCAGTCTATATGTTCATGAATCACTGTGAAAGGGCTTATTCAAGTGTATTTAAAATATGTGCACTGACGTTAAGGATGGCTTCTTTCCATGGGCAGTTGTTTTTACTGGTGGAAACCTGCATTTTACTGGTTTGCAAAGCCAGGGCTGGAATTGCGATCACTTTGTGTCCAAGTGTCTGTATTGGTGAGTGTGTGAGGCATGCTAATGGGGTGATACTAATGAGACCTGTTAAATTATTTACATGAATTATTGAATGTGGTATAAAATACCTTCCACTGTTAATAGCACTAATTAGACCACCAACATATTGCATCCATTATCATAAATATCCTGTAGGTTGAATCGGACCAGTTGTTTCAGATGCCACAGGTCCTGTGGAAGCTAAATTGGGCTTAAAATGGCTTTCAAGTTTGTTCTTTTTTGGGGGTTTTTCCTCTTTTTTTTTTCACTTTAGCTGCTTATCAAAAGTGTCCGAATGCCCTAAGTGAATTCTGCATTGTTTGTTGTTGTCCCTGTTAATCTTACACATGCAGGAGAATTTTCTTTCTTATATTTAATTCCTGAAATATAAATATTCCCAAATAAAACTCTAGAACATATGAGGGAAAATTGTCTGAAAGCTTTGAGGTCTTGCTTGACTAGAAAGGTAAGGAAGCCTTCAATCTCTGTTGTGTTGTTATTGGAGATATGAGAGTTTTAAAGTCTGCCGAGACACACTATTTACCTCAAAACCAAAATTCTCCAATGATTCCTCACCCTTCATGCATTTTCACATCTCCATTTTTTTTTTCCCTCTCTTCTGGATCTCTGGGTTTTGGTGTGGTTTTTTTGGGTTTGGTTTGTTTTGATTTTTCCAAGTGACTTTTGTGTGGGTATGCAGAAAGCATTCATCCTTTGAAACATCTTGATTTTTGGTGAAAGTTTGAGAATTGGTATCCTGGTTCAGTCATGACAACTGTTTATCGGAGTAGAGAGGAAGGATGGGAAATTTTAATACAAAGGGCAATTCTTTGAGGGAATTTTTTAGAGAAGTACTCCTGCACACTGTGTTCATGGTGACAGTCCTGTGACTCACTGAGAAAACTTCTGGCATTTCTGCCAGCTGTGATTTCTCAGGATTTTAAAGGAGGTGATGACTGAATTATAAATAGCCCATAGGTTCCATCTGTACATTTCAAAGCTACATCTAGAGTTTCCCAGAAGGTGGGTGTGCTTTTTTGGCCCCTGGGTTGGTTCTGGCTATGGATTTTTCCAAAAGGGCAGCTGATTTAGACTCCAGGCACACAGACACACCAAAGTCCTTGTAGTGAGATGCTCACTCAGTGTCTTGTTCCTGTACAGCACACGTGCACTCCAGTTCAGTCCTTCGCTCCCTTATGTCTGCTATGTGTTTCCACTGGAAACTTTCCTGACTGCCAAAATCCTTGCAATGTCACGTGGGAGACCAGTGAAATAGAAGAAAAATTGTATGGGAAGTGATAAAGTCTGTGCCAGAAACTATACCATTGTTTCTGATACTCTCAGTTGCTCAGCCTCTCTCATACTAGTTCATTTTAAGGAATTTATGGATTCAAGTGTGTCATTAAAAATAAATAGATAAATAAGCATGTACAAGTTTACTGCTGAATTATTTTTCTTTTCAGGGCTGGGTTATGTGATTGCCCATATATGCATTTGAAGTACATGTACACATGTGTGTTTTGCTGCACTTCTCTGCTAACTAAACCCACTTTTAAATGGATGTATTACCTTGGTGTCACTTTGGCATTCTTAGCACAGAAGGGAGCTGAACTATGCAGTTTCTTTCTAGGACACCAGTCTGTCTGTTCAGAGCTCTGCCAGAGGGTGTCCAAATTACCTACCAGCAGCAGAGCCTGGCAAGTGACATGCTGGGTGCCTAAAAAGAGCTATGAAGCTCTAGGATCTCAATCACAACACGGAGAGGGCTCTTCTCAGACTTGCTTTTGAAATAAAGCACACGTTTGTGTTGTCTCCAGCTCTGGACATGCTCAGTAAGTGCTGTCAGTCGTTGATGGCTAATGTAAGCAGCCCCTTCTTAGAGACACAGTGTCAGTGGTGTTCATTCTGGGTGTGCAAGCAGACACTGACGTGCTGCTACTGAAGTGGCACAGTGTTTTAGAGTGGTGATGGCTGTCCCACAGGGCTCTGCGTCTATGAGAGTGACTTCCTTCTGCATGGATTTGCTTGGCTGGAGTGTGAACTGGGTGAGTGTGACCAGCAGTTTAACGCTTGTGATGTTTCTGCTTCCTTTGCAGATTTGGGAAGGCGTTGGGGTCGTTGTCTGGGTGTCAGGGCACAGCCTGCTGGAGGCACTGGAAGTGGACTGGTTCCTGGTCATGCCCGGTGGAAGGAGGGGACCCAGCCGGCAGCAGCTAAGCCGTTCAGCTTTGCCTTCTCTGCAGACTCTGGTTGGCGGGAGCTGTGGAAACGGTACTGGTTTGAGGAACAGGTGAGGACAAAGGCATGGTTGTTGAGACATCTGTGGCTGGGACAGCATTGAAAGCAAGGAGCCTTGATCTGCCCTGAGCCCTGAGCGGGGGCATGGCTTTGTGGTGAAAGTGAGGGACTGGGAGAGGGGAACCCTGAGCCCTCCGCTGGGGCATTCATCATGAGATGGCTCATCCAAGAGGGAACAAGTCCTGCGTGACAAACCTCTTCCAGCTTCTCTTCTCAGCTCTGCTGTGGTACATGCTTCCCTCTGCATGAAGTCTTTTGACTTCAAGAACTAAAACCAGCCCCATGGAGGGGATTGTGGAAGTGGTCTTACCCCCTTCACCACTCACTGTGGTCACAACAGCCAGGGGTGGAAATCACACAACGCTCCATTTGTCTTTCCTGCAGCAGTTCCCAGAGCAGTGAGTCCTAGCAAATGAGTCCTTGTCTTGCTCACTTGCCTTCACTGCCCTGGGGAATTAGTGTGACACATCAGAGCACAGCTGTGACCCCTCCTCCTACATAACAGAAAGGCAGGGCAGAAGGATGCCCATATTCTGTTTTAGACCTGCTGGTTGCAGATGAAACAAATTCTCATAGTTGGTAAAGATTAGCTGCATTTTCTGGGGAAGTTGGGAGCTGAAACAGGAACACACACACAGTGACATTGAGATTACCACATTTGGTATAAAAACTGAAAGGGCCCAGCATTACTTCTTTCCACAGAAGAGTTGGCAGACTAGAGAAGCTATTTGCTGCGTGCTGGGGCCCTGGTATAGGTTCATTTTTACAGAGTAGAGCAATGCAAGCCATTTAGTTTTGGCCTTTATAGACTTCTCTGTCTGGGGCAGAGGGACAGATAGCACAGTTTGAGGTTCTTGAGAAGCAAGTGACTGTCGAGCCTGTGAAGTCAGGGCCTCAGGGTCCTGGGAGAGCGTTGCTTATCTGGTTTCAGTCAGACACAGTGTAGTGCCTCCACCAGTTTGGTATGCCAGAGCTTTTAGTTGTCCTAGCCTGCTCTGAAAGCTAGAAAAGAAGGAAGTGTAAGAACACTTGAGAGGTTAGCCTCTAGGAAGTGGCTGAACTACTCCATCCCATTTTTAGTTACTCCTCTTTTAAAAAGAGGAACTATGAACAGAAAGACAACGGGCATTGTCTTTCTGAAGACAATGAAGAAGGAGGCTGGGTGCTACTGTAATGTCCTGGGGATAGAAAGGGCCAATATTAAGTGTTGGGTGTAGCACAGAGTCCTTAATGATTTTTGCTCTGTATCTCTGCTCCTCAATCTGCAAGTTTACTGAAATATTGCTCGGCATGTCATGTCACATAACAGATCAAGCTGTCATCTAGAGAAGATTCTGGATAAGGGTTTTGTCTGAGTTTACCGCCAGCCTCATGTCAGAAATATGAATGCAAGACTGGTGTCACCTCTCCCCTAGTAATGCCCAGTCTCAAATTCAAAACCTCAAGCACTCTCTCCTGGCAAATGTCAGAGCTGATGTAGAATGCTTACCAAGTAAGTGATGTCCATCTGCTTCAGGAATGGTAGTGCCATCAGCCTCTCGGCACCTCCCATCACAGCGCTGATTACTCCCGAGCCTGTGCGTCACTGCCGGATCCCCGAACTGCCGTTGGATGGGAGCCTTCTCTTTGAGTTCCTGTTCTTCATCTACCTTCTGGTAGCCCTCTTCATTCAGTACATCAACATCTACAAGACTGTCTGGTGGTACCCGTACAATCACCCCGCTTCCTGCACCTCACTGGTGAGTTCCCCAGAAAGTGCCATCACTTGGGTTCTTTTCATTGACACAGCTTCTTTTCATGCCTCTTCAGTCCAGGAATCACCAAGCATTTGACATTAAGGGAGTGGATGAGAGTTCACATGCACCCCCATCAGTCAGGGCCATGTCATCCCCCATTTTACAGGGGAGAAAATACATGGCAGATGAGAGAGAGAAGTCAGCAAGGCTCCTTCAGGGGAAATTTCTTGCACGTTTGCATGGTCTAGCTAGCCCCTAGGGTCTGACACAGAGTTGAGACTCCAGGAGCTATCTCCTGCTGTGAGCGCCCCTTGCCAGTCAAAACAGAACTTGAGAGAAGGAAGATGTGCAGATTTTTGTTAGGATCCCACAGCAGGTCGGCAGCACAATCGGGGAGGGGTTCAGATCCTCAGTTTATGTAAAGCTCTCAACCTCCTCCGTTTCAGTGTTCTTGCAGTCCCAGTAAGCTGCCTGTGCAGCTGGAACTGCTGAAGACTGCTTGGAAGCACGAAGTGGTCCCTCAGTTACCTGTACCGACAGGTGGTGCTGGTGTTCCAGTCACAGCCTCCTGCTCAGCTCTGCTGTGCTGGGTGCAGCTGGCTTAGAAGTAAAAGCATTGTTTGGGGCTCCCTACCAGGATTTAATGGTCATTTGTTTATTCCCATCACACCTCAAGCATTCTTTTTTACCCAACATGTCCTTGAAGTACTAAACAGCAGTATTGAGAGTCTACTAACTCTGCAGGCCAGAATATATTGGATGGCTTCACTGAAAAGCTGTAAGAGCTGTATCTAAATTGATGCAGCTAGAGAACTTCTTCATGGCTAATTAAGATGAGGTTTCTCAGGTCAGCTTGGTTTCATCAGGAAGTACTGGTTGCTACAGACCATTTTTGAGACCAAGAGGAAAAGTGAGCTGGTGTGCTCACTCTGGACTCTGGTTTGGCTGCCCTTCGTCTGGTTGCTCAGGGGCTTTTCTGTGGAGAACCTGCAAACTTTCTCCATGGTAGGATTCTGGTTCTAGATGTCCCTTTGACCCCAGAAATACCTGCCTGAAGGATGGCTTTGTTTTGTTTTCTGTGGAAACCTCTCCATGGGAAGGAATCTCCCTGTGGAGGAGATCTTGATTCTGGAGACATTCCTGTGTTACTAATATTTATTGCTTTTCCCTCATCCCTAATAGAGAGATTTGGGGAATGCTTACATGAGGTCCTGATGGTCCTAATGTACTCTCCAGCAGCCAGCTTTCTAATCCCACCCCATCTGGGTGGTTTCAGAGTCCCTTTTCCTGGTGAAGACCTTTTTTCTTTCCTCCTTCAGAATTTTCACCTCATTGACTACCACCTGGCGGCGTTCATCACAGTGATGCTGGCACGGAGGCTGGTGTGGGCCATTATCTCTGAGGTAACATTCCCACTGTTCCCTCTCCTGCCTGTAGAACTTGCTGCAGGACATGGTCATCCATGGCCTAAGAAAATTCTGCAGGTTGGAGGGTTTCTTCCTTCCCTCAGAAGAATCTGGGTGTGAAGGACTAAGATCTTGAGGATGCCCTTCTGCCTTGGAGTTTTCTCCTTGACACCAGTCATGTCCTCTAGTATTGGGTAGCTCTGTTGGCTCTGCATCTAGGAGACTAAATGGTCCCACTTGCTTATTTATCTCTGCAGGTACAATACTGTACCCTACTACCTCGTGTTAGAGTAGTGGCCAAGGGAATTGCAAGTCAGGTAGCAAAAAGGCAAAGAGGGAGGTTGGCCAAGACAAGAAGAATCCTGAACAGGAGATCAGAGGGGGAAAGGTCAGGAGGAGGATGTCTGGCTACACTGAAGTGAAACAGGAATACTGGTAGAACTGCTTTTCCAGTCCTGGTTATTCAATAACTCAGACTCTGGTCATGTCACCACAGATTTTGACACCTTCTCTGTGTTTGTGGGAGCAGAGCCAGGCCAAATTTGGTCTCTGTAAAAGGTTATTTTCAGGAAAATAGAAGTTTTGTCCACTGAAATTGTTAATACAACTCTAGGCTAAATAAAGGAACAGTTATGTGCTGTTGAATAGATGAATGGAAAAGGTGGGAACTCTGAAGGTCTCTTTTCATCTGATTTCTTCCATTTTCATTTATGTTCACATCGTCCATAAAACTTCCCATAGACTGAAATTTCTGTGTTGAAATCTTCCATGCAAGTTCTTGTGCATCCCATGTATTGGGATATCTAACCCTTAAGAATCCTTAGATATCCCTTAAGGGATATCTAATCCTTAAGAATCTTTTCATAGTTCAGTCCCCTTCTCTCCTCTGGAGATCGGATCAGGCTTTCTTGCTGTGGTGCCTCCTCACTACACTGCAGCCTGCACATCCAGTAGAGCTAAATTATGGAAATTTGGGTTTGGGATTGACAAGGTGCACATCTTCTCTTCCCTCAGCTGCGAAGTGTGACCTTTCACAATGCTGAGACCTGATCCTTCTAAAGAAGAGAGAGAGAGGAAATGGATTTCAGGCCATCCTGGACTATCAGCAGAGCAATAAGGGACTTGAGCAAAAATATTTTTCTGCTTTGCAGCTTTGAATTTTTCTTCAAAGGCCCTATTTTAGTCATGGCCCACAACTTGTGATTATTTGAATCTTTTGGGTCCTGTCAATCATTAATAAAATCAAAGGCGTTTACGTTTGTAGGAGAATCAGTTTCCTGCTTCTCAGAGAAAGAGGGCAGCTATCCCTCTCCTAGTACCTGCTGGCACCCCTCTCCCTGCTCCTCCTCCACAGGCGTCCCTTGTGCTCATCTTCTAGCACTGGCTGTTACAGGACTGCTGAGTGTTTCCTTTCCATTTGCAGGCCTCTCAGGTGGGTGCAACATCACTGATTCGCTACATGGTGCGCCTGGTGCTGCTCACCCTCTGTGGATGGGTGCTCTGCTGGACCCTGGTCAACCTCTTCCGCAGCCATTCTGTTCTCAACCTTCTCTTCCTGGGCTACCCGTGAGTGACACCACTTGGAACCTTCTGGGCAGGGGGGCACAGCTGCTTGGGGGTGCCACGTGCCACTGCCACCGTGGGAAGCAGAGCTGTTGGCTGTAATGTCTCCTCGATTTAGGATTAAAAAGGAAGCAGGAGTGGCTGGGGGATGGCGCAAGGAGGTGGCACCAAGTGGCACCACTTCACTGATGAAGTGAATTGCCTCAGCTGGTGTTTGTGTGAGGGGCCTTTACTGCCACTTGGAAACTGAGCTTTTGGGATTGTTGGTTCTACAAGTGGGATTTTAAAAAGCTTCTCTGGACAGGTGTCGAAGCTGCAGCCTCTGGCCTTTTAGTGGAGAGGAGGGGGTTGGCTGTTAGCTTCTGGAGTGAGGGTTCCAGTGTGCTGTCACTCTCATCGGGGCCAGTATCTATTGAGGAGGTGCTCCCTGTTGGGATGGCTGCTACTTCAGCCATTGTTTTCTTTCTTTCTTTCACGGCAGGTTTGGTGTCTACGTCCCTCTGTGCTGCTTCCACCAGGACAGCAGAGCACAGCCTCTACCTGCAGACTGTGGTTACTTGGTACAGGACCAGGTGGCAGATGATGGGGCTTCAGCTGTCAGCAGCCTGGTCAAAGACTTCTTCTCGCTTCTGTGGGAATCCCTGAGAGAACAGTTCAATAATCCTACGTCTATCCCCACCCACAGCTGCCCCCTTTCCCCAGATCTCATCCGCAATGAGGTGGAGTGCCTAAAAGCAGACTTCAACCGCAGGATCAAGGAAGTTCTCTTCAACTCTCTCTTCAGTGCCTACTATGTGGCATTCCTGCCACTGTGCTTTGTGAAGGTAGCTGTTGTCTGGCTCTCTCTGTGCCCCATCCTGCTGTCTCCTTCTGAACGTTGTGTGAACTGCTGCCAGGCCAGATTCCTGGTTAATTCCCCTTTTCTCTGTCTCCCCTTTGGCAGCCCGGATAGCGGAGCATGGCTGCATCCGGAGTGCACTAGTACTGCTCCTGGTTGGCAGATAGGTATTGCCATAAATGTGATGCACCTCTAGTCCCATCACCCCACTTACTAACTCCCCTTCTCCCACCCTCTGTCCTAGGCAGATGGATAGCTGTGTTCTTCCTAGAAAAGAGAACCTGTTGTTACCCGTCTCAGATCCAACATCGTGACTTTTGAGTGCTTGGATCAGAGGCTTTGGTGGTCAGCCTGTTAGAGCCAACTAGGATGCTTGGCAAACTAAATCCAAGAACCTCTTGTCAGTGCGGGGGTTGTATTTTTTCATCTGTCATTTCTCTAACTTGAACAAGCTCCAGTTGGTGCAGAGAAATGGGCAGGGCTCCACAATCCATGTAGCAGCCTTGGTGCAAATTGGTGCTCCTGGGGCAGTTCTGTGGCAAGCAAACTGCCTTGTTGCCTGCTGCTAGAGGAGGAGATGCACCAGCTGCAGCATCATCCCCTGCCCTTTCTCCTTCAGCTCAAGGAGAAGGGAGCCTTGAGTGCCTCCTAAGCTGTAACCCTCCGAAATCACCGGTCCAAAAGCGCATGCCTGTAACGTGTGGTGTGGGTCTGCTGGATGCACATGCAGTATGTCCCTCGTCATTCCTCCCTCTGTTTTGTGACAGTGGTGCCAAGTTCTTGTCTGGTCTCTCTGCAGAGCACCCAGTACTATGACATGCGCTGGTCCTGCGAGCACCTCATCATGGTGTGGATCAATGCCTTTGTCATGCTCACCACGCAGCTGCTGCCTCCCAAGTACTGTGACCTGCTCCACAGGTCTGCCGCCCACCTTGGCAAGTGGCAGAAACTGGAACATGGCTCCTACAGCAATGCTCCACAGCACATGTGAGTGTGGGGATGGGCAGGGCTTGGCATGCCTAGCAAGGGGCTGAGATGTTCTAGTGGATGAGCAGATACCAGCAGTGTTTATCTACTGGGGACATGTCTCCACTCCCCGTGCAATTCCACTGGCCTTGTTCACTGAAAACAGAAATGGCTGCTCTAAAAAGCTGTCTGAGCTCCTCCAGTCCCTGCTGGTTCCTTCCCAGGAAGAAATGCTGAGATTCTTCTTGGCCACTGGAGAGTTATCTTGAGCAGAGGCAAGGGGTGGTCCCCTCCACTGCAGTGGATAAGGTTCTTGCACTGGGAGCCATTTGTTCATATTACTCAGAGTCCATTGAATAAGCATGTGATCACCCCTCTGTGCTTTTTCCAGTGGGAGCTAGGACATGTCATTGTGGCAGAGGCTTTGGTATTTTTCAAGATGCAGTCCATCCCCGTGAACCCTCGCTCAGGGGGTTGGGAGCACAGATGGTAACACTCTGCCATTGTTTCCCCACAGCTGGTCAGAAAACACAATATGGCCACAGGGAGTTCTGGTGCGACGGAGCCGGTGCCTGTACAAAGCAGTTGGGCCTTACAACGTAGCAGTGCCTTCAGACGTGTCCCACGCCCGCTTCTATGCAAGTATCTCTTCTCTTGCTTCCTGCCTTAGGGCTGTGGGAGGGAGGAGAGGCTCGAACCCAGCTGCAGCAGAGCAGACCGTGCAGGACAGAGTTCAGTGTTACAGGACAGGCTGGTGCTCCTGAGCAAAATACATGTTGGCAGCAGTGGGGCTTTCCCATTCTGTCTTAGAATGACCTCTGGGCAAGATGGGAACCACGGCTGCTTTGTCAGTGCTTTCTCATGAGGTGATGCAGCTCTCCCATCAGGCAGTGCCATTCCCTTGAGAGGGTTCTAGCTAACACCTTTCAGGGAATGGGAAAGTCTGTCAGCAGGCCAATAGGCTTATTTCACGTGCTTCCCCTTCTCGAGCAACATGCCACTTGTACGTGCCTTCTGTTTTCCTTAAGTAGCAGCTAGTGGTGGCTGGAGCACAAGCATTGCTTCTGCCCCGCAGAGCTCCCTGACAGCATTATGTCCATATTCCTCCTCCCTCCAACCCAGCAACAAATGACAGACATCTCTCCTTAACTCTTTCCCTGCAGTTCCTCTTTCACCGTCCCTTACGGCTGCTCAACCTGCTGATTCTCATCGAAGGCAGTGTGGTCTGCTACCAGCTCTACTCCCTGCTGCGCTCAGAGAAGTGGAACCACACCCTCTCCATGGCCCTCATCCTTTTCTGCAATTATTATGTCTTATTTAAGCTCCTCCGGGACCGGATAGTATTAGGCAGGGCGTACTCCTACCCACTTAACAACTATGGACTCAAGGCACACTAGGCAGGCCAGACGTGTACCCCTTCTCTTCCTCTTCCCACAGGGCAGGGAGGGAACCTCAGAAAAAAAAAAAAATATTTTCGTACAGTTCTATTTTTTTCTTGCGACGTTTATAAATATTTAAAATATTTTATATTTTGTATACTATTGTTTTTGTGGGGCGGGAAGGGAACCAGTGGCAATTAAATGTCGCTTTATAAACAAGGTGTTATTTTATATATATATATAAAAAAAAAATCCATGTGTATATACCGTATATCTATGCCCATACATATATCTATGTGAAGCAACAGGATTGTGTGTGTGGTCACTGTGTCTGCTTTGCTCACAGAACTGCTGGTAATTAGGAACTGGTCTGCTGCAGAATTCGGATAAACTAAGAGCCAGGGGGAAAAAGGAAACACACAGGGGCCCTTCACCAGGATGAGTAAAGTTTATTTCAGTGACCTCAGTACTAGGAAAGCCTTGCACTGGAAATGTGCATTGATGAGATATGTTTAGGCAAAGGGAGGAAGCACTGTGTGAAAAGAGAGGCTGAGTTACTGTCAGTCAGTAAAAACTCTTTTCTTTCTTCCCACTGCTAGGAGGATGCAGGTATTTTTTAAAAATAAATGTTTACTTAAGCCTCTCTCCTAACAACCTCCTCCCTCACTATACTAGACTCCAGTGAAAAAACAGTTGTGGCAGTATCCCATAGAGGAATTCAAGATAAAAAGCATTATCAGCCATACAATTAACTGTGCAATCAGCTGGTGACAGCTGCTGGTAGGAGTTGATGTTTTAACTCAGGTAATGGACAGCAATGCAATGTCCTTGCATTCTGATACCATCTGACAACTTCAGCCATTAGTATAGTAAAGTGCTAGCTCTGGTTAAGGAGTATATAAGTATGGGGAAAAAAAATCCCAAAATTACTGAGTTTGGGAGAAACTGCAACTACTTTCTGTTTCTTTTTTCCTTCCAAGCTATGTAAGAATACAGTGATCTCTGCTGTTTGTAGGACAGCTGCTCCAGCAGCCTGATCACAAGTCCAGGATGCCTGATAAGGCAGGCAAGAGGAGATGCCTCAGAGCATTCACCCCAAATGGAACACAAACGCTTAGGTTTAGTTACTCCTAAGCCTCTCCCCTCACGTGGCCCTAATGCTGCTGGCAGGACAAAGGTACTAGGGAATTTACAGTCTAGAACCTTTCAATAAAACAACACAATGGCTTACAGCCATGTCATGCTTTATGCAGTAATCCATGTCTACCTTGATTACTTTAGGAAGTAATTTAAAGATAAGAGAAGGTTGGCTTCTTATCTAGAGCAGGTTCTTTGCTGCATATGGCTTTGTGCAACATCTTTCTTGTATCCAGCTTCAATTGTTGCAGTAGCTCAGTAGCATTCCTTACAAATTCCACCTCTTTCTAATAGCTGGCTCAGCACTCCTTGAACAGTATTTCATAGCATTATCCAGTGGTTTCTTCCATTTGAACACCTAGGTGATAGTAGGCTTATATATAAACAACCAGCAGGAGAAAAGAGGCTCTCCAAGGCTTAGCTTGGGAAATGGAGATGTGCAAAAGAAAGCCAGAACATTGCACCAGGGCTTTGGGGCAGAGTCAAGGAGGGTTCATGGTGTGGCTTTTCCTCCCCTTCCGTGCCAGGCTGAAGGGAGGCAGGACTCTGGGGCAGTGAGCACATCCAGACACGTGCAGCCGTTGGGCTGACCTTGCGCTGCTGGCAGCACGAGGGACAGAGGCACAGCAACACCTCCTTAGCTACAGGCTTTGTGGTTTGCTCCCAGTGCCTGAGTACAGGGCCAAAACAAACACTGCCTAAGTGCAGGTGGGTTAAGATCCTCCTCATTCCAAGGGTGCTAGGCAGTGTTTGCTGCCTTTCTGCTTCAGAAACTGCACCTTTGTTCTGTCCTGGAGGAGCTCCATGAGAAGGTTAAGGTTGTACCTTGCCATGTACAGTAGTATGAACAGCCTGCATGCAGTCCTGCAGCTGAAACTGCCTTCCACCCATACACAGGACCCCTACACTGGAAGAAATTGTAGAAGATAGTTGCAGCTTGCCTGTTGGCAAAAACCCAACTAGCTAGCACAGTTAGTCTCTCTAGTATAAACTGGACCATCCACCTAGCAGGGAGTGGAAATTATGTCTGCTCAGCATCAGTGCCTGATTAGATCAGTGGTTTGTCCCCATTCCTCAGATGGGCCTGCTACTAAGCCTTATTCTGATGATCATTGAAAACAAGTTCACTCTTAATACTTAGTCAGGTCAGACTAGGAAAAAACCAGACTCATTCCCCATCGTGGTTGCTCCATCATGCGAGGATGTCATAATAAATGGATGGTTTTTTGGTCTGGTCACGGAACTGCTCTAGCTTTAGGCCGATCCTCAGAAGAACAGCTTCATCCCACCATTTTGCCATAACCTGGGAGAAGATGAGAGGCAGAAGGAGAAGGGTGAATGAAAAAAGGTAGCCGCATATAGATGCCCTTGAAAGCCTTGGAAACAATTTCTGCCCCCCCTCAATATCCTCAAAAGATGTTTTCTCCTTTTACCCCTCTAAGTATGGCATTACTGTATTTGGGATAAAAGTCAGCTGTGTGACTTTGAATTGCAAGACACAGATCTTTCCTTTACATGAGACCTGTTTCAAGGGGAAAGGATTTAAAGAAGTTACAGCAATGAGAAATAAGAGAGGAAAGGGTAGTGACCAATGCTGGGTATTAATGCAAGTAGATAGACAGAGAAATCTTTCTCAAAGATACCCAAAGAGACCTCTGCCATTTAGGAGTAAGGCAAATCACCCCCAAATTAAAGCTTTTGTTTCCAGTACCTGCTAGCTCCTCAAGTGAGCTGTGTGGAACAGCAGGTTGTGATGCTTCAGGACAAAGCTAACTGGGGATTTTGTGCCCCAGCATTCACAAAGAGCAAATACTCACCTGGAGGCTAATTGGCAGCCCAGCAGTAGAATATCCAATGGGGACCACAAGGCCTGGAATCCCAGTGAAGTTACCAAGCTGCATGAACCTAGGGGGAAAAAGCTGTCATCAGTATTCCTGAGGACAGCAGCAAATTCATCCTGTTTTGGTAGAGGCAGCTATGATTCATCTGTCCCACCTTACAGTCTGAGGTTCTTTTCCAGCTGTTCCCAAACTTCTGTTTCTGTAGCACTTTTCTTACCTCATGGACCGGACTGTGAAGGACATATCGCTGCTCCCAGTCAAGAGGTCAGATTCATAAATTCTTGGGGCAGTGCAAGGAATGGCTGTGGAGGAATCACAAAATGACTCAACTTGAAAGGGATTTCAGGAAGTCATCCTGTCTAACCTTCTGGCTCAGGAATGGTCAGCTAATGCAGGGTGCCTGTGACCATTTCCAAATAGCTTTTGAATGTTCCCAGGGATGAAGGTCCCACAAGCTCTCTGGGCAACCAGATGCAGTGCCATGGGTACAAGCTAGTAAGTCTAGAAATACACAGCAGTCTTTCTAATCAGGCTGCATTATCCTCTAAGGGTGCAAGGCACAGCAAAGTGCACAAAAGTCATACTCCCAAAACTGAGGAGGGAAAGTTAATGAAGTGACTTTTCTTAAAAGACACCACACAGCTGTTGAGGACCGGCTCTTTAGCCAGGAGTGCCAATACCTGGTGTAAGGATACAGTTCACAGTGCTGAAGATCTCTTGCAAAAATCTCATGGTCCGAGTTCTCTGTCGATTTGCCTGCAAGCAGAGAGAATAGTGTCTGATGGGCCCTCCTGGCTCACAAAATTCATGTTTGATGTTGGCAGACTGCTCCTCAGCATCTCTGCCTTTGCAAAAGAAGACACCATTCCCACAGTTCGGAATCAGGGTACAGGACAGGTGGCATGTCTTGTATGGTGCCCTACTATCCAGCATGCTTTCACAGCACAGAGCAGCTAAAGCTGGGTGACATCTTCCCTTGGGTTTGGGGAGGCTAAGAGAAACCCCTACCCCACCTTTACATTTTCACTAAGTGCCTCCCTTTAGCCTTCACCCCAGTATGTTCCTTACCTTAATATAATCCAGAGCTGTGAACTGGGAAGCCAAGGCCAGGCTAGCCTGAGTTTCCAAATTCTGAAATAAAAAAAACCAAACTGATCAACGCTCTGCTTGCAGGAAATTGAACTGTGACAGCCCAGGAGTTCTCTTCCAGGTCTGCTCTTCTGTGCCAGTAGACATCCAACAGGATGACTGTCATAGAAGAAGCAGGAGGACCTCAGGTTTCTCACTGACATGACATTTGTTCTGTATCAGCCAGAACAACTACTGACACTGCTCCAAGCTGTTGCTACTTACCATTTCATGGAAATGTTTATTGAAGTCAGGTTGCAGGAAGTCCCTCATCTCACTGAGAATGCAGATCACGTGTGCCACTCGCGCTTCCTCCGTCTCTGGAAGAGAGACTTCAACCACGCTGGCTCCCAAACTCTGCAGGTGCTTCACCGCTGTGCAGGGGGCAGGTAAAGCACAGACAGCATCCCTGAGTTCACAGGCTGCAAATCCCCAACCCCTGCAGAGTGACAGACCCCATATGGCATTGCAGGGCAAGCATCTTCAGTGCACCGTGTGGCATGCACGGCTGCAGCTGCTTCCCCCAGGGAAATGCCTTCAACCTAACTACAGCTCAGTGTTCCAACGGGCAGGGCCTTGCAGACAGGTTCCTAACTTACCTGCTGTATTGCAGGCAAATTCACTTTGCTCCTCTAGCCTCCCAGTCAAGCCAAAGAGTGAAAGGACTGACAATGTTTCCCTGAGCACTTCACGTGGCCAGTGTTCTATCAGCATGAAGTGATTATTTAGCATCAAGCGATTCCCATTCAAAGCCTCTTCTGAACCATAATGGTGAAGGAACCAGGGAATACTCAAGAGACCAGGTAAACAATACCAGGCCACTAAACCTTGATGCACTCTAACAAGGCTTAACAGCAAGACTTTGGGAAAAGTGAATCTTCTGCAGTCTGAAAAGAATCCTCTTCTTTCTGTGACCCCAGCTTCTTCATAAATACCCAGGCTTGCCTATGGTCCATCTTTCCTAAGTAAACTAAATAAATGCAGAAGAGTGTCTATGGAAATAAGGAGGGTGAAGATAATCCAGGCAAAGCCTGAATACTGTAAACTATCTCAGCTCCAATGCAACTACCATACCAGGCATTGTAGAGGCTTTCTCCCCCACCCCCAAGTATTCACCAGGGTCAATTTTGCTTAGTCTAAACTCTGACAAAGGCACCCTAAAGGCACCACTTGGCTGATATCAAGGAAATACCAGAGAACTGCATATATCACAAAGACCTAGCACTGTAGTACTACTGAGCATTATGTTGTGAAACAAGGCCTTCCCTTAAAAGTCTTTTACCATTAAAGCTTGCAGAGTAAGTATTACCAAGCACAGATCTGTCTTTATGCACACAGAAGCTGAGCACACTGGACTGCATTCTTCCATTGTAATCTGACAAGCCTACAACTGCTGAGCTTTTTAACCCTCAGCAGTCAGGGGGGCTTCCCTAACACAAAGTTACTGCTGTTTATCCAGCCAGTCCCCTTTAAGTAACTCCTTTTAAGGACTTCAGGCAAGAGCTATTTAATGCATACATAAGAGGAGCACCAAGTGACACCATAACATCAGGCACAATAAGAGACTTACAGACTTTCACTCTTTACCTTTCTCACAGGCAGACAGGACTTCAGCATCACATGCCTAAAAGAATAAAAGGAAAGAACTTTAGTAACTGCTCTCCTTCTCTTGGTAAGCACACTCACCAGGACATCAGTCCTCATGGTGCTTTCCTTGTTCCTGTCCCTAACAGCAGTGAAACACCGTCCTACAGGATTTAGGTCACATGCTGCAAGAGAACAGCTTGCAGGTCACACCCCTAATGGAAAGGAAAGGTCACCTTTTCCAGAGCAGAGAATATTCCTTGTCTGCACTGTGCCAGACCCAGAAAGAGTCTTTTTTGTTCCTCCAGGATGAAATCCTGAGCACTTTTGTGAGGCTGCATTGTAATTTTCAAGCAGTGCTAGCTTGCAAGCCCAATTTCTACATTGGAATAATGAAATAATACTCAGCAGCTACAGCACTGTCACCAAGTGGGTACAGTCCTTTTCCTCATTTGATTTTAAACTAACTGCCTTTTGTAATCAGTTCAGAAGCATTGCTTCCAATAGAATCAGCAGTACTCATTGCCTTTCCTCATGCCTCTAAGAGACTTTTACTCAAAAACCTGCCTTAGAAAAAATATCTCCATGTTGATGTTCTCTCACAGGCTGTATTATCTTCCAACTACAGGACTAAATATGAGAAGCTCTAATGATGACAGACAAGAGAACAACGAATGCATTAGGCTCCTTTAAACTCTTATTTTGCAAAGCAGCAGAAAGGTAGAAATAATCCAGGCACCTTAAAAAATGTCCAGTCCACTCCCAGTTTTAAGCCTTTCAGGTCAGGAGCACACATATCAGATAAGGTTGCTTTGGGCTGTTTTAGTCCTGCAGGGAACAAAGAAGAGTTCCTCCTTTTATTCTAGGATGCCTCCAGGAAGGGAGAGCATCTGGGCTCAGGGAGGGAGAGGGCTCACCTACCATATGGATAGAGCAGATCTGGCTCAGCAAGGATACTGTAAACAATGGCTGCATCTGCCACTGATGTACAGATAGGGCCTGTAAAAGAGACCAGTTAAAAAAACGTGACAAGAGGTAAATAGTACCTTTCTCCCCAGATCCTTTCTAGGCAGAGATTGCCTCCCCTGTGGGAGCAGCACACAGCAAGGTCCCTGAAGTGGAGCACAAATCCTCTTACCTACACTGACTGTGGAGTAGGAGAGTGGCAAGCAGCCATGACAACTGATGCGCCCAAATGTACCTGGAGAACAAGAAAAGGGACTTAGCTGGGTATTATAGTCACTGGGGAGAGCCACCTAGATGGCTCTGGTGCACCCAGGCTAATCAACAAACCCCTGCCAGCTACTTTAATGTCTGCTGTTTCAGAGCCCAGCCCCTCTCATCCTTCAGTACCCTGTTCTGCTGACCCTGATCTGTCTCATCAGTGAAACACATGAATAGTGAAATTGGTTTCCCCCCTTAGAAATTAATTAGTTGAGGGGAAATATGTGCAAGGACACTTTGGAATATTTGTATTTAAATATGCAGAAGCAGCACTTGTGGTGTGGAAGATGGAAAGGCAGGAGCAGGATTATCAAGAGCAGGAGACAGCACCACATGGGAAGTCTCACCCACTCCACTGGTGAGACTTCATGCCTAACACCAGCTGTCTTCTGCAAGTACTCATATCACCTTTCTGACCAGTTACATTTTGTCATCATCATCACCTTCCTCAGATGAATCAAGATTTGTCGAGTTGACCACATGTGAAGGATGGAAAGAGAGCAGTGGCTGAGTATCTGGTCTCAGATGAAAGGCAGAAAGGGTAGAAAGGAAAAGCAGCACACGTATTTTGTTTAGTATTTGATGTAAGTTAGGTTTTTTTGAACATCTGTTCAACGGACAGTAGAGAATATTTCCGTGCTGCCAGTCTAACCCTCATGACTCTCAGACTCTCATATTTCAGAGTTTCTCTGGTCAAATTTTACCTCACAGGGATTAATAAGTGTCTAACTTGTTTGTGGCATTCTACCTGGAACAGCAAACAAGACAAACACACACCCCTCCATGATTAAAGGGCTCTACCTTTCAGCCCCACCACACCACAGAACGAAGCAGGAATCCTCACAGAGCCTCCTCCATCTGTGCCAATAGCCACGGGGCAGAGACCTACAAAAAACCCACACATTGGCCTGTGATCAGAGACACACATCATGTTGCCCTGTCCATTCTACCAGCAGCTGTATCCAAGACAGCACACAGAGCTCTCTGTTTAGTTAGAAGTTCCCTCCAGCTACTAAACCCAAACCCCCCATAAAAACTAAATGCTTGAGGTACTCTGGGTCAGGACCCTCCTCCCACCAACTCCATTTAAGACCACCTACCTGCTGCTACAGCTGCTGCCGACCCACTGGAGCTCCCACCTGTGAAGTGGTTAGGATTGTAGGGATTCCTAGGGATCTTGTGGTACCTGAAGCAGACAAAGATTGGTTAACCTTTTCTTAGGAGGACTGTGTGCACCACAGGGCAGAAAAAGATCCAGAAACACAGCTCAGGGATTCTGATCTCTTGGTAAGGAGACACCATTTGATCTCAGAAAGCAGAAAGTCCCTAGAAAACATGATGCAAAAGAGACTTCTGCCTCGGAGTCCAATCTCCTGTGAGCATAAGCAGCCCATCCAAAAGAGGCCCAAAGCAAAAGATGCTGCTTCAGCTCTTCTGTTGGCAATGGCACTGTGCCATTATTGCCTGCCACGGTGCATGATGCAATTCCAAAAGGTGGGGCAGTTGACGGCCAGCAATCCTTACAGACAAGCAAGTCAGCTCTGCCCTTTATCCCCAAGCAGCAGCTCCCCACATCTCCAGCCTGGCCACAGCCCCTGCCAAGCCGCAGAGTATCCAACTGCCCTCCCACAGTGAGGAAATGCTGGAAATGCTGGCAGGCTGTTGCAGCCAAGGGGGAGCCCTAGTTCCACCCAGCTGCACATGCACCACTCTGTGCATGTGGCTCTACACAAGGCTTATCGAGGCTGTGAGCATCACTGCTCTGGAACTGAGTTCCAGATGCCTCCAGGAAGGGCAATAGCAATAGCTGGAGAATTCACCACAGTAAAGCAAATTCGGTGAACCTGTTTTAGCTAGGAAGTAAAACCACTAAGTTCTCCTGACATGACTGTACCTTCTTCTCAATCTTCCAGGCCTTCAGCCATCACTGAGGCTGAGCATTACATGGCTATTTATTTGTTCTGTCACAGCTTTTGTCTACTCATCCTACAAACATTCACACCTCCAGGCCTGTAAGGCTGACAAACCAAGTTCCTTACTCAGCAAACACCTGGAGCCTCTCTTTCCTTTGGTTTCAGGAGCCTTTAGGCTTCCACAGCTACTCTAACCCTCAAACCACTGGGTTTTCATAGCCCCGGGGTTCTGTCATGCTTCCCCTTATTTTTGTACCCTTCCCTGTGAGTTCTGGACAGTCATAGGTATTTCTAGACTGGGAGAAGAGAGAGGAAAGGGATTTTTACCTATTAGGGTTGCATCCAGTTGTTCCAGTCCCTAGTTCATGCATGTTTGAGACTCCGATAATGATAGCCCCAGCCTCTCGCAGCTTCTTGGCCACAGTAGCATCTTCTGTTTCTGGCTCTGTCCCAAGATACACTGTTCCCACTCGGTGATGGTAAGGTACCTTAGCATGAAGACACCAAATTATTCATTCTAAAACCCTGGCAATGGAGCACATGCACACTTCAACATCACAACAGATCCCAGACATTAGGACCCATGGAGGCAGGCAAGGGCTAGGAAGCACCACTCCTCAGCTCGTCCTGTGCTGGCCTCTGTCAGGAGGGACACTTATCCCTTCAATATTAGGTCCTTCTCCCATGCAGAGAAGTCATTTTCACACCATGATACAGAAGAGCAGAAATGTGTAGATGGTCAAAGCCTGCCTCCCTTGCAGCAATGCAATTGCCATGCCCAGAGGCTGAAGATCACCTTGGCCCCACAGCACAAGCTCTGCGTTCCATCTTTCTATGGACAGAGCTACAGCATTTCAGATCTGCACGCTTCGAAGCCTGGCATCAAGAGTAGTCAAATGCCAAAATAACAGATGGACTTATTTTCAGGGTATGCTAAGTACTCCTTACTTTGAGGCAGCAACAGAAGAATCTGTACATAAATATGGCTCCCACCACAGGGGTAGGTCTCTGCAGAGCCTACAACAGCCTGATGGCACTGCCACAAGTATTCACTGGTAGCTGTTGTCAGGCCACAGGTAAAAATCTTTGTCAGTAGGGATGTTCAAAGTAACTTGTGTATTTCTGGTATTTTAAGGTAAGGAGAGATGGATGCTTTGCCAGTAGAGCAAAGTCAGTGCCTGAGAAATACAGACAGTTACACCCACTGTACAGATGCTTTTATACATTCTCATTTCATCATAAGAGACTGTTTCCCACACCCACCCCTCTACTCCCTGTGGATTAAAGAGATCCGTACAAGATAGGGAACACGTCTGCTGTATGCAAGATCTGTCTTCACCTTGCAAAACTTGTTAATCCTACTCACTACAAACCCACATACAACCCCTCATTACAAACATTTTCCCAGGCTTCTGCTGAGAGCTTGGTCTTAAAACCTTGTCAGAGTGAGTTGTCCAGGTTAACCACCTGCAGCAGGAACTGGCAGCTAGACAAGGAAACTCACCACTTTGAACTCTTCTTTCAGGCACACTGGGATGCCATCCAGACAAGACAGGGTACACTTATTCCTGTAACGAGTGGTGGAGGCCTCAGCCATCTGCACAGAGAAAAAGGAAAAGCACAAAGCGTATTTTATATATATTTAGCTGAGTGAAGGTCATCACCAGTATTGGGATGGATATAAAAAATGGCTTTCTTGGCCAATGTAGAAGTTTCCCTCTTCCACCATATGCTGGTGGAAAACTACAACTTGGAACCATTTACACCAATGAATGCCACATAAGCACAGAAGTCCTATTACAAACAGTAGTCCAGCAGAAAACAGGTTGCTTTAATGCTAGCTCTCTTTGCAGGAAGGA
The DNA here is from genome assembly GCA_016584745.2 of Phylloscopus trochilus trochilus. Lineage (NCBI taxonomy): Eukaryota > Metazoa > Chordata > Aves > Passeriformes > Phylloscopidae > Phylloscopus > Phylloscopus trochilus. The sequence goes on from WQNJ02000012.1 coordinate 28,799,834, forward strand.
AAGCAAACTTGTCTGTAGTCCTCTAAACACAGAGGAAGGAAAAATGTACTTATTTTTCTGTGCATATTGGCCATTTAATGGATGCTACTGCCCTTGGGGTGGCAGAGGCCCCTTTCCTACCAGAGGCAGACATTACCAGCATTATTTGCTCCTGGTCCCACTGCACTATGGCTCTGAGTGGCGGCGTGGATTTGTCGCAGTCCTCCAGCATGGCAATGATGTTCTTGGCTACCTGGGACGGCGTCAGCTTCCCACTCCTGCAGGACAGAAGTTGGGAGTTTGTTACAAGACCTCCCCTCACCACTCACAGGGTCTGTCTGCCATGCAGCAAGATGGCAGCTGTCACAGCTTTATGCAAGAATTAAGTGAGAATCTCTGTGTGATGATGATCTGAACACTGTTGACACCATCAAGACGGGAGATTTTCTCCCTTAAGGGGAGAATTTGTCTACACAGAATCCTCCTTAAAGGAGGGCCAAAAGCTAGGAGAGTTACCCAAATATTCCTGAACCACCAGACAGATAAACAGGGACAAACAGCTGACAGCTATACTGAGACTCCTCAAGCTCCAGCAAGCTTGGAAGCTATGAAACTCCCAGTATAATGAGCTAAGACAAAGAGGTCAGACCCCTTTATGCAGGTCTCCCATTGCAGAGAAGGGGCTCCCAGCAGTACTGTCATAACCCACCCTCAATAAGCCTTCCCTCCCTCCTGGCAAAGGCTGTGTTACACCACGAGCACAGCATCTCTGGCTGACACAAAAGGCTCATGGCCAAGATGCACCTGTAACACCAGACTGTGGTGTCAGCCCTTTGCTCCAATACCAGCCTGCAGGCAGAGGTGGCCCTTGAGGAACAGGTTCTAGGAGTGCAAGAATATTTATCCAAGAGCTCCACATCTGGCATTTGTCCCAGAAGCAACTAGAATTACCAGGCAGCCACAGCTCATGGAACCCCAGAGTCAGGGGCGTGTTTTCAGCTCTTTCCAAGCTGGACATGTCTACTGGGTGAAAGCAGGTGTCATGCTCAAAGAGGCACAAGGAGCTGTGGAACCAAGGGATTCATGAGAGACCCATAGTATGCACAACTTGCATAATCCAGATCAACCTTCATCTACTTCTCACTTGTGTTTGAGCAAACAAGATATGTAGAAATCTCTCTCAGACAAGACTGACAATAAGCCAAAGAAAATGGCATTTAAAAATCCTTGCAGGGCTTGTAAAGTTGTGTCAGCTCTCCCAGCTGACTTTCCTTTGTTATTCTACTAAAGGGAAAGAGCAGTGATGACAAACAATGGCACCTCAAGGACAATGCTAACAAAGAGATGCCTGAGGGCCTGTGGAACAGTGGCAGCCCACAGCAGAGGAACATGCGGGACAGGTTGTTTCCAGACCGTAATTTCACCTACCGGTAGCATTCCAGATAGTCTTTGATCCCTTTGAAGCTAAACCCGTTCCTTGCAGAATCAGCCCTGCAAAAGAAAGGATTAGAAGGTGCAACTGTGAGCCACCAAAGCTGGGTTTGTTTAGACCTGTAGACTTCAGCATCACTGTCCAGTGCAGCTTGGGGTCACTCACAGCAAACCACGTGGACTGCCAGCCCCTGCACTGCAGCTCACACTCTGTCAGACTCCTTGCACACAAGCCAGGCAACAGGTACAGTACAGATGCCACAGAAATAAGGGATCAGTTTTGCCAGTATGTCCTAGTTTTTTCATATTCCTACTGAAATACAGCAATCATTAAACTGTTCAAAATGTATTCCAAATTCGTATTTGCTACTCACCATTGCAACATTACAGCCTAGCTAAAATACACTTGTGAACCTAGTCCCAGGACCTCTGTCAAAAGTTCAATCCAGAGGCAGCCAGCAGCACATCTGGGTGTGTAGTGCAGGTGTGGGAAAAGGCACCCTGAGCCCACACAAGGATGCACACAAGCAAACTGCTTCAACACCAAGTCAATGGCTCCAGCACATAAGCAGTGGACCATTTCTCATCACTAACAAAGCTAATTTCTTGTGCATCATTTTCTTGAAAACCTGTGCCCCTTCTCCCCTCCAAGCAAACCTGGTGTTCTCTTTGAGATTCCCTGCAGGCTAGAAAGAGCACTCCTGTAGAGTCACTCAGAGGAATCTATTTACTCACTAGCCAAACACTAAGTGTACCTGCTCTAATAGTGCAACCAGAGGCCCAGTAAGGGCAGAATTTGGTCTCTCCTCAATAGTCACACCCCCTTAAGCTTTTCCCTTTCACATTGCTTGTAATTACTGGTGATTTATAAGTTACAAAAGGCAAGATGACTGACAGCACTATTTGTTTTGTGAAGTGGCTGGGCATGGAAACAAGAATTCAATCTAAACTGCTGACAATGACAGCTTCCCACTAACCTAACAGTGTCAGCACGTGTGTTCTTCCACTTCTCTCTTACACATCACATACTGACCTTGCTTCTGTCAGCTGCTTGATAACATCTGAAGGGCTTTTAGCCTCCAACTTGTCTTCTGTAACCCCTGCAGCAACCTCCGGGATAAACGTGGGATCTTCATGAATGTCAAGGGAACGCATAAGCGAGAAGTTGTTCAATCTGAATAAGAGACAGTCACTGCTGGAGTTTTCAACCTCAATGATGAGTAATTTTTCAGACTGTTCAGAAGGAGCCTTACCCAAGAACATTTTGTTTTAGCAGTTGGCTTTCACAGCAGGGAGTTGCAACAGTTACAAGCTAATCTCTCTCACATATTTCCTAAAGGCAGCATCAAATCTATTCTGCCTGCTTAACAAAGCCTCCTACCTCTTGACATAAGGCCAGCCTCTGTAAACCCCAGCTGGGAAAGAAATGGTGGATGTTTTTGATTCACCTCTCATACACAGACAAAAATACAGGAATGGAGGAAAATAAAAGGAGAATGTAGTGTAAGCCATACATTCAATCACTAATCCTGTTAAAACAAGAACCTCTTCAGACTTTTCCATGACCTGCTTCAACAGAGCTTGTTTGCCATCAAATACAAAAGGGACTGCAGCATAAACCCATAGCTTGGACCACATAAAGCAAAGAAATCAAAACCTTGTCACAGATATCCAGGCATGATCTGCAGTGTAACAGCAGTGACACTTGCCTGGGTTTGATTTGCTCAAAAAGCCCACATCCCAAATCAAATTCAGAGGTGACACAGTTCTCAGTGTCCTGAGATCTGCACAGATGACCCTTCAAATGATGAGCAAACTATATGAAAAAAGGATGAAGAGGTTCCTGAACCTCTTACCCAAGCGTCTCCTAGTGCAATGCGAATTTGAAATCGGTTTCTGAACAAAAACACATGTGAGAGAAAGAAGAAAGGCTGACCTAAAATAGAGAACATAATTAAAAAGAACTTATCAAAACCTCTGAACTTTATGTCTGGCTTCATTTCCCCACTACTACTATTCTTTTAACCCCATCAGTGATAAGCACAGCACATTTGCACATCCACCAGCTTTGAAAAAAAGATTTAACAAAAGAGCAAAGGCAAAGAGACATAAAGGCAAACAAAAGGCAAAAAGAAAAGCTGGCAAATACATTTTCTATGCACCTGCATGAGTGTGAATGAACGTTAATTTCTTTCTCATGAGGAACTACTCAGTATGGGTTGGGCATGACAGTAGTTAAAAAAATAATCCAGCAAACATCTATGAAATAATCTTACTCACTCTCCAATCAAATTATGCCGCTTTTCTCTTCAAAAAATGTAATTTCAGATAACCTACAAGCAGTGTGCAATGCAAGTACCTTAAACCTAAAAAAATAAATAAAAGAAACTCAGAGGGGGAGAAAACTCCCCACCTTACCTCATTAAGAACGGCAGTAAGCAGATCTGCCCAAAAGCCTAGGAAAAAAGCAAGCAAAAATGTTGGTTTGCAGCAACTTTGACCTGAACACCTTCTTTCACTAGGCAAGGAATGCTGAATATGCTCACGATTGCTGCAGGCTCAGAGCACCCTAGAGAGCATGCAATGCTATGCAGCAAAGAAAGAGCTCAAACACTTGCATTTTACACCACAAAAATGGCCTGAAATGCTTTTCTCCCCCACCTCTCACATTTATATAATTATAAAAAGAATATTCTTCTGATTCTTCTGCCTTTGTCTTTCCCTGACTCACACAGAAAGCCTGCAGCTGCAACACTGCTAAGAAGCATCTACATAGCTCCCATCTGTTATTTTCTTCATGTTCCACAAATTATGCAAACACTGGATAAGGTAGGAGCTTATTATTTTATTTACTTTTAGGACCTTTCCTGTCTCTCGACCAGCTCCCACAGTAAAATGAGTCAACTTAGAAAAGTGTGAGAAATTTAGAGACTCCGTGGTAGCAGACAGCTGAAAATACTCTTTCAATACCCTGGCTCCCAGTGCAGCAGCATCAGCAGTGGCAAAGAGACCAGCTTTGTTCTGGCCTGTCTTGATATCTCAACAATAGACTTCAGAAACATGTTGTGAGATGTACAAATACAGTACAAGTCTGAGGCAAGGCTCACATGCTAGTCCCACAAAGTGGCATGTTACCTCACACATTGCATAAGAATTACAGCACCTTTTTGAAAACACAGGCTCCTAATCTACATCTAATCTAACACAGCACAATCCCGTAGGAGACTGAGAACCTCACACCCCCCGCCCTCCAAGGGAGATATCGGGAAAGGAAAGAAGCTCTTCACCATGCACCAGAAGCAGCCACAAGGCAAAATATAACAAAGTATTCTGGTTATTGCATGTCGACAGAAAGCTTCTGCTAAGGTGTTCTCACAAACAAACACAGCCCGTCAAGCTGTTTCACTCCAGGCCCAGCCGGACACCGAAGCTTTGTAACAGGTGACGCGGCTGAAAAGAAACTTTTGTGCCTAGCTGGCTCAAAAGGAAAGGCCAAGCAACAGCAGCAGCAGTCAAACCCAGGGCTTCCAAGCAGAAGGTGGTGCGAGGTGTGCAGTGCCCGGGGATGCAGGCTTTTGTCCCCCCGCACCCTGACACCGAGCGCTGCCGCTGCCACAGCGGGACCGGCCCGCAGGCTCCCAGAGCCCAGCCGCGGGGAGCCCCGGCGGCACAGCTGCCTCCAGCTCCCCCTCACAGGGATGAGGCACACCCAATGCCTTTGACATCCAAGGAAAGCTGCCGGCAGCTGTATTTCGAGTTTGATGACAGCTCTGGGCTCTCCACACCCGAAGACACCCAGGACACCCTCAGCCAGAGGCCGGCGCTCTCAGTGCCCGCGGCACCGCACCTGGGGGCCGGGATGAAGCCGGGAGCACGCAGAGAGCCCCAACCTCCCCGCCGAGCCCCGCTCCCTCTGGACCCCCCGCCCCGTTTTCCCCGCGCAGCCCCGGGTTTCACTGCCCCGTCTGCCGGCCAGCACTCACCGTGTTGGCCACATGGACGAAGAGGCGCAGCCCGGCGCCGCACAACCTCGGAGCCCACTGCGGAGAGAAGGCGAGAAGCGAGGTGAGCGCCGTCCCCGCCGCCCCGCGCCCGCCGCCCCCCGCCCAGCCCGTCGCTCACGGTGTCCCGGGGCGGGCCCGATGGCCCGGCCTGGCGCGGCCCCCGGCGGTGCAGCACGGCCGCCCTGCTGCCCGTGTACCGCCGCCCGCAGCACAGGTAGGCGGCGGCGGCCACGAGCAGCAGCGACAGGAGCAGCAGCAGCAGCGGCGCCATGGCGGTGCTCCCTTCCCAGCGAGCCCTCCCGCTGCCGGGGCGGTGCTGGGGCTGGCCCCGCCCGCAGCCGCCCGCGGGCGGCGGGAACGGCGCGGCGGTGCGGTGACTGACGTCCCGCCATGTCCCGCTTCTTCCAGGCGCTCCGCCGCGCCGGCGGCGCCCGGGCCGGGGGTCCGGGCGTGCAGGAGGCGGACGTGCAGCGGTGGGGACTGACAGGTCAGCGGGGAGCCCGGGGGAAGGGTCGGCAGGGAGCCTTAGGGCTGTGGTGGTGTCAGAGATGGCGGGAGGAGGCGGAGGGGCCCCGCGCTGCCTGGTGCTGCCCAAGCTCATAGAATGGCTTGGGTTGGAGGGGCACCTTGAAGATTATACAGCTCTAACCCCCCTGCCATGGGCAGGGACGCCTCCTCCTTCTAGACCAGGTTGCCCAAAGCCCCATCCGACTTGGCCTTGAACACCTCCAGGGATGGGACATCCACAACTTCTCTGGGCAACCTCTTTCAGTGGCTCACCATCCTCACAGTAAAGAATTCTTTCCTAATATCTAATCTAAATATACTCTCTTTCAGTTTGAACACATTCCCTCTCTGCAGTGTCGCTGCAGGCTCCTGTAAATAGTCTTGCCCCATCTTTGCTGTAAGTTCCCTTCAGGTAGTGAAAGGCCTCAGTTAGGTCGCCCCAAAGCCGCCTCTTTTCCAGCCTGGAGAGCCCCATTTCTCTCCGCTGTAGTTGTCTGGGCTCTGTACTCACAGCCCTGAGGCCGGAAATAAATAAAGGTGCAAATAAAGTGGCTCCCGGGCCTGTCAAAGTGAGCTGCAGCTGCTGCAGAGATGGCACTGCTGCATGCTCTCCATTCTCTGTGAGCCTTCCCTGGCTGCTTCAGTCCCTGTCCTTGGCTTTGTGGTTTAGGTGGGTGTTTGGGCCGGGGCTGAGCTCGGCTTTAACCCCCCTAGTGCCTCAGCTCAGCCTCAGACAGTGCTGTGCTTTGGGACAACATGAACAAGGGTTGGCCTGTCTAGTGGCCTCGAAATCTGATGCTGAGTGTGAATTAAAGTGCTTTCCACTGCCTGGAGTGTGATATTAAAGGGGAGCACCTGGGCAATCCATCCTGCCTGCACATTTTCCTTAGCTGCTGGAAGTCCTCACCTCAATCTCCGGGCTGGTTTGGGTTTGTGAATCCTGCAGGCTGCTGAGTTACTTCATGCACTCAGTGTGCACGTTTTCTCAGGGAAGAGAGGGCAGCAGTGGCACAATACACAGAACTTGAGTCCAAGAACAAGGAAAAGTCTTGCTAACACCTATGTGACTTTTTTATTCATTTTGACACATTGTGCCCCATAATAAAGATTGTAGTGATGGTAATAGTCGCAGTGACCTATAGTGGAGGTCTGCCTTAGCTTTAAGTACAGAAAGACTGGAAAACATCTTGTTGAGAAATTATTATTCTACAATAATAGATTGTGACAAACATTTCTAGAAGCCTAAAGTGTGTCCCTGGCTCTAGTACTTACGTATTTTAAAAAGTGACTCAAGCTGAAAATCAAGCTGTCTTTTAGGACTGCAAAGTACCAGCCTAAATATTAGATCAGGTTCCATGTACAGTCTGTTGCAGTGGCTCAGGGCGTTTTTGTGCATGTAAGTTTCTGAAGATGCTTCTGAATTGCTATAACATTGGGGTCTTTGCTGTCCAGGAGGGTAAACCAGCTTCTGCTGAGGCCTGCTGTGCTTTTCCTGTAAGGCAGACATTTGGGAAGGCCTGTTCTGTACAGGACCTGTTTCTAGTGTAAGTGTGTATAGAGTGCATTGGATGACTGTAAGTGTAACAAATCACTTTTATTCCCAGGCATTAAACTTCGTCCCTATCAGTTAGAAGGTGTAAACTGGCTGGTGCAGTGCTATGAAGTCCAGCATGGCTGTATCCTGGGTGATGAGATGGGTCTTGGGAAGACTTGTCAGGTGTGTCTTCTTCTTCTGGAATATGATCTTTGCTTAAATTTTTGGTTTTTTAGCCCAGTGTTTCTGCAGAATGAAAAAGAAGAAACACCCTAATGATTCCCCCCCACACCCCTTCAGAATTCCATACTCAAGTGAGAGCTCATTGTCTCTTTCAGTCCTTAACCACTTAAAACAAGTCCTGAGTTAAGTCTTGAGTAACTCAAAATAGGTTTCAGGGTTTTGTAAAAAGATGAGTGGCCATTTTATCGAAACACCTTAATGCATAATTCATAATGTGCAGAGTTGAAGGCACAGTACACAGCCAGTACAGGGAAAATAATGTCCTTTTGATGTACCTGCACCAAGGGGATTTTTGTGTTTGTCAACACATGGACTAAAATTTATAGGTCTAATTTTTTCAGAGGTTTGTTGGATTTTTTTTTTTAATTTTTCAGTGGGTTTAAGTTTTGTTGGAAAATGACTGGTTTTGCTTTGGATCAGCTGATTTTATTCAATAGGTCTCAAATTACAAATAGTTTTAGAAAGTGATACGTGGTAGACCTGGTTTGTGACTGTGCAAGAAAGGCCTTTGGAAAGGGGCTTCATATACTGAGGTCATGTTTTAGAATCTAAGCTTTTTGTCTGTATCCCACTTGAAATTCTATTAACTCTGATTTGTGATAATGAACCTATGGAAACTAGCTGCAAAACTCAACAAGGAGACAGCTTGTGTAGGATCAGGCTACTGGGTTGAACCCTTCCCTTGTTATAAAAAATATTTTTTCCTTGCCTTTTAGACCATTTCTCTACTTCTTTATTTGACAAAAAAATTATCCAACAAAGAGAGATTTCTGATACTTTGTCCTCTGTCAGTTCTGAGCAACTGGAAGGAAGAACTGGAGAGGTAAGTTTCAACGGTTGTCTGGCTTACTATATTATTGATCAGACTTGCAATTGCAAAGTTTGCAAGTTGCAAGATTACAAAGATTGTTTTCAAATGGGCTCACATCAACACTTTCTTTTTATCCTTTCAAAGGGATAAAAAGTAAAAAGGGAAGCTGCTACTAAACCAACAAATCAATGCAGACTATGCAGTTAATGCATAGTCTTTACAGTGCTGTGGTATACATGAATCTATCCATCCTATATCATTGGCTGACTTCCAGTCCAAATGCCTCCACTAGCTCTTTGCTTTTTATTGATTTGTAACCCTCCCTGCTCAGCCTCTCTTAGGCAAAATCTGCTGAAGACAGCCAGGAATCTTCATAATGAAAGGTAAGACCCAAGGTGGGGGGCATGCTCACGTATGCACACAAAATACATCACACCTGTGCATGCAGCCCATCCTCACTGGGGTGACTGTGCCAGTGGCTGTGCCTGAAATACGTACATTTGTGGTCTGTAGCCCACAGATTCCTTTTGAGAGGGAGGGCTAGAAGTTAAAGGTTAGAACAGAAGTCTGTCTGTGTGGCTGTCAGCTGATGCTGTCTCTCAGAGAAGGTTACGTTCTGAGGTGAGCTGGCCTGATTTGGATAGATTTTGGGTTGGAATAGTTGGGAGAAAGTGCATTCCTTCATAGATCAGCAGTGCAGCTTTCCAGAAGGAAGGTTAGGTAAATAACAGTGGTGGGATTAAATGAGGAAGAATTTTATGGTCCTGACAATTGGAACTGGTTTTATCTGATTTTGACTGAGAGAATATATTTTTGAGGCCCTGACTTGGACCTCTTTGCTGCAGACATTTTTTGTCTTTATTTTAGTATGATTCAGGCCAATCCTTTGGCCTCATCTGGGCCAACTGTATTCATTCACTGTGGGCCTGATATTTCTGACTCTGAAAGGTTTTCAGCCTGCCAGTGGCTGATTTCTTCCCAAGGGAAGATTTCTTGGGAGAGTCTTTCTTTCAAGGACAATTTCTGTAAATAATATATGTTCTCAAAATAAATCTGTACAGCTGTGCTGATTGTGTTTCTCTTGTTCCACTAATGGGACTAGAGAGGTGTTGTTCCCTTTTACCAATCCTACTAAGTCTGTATGGGAACACCTTATAAAAGGTACTAAAAATCAGACAATAAAGCCTTCTGATTTTCTTCTGCTTCGAACTGGAGTCAAACATCTTTATTTCGTGTCCAAGTGCGACAGTTCACCTGCTTCTTATGAACTTTTTTCAGTTCAGAATAGCAGTTAGGTCATGAGACTGGTTTTCAATCATCTACCTTGGACTCTTACACCTAGAAAAGTGCAGGTTCATTTAGGACTTGTCCAAACCACAGCCAGTGGCAGAAGTGCCAACCTGAGATGATAATTATGGAAGAGTGAGATTCAAAAGCTGAGATCCAGACTCATCTCACAGGAGTGTAGGGTGTTTGGATAGGCATTCTCATTATCTGTGGCTGTGTTTGGTAATGGGATCCAGGGTCGTAAACATATGAAAAGACTTAGCTTGGCTCACTGTTTTTGCTCTTTCTTTTAACAACAGGTTTGCTCCAGGTCTTTCATTCATAACATATGTAGGCAGCAAGGAAGAGCGACCCAAACTGCAGGAGAATCTGAAACAGGACTTTCACTTCCATGCACTCCTGACAACGTACGAGGTACGTAGTATCTTTGTCACTTGAAAGGAGGGCTCAAGTTTTCCTCACCTTTTTGTTCCCTCTGTGCCACTGAGTTCATGCCTCGTCAACCCACAAGATTTCTCATTTTTACCCTCCCAGTTCTCTTCCCCTCTCTCCCTGGGTGGAGTGTGAGTGAGAGGGTGTGTGGAGTTAAACCATGACATGCTGAAGGTGTCATGTAGCTGTCATGGTTTTTTCCTCAGGTACTAAGTGCCTTCATTCCACTCTGCTCCATTTCACCATAGTGTGCAAGCAGACAGAAAAATCTCTGTTTCTTAACTGATGTATTTACTTAAATCAGGAATCACAGTTCATTTTATTTCATTGCAGATTTGCCTGAAAGATGCAACATTTCTAAAGTCGTGAGTCTGGTTTTAATTTCTTCTAATTTTCTTCTGCATATCTGTCAACGATTTCTTAAGTGGATGTCTGTATGTGCAAGATTCTGTGTTGTTTCACAAGAGACAGGGATGTTCTTGGCTTGTGATCAGAACTTTGCCTTTTCCAGCTTTCAGTCTTTAATGTCAGCTAAAATATATGTGAACTTCCCCCAAGGGCAGTTTTCAAGCCAGTTTACTCAAAGCAATATGGCACATAGTGACTTGCAGCAGTGCATTAAGTATCAGTCCAGCAGAGGACATCCTCGAGAGCTTCAGGTTATAAAGGTATTAGTTGCAAAATTCACTGAAACTGACCTACTTTATAGAACAGTGATGATGTGCTAATACCATGTCCTGAAGTTTATTGCCTCCAGTCAGAACTGTGGAGGGCTTATGAAGATTTATGCCTTCTACAAAGACTGATTATTCAGCTAAGTTCAGCCTGTAGGAGGTACTGTCATGGTCACGCAGAATTCCACAGGAGTCTGCACTTGAAATGGGGAGGAATTTTTCTTTTTTCTTAGCAGTAGTGCCAGTGCCTTGCAGTGGTGTTGTGACAGGTGCTGGGGGCAGCTATACATAATGAATGTCTCAGTATCTTTGTGGAAGCAGAAATCCAGTGGCCCCCACTGGCACAGTTTTGTGTCTGTCAGGACTAGTCAGGCCCACAATGGGCACCCTCCTGACTTTCAGCAAAGCACCTGTCCTTGGCCACTGCTGGAAGTGGCAGACTGTGTTGCAATCATGATAGAAAGGTCTGATGAAAGGTAGCCATGACTGTATTGTCCTTACGGTTTCATATCATGTTCTGCATTGCTGCATATTATTCTGTTTATTTTAAAGTGTGGCCCAGGTATGGAGCACCCAGGGAGAGCAAGTAGCCAGCCTTAGTATCAGAGAAATGTCAGCTCCAGAGTAATTTCCTACTTCTAAAGCTAACAAATAACCTCAAAGCCATGTCACTCAAATTTAGGGTTTTGCCCTTTAGTCTTCCTTCTTAAAAAAAAAGTGGTTGCTAATCATTTGTACCTTGTCCTGTGTGGGAGCATTTGGAGCACTTTGTAAGGGTGGGTCAGAGTTATCAGATGTCTCCCCACCACTACTCCTTACAAGCAGTGTAACAGCACAGATTAGAGCCATGCTCTGATGGAATAGATGAGGGATCAGAGTGTGCTCTGCACGTGAGCTTCTGCAATGCTTCAAAGGCAGAGTCCTTCTGCAATTCAGCTCCTGAGCTTGTAGAATAAGAGTAATGACATTGATTGTTCTGGCAATAGAGAACCACTCTGATATAGCAGAGAGGGAAATTGAGGCAAACAAAAAGGCTTTTTGGGAAGAATGTAGGTCACTGTGATGTCAGATGTATTCCACTGGGAAGAGAAGTGTGTGGGTAAGAAAAGATGGAGGTTCATGCATTCCCTGCCCTGGAAATGACTCTGATGTGGAAGTTGAAACCCTAGTGATAAGGAGGCACAAACACTGAGGGTTGAGAGGATGTGGAGTTTCAATCAAGCAGAATGAATCTACTGGATCACCAGTGATTCTGCAGCCTGCTTGAGGACACTCTGCACAGACCTGTATGAATACAGAATAAGTTTGAACTCCTGTCTTGGGCAATTTGCAAAAGCCTAGGGATCACTCTTCCATCACTGCCTTGTGATAGTTGCTGGGTTTTTGCACAGGTACTAGTTTTATATCTCTTTTTCCAAATCAGAGACCTCCTTGAATGTTCAACGAACTTGTGTTTATGTCATGTTCCTGAGAAATTCAGATGAATTTTGTTAGTCTTGATTTCAGAAAAAACTCACACAGATTATAGTTAAAAACCTGTGTTGGATCTTCAAAAACAGTACCTGTGAATTCCACCCCACTTTTGGTGTTTGCTTGTTGTTGGGATGGGGTGGGCCCCACCTTAAGTTGAGCCAAGCAGACTCACCACTTACTTTGTTCTTTTTGTGCTTACAAGAATGAATTGTCAGCCCCTAACTGAAGATGCTGTTTTTTGCTTGTTCAGCTTTAACTGGGCTGCCTTGGTGGTAGATGAAGCTCACAGATTGAAAAATCAAAATTCTCTGCTTTACAAGACACTTTCTGAGGTAAAGTAATTCATCTGTCTTGTAGTATCTTAAGACTTTTCCCTTCTCAGATTCTCTGTTTGTTCACAGAGCAATAAGCTCTGAACCATCATTTGTTTCCATTAGAGCTGGTGAACAGATTCCCATATTTAGTGGCAGAGAGATAAAGGCCTTGTTGGCTTTGCATGGCAATGGGCAGTATTTGGAGCTTCCCTGTCATTCTCTTTCATGTTTGGGTTTGCCATGTTGGAACAATTTGAAAGACTTGAAACAGTAAAACAGCCAGACATGGTGCTGAACCACAGCTGTGCTACTGCAGAAGTCTGGCTGACCTAAGCAACAAGAGGCCATCTCCACATCTGGCAGCGTGAAGGAACCCTTGCCTAGTTCATGAGACCTCAAGTCTTGAGCTACTGACTTCCACTGCCTCATTTAATGGAGCCACCCTTGTTTATAGAAGTGAGGAGAATTGCTCCAGCCTCCAAAGCACCCTGCCAGAGCAGCACAAATGCCTGAGTGAAGGCTGCACTTCTTGTCATGGCACAGAAACATCGGTGTTTGGTGTGTGCTGGCACCAGCAACAATGTACTACAATACACCTTGGAAAGTAGGAGGGTTTTTACTGAATTCTTGAAAGTGTTACATATTCTGAACATATTGTCCATGATGTTATAATGCAGGAGCTTTGGTTTTTAATCTCAAAAATACAGATGTGATTCATCTTCTCTCTCATTTTAATCCATTTTCTGTTACCAAACTTGAGAGAAATTTGTAGCTTTCCAAAGGTAAACATAATTCCCAAGTCTCTTTATAGGAATTACTGTAAGCACCATGGACCAGATAATGTTGCTGTGTTTGTCAGTCACCCAGCAAACAGAAATGGAACTTAGTCTCATGCAATTTCATTCCACTGTCCTATTCCAATTGCATTTTCCAGTTATCCCTCTTTATCTAACATCTGGTATGCAGTATTAGACTGTAGACTGCATGGACCTGAGCATTTTAATGGAGTCGGTTTTGCACTTTGTTCTTACTTTGCTTACACTGAATTCCTTGCACTGGTGCCAGCCTAGTCAGTTTGGAGCTGTTTGACTGTCACACCATACCTCATGTTTGGATGGTTTTGGCAAATCTGCACATTCTGCAAGCAGTTCTGTGCTGCCTATCATCTTTTAAGTTAAGCTTGAGTGGTGTGGGTGGACTTGTGTATTATCTAACTTCTCATTACAGATACCTTTTCCTAATAGTTTTGTTTTATTGCTGTTTCTTTCAGTTCTCAATAGGCTTCAGCCTGCTACTCACAGGCACTCCAGTCCAGAACAGCCTCCAAGAACTGTACTCCTTACTCAGCCTTGTTGAGCCTGACATCTTTCCCCAGGAACAAGTGAAAGAGTTTGTTGAGTATTACCAAGTTATTGAAAAGGAGAGTGAGCCAGGTCAGTAATAAGCAACACTGTACTTCAGTCAGAACCAGGCTTTATCTTGACTAGGGAACAATCATGTTGTATCCTCTTTATTTGCTTTCTTTTAATGGTGACAAGCTTTAAAACAAAGCCACAAAAACTAATGATTACTTTTTAGGCAAGAGCTATCCTAATGTAGCTCCTAAGTGTTGCAGGTATGCAGCTGTGTTTTGGTTTCTCTGTTTGTAAAATGTAGCTTGAATGGTTTCATGAATAGATGTGAGATTCCTTTTACATTTATTTTGAAAGTGTACTTCTGAAGTATTTGTATATTGTATAAATTCCTTGCCTTTAACACAGTATTCTCTGTTTTTGTTTGTTTGTTTGTTTGTTTTAATTTCTCCCTGCCTCTGTATAGCCAAAGAATTGCACAGTCTTCTGCAGCCATTTCTGCTTCGAAGAGTCAAGTCTGAGGTGGCTGCAGAGCTGCCAAAGAAGGTGGAAGTTGTTCTCTACCACGGAATGTCAGCTCTGCAGAAGAAGTACTACAAGGCCATTTTGACAAAAGATTTAGGTAGCTGGGCATTTTGAAGTCTATAAATTATTTTTAAAAACAAAACTCATTCCTGTTGTACATGCAAACTAATTCCTGTTGTACATGCAAACTAATGCCCCTTGTACATGCATGCTCTGTTGTAAAGAAGCAGAAGTTACTTTGGTGTGCAGAATATGTACAGAATAAACATGCCAAATTTGGGGCACTTAATTTTTGGTTTTAACCTCTGGCAAAATCAGAGACGTATGTATTGATCTATTGCTCAGGTATTGCGAGCTAGGTCAGCCTGAGGATCTGCTTTCGGCCAGTCTTGAAGTAATTAAAGTAATTTAAAATTCTTATCACAATGTAAGCCTGCTCCTATTGCATGTTTTTGTATTCAAACCAAAGGGTGGTACACGAAATTTTGGATCTATTGTTCTCTACAGATTTTCTAATAGTAGCACAGATACCATAAAGAAATTTTCAACCTACTGGATGCAGATAGGAGGTTTTTGGGAAACTGCAGGATTATGTAGACAATCCAACCACTACCATTATGTGGTTTGTGAGTGCTTATTTGTTGTAGGGAAGTTAAAGCTGGAGAGTTGGAGACTCTTTGTTCTTCTAGGGCTTTCTAGCACTTTGCATGAATGTCACCGGGAAATCCGAAACTTCATCTTCTGTAGTCAGCATATGTGCGTGCACTTTTTTTTGTTCCTCACAAAAATGCAGCTCTTCTTGATGTTCTGGTTGCCCAGGAGATCTTGACTGTGTTGTATATATTTTTTTTTGAAAATGCAAATGAACTGCACCAAATTTCTTTTTGAAATTTTTATTTTGATGATTCACTCTCAGAAAAATTACAGTGACCTTTTCTAGGGAGTTCAGAAAGTTCAGTGAGTCTGTCAAGGCAGAGTGGTGCTTACGAGGGTCTTATTTCTAAGAGTTTGTCCAAAAAGTGTGAGGGAAATTTTTTTTGGTCCATGAAAACAGATGTATTAGTCTTGAGATAGGAAATTCAAATCCAGATGTGATACACAGGGAGAAATACTCCAGTGCTGAAGCACTTCAGAGCAGTGCTTAGTACCAAGACATTCCCAGTCACAGCCAATAATGGAGCATGGGCTGCCCTGCTCTGTTCTTTTCTCTGCTCTTTGTTCCAGATGCATTTGAAAATGAAACGGGAAGGAAGGTTACACTCCAGAATGTCTTAATTCAGCTTCGGAAGTGTGTTGTCCACCCATACCTCTTCAATGGTAGGAAAGCACTGTTCTCTTTTGAAACAGCAAAAATAACTGTCTTGATTTACGCAGTGGTCTTCTGTTATTAGTGTGATACTTAGAAGAAGCAAGCAATAAACACTCTTGTGCTTGAATTGGTAGCAGCTGTGAGTTTGTGACCAGTTCCAACACGTGACAGTTCATCAATAATGACGAATAAAGTAGGAGACTGTGTGGAGTCTGAGTTTCTGACTACAGCTTTCTATTTCTGTGTCTCCTCTCATCTAAACAAAGAAATCACAGTGCTTTGTGAGCTACTGAGAGTGTCATTTAGAGACAGAGAAGGACCGTCACTTCTCAATCAACATCATGTGGCTCTGCTCAGCAAAAGTGGCAGTGCAGACACACTGAGGTTGACCACAGAATTGTTTTTTGTGGTACTAACTCTGTCTTTGAAACTCCTTTCTGCTCCAGGTGTCGAGCCAGAACCCTTTGAGATTGGAGACCATATCGTTGAAGCCAGTGGCAAGATGTGTTTGTTGGATAAACTCCTTTCATTCTTGTATGCTGGGTATGTGATGTTGGGATGGGGTGGACACAGGGAGAAAAAGTAAACTGGAAAAGCAAACTACTTTATGTAGCCATAGATTGAGCAGTTATTCATCACAGCACAAGCACTAACCTATTTATTGCACGTTACTCACTATTGAAAGAAGTAAAAAAAGCTGTATTGGAGATGGTAGAGGAACCTTGAAGATTTTTGTAGCTTCCCTTTAAGCATTTCTCAAAGCACTCAACTAACTCTCACATGCTCTCATATTTGCCATATTTGAGAACCTGGGACAATAACCATGTGACTTGGTCTTCAGCATATCTGCTTTGATTGTGAGTTTCCTGAGAGTGGTTTCTAATACCTCAGTTGAGTTCCTTTGTGCTAGCATGCCTGTGTTAGCCTGGGAGGCACAATCCATGACAAATGTGAAAAAGACAAACCCAAGAATAAGCTGAAACTTCAGAAGTTTTGGGGTTGATGTTCAGAACAGTTGTGTTGTGCTCTGACGAGTTCAGAACCTGGAATCCAGAGACTAAAGGACAGAGTTTCAACAGCCCTTGTGAAGTTCTGGTGTGATTTTGTTGTCTTTGTCCTGCTGTGTAGCACCTTGTGAGTGGCTGCCTCTCCACTGAATGTCTTTGCTGCAGGACCAGCCCTGTGCAAATTCTGGACTTGAAAATGTCTGTGTTCTGCTCTAGGGTGAAGTCTGATTTAAACAGAGCACTGTCTGAGCCCTGGGGCTGGGAGGGAGGAGAGCTGATTTCTAACACACCTTTGTAGGTGGAGCTTGATCTTTGAGGGTCATTTGCTGGAGAAGGAAATGTTCTGCTGTCACAGAGATGCTGATATTACATTTTCCCAGTGTTTCAGATGCATTGTAGTGTGTGATTTGAGAGCAGTCAAGTGGCGAAGAAGGCCTCGTCATGCTAGGCTGAAGCTGGAGGTGCTTTTAGACAGGCTCCTCACCAGCCTGTGTCCAGCCAGCAGCAGAGCTGTGCCAGAGCCCTGTTACTTCTCTGTGACTCCACACCCTGGACAGGGCAAATGATGGTGGCAGATAAAGCTTAACTGATTGCTTTTAGATGTGGAGCTGAAAATGTGGTGAGGGCCGTGATTCTGGGAGGCCTTGCTGTGTAACAGGGACTAATAATCACTGGTTAAGCTGTTGTCACCCCCCAGCAGCTGTGAAATGCTGTCACAGTGTGCTGAGCATCACAGGGTTTCTTGTGCTTCTTGCAGTGGCCACCGTGTGTTGCTCTTTTCTCAGATGACTCAACTGCTCGATATCCTGCAGGACTACATGGACTACAGAGGTATGTTCTGCATGCTTTGATATGAGAGGGTTTATCCTAATAATCTCTGCTAGATATTGTTCCTGTTGGTTGATCTGCCTGGGATGGAGAAAGGAAAGTGATGAAGTTTTTTTGGTTCTTAGTAAATAGGGACCATATTCCTGCAGCAGCTCCGTGAGTTGGAGGGTCTTGAATTCAGCTCTTTGCTGTTACCTGCTTCCTGAAATGAGCTGTTAGTTAAAGTGTTTTTCTTCAAAGTAGCTCCATCTTTTGTGCTTTGATAAAATGGAGCTAAAAAATGGCAGGCTACAAATGTTTCATTATATACTGTGTTCAGTTGTGTACCTGTGTCCTGAAGTAATTGCAGTAAAGGCAATAGGCTTGCTCTAGATTCACTTTGTCCAGGACAAAACACAAACTGAGCCACAGTTATACCAGGAAATTAATTTTTGATTAAAACAGTTGTTGACAGTGGGGCCCCAACATGTCTGTGAGGGCAGGTTGGATCAGACCATTTTTGGCAAGGTTAGCAATGTGTTCTTGGGACATTTTCTTTTGTTTCAATCCACATGGCTCTATGCCTACTTAGGATTTCCCATGAAAGAGGCTTTTGTTTGGTGTTTATGGTTTTGGACAACGAATAATGTAGGATAAAGCCAAATGTAGTGCCATATCCCATACTGCTTGCTCACAGCAAAGGCCGTGAGAGTTTGGAGAAGGAGGATCTGATGGTTGTTGGCCTGCTTTGTGGGGCCAACAGCCAGCACAGCATAGTCTGAAATGGGACTGTGTGCTAATGTTCTTTTACTTGGGCTCTGAATTTTCCTGTTGTGTTTCCAAGCAGTAAATTAAATGCTAAGAGTCTCTGCTTCAGACTCAGCTGAATTACTCTTTACCAACAGTCAATCTGGAAGTCAGGGTCATTACCTCAGTTTATGTGAGGTTTAACTAGGAAAAAATGAAGGAGTTGAAGGCAGAGAACCAAGTCAGAAGGATTTGGCATGAAAGGATATAGGACAGCAGTGAGACAATAGAGAATGAGGTAAGAGGGTAAGAGCAAAAATGAAATTTCAGAAACATTCACGTTGTTTGTTTGGAAAGGCTACAGCTATGAGCGGCTGGACGGCTCTGTTAGGGGTGAGGAGAGACACCTTGCCATCAAGAACTTTGGTCAACAGCCCATCTTTATCTTCCTCTTGAGCACCAGAGCAGGTAAGTAAGGAGAGGCAAGCAACCCATCTTCCTTCTGCACTCTTATTTTATTCTCTCTGGCAAGGTTTCAGGGAATTCTGAATCCTGCAGAGCCTGCTCATGTGGGGGAATTTTGAGGGAGACAGGACACATCCTGAACTTGGGTCTCTCATCTAGGACATCTGGTTTCTGTGCTTTCCTTTTGACAGCTGATGCCAAGATCCTTTTCATATTGCAGCCTCTTGAGTTTATTTTATTCCAAGTTCCATAATGCCTGTCTCTGTGCCAGTTTGAGCTTAAGGAATCTCACTACCATTTTATTTCTGCAAGCATCAGACTTCAGGCAGGAACAGACTTCCTTTAAGTAAGCTGGTGGGACTGCTTCTCAAGTTTGCTGAACATGGACGTGCTCTTTAGCTGGCAGACAGACTGAAACGAGAGCCTTTTGCGTTCCTGAGGCTGCAGAGAACCCATGGGACTGCCATCTGTGCTGCTTCCCCTCTTTGCTCCCTGGGCAGATCTGTGTCTTCTACACAGTTTCAAACCTCCCTGTCTCTCTGTTCAAACAAACACAAGAGCCAGGTTTCTGCTTGTCTCCAGAGGAGGAATCCACACTGCTTGGTCTCAAACATCAAACTGGAACCAAGTCTTCCTTTGGGCTTTTGGTTAGACTTGTCTCGATGAGCCTGCACCATAGCACACAGGGCTAGTGAAGGGAAGACCCTAATGCTGGGTGTGTGTCAGGAGTGTGTGTGTCTCTCACCACAGTGCCTGAGCTCTCCTTCCCATGCCAGCCAGTCTTAGATTGTTTTTTTACTGCACACTGCTATGTCTGGCCAAAGCATCTTGTATTCAGCTGGGAGCAGGTGAATACTAACAGTATTGCCATTGTTGTTGTAGGACATTGTTGTTGTATTATGGACAGAGATTTTCAGGTGCATGACTGTCTCAGCTTGCAGGGATATTCTGATTACAGGGAAAGTGTATTGTCATGAGCTGGGGGAAATGTAAGGCAGCAGGTTTTCCCCTCTTTAACTACAGTATGTGGTCACAGTAGAGGTATTTTAAAATGTAAAATTAAGGTTTTCTTTTTATTTCATGAGAGCCCAAGTTCTAATGTTAGAGTCAGATGAACACCTGAGCTCTGATTACTGTATAGCTTGGTTTGGTGTTTTCCACTGTTTCAATGGTGTATTTACAGCTGGCTCTGTGCTGCAGCCAAGTGGTGACGTGGGCAGTCCCTTGTGGCTTCAGGAAAGCCAGTCCTTGCAGGGATAATCTGCCTGCCAGCAGAAGAATTATGTCTATGTTCATCAGTCTTGACAATCAATCCCTTTTGCATTGGTTCACTCACACCCTATGTTTTTTGATTACATTGCATTGTACAGCGTATTTTTTTACTGTTGCAGAAAGCTGGGAGCTGGAAATGGAAGGCTTACCCATCTGCTGAGATCCTTAAGAGACTTAGATTTGGGTTTGAGAGATGGATTGGATTAGATACAGTTGATCAGATCTGACAGAATTTTGCACAGCATAAATTCTCCAGCTTCTCCTTTATTTTCTGTTGGTGACATATTTTATGACCTTCTTCTTTTGTTTGTAGGTGGAGTTGGCATGAATCTGACAGCAGCAGATACAGTTATCTTTACTGATAGTGATTTTAACCCACAAAATGACTTGCAAGCAATAGCAAGAGCTCACCGGATTGGGCAGCACAAGTGAGAAATGTCACTACTTGTGGTTTGGTTGGTTACTCTCTTGGCCTCTCAGTATTACTTTCCCCTTCCATAGGCAATGGAAGGGATGTGAGGATAGATTAAAGGGGAGCAGAGAGGATTTTGTGCCTTCATCTTCCAGCTTCAGCATACAGTCTTATCCTTGTCATGTAGCCAGGGTGGGAGCTTTGTAAATGTGGAGCAGGAGATGGAGGCTGGAGGTTTGCCTGCACTTTTGCAGTGAGCATTTCTCCTGTGTCAAGCAGAATTGTTTCAGCATCACATTTCTGCTGATTAGTTTTGCTCATTTTATTCTTGCCTTCTTTACTTACCAAAGGAGTGGGTGAGGGGATCGTAAATACCTTAGTGCACCTGAAAACAAAGCAAGTAATAAGAATTCTCTTAAACTTTTCCAGGCCTGTAAAAATCATCCGTTTGATTGGGCGAGATACAGTGGAAGAAATAATCTACCGAAGAGCTGCCTCGAAGCTCCGGCTGACCAATGCCATCGTAGAGGGGGGGCAGTTTGCTCTGGGAGCGCCCAAGCCTCAGGGAACAGCAGAGTTACAGGTAAGCCAGAGTTACATCCTCAATCTGACTCCAGTAGCCACCTCAGAAATGCTCCAGAATGTTTCTGTGTTTACGTCGGGTTTGAACCTCTGCAAACAGTTGTGCATTGACACGACAGCTTTTGTGCGTAGGAACCAAAATGACATCCCAGGGTCCAGACAGCATCTGATGTTTGAAGACAGTTTTTGCAATTCTGAAGTGCGTTCGTTGTGGGAAAAGGGTGTGTTGTCTTGGAGAAGAGGGGAAGAACAGAACCTTTCTTTGTCTTACTTGTTTTTTTAATTATAATTAGTGGAAATTATAAAAAGTGGAAGCTGAATCATTGTTTCTTGAGCTGATCTGTCTCTGGTGTTTTTCTCTCACAAACAGAGCTGATAAGAAGTCAGGTGATAACCTAGTCAGCTTTTGGTTGTTAGTCTGAAACTTGGTCAACCCTCTTTTGGCCTCTTGGCAAATAAGGTGTCTCAGGAGTCAGGGCATGATTTATAATTCTGACCTGAAAGCTGAGGTTTGTGTTGAGAACTTGGCTTCAGAACATCAAGCGAAGTGACATTTAAGGGAATATATCCCTTCTGTGCAGCTAAACCTAGGAGAGGTTTGGATTTAGTGTATCCTTTCCCCCTCTGGCTGCCCTCCCTGCCCCATTTGTATGTATCTCAGCAATTATAGTTTCTGTGGGAGAAGTGGAACTGAGCCCATAGGAAATTCCAGGCTGATATTTTTCTCCCCCTGGATTTTTATGGTATTTGGGGTTTTGTTTTAAAGGGGTTGAGGGCAAAAGCAAGCCTGGCCTTTCTGATTATGAAGAAAGCTGCTTGAATGCAATAAGTACAGTGCTATTTTGTCATTTACCCCTGAAGAAAAACGACTGTTCAAGTCTGGATGAGATATGATTGAGGGAGATATGTTGTTGGGGCTTGTCCCGTCAGGTGTTGGGAGAATGGGGCATGTTAAAGAGTAAGTATTTTGACAGGCAGCCTTAAAGCTTGGGTTCCTCCACTCATTCATCCTTTGCATTTAAGCCTGAGAATCTTGAGACACTGGGATTGACATGGAATTAGAGGATAATAATACTGAACTTCCCCTTCTCTTTGTTAAAGCTGAGTGAAATCTTGAAATTTGGCCTGGATAAATTGCTCTCCTCTGAGGGAAGTACTGTACAGGATGTGGAGCTGGAAAACATCCTTGGAGAGACAAAAGGAGGGCAGTGGATAATGGACACTGTGCTGCCACAAAAGGAAGAGAATGAAGAGGAGGATACAGAGAGTAAGTGAAGAACCTAAATAGCTGTGTCACTTGAGTGCTGGTAGAGAAGGTTTCCCAGGTAGGGGTGGCATTTTTCAGGCAAGAAGAAAAAAAAGCAGAACTGTAATTAAGTTACTTGGATTTTGTTTGTGGCCTATCCACAAACTCTATTTCTGAGTATTTTTTGGTATTTTTGTCCTTTTTTTGTGTCCTTACTTGCCTGTTTGTAAGGTAATGTTAACAATACTTGCCCAGTTTTGGTGCCTGAGAGTAGAATTCCTTTTGATTTTTTAATACCTTAGCTGGAAATTCCTGAGAAATGGGGAAATACTCATGTTGTAGCTACTACTTTTCCCACAGAGAACCATTCAGAAAGATCTACAGTTTTGAAGGTGTAATAGTAACTTAAGGAAAGGCTGTGTATCAGGTGTTTTATGTTTTTAATCTCCAAATGAAAGATTATTGGCTTTGAAAATCCAAAAGGTGAGATAAGAAATGCAGAGTCACGGTGTCGATAGAACTAAAACAAACCTACTGTGTCTTCAAAACTCTGCTTTCCAGCCCAAATGTCACCCAATTGTGGTTGGTTTTTCACAGCCCCATACTAGATGAAAATAAATTCTAAGGATACTTCCCTCTTCCAGTTCCTGCTTTCCGAGAGAAAGGCTGAATTTTTGTCTGGGTACAGGGTAGCACTTAAATATAGATTTGTGACTGAAGCTGAACTGTGGCTCTGCAGGACAGTTATTGTCCATCCAGCAGCAGCTGCCAGCAATGAGTAATTATTTGCTGAGAGTTAGCAAAGAGTGGTATTTTCTGGTGGTGTCTTAAAAGAGGGGCAGTGGTACCACACTGTGTAATAAGTATAAGGAAAATAACTCACGTGGTGAGCAGCAACTCTGGGCTGCCAGAGTTCTGTGTTTTCATTTCATTTGGGAAGTCAAAAGCAAAAATTTGCTGTCTCTTTCCAAGAGCTGCCTGTTACTACATAGCAGAGCTGAATGAATTCTCCACTGGCAGAGATGGAATGACCAAAAAGAACAGTGATGGAGCCACAATTTAACATAATTAATTAACTGAAATAGGAAAAAAACTTCCTTGCCAGTCTAAACATCTTAAATTATCTTAAATTAAAAGCTTTTGTCAGAGGAAGCAAATCTTGATTCTCTTGTTTCTACATGATACTGACTCTGGTCATACCAAAAAATTGTGGAAGTGAAGATCTGTCTCTGCTGAGGAGTAGAACAATGTCTCAGAAGAGCCAGATTCTTTTTGATCTCACTGTACATCTTAGGTGTTAGTAGGTTTCAGTTCCTTTTCACACTTTTTAATTGTTTTTTAAAGATCACATGTACGTGTATGAAGGCAAAGATTATTCAAAAGAACCCAGCAGAGAAGACAAGAAAGCATTTGATCAGCTTTTGGATCTTCAGAAAGCACTGATTGAAGAGACCAGTAAGGAAGGGAGAGCTCTCCGGAACAAAGCAAACGTAAGGCAGATGTGACAAGGAACATGATGCTCTTTCATTTGCTTGTGGAAAATGAAACTTGGCAGTTTTCTCTCTTTACCTACAGCTTGCAGAAGGCATGTTAAAAGATTTGGATGTCAGTGTACTAAAGCTGGCTCTGGAATCAGGGCTTGACAATTCAGCAGTTCTGCGAACAGATCGGAGATATGCTGTACAGGGCACTTCTATAAACTCAAGTCACAAAACCACATACTGTGTGACAATTGAGATCTGATGATTAAGACTTGTGGACAAGTAAACAAATGGGAGAGGAATGTAGATTAAGGAGGGCATCAGGCAAGGCTTTAAGACAAGCAGTTTGTTTCTGTGATACCTCTTTCTTTCTCCAGGCCCTTCTCACAGGCCTTCGGGAGCAGTCGGGCAGGAGGAAGCACTTGCTGAGTGAAGAGGAGCTGGAGGCTCGGAGGAAGAAGCGCCAAGAAGCAGCAGCAAAGAGAGCAAGGCTCATGGAGGAAAAGAAGGCAGCAAAAGCAGAGGCAGAGCACAAGAAAAAGTATGGTTTGTATTGCATCTATTACTTGTAAGCTGATGTCTGTTGCACTGTACTCTTGGAATGTGTCTGATTGATGGAAATAATGTGCTCAAACTGCATAACAGGGGGATATGAACGTGGAAAAATGGTTTGAGTCCCTAGCAAGGGTGCTTTCCTCCTGAATACCCTGCCTGACTTCACTTTAATTCATAGAGAATGGCCTGAGTAGGAGCCCCGTGTCTGACTGTATAATCAATGAGCTTTTGGGAGAAGCTTTCTGAAATGTCACAGTTGGCCCCTATGAATTGGTCTGACTTCTGTGACTCTCTGGCACCTCTTTACTTTCCCCTTCTTGTTTCCCAGGTGTTCTTCCTTTTCACCACTCCAAGCAGGTCCTTGCCCTTTGTTATGTGCTCGCTTTTTCCATGCCTGCAATTGCCTTATCACATTGGCACATCCTAATATTATAAATAAGAAATTTGGTAACCATTGTTCTGGCCTAAAATGGGGAGGGAGCAGAGGGAATGCAGGTCTAGGTCTCCTGTGTTTCACTGCAATGATTTAAACCAAGCTGTGTGCCCCCATGTTTGATTTTCATTGAACGTCCTCTTCACTTGGTTTCAGGATGGCCTGGTGGGAGGCCAATCATTACACATCTACCTGCCTTCCTTCAGAGGAAAGTGGCTCTGAGGAAGAGTTTGAGAAGGATGAGTTGGGGCCAAATGTGGATTTAGATTACAAAGATGGAGACCAGAACTGTATCAAGTACGTCATGGGAGATGTAACCCACCCCCAAGCAGAAGAGGAAGATGCCATCATTGTCCATTGCCTAGGTGGGACTTGTGAACAAGAGGAGTATTGTTGGGTGGGGTGAACAGGGGAGCTGAATTGTCCCTAATGGTTCAGTAGTTTCTAATTCTGAAATAATTTGGTTTTGAGTCTGACTTAATCTCAAGTAGTAGAAATTTCTTATCTGTGGCTAAATGATGACAGTTCCTGAGAGAAGGGTCTTTTGTTTATCCTGTGGAAGCTGTAGGCATCAAACTGAGATACTGCAATTCATCTTCTTTCTCCAGTCACCAGAGAGAGAGACAGACACTTCCAGAGGCTGAGGTCAGAGTTTCTTGGTGGTTGTCTCACAACGCAGACAATACAGAGGCTCTAGGCTAGTCTCCTAAGTTACGGCCCTCTTTTAAGACATTAAAGCTGAGGGAGATACAGTCACATTACAGAGTTCCTCCGGAAGCAGTGTTGGAGCTGTTCTCTGTCCAGGGCTACAGCAGAACATCATCATCTGCTTTGGCTTATGTTACACTCTGCACAAAAGCTCATCTTTGAAGTGCAAATGCCAAGTAGAAGTGAAAGCCTGCACATATCAAACACCTGGTGTGGGAAGCCCAAGGCACCATCCTGGGAACATACTACATGCATGCTCTGTGTACCCACATGTATGTATGTGAGGATCTGTCAGATGCTCATCAGCATTCTTGGGGGACAGTAAGGAATTTTTCTGCAGAGTTTTCCAGAAAACTCTGTTAAGTTTGTTCTCCTCCAGGGCTGAGGTTTATCCTTTAGGATAGACCCTTGAATAGGGGTTGGCTTAAGTTTGTATGTAGTTCCCATATCTGGTTTTGATAATCATTCATTGCCTGTGTACAGAGCAGGTGCCTTTCCTGCAGGGGTGGTCTCAACCTCACTTCTAAAAGGAATCTAACTTGTTATTTCATTCTAGATGACTCCGGCCGCTGGGGAAGGGGTGGTTTATTCACTGCTCTAGAGACTCGCTCTGATCAGCCAAGGAAAATATATGAGATGGCAGGAAAGATGAAAGGTAAGAGGTTAAAATAGGACCTGGGGCCAAGGTACTTTAAAGAGGTAAAAAAACCCCACTGACAGTGCAGGAGTGAAGCCTGGATGCCTTGATGCTCATGTGTTTTACTCTTTTTCTGGATATGTGCATCCCTAGCTCTGAAAGCAGTACTTCAGTGGATGCTTTGACTTGTTTGGAGTATGAGAACTCTGTGTAGGGGTTGATCATTCCAATCCATCCTGCAAGTCATTAAAAAAAAGAGAAAAATCTCCAAACTTGTACATTATTCACAGAATGTTTTTCACTAAATAAGAGAGCACACTGTATCTTCTGTCAAAGTGCTTTCAAGTAGGATGAAAGCCATCTCAGGCACCATTCAGTGGAGCCTTTGCTTCCCTCCAAGCACTAATCTTTTCCTGAGCACATATTAACAGTTTTGACATACTTGCAGCTGGTTAGGAATGAACATCTTGCTATAAGTTGATCCTTCTAATTTCCTGGGAGATGCTTTCCTCTCATTTCAGTGTCTCTTTCCATTTCTTATCTTTAAGTGGGATGTGTGTGTGTGACTGTGTGGCTTAGGGGAGAAAATGTTTGTCTTGCTTCCCTGGGCAAAGGATCTGACTGCTGAAACCATCATGAGAAAACAGAGTCCCAGAGAATAATACAGAATGTGACAGTGAAATCACTGCTTCATTGACTGCTTGTTTACTCTTCAGGACTGATTTTTTTATTGTTGTCCTGTTGTTTTTTTCTGGACAGACCTGGAGTTAGGAGGAACCCTGCTGTTCCCTATTGATGATAAAAAATCCAGGAAAAAAGGACAAGATTTGGTGAGAATGAGGAGCTCTTTCCTGTTTTGCTCTATCCATATGTTTCTGGAGCTGTGTGAAACGAACCTTATGTCTTTTTCACAATAATGGCACTGATTACTGAACGTGGCTAAGTTGCAGTTAAATATTAGAGATAATGAGTTCTTCCCTTCATTTATTAAAGCTAAAAGACAGTAATGCAGTTTTCCAGCACTGTCACTGTGTCACTTACTACTGTACAGAGATTCTATTTCAATTTTTTGTGTTTTCTCCTTAGCTGGCCTTGGTTGTAGCTCAGCACCGGGATCGGTCCAACAACCTGTCTGGCATTAAGCTGTCAGCTTTGGAAAAGGGCCTGAAGAAGATTTATTTGGCAGCCAAGAAAAGGAATGGTAAGTGTCTGTGCAGTAGAACAGCGAATCCATACGTGTGTGGTTGCACCTGAAGATGATGACCAATTTCCACCTCCCTACTGTTTTTTCTGAAGTGAAGTGAAGTGAAGTGAAGTGAAGCGAGATCTCCATAGCAGATAGCTTGCTCAGAAGTATTTTTTCTGTTCTTCCTTGGGTAGCTTGAAATCTTTTCCAACATTGCTCTGTGTATGTGTATCTTGTGCTGAAGTGTGTGTGCTCTCTGTTCCCTCCTCCTCAGCTACAGTGCATCTCCCACGGATCGGGCACGCCACAAAAGGCTTCAACTGGTACGGCACCGAGCGCCTCATCCGAAAGCACCTGGCAGCTCGGGGTGTGCCCACTCTTATGTATCCTTTTGGGGAGTGTCTCATTCTGTTCACCACCTAGTACTGAAATGATCCTGCAAATATCTTGGTAAATGCAAAGCAAGGAGGTAGGGCAAGGCAGGGATGCCACAGTCCAGCTAAAACAACCTGGTTTCTCTCACTTCACTGTCAGCGTCCAGCATTTCTGACAGCATCCAGGTACTCCTTCCACACCAAGGACTTAGCATTCTAGGGGATAATGACAGATGAGTGTTACTCAGTGTGCCTGTCAGAATTTGTTAGAACCAGGTGTTAGTCTTCTGTTGACAGCATGGGCTTACCTGTATATGCCACATCTGTGGGAGACATGACTGGAATTTCAGATTAACGAAAGTGACTCAGAAAGTAGCAATAGTGAGAATATAAAAAAACATTTCACTGTTCCAAACAGGTGATAACCTGCTTCCTTGCCTGAACATGATGAAAGTTGGTGTGTTAGGACAGGCTTAGGAAGGCTTTCACCTTCCAGGAAAGGAAGGTTTACAAGCAGGCTCTGTTTTGTCCCTTGTCTTGGAAGACCTGCATTTGCTATACTGACACTATCAGCAATTCTGTGAAACCAAAAACCTGAAACAAAGACAAAAGTATTCAGAGCATTCTGGCTCTCTTCCTTGGTAAATCTGTTAGTGCACATGTTGTCTGGTATTGGTTGACACTTGACAGCATTTCCTTGACATTTTATTAGATACTACTTTTCTAGGAATAAGGGTTCTTCCTCTGCTTCACAGCCATATTCATCTTCAACAACAGTCTCAAAGCCCTGAAGATGCAGTAATTTCACCAAGAACATCACTCAGGCAGTCCATGTGCATTCACGTCAGAAGCATGGGTTGCACAGCCATTATTCACACCTGTATCTCTCTGCTGTGACTGGCCCCAACATTTGCATGTTGTCAGTGGCTCTGGAGTGGAAAGAGATTCTCTCTGGCTTCAGAGTCCAAAGAGAAAGGATCTTGGCTCAATCCCAGATTGCTTTTGGAGATGGAAAATTAAACTTTTAACTGATGGTCCATTGTTATCCCTTACATTAAGTTATTGTTAGGGCTTGGAATAGAGTATTGTTTAGCTGTATTTCCCTGCCCCCTCCCTCCCTCCCTCTCAAATTTCATACCTTATCTCACTGTACCTCTTTTCAATCAGCATTTTAGTGGTCACCTGGCATTCAGTCCACATGTCCACATATACCTCAGCAGAAAGGAACCTGTCAGCTGTATGACAACCACCCAGGATAAACTGTTTGTACTCTTCTGATTTCTCAGAAATCCATTTGACTTGCATTTGTTCAAATATAAAATTTAGCTACATAATCATGTGGTTATAGTCTAGCAAAATGCTGACCAGTATCCTTGGCAAAGGTGTGCAAGGCTGCCAAAATTTGAGACTGACTACAAACGATACCTTTCCTTCTCACACAACTCTTATTTCATTACACAGCTTTTTGTTGCAGCTGTAGGGCAAAACTGGTTCCTTATTGCTGTCTAAAAACTGTGTGAAAGATTCCATGACCCTTTGATTCACTTTTTAGGGCAAAGTTTTTGATGTTGCCTTTGTTCTACTGCAAGAGAACTTTCCTGTGTTTCACACTGTTGACACTATTTTTAGCCAACATTTTTAGGTTGCTTTTTACATATATTTAGTGTGTTTTTGTACAACCAAGCAATAATAGCTCTCCTAATAAGTTTTGTGACCAGGGAGGGTGTACAGTGCCAATCTTAATTCAATTTAAAGTTCATCTTCCACTAGGAAATCACCCCACAAGCGGTGGAAAGTATGTCCCTAAATATCTCATGGCCAACATACATCTCACTGGCTGCATTTACACTGCCCCTGTGGCACCATCTGGTTATTTAATAATTCCAGGCCTTCCGTGGCTCATCGTGCTGACTGGTGTGCTCCACACAAGGAGAAGCCCTCCTGAGCTGGATACTCTGTCGTTCACTCTTGGCTGTAGCAGACAACCCCATGGGATTTGTTACCTCCCTTGGCCCTGCTGGAGCTGAGGGTGCACAGCACCTCTGTGGGTAAGACCTTTCTTGCAGCTGTTCCCAGGAACAGCCCCCTCTGCATTTGGCAGAGTGCCTGCAGGATCAGAGTCTGACTGTGAGGATTTGGAGGGCTGGGGGGTGGTGGGTGATGTACCTTGTTTTCCCCAGCCTCTCGAACTGGCCCGCTTCCAGCAGGCCGGCTGGTGGCACTGTTAATCAGCTGCAGCAGCTCACAGTGCTTCTCCAGCCTGGAAAAACGCTCCCTCTTTCCCAGAATTAAAACACCAATTACGCTTTTTTTCTTTGGCAGCTTGACTGAACACATAATTTCAGTCTGCAGACTCGAGGCTCTGTTCCTCCACCTCTTCTTTTTCCTGCATGTTTATTGCCCTTCGTTAAAAGCTTTAGTTCCCAAGTATTCCAGTGCATGCAGTCTTGCTCCTCAGCTTTACACACACCTACGGGTTCTCTGGCCACCAGTTGCACATGAACAGAGGATTTGTCCTGTGGCTGGGTCCCCCAGAACAGACTGAAAGTAGTGTGTCTGCCCCCACTATGGCCAGCTATTCCTTTTTGAGGTCTCATGCTTTCCTTTGTTTCAGCCTCTGTCCTGTGCCCCCCACCCTGCTGTGACTGACTAGAGTGACAAGGGAGAGAAGGCCTGACTGTTAATGTCCCTTACCCCTTAAGATCTACAGGAGCTGAGAGGTACCTGTAACCCAGAGGAAAGGTCATGGTGTGTAACAGGTTCTAGCCCTCTATCTCAAGTAAATAAATCGGGTCCTTTTCCTCTCTCATCCTTTTCAACTGTACAGATGACATCTACCTTATTTTGTTCCCTTTAAATATGCTTAGGAATTACTTCTGGAGTGTGGGGACTCTGCTGTGGGTTTTTTGCTTTCTCTCTTTTTTTTAAACAATATTCTTTAGTGTTCTTTAAATCTGCTGAACCCAAAGAAAAGCTCTACCTCTGTTTGATTTGAAATGGAAGTGAGATTTCAGCTGAATCCTGAATTGGATTTTGCAGAATCTCAGCCAAGTGAAGTTTTTCTAGTGTTGCTACCCACCACCATTTCTCTTTATTTGGGCAGAAATCATGTATTTCAGATAATTAATTCCATAAAGGGCTCAGCAGCTTTTATACAAGTTGCTATACAAAATAAGTGTGTCATGCTGTTTCTTCAGCTGCGCAGTACTATGCATTTTCCCTTTCTAAATAGCAACCACCCCAAAAGGGAAGGAAGGAGCTCTTTTGTAGTCATGTCCCTCTGGGCTCTCTCTCTCTTCTTCCAAATAAGATTTTTTGCAGCAGAAGAGCTGAAAAGTGGCACTTTGTGCATTTCTGTCATTGCATGTTTACTTAAACACTCAAAGTAAGCTGCTGGACTGAGGTCAGGGGCTGAGAGCACCATCCTGCACAACTCAGATGGGCTGTACGAGCAGTTCCATCAGATGGGACCTATGAAGTGACATCCAGTCTCAGGAAAAAAACTTTGCACCCCGTGCTGGAGGCTCCAGCTGATGCTATATAAAAGCAGGCTGTAATTCAGAGTGACATTTATCCTTGTGCTGGCTCAGCTCATGCTTGTTTTTTCTTGACAAAGCACTGATTGACAATGCCTCTGATTCTCAGGGCATTATGCAGGCAAATTTTGTTGTTAGTGGCCTGTAACTTGAGAATGATCTTTCCCTTCTATTCAGGACATAGTAAAAACACTACCAAGCTCAGAAATCAATCAGGTTTTATGGACATATGTAGGTGTGTGATTTTGTCACTGAATTTTGTCAGAGACAAAAATTATCTGGATATGTCACTGTGTGTTGGGGAAGGTGGAGCCTGGATTTTGAAGAAGACTGGTTTCCAAGGTGATGGAGAAAATCTACACCAATTCATCCTCAATATCTTAACAAAAATACTGTGTGTGTATCTCCAAACAGAGCAGAATCTGACCCACAAAAATGATCAATAGAAAAACATAAGGATAAGGAGATTGATTAATTTAAAAATAAATTAAGCCAAGGTCCTGGAGGAAAAAGAAAAGCAAACTTTTGAGCTGAGAGATGACTTAAAAGTGTAACATACAAATCAAGTTCTGTGAAAAATCCCACACTTCACAATTCATGATCCTGAAAGAGAGATTGTAGACCTTTATTCAGATGATTTCAGTGAATAGCAGTGTTGCTCATGCACTGTGATCAGCAAATCAAAGTGTAAGACAGGATGATTCAAAATCCTAATGGATTTACCATAGCAAAGGATAATGTCCACATTTCAGAAAGTGCCTCATCTCTCCCTGGTTTCTGTCCAACTTATGCTTTTCACAGTGAAAGGTCCAAGTCTGAAGAATGCAGTAGATGGATTAGTAGAATTACATATGAGTGTCTTCTCTAGGATGCAGATCTCTGTATCATTTTGAATTTCCTGCACGTGTGTGTATTTCATGTTGGACTACACCACCTATCTTGGCCCTGGTCAGATGGTACTGCATTGGTGGGGAGGCAGGTAGACCCTTCAAAAAATGTGATGAAGACAGGAACTGTCTGGATCCTCATGTTTCAGGCAGGAAGAGAATGTTCCTGCTTGCACTTGTAACATTTTCCTGTGTGTTTCTTCAAAGCTAAGGATAGAAACAACCCCCTCAAGGAGCTGTATGAAATGAGAATGCTAATCATGTTGCTGTTGAAAAAAAATCAAGAGAGAATTAAGGACAGACAGAAAGTTGCTTTTTGTAAAATCTGAAAAAGGCTCGTGACTTACACAGAAAAGAATTATTTTATTAATTTACTTGCTGAAATAAGTGTAGGGCTGCTGCTTCCTGTGAATTTGAGGTTGCAACATTGACATTCACAAGATAAGGATTGATTTCCATAGAAAAGAGACAAATTTGGAGCAAATCAAAGGTATTTATGATCTCATAAATGTCATAAAATGATCTCGAGTCTGCTGCAGAAAGGGATGAAGAATCTGAAGTCATATCCCTTTCTTGTGTGCCACTTGATGAAACAGTTTGGGCCTGGCTTCATACGAGTGCCCTAGCTCCTCACCCATCTGTGTGTGCATCTAAGATCATGCCATAAAGCAGTGCCAGACCATATACTTGACCACTTACAAATCCTTCCTAAAACATCTTCTGGCCACTCTTCCAGCAGGAACAGGAAAAGATCAAAGCAGAGGAGAATGGAACAGTGAAAGTGTCTTGCATTGCAAGCACGTTCTAGACCAGAGACCAACTTTGTTTTACATGGACATACTGGAGTGCACTAACATGATTCAGGGATTGGCACATCTGACACACCAGGAGCTGGCATGTTTTAGGGAAGAGGTTTCAGAGTGGAGTTGTGTGTGAATGTGTATCAATATGTATCAATATCAGTTGGAAGGGAGTAAAAAAGTGGAGCCAGACTCTTCTCAGTGGGACCTAGTGAAAGGAAAGGAGGGAACTGATGCAAACTGAAATACTGAAAATTTAAATGTAAGAAAAACCCGATTTTTACTGTGCATGTGTTAAACACTGGAACAGGTTGCTCAGAGAGCTTGTGGACTCATTATCTTTGGAGATGTTCAAAACCCTGCCTGGCACAGCCCTGAGCAACCTGCTTTAATTGGCCCTGTTCTGAATGGGGAGACTGGACCTCCAGAGGTCCATTGCAACTGAAACAATCCTCCTGTCAATCCTGAGATCCATTCAGGAACATTAAAGAAAACCCTAATCAACTCTAATTTTACCTGTTCAGTGGTATGCAGGAGCAGAGCACTTCACAAATTTCTGAACTATGACCCTACTACACAGGTAGCTTGACTCATACAAAACATTTCCTCATGTCTCAGAGGTTTAAACAGATGATGAGAGATAAGCATGTAACAGTATCTCAGAATCTGCCCCTGAGCCCATCTTCAGTGTATTCCTCCTTTGCCAGTCTTCTGTCTAACACCTTGACCTAGTTAGGTGTGGGGGTCTGCTGGGTCTAACAGGTATCTGCACCAGGTCTGGGCAGGGCATGGGTGCTGGTCCTCACTGAGGTTTGTGTACATCCCTAGCTTAGATCTCTTAGCAGCCTCCTTTCTGTGGGGTACTGCAACAAGTCCTGCTGCTCTAAACCATGAAACAACGATTGAGAAATCCTCTTAAATCTTCTTGAGCAGCTGCTGGGGCAGCACGGTCGGAAGAGAAATAGATTTAGCAGAGCTTCTTTGTTGCTTTCAAAGAAATCTAGTTAAAGACCTTTGGTAAAGGCCTCTTCCCCTTGTTAAGGTTTTCCCCTGAGTTTCCATAGCCTTTGCTCCTCGCACCGAGTCTCTCCCCTGCCCCAGAGGTGTGTCCTTTGTGAGCTCAAGCCCGTAGTCTTCTGTCACATTCGCCTATCTCTGAGCAGGGAGGACGCAAGCTCATGAGCCATGGAGAGCCCTTAGGAGGCAGTGAGACTGAGGCAGGCTTTCAGCAGGGTGTCAGACGCTTTTCAGGGAAGAGACAGTCCCTGGAATGCAGCAGAGTACTCAGGCCTTGGGCAAGTTTAGACACATGTTGATGCATAATACAAGATGGAGCCTATCAGTTGATATCAGACTCTTCCAGGCAGTCACAGGGTTGGGTAAGCATGTATACCATGCAAAATAGGAGGTAATGTAACTACCAAATCAGAGTGGTGTGGAAAGGTTTCTTGTCATTCCTGGTTGACTTCTGTTGTGAAGTCATTCTGTGGGCTGTGGGTGTTGAGTAGGGGGCAGGCACCACAAATAACTGTAACATTATTTTGGAAGAAGGGAGTGAAGCTGAAGTAGAGGGGAAAAATAAAAGATCCCATCTACAGAAGCTACAATAATGCAAAACATACAGTATCTAATAGGAATAACTTCCGCATTTGTTCCGTTTGTGGCCTGGGTCATTCCTGAGCAGTTCAAAGTGCAGGACTGGAATCTAGGAGGTCCAGATTTTCTTCATACATTCCCATTTGCTAGCTCATTATATGTCCTGAAAACTTAAATATTTTTAAAGGGTAAGACAACCCATAGGTGAAATGAAATAGGAGCAACATTTACATGTAGAAAAAGTTACTTGTGCTAACACAGGACTCTCCTGTTTCCTTCCCACCTGCCCAGAGCAAGTGGTGGCAGGAATTTGGTGCCCAGGGCAGGCTCCAGGCAAAGCAGGCCCTTCTCCCCTGGGCGGCAGGAGGTCCTTCCTCATGGCAGTCCTCTTGTGACCAGGGGCAAAGGGCGCTGCAGCTGCAGGCTTTGGGTGGAGGAACACACCAAGGCGACCCGAAAGCGGGGCATTAGAGTGCCTGGCAATGGACAGCCTTGGAGGAAACCCAAGGACACCACCGCTCTCTGGGATGGGACAGCTCCAAGGGACTCAAAGATCAGTATCTTTCTCCTGGAAGAGAGGGGTGATGGCATAGGACAGGCAAGGAGCGTGGCTGGGTGGAGGAGAGCTGCAGAGCATTTCAAGACCTCTGGGGCTCATGGGATGGGCACCGGGAGCAAGGAGGGGGGCGATGGGGAAAGCAGCGGCAGGAGATGTGAAGGAGCGTGTGTACGCCCCGAGGTGCAGAGGAGGCTGAGCGACGGGGAGAGGTTCAAGCGTCAAATCAGGCCTCGGGGGCTCAGTAGCGGGTCCCGCCGCAGAGCCCCAGCAGCGGCGGCCCAGCTCCGGCGGGATTTAGGGGCCGGAGTCCCCGCGAGTGTGAGGGCGGCCGCTGCCCGGGCAGGGAAGCCTCGCCCGGGGGCGGTGGCTCCGGCGGGGGAGGGACGGGCTGCGGGGCGGTGCCGGGCACAGGAAGCGGAAAGCGGCAGCGGCAGCAGCGACGGCGGCCGCCGCCGGGGAAGGTGGCGGGGAGCGGCGCGGCGGCGGAGGGTCGGGTCGGTGGCGGCAGCGGCATGGGACGGCCGCGGGAGGGAGGTGAGTCCGTCCATCTGCCCGTCCGTCTGTGCGGGGCCAGCTGCGGTGCGGGGGGCGATGCCGCTGCCCCCACCACGCCCTCCCGCCGCCGGGACCCCGGTGCTGGGGCGGCGGGAGCGGCGGTGTGGCAGCCTGCGGCTCCCGCGCCCGGCCGCAGGGCCCGTGCCCGGCCGGGCGGTGCGACGGAGAGCCCCGGTGGTGCCCGATGCCGGGCCAGCCCGCCGCGTCCCCCTGCCCTGCCCGGCGCTTTCCGGGCTGATTGCCGTGCCTGGGCGGAGGTGGAAGGCGGGCAGGGGCCTCCCTCCTGCCGGCCGGGGCTCTGCCTGCCCGCCGTGAGGCTGCTGGGGCGGCGGGTCCGCGATCTCGGCATCCCGGGGTAAGCCCCTCGGTGGCGGCGGGGGCCGCGGGCGCAGCCCCGCACGGCGAGCAGCGCTCTGGCTGCCGAAGCTCGCCTTGCAAGGAGCCCGTGCGCTGTTGGTGCTCGAGGCTCCGCGCCGGTGTGAGTGCTCTGCTGATGGTGCCCTGCCTGCCCACGCCGTGTAAAACAAACTGCTCTGTGTCTGGGCTCATCCCGCTGGGCAGCACGAGAGGGGGTGCAGAAGTGACGGGAAGGAGAGCTGCTGCGAAATAACACAGGGAGGTTTGGGTTTTATTCAGAGGGTTGTGAAGGTGGTGAGCTAACCCACCAACCCTTGTGCCAAGGGTTGAACTCTTTGAATGCAGAGTCTGTGAAAGCATGAGTGACTTGATGGCAAGGGTTTTCGATCTGCGGAGGCAGGTGGGCGATTCTGTGACTGTTTGGAACAGTGGGATTTGTTTGACCCCAGGTTTGTCAGTAACGAGCTGCCTACAAGATCTGTGCAGCTATAAAGAGTTAAGAAATGGAGTCACGCTGGCTGGAAGTGCAAATTAGGATGTTATGAACTGTGTTCTGTGATATCATTGCCTGTGAGCTCAGCTTGACTTCAAGGAGGAGAGTTGTGGAAAAGGGAGCTTCAGCAGTGCTTTGCCGCCTTTGAAAAGCTTCGTTTTGACCGTGCTTGGCTCTTTTCCCCCACTGGGGTTTGGCTATTTAGCTGGCCACAGCTACGAGGCCAGTGTTGGCTCTGTGATCACTACAGTTGTTAATTTTGAAAAATAAATGTGAATGGAGTCTTGTAGAAAGTCTCCTTTAAAAATGTTCCCTATAGCTGAAATTTTGGAATAATCCCAGACTGTACTGGAACCAGCCAGGCAAACATCTTAACTGCTCACAGCCACTGACCAGCAGCTCCCGTGGTGGCTTCTGGCCTTTTGGTTTTGGTTAGTGGTGGCTGTTATCTTATGGATACGTGCACCTGGAGAAGGCTTACCATCATTGCAGAACTGGGATGCAGTACCAGGAAAACACCAAAGGACTGCAGTTGTCCTAGCAGAACTGCGTATTGTGTTGTTGTAGCCTGCCTTCCCTACACCCCCACCTTCTGCAACCAAAGCAAAGGATGGTATCAGAAGTGTGGCTTTGCTGCTGCAGGGCTTGTGCTGCTGTGTGGGGACCTGAGAGGCAGACCTGAGTGGAGAGCTGTGATGTCCAGTTCTGCTGGTGAGAAGCAGTAAGCTCATGTTTCTTCATGTCTGGTACCGTTACTCAGAAGAAGAAAATGAACCCATGTAAAAACTATCTTAGTACTTCTTTTAATTCCTCATTAGCCTGTATGTCAGAATTTTTTGACTCGGGTCAAATTAAAAATCAGTGATTATTTCCTCAGGGGTCAACACTTTTGCTCTTTCTCCTTGCAAGGACAGAATGGCATTGGACTTGTATGGATTTAAGCACGAGAGAGAGAGAGAGAGAGAGAGAGAGAGAGACACTCCATACTGTGCAGTCACGCTGTGCTCTGTACTGAGGATTTGCTCAGGGTCTGTAGACTTCTTTTTTGTTCTAAATTTAAATAGAAAATGCTGGCAGATATGCAGTGTGTTAAAGGAGGGATGCTCTTTCAGTAGAGAAACCTTTTGCAGTTCTTACCTTTTAATGCTAACTCAGTATCTAAGTGCTATGGCTAAAAGTAAATATTGAAAATGAGGTACAAGTGCTGCCTGCTGGGATAGGCAGAGTCAGCAGTGTCTTGTGAGGCTCTTTTCCCTGTTTGTTTCAGTACAGTTTTGAATGTCAATATGGAAAACTGTATTCCTTTGCACAGTCCCAGGTGCTCTGGTGTCCTCAGATGGAGGCCACAATACCTTGTACCATTTTGCATGGCTTTGGGATTAAGAGGAGCACTGGAGCTTCTGGCAGCATAGAACAGACCCATGAGTGAGGAAGCACAAGCTTTCACCAGTCTGACAGGATGGCACTGAGGTGTAGGCTGCATGGTAGTCTTGGATGCTCATTGTGCTTCAGAAGCTTGGACAGCACAGATGTGGCTCTTGGAGTGAGCAAAGGACATCCCCCAGGGAAGTGCTTTACAGATGGGCCCCATGCAGAGAGCTTCCAGCTGTGTAACAGGGGGGCAAGAGCCTGGGGCTTACTGCTTGGAAACACTGCTCGCTTGGGTGGTGGTTTTGCCTGGGTATTTCTCGTCAGTTGCTGTTTTCAGACCTGTGTTGTTGCATGTTCTGATTAAACAGTGGATTGCTTCAATAAATCAAGTGTCTTTTCTTTCTGAAATCCATGTCATGGACTAATGGTTTTCAGCTTTGGGGCTGGAAATTCCAGGGGATCTGTGAAGTCTTTCTGAGGAGCCTCTGAGAAGCAAAAGAAAAGAGAACCTATTGTTAGAAGGCTTGAATTTGTTGACTACTAAAGGGTTGGTTTTTTTTTTCTAGAACAAGGGACTTGCAAATCAAGAGCCACCACCATAGAGTAAAAGGCCTGGTTTAGTTATATATATATATATAAGGCCAAGGTTGACCTTATTTAATGACATGCAAAAATAAATACAAATATTTTAGAAAAACCTTGTTTCCCAAAGCTCATTGCCTGTTAAAAGTGAAAGTCTTGGCTCTGCGAGTAGATTAGCATGGATGAACTTCTGTGCTTACAGATCAAGTTGCTGGATTGGGGCCTGCTCAGGAAATTCAGAAGCAAGAGGTTCCTGTGGCATTGCTCATAGGTCTTACTATGTCTGCAGTTGAATGTAGCAAGTTACGCAACTTCTCGTTTTCCTGAAGTGAATAATGGGAATGTGCTGCAGCAGTGATGTGCAGCCAAGCCAATGCCAGAGTTGGAAAAGCTTCCTCACTGCTTAGCCTTAATTGTTTTTACTTTTGAACCCTCAGCGCTTGAGGTTCGGCGTGTTTGATTTGCAAAGCGCTTCGTTTCACTAAATGAAGGAAAAAAGATTTCTCAGTGCAATAGCTTGTGGGCATCCATTACCCCACAGACAGCTGGTGCTGTTTAGCAAGTGAGGCTGACGGCGCTTGGAGCTGAATTGTGCGCACATCCTCACGGACACTTGCGGCTGCTTGCGCTCCAGATGGCACTTCCAAATACATAAAACTTCCATGAACTGACTGGTAAACCAACTCTAATTGATTGCAAATTTTAAGCAGAGCAAGATTGAAACTGTGCAAAGATTTCAAAGATGAGCTGCTCTGGAGTTATTTGCCTCAACTTCACAGGGGAAAATCCATTGGGAAGGCATAGGATGTAAAAGGGAGCTGTTGTTTGCATTTGCCGTCTTTGATTTAGAGATGTAACTTGCTCTTTTAAATTTTTCTTGGGCTGGGAGCCAAACTGAGCTCCCTTGAAGACGATCACAAAGCAAACTTCATTGGAAATAGGATTGGGCTTCCAGTGTGGAAAATAGCAATTCAAAAGAACTCTTTTTGAGATTTATGAGCTTATGAAAAGAGGGAGTTACAATGAGTTGTGTAGCTGCGTAGAAACTGTAATTACAGTGATCTCTGCGGTATTCAGGGGTAAATACATTTCTTCACTGTCATGCAGGGTGCGGCAGCCTTCCTTGCCAGCACAGGGTCCCAAAATTTACTTTGGGGTGCCCTTACCATTGTTTTCCATCTAGTACTTGGCTTCTTTCTGTCATCAGTGAGTAAGGGAAAGCCAAGTGAGCGTGCTGGCCCTACAGGAGCAAAGTTCTGGGTGCACAGTTTATACAATTGTCGTGGTGGAGCAGAGGAGGCATTCCCATCTCCCCTCTAGCTGTTAGCTTGTGCTGCTATTCACCCTGATGTTGGTTTTGATGTTTTGAGCTGTGCTGTGAACTAGGTCACGGAAAGGATCCAAGACAAAAGCGTGGCAGGGGGGAGAAAAGGGATTTTTTTGTTTTGTTTTCCAGCAGTGCTGTTTGCTTGCTGAGAATTGTGTTGACACAACCGAGAGTGGTGAACCGTGGTGCGGAGGTGGAAGCTACTTACACCGGCTTTCTTGTCAACGCTGAAATACAGTGCAACTGTACCCTCAGGCCAACAGAGCTTTGTTTCATGCAGGGCCAGAAGCTCTGCAAACAGACCATGCCTTCAGCAGAGTCCTGCAAGATGTAATGATCTTTTGTGAAGCCGTTTCGACTGGCTACATTGGGCTCTGAATTCATGCTTTTTTGAGAAGGGACGAGGCCCCAAGTGATGGGGCCGCTGCTTTAAGCAGAATGGTTGTTCTTGCCCAGAGGGGTAGGGTAGGAATCATCATTAACAGCGATTTAGTGGTGGAGGTGTGTAAGGACTGTGCTTAGTTTGAATGTGATTGTGTTATGAAGGACACACGTACAGTTTGTCTTCTCTCGGTCTCCTCAGGCTCTAGTAGTGGGCACTCTTGGGGTCG
Source organism: Phylloscopus trochilus trochilus (assembly GCA_016584745.2). NCBI lineage: Eukaryota > Metazoa > Chordata > Aves > Passeriformes > Phylloscopidae > Phylloscopus > Phylloscopus trochilus. Next base: position 28,840,295 of record WQNJ02000012.1, read on the forward strand.
TGGCTAATCCAGGGTTGACTTCTGTCTATGCCATTGGAAGAGCTCCAACCCAGAGATGTAGTTTAGTATGTTAATTGTCTTTTGGTCCCTTCCCTACCTCTTCCACAGTGGTTTCAGAAGCTTTTCTGGTGTAAGGCTGCCCTGCCTTCCTGCTATGAAATAGGCCAGAAGGTGGGTAAGTGCCTTGGCATGGCTTTGAGGAGTGTGTGTTTGAACTGTGCTGCTCCCTCCTTGGCTGGGAGTGGTGTCTATCTAGCAATCCTGGCTACCTCTATTGGATAGTTCTGGGAAGCCTTCTTGACAATCAGTCTTAGTTGGGCACCAGGCAAAGTCAGTGGTCTTCTGCTTTTTTCAGCTGAGATTGGGCGGGTATATTTTGTTCTTGACTGCCCTGTGAGTGCCTTGACTAGAAGATCTGTTTAGCCACTGGTTTATCCTACAGTCCAGGCAAGGAGGAGGTGCAGAGTCCCTGAGTTTATCGTAGAATCATTTAGGTTGGAAAATACCTCTAAGATTACTGCTTTTGATGGTGATCCAGGAGACTTAATGTTTTTTGGGGGCCGCCTTGTTGACTTTTCACAGAGCTGTGTCAAAACCGTTGCTCTTGCTTACACAGAAAAGGAAAGTTGGCGTGATCCAGCCTGCCCTGATGTTCCTGTGTTGGTCTTTTCGGCCTGATGCCCAGCACTGCCTTGTTTCACTCACCACCAAATGGATACTGCTTGTTCATGGCTCCTGCCCAGGCAGCCTGTGCATTTCCACGGCAGCCTTTACCTGCAGAAATGTTCCCAGAGGCCTCCAGAGAAGCACAATCCTGTGCTGATGGGGTGAGAGGGGTCAAAAGAGGAGCTCTATTCTCCATCCCTGTCTCAGTTGATTCTTTTACCTGGAATTTGGGGGAAAATTCTTTTATGTGGTTAGAGGAAAAGGTTGAGAGTTTATACTTTCCTAGAGGGCTAGGAAAAATGCATAACCCTTTACTGATGTGTGCCAGCAGCTCTCCTTGCTTTTCCTATTCCTGTAATGCAGCGGTATGTATCTGTGAAGGTAATGGTTGTTCTCAAAGGGACTCCAGTAACATCACAAACAGTGGCTTAAGACTACAATAACTTACCACCTTTTGTTCAGCTGAGGGTGTTTCTGGTCTCTGGTGCCTAATGACTGCAAAGTCCTGTGTAGCCATCTCCTCATAGTGCTTTTTGAACGTAGGGGGGTCGTGGCCTCTCCCCCATTTATCACAGAAAGACAAACACAGAGAAAGGATTTTTCTGTGGTTGCCTAGCAGGACAGTAGAGGTAAAAATCAGCCTTAATGAGTCACAGCCTATTGCTGGAGCTGTAAGGCACAGGCTCTGTGCAAATCTAGGGAGTTAACGAGGGTTAACATCACATTCTAGGCTGGAAGATTTTTATTCTTGTTACAGTAATGATGCCATTTTCCAAACTGCTGTGCCTTGGCTTTATGTTTTTCTGTATTTAAATCCATCCTCATTCCTTTCCTCCTGAAATTGGGCCTTACGGTCCCATCCTTATTTGTCCTTTCTGTATTCTCTGATGCCTTAAAGTTTTCTCAGGGCACAGTACGCCCTTAGAGCTTGGGACTGCTGTACACAAAAGGTCCCCACGCCTTTCTGCTTACCAGCAGCCCTGGAAAGCCCAAATGTTGTGCAAATACCCGCAGCTCTGGATGCAGTGGGGGTGCTGCTTTACTTTGTTGCAGATTGCACTGCCAGCCAAGGAACCCTGTGGGGAAGAGGCTTCGTTTTTTGGCACCGCTTGCGTGTGGTAGAGCTCTGCTATGCTACGAGCTTTTCTGGAGGCGTTAGTGGAGGAATCTTATGGCTGGCAAGAGTAGTTGGCCAAAGCAGGATTTCTGTTGTTGTCCCTCTGTCTTTGGGAAAGGAGAGGGCTGAAAACAGTGATTGCCTGTTTTATTGCTGAGAGCTTTGAAAACTGCTGAGAGCAGAAAATTACAGAGGGATCTGATTTAATTTTAGGGTGGTCTTTTGCCCATTCTGAAAGCACGGCATGGCTTTAGTCCTGTGTTGGCTGGAGGCAGCAGTTGCCTGGGCAGAAGGGATGTGAGAGTGCTCCCGTGCGCCACAGGAGTGCTGGGCTGTGCGAAGGTACCTCTGTCCATGGCTGCAACCCTGCCCTCTTCCCTATTTGCATGTGTTTCCCCAAACTGGTGATTAACTCCTTAACTCTCCTCCTTTCCATTTCTCTTCTCACCTAATGCAGGATGTGGATTTGGAAAGTGAGGTGATGTCTACCCTTCCTTCCCGCGGGGTTCAGGGGTTTTGACATGTTACTGTTGGGAATTGTTCTAATGTTGCCCTGCTCCTGTTCCAAAAAACGACTCCCTTCTGCCCTTTACAGATGTGACTTCAGCTGCTGTTCCAAATGGAAGTACCTTTTAGGAAGTGTTGGCCCATATAAGCTAGATGTGATCTCTAATCAACTCTCCTCAGTTATTAGTATGTGTATATATAGCAGTGATTTTTAATAAAATTGAATGCTTCGAGGCCTGGATTAGCTTCTGGAGGCAAAGGTTACAAAGAGAGGGAGGTGTTCATAGTGCCATTGATTGTATAGTAACTGGTGCCTGTATAATTGGGCACACCTTGCAGTTGTGAAAACAAAGCAGGTTCAGACATGGTGGGCTGTCTCCAGCATTTCTCTCCAGCATTTCTCCTAGGGAAGTTGCCCTCACCCCCACCTCTTCCCCCTGTAAGTAGGCTATAATGCTGCTGGTTTGAATCTGGGGTTATTTGAGCTGTGTGTCACACAGGAGAAGACACGTGGTGTTGAAGCCAAGCCTGGTCCTTTTTCTGTGGGTGAATTTTGGTATGTAAGGCTGCTGTGCCTTCCCCAAGTCACTGTCTCTACCAGGCGACCTAGACTGTCTCTTCCAGATTTTTGGATGAATGGGCTAAACTCTGCAAAACAGATGCATTAAGTTCATTTAAAGCTCTTCAAATGCATGTATTTCAGTAGACCAGAAAGAAAGGTACCAGGACAGGCTTGATGAGTGTGAGATGTGGCCAGAGTGAGGGAATTCCTGCAGATGGAATGATCTCTTGTTTTGCTTAGAGTGCACTTCCATGCCTGTTTCTGTTTCTTAGGTCGATCGTGAGAAGCCGAGCACCCTCCCTCCCCTCCCCTCTGATCAGATTCATTTTAAATGAAGCTCACTCAATCTCTGAGGACCAGATCTTACCGATGACTGGGAAGCAAAGAGTACCCAGGAAAGCACTTTTATCACGGACTTCACCTCAGGAGCACCAGGAACTCATCCTCTAAATAAAAGCTGTGCCCCTTCCGTGCCCACCCGATGTCTGCTGCAATGGATACAGAATCAACATATTCGGGATACTCCCACTACTCAGGTCACTCCAAAAAGGCTCACAGACAAGGGTAAGGAAATGTTTGTTTTTAATGACTTACTGCTCTAAGTTAGGACATGTCTTATGGGGGAAAAACTGTAAGCCAGGATAAAATCAGTGAGCCCGCGTCTCTGGAGGAGATGCACGTGGAAAGACATCATGGAGAACACAGTGAGGAGACTTGAAGCTGGTAATTCAGTGATATTCAACCTGTTGGATGCATGCTGGGGTTATGTGTGGCCAAAAAGATGGGTGTAGTGCCAGCAGAAAGAGAAGATCACCTAACTCCCCTCTTAAAGAGCGAGGGATGAGTACAATATCTGGGGAGAAGACTGTTAGACTTCCTAAACTGATAATTACTCGATGTCTTTGGATGCCATTTCTTTATTCTGTAATAATAAAGTTTTCTGCCTCTCCCCACCCTTCTCCAGGCTACTCTGTTAATGGTATGTTGAGGTTTTTTTAAACAGAATTTGAGTGGTACTTGAGTCGGCAACAAGTCCTTTATCAGCACTGATTGGATTAGAAGTCAGGCTTTTCTGAACTTGAATAGCTAGTTCTCTCTGTTGTGGTAGTTCAACAGCCTGAAAACCCATCTGCTCTGAAACTTCTGATGATTTGGAAACATTTTCTTTTCTTTTTTTTTTTTTTTTTTTCCTACAACAACCTTAGTTTTGCATGTAAAATATGTGCTACTTAGTGTTTGTAACTTATTACTGAGCTGGTCCAAAATAATTTTGCAATTCGGAAGCAATTATCCTGTGTGGTTGGAAAGACTTTTTCCATGAAGTCTCTTTGCTCACAGTCCAGTTATTGAGTAAAACATCTCTTGTTTGCCCTTTTTTCCCTTCTTTAGCATCCAACCCCCAATACAGATTGCCCTTTTAAACTTAGAATGCTGTGTGGAAAGATGTCAGAGTTCCAAAAACAACATAAAAATCCTAGAGCCCTTAAACTGGAAAAAGTGTCATCCCATGAAGCGTTTGGGCTTTGGTAATTCCAAGAGAGGGGCAGAGCTGGGATACTCATGAGGGTTAAGCCAGTCCCTGAGCACAGTGAGGGTTTCCAGTGCAAAGGCTGCTTTCCTGTCCATGTGGGAACAGGGAGGAAAACATTGGTGAGCAGATTGGTAGGGCTTAATTCATCTTGAGACTTTCTCAGATGAGAAGCTGTGAGGTCTGCGAGGGTGCTCTGGAAATAAAGACTGGCCTTGTACCCTTGATGTTCTTGCTTTCTTTGTGAGAGGTTAACTTGAGGTTATTAACCAGTGGAAATAAACTTCACCAATTATCCTACAGTGTTAAGGTCAGAGATGACAAGACTCTGCTTTGTAGGAACTAAAGCTCTATTGATTAATTCCTTGTGTTAACTGGGCATGTCCCTGCAAGACACTTTCTTGTAGGTGGAGAACTGTGTAGGCCAGTAAATTCCAAATGGAATTGCCAGTTGTTTGGAGAATGCAGGCTTTCCTTCTAAGCACAGCATTGATGGAAGCTGTTTTAAGAGAACATGAGGTGGTGGGCATGGATCCCTGTCCTCTCCTCTGCTATCACTGAGGGGGTGGTCTGTCCCAGCCTCCAGGCTGTCAGCTTGTCTGGGAAAGGTCCCTTTCTACCCCCTCCAGCGCTTGTATTGTCACAGCCTGTCTGTGTTGATCAAGAGCTGGACAAACTTGAATGATCTAATGCTCGGGGCACCTGTTGCAGACAGAGCTGCAGCACGTTTCAGGCCCTGCTCCACAGAGTAACTGGTAACATCCTCCTCCTCCTCCTCCTCCTCTGTTTGAACCAGGAGCCGGGACAGACACAAATCTCCGCGAAGCAAGGACGGCAGTCGCTCTGAGAAGTCCGTCACTATCCAGACACCTCCTGCAGAGCCGCTGCTCGGGAACGACGCCTCTCGGGCAGAGGAGGGCCAGGTGAGCAGGGCGTGAAAACAAACGTGGAGTGTGTATTGTGGAACAGAGCATGTGGCTTGCTGGCTGGTGAGCAGGGAGAAAGAATTGCTGGCATGCTCTTTAGTAGAGAATCGTGGCTTATGGGTGCCCTTTATTTGTGCATACAGCCAAGGCCTCAATCACTTCTGTCTTGTTCTGAGGGTGTTATTTCTGACAGCACCAGTGCTGATGTGGCAACTCCTTGGGCACTAATTGGGCTCTCCAGGGTGTCATCTGCCAAGCTCTGTAGAAACATCTGTTTCCGTCATCTCACTGTGCATTATTCAGGTCAGCCCTTTCACCTGTATGTATATTTCAGTTTTTCCTCAGGGTTTGCTCCAGGAAATCATGTAAAGTACATTGGAATCAGGATTCCAATAGGGAAAGGGGTCAAGAACTGTAGAACTAGTGTGAAAAAGCTGTGAAGGAGGGTGAACTCAGAGAAAGCTTGTACATAACAATGGGTTAAGTAAAAACTAGAATAATGCTGCATTTGGATTGTACCTAGGATGGATCCAGTGCCCTCTCTGCTCTAGCAGGTGATGTGATTATTCATTTTCAAAGAATGGCTGATGCCCCAAGACATAGAATGCAGGATGCCTCTGTACCTCCTGGGCTGTGGGGCTCCACTTCTGCCTTTACAAAAAAAACCAGTGTGCAGTTTCCAGCCAAACTGGTACTTGTGTACGTATTTGTGTAGCTACTAGTATGCTCATTTCATGTCCTGTAATTTGGTATTTTGTAATCAGATGCTTGATTTCACGAGTCCTGGCTATTATTTCAAATAGTTCTAAAGGCGCTGACAAGTCCTAAGTCCTTGTTTTCATGCAGACCTCCTCAATTAAAGCCAAAGCTAAGTAAGTTGATGTGTAAGCCAGACTTTTCTGCTAGGGAGCAGAGTGTCCTTGGCTAGGTCCAACAACCACTAGAGATTTAGCCTCATATTTCCTCTCCTGTAAGGAAAGACTGGTACAGGTGGGGTCATTCAGCCTGGAGAAGGCTCTGAGGTGACCTTATTTTGTGGCCTTTCAGTATCTGAAAGGAGCCTACAAGAGAGCCAGAGAGGGATGTTTTACAAGAGCATGTAGTGATAGGACAAGGGGGCTTTAAACTGAAAGGGAGTAGATGTAGATTGGATATTGGGAAGAAACTATTTGCTGTGAGAGTGGTGAGGCACTGGAACAGATTGCTCAGAGAGGTTGTGGATGCCCTATCCCTGGAAATGTTCCAAGGCTGGGTTAGCTGAGGCTTTGAGCAATCTAGTCTGGTGTCCCTGCCTATGGCAGGAAGGTTGGAACTGGATAATCTTTAAAGTCCCTTTCAACCCAAAGCATTCTCTAAGTCTGTCGCTCCAAATAAATGCACTTTTTTTTGCATTAGGCTGTAGTCCACTTTTTCAAGTGAAAAGAGTTTTAAGGGCTAAACTGTGATTAGGGTTGCATGTTGTCTTCTGGGATATAGCCTAAGCTGCTCTGGTGTTCCTGTCCCTTCTCTATTCTGCACAATTTTGCAGCTCATCAAATGGAGGAAACTATGCAGAACTATTTAATGCGTAAACATAAAATAGTTGAAATGCTTAAATTGCAGAGACGCTGTTAAAGAGGGCAGTGTGGTAGGAATATGCTGCCTTTCAGGACATACTACAATGCAGATATCTCTTGTGGGGCCTCTACTTTGGTGAGAAGTGACTCAAAAAAACCCTCATATTAATTCAAGATGCTGACTCTTTGTGGTTGGTCTGTCTCAAAACCCTACTGCTCTAGGCATGGGAGGCATTCATGTCTTGGAGTGCATTAGAAGTTAAATCCCTGGAGTTGGGAGTTGTTCAAAGTAGTTGTGCTGCTTCAGTCTACTCCATTCCCAAAGACTCTTTCCTCTGGCTCCTAAAAAGAAGTGACTAAAGGTTTAAAATTATGCCTGTCTCTTTCAAATAAGTTGTTTTGGTCAGCATGTGCAGTTGGAGAGGTCTGAGGGAAGTTGTAAATCCTATTAATGACACAGGCTGCAGGAAGATATTCTCAGGAGGAAAAGCAAAAAATGTGGTTCTGAATGAGCATTGTGGCTACAAAGGTGCCAGGTGCCAAGCAGCAGAGCCACATGCATTGCCACTCTTTGGCATGCACTTGTGGGAAGCATCAGGAGCCTCCACGTGCATGAGTCACTCCAGCAGCAGCTGTGAGTCAAATCCATACATGTCAGTGTAACTCTTTGGCTGTGCCAGCACCTGGAAGGAGCAATTGGAGGCATTGTAGCAGGGGAGAACCAATGCAGACATTGTCTGATGTTAGCTGGGGAAGAAATGAGACTTTCAGAACACGTAATCTGAGACTCGCCTGTATGGTGACTGTATTTCAGGTAAGCCTCTTTGTGAGTAAGTGGCTTCTGACAATGGCCTGGATTGTAATACCAGAGCTACTTGGCAGTCTAGGATCCTCTAAACTTAAAAGGCCCATACCTGAAAATATCCTCCCAGATCACCTGTAATATGTTGGCTTAACTAAACTTTTATTAGAGTGTCAGCTACTGAGGGCAGTGCTGTTGTAGAGGAGAATAAAAGACAATGAAGTGGAGGAACTTGCTGGAGGTGTGGTTGCTTCTGTTACGGATGGAAAAATAATGTGTGAACATGTTTTTGATTGTGTAACAACAACAACTGGCTTGAAACGCTGAAATGAAAATTTCCCTTCCAGGTGCTTTTGTGGTGCAGTTGCACTGCAGAATTTGTGGGTTGAAAGAACACTAGTCCTTGCCCTGGACATGGGAACTGGTGATTACTGCAGTTTCCAAGACTTATGTCATGTTACTCGTTAAATGTGCTGGAAGAACCTCTGGGGGTACATTGAGTGGCACAGCAAGATGAGCTACCTGCTCTGCATTTATGGGCTTTTAGCACCTAATGTTTATAGCCACTGGTTTGGACAAGTTGCTGTTGTTTCCAAAGCTTTACTAATTGTCAGGGTTGATTATTCACTCTGTTTAAGGTGTTGCTTTTGCTGTGTATTTTTTTCTGGAACATAAGGCTGTCATAGCAATCTTTCCAGGCAAGAAAAATAGAACATCTGCAAGAAATAGCCTGATTGTTTCAGTGTTATTTCCATCTATCTCTTCCTCCTTCAGGATGACAACTGGGGTGAGACCACGACGGCAATCACAGGCACCTCTGAGCACAGTATTTCCCAGGAGGACATTGCCCGGATCAGTAAGGATCTGGAAGACAGCGTTGGGTTGGACTGCAAACGTTACCTGGGCTTAACAGTGGCAGCTGTTCTCGGACTCCTAGTCTTCCTTACCCCCATTGCCTTCATTCTGTTACCCCAGATCCTGTGGCGAGACGATCTGGAGCCGTGTGGTACTGTCTGTGAGGGACTGTTCATCTCTGTGGCGTTTAAACTCCTCATTCTCCTGATTGGGACCTGGGCTCTTTTTTTCCGCCAACCCAAGGCAGACCTGCCGAGGGTGTTTGTGTTTCGGGCCCTTCTGCTGGTCCTCATATTCCTCTTTGTGTTTTCCTACTGGCTCTTTTACGGCGTTCGCATCTTGGACTCCAAGGACACCAACTACCAAGGGATAGTGCAGTACGCCGTGTCTCTGGTGGACGCCCTGCTCTTCATCCACTACCTGGCCATTGTGCTGCTGGAGCTGCGGCAGCTGCAGCCCATGTTCACTGTCAAGGTGGTTCGCTCCACGGACGGAGAGTCGCGATACTACAGCTTGGGACACCTGAGGTAGGTGCGAGCCCTTGGAGCCCCGGGGTGGGGATAAGCGTGGCTCTGCTGTGGCGTGAGACATCAGCTGCATTTTGAGTGTGTGTTATTGCTGGCTCCTGAATCCTCCTCCAGAAGACTTCCTAGAGTCCCTCTGAAGTTACCCAGCTGAACCTCCCTGCCCCCTCTCCTGAGTGTGGGAGAGGCTGTACCTGCATCAGAGGAGTCCTGTGCGTTTCAGTAAATGAAAAAAGCTGATGTCATAACTTTGGGATGGTCGATGCCTGATGAGATCTTTAAGATCTTTCTCCGGGCTTCTTTCCCTGGAGGAAACTGGGGAGCTCTCCTTGTGTAATTGGGGCTGCCTTGTGTATTTTGATTGTACAGGCAGGCACTACTTTGGGAGCAGCCTTTCAGGCCATGCAGAGCATAACTGCTCAGAGACTCTTGACAGCAGGCCAGGCCGTGTGGCAGGTGCTGAAGGTTTTGTGGCATGATGCTCTTTTTGCTATTAGTTATGGATCAGTTTGCTGGGTTGGCTATATGTGGGAGTATTTAGGAGCTGTAGGTATGACACATGCCTGCTGCTTCCACCCTTCTGCTGGCATTAGAGCTTCCCTCAGCAACAGTACAAAAAAGGACAGGTGTCTGAATTGCCTTAGTTCCTGTGTCCTGCAAAGCTCTCCAAAAGTCCCTACTTCCTGTGTCCTGTGAAGCTAGCAGCTGAGCTTTGGAGATGATTCCCCAGGCTGAATGTGCACTTAAACATCTGTTCAGCTTATCCTGTCCAGACCCCAGTGGCATGTGTATCTGTGGCAGATGAAGAGATTAGCTTCTGCTAGATTAAGTGGATGTAGGAACAGTCTCCTGCAGCCATTAGCTTAGCAGTGGAATTGCTTTGAAGCAGATTTAGTGGTTGAAGCTGAAGTCTGTGAATTTTCTCCTCAATAAGAAACTCGAGGCTTGTTGGGTAAAGTAAGTCTGGATTCTATTTTGTTTTCCTTCTCTGTAAAATGTGAAGGGGGGAGCCACTCTTCTGTAATGGAAGTGCTCCCATTGACTTAATTAAACGTCTCTTTCAGGCTTTCAAGAAATGTATCTACTGGTTTTCTTGTGAAATCAATTCTTTAAGCTTAATTGCTCTGTGGTCAGTGATCTAGCATAACCTATATGATGAGAGAGATGGAAAGATAACTACCAGAGTTTCCCTGTGTCACAATATTGTGCCTTGAGGTGTGATGAGGCAATTCAATCATAAGTGAATTCTGCAGAGAAAGTTTAGTATGTGTTTGTATTTGGTTTGAGAGAGTTTCCTTGGTGGTAGATTGTGGGTTTGTGTTCAGAGGAATTTTACACTTGCCAAAATCTTCATATCTAACTTGCCATTGGAGGCAAAGAATTTGCTTGGGAATCAAGGCCTGAATATTTAATAGCATATGTGTTAGAAACAGTGTTTTCTCCAATTCTTTTTTGCAGCAGGGTTTTGAAATGTCTTGGGTGATGCTAAGGTAGTAAAAAGTTGTAAAACCTAGGATAAAACCTGAGATGTATGAAAACCTGTAATTTCTCGTTTGTTGGCAAGCTGGTTTCAGTTTTGTTTGGTACATTGAATGCAAGCCATGGATGCTTGCAGTGTCTTATGTTACAGAAGAGTCTCATCAAGCGTGTCTGATAATGCTAAATTAGTGTTGCTTTTTCCTTAGTTTGACAGATGAGCATAATGTGTATTGACATGTGTTTTGAAACCTGTGTGTCTTTCCATATTTACTGCTGCAAAGGTAAAGCTGTAGGTTTGATCAGGGGCTGGGTGTTTCCCAGCTAAGGAAGAGTTTGTCTTCTCTGTATGTTACTTGTGTGTAAGTGGTAAGAGCTTTTGATCTTGATAGTGTGTGGCTCCAATGTGACAAACTGTGTAAAAAGTGAATGTAGTTAATATCTCCTTCAGCTTCTAAGGGTTTAGGATTGTGAGATGTTTGTGAAGCATAAAAAAAAAAAAAGAGAACTTGATCATCTTCACAGCATAATTTTGCTGAGTTTTCATTAAGGTCTTGTCATGCTTTTTGATGAAATGTATGTCGGGATCACAAGGTGCTGCCTTCTGCTCCTGATTCTCTGGCTGAGGCATGGGGCTGGAGTGGGAGGTCTGTTGATGGGAGAATGTGAAAACATGCAAGGACAGTCTGGATTTCCAGAAGGCTGGAGAAACAGCCTTGTGGGTGTGCTGGAGAGGTGGTTCCAACTCTGATGGAGTTGGCACATATCACTTGCTGCTCCCTTTGGGCTCTGTTTGCCACCATGCATGCTTGCCTCATCCTAACACTTTTGAAGGGGTCTTGGAGAGGTTCTGAGCTGCCACCTGGAAGGAAGCAGCTTGCTGTAACAGGCATAGCAATCTGACTGTCTCCTAAAATCAAAGCCTTTTGTCTCTTTACGCTATCAAATATCTTAAAAGTTTTGATCACCAACAATCCATGGAGTCTGTCAGCAGTGTAGTGTGCTCTGGAGAAGCTGGTGGTGAGAAGGGACTTGAGACATCTGATGTTGTTCACTGTTGCTTCTTGGAGTAGTTCTGGGGTTTTTTCATCACAGCAAAATTGTTGATATCACCCTTTTTAATCCAAGATGGAAGCTTTCCAATTCTAGGTCTTTTCTGGTGAGGCAGAGGGAGCTGCTATGTAAGTATGAGAGCAACACGTTTTCTGGGGGAGAAGGGAAGAAAACAATAGCTCAGCCGCCCTTCTGGCAAACCATGTTTTTGCAAGGCAGGGTACAGACAGGATTTTCCACCCTCCTTGGCTCCAGATGCAGTAAAGAAGTTGAAAGTGCTGAGTTAGGTATTCCACTCCACCCCTGAGAGCCCTAGGTCCAGGAGGGTAAGTATATTTGGGAGTAGTTCCCCAAATTCATATTATAATCAGCCTATTAATAGGCTGGCTTGGTCCCACCCCCAGCACTTTGGCTATAACTTTTCTTCTGGGAGACTTGACTGCCAAAATGAACGTTCCCTTTGGCATTGATTCAGGAGCTTGGAGGGGGGAGGTAAAAATTAAATAAGAGTCTTGATGAGTGTGGTGCCAAGTCTCAGCTCACTGACTGCTCTGCAGCTCCTGGTAGGAGGGCTCGCCACGCAGGGCAAATGCTTTCTGCTCCTATGTATGGGTAAAGAGCAGGGAGCAGCAGAGATGCGGGAAAGGTCAAGCCTGGGAAAATGCAGGAGGTTGGGTGGGAATGGTGGTGACACTTTGAAAGAGAAACAAAGTTGGGGGAGCACAAAAGTAGATAACTTTTCAGTTGAAAGGCTGATACTTTTGCTAGTGGAGGCTTGGATTTGCAGCTTTGGTTTTTCCCTAGAAATAGGGATGCTGATGGCACTTGTCATCCGGAGTTCAGTACTGTCCTTATGGCTCAGAAACTGTAAGAAGGATCCTGCTGGAGAAACCCCACCTTTGGTAACCGTATTGCCTTCCTATCCAGTGAATACTCTTTCCCACCCTAGAGCTTTGCTAGTCTAGACAGCTCAAGAAAATGAATGTCTTGTAATACAAGTGGTAATCACTGATCTTTCACATAGACTGAGTGTTGGGCTGCAGTATAGTTAGTCTTGGTTTTCTGAGGTTAGAAATGATTGAGAGTGGGTCCTTCTCCCTTTTGCTCATCCTTTCAGCAGGTATATGAGAAGCAGGGCTGTGATAGTTCATCTTGTATTGGGCTGTTTAAAGGAGTAGGAGTTTCAGTCTTCTTGTCTGTCTGTCTGTCGTGGTTTATCCCAGCTGGGAAGTAAGTACCACACAGCCCCTCACTCACACCTTGCTCTGTAGGATGGGGATGAGAATCAGAAAAAAGGTAAAATCTGTGGGTTGAGATAAGAACAGTTTAATATTTTAATTAATGTAAAATATAATCCTAATTATTATGACAATGATAATAGTAATTGTAATGAAGGTGGGAGAGAGAGGGAAATAAAACCCAAGGAGGGCAAGTAATGCTCAATACAGTTGTTCTCCACCCACTGACTGATGGCCAGCCCATTCCCAGGCAGTGATTGGTGGCTGCTGGCCAGCTGTCCTCAGATACACTGAGCATGATGTTCTGTGGTATGGAGTATCCCTTTGGCCAGTTTGGGTCAGCTGTCCTGGCTGTGCTCCCTCCCAGCTTCTTGTGCAACTCATCCCTGGATGGCAGAGCATGGGAAACTGAAAAGTCCTTGACTTAGAGTAAGCATTACTTAGCAACAACCCGAACATCAGTTTACTAGCAAGAAAAGTAACGCAATCCCAGAGAAAACCAGGACACTGTCCTTTCTTGGTGTGGGCTTGCCTTTATAAACCTAGGCTAGGAAGCTGGTGGGTAAGCCTGTGTACACCTTTGGAATCAGGGTTCAGGTTTTGCAGATGGCTGTGAGCTGGTCAGTGTTCTTTTGTCAATCTAATCAAGAGAAGCTTGGCACTCAGAAATAGCAGTTCTGTATAATAAAAGTGTGCTTGAACCTTCCCTGGACCCGTTACCCATCTCCATTTGCATGGGTGTTTGCTAAACTGTGGTTTAAAAATTCAGGAAGGGAACAGCTGCTTCCTCAACACAAGTACCTGTCCCTGAAAACACTGTACCTTCCCTGCAGGAATTATCAATACCTTACTGAGAGACCTGGGGGCTTGCACACATTCACAAAAGAAAGTAGATGCAGACATGTTCTGTGGAAGGAGAGCACATTCAGCCTGTCTCCCAGCTGCTTTGGGTATTTGTTGGACCTGTTGCTTATAAAGCTGATCTCTAGGTTGTCAGTATTTACTGATTGATCTGATGAGTGCTCTCTGCTCAGGCATCCCTTGGTGCCACTGTTGTGGTACTTTGTTCACTGTTGAGGAAGTTTGTAGAGGTCTGAGGAGTGGGAATAGGCTTCTCCATATTCCAGCCTGCATTTGTAAGCCTTGACATCTGATCTTGTTGCTCAAATGTGCCTCCCCATATCAAGGGTGCTAATGAAGAGCACGAGCTCAGCATTTGAACTGTACCGATTGTTCTTGCCTGGAGTTGTGTCAACACTTAGGCTGTTTTAAAATCTCTCTACTCCTCAGAAGGAAAACTTCCATGGAATATGGGCACCTTGGTTTCTGTTTTTAGCATGGCTGTAACCATGGGTTTAGGCAGTTGGATCTCTTCCCTGAGCAAGAGCTGCTGAGATCTTGCTGTCTCTGGTGAAGGAACTTCATAATGTGTATCTAATTGCATCGTTCCTTCATAGCGTGGCTGAGCCCACACATAGACTTCTGGGATATTTCTGTTTCCAGTAGGGCAGTCAGAAGGGACTGCAGGACAAGTACTGGTGCCCCACAGCACCAGCTAAATCCTGCTGGAGACACTCCAGGCTGCTTCTTCTCCCCTGCGTGCAGTTTGTTTGCTCTGTGTTCCCGGGGACTTGAGGACTTACATTGACCCTCCTTTCTCCTTGGGGTTTCTTCAACCTCACCATCTTCTGTGGTGGTGCACACTGATGAAACAGATGGAGCTGATGGGTTTTTACCTTGTTCTGTGGCAAAACATTATTAACTGTCCTGCTGCTTTGATTGCAGGACTTGCTAGAACAGCATGTTGCACAGACTTTGCAGACCAGCTCTGTTGCCAGAGCCTCCAGCCTGTGTGAAATTAGCCTTGTTCTTGAATACATTTTCCCTGTCCTGAAATCGGTACAAGGTGTCCTGATGCCCGTTTGCGTGAGTTTCTCCTGCCCATCACCAAACGGGATGAGCACCAGCGTTGATCAATCTCCCCTCCCAAGAAGTTGGGAGATAGCCAGCTAAATGGGTGTTAATTGCATCTGCAAGTGTGAAGCTCCTGGGGAAACCGAGGGGTCTCCTCCAGAGCAGCTTCTTTAGCACTGAGAGGTGTCAGACTTGCGACCCCCGGCTCAGTGTCTCTCCAGCAGCACTTCACAAAACCACATTTACAAACACCTTCTTGCAACTCTCTGCAACTGATCTGGGCTGCTTTTCCATGCTCCCAGTCCTAAACTTGCAGAACTTGTTCACAGTGGGCAGCTGAGCATTAGCACCTTTCAAACAGCCCATGCCATGAAGTAGTCATGGAATAGGGAAGAAAGCTCTGATTTGTGGATGAACTGATAATGACTTGTATGAAAGGAGATTTTCAGCCACATTCTTAGACCATTTTTAGTCACAGGCCATACTTTTCCCTCCTCCCCGACTGTGTCTGCTGCCTCACCTCTGGAGGATGGTGCTGCAGAGATGGGTACCCGTGGAATTACAGAAGGGAATTTTCCAGTAGTCTCTGGAAAAAAAATTTAAAAAAAGTGCTGTTCCCCGCTGAGTAGGGAGCAGTCTCCTTTGATGTTCCAGATGACTTATGGGAATGGTGCCTTGTTCTGTTTTACAAGGGTCTGTTTGGTGGTGTGTTGCCAGCAAAGTTCAGCTAGGACTTATGACAAGGGTCAGAGCAACACCTCATTAAGGAACTGCTTGTTTGTGACAGAAGTGAACTGCAAGCTCCAGGAATGCCAGGTACTCCTCATTAGAGGTGAGAGGAAAGTCTAGGATGGCCCATCAGTATTGACGGTGTGCACAGCTTGTCTGGGAGTTTCTGATGCAGTAAAGCCTGATGCTGAAGCCTTGGAGGGTGTGCTTTTCCAAAAGAAAGGAGTGTGTTTTCCTAGCCTCTTACCTTACTGCATACAGTTTCCAGATTTTACATGTGGCTTTTCATATGGAACTGCTCCTCCTTGTGATAAAGGGGACAGAGCTGGGGAAACTGAAATGCCCACATCTTTCTACTCTTATCTAATCCCTTCTTGATCCCTGATCATCCCCACACCCTCTGTGCACACACCATCTCTCCTCCTCACTAGGAGGAGCATGAGCTGAATGCCCCAGACACCAGACCAGGTACTAGATTTATTTGTGCTCCTGCAGATGCACCAGGCAGCAAGGGCAAGTGGTGCAGGCTGATTGTTATACCCTGGAGCAGTCTTGCATTTTTGGAATACTTAATACTTTAAAAGTTTACAAGCCTACTTGCAGGTGAAGTCCCCACTGTCAATTATTAACCCACATGGCCCGTACAGTGTTACTTGCTCCCTGGTGAGGAGCTGCTCGGCTTCATCTTTCTGAAAGAAATGGTGTGGAGGAAATGCCATTGGGTTCATCTGCAGGGATTTCCTTTCTTGTTGGCTTGTCTTTCAAAACCAACTCTGCCCAGAAGTCCAAGAATGGTATGTGCTCCAGCCCACCCTGTACTTGGGGGTTTGTAATGGAATTTCTGTTCCACTGCTGTCCATGCCCTCTGAAGTGCCTGTGTGTACCACCCACAGAGACAGCTGGCCTCCCTAAGCTGCTGAACAAATTTTGTGGCCATGAAGGTACTTTTATCTTCAAATGCTGCAAAAAAAATATTCCACCCCCTCAACCTTTGACGTCTGTTTCTTGTGGTGAATGATGGAGTACAAATATTCTGCAGAGAAGTGAGCTGTGTGCCCTTTGGGGGAAGACACTCATGTTTTGCTAAAAGGACAAGGAACTGTGAATTTACTGTTCTCATACAGCACAACAAGTCAAGTCCAATAAATATGGAAGCTAATTCCTGACTCTACCCTGAAGAAGTAAGAAAAAGTTAATAGGAAGCTGTGTGGTAGTAATAGAATTTTTTTTTTATTTATTAATGCTATAAAATTGAGGTCAATATTTTCACTTATAACTTGTTTGCACCTCCAGTACATGTTTAAATGAACTTCAGCACTTAAATTTCTTTTGTTCAGTGTAGGTCAAGTGGGGACATCAGCTGACCGTGTGGGGAGAGCTATTCCCTGGCTGACAGGAAAACAGATTCCTGGCACAGCACTAAGGACCTTGGCTGTGGTTTGGAGCTTCAGGCTGCTGACTCTGGGGCTTGCATTCCTCTAGTCCTTGGTAGAGGGTTATCTGCATCCTTTCTGGGGCTGGATTTTTTCTCACCTTGGACCTACAGGTCATGTCCTGATGGCCCCAGTGTTGTTTGCAGGGTTACTGAGTGCTGGTTATAAAATCAGGTGGCTCTTGCTTGTGCAGAGCTTGCTGGGGTGGAGCTTTGTGAGGGATGCTGTGTGGTGGAGGGATGCTGTGCAGGGAGGACTGGGCTGTAGTTTGAGAGCTGATACCCCTCTCTGTGCAAAGTTCTGCTAGTGGCTAACATGGATGCTGTCTCTTCAGGCCTGCCTGCATAGGCTTGCAGGAGAACAACATTCCCAGTTGTCTGGGGAGGAATCCTAGAACAAGCTAAAGCTGCTCTATTGACTCAAAAGACAACCTTGTTCAAAGTCTTGCCACATTAATCCCATCCCCACCTGGGAGTCAAATAAGAGATGGCTCTCTTTCCTGAGAGATTATCTGACCAGGCAGCTGTAGGATTAAGAGCTGAATGCTGATGTTTTGTGGCTGCACCATCTAAATATAAAATCCTATCACAGTGCTGGAGTTTTACTGCCAGTAGAAGCTTTGAACACTTTGTTATTCCTTTGGAATTAATGCTGTACTTCTTAGCTTCGACTTGAAAGAAACACCCTAAATCAGCAACTAACCCCTTCTCCCACCCTCAAAAAAAACTACTAACAAAAAGCCTCACCCTTAGTTACTTCATAACTATTAATGTAGCTTGAAGAATTCCTTGGCTAAAGAGTGGCTTAATTGAAGCATGAACAGGCTTTAAATTCTCTCGTGTAAATGCGGACTCTTACAAACTTCTTGCCGTACCTGCCAGCTCCTGCGTATCCTTTTTTTTCATTTGAGGCTCAGACTAATCAGAGGCATAGCATGCAGGTACTCTGGGAAGAGGAAATGCATCACTTTCGTGGATTATGCTGCTCCCAGGAACTGGGAATGATATGGTTCATTCATGATATGATATGATTCCCATTCCAGGGTTCCATATGTTGCCGATTTCTGCAGGGTTTCTGGGTGCTTGAGCAGGACACAAGCTTGAGCTGGAAGCTGATGGGTGACCTGTAGCTCAGGGCTTGGGGGTGTCTGGTATTTCATCCCTTGTCTGCACTAAGACCCTGTCTCAACTCACCCTTGCATGCAGGCCGTCTTGCTCCTAACTCCTGTGTTCAGAAGGTAAAGCGCACCTTGGTATTGTTCTGTCCCCCTGACTTGTTTGAAACTCCCTAAATCCTAAATACAACCTCAGGTGTGTAGAAACTTTTGAAAGAGGTTACACCTCCCTCAGAAATACTCGGTACACCCCTCAATTACATAAATGTTTGATCATCGTTCCACTTCACTTGAGCTAATGCTGCTGCAGAAAAAAAATCTGTCAGCAGCCTGATCCCTTCCTCACCCCTCCCAAAGAAATATGGTCTAGTTGCACAGCAGTGCAGTGGTGGAATTGGGGAATTGGTAATTTATATCTCTATTATCCATGTAGTTTTGCAGTTTGTGTGTATATTATTCTAAATGGATTATTTTGCTCAGCTTAATGTCTGCAGTCTTCGTAACTACCCTTGTGGTGTTTAATGGTTTAAAAAGGCTTGTGTTGGCAGAGGAGAGGTTTGGTGGAGCTGAGGGAAAGATGCAGGATAAAATTGTCTCATGGCTGCAGACTGGTATTCAACTTGCCATTGACCAGGACCCCTAGGTCCCTTTCTGTGGCACTGCTTTCCAGCATTCATTCCCCAGTCTGTTTTTACATCCAGAATTGCCCCATCCCAGGTGCAGAATCTGTCACTTTCTCTTGTTGAAACTCTCCACATGGTTGGTAATTGAGAAATCCTGACATTTGTCTGGGTCTCTCTGCAGGGCCTCCCTGACTTCAAGGGCATCAGCTGTTCTTCCCAGTTTTGTATCATCTGCAAAATTGCTTAGTATCCCTTCCAGTCCTGTGTCCAAGGCATTTATGAAGATGTAGAAGAGCACAGGGCTGAGGATGGAGCCCTGTGGAACTCCACTAGTGACAGGTCTCCAGTCTGATATCACACCATTCACTGTAACCCTTTGTGCCTGACCCAGTTGCTCACCCATCACATGATGTGTTTATCCAGCTGAAAGCTGGACATCTTGTCCAGTAGGATCCTGTGAGAGCTTCACTGAAAACCAAAAAGATCACACCAACTGGCTTCCCTTGATCAACTAGCTGGGTTACCTTGTCATGAAAGGAAATGAGTTTTGATAAGCAGGACTTTCCTCTCATGAAGCTGTGATGACTGTGTTGTCATCACACTTTCAGGTGTTTTTCAATACCTCCCAGAATCATCTTCTCCATCACTTTACCAGGCACTGAAGTGACACCGACAGGCCTGTAGTATCTGGAATCCTCCTTGCCCTTCTTGAAAATCGGGACAATGACTGCTCAGAAATCCTCAAGAGAGGCTTTGTGATCAGCCAGCTGTTTGAGGAGTATTCTGTGAATCCCATCAGGCCCCATAGAGTGCTGCAGTCTGCAGGAGCCCTCCTTAGTGGGGTAGGGCTCTGTCTGCAAAGGTTTGCTCCTCTGCTGAGCCTCAGGGAAAGGAGAGCCTCCAGTCCTTGCTTCTCCTCCCCAATCCATCTGACCTACAGGGGACCCGCCTTGCCCAAGCGTGAGGGATTGGTCTTGAGTACCTCAGGTCATGTCCTTGAAGATTCGGAGCTGGACACGGTGCACAAATAGATGGCAGCTTGCTTCTGTGGATTTGGTTTGTAGTCATGTCTCCAGTGTGAGACTGCACTTTGTCAATTACTATCTTGCATCATGCAGGTCTCTTTCCGCCAGGCCCATCAGCTGCAATAATCTGCTCAGCTGTGCAAATGTTAACTGCAAGATTGACTTCAGCAGTGTCCCTGACTCTTAAATTGGTCACAGATCTGTCTCAAATTGGGTGTGGACAAGTGGATCCCTTTGGACTGCTGGCAGCTGGATGCAACACCCATGGTGCATGGGGAAGCCAACTTGTCCCTGCTTTGTCAACGCCTGTGTATTTCTGGGGTGCCTGTGTTTACCATACTGTGCAGGTTTGTGGAGAAAGCTCAGCAGCAGCTTCTTCCCATCACCTTTTCACTGAAGTTGTCCCCTTTGTCTTCTCTCACTGCTTTCCTTCCCAAAGTGTCAATTTTGTGGAAATTCCCAGCTGTTGGGAAAGCATTCATATAGAATATGAATATCTATCACTCAATAGATAAAGAAAGCCTTCCACAGCTTTGTCTTTACTTTAGTGTGAGCAGAGGATAGCTGGTGGTTTGCTTGTGTTTTTTGTTTTCCTCATGAATAGGCAAGACAGTATTCTCATTAGCTCCCTTGAGGATATCCCCACCACTTGACAAAACCATATCATGGAGACAAATGCTTGGTGTGCTAGTAGTGCCCTTGGAAAACCTCCTTCTGAACTCTATCTCCTGGATCCAGTAGCTGCTGCTCTCCAGGTCCAGTTAAACTACCAGTGGCTCCTGAGGGTGCTGGGGTTGGGCTTGAGGTGTGGATGTCTGGCTAAGTGTTGTTTCAGTTCACTGCAGGTGTCTGGGACGTGGCAGATACATGGCAGGGCACAGGCAGCTCCTTTGCCTCTCGTGTTTCTTGTCTGTGTTGCAGCAGACCCTGGAGCAATGAGATGCTGGTAGTAGGTGTTCCCTTCCTGTTTGATGGGAATGTAGTGCCTTTGCCTGTTTGAATGTGTTGTATGGCATCAAAGGGAAGTGGGTGTCTAGTTTGAGAGCTGTTGGGGCATCTGCATGTGGTTATTGGTGTCTGAGCAACTGGCTGAAATGCAGCCCAAGCTCTGAGTGCCTGAAAGCTGCTTTTGTGCCCTGGCTAATCTGTGAGCTATACCGTTTGGATTTAGTGGTTCTGCTGGGTATCTGGATGGATGAGTGCTTGACAACACCTCCCCACACGCACTGCTTCCCTTGGAGAGGTGGTCTTGGCTTAAGAGGATGTGGGCAGTTCACTTTGGAGCCTGCCCTCCTGGCATCTGGCTTCCTCAGCCTGAGGGAGAAGTTTGTTGCACCACGTGTTCAGGTTTTCACAAGCAGCTCTTTCAGATCCAGCTCCTGAAGCTGCTCTTCAACACTCACCCATCCCCACGGATGGGTTGAGGCAACCAGAGCCAAGTGCCTTTGCCACATGTTGAACTCCGTTCACTATTCTGTGAGGGGCTGGAAGGCAACCTTCCCAGTTACCTAGGCTGACCTGCTGCAATAAAGCCTCCTAGAATTGTGCACAGGGAACCTGGCAAGAAGCTTAGTCTCAGCAAGGGATTAAATCTTGGGTTTTTTTCAAAGAGAGTCCTCTGCCTTCCACAGGAAGCTCTTCTGGTGCTCCGGAACCTCCATTGTTTCTAAAACTCGTGTTGGACTTCTACAGCTTATGTAGTTTTCTGTCTGTTGAATATGATGTTGGAGGTAACAAGCGTCCTTTCGATCTTTGTGTCCCTTGGCACTGCATACCATGGAATGAGATGTTCACTGGATTACTGAGGAAGAGAAGTGTGGTGATGTCACAGCATCTGACCTCAACACAGTGATTGTGCTTTCCTGGCAAATCATGTTATTGCACCTTTTGGACCACTCCTTGAGTGAGAGGACTGTGCTCTCCTTCCCTCCTTCCTCACTGCGTATTACCAGTATTGTTCTGGGTTTTTTTCCTAGTCTATTATGTAGTTGCTACCTTCAGCTGTTGGAAGTGGAAGGAAGGGCAGTGCAGCTGTTGGGAAAGCATTTATCAAGTTCTGAGGTTCTACCAATAAAGGTGACTAGGGAAAACATTCAGGCTGTGTGCTGGTACCTTCAAGACCAGTTAACTTCCTGAGGTATAAGACTTGGAAGTTTCTCAGAAGGAGAACTGCAGTGGGAGCATGCCATTTGGTTTACTGGGGTTTTATAGCTGCTGGCAAAAACTTTGTGCTCTGTACTTCTGTAGCAGCATCTTTTTAGTGCTGGCCTGGGAGTGCTTTTATAGGATTCCTCAGGAAGGCTTAAGTAAGTAGCTTGTTTGGTTGGTATGAGGTAAAGGAGTTGATTTCCCCCCAGCCCCCAAGTTTGGTCATAGCCTCCTGTAAAATCCTGTTTTTTAAAAATACAGCTTCCCTTTAAAATGAAAACACTCAAATGTAATAGCAGAGTTAGTAGTAGACTTGCAGGGATCCTTTTCTTTTACACGGGTACTGGAAGGTTTGACGAGGCTGCTTTTGAGGTTTGAGTAAAACAAACCAAAAACCCTGAAAATGAATTCTACTCTTCTCTCTCATTCAGAAAATTTCTATGTTGAAATCCCTTCTGCATCAGCAGTGAACTATGGTATTGCTCAGCTGGTGTGTTGATTCTGATTTTTGTCTTGCAAAAGATGAGACTTACAATGTCTGTTGGAGCGCAATGGGTCTCGGACTGCATAGGGCAGAAAAGGGGAGATCTGCGGTTAGAAACTGGGCTGGTGCTCTCCTCAAGTTTACAGCAGTCACGTGTTGTTCAGACGTCCAATGTTGGATATAAACAGGGACACACTTTAAATTCCTGTCCTTTTCCTTCCGTGTTGGTAAAAAAGGCTGTGAGGGCAGAGAAAAGATGGAGATGGGTCACCACAAAACTGGGGCAAACCTTTTGTGTGTTGGGGTTCCATATAAATTGCATCGTTAATGAAGGGATGGATGTTGGCTTCCTTGGGGGCAGCAGCTGTGCTGCCATCATGCTGGCAACCTGCTGCTATGACGAGGTTTTCTTCCCTTCCCTGATAAAGGTTTGACCTTGCAAATTCTTCTCCCTGCCTCACCAAATGCCAGAAGTTGGGTATCTAAAACAAACTTGCTGTGTCCCGGTTGCCCGGTGCCTGTTCCAGGGAGGGCGAGGATTGCGCTTGCCTGCCTTAGCCAAGTGGAGATCTCAGTTGTGGTTGTCTGACAAGAAAATGTGGTTTTCCTTTCCCTAGGAACTGCAGTCCTGTTCTCTTGACTGTACCAAACTGAAATGCTCTTGTAGTTATGACGATCAAAAGGCATTTTTCTGCTCTGCTTGTTTGGCCGCAGCTGCTGGAGAAGTTCCTTGTCTTGGCATCTCTGCTGAGATCTGACTCGGGCTCTGTTTACTGGAGAGGACAAAACTGTAGCCAAGGCATTTGTGCTTCTGCATGACCTTGGTCTTCTCAGGAGCCTTGCTCCAAGGTGTTGCTTGGGAAGGACAGAGAATACCAAATCCCTTGCATCTTGCCAGTCCTTGGCCCTGGGGTGCTAGTGCTGCCCAGGGTCATCTGTCTGGGCAGCCTGTGCTGGCCTCACCCATAGCTATGACAGGCAGAGCTGCATAGGGGATGGTGGTAATCCCTTCTGTAATCATCTTCAGCAGGGATGTTGGTGTGGGAAGCATTTTGACTTCAATTGTCTATTTCCAGTTTTATTTCTAGTTCTGGTGACTTTGCTCTGGGAGAGCAGTCTAACATGGTGAAGGATCAGGAACTTGAGCCCTAGCTCTGTGCCCTGGCAAAAGCGTATGAGAAAAGAAAAAAAGGGGAGTTTTCTGGGAGGGAGATGTGATTGTACAGCAAGGGAGGACAGAGCAGTCCTCTGAGCCTGTTGGGTGTGGCTGACGGCACTGCTAGAGAGTACAAAGTGCTGTGGATGGGCAGCTCAGTGCCCCAGGAAACCTCAGTATCTCTTGCAGTAGGCAAGCTCAATGCAGTTGTAGGCTGGAGACATCTGGTAAGGCAAAGCTGACTCTCCCTGGAAGTCTGTGTTGTGGAATCTTTTCTCAGCTTTTCTTGGAGGTGCCAAACTTCCCAATTGGCTGTGGCAAGTGTTTTATGTGCCCAGAGACCTTAGCTTGTTTTGATACTGGGTCTGTTTTGAAGAATGTTAAAAAAAATGTTGTTTGGAGGAGAGGAGTCTGTGCTGGGAACCATTTGATTAAATAACCCCAGGCTTCCTCAGCCCTCAATTAGCACAGCAGTCATCAAACCTCTGACTATCCCTGTGTATTTTAGATGTGTGTGGCTCACTCTAAACCCTGATGCTGCAAGATCTGCATCTATAGCAAGAATGCTCTGGTAGCAAACAGCTAAGCTCTTTCTGGTTGTGTACATAGATCTGTTGCAAAAGTATGAGGCACTCCTCTGCCCTCGACGATTCTCATTGTCTGCTGATATTTGGTACAGTACCGTGACAGCCTACATTTCTAGCTTAGCAGGAAAGCACAAAGCTGCTAAAACCATGTGAGTGACAGGTGCATAGAGGTGTGGATTCAATTTTTAATCTTTTTTACTCTCCTTATTTTTTTTATTTTCACCAAGCCTCTCCCACCACTTCATAAAACTCAAACCCCTTTTCCTAGAAACCACTAGTGTCCAAAGCCAGTATTTTGATGATATAAACAGGCTTCTTTCCATGTGCTTTGCTTCAGTATAGTACTGGCCTGTTTTCCTGGAAATCGACTAAAAAAGCCAATTTCAGTATTGGTGTAGTTGTGTCACAGAAGGCAAATACAATGTCAAAATGGCCTCTGAGGCGCAGTGTATGGCAAGACGGCAAGAATTCAAATCTTTTGTAGCAGCAAGTACTCAGGCAAAACTGCTCCTGACTTACTCTTTTGTGAGAAAAAAAATACTTGCTACCTTTGTGTCACATAGTCCCCTCCTCCACTTCCTTGGATGCCCTGTAAAAGTTAATTCATTACTGTAAGCAAAGGGCTCTGCCTTTCTCTGCTGCCAAGTGCCACCGCGGTACCCTGTGCTTCTGCTGGCTCTGCTTGTTTGCTTTCCCTCTTGGCAGCGTGCTGTGACATGGCCTTCCTTCTTCAGGGGAGCAAAAATAATTAGGAACAAGCAACCCTCCAACTGCACAAAACGCAATGCTACAAAGCCTAGAGCCTCACTGACACTGCCTGCAAGGAAAACTGTGTTTCCAGTCGGCTGCTGGATTGTGCAGGGGGTTTTCCTCTCGTGCCATAAGTTTGGAATCCGAACTGTTGCATGGAAATGCTTTTTGCGTCCTGATTTTTGTGCTCTGCCCATGGCGGGGGTGGGGTTAGAACTCGATGATCTTTAAGGTCCCTTCCAACCCAAAGCTTTCTGTGATGGTTTCTGTCTTTCTGTGCTGCGCTTTTTCTGCGTTCTGGTAGTTTGCTACGAAGCCTGGAATACACTGGGCTGCCAGACCCTCTCGATGGGACATCAGGACGATCCTCACTCTGACCTCTTTTCATGCGGGCGATTAAGTATCGAAACTTTCTGTTTTCTTCCTGCCCCTCCCCATTCTTTCAAAGTGCTGAACAAAAGGAAAGCCTCGGCGCAGCTCGCTGGAACGCGGGGCGAGTGAATGCAGTGACCGACATGGTGCTGAACTCTGTGAGGAGGCCGCCTCTCCAGACGTGGCCCGCAGGAAGGCTGCCAGCTCCCATTCCCGCCGGAGCTGCCGTCTGGGTGGAGAGGCGGCTTCCTGCAGCCACTTCGCCTTGCTCAGGGCAGCAGAGGGTCTGCCCCGCAGTGGGAAGCCCAGAAAGCCTGGATTGCTGTGGGGAGACGGCAGATTTCCTTGGTGTTTGCTGTGCCGCTGCGGGCTGCTCTGGATGCTCCCATGCCTGGGGTTGGCCTCCTCCCGGTGTGTGGTGCTGCACAAGAGCACGGGGTGGCCCTGTGCCGTGTTTTGGGGTGGCCCTGTGCCGTGTTTTGGGGTGGCCCTGTGCCGTGTTTTGGGGTGCCCCTGTGCCGTGTTTTGGGGTGCCCCTGTGCCGTGTTTGGGGTGGCCCTGTGCCGTGTTTGGGGTGCCCCTGTGCCGTATTTGGGGTGCCCCTGTGCCGTGTTTGGGGTGCAGGTTCGTGTTTCTCTGCGGCACCCGTGTGGGGCAGGGCTGGCCGTCCTGCGCCGGGCAGGGTGAGGCTTCCCCTTGATGTGGGTGAGGAGGTTGAGCAACACAGCCCAGGAGGCTCTGATTCAGCCTTTTCCTTGCTCTTCCAAATTATTGTGACCCTTTTAATTTACTCGTCTGCAGCTTCTAATTTTATTCTTTTTTTTTCCCCCTGTAACAGAGACTTTGGAGATTTGTAGTTGTCTTCCTAACCTGCCATGCTTAGCACGGACTACATGGGAGATGGTAATGGGCTGGTAGAAATCCAGGAAACTGATGTTTATTACGTTTCTCTTCCAGAGAGCAGACCCCTCTGTGTGGCTGGTGTATCTCCTGTGTGGGATTGAGCCTGTACTGGATTTGCATCAGCAACAAATACCTGGGCTTTAATTTTCAGGGCAATGATCGGTGCTTGCTGCAATGTAAAAGCTTTGTTGTGTTTGGATTTTGAGTGCAGTGCCAATGAATTGGCAGGGAAGGTTATTTAATGAGGGGGTGGAAGGGATATTAGGTGGGGAAAGGTGGCATCCTGATGATAATGCTGTCAGTGGGGTCCAGGGAAAATGTGTAAAAATAAATTATTCTCTGCTGTGATGCATTGTGTTTTGTCCTAACAGAGCTAGCTGGTCAGTGGAGCTCCCAGACATTTCCCGCTGATGGGATGGAAGTTCCAGTGATGTTTGAAATGAGTACAGTGTATTAACAGAGAATAACTCGGTTCATTTTTATCTTCCTGTTTTGAGTTGGTCCTAGTTTTCCAAACATTGTGTTTTGTGATGAAATTCTATGGAGTTTTATCTTCCTGGGAAGCAGAAATGGAAAATTTTGATCATGTTTGCAGTCAGAAGGGGGAATATATGCTGCAACCACATGATTACTTTTATGAAATTTTGTTTATAGGCTGCAGCAAATACACAGTAGAATTCAGAAGTGTGGCAGGGAGAAATAAAATTGCTTTCACCTGTTCTGTGTCAACATCTATGTGTGTCTGGCAGTGGCTCAGTCTGTACTGCTTTATCAAAGGAAAATTGTTTCTTGGTTAACTAGTGGCTCTTTATCACAAACCAGTAGCTGAGTGCCTAAGTGGAGTTGCTTTTACCAAATATAAGGTGAGGAATTATGAAGGGGTGGCACCTGAAAGGTAAAGTGTCTTTAAGACACTCTAGCAGGATCCAAAAGACCCCTTCAAACAATCTTAAGGATGGAATTTGCTTCAAAAGCTAAATTCATCATTTCAAAGGTACACAGCAAGTGAATGGTGATGTACTGACTGATGGAGCTACTCAGTGAACAAGTCTGGGTTTGTTCTTCTTTCTCAGAATCTCTTGAATGGGCTGGCATCTGTGCTTAATTCACTGATCAGTGGGAGTGTGAGCAGCTGTAGAGTGAGGATGGTGGGGAGTGTGTGTGTGTTTAAATTACTTGGGTGTGATGCAGAAGTTTAGTATTAGCACAAAGCACAGGAAAATTTAAATTGCTCCTCCGGGAACACGCGCAGAGTCTGTGGTAGCGCTGAGCACTGAATTTAAGGCTTAATTTGTTAATGTCTTGTTTTCCCACGTTACAGTCCTTGTAATGTTTTCTTCCTATGTTGTAACATGTGTGAGAACACTTGGTTGCTTTCCTTCAGAGAGGGCCTTGTTGGAAAGCGTGACCTTTCCAATTAACTGGCAACAAATGTGTTGGCAATTTACACTTTTAATTTTGAACGCCCTAAAATTATTTTTAGTGTGGGTCCTTGGCAAACTTCAGTTGGCTGAATGGGTGATCTTGGTGATTTGCTGAGAGTGCCGCTGCCAGTCGGGTGCCAGAGCAGCATGGAGAGAGCTGTGTCCTGCTCCCGCGTTTTTAAACACCAGAGCTCGGGCTTCTTTTGAAATGCTGCCCTGTTTGTTGGTAACAGTGCCTGCAGACATCTCTCTCTCTCTCTCTCCCCCTTGTCAAAATGATCGCAAAGGAAGATACCTCTGGGTTGAGCCTTTCCTGCTGCTGGCGCGTGTGTTTGTTTTGTTCCCCTGTGTCATCGTTTTATGTAGAGGCATCCCTTCAAAGGGATGGAGGGAGTGCCACTGCTCCTCATTCTGTCCCTAGCCGGGGATTTAACGAGCAATGCTGAGGTAATCCTGGCAGCCCTGCTCCTCAGGCAGCGATCTTATCTTGCTGTGAAAGCTGGAGATCACACTCTTGTCAGTGCTGGGATGGAGGAGGTCCGAGGAGCTGCGAGGTGCGGCTGGAAATGGCACAGATGGAAAAGCATCCATCCTGAGCTGGTCCCTCCATCCCGGCTGGGCAGCTACAGCAGCACCCGTGTGGTGTTCTGGTCTTCAGCCTGAGCAAGGTCTGTGCAGCACGGTGATTGTACCGAGGTGGGCTGAGCTCTTCTGTAATTTCCCGTGCTGCAGGCAGCATAGTGCTTCACTTTGTGCTGCCCTTGTTTAGGGATTTCCTGACATCCTCCTACTGAGCTGAGGGCAGAGATACTTATCTTGCATCTCAAGTGAAATTTCAGGTCCTAGAGAGAGTAATTAATATTCTGTGTATTGCACGGGCCTGTAGGGGTGACAGCTCTGTTCCGAGTAGTATCACAGTTCTTCCTTCCTTTCTCTTTTTATTTTTTTTTATTATTATTTTTTATTTTATGGAAACAAGCAAGCTTGCTTCGATCTGAGAGGATTTGTCTTATTTTGTTTTTTTTTCTTCTTTCCCCAGCATCCAACGAGCTGCACTGGTGGTTCTGGAAAATTACTACCGAGATTTCACAGTCTACAACCCAGCCTTGTTAACAGCCTCCAAATCCCGAGCAGCCAAACACATGGCTGGCCTGAAAGTCTACAATGTTGATGGTAGGTGAGGTAAAATGTAGTCTCTGAGACTGGGTGGGATGGCGAAGGGCTGGGTTTGCTTTATGCTTTGTTATGCACACATTCTCACCTTTTTGCTTTGCCAAATCCTTGTCTCTTGCTGGAAATCTTCCTAGCAGTGCTGAGTTTGCCAGTTCCAGATGACTTTACAGGTGTGTTTAGCCCTCAATAAGGCTTTTGTCTTTGCCAGGTGAAATGGCCACGTTTTGGGCCAGGCTTAATTGTCATGTGGCTTGACACTTTTCAACGCCACTGCTTGTGTCAAGCAGCCTCTGCTTTTTGTCACCTTGGGTCATCTTTTTAGTTGTGATAGTACAATAAACACAACTTTTAACTTAAATGAGTTCCCCAGCCGTTTATTGTGCTGCTTTCACATGCAGCCTTCAGGAAAGTGAAGGAGCTACGGTATAAGCAGCAGTAAAGTGATGCTTATCAGCCTGCAGCCTCAGCACTAAATGAGCTATGCCTGGCTCACCCATGGCCATGGAAATTCAAACACAGATAATGATCCCCATTGAGCTTTGCCGTTCTACAAACCATTTTCAAGTTTTGGGGCTTCAGAAAAGCGGATGGATGGATATGAGGATGCTCAAAGCAGTGAAAACTGGACTTAATCATTTGACACTCTTAAACCCTATCAGTGAAAGCCACACTTGTTAAGCAGGGTGTGCCCAGCAGCGTGTATGGAGGCGCACATTCCTTTGGGAGAGTCAAAGTTGAGTAGCAAAGCTTTTACGGTGAAGGATGACTGAAGTTGTGTGACAGAGTGTGGTAAAGGCACGTCCTGCACATGAATTTGTTAGTATTGAAAGGCTTTGAGAGCTGGGAAGAATAGACTGAAGGGCAAGGTGGCTCTGTGTGCGTGGTGTGGAGACTAAAATATTAAGAATATTTGTCATACGGAAAAATATGAGGCACTATTGCTTTGCTTCCAACAAAGTTTCCGTGCCTTATGGGTGTGGAATAGCTTGTTTTTATTTTCCTTTTTGGTTGGTTGGTTTGTTTGGATTTTTTTTTTCATTTTTGGAGAGTTTCAAAGACCTTATCTTAAAGGCTTCTCCAACCTCATGCAGCACTCCTGAGTTCATTAATTGGAGGTTTAGATACTTAGAATGAGATATTCCCATCCTGACAGAGGAAGGGGAGAGTGAGGGAAGGGGAAGGACAAGTTGCCCACCATGTGTCCTTTGCTGCCTGGGTTGATGATGCTCTTGGTTGAGTTGTGTTGGAGAGGGGAAGCAATCAGACATGCAAACAGAAATGCTCTGTGTTTTTCTAGATGTGAAATCATTCATTCCAGCTGCTTGGTCTCAGTGAGGCATAGTGCAGGGAAGGTGAGGGCCTCCTGATCCCACAGGTGTCTGCACACTATTCAAACCCCACAGCCTGCCAGGCTGGCTGCAGAGTGTGCCATTCTGATTACTGGCTTGTCTTCCCCTGCACTGCAGTATCTCTTCAGGAGTTGGCATGCTCTCTTTTCCTGCAGCACCTGCTGGGACAGTGGGGCCCCCAAGCTCAGAGAAAAGACTGTCAGTCTGGTAGTGTGAGTGCCTCAGAAGCTGCTAGCTTGGGAGGCTTTGTTAGAAGAGAAGGAACCAGAAGCAAGCTGCAGATGTGGCTGGCAGGCCTTTCCAAGTGTCCGGCTTGTGAGCCTGCCAGGGCCTGGGAACTCCTGCCTTCCCTTCTGGGGCAATACCGGTTGCCTGGGCTGTTCTGTGTGCAATGCTGCTGCCTTTGTGGACCTGGAAATCTCAGGCTTAGAGGCATGTCCTTAAGAAGATTCCATCCATCTTACAAAGCAGAGTGTAGTTCTGGCTGCAGCTTACCCTGGCAGCCTGACAGTCTCTTATACCCTTCTTGTAAAGAGACAGTAATGCTATTAAGGCAGCCTAATTTGTTGACAGCTTTTGTATTTGATACTGCAGCAGCCAGGAAAGAAAAACATATTGCTGTAATCTCTCTTATGCAGAGTGGGGAGGTTCACCTTCAAAACCAGGATTTTCATTGCCAGGCATAGTCAATGAGGCAAATTACAGATGTAACCCAGATTTGGGAGCTAGTGTCTCCCTTGAGTCATATCCTCCATTTCAGGGCTGTCAAACAAAGTCTGAAATGTTTAAACTCTTAAGAAGCTATTTGTGTGAGTGCTTGTTCTTCCCACTGCTGAGTTTCAGGCTTCTGTCTTGGAATCTGGTTGGGCTTTTTAGGAAAAAAATTAAAAAGAGTTGCCCTTGCTTGAGCAGAACAATTTTGAGTGTGTCTGTGCAATTGGTTTGCCTTAACCACTGCCAGCTGAGAGTGTGGGCATTCAGAGCAGTTTGGCACAAATCAGCTCTTGGTGGCTTGGAGGCAGTCCTAGGCTACCACTTCTCTCTGGGTAGACCCACTTCTGCCCTCTATCTGGAAAGAAGAATTTGTAAACTCTTCTGGGGCAACCTTTTTCCTCTCCCCTCTTGAAAAGCCAGAGCTGAGGGCGTCATGGGAGAGCTGCAGAACTTAGTACTGTATTTTAAGGTCTTGTAGTAGACAGCTGTGTGGACTGACTGGGTGTTACAGAGCAGATTGCATCTTCCCTGTTCCTGTGGCTATGTAGGATCTATTAACAGTAGCAGAATATCTAATGGCAGGTGCTGCTCAGAGTGCCATGAGAAGCTACTATACATATAGACCCCATCCTACCCTATTGTGGGACCGCTGTTCTGACAGCATCTGCCCTTCTGGGAAACCCTTTGTCTGAAGGTGACCCTGCTGTCCCCTGCATCCTGTTTCCTCTTCCTGTGAATAACTGTCTGGAGTTTGGCTTTCATTTGTTCATCTCCATGTCTCATTATGTTCTTGTGTTTGTCTCTCTCCTCTTTCCAACTTCTCACTTTTTGTGCTCTCACACTGTCTTGGTGCTGAAATGTGATATGCTCCAGCTGCCCTTGCCTTCAAACTGAAAGCATATATAATGGGGGGTAAGTTGCATCCTCGGCATGTTCACCTCACTCTGCCTTTGTGTGTATTGTGTCAGGCCCTCCATCCCAACTAACCTCCCTTGTCCACGTGCCAGAACACCCCTCTAAGCCTGTGCCGCCTTGCAGGGTTTCTACCGGAGCTCCTGGACCGGGGAAGGGTTTATAGGGTTGGCTGGGAAGGCTGGAGCCCCGGAGCACGTGCTCCAGCTGCCGTGGGGCGCTGGTCCGTCCCAGCCCCAGCCCCGTGGCTCTGACACCGCCTTTGTCTCCCTTCCTTGTGCCCGTCCTTGCCCCGCAGGCCCCGGTAACAACGCGTCGGGGCAGTCCCGGGCCATGATCGCGGCGGCGGCGCGGCGCAGGGACTCCAGCCACAACGAGCTCTACTACGAGGAGGCCGACCACGAGCGCCGCGTCAGGAAACGCCGGGCCAGGTAACGCCACCCTGTCCTGGTGCCGCTGTCAGGCTGCGCCACCTGGGGCTTGGAGGGGGCCCCGAACCTGCCACAGGGAGGAGGCTTATGGAACCCGGGTGCACAAGGGATGGTGGCAGCTTGCAAATGGGATTATCCAAAGGACATGCATGCACCTGAGCTCGTCTGTATACATGAGGCAGATAAGCTAATGCAGCGCCGTGGCTTAGGGAACAGTCCAGTGCTTGACAGGTCTGTAGTTACTTGCTGTAGGAAATCCCATTATTTTTGCCCGTGCCCAGGCTTGTCAGCTGAAGTAATCCTGGGACAGGATCAGTGGAGTGCTTGGTGTTGCCCATTCATGGGTGAGGAGAATATTTG
The DNA here is from genome assembly GCA_016584745.2 of Phylloscopus trochilus trochilus. NCBI lineage: Eukaryota > Metazoa > Chordata > Aves > Passeriformes > Phylloscopidae > Phylloscopus > Phylloscopus trochilus. The sequence continues at coordinate 28,872,706 of WQNJ02000012.1, forward strand.
TGCTTGCAGGGTTGTCAAAGGGACAATTTGACTGGCTTTCAATGAGTTGAGAAGGAAAGACTTGACCACAAGCAGTTACATTTTATTTTGGAACATGGATATGTCTTCTGCCAGTCATGCTTAGGCTGCAGAGTTGATGCTTTGTTGAGATGACCCGAGACAGGGCCTCTGTTTGTTCAGGAGCCTAACTGCAGTCTGTAGTTAGCATACCTAACAGTTTGAGGCAAGTTGCTTATGGGCAGGCTCCCCTCAACTGAGCTGTGTTTGGAAGGAATGTGTCATAATTGGAAGGAGCTGGCTTGTTTTGAGTTTTCTTTTGGCAGTTTGTTTCAGTGGGAAGGTGCTGGCACTACGTCCCCTCCTTGCCTGCTTCAGTCTGACCTATGCTCTATAGCCTCTGTCTTTTGGGCCCTCTTCCAGCCTCAGAGCAATAGGAATTTAAACTTGCCCTTCTGTGAAGTGTAGCGTCCTAACTTGGGCACATCTCCCGTGCTTGCTGAGTTTGGTTAGAACAACTGCTTAGTCAGAGGGAAACCATCAGTCACTAGATAAGGCCAGATGTTTCAGGCCAGGAGTTTAAAACTGATCTCCACCCCCACCTCTCCCATGTCAAATTAAACAAAATGGGCAAGGGTCAGGACTTCTCATGCTGTTCCTCGTGGACAGCCTGAGAGCAGTATGCTATACCTCTGCTTGTAGTGAGGCAGCTGCCCCTGACTTTAAAGGTGCATTGGATATTGAGATCGTTGTGGACAGTCATTGCTGACTTGAGAGGAAATTAAGTACAAAACAAGTCCTGTCTGAAGGGGCCGCAGGGCTCTGTTGGGTGGCTCTTCCATTATTATTTTTCCCTCACTAACTGCAGCGCAGCCCCTCACTTGCAAGTTAGCCCAGTACTATGTAATGAGTGTCATAAGACATCTGTTCCCCTTTTATGGTGTGGTCGTGGTGTTTGCTCACCTGTGCCAACACAGGAAGGGTTTGCAGAGGGTGCCTTTAGCTACAGTGTTGGGAGTGAAGATGGAGGAGTGTTTTCACCCTTGCTGCCCAGTGGAGGGGTGCAGGGCAGTCACCGGGCAGCACGAGCCCTGCACCCAGCTGGTGGAAAGGGGAGCAGACCGCAGCTTGTGAGCACAGAGTGTGTTGGAGCAGGCTGTGTCCTGGGTCACACTGGGTGTGCTCAGCCTCCCCCTGAGCGTTTGCCTGGGTGTGCTCCGTGCTGCAGCCCTGTGTGCTGGCACCGCTGCACCCAGACACGCGCTAAACGCGAGGGCGGCTGCGCCTTGTCGGAGTCACGTAGCTGACGTTTGTGCTGCGCTGGCAGAACCAGCTGCAGTGCTCAGGGCTTTGCAGTCTCACTCCTGGTTTATGGCCCTCAGTTGCTGGATGGCCTGGGCAAGGAGGGAGAAGCTGCTGTCTACCCCTCAGTCTGTCAGTAGAGAAGATTTTGTGTAAATTGGTGGCAGGCAGTGACTTGATGGCAGGTGGGAATAGGAGGCTTGTAAATCCTGACTCCCAGGCTCTGCCTTAACCACAGACCCATCCTACTTCTTGTTATGACTCTTGCCGGCCTGATTTTTTTGCCGCAGGCTCGTGGTTGCAGTAGAAGAAGCTTTCACTCACATCAAACGCCTCCAGGCAGAGGAACAGCAGAAAGCTCCAGGAGAGATGATGGACCCCCGAGAAGCAGCCCAGGCCATCTTCCCCTCCATGGCAAGAGCTCTGCAGAAGTACCTTCGCACCACCCGCCAGCAGCAGTACCACAGCATGGAGAGCATCTTGCAACACTTGTCCTTCTGCATCACCAACAACATGACACCAAAGGTAATGAGTGCTTTCTCTAACGCTGCTGCAGGAGGGAGGGAGAAGGGGATGGCACATCTCTTTGTGCAAGCAGAACACAAAGTTGTCAAGGGAGGTGAGTGAAGGCTTTCGTAGTTGCTCCCTGTGAATTGACCAGTGTGGTGTAGGTTGCATCAGGTCTTGAAAGGAAGTAATATTTCCTCTGCAGCATCTTCTGTCTCTTTTTATTTGAAACTGCCCATGAGGTATTTGTTCTTGAATCCAATTCAGCAATGGGAATGCTTAATAAATGTTTGAAAGTGTGGCTTTGAGTCACAGTTGTTTTCCCAGCTGGCTTGTTGGTAGCAGGATGATGCAGGTGGCAACCTGTAAAGGATGTTTTTTGGTTTTCTGCCCCCTCTGCCTTGCTGCATTTTGGACTGCTAATTATTGCCTAAATCTCTGTCTCTCTGACAGTGTTTCTAATAATTCATGAGCTGCTTGATCAAACATGGTTTGCTGCTTCATGCCCAGACTGTGACTGTTGACTTGCAGACACAGGGAGGGACTGAACAATAAGGGAAACAGGTCACACAATTCCCCTCCCACTCTCTACCTTCCCTTCTAAGAACACCCCACAGTCCTAGGGAAGGGTTATTCTTGGGCATTCACCCAGGACCTACTGCAGTGAGAGCAGAAATGCTGTCAAGAGATGGGACTTAGCACCCTCTCATTGTGAGCCTCCTGGGACCTCCTTGCTCAGGTATGCAAGGGGATTTTCTGCTGCCATTGAGATTGCAGAGAGACTTTAAAATACAGGCAAGGTCAAATGGCATTTTGCATTCTGTTTTCAGTTTTACACCCTCAGGCTGAAAATATGGAAACATCTGCTTACCACCTTAGCTTAGCCTGAAGGAGAGAGCCAGCTATCCTGTCTGACTGTCTGGGACTGTAGTTTTGGGATCGGTTATGGGGCTGGTAGGGGGGAAATGACGTCTGCTCTACTGAACTGCTCCCAGATGGCTGTGCTGATGGCAGAAGCCTGGGCTATAATTTTGCAAACCTGCTGGGATGGACTGAAAGAGGATCTCCTGATGGTTGTGTCTACTCCTGGCTCTGAAAAGCTGAGAGGGACTGGGAAGAAGACGTCTTCTGAAGTGTGAAAGCTGAAACAATTTGCAGCATGGCAAGCCCGTGCTCGCGGAGCTGTATTCGGGGATGGGAGGAGAGCAGGGCGAGTTGTGGGGCTGGTGCTAACGTGTGTCCCGCTCTTGGCAGGCATTCCTGGAGCGTTACCTCAACCCAGGCCCAACCCTCCAGTATGACAGGGATCGCTGGTTCTCCAAGCAGTGGACGCTGGTCAGCGAGGAAGCGGTCACAAGCGGGTTACAAGACGGCGTCGTGTTTGTCCTCAAGTGCTTGGACTTCAGCCTTGTTGTTAATGTGAAAAAAATCCCCTTCATCAAACTCTCAGAAGAGTTCATAGACCCTAAATCTCATAAATTTGTCCTCCGCTTACAGTCTGAGACTTCAGTCTAAGGGATTTTGAGGGTGGGTTGTTGGGAGATTTTTTTTTTCAATATTGTGCTTTTGGGTTTAATTTCCCCAATGCTGACTGAAACTGGCAGATGATGGACCAGTAATATTTGACCATCTGCACTTTATTTGGAAAGGGGAGGGGGGAGTTGGGATATCTTATCTAGAAAGAAGTATCTTAAGAGGCAACAGGGCGACTTGGCTCAGTTAGCTCAGCCTTGGAGACAGAACAGGTTTTTTTTTCTTTGCCCCTCTTTCCAGGCATCCTCTAAATCTCATGCTCTTTCTCTGCATGGCTGCAGTGTCAGAGCTGTTGTTGGAGCGCTGCCTTACACCGTGCATGCCTGTGCCCTTGTGTCTCTGCTTTTGCCACCTGTGGCTGCTCCTGAGGGCTCATTGCTCACCTGTCCCCCACAGAAATCTCCTGGCACAGGGTGCCACAGTCCCTGCTCACTTGGGGATGGGGGGATAGCAAAGGGTGGGGGTGTGAGGGGACTTCTGTTCTTTGTTCTTCTTCTCTCCATGTGCCTCTTCTTCAGTGCTGGAGCATGGGCATAATAGGATGGTTTCACCCTCTGTGAAATTGCTTGTCTTGAACTGGATCAGCCCATTTGCAGCTCTTCAATTTTTTTTCTCTTTTTCCTTAATCAGTGCTTGTTAGTGAAGTTGTTCTTTGTGTCAGAGCTCCCTGTTATCTCTCCCTTTTGTCCCTCTGTCCTGCTTGTCAGCATCTTTCTCAGGCACACCCAAGGCTTCCTGTTTCTGTCTCCTCTGTCTGGCTTTCTGAATGTTTCTCCAGGCACTGCTGCTTCCTTTTGCACCTGCAAGGGCTGTGTATTTGCACTGGGACAGGGTCAGTAAGTAGCTGGCTCCTCCTCAGATAAATCACAGACCCTCCCTACGTCTGACAGCCTCTTTGAGGGGAAGGGGGTGCAGACAGGAATGTGCCCCTCCCTCTCTTGAAGCCAGCTTCAAGTGCGTCTGGAGAAAAGACGGCAAAAACACTTCCCTCCTTCAGGAGAGGAGCCAGGGAAAGGCTGACCTCTGTCCCATTCACTTGCTTTGGAGAACTGTTGAGCTCTGGAAACACTGCAGTGAGTCCTTCCCCACCGTACGCCTTCAGCTGTAGCTAAGAAATACCAAACAATGCCTGAATGTTGAAAATCTGCCTGCCTTTCTTGGCCTTGCTGTACTGTGAGAGTTTCTGCTCAGCGTTGGGATCTGCTTCTGGGAGATGCAGTTTTGTTTGTGAGGCTGCCTTTGCCCGCCAGTGCAGCTTACAGGTGTGAATTTAGTCACCTGAGTTTGGAAGGTTTGGCTTTAGCAGCGAGCCTAAATCGTGTCTGAAGTCTGATTGCCAGCACAGAGCATGGAGTGACTGGAGCCAGCTGCAAGGCTGGCAGGACCTGAAGGTCCCTTGAGATCCATGTGAATGTAAATGATCAATTCATTCTGCTCAGTCTTTTGCCATGCAAATATTCCTTATCGGGCAGGATCTGGCCTGCCCTCCATATGGATGTCTTAACCAGGAAGGCCCTAGTTCCAGCAGTGTGTAAGTCAGTGCCTTTCATTGCAAGCCTGCACAGTCTTCTGAGGAGGGCTGTGACAGTCCCTCCTGTCCCTTTTGGCCTTTCCCAGCCCTTCCCATGGCAGGTGTGGGCTGGCTGGTGCCCACCACAAGCTGGTGGGAGGGAGCAGCAACCTTAAACAGGGATGCTGGGGACAGGGCAGGAGAGTCCATCCTCTTCCAGCTTCAGCAGCAGTGGAGATGCATGTCCAACAGCACCTGTGGATTATCCTCTTGGGATCCAGGGAGCACCCTGGTGAGTGAGTGTCCAAAGTGATGATTCCTCATCCAAGTGACACCTGCAGTTCCCTGTGCCTTTCTTACAAGCACATGGTAGCCTCCTGGATCCTTTGGAGTCCATGTAATGTACCAGACGTGGTTGTAAAGAAACTGGATGGCATGGCACATGATGGGATTATGCCCCTTGTCCTTAAAGGATGGGAAGTACGTAGTGTTTTCCCTTCTCTAAGCTCAATGTTTGAGTTTTTTGGCAGATCAGGCTTTCTGGTAGTCTATATGGGGACTCCATTATTGACTGTGGCCTTTGCAGTGTTTTACTTTGAAAAAAATAGACTTTTATTCCTTTAAAAGAAGAACTAAGGAAGGAGAACATACAGTATCTTACACTTGGCTCTCCTGAAGATGTCTGCACCTGGCTTTTATGATGTGCATGACTAGCAGGGTGGGAGAGACTGGGAGTAGCTTGGGAGCCTGTGGGGCACTTAATACCTGTGTGGAGGCTGCTGCCTGTGGCTGAGTTGGCTCATTTCTGTGAAGCCAGAGCAAGAACCACCTTGCCGGGGGCTTGGTGTGCCATGTATGTGAGGTTGCCTTGTCACAGGCACATCTGCAAAACTTTTTTACTTTCCCAGGATTTCCTTCCCCTTTCCTTTTCCCTGCCCCATCAGGAGGGGTTGTCTGACAGTATCTGCTCAGGAAACTCATGTCTTAATTTTGTTAAATCCTTTAGCACATGGAGGACCAGACAGAAGCAGCGTGTGCTCAGTCTGGTGCTGCCTCTTCATCTTTGTGCTGTGGTTCAACACTGCCTTTTCTGCCTGCTGCCAAAAAGGACTCTGTCAACAGGGGCCAACTCCTACATTGAATGCTTTCCCTATATCAGCAGCATGAATTCTTTGCCTGATGAAATCTGAAGGAGAGGACTCTCTCAAATGGTCTCTTTAGAGATGCAGCCTGCTTAGAGGTGAGCTCAGACTGAAAGGGGAATAATGATTCCTGGATATTCCCTGTTCTGGTATTTTTAGTGACATTTTTCAGGGTCTCTCTTGCTTCCCTGCTCCATGCAAAATCAGGGGACCACTGTCATACCTACCTCACTGGAGTGCTGTGAGGCTAAACTCAACTTGCTTTCAAGTGCTTTGAGATCCACAGTTGGATCTGTGGCATCTGTAGGAATTCAAACTCTATAAAAAAATACTGAGCGGTGAGTGCGGACTGGTTTGTTTAACTCTGTTCATAGCCAGCTAATGAGTAAGAGTGGAGTCATAGGGAATGAAGCTCTGATCCAATTCCTGCAGCCCTTACTTCTGCCGAGCTTGCCAAGTGCTGAGCACAAATACAACTTGTAGGGTTTGCCAGCCAAGTGCAGGCTCTTTCTCCGAACGCCTCTCCTGTCCTGCGCTGTCTCCTTGCACATATTTTCCTTCCTCTCTCCCAGTCTGGATGTTTGTACCTGGTTGGGAATTGTGGGGGGTTTATTAGAATTCAAGTGTTTTTTTAAGACAACCCTGTTGGTGGTGGTCAGTGTCCCCCTTGGAGATGATCCTTGCACTGGACGTCCTTCACTGGAAGCTGAACCATTGCATAGGGTGCTGTGCTGCCCAGCCAGGAGTGGTGGTGCCCCACTCCTCTCCTCATGTTGGCACGATTCCTGTAACTCAGTATGCTGCTCAGATACTTTAAAGGCTTTGGGTTTTTTGCTCTCAGATTCGTTACAGCCTAAATCCAAAGCCATGCTGAGATCTTGCAAAACCAGATGCAGCTGAGACTTTGAAGTGTTCTAGAGCAGATGGAAATGGCTGTGGGTTTCCATGAAGGCTGGTTTTCTCTTTCCTGGCTATAAATTGAAAGATTTGAATTTCTTGCAGCTTCCAGGAGTGTAGGGGCAGATACTCCTCTTAACACTTTGCCAGTCCTGTAACTGGGCGTGGGCAGGTGGTGTTGTCACATCTGTTGGCCTTTCACTGCCATGGGGCTTCAGCCGTGGGTGAGACTCAGCCTTGGGTGCAGACTCTGTGAGGCTGCCCGAGGTCTCAGTGTCCTTTCCCACACCTGGAAGCTGAGCAGGCAGCACTCCTGGAAATGTAAGCAGTGTAGCACACCCCTCCATAGCCTATCTGCAGGGCTGGGAGGTGCTGAGGCTGCACTGGGAAGCTTGGAGGCAGTGCACAGTAAGGCTGCACAGTAAGGCTCAAGGCTGGAGATCTGAACATATCCCACCACTAATGAAGCATCTAAACCTTTCCCTTTGGGATGGGGCTCTCTGTGCAAGGCCTTGGGAATCTGCTGTTGCTGAGTACAGCCAAAAGCTGTAGGGAAGGAATATCTGGAGCTGGTCCTGCCCCACATAAGTAGCTTTGGACGGTCTTGTTTGGGATGTGCTCACTTCCAACACTTGATGCTGAAGAAACTGAAAAGATCCATAACTTGCTAAACATGGAAACCTATTCAAGCCAATTTCATCTTGCTCATCAAAACTTGTAATTCTGCCCTTTTCAAAGGGTAAACAAAAGTCTTGTGGTCTGCTGCAGCAGTGCTGTAGTCTGGTCCCAGGCTGGCTCCTCACTTGGGCTCAGTGCTGCCCAGCGGTGTGAGAGCTGCTCACGAGGTGTGTGTGCAGGTGTTTTCTCATTCAGCTTGTGTGTGTCTGTGTGCTTTTCCCCCTCTAGTGTGCACATTATGCGTGTTTAAAGCCTCAAGCCAGACTTGGTGGCTCAGTGTTTCAGCCGTCCTTAAGAAGGAAGTGCTCTTGGAATTGAGCTGGTTTTAGAAAACAAACAAACAAAAAGGAAAAAGGAAACAGGAACCCCCCCCCCCCCCCCCGCCCCCCAAATTTCTGTTCTGAAAGAGATGGCTTTGGGCCGTGATGTCTCCTACAGGAGTGTGCATCCTCCTGTGTTCAGGCTGCTGCCTCTCCTCGGTGATGACCAAAAGTTGCCGTTTCCGACAGCCGGGAGCGGTGCGGATTGCTTTGGGCCAGTCCCGAGCGGGGCCCCCGCCCGTCTGCATCCCTCCAACAGACTGCATTTTTTATCCTGCTGCACACAGCCCCGTGGGCAGCAGGCAGCCAGCCCTGCCCTAGGTGTGCTCTGCCCGGGGAGGGGAGGGGAGGGGCTCCTTCCTTCCCTCTGGCTGCTTCCCGGGCACCTCTCACCAGCGCTAACGGTGCTTGGGGGTATCTCCTGTGTGCACAGTGGGGAGATGCTGTGGCCACTACCTGAACAGGCATAACTGTGAAGGAATCTTACCCTCTTCTGTGCCTGTTCCTTTGATTCAGCATTATTGTGTCTTGGGGAAGGGGGTGGGAGCAAAATGCCCTTCCCCCACCCTCCTTTATCACTGTGTAATACTTTTTCTACACACACTGTGTATAGTAAGAAGGGTTTTGCCAAGGTTTTCTAATTAATAGACACTAACCAGCATTTCTTTCTTTTTTCTCTTCTTTGCACATGTGACTTTAACTGCAGTGGTACATGGTCTTTCTGTTCTTTTCTAATCGTGAACTTAAGTAAGCAAATTCCTGGTGTCTGTGACATTAATGCACTGTGGGTTTAGCCTTGTAAATTGTTCTGTTCCAAGCTGGGTTCTCTTAAGTTATAGCTGGATGGGGTTTTGTTGTTTTTTAAACTGAAACATAAAACCGTTTTACACTTTGCATATTTTGTACAGTAAAATTCTGGAAATAAACTGAAACCAGATTTGGTTGTCCCACTCCTTTCTCTTACCCTTTCAGACAAAAAAGCTCTCCCGCTCTTCAGGCAGTCCTTAGCTGTGGACAGGAGGGGCCCTGCAAACATGTGGTTTAGCTTTTTTGAGGTTGTCTTTTTGTCACCCTCATTCTAGGCCTTTCTGGTCTGCTCTGCCACAGTAAAATGCAAACTCATTTATCACTCCTGAAGGAAGACAGGTAAGTGATGCTTTGAACACCTGAAATCTCAAATGATGGGGAGCAAATGCAGCTGGGGAAGTGGTGGAGGGGGGGCAAGTGGGCCATGACTGGAGTGGGAGCAGGTTTTTCTGCCTCCTGTGTTCTCATAGTTTGCACACAAATTATGAAGTGCAGGATTCACTGCCGAGTTCCTTATTTGGCTCTGGTGGGGAGGAGGAGTGGCAAGAGGCAGAAAAGCCAGTGCTCCTTGTTTGTGTGGATGCAAGCCTGTGCTCTGCTAAAAAAGGTGCAGGGATCTCACCTCGACAGCATCTCTGGGTGTGGCTTTCCCCACCGTAACTTTCCGTCTCCAGCACACCAAGAGCTCAGAAAGATCAAGCAGCTGTGCCCAAGGAAATGTGGGAGCAGCTTTTTTGTCTAGGTGTTTTTTGGTGCCCACTCTTCAGGCCAGCCCAGCCCAGCTGATCTCCTTGGTGGCTTCAGCTACTGGGAAAATCCACAGGATGCTGCTCTTCAGTGGAAAAGAGTGCAGCAGTTGTGAAGATAAGCAGCACAGACATAAATGCCTGTGGAGAGAAACAGCCACATGAGTAAATCTCTGCTTGTGGGGAGACAGATGTATTTGGGCTAGAGAGAGCTGAACTAAGGCCTGGGAGGAAGCAGGAAGGGTGGGATGGGGGTGTGCTCTGTTCTGCCTCCTGCCCTCCCTTGATCTCTGCTTTTGATCTGTCCCTCTCATCCTGCTGGTGCTTTGGCAGTGCCCAGCCCTGCCCTGTTTGCAGGTCAGCTCCTGGAGATGGCCAGGGAAGGGGAACAGTGCTGCTGCTGCCCTGCAGAGCCTGAAATGGGGGTGCAGCCATTGCTGGTCCCCTCCTGCCCATCAGGGGAAGACCGGACTTGTTGGACTGGAGCTGTGGAGGGAAAGGCTCTGTGGGAGTCGGCCACAGGTGTGTCATGGGAAGGTGTAAGCAGCAGGAATTTGGCATAAACAAGATACTGGGCTTGTCAGGCTCGTTCCAGGCTCTTAGCCTTGAGAGCTGTGTCTTTACATGTGAGCTCAGCACGCTCTGTTTCATTTCTGGGATAGTGCTGATACCAAATCAACACCTGACTGCTGCCAGTTGTGGCGCTTTCTGTCCTGCTGTGGGCTGTGGAAGCTGATGGAAGGAACAGGCTTTGCTAGAGGGACCAGTTCCCTTGGCCTTCACCCAGAGCTCACATATCTGAATCATAAAGGGCTGTGGTATGTAGCTCAGCAGAAATTAGAGCTGAGGGAGCTGATCTGGTTTGGTCAAGTCTTTTCACTGAAGTTGCACAGACCTTTGAGGTGTGATGGAGCCTCAGGTGCAACGTTGGGTTACGTGTTACAGACCCAAACCTCTGACAGAAAGGGGATGGAGGTCTTTACTGGAGAAAACCAACCACTTGGAGGGACCTGGCATCCTGAACCAGAGGTAAGCACCTCTTGCCTGAGGGACATACTGGACTTGAGGAGGAGATGCCTCTCCTGCAGTGCCCTTCTTGACCATATAGGCATAAGACACTGGCTGCCCTGGGACAGCACAGCACCAGCCCCTGCTCTGGGTATTTGGTGGCTGAGCTGTGGCTTAATTCATAAGGAGATTGATTGGCTCTGGTAGGTGATGGGACCAGGCCTCACAGCTGTGGACACTGAGAAAACAGCAGCTGTGGGGAACGAAGTAGAAATCTGTGAGGCAACGGGGCCACGTGTAGCCAGGGCATAACAAATGGGGGTAAGAAAGGGATTTGTCACCTTCAGCAACTGGGTCCTTGCTTGAAGCGCCAGCAGCACTTCACCATGTGATATTGTTAGCTAAATTGATAGTTCAGTGAGACATCTAGCTGTGGAGCTCGGCGAGGCTTCAAACCACAAAACATCTCCTGATGCAACGAACTGGATCTGCTGTCTCAGCCCTGGGTCTCCACTCCTGGGAAGTACAGGAGGGGTTGAACTCAAGGGCTTCCAAGGGGTCCTGGAGCTCGGGACAGGTGGTGTAGGTGCAAGGGAAGGCGATCTCTCCACAGGACATGGTGCCTCACAACAGTGTCCAGGAAGGGAAAGTGTATTGGGAGTTGGCCAAGCAGAGGGTTTTGATTTGTCTTTCAACAGCACTCCTGAGTCTGTGTTGGATTGGGAAGGGGATGGATTTAGGTTACAGGCCTTTCCGGTACTGACAGATAATCCACTGGGGCAAGGGCATCTGTTCCCTTTTCACGTGTGCATCCATGGACTGCTGGGTCAGGAGGTGCTGAGAGAAAGGAGAGCACTGAGCACGAGGTGTCTGCAGAAGCAGGGATGGCGTAGCGGGGTGATGGCACAGGCATAAATCATCAGCTGTGAACAAGGTTACCCGGGTTGCACTGAAAAGCTGTAACAAGTGTTACAGCCCTGCTGAGAACCTCTGTGCTAGTCTGACGTGGTACTAGGAAAGTGGGGACTACCTCGAACAGGAAGGAAGCTGTTTTCCTGTTTGTTCCCATCTCCTATCCCTCTCCATAATGAACTTAGAAAAGGTTGTGGGTTGTTTGGGTTTTTCCTCCCAGTTACTGCTCACATCATAGTCTGTGTTCAGGTCGAGGTGTGCTGCAAAACTGCCAGCCTACCCCAAAACTCTGAGCTGGTCTCCCCTTCCTGCAAAACCTGGGGACCTCAATGAAGATGTCTGTACAGGACTTGGGGCTTGCTCTGGTTCCAGCTCAGTTAATGTGAACAACCTGAGACCCCAGGAGCCCTCCCACAGTGGCACTGCTGCTTGTTGGCCTCCCAAAGCCCGTGGGTCCTGCTGGCAGGAGGAGGAGAACAGGTGTTTGCTGCAGAGACCACAGCCAGGACAGAGGGAACAATCAGTCCTTGGGCTCTGCCTGGGCAACACTAATTACAACTTAAAAGAGGAAGGAGGAAGGTGACTTTTACCTTGTGGATGTGCATTTGAGGTAGCTCAATGCAACCACCTTGCTTGTGTATAAAAATATGGAGCAAACAGCAAAGCCTCAAGAGAGACAGTAACAAAAGGCAATGTGAAGTCAGTGGAAGAGACCTTAGAGATTAGGGTGTGGGTTTTCCCTCCAGCATCCTTAGGAACATGAAGGCACAGAGATTTAAAAAAAAAAAAACTGAGACACCACAAATTGCTCTAGGCATGAAGCTACTCTGTAAATTGAAACATTTTAAGTCTCTTCCAAAGGCAAGAATCAGGGTTACAAATGCTTAAACATCTAGTCTTGGTTCTTTCTTTTCCCCTTTTTATTTATTTTCTTATTATTTAAAAAGGGAGCAGAAATGAAAAGTGGACGCATGGGGAGAAGGGAGATGCGTTTGACAAAACCCATTTGACTCAGCCTTTTTGAAAGTTTTAAGAGACATTCAGAATGTTATGGCTCTTTGGACCTCTCCTCAGCATAGGTCAGATGCTGTGGGCATGCTTTAGAAGAGGGAACAAGAAGGAGCTGATTATATCTGGGCTGCAGATGTGAAATAGACCTGCAAACCTTTTAGCTTCTATTTTGTAAAAGCTCATTCTTGAATAGTCATAATACCAGATCCTACAGCTGATTATAATTTTGCTTTGTAAGTGATTGTGAGAAACTGGTTTAGTAATTCAGTAACTAGACTGTGGGAAGCTGTGCAAATTCCTTCAGCAACTTCATTTTGTGGGGACTAAAATGTTCCTCAAACATTCAGCTACTTTTGTTGTTCCATAACCTCTCTCTTGGTCACTAGCAGGAGCAGGACTTTGAATGTTGAATTGAATTTTAAAGCAAAAGTCAAAATCTGACACCAGGCAAATTTCAGAGCTGCTCTCTGGTCAAACATCACTTTATTTTTCAACCGTGTTACTGAGGGAGGGACCTGATGCAGGCAGGGCTTTCTCCAAATCCAAAAGCATATGAGGTTGCCCATGGCTATTTAAGTGATTTACCACCCACGACCAAGGGAGGGCTCAGTCAGGACAGCCACTGGTAGTCTGGCAGGGAGGTGGCTCTCTGGCTGCTCCAGCACACTCAGCTCCTTTAACCCTCAAGGCTTATTTCTTGTATGTGAAGCTGTGTCACTTGTCTTCTGCTCAGGTGGTGTGGTGGTGGGATCGCTGGTGGCACTGGGTGTTACTGATCTCTTCCCACAGGGACAGCAGTCAGGGCTTGCTTGCAGGGTAGTGGTTCCTCATCTAGATTTTGGGACAGTGGGAAAAGAGGTCCACCAAAAAATTCTGCTGCTTCTGCCCAGGCTGGTGAAATGGCTTTTCCTTCAGTATGTCCCACCCATCTCCCCTCAGAATAAAAGCCAGTGACAGCCTTGTCTGGACATCTTTCTCCTCAGGAAGGAAATGTCCCTCTGCACGTTCCGAGCTGTGGGGAGCCAGCACAGGCAGTTTGTAGCAGTGGTGTGAGGGAGGGTGCTGTCTCCCTGGGGAGGGGAAGGGGCAGTGGGGGCAGGGAAGGGCTCTGAGACCCTCACTATCATATGCTGTGGGGATGGGTTGAGAAGAAGAGGAAGATGGACTGCATAGAAATGAAGAGAGAAAATAAATTCGGGGAGCCAGTGAGGGTCAGAAGAGTAGTGAAAAAGCTGTTTTCTTGTTTTCCATAGCATTAGGGACAATGCCCTTTGAGTGCTTTGCTGATCCCCTTTATCACAGGGGCTTGGCAAGAGAAAGCACAAGGGGGGGAGGCACCGGAAGGATCTCTGCTTCCATCCCAAAGGCAGTTTGTAATCTGATTCCTGAAATGGGTCTTCAAGCTGCGAGGAAGCTCTGTAGATTTTTTTTTTTTCTTTCCCTCCTTTAAATAGCTTAGCACCTTTTAAACCTGGCAGAGTGTTCTGGGAGCTGGGCTGAGACTCTGCCCTGGGCCCTGCCCCATGGTCCCCATTGTCATCAGATGTCATCTTGTGCCAAAGAGGTGTGAGAGTCATCCCACACTGTCCTGCAGGGGTACTGACCAGCCAAGGGCTGCTTTGCTCGAGGTCAATGGTACAAGGGAGTGGGGAGAAGGCAGGGGATGCTGCAGTGCAGTGGGCTGACCCAGAGTCTTGGGTCTCAGGTAGGACACAGTCCTGCTGGCACAGCTTGTTGCAAGGTCAGTTATCTGTCCTGCTGTGCTCTGTGTTTCCAGTTTCTAGCAGCTGGTCTTGCACTGCATGGCATGGATGTACCTGGGGTGTGAAAGCAGCCAGGAGGCAGGGAGCTTTGCCTCAGGGGCCTGGAGTACTTCTTGCCTGTTTGCCCATCCTCCTCTTCATCCCTCCAAGTCCAGCAACTGGCTGTGTGTGGGACTTCCTCAAAGCCAAAGCTTTGCTGCAGTGGAGAGGAATCCAGATGCAATCTTGGCCTCTTTTCACAAGACTGTAAGTCAGTGGCAGCTGGGAAGTGATATGTTCCTGTCTAATTAATTATTTTCCTGGGAATAAAAGGTGATGTTTTCTGTTTGGTGTCTGTAATGAATCAATCATTCCTTTAGGTATGATGTGCAGACAGACATGGAGAAGCAGCCGTGTCCTTGGCTCTGTGTTCACGTTGGTGTCTGGCGGAGCAGCTTCATTCTGGGATGGAAGCAGCTGAGATCTCTGGTTTCACTAGGGGGCCGTTCCTTTCCCAAGGGAGACAGGAGACTCATCACCCCTCAGAAACATCACAAAAACTGCTGACCCTGAAAACACGGAGTAATCTGCCATTTCCAGAGTGCCTCCCTTGTCCTTTCCTCCTGCAGCTGTTTCCCAAGAGTTGACATAAACTCAGAGCACTTCTGGGTTCACATCAGCGACTGCGGCAAAGGCAGAAACTTTCTCCTCCATGCTGCAGTAAGAGAGCTGAGAGCTGTTGCTCCTGATGGGTTTCCTTCTGCCTTGGTTGTTGCCCATGAGCAGCACAGGATGAGCTGTGGTACACATCCCAAACAAACCCCTTGGCTGTGCCCTCCAGCCCTGTGTCTGGGGACTGGGAGGAGGTGCTGCATAACTTGGTGTTCTTGCCACATATCACATGTTAGGAGGATCCTCACTGTCACTGGGGACAGATAAGGCCAGGTTTTGGAGTACTTTGGGTATTAATTTGTCAGTGGTGGGTTAATGGTCAGACTCAATGATCTTAGGGCTCTTTTCCAGCCAAAATGATTGGATGATTCTGTGAAGAAATGATCAGCTTTAAGCACTCATGGTTGGATGAGGGCAGAATACAATTCCTGTCTTTATCTGTATAAAGACCTTTCCATTATGTGTAGTTAACATGCTAGAGCAAAAGAACTCTTTGTGAAGAGAGACATGCTTGTTAAGCACTCAGTGCTGCCCACGTACACAAATTTATATTTTTTTAACAAAGGGGGGTTTTTGCAGGTTCCTCATCCAACTGTGCTGACTTTTTCTTCTCAGTGTATAGTGGGCAGGGTTAGGCTGGCTTTGCTTCTCAGGGCCCCCAGTGCCTTTCAAATGCCAGGTGTTCCTACTTCTGACAGAGGAGCCCAGGAGCACCTGGGCCTGGGGTTCTGTGTGTCATCCCCACACCACTGTCTTACCCATCCCTGCAAGCAAAACACTCAAATTCAAGCTGCCATCTCCTTCACAAGGGGCATTTCATCATTTAGCAGGTTGGTTATGAGGATCTTGGGGCAGATGGGGTGTTATGGGTAAATGGGAAAGGCTTTGCTGCCTACCCATCCTTATTGCTGCAGTCCTTCCTCTGTGGCAGTGTTTTCCTAACTTTTAATTTGATTGTCCCAAAAGCTGGCAATAAACAATTCCTGTTTGTGGGCAAGGACAATGATGAGAACTGTAATGGTGGACTGAGGGAAGAGAGAAAGTGCAGCCTGATCCCTGGAACCATGAAGGAGTGGCAGCTGTAGGATTAGCTCTTTCTTGCATAACTCAAGGGAAACTTTCCATAAACCACTGGCACCACTCTCCAGTATGAGTTCAGCCTCTACACTTCTACATTAATGATTTCTTTTCCCCCTGGAGGTTTATTGCTTTGAAGTGTTTAAGTGCCTGTGAAACACCTGTGCACTTGAACACGTCCCTGGTGCTGTTTGCATGGTCTACCTGCTCTGCTGGGGTAATCTGTGCCTCTCAGAGCATCTAGAGTGGGGCATGTCAGAACAGAGGGGCATCCACAGTGGGAGAGGGGCACACAGAAAGCACTCAGGCAATCGGCATGTCTGGAGATTGTGCCAGTTAGGAAAGGCACTAGAGGAGCTGTTCATTATTCTTCATGCTTGGCGTGACTGATGAGCAGGTGCATGGCCAGTGCAGGCAGTTACCTTATGCAGGGTGAAAGTGTGCATGTTTTGCTCCTGGGAATAGCCCAAAGGTAAAGATAAGCTAGTTCTTTACTCAGGTCAGTAGCTGTCCCGTGATCACGGGCCAGGAGACCACCAGAGGGCTACTTCTGCCTCTTCTTCTTGCTCCTTACCAGAGCAGGGGAATGAGACATTGAGTCCTGCTCACTCCCTCTCTGAGCTGGGGTCCTCCAGCAAACTTCTTGAGAAAAAAGCAGAAGGAGAGTGCTGGGCACCCTGTCAGCCAGCAGAGAGTTGGATGTGAGTGAAGAGAGGAGGAGACCTCCATGCTGAGAGCACTCTGGATTTCAAAACTTTTGAAAGTTATTCATCACGCCAGAGCAACCACTTGATTGTTCTCCCTGCAAAAACTTGATTCATCCTCCAGGCAATCACAAGGAAGCACAGAAGAGCAAATGGTTGACCTGGGGGCTTTGCTGCCTTGTCTATTCTTCTAATAGGCTGTATCTGAGGGTTTGATGCTCAACAAGGAGCTAACTTGGCCTACAGTCATCTACCATGTTAGCACAGTATTCATTCAAGTGCATAGAGACAGAGAGAAATCCAACTATGTGTTGTTCATACTGTCATTTTCCACCAAGGGGATATGGCACACATGGGAACATATCAATACTTCAGCTTTTTTATACCAGTATAAATTTCAAATTTCAAATTTCTATTTTAGTTAATGTAGAGAGAAAGAGTCAAAGAAACTGATCAACAGGTCAGAAAAAAAAAAATCTATAAAATCTTGCTTTGCAGTTCATCTGATAAAGGAAATATATAGTGTGTAAACCTTGTTTCTCATCAGGCTGATTCATATTTGTGTAACTCTGATTTTTCTGTCTCTCACACAGTTATTTCACCTCACATCATGTACCTCTGCCATAAGCCAGTATAAGGATGGTCAGAACAATGGTTTTGGTTTGTAGCAAGAGAGGAGATGTGTACACTACCTACGCTAGCAACTCTGAACAACTGGAGAACATCTTTATAAATGTATTCATAAAGATAAAACCTAACTCTCCTAACTCTCCATTCGTTACACTATTGCCAAACATAAGAAGCTAAGACAATTGAAATCTGCCAGTATGGGAAAGCAGGGAGACCTAATGCTGTCACAGAGACCTGCACATGGATGGTGCTGCTCTCACCAGGACCGTGATACGGACCCTTGGCTTTGTGAGTGATCCCCTTGACTGCAAACTGGCACCCTGAGATCCTTAGCCTGCAGTCAAAAGAGGCTTCTCACATGGGATATCTGAATCTCTAAGCAGGGAGTAACTGTGCAACTAAATACTCAAAAGGCAAACAGCTTGAATCTCTCTGCTGCTCACACCCCAATGCACCTCGTCCACTCTCTGTTTGGATAGATGTGTTCCCTCCCAACATCTTGATCATGGGAAAAGATGCAACACGGGCTTTGGGTGAAGAGTCAGCAAAAGCTGGAAGGTCATGGGGAATAGGAATGCTTCAGGGTGGGTCCCTGTGGATATTTCCATTGACTTGGCTCAGTGCCATGATCTTCAGACTCAGTGGTTTGGACTGGCATTGGGCTCAGAGCTGGACCAGCCCATCCAGCGGTTCAGGAACTCATGAGCTTTGTGTCATATCAGGCCTCCTGCAGTGACTCCAGCTGTGGCCTGAGCTTCCAAGAAGAAAGAGGTTCAGACAGGGGACCCAGTGTTTGGTTTTGCATTGCACTGCCAGACAAGAATATCCTGTCGTTATGTGGAATCACTGAAAACTTTAATAGCATCCCTAAAACCTCCCTCCCCTCCCAAAGCATTTTTCTGGCTCTTAGCATGTTAGGGAGTAGCTACAGACTCCCGCAGCAGAACTTGCAGGATTGAGTGGTCTTGGCAGAGTAGCTGCAAAGGGCATTGTGTTTAATAAAAGGGCTAAACTTTACAGTTAGGTTTTTCCCTATGTCTTGAAGTGAGATTTGGTCTTTGGATGTTAAGTGCTGGGCTGATGAACACAGAAAATACAAACTGGCTCCCTGCGTCCCTCTGGCAGCAAGCAGGCAGGCACTTTTCTCCTGCCCTGGGACACTCGGGGCAGATTCCCTGCAGATTCCTACTGTCCTTACTAAGGAGGCATGATTGGCAGCGGTGCTGGGGGCCTGCAGGTGCTGCCCTCCGCAGGGGCAGTCCCGGTGGCTCAGCACCGCTGGGAATCAGGCGAGGGGGTCCCGGCAAGGGCGAGGGCAGGGGGAGCGGGGCCGGGGAAAGAGGAGCAGCGGTGCTTGCTGATGCTCAAACATAAGTCTTCCAATGGAGGGACCTGCTGCAGGGCGAGGGCTCTCAGGCCCCACAAGTCAAACTGCACCGAGCCACAGTTAGTCATCATCATCGTCATCATCGTCATCATCGTCGTCGTCATCGTCGTCATCATCATCGTCATCATCGTCGTCATCATCGTCATCTTCATCGTCGTCATCATCTTCAGTATTTATCTTCCCAGAAAGCACGTCCTCTATCCAGTCCTCCAGCTCCTCGGCTGTGGGCAGGTCGTCATCATCTCTGATGTCCATCCAGATGCTGTCAGCCTGTGGGGACAGGAGATGAGGGGTTAGCTGCCCTCGGGGACACGGGGAAGAGGTGGGGGACATGGCTACTGGGGGGTGAGAGCTGGAGCACGGGTGGGATGCAGGGCATTGGCTCCCTCTTTCTACAGCCTGTGGCCAGGCCATGCACTGGGATCACCACTGGCCCCTGGAGTGCTGCAGGTTTACAGGGGTGTGTGGTGCTGTGTGCCCTGATGAGGTGTGTGCTCACTGCCTATGCCTGTGAGCAGGAGCATTGCCCACCTGATGCATTCCTCTCTCTGCCTGGACAGTTCTGTACACTCCATATACACTCTATATGAAGAGATATCAAAGAGACCTCTGCCAGCACCCACTGCATCACCCTGGTTTGCAGGATATCTACTGCTTCCAGTGTTTCTCTCCTTCCATCTAGAGCCCTTCAGGGACCTCTTCCTTGGAGCCTTCACAACCCCGTGCCAGCACCCTTTCTCCTCAACCTCTTTTACAATCACCTTTGCCTCAGGACCTTGCTCTGGACTCTCCATGTGTGATAATGGTTCCTGGTCTTGCAAGACCCTTCCCTTAGATCATCTCAGCCATGCTCCCATGCATGGCTGCGATGGCACACTGTGCATCTCAGCTGAAGTGTGGTGACAAACACCAATGCCTGGGGCTGCAGGTGCCCCTGCTCTTTACCTCTGGCTGTCATTACTTCCTTAAACCAAAGGGGATGGGAGAACTCAGTATGAAGAAAATGAAAAATTTGTGATTGTTACCCAGGGACAGCAAGCTTATTTGGTCTCTGAGGTCTAGAAATGAAAGGTTTCCTCTCTGCTTTGCTACAGGTTCCTTGGGTAAATGCCTGGATAAGCTCCTTTCCGTTCACTGTCTCCCCTCCATAAAACAGGATCAGCCTCCTATTTTGCTGAGGCACTTTGAGGTTATCTCATTCAGCTTTTGATGTTGCAGAAGCATCTTCACATATCAGAAGATAACTACCAGCTTTTGCAAATGCATCCAGCTCCCTTCCCTGTCTGTGGTACTTAATTCTCTTTGATTTATGGCTTGCTTAAAAGCCAGACCAATTTCTGCTCAAGGAAAGCTCTGTCTCCCATACAATATTTTCCTCCTAAATCACCAAAACTGTAAAAAAAAGAATCCTGGAAAGGCATGCAAGTCTTACTTCACTCAAATGTTCATGTCTCTAACCTCAGGACTGTTCGTGTGGCAAAAAAGTGACACTTTTAAATAATGGAAAGAGGAGTGGCTCCCTTTCACCTTGAGAAGGTGCTGTGCAAATAAAACAGTGATATTTTGTAGGGCATCATGGCCCTGGTCCTGAGCCACAGTCACCACAATGTGATGAGCCAGTTGGGGCTGCTGGGAGCTCTGGTGTTTGCATTGGCAGGTTTTTACAGAAGTGATGGGGTCACGAGGGTTATGTCCACTGAAGCCAACAGCAGTGTTTATTTTCACTCTGTTGTGTAAGTCCCACTTTGTACCTATGTAACTTGGCTGAATGCAGTGATGTAACACTGAAATAACAAAATGAGCTCAATGTTTGTTTTAGATATCACCTGCCAACCTAGAACTTCCTTAAATCTCTTGAGAGAGATAAAAAAGGACTTAAGAGGAATGAAATAAAACCTGCAAACACTGTAATCAACAACCTGAAACATTTACTGTATGAAAGCCAAATAATGCATGAATTTTTACAGGTCTCTGAGTGGCTGCTGCATAATAAGGCATAGGTTCTCACTTAATTCTGCTTTCTATATGACTCTCATGCTGCTGACAATCCTACTTCCATGAATTTCCATTGATTGCAGTTTAACGTAGCTTTGACATGACTTAAACGTGACCAGTCACAGTAAATATAATGAAGGGAGACACTGTATTAAGGGCATAAGTCTAGGAGACTTGGGCTCTCTTTCTGGCTTGTCCATTCATTTCTCTCACGATCTTAGGTGACAAGAGCTGTTTCAGCCCTTTTTCCTTTTGCCTCTCCCTTAACAATTCTGCTAAGAGGCGTCAACTCACTGGGTCTTCACTCTCTAGGTGTCTGCCCCATGGCCTGGTGGAGTACTGCTCTATTACAGGCAAAAAGCTCACATGCAGCCAGGGCTGAAACTACTCTGTGACTCCCAAGTCAGCGCCTCAACCCCCTCAGTGGCATGAGCAAGATCCTGGGGCTCTGCTTTCTTCACAACACCACTGCTTTGCCTTCCCCACCATGACTCCCATCTATAGCCTTGCAGCATCTGTTATAACAGGAGGCACAACCCTTGCTGTCCCTCTTTTTTCTGGGGTAGTACAGGAGACAGGATGTGGAGGCTGGAAGCAAGGTCAGTTGAGCCAAATGAGCAGCCAGCCCCACACACTTGTCCCAATTTTAAGTCCCTTGCTGCTCTCTTCTGATGAAACATCAAGTTCACTTATGACTCAAATTTCAAACAAGAAGTCAAGCACCAATTTACAAACACTTCTGCAGTGGAGAGATTTCTGCTTCCAAAGACACTTACATACCCACACAGGTTCATTTTAAAGAGATTAAACAAACACCCAGCACTTAAACATTAAAAATAAACTAAGGCAATAGGTGAGCCAGGCAGGAGCATGCTGCATTACAGGCTCTCTGATCATCTGGACTGTCATTGCCAGAAAGAGGAAAGAAAGGTTTCTCTCTGTGTCAGGGCTGTGAAGCATGTTACATTGCACTCAGCAGCTCTACTGGTGAGGGTCAGACGGGTGCCTCTCCCACCTGCCTTAAAAACTCAGATTGTGTGGGCAACACGAGATCAGTCCCATGGTTTTCTGGCTTGAAGGCAACCACAGTGAAACAGTGAAAACAAAAAACAGTGCTGGAAAGTTGTCCCAATAGCATAGCTGTGGCTGCTATGGGTACTGATGCTCCCTCAGCTGTGCCAAAGTAGCACCTGCCTCTGCAGGTCTCCCTCTGCAGCTGCTGCCTGTGGGATGGTGTGGAAACCTTCACTGCCACCAGGTGTGGGGCAGGCAGGTCTCCTCTTCCCACCCAAATTCCTCCAGCAGTACCTGCACAGCAGTGGCTGGAGGGGACGAGGGCCTGGATGAACCGCAGTGCACCCTCCTTTCCACAGCAGGTTCCCTTGATTACCAGTTTATGCTGTACTTCTCCTAAAGCTGTGTATTTATTTAGCTTTTTTCAGGCTGTGCAGTTTCTCCTGTCATCTGTTGGGGACAATCTTTCCCTCCTACACTCAAGCTGTGCCCTTTTGCTTCTGCAGAAAAACACAACCTCCTTTTCCTCCTCTTCTCCTCCCCTAAGCATGGCTTTCTTTTCCCCCTACACACGTTTTTTCTCAACAAAGCCACCAAGCTGTCAGAGCAGGGAATGGACAAAGGTGTCTGCTGTGAGCTGGGGTGGGAATGCAAGATCTTAAAGCCAGAACTGGGCAAAGCCCTGAATCCAAGGCCACAGAGGC